>OU342856.1:22912758-24297758 GCA_910591665.1 Ectemnius continuus
TCTGGCAAGAAAAGCAACCGTAGCTTAATTTGCCAGGCGTAAGCAAAATTATTCCTCTCCAGTTCTTCAAGCCGTGAAACTGTATTGAAACTTCAGTGTCGTGTGTTGCCTTGATTAATCTGATAATGAGTGTTTCTTATAGGATTGTTGTATCATTTCTGATACACTATGAATGTTAAACAACGAGTAGAGTACTCGATGTCCTGCAATATTGTGTAAAGTTAATTAATAAGAAGTAGTGCGAAGACGAGTTTCTGCTGTATTGTAAGAAATATAGTCATATAGACTCAAAAATGTTGAATTTTGTATATGATTGATTGACAAAATCAGTCGGTTTCTCGATATATTCGTCCAATTTCGATTGAGTATCGCGCTTACGGAAAATGACTAGCCGTGGAATTCATACTTTCCTAAGTTTTAAAACGTAGTGTGCTTTCAATGACTTACAAACAAGCGAACAATATCGTGTTCCTGAGTAAGGATTCGTGTCTCATAATAATATCACAGGAATACCAGGGAAACAATGAACGCGAACAGTAAGAAGAGGTGCGTACTATTACTGCAAGTGGCAGACTGTATCTGTATAATCATGGGGTGCAAATTACACGAATTTGGCTTGCGCGAAAACTTTCGCAAAATTGGCACTGTTATATATCGACAGAGTAGACTTTTATTTGAAAAGGGGAATTGTCAAAGCAGGCGCATGTATGTAATTGGAAATGTCCGATTTGCGCTGGAAAGATACGATTGTTTTGCCTAGAAGATATGCTTCGAATGTTTGTTTAAGAAAAGAATGTCTATAAGAGCAGCGATGTCATTTCCCGGCCTACCAGTCATCACACGTCACAGATAACATAACTAATTTCAACGTACAAAGTTAATATCATACTCGGTAATTATAATCTACGTCTAGGGTTTACCTCAGCAATTTGTAAATTTACGAGTCAAAACTGAAAGAAAACGTTTTTGTATTTAAGTGAAAGTTATGTGCTGCCAAAATATATACATACTGAAGTACTCGAAATGGAATCATGGACGAAACATATATCATTGACTTTCAATCGTAACTAAAGCATTGCTATTTCGATCGGAATTAATGTATAAGACCTTATTGGCATTGAGTCTTGGATAATGACGATTTCTTTAGAGTTTTGGTAACTGTGTAACGTGCGAATGTTTCCATTTACCGTGATTTTCCTTTCATTCGTATCATTGTTCACTTCTTTTTTTCAGCAGTCTAATTCTCGTCTGAAGATTCGGTTGAACTCTGTGGCATGGTATTGAACCAATTATCACGGACACCGGTACTCCTAAATAAGAAAAGACAGGTATCAATTAGTTTACAAGTGCAACTCTTTTCACTTGGCGATCGTATGGAGTATATTCCAGGTGAAAGAAGCTGACCTTGTTCGCTGGCGGGTGCTTATAGGCAGTGTGAGTGACGTCCTATAATACTGCGGTGTAGTACTCGAGGCCGCCTCATCCGGTCTTCTGTGTAGCGTCATGGTTTCATGTGGAGAAGTAACTAGTTCATCCTCGTTGTCTAAGTAATACCGAGAACCTGTCGCGCTCTTGCAGTTTTCACATTCACTCCTATAGTCGTCTGCATCGTCATGAAGAGTGGGTATTGCTTGCATGCTGCAAGTACATGTTACTGATTCGAAACTTCCCTCCTCGTTGATTTCGTTAGCTAAGTTTAAAGACGGCTGGAAGAAAAGTCAGTTGATCAGTTTTAAGGTAAATAAAGCAAAATCTATATTGGAACGTTATATACCTTGAAACTATGCGTTTTCTCCACCTTCAATTCAAGATTCGGTTTCTCGCACTGCGGTACAGCCGACAACATGGATGGCGGGGCTAATTTCTCCTCGTATCTGATTTCTGAACTAGTATTATCTTGCTTTAGCCCAGACGTTTGCCGCACCGGTTGCAGCAGATGATGTTGCCCAGCTACGTTATTCGGCGACAGCCTTAGAAAGTCATTCACGGTGGTATCGTTCATAATTTCACGTAGGCGTGTGCCAGTACGAGTATTTAAAGTCCTTGGTATCGTACGATGAGCAGTTACATTGGAATTGGGTAAGCTCGCAGAAATTGTGAAAGCACCGCTCTGACGAGGCAGCGTAGTGTGGGCTTGGTAAGCTTTCTGCGCGGAAGAAAGTGAACTAGAAACTGGTTGCTGCACATTTGGCGTGACTTGTTGACCAGAAAAATTCGAAACACCAATTGGCGCGGGTAAATTTTCATAGGTGCTCGTGCCCATTGTGAAACTTGTGGTCGAAGTGCCTACACCAAGGCCTGGAGATGCGCCTTCGCTTTGGCTGGATCGTCGGTAACTCGCGTATATGTTAGGATTCGAGACCGGTCTGCTAGTCGAGCCGGTCAAAGGGGACGCACTAGCTCCTGCATCTCTCAGTGGTGATTCTGGGTTTCCATTTATCGTGACCTGTGCACTTCCCACGAGGGATACGCTCGTATGATTATTGCCACTTGGCAAATAACTGTTTGGAAAGTTCAGCTGCGGTAACGCGTGCGAGTTCATCGACAGCAGAGCTTGTTCGGCTCGCGCTGCGGCTACGGCTTCCTCATAAGGCGGGGGAGCTTCACCACGGGGGAAATAATTTCCCGGTGGCTTCCACAGCGGATAATTCGCTCCGCAGGGTATATCGTCCATGGGTATGCCATGCGACAAACCATCTCTCTCTAGGTACCCCATGCTGCCTAAGTTTCTTTGGTCCTCCGCTAACTGTCTGCTTTGTCTTCCTGCGACACAGACTACCGGAGAATGCACAATGATTAGTGAATAATAAGTAGGTTTAAGGAGTGTGTACAATTCAGGCACAAGTTACCCCGTATCTTTCGTTGTCGAAGGCGATGTATCAGGAAGAATAACAGACTTAATGACAAGACAACTATAACGAAGCTCGCAACAGAGCGCAGACCTATGTCATAGTTGGCCGCTCCATCTGCGATGCTGCCATTGCTCCCGTCAGGTTTATCATTCGCTACAGCGGATAATTTGTCGTCCAAGCAGACGAAGTGACAGCAGGTATGAATGTGGCGTAAAGATTTGCAGTCTTCCTAATGGGTATAAAACAAATACTTAATACTTCGATGTTATAGCCGATGCGACATTTAACGCACGATATAAACATGGCACCAGCTACACTCGAAACACGCTGAATCTTTCAGATACCTCTGTAGGTTTGCAAATGAACAATCTACACTGTTTCGGATTCCCATTTTGGCAAGTGCATAATGTGCACGGATCTGGTCCAGGGATATACGGCGAGCCGCTCTCGAAGGAGCGACCTTCTTGATCCTTGCAAGCAACACCACTTTCCGCACGTACTGCAAGTGTCAATGGCATAATTCGTTAATCATTCGCGCAACCATCTTAAACTAATGTAAGGCGAATGGGGGAAAAGATAAAATCAAAATATTCAATCCCACCGTTATGGGGAGAAAACAAATTTATTAAAATCACGAGTTTACATCACAGTATACCAATTAGATAGTACAATTTTGTGGTAACGTTGCCTGACGCAACCGTCCCAGTAACTTCTATGAAATAGTATTGATTTTCACAAAGTCTACATCTACATAAATGGTATTCAGTCGTGTAGGTGGAAATCAACGATCGACGTTCAACGAGGAGATAAGCATTGCACGCGTCGGAAGAATCAACATTAATTCATGAAACAATACACGCGGCGCTCTTTGTTGGAGAATGGAACATGAACGAAGCGCGCGGCCAGGCAGGAGGCAGGAGGCAGGAGGCAGGAGGCAGGAGGCAGCCAACCAGCTACCCATCCAGCCAGGGCAGCCAGGGCAGCCAGCCAGGCGAACGGGCGCGTTCGCCGCGCAGGTGTAGTACATGCGTCACATACGTAAACGAATCGTATAGAAAAGCAGCGTCAATCGGGCTGCTTAAGGTATATACATATATTGGTCGAGAGCGTGACGATGTCCATGCGAGCTTTGCTCGCGGGCGTCCTTCACTGGGACATGACGACATAGCTTGAGCCAGTTGCTCCGAAATTCATGATCTTTCTCTCTCCCTCTCTCTTCGTCAAGGTCCACGCGACCTGACAGCCTCAATATGATAACGCATGCTTTTGAAGATGCATCACAATGAAAAGCCGTGGAAAAGTGCATGATTTCTAAGGTCTGCCCATTGGACGAGACGGCTGACAGGAATCGAAAGTGAGAGAGGGATGGAGGGAGGGAGAGAGAGAGAGAGAGAGAGAGAGAACGAGTGAGAGAGAACGAGTGAGAGAGTATGATAAACGAAGGGAGGAGTCCAGGGATTCGTAGCATGCTGGGCGGAAAAAAGCAAAGTGTTCTGTCAAGGGATTACTACTCGTTGGACGCTGGACTCACCGTTGAGGTGCAGCGTGAACGTGAAGATCGCATAACTGAAAAGACTGCTGCCACTGTATCTCATTCTGCGTTCGTTATCTCATCATAACCCCCAGAGCACTCCGCTCGGCGGTGCAGCGAGAGAAGAATCCGAGTCTCGCTTCAGGCTGTGTTTTATTGCAACTAGGTGGACTAACGGCGGCGGCTCTGTTCGGCGTAGCGATTCCGACTCGCAGAAGGCTCATGAAATCCCGCACGTATCGCGCGACGAGAGACCAGGAGCTCGGAAGCTCGGCATTGCGTTACGGGGATACGCGGGTACGGACGATACGGTACGGCCAGGTAGCACCAGCGGCAGCACACACCACCTTCCTCCTCTCCAGCACTTCTCCAGCTTGTTCGCCCGGGTCCGTGTCCGTGTCCGCGTCCGTGTTGTCACGGGAGTCTAAGGCGCGAGCAACAGTCATTCGCGCGCACCTGCATACTCTCCTCCTCTCCTTCGTCCCTCCGCTTCCTGGCAGGCTGATCCCACAAACTCCTCGCCCGTCACCCACCCTCGCTTTTTTCCCAGTCGACTGACGTTCTTCCACCCCGGGTATGCGTCCTCCCGAATGGGCACACACCACCGACTCCCGGAATGATCGATTAATAAACGGAGCAGAGCTATCGGTGTCGAGCACCACCGCCGACCGTCGACGCCGAGCTTGTCGCCATCTCCATGCCACTCCTGGAACCGCTTGCGCTTTCGTCCTTCCTTCCATCTGCTTGTCCCATATCCACTCGTTCTCTCTCTCTCCCTCTCCTTCTCTTTTCGGTGTTAGCCCCTACCACTACCGCGTTTTGATCCCCCTCGCCCTTTCCTCACCGAAATGTTTTCAAACCCTTCGCCCGCCTCAGCGGAGCTTCCGCTTCAATCTTCTCCTTGGTATGCACTTACTTAAACTCTTCCATGCTTTTCGCTCCTCTCTCTCACCCGCTTTCCAGTTCTACTCTCTACTTCCTTTTGCCGCCTACCCCTTTCGCCCACTTCATCCACTCCTGTCTCGGCGTTCTTTTTGCCACACTTCTTTCTAGATGGTTTGTTTCTCGAGCCTTTCGTTGGTTTTATGCTCGACGCTTCGGCTTTGTCGGTGCCATTCCCGGTACAATCTATATAATCGCCGCTGGGCCAGAAAGTTCGTGAAAGTAAAAATCAAGTGGCAGCCTGATGGCTTCCGTACAACTGGCAGTTTCGTTTCAGCATATTAATGGAGCTTCATTAGCTCTTTGCCGATGGCTTATGAATTGAACATAACTTCTGTAAATGAACTAGACGCAGAATTGACAATCTCTGCCTTTGATCTTTATGCTGACCAACTTCACAGCACGGTCAGTCAAAAAGCAAAACTCCCCCCAGCAACATGTCCTCCGACCTACAACCCCGTGCAAACTATTAATTAATCCATTCCTGAAACATGTGAAATTAACAAGTACGTTCCTCGCAAATCATCCCGCTACGCTCCAATAGTGGCAGCAACCACTCTCTAAACTCGAAAACCGCCAAGTAGGTATTGCAAAAAAAATGGTTCACTTCGCTTCACGACTAGTTTAGTGCAAACTCTCGCGTGAGCCATTCCGTCCGATTCTCAACAGAACGAAACAGAATGTTAGCCGACGATGATGCGCCACCGGACGTGAAAAAGGCGACTTCAGTGAAGTACACGATACAAAAGGGCGAAAAGGACGATACGTTCGAGGGTAACCCGAGGGTGCAGAAAAAGCGACGGAAATGGGTGCACTGCGACGAGAGAAAGCCGAAGCCCGTACGGTCCCTTAACAATTGCAAAATTGCTTTTCGCTTCTAAGCTTACTCGCACAAGTACAATCCTCTCCCTCCTCCCTTTCTCTCCCTTTCTCTCCCTTTCTCCCCCTTTTTCTCTTTCCCTCTTTCTATGCCACCTATTTTCCCGTCTCTTCGACGGCGTGCGATTTTCATTTTGGAGAAACTGGAGCAAACCGAGTCGCGCTCGAGCAAAAGAGCATGATCGTGCGCGCGAACGAGGAGGCGCGTAATCATTTCGCGTTAATTTCCACGTTTGCGCTCGCCCGAGCGCCCTTTTTCCCAGAGGAAAACCGATGGCGATGGGGGCTGCTGTCAGAGCAAGAGGGAGAAGAGGCGTCAGCGAATGCAACGAATGACGAAAATTACGATATACGGGGAACCCTGCGAGTTGCCGAAACTCGATGTCGTACCGAGGCATTGCCTAACCAAGGATGAACACATCAATATTCTGGCGACGCCAAAGTATTGTCTATCTCTCATCAATTGTCCAAGTCCAGTGGCACTGGCGTATACAAAAAGCAAGAACGCAGTGGCAATGATATCGCCTTAGTAATCCGTCAAAAGATAATAAGTGCGCGTTATGCGACGCCACTGTCAAATGGATAGGATGCTGAACTTGCTAATTCTGAAATTAAGAGCGCGAACAGCGTTGTAATGTCTCTTGTGATCTTGATCTAGACGCAGGTGCCCGCCGGAATGTGATAAGAAGGTAGTAACGAGGCAGGTAAGGCCCATTTCACCGCGAGTCAAGGAATTAGCGAAGCCAACGAGGCGGCGTATGTTAATGACCTTGCGAGAAGGTGCTGCCAGACTGCCGGCGTCTTTTCTCGACAATCTCGTTAACGCCTTGGAAGAGGAATCGTGCATGACTCCTGAGTAATGAAAACCACCCCATTAAACCGAGCGATATACATACGTATATTAAAATTAAAGAGCGAGTGTAAAAGTAAAGCGAAGCACGCCCTCGGCCATAGTCGGGGAGAAATATAGATTCGGAATAATGTGTTTTGCTCGAGATCAAAGTATGCCTTGGCCGGATCTGACGAAATTCTCATTGTTTTAGGCAAGCAGCGAGTATCTCTCGCAGTAGGAAGACCAAGAAGAAGAGTAAGACTGAACCGAAGCAAGAAGCCCGGGGTGCAGCGGAATGGGGTTACGGCGAACCAGCACCGCCGAAAGTAAAGAAATCGACCGCATTGGGTACGAGCCCTATGGACAAGGAGGCCGTAATCTGTCAGTACCTGATGGCTGAGCGATTCGTCAAAAGCATTCTGAAATGGAAGTGCCCTATTCCCAGAGATGAGTTCAGCGACATAGCTCAGGTTCTAATCAAGCGATTGGCCAACACGTTGGAGTACACGCCAACCGAGGATGAGGATCGTAAGTCGCAACAGATACGTTTCCTAGCGGATATCATGGCCTGTTGGATCAGCGGCGTCATCACAGAAGTTGCCCAAGAACACGAGAAGGAGCTGGAGGAGCTTTGCAAGAAGAAGGAAGAGCAAAGGAAAGCCCTCGAAATAGAGGAGGAGGAAGAAGATTTCGATGATGATAGATACGACGATGGTAAGGATGGTAGCAAGCGCGGCTTGTCTGACTTGGATGACGATAAGGGTTCACGAAGTATCTTGAGCGGGAGCAAGAGTAAGGAAAAATCGGCCGTATCGTTAAAGAAGGAAATGTCTGGGAGCCAGAGAGAGGTCGAAGCCGCAGTAAGTAGAAAAGCCACAGAGGAGAAGCTGCGAGCGGCAGAGTCGGAGAAGTCTCTGAAGTCCGTCAAACAAGAATGGGAAGGCCCATCGGAGACGAAAGTAGGAATGAGGTCAGAGGGGTCGGAAATGGAACAAGCTATGGGAGCGTTCGATGAAGAAGAGGCAGCGAAAGTAGGACTGATGCCGGAGGCAACAAAAACGACGTCGGGCAGGGACCTCACCGACAGCGCTCAGGCGAAAGTGGACGCTGCGGGTCCGGATGAAAGCGATCAAGTCACCGACCAGTCCTTAATAGAAAAAGAACAGATGAATCAGTTTGGTGGCGGCTCTCTAGAGGGATTAAGACCGGAAGATGCAGACGGAATCGGAATAGAAGAAAAGGGAGCTACCAGCCCCAGCGCTGTACTGTCGTCAACCTCGGTTAAATCCGGAGGCACCATCGGCGCAGTACCGTCGTTAGCCTCGGTTAAATCGGGAGCTAGCGTACGGTTCTCTGACAAATTGTCGTTAACCAAGAGTAAATCTGGAACAAGTGTGAAAGAAGAAGTATCTGTAACCGAGAAAGAAATGGAAGCAGCAGGGAAGATGGGAGTCAAGGCAGAAGCAATCGGTCCGAGTGGAGAGCAGATTCCTCGGATGCTTAGCGATAAAGCAGCTCTCGAGGAGATGCTTCTCAAAGCTAATCTACCGTTCCTCTCATTGGACAAGATCATCGACACCATCTATAAGATGGTCGAGGATTCTCCAATGAACACTGGAGAGAATGCGAGCGTTAACAATTTACATCGGATGCTCTACGAGAAGCTGTCGGAACTGGTGGCAATGGACAGTCCGGATCTCCTCACTGCTGAGATGAAAGAGAAGCTAAACGTAACTTGCGGTAAAATCGCCACCTGGTTGCAAATGCTGCTCTCGCAGTCGCAGCTCGCCTTCATGGAAAAGATCATGCCGGAAGTCGAATCGAAAGAGATCAGGAATTGGCTCCAGTGGCTGTGCTACTTATGCAACGCCGCTGGTGATTGGAACACCTGGTTACGTAGTGTAATGGAAGAGATGAAGGTTTTGCAGCAAGCCAAGATCACTCGGAAACAGTGGCAACACTGGACCAAGAGAGTCGATAAGGGTGCTTTACTTTGGAGATTGTTCCACTTGGAGGCGAAGCATCGCGCCCGAAAGTATCTCTCGACGATGACTGATCGACAGGTCGTTCCAACCGGCACTTCACAGAAAGGAAGCTACCAGGTTTCCGAGCAAATTCTACAAGCCACAGAT
Source organism: Ectemnius continuus (assembly GCA_910591665.1). Taxonomy (NCBI): domain Eukaryota; kingdom Metazoa; phylum Arthropoda; class Insecta; order Hymenoptera; family Crabronidae; genus Ectemnius; species Ectemnius continuus. Next base: position 22,921,927 of record OU342856.1, read on the forward strand.
TTACATGCCTAATCCATCTTCTACCGTTATGTAACTCGATTCTCAAATCCCATTCATATCAATAGACGTCGAAGCCTGTTTACATTTTGTCTTCCTCCTTAATTTGACTGTCTCGAGTCACCGCTTCGGATCATGAGAAATTATGATCTCTTATATGGATTCCCTTAATGACAGTAATCCTGTCCGGCTACTTTCTTTCTCAAGTGTTGATTCGACCGGCTCTTTGGACACATAATGATTCTCTGTGTGCTGAGGGCTTGAGGAAAGTTCCAACGAAAGTGATCTCTACTTGGGAGGGAGCGTGCCACGCTTCCTCCTTCGTGGCCTTTGACGTATGTGTGTGTAGGCGATACACCTTGAGGTCTAATTGGGAGTGTGCTCACTCTCGCCAGTTCAGCACACCAAGTGGACGCCTTTAACGCTCATATTCTCATCACACTATGCTATACGATATTCCTTGTTAAGCCGAGAAAGTGGATGTGGATTGCGATTCATCGAAAGCGAGACGTTGCGGCTGTTAAGAGCGCCGATCACATCGACCTACTTCGATCAGATGGAAATCGGCGATCCCAAAAGAGACAGGGGGGGAATTAAGCAGTACCTTCGTTTCGTATCGGAATTGATCTGCATTCCAAGCCCCAGCTTGGACTCTTTTGGGTTGGAATACTTCCTTAGGGCAAGAGAGAGGGGCCGCGCGGAATTTTGTATTTGACTTCCAAGAGGCGGCTTTCCTTATATAACAATTACAAAATCAATTACGATACCTATGCTCAAGCGAGAGTATATTGAATCCCAGTAAGCTAGGAATTTCAAACTTAATAGGCAGATAGGCCTTAATAGGAATCCAAGAGTACGCAGAAGTACATATTTGGTAAGGCGGAAAGAATTTCATGTCAAATTTTTTAAGAAAATAGCTGGTGAACAGAGTTTTTCATGTTTGGAGAGCTAATTGATACTGCTGTTTCTGTTATTTTCTGATTTTTCACGAACTGTTTGGCTAAAATTATCTTGTTGCACCAGTGGTGGTCACGTATGAGTTCTTGATGCTCGGTCAGCGACGAATTATCTATATGTATGCACAGCAGTATCATCTCATCATTCGACGTTTTCAGCGAAATTCGATTAGGTCGGTCGGAAACTATAAAGGAAGTCGCACTCCTCTTTGCCATAGTATTAATTCAAGTGCCATCAAGAGGAAAGTGAGACTTCTTAATTTATAGGAAGCGCCGCTAGCAAAGGTACTTGATACACGTTATCTCTTTTACGCACTTCCCTAGCCAGAAGAGTCAATCCCAGCATCAAAATGTCAGCTACACCTACTAGCCGGTGAATTGGCGGTTGCCAAAAGGAAAGTTTGTGAACACTGGCATCAATTCCATTCACAAGACATTGTTCACACGACTATTTCCTGCCAAAACACACATGGGCGTCATCGGTTTCTTTCATAATCCAAGAATAATGCTCGAGTCTAGATTTTAAAAGTCCACGAATGTAGATAATTTCAAAATTAAACAAACGCCAGTCAGCACAATATTCAATCTTACAAACAACAATAGAATTTTGTATTTTAATAATCGTATGATTTGATATTCGTGTAAGTACGAAAAAGGATGACTGTAAGTAACCTTTCTCAGTGCCTGTTCCTTTCAAAAATTTGCTAAAAAAGGGATTTTGAGCTAGGGTTCTGGAATTTTCATCACTTTTTTCTTGATGCAAAAAAAAACATTCCCCACTAAATTTCAGCACCGTACAATGCCGGCAAGAATGGAAAACATGGGAAATACTGTCAAAATTAGATGAGATCAATTATTCAGGAGGCTGTTTCCACCTGTTTCCGATACTATTTCAATATTTCTGCCATTGGTTTCATGTTTTCTATCCGTCATCATGAAATGTTATTTTATTATATTAATATTTTACTATTCTTTTATTTGTTTTATTAATCACTCTGTTAAAATTGTCAACTTCGACATCTATTATCATAGGAACAATGTGGTCAATTCCAATAAAATTTGGCCAGCATTTGCAGAACTGATTATTGTAAAATCGATGTTCTGTCAAAGTTTAAACAAAGTCTCTGGAAAACTGTTTTTGGACACAACTACGTTAAAGAGGAGTGTAGAAGAAAGACATAGTTGGCGCGGAATACGGCGAGCGTTGGGTGCCTCGATAGGTGGAATATCCCGGTTTCTATCAGTGGCACGCGCTACGCGAAAGGCTGTAAAGTATGTCAAAGAAAGAGTCGGGCGAGCCCCCCTCCGGGCCAGCAGCGGAAAGAAAGGTGGAAGTGCCTCGTAGGAGACTTTCTGAAAGAGAGGATCGGGGATCGGGCTTCTCCTACACTTGGTTGCCCGGTTGCTGCTCAGCACTGCTCAGCACCGGGTTAGCCCTGACATTGCGCGCGCAAGCAATGTCGACGAGGACGCTCGCGCCATCGACCGCTCTCGCACCACGTCTTCCCAGCTCTCCCTTCCCGAATCTATCAGCAACCCCCGCTACTCCATACCCGATACTACTCGATTCACACTGCTGCCCCTTTTCTCGCCCTCATCTTCGTCCTCATCCTCGTCCTCGTCCTCGTCCTCATCCTCGTCCCCATCCATGCCATCGCTCTCTCTTCCTATCTCACTCCGTCGAAAGCTAGCTTTTTTCGCCGCACTTCATCCTCGTTAGTTTACTTCTCTTTACCGGCGCCGCACCATCATCCGGCCACGCGACCGCCGCTCTTCCGCGATTATAGTCTCATATCGGCCAGCTATATTACGTGTTACGTGTCCGGTGCTTCTGGTGGTCCTAGGTGCTACCCTGCATTGCTGTACCAACTCACCGTCCGTTCATGAAGCTTCTCATCATCGTTTCCTGTGACGAAGATATTAAAACATCGCCGGGGAAAGTGCTCCCGGAATAGGAATTGTGCAACATCGAATGCCACCCGCTAACACAGGTAAGGAAGTAACAGAACGTTGACCGTTGTGTTTGTCTTTGACCGTGTCATCTGATTTCCACCCTTCTCGAACTAGACGTAGACATTGGCGCAAATCAAACTTTCCTCTCAAATCCATGTGTCCTTCGACTGAGCACAGTAAATTTTTCACCCGCAGCCAATGTGTAGGAAACGCTGTGAAGAGTCACTGCAGCGAGTGTCGAATGCATATATGCATACTTTTGAATAAACTTCTACTGGTCTAGTTATAAGACAGATGAATCATGATAGGCAGAGAACGTAGTAGCATATTCTGTATCAGTAAATTCATAGATTACTGGGATCGAAGTCCATTGAATATCAATTAAGATGGATTAAACCGATAAGTGATTCCCCTTTTGAATCTGGTCAGCAGATCAGTGGTGGCTGCTCGGGTCACTTGGTAATTGATCAAGTTTGACCGGTTTTCTTCGTCATTGAATAATTATTCTAATTGTAGTGTTATTATATTGATTTCACGGCCATTAAAGTTAGGCCAATAGATTTCCAACTGGCGAGACGTGCGCGCGATTCGAAAAGGCGAAAGTTAGCCGCACGCTGACAGTGACTAGCTATAGTTACTATAGAACGTATCATTATTTAGGGATTCCTTTTGACCGTGGCTCTACCATCTTCAAACTTTATACCTTATTAGCCACTTACTGTATTAGGATAATCAGTCAAATTACTCACATGTTTCGAGCAGTAATTGAAATATCTTTCAAAAATTAGTTGTGGGATTAGCATTTCAATCACCAAGGTCACACTAATAAAATTAGTAGTTTCACAAATAAAGGAAAACATTACTGCCGAACTTTGTAAAGTCATTGTGTTGTAAACTTAGGCGGCAATAAATAGTGACATTAAAATGTAGAAGTTTGCTTGTTAAATTAAATGAATAACTATATATTATAAACATTTCATTTTTATTAAAATTAGCCATAAACTCAATCTATCATCAGCGCTTTCACACATTGCACGCGGTGTTTCGTAAGAAATATTAGAGAGAGGTTTGAGGATATTTTCTCCGGCTGTTCATACCTTCAACCGCAAGACATCTTAATTATTGGCCGCGTAAGCAATGAATACCGAGGAACTTTCTTCTAAATTGCAATTCGTATACCGAAGAAAAAGTCGGCAGCAGTTAATAACCAAGCACGTGATGTGCGATAAACCTGTACTTTTTGTCGATGCAAAGAGTGCATGTATTCATTTCGTGTTCAAAGGTCGCAATTTTCAGACCGCCAACGTATGGATGAATCTACATATATGACGAACGGGAGCATTCGTTATCAGCGAGAATGACGATGTATCGTAGCGGAAAGATAACTGGCGGCGGCAGTGTTAGCCGATAGAGCTGGGAGGGGGTGGTGATCGCTCGTGTGATAATGCTCGAGACTTTACCACAGCAATTCTTGCTGAAGTGAATCGGCGTGGCAGTTACCAATCGTTTCTCACTCAGTAATACACTTGCGACGGGAATTCGAGCACTCGTAACATAGACTCTGTTGGCTGATGGAGGACTCGATGCTTTTCGGTGTTGGCAGGATGACTCTAACAACGTGGGAGAAAGTTGCGGTGGTCCTGATCACCGCGATCGGCCTTAGGATTGTGGTACGATGGAGCGTATTCCTCTGGAAGAAAATCCTCGCGCCGTATCTTGGCCTCGGCATTGACCTTACCACTCAGGGCAAATGGGCAGTGATCACCGGTGCCACTGATGGATTGGGCAAAGCCTACGCGAGAGCTCTCGCCAACGTTGGCCTTGACATTGTCCTGGTATCCAGGTCGCTTACGAAATTGGAAGAGGTGGCCGCTGAGATTAAACAGGAGTTTGGCGTCGAGACGCGTATCATCGAAGCCGACTTGACCGAGGGTCAAGAAGTTTATGCTAAAGTAGCCAAAGCGACCGAAGAACTCGAGGTAAAACACCTTTTCCATCCCTTTGACTGTGAGCTATTGTTTCTGCCATCTGCTTAAACGGATTTCTTTCTATAACAAGGAAGAAGATGCGCATTCAATCGGCTTGTGCTTGCGACTCTATGCGATAGTAATTATAATAGGATTAAAAAGTCCTAATTATTTGTATTATTTTCCCTCCCGACAGATTGGAATCGTGGTGAACAATGCCGGTGCGAGTTACGACCATCCAGAACTATTCACCAATGTACCGGAAGAGAATATCGCCAGGATATTGCAACTGAACGTAGCCGCTGTCACCGGGATTGCAAGAGCACTGCTCCCTGGAATGTTTGAACGAAAGAAAGGAGTGCTCATCAATATTAGTTCCACCGCAGGAGTAATGCCTAGTCCATATTTATCTGTCTACGCCGCGAGCAAGGCCTATGTCGTGAAACTCAGCGCGGATCTCGAGGCGGAAGCCGCTCCGAGAGGTGTTACTATCCAGTGTGTGGCTCCTGGTCCAGTAGCTACTAAGATGTCCAAGATTAAGTGAGTCACGACCTACCCCACTTATCATTCCTTACATTTACATCCAGCAAGTTGACTGTTTCTTGCATTCTAAACGTATCCTTTCAATAGGAAACCAACATGGATGGCACCCTCACCGGAGAAGTTCGTCGAAGCTGCCTTGAGTACTGTCGGTATCGAGTCTTGCACGACCGGATACCCGCCGCATTGCCTGATAATCGGCTTTGTGAATGGATTGCGCTGCGTTTGTGAGAAGGGCGCCCTCTGGCTTGTGACGAAAACGATGTTGAATATCAGAGGTCGCGCATTACGCAAAAAGATGAAACAGGCCAAGGAAACGAGTTCTATGGGAGATCAATGTTCCATTAAGGGTTAGAACTAGAACGCCTCTGAAACACTCGTGCTCAAACTGTTACTTTCCCTCTTGTATATTTCATCCTATCGTAACTGTTTTTCTTTTTCTATTCTATTCGTGTTATATTGTATTGTTATCACCGATGTATTTATAACTGTTATCCAGCGTGACTTGTTGTTATGTTTCGCTCCTCGTGGCTGGACCACTGCCCAGACTCGTGGGAGTGCGATAGAAAAGTTTCGATTGTACAGGTTCGTAAGATAAGATAAGATCAGGAGACTCGGTGTTTATCGGCATACTTTGGGAAAGTGTTGAACCAATTGTCAGTTTTGCATAATATTAATTCTATTATGCACGGTGGTTCACTTAGTAGACCATGCATAATCAAGTGTCAGACGCATCTGGCACTACTTTGATGAACTTCATTACAATACAATGCGATTGCTGTTCTCCCATTTTGTTATCATGTATTATTCATCAGAGAGGCTAACGAATTCGCCCTCCGGCTGACTTCCGATTTCCTTCAAGCAATGCGGATTGACTGGTTCCACGGAATCAATGGTTTAACGTGATGCAAATCAACGTTTTATGAGAATCTGACACTTTCGCAATAGTCGTCTCGGAGCGACGAAATGTTCGACCCATTTTCCCAATAGACGCCACTTGGAATAGTTGTGTACTTAATGTTAGATATACTAGAGAATGTGATACACGCGGACAGAGGTACTGCTTGATACCTGTACACTTTGTAAAGTAATCATTTTATACTTACCATTGGTATAAAATATTCAATAAGGAGAAAACTGTACTATTTTAATTCAGTACACCAGTCACAGACCATTCCCTGATATCCCCCAACCTGAGAATGTATAGGATAAGTAGAAATTCTGAGTTCATCGATGCAAGATTTATTCCTCTATGCCTTGTAACGTCACCCGAGTGAATTAATAAAGGTAGTGCAAATTGAAGAGTGCGTGGAGTAGAAAGCACTCCGAAAGAGCATCCTTCTTAACGAGTGTTAATTTAAAAAAGTTAATGTGGGCCATGTGGCATTTGGCCTCCCATCGACTTCGGTGGCATTGGCGGCTGCTCCTCTTGCATCTGTCGGCGATTTCTTCCACTTCGACTAGAGGCGAAACCCTTCGAGCCCATACCACCCATACCGCCCATCATGCCTTGAGCTGCCTCCATGCCTGCCTGACCGGCTTTCATCGCAGCGTCTCCGAATTGTGTTGCCATTCCCATTGCCGATGTACCCATTTGTTTCATCATTTCCATTCCATCTCCCATCGGATTCATCCCATCAGCAGTACGGCGGTTCTGGTCACAGAATTAGTCACAGAAACGTGTGAATCAATGATTAATAATAGCGCATCAGGAATTGAAAGGATTATTGACACGGTACAATTGGATTTGACTTACTCTGCCATGTAGTTGAGGTTGAGCGTCGGGTGGTGGCTCTTGGTCTTGGGCGAGAGCCTTAAATAAGGAGAGATTCAACATTCATTTGCCCGAATATTTTTTGTAAACTTGACTTAATGAAGATGAGTGAAATCAAAATATCTGTACTTACCACTGCCACACACAAGCACAAGCAGAGCAGTTCCTTCAGCATTTTGAATGTTTGGCTTTACAGACTTCTTCTAAAACCAGGTGCAATGCGAGTTCCTTTTATAGTAGCTGCGAGAATTGTCACAATCCTCTAATCTGACAGATGACAGAAAATATCGCGTAGTACGACTGAGGGACGGAAATAATTAAAATCGTGATTGCGATCAGATTGTTTATGCAATGATCTCCTTCTATGAAAAGACACACATTTTCGGAAGAATTAATGCTTCTGTTTATAAAATAGCCGAATTGAACTAATTGCATTGGAGAGCTTGCACTCTTGAGTTCTTAGAGAAAAAGTTTAAATGTTAGTATTACTTTTTCCTGCAGTTTCCATTGCTTTTAGTACAAAATAATTTCCATGTTAGTCTGCTTTGTGGCCTGGAAAATGACGGGAGTACGTAATTAGCTTGTATATCGCGTTTTTGAATCTCTGATCTACGATTACAGTACACTAGCGTAAACCTCGTGATTGCTTCTTTTACGTTAGAGGTCATACTTTTTAGATCTTTGCATTTCAGTTTCTTCTTATTAATCAATTAATTATTAAACGATAAAGAGACTGCTGAAGCAGCACGTCTCCGATAAGATACTAGTCCCATTCTTCCTTTCTTTGACAGTGTAGATTTTTCAGTATCTCAGCTTATGTCATAACTAATTCAAACACGTAAGCACTGTCATTACGTGACCCATCATTTTGACGTATTGTTTCCCTGCCACATCACGTTGGCAAATCAGTTTGCTCAGCTACGGACACTGTTTGCGTTACATAAGAGGTGCAAAAGGTATTCGGAAGATCAATAAAATTGAACAAATCTGTTAGGTTTTAGTTTACAAGTCACGTTAACTTTTCGTACAGTCCGAAATATATAAAATCATTCATCGCGAAGATCGAAGAATCCATTTTTCAGAATTGTTGATAAGATTCCCTTTTCTCAGAATTGCCAGGATGTGTCATTTGTACAATGAAACGAAAATCTTCTTTCCAGAGCTTAAAGCACCTTTCCAATTAAACTTGGCGTAAAATAAATAGTTACTAAACGAAATATTAAGACAAGATTGAATTGGGAACAGCCTACAATTTCAAATCGCACTAAGAATAATAGCGCCTTAGTTGCGATTGGTGATCTCGCTTCTCGCATGCGACACCTCCCGAGAATCACGAGCGAGAGATCGATCGAGCCGATCGAGCACATGTTCACCAGCTGAGCGAGCCCACCAGATTATGGCCGCCTCCGTGTTCGAGAGACAACTGTAACCCGCGATAAAACATTTATTCCTTAAGGAATCGCGAAGGATGCACGGGTGAAACGAGTGTGTAAGAGAGGAAATCGTCGAAAGAAGCTCTGTGAGTTGAGCTAGTAGAATCGCTGGCAGCTTTAGTATTCAGAACCGGTCTCATTAATGTCTCTAACCTACAAAAGTGACGATTGCCAAGCACACTCCCTGGGCTATCGCATGCTTGGCACTATCTTGTGCGTCACGGGGATAAAGTGCGTGGCCACTTGTGCGAGACGGCAACCGTTTGCCACTTGGTTTCTAAGTCGCCCGAAGCGACTGGCATGTCGGCTATACCAGCGACGATGCCCCTCAGGTTCTGTTACGATACCGTCGTCCTCGTGTTTGTTGAACGTTACACACTTTGGAAACAGAGTAAAGTGGAATAGTGATTGCTCCCGTGAAATCCACTTAGATCCCCCTCCCAGTCCACCTCACCTTCGTCTCTGACTTTCTTTTCCCTCCTGGTGATTCTACACTGCTGGCTTCGTTCTCTTCGGTTGCCACGCATTCGAGGTTGAATTCGGCACCTCGTTCTTTGCTTCCTAGTGGGTTTGCCTACTATTTCTAGTTCGATTTCTTGTACCTCGCACCGGTGTATTATCCGGTGACCAAACAATGCGATTCATCAATGCAGAGAAGCTCTTAGAGATTCAAGGGAATGCCAGTAATATCAGGAATATCTGTATATTGGCACATGTTGATCATGGCAAGACCACACTGGCAGATTCCCTTGTTGCCAGCAATGGGATCATCTCGAATAAGCTTGCTGGCAAGCTCAGATACTTGGATAGCAGGCCGGATGAGCAGTTACGTGGTATTACTATGAAGTCCAGCTCTATTGCTCTTTATCATACCTATGATGGTAGAGAGCATGCAGTGAATCTGATAGACTCTCCAGGGCATGTTGATTTTGCCTCGGAGGTCTCAACGGCAGTCAGATTATGCGATGGGGCATTAATTGTAGTTGATGTAGTGGAGGGAGTATGCCCTCAGACCCGTAGTGCCCTATCAATATCCTACACAGAAGGACTAAAGCCGGTCTTGGTCCTGAATAAAGTTGATAGGCTAATAACAGAAATGAAATTGTCACCCTTGGATGCCTATGTGCATTTGAATCAAGTCCTAGAGCAAGTAAATGCAGTCATGGGAGAACTCTTTGCTAGTGATGTTATGGAACAAGAAGAAAAAGAGGAGACAAGCACATTGAATGTAGAGAATGTGACAGAGAGAAATTTAGCCGATTGGCAATCTGCCTTAGAAGAGCAAGATGACTCAACCCTATACTTTGCTCCAGAACAAGGCAATGTACTGTTTTCCAGTGCTACGGATGGCTGGGGATTTGGTATTAAGGAATTTGCAAAGATATTTGCAGCTAAGCTGGGCTTCAGTGAGAGCGTACTACAGAAGACCCTTTGGGGAGACTTTTATGTCAATGCCAAAGCTAAGAGGATAATGAAGGGTGCTCAACTCAAGGCCAAGAAGCCCTTGTTTGTTCAATTAATCTTAGAAAATCTTTGGAATTTGTATGACACCATTATGGTGCGTAAAGACAAGGAGAAAGTTGCAAGCATGGCAGAGAAACTGGAGATTAAATTAACCACAAGAGATTTGCGGCACACCGATCCCAAAGCCCAATTGCAAGCAGTTTGCTCCCAATGGCTTCCACTGGCGAAAGCTTGTCTTGATGCAATCTGCAATCAGGTACCAACACCTGCGAATTTAACTGAGAAGAAAATAGAACGTCTGATGAGCGGTAATACGGACTTTTCAACGATGCCAACGGAAACCCGAAGCCTGAAGGAAGCATTCCTGGCTTGCGACCCTTCTCCGGAGGCTCCAATTATTGTGTTCGTTTCGAAGATGTTTCCCGTTGAAAAGGAGTCACTGCCGGAAAACAAACCGAAGCCTTTAACACCGGAGGAATTAGCACGACGAAAGGAATTTGCAAGGCAGAGGCACGCTGAAAAAATGACGAGGGAACAGTCAGAGGAAAGCGAAAAGTATATGGAAGTTTTAAAACCTGAGGAATGGAATCGAGTTGAGCAGCAAGCGGAGGAAGAGATTGAAACGGCAACACCATTGATAGCGTTTGCTAGAGTATATTCGGGAACGTTGAAGAAAGGCCGCGAGGTGTATGTTCTCGGGCCAAAGCACAATCCTCGTGTTGCATTGGAAAGGGAGAGGATAGCTAAGCGAAAGGAAGAAGCTTTGGTAGAAGATTCAATAGATACAACATTCGGAAAGCACATCACTAAAATTACCATTGAAAAACTTTACTTGTTAATGGGTCGAGAACTTGAAGTGATAGAGCAAGTGCCAGCAGGAAATGTGTTTGGAATTGGAGGCGTAGAGGAGCACATACTGAAGACTGCAACTATTTCAGATACAGTAGCTTGCCCATCATTCTCAGAACTCACGTCTCTAGCAGTGCCAATCTTACGAGTAGCATTGGAGCCTAAACATCCTATTGATTTACAAAAACTCATCAAAGGATTGAAGCTTCTAAACCAGGCTGATGCTTGTGCCATAGTCCACATCCAAGAAACTGGAGAAATTGTTTTAAATACTGCGGGTGAAGTTCATCTGGAGCGATGTTTGGAAGATTTGAGGCAGAGATATGCAAAGGTTGATATAAATGTCTCGGATCCAATTGTTTCTTTTCGGGAAACTGTGGTTCTTCCACCGAAAGTCGATATGGTAAACGAAGCTATCGAGAAGAAAGCCGAAGAAGCACCTTTAGAAGTGTGGACTACCAATCGTCGATGTTACTTTGAGATAGACGCAAAACCCTTGCCAGAAGCGGTTACCAAGATTTTAGAGAGGAATTCGGATTTGATAAGGGCTTTTGAGGACTACTCCGATAGATCAATTAAGGAGGAAAGAGTTCGCGATGTGGAATTGGCTGTAACAGATACTCAGACGATGTACGAGTCCGATGCAACTGATCGAGTAGATTCTGCAGCGGAGGACGCATTGTTGGGTGACACGAAAACAAAAGCACTCGAGGCATTCAAAACCGAGCTTGCTGAAGCTTTCAAAGAAGCAGGACAGAAAAATGTTTTAGACAAAATCTGGTCCTTTGGCCCAAAGAAGTGTGGACCCAATCTTCTCCTAAATGAAACAGATTACAAACAAAGAAAATTCTGGGTGGGATTCAGGAAGACCGACGATCCCCGTGCAGCGTAAGTTCTTTTTTTTATGTGTATTTGAGATAATGTTAAATTTATCTACTGAGAATACATCAAAATTTTTAAGTTTTCTTTTCATCTTGACACAGATATGAGAACGGTATAATCACTGGCTTTCAATTGGCAACGCTTGCTGGACCATTGTGTGAGGAGCCGATGATGGGCGTCTGTTTTATTTTGAAAAAATGGGAACTTCACGACGATTCCCAAAGGTATGTATAATGATACGATGTGTAACAAATGCGATTTTTCCCCTATACGAGTATATGCGTATGAAGTGATTAATATTTGTTTTTTTTTGTTTACAGCGATAGCGGAAGCCTATCTCAAGGGCATATTGGTGGCAATTTAATGTCAACGTTTAAGGAGGCTTGTCGCCGCATCTTCAACTTGAGACGTCCCCGCCTAGTCACACCAATGTACAGTTGCAGTGTTTTAGTAAACTCCGACGTTCTCGGTAAGTCTGAACTCGAAATTATCCACTTTATGAGTTTTTCACTTTATGATTGATATTTCGCTTGAATGGTATTTTTGCGGGTGATCTTGAATATGGTCATAGAATAGATCAGTAACCTGTTCACGTCAATTCGAGCAGAACCCGAAGCAGTTATTATACGTTACTCTTTCCACGATCCTGATTTCTCGATATTTAGACGTAAGTGAGCAAATGTTTCCGGTAACTACGGGAGATCACGCGAGATTCCCAAGCCCAGACTTTATTAATGGTGCATGCACAATCGGATGGTATTCCGCAGTGCTAACTGCCACTGAGAATATCGTGCTAGAAATAATGGGTCAAAATTAAAACTTATCTAATTAGATGTTTGCCGTGCGGATACGGGTGAGGGTAAACAAGTAGTTGGCGAGGAGCGGCGATAAATTATTTATTGTACCCAGATGATTACACCGACACGCGAGTCTTTAACGAGACTACACCTACGTTTAATCTGGTATCAGGCCCAATACTCTCTAAATAACCGACCTCGAGCATCGTTCTAAGCCATAAAGTGCAATCTAATTCAAAAAACAGGTCTTGGACACTTTCTCATAATCATATATTTGTTCGATCCCTTCCTGATTGCTCGATTAGTTAAATCGGTTGGGTATACTGGTATGACCAGGTGGTAGCGTCGGCCTTCCTTTCGAGTCTCTCTTTTATTGCAATCGCGCATTAGTATTAAACTTGAAACGGTTCCGCGGTCCGCGACCACAGAAATCCTAGCGGACCGCCGGTGGTTAGCTTCGTGGTTGTGTCCATTAGAGACCACTCAACTGGACAAATGATCGGATAAACCATCCGCAAATCATCTTATACCTTCCCATTACTATTTTATCCCTCTTCCAGGAGATATATGTGGCATAGGAATTTGCTGTTTTCATTCGCGTCACTTAGAATTCGTGAAGAGAACGTTGCTCGAGTTACGACGTTTCATGGGTATTAGTATCGGGCCATGGCGCGTTACGCTCCACAGCTAGAGGAAGTTGAAATAGAAGACATCTTCTTTCCTCAATCCCAGTTGGAGCGTAACGAGTGTCCACGAGTAGCGTGGACTACTTAAGACTCTTTCAACGATCCTTTCGGTAAACCGGTAATTACGCTCGAAACAGCGAAGCGCTTGCGAGCGCAAATTTTCCAGGACCTCTTTTTCCCGGGGTTGCTGCTCGCGCAGTGATTAGTTTTGCCATACGCTTTGGAAACTTACTCGTTCAATCACCAGTGGAGTGCTGAATTCGCCAAGTTCATCAATTCGCAATAAGAGTCGCTCGTAAAACATCTGTTGATCCTAGTGATCCAATCTACAGTACCCTGGCTATTGTGTTTTCCAAGTGGTGCGCGACAACCGGTTCATTGAACGAGTACTTTCCTCGGGAGAGCGTTCATCACATCCGATTCCTGTTTCCCCGATCCACATTCACCACCCGGCGGCCAGACAGGTGGTGCCGAGGTGTGACCTTAAGCTAGAGTAAGAAGTTCAGTCATAAATAAGAGAAGTAGATGAGCAGTGAGCGAGGCGAGGAGGCACGCGAGGATGCGAGACGGGGCGAAGTGGCAGGATGCGTAATAAATAAAGGATCCAATGGCAAAGCTGCGGCTGTTGATGTGAATCGAGTGAATGAGTGAGAGAGGGTGATGGAGCGAGGTGGGGCGAGGGCAAAAGAGAAAGAGAGGAATAGAGAGAGTGGAAATGGCATAGTGAGAGATAGGTGCCCCACGAAGGGATGAGCGAACACTTGTCTTCCTCTCGAAGCCGCACGAATTAATCCCAGTCGGCGGTCTTCATGAGCTCGTCGACTTTGTACCATGGGAAGCTAGGATAACCGGACTCATCCTCAGTCTCGAACGTCTTCTTCTCACTTTCACCACCTGAAACACCGAAGCAGAAAACGCATACTCATTTCATCTTCCCTAGAACGGTCAAACTCGTAGTTGGACGCTCGCCCGAGTCTTGTCAAGTGAATCGAGCCCTCATCTAAGCGTCGATGGAGCAGTATGAGCGCTCTAAAGATCTGGTGGGACGCGTCGTAGGTTCTTTAGCACTATATGTGTGCAACGTACCTAGAACGTCGCGTCTGTATCGCAGCGGCCGTCCTCTTCGGTTTCCTTGAACGCACATCATCCCGTAGACTCGGATCCCCGGCACACTGGCGTACGTCGGCTGATCGTGGCTCATTGGTCCCTCTGCATTCAGTCAGACAGATTCCATTAATCAACAGATAACTAATAGTGAGTGGCAAAGGAATAGGAGCTGTCGCTACTGGATAAATGATTATCTTCCAAAACCAATTTTCCCACCGGACCCAGATGACTTATGATTCTTTAAAGTCTCATTTCAAGTCTTTCGATTATTTACTTCGTATTGTCTGTTTTGATCAAGAGCCAAGTCGATCGAAAGACTAATCGAACCAACTCTCGTAGTTGGCATAAGAATAGATTAGAAGCGGTGATTTTTCGTCCGTATAATTGGGTGAGTCGGTGTTGCACGGGATACGTCACGTCGCCGGGCATTTTTGCCGCGGTGCCAATAAAGTTATAGGGTGGTGGATGATGGATCTCGCATCTTACTTACCAAGAATATTGGCGTCCGGACAGCGGCATATTACCAGATAATGAGATTTGCCCGTTCGTACATTCTGCAAGGCTAGTAGGGACCAATCCCTGGGCGTCCTGCACTCTCGCATCTCCGCTACCGGCTCGCATGTCTTCACCAAGGTCAGAGCCTGCAGCAGAGGAGAACTCCATCGATTAATCGATACGGCGATCGCAACGATCCTTCTTTTACCTATACCACGCTACGCCTCACCTCACGTCCTCCCACGGCCCCTCCCCTTTCCTCGCGGGCGGCAAAATTAATGGTAATACTGTCGGCTAACCATAGAGGGAACGAGCAATAGAGCCAAAAGTCCGGCTTCTTCACGGAAAGTGAATGAGAGGTTGACAAAAGAAAGCAGTAAGTGGCCCCTTGCATGAGCCCGATAAGATCTGCCCTTAGAGTACTGTGCTTCTGCACTGAACTACATGGCCCTACGGCGACATCCGATTAACTCGTCTCTCTTATTTTTCCCTCCTTTTTCTCATTAATTCGTATCAATCTATATCTCGATGGTATTTAATGGCCACTGCTATCATATCCTTCATGCCAGTAGATTGTCCTACTCAAGCGTGATCCTCGAAATCCTCGTTGCAAAGTAATTCGACCAAGAGCACGATTGTCAGTGAATTTCGTTTACGGATGTTGGAACATTCTTTTAGGCTGATCATTACATTCGAAGTACAGCATTTGCTGTTCTTTTACGCTTGCACTAATTGAGCGGTTTTACAGCCGGACTTACTCTGTCTCGTCTGTTAATTGGATTCGAAATCGACTGGTCGACACAATGCGAGTCTCTCTCTCTCTCTCTCCCCTTCTTTATTTCTCAAAGTAAGATTTACGCGGACAGATCGCTCTGTTCTCCGTCTCACGTATGAGCGATTGAACTACTTTTCTGAGGAACGACCTCCTCGATACGGAGTCAGAGAAAACGGAAGAAGGCCTGCATGCTGTGTATAGTATCATTTAGTTTGCGAGAGCCCATTTGGCCCGACCCGTTTCGAGCGGTGAGAGCCGGAACGATGGCGAATAACTATCGAGAAGATATGCAGGCGACTCGACCCCGATTGCCGTCGCATCATACAGTCATTTGCCGCTCGTTTGGCGAAGCGGGCGCGCCGCGCCGTATAAAACTGATATTCTCGCCACGGGTGGCCTAATCACTTTGACACCTCCCACCTTCCACTTGTAGAGAAGCGGTACGCGCATCTCTCTTCATTGAAATGGAGAGTATACTCGTTCACGTGCACACGTTGCTTTCAAAGCGACGGCGGTAAAGCCTAAATCACACTATCGGTGTGTTGCCGGCACACTCACACACATGAAGAAAAAGATTGCATTCACATAAACGGGTACGCTCGCAGTAGGAGTGGCGCTTTCTTCCGACTATCTAGGAGTGCAAGCATATGTGCGAAAGAGGACTTCTCGCGAGTGGAACTTGGCCATATTAGTAATTAAAATGAAGCAGAAAACATTTCTATGCCACTGGTGTAAGATAATGCCCTTCTTCATTGACTTTATCCCCGAGAGTTCGCGTTTCAGTTGTAGAGGAGATGCTTATCTCTGGACACGCGTATCCGAAGCTACTTGGGCGATGTTAGCTGTCTGGGTTAATATTACATTTAATTAATATTAATTTTTACCGCTTCCCAAGCGGCAGGAACCAGTGGTTTCTTAGCCGGGGCTGTACGTGAGGCGGCGACTAATAGTAGAAAAACATTAGTTTGCATGAAGTTGCTCGTAAAGTTAAAAAGCGTTGATAGTGGGGAGCGATGCAGTATGAGTCGACCGGAACGCCTGTTTTTCCGGATGTAACCGCTCCCCTACTATCCACCGGTGGCAGTAATAATACTGGATATAATATAGTGCTAATGCACTATTCTCGCCGGCGTACTATTAGCCCCATTAGTCGCGGCTAGTCTTATGCGGCAGGCCGAACAGCTGCGCGTGCGCGCGCTCAGATGTAAGACGAGCTTTGTCATTAAAGCTGTTTATTGCGGTACACACTCATTGTAGTCGGCGGCGCGGCGGTGGCAGCGATAGTAATGTATTTAACGGTGAACCTTTCATAATACAATGCAGGATGACCGTGAGTGAGAGATCGCAGCGAGTCAGCGAACTCGAGCGAACTCTTTACGCGGTTCATCACTCCTCGGATTTCACACACATGCCTTAAATCATACCACCGTGGCTTCCCACGTTCTCCAGTTAAGATGTTCCGCATCGATTTTCCAGGCATAATGAGCTATTAGCCGAAGCATACTTGCTTTAATCCGTTCGTTAATCCTGCTACGCCTCCCCATTTCAGTGTACGCCGAGGTATTCCTCTTCGGCTCAAAGGAATCTCGGTTCCCTTTGGTAGCAAATTAATTGTCAGTAGTCAGATTGCAGCTGGCGGATTTGTGGAATCGAGCACTCGACGATTTAAGGCCGTCATTGCTGCGGAAATATGGGTGCTTTCTTATTGGCGGTTGACACGTGTACATATCGGCGCAATGGCAAAAGGGGTAATGACGACGAAGGGCCCCTTTGCTAGTTAATGCATGCTGCCGTCTCATTAGTTTTAGCGTGTACACTTTGCGGATAAAATCAGCGTACGACAGATTCGCCGCGGTGGAAGCTCACGATGGCGAGGGCTCGTTGCCTCGTCCTTTTGTCAGTGTGTCATGTTCCTCGCTTATCTTGGTCGCGCACCAAGCCAAAGGGAGTCCGGGACACCACGAGCCAACCGTTCTTCCTTCTCACTGGCAGCACGAACGGCTAACTCCGCCTCCATCTGCTAGCCTCACTCGCCGGTGTTGAAAGCGAGCGTATCTTGTCTTTTCTATAATCTTGCCCGCTTCAAAATTAATAACAAACTGGCTCTTGCTACGCCTTACTTGGCGTTATCTTGTGAAGGTTTCGATTCTCGATGTTCCTTAACACTAAATCTATCGACCCTTTTTTTATATCCCTACTTCCCCATTGGAAAGGTTATTTGACCGGTAATTGGTAGGTTTAGTGTTAAATGTTTTGTACTGAATCGCTCTTGACATTCATATTGTGTCGGTATCATCAACTAAACTTCGAATGCAAAAGGGCATATCATAAGTATTGATGGACTTGCTCGATTCTGTTAGTGCAGTACCAGTTGCTTATCGTTGGAGGGATGGGAAGTATTATGCGGGTATGAGGCAGCTTCATGCCCTGCTGCTCTCACCCAAGTGAACCGAATCGTTGTTCGCAGCAGATTGCCTCTCGGATAAGGGCGAAAAACCGAAGAAAGAGGGAAGGAAGGTTCGCAGACAGTTTTCAGCTTGGCGAGTCGACTCTATTTATCTCGATGGGTATCGCTCGTGTTATTGATAACCCCTTTTTACGTAATAAAGCCAACGTTCTTTTCCCCTATTTACCCTTCTGCCCATTTTTTCCATGAAATGGGTTCCGCTTTGTCTTTGCCGATGGGTTCTTGTATCGGCGGGCTCTGCCCGGAGTTTCAGTGCGGTCCTACCGCGCTGCAAATACAGATTACAGTAATCTGCTGAAAGCTTTCTTCCTCATAGATATCGCGGTTTGCTTCTTGCTCCCGCTAACAGCGTCCTGTTTTGTTCTCGAGGCCATAATCCGCAGCATGGTAATCGATTTGCGGATGCGGTTCCTACCGTAAAGCCCCCTCACTCCAGCCGCTTTTTACGGGCTTTCGTGACGCTCCGTGCACTTTGCTGATTTCGTACTGATGCAGACTCAGCTCTGTAAAATTGTTGAATCGAGGACGCCGACCCATTCCCCCGGCGCGGCGGTCCGACCGAACTAGCTAAATAACCACAATTATTAGAACTACAACTTGGAGTCTTGCTTCTACCATTTGGCCATCTCGAAGAGATCGAATTTTATAGATTGCTCCAAGTAGTTGATGATTCCATTGTCAGTTCTACTGGAACCTGTTTTCCCTGGGAAAGTGTAGGCAAAGTGGTGGAGAGGCGAGTAATCGGGTCGAGAGTGGCAGAATATCAGTGGTCAGTGGCGGAGAGGAGATCCCGCTTTTCGTTCTTACTCCCTGGTGGCCAGTGTGTCAGTGATAGAAGGTGGCCGAGAATCATTGAAAAGTTAAGATCGATAATATTAAGAGAGGATTGCGGATAAGATCGCAACTGGAGAGGAGGCCGTGTTCGGAGCACGTGCTGGTAAGTCCGGTAGAGTTACGGTGGCTGGGATGCCGGGAGCCCGAGAGCGGAGCTTCCTGGCCATTTAAATGTCAAGCGAGGAGACTATCGGCAGGGTAGGCCTTACTGCTTGGAAGTGTAGTAGTCAGGAAGCGTGCGAGCTTCTCTTGGTATCGAAGTCTCCAAGGTAAGGAGTCCTTGGCTGAGCTGGCTGGGCTTGTTGCTGTCGGTAGGAGGGAAATCGGTTCGGATGGTGGTGTGTTGTCGGGTTCGGAGGATTTACGATTAGGCGGTGTTAGATATCTTGCTGGTGGTGGAGCGGTTGCTGGCGCTGCGGCTGTTGCGGCTGTTGCGGCTGCTGGTGGACGTATCGAGAAGGGAAAGAAGGGGCGACTAACCTTGGTGCGCGGGTCGGTGACCAGCTCCGTTGTGTGGAGGTCGTCGCTGTCGAGGGACGCGCTGCAAGGGTCCCGGTAACGTCCTGGACAGGCGCAGAGCGGTTGAGTGAAGTTCAGCCGCACGTAAACCGCGTTGCAGACCTGCTGGACCGCGCACTCCGGTAGCAGATAGATGTGCTGATTGTGAGGATAGTAGTGGTACTTGGTCGGCTTGGCGAGGGCCGCGCTAGCACCCTCCGGCAGCCGCACACCCGTCTGCAAATCGAGAATTGAGTCGTTAGTATCTGCCCCCACTCATTATTTTATTCCACTTTCGTCTTGGAAACTTCCTATCTCACATCAATTTCATATTTCATATCAACTTCGATTATTAACGAGTTAATACATACCGGCCCCATTGTTTCATTTTACTTTCTATGCACTTGAGAATTGCAAGGAGACATGAACTGTATAAACCGTTGTTCGGCTCACGTTGGAAACTCAAGTTCGTATAACACCATCAGGCTTGTCTCTATGTCAATTATACGCATTTCTATTTAACCTATTAAAAAGCAAGGAGAGACTTGCTTGCTTTTAATCTGAAAAGTTGCGGTATTCCGACCTGCTACTGTGATTAACCGTAAACCTAGATCGACGTCTCGGAATAATCGGCCAAATTAGCAATTCGGGTTAATAATTAAGAAGAATTATTAAATCTACAGGAAGTTCTCGTAGTTAATTGCTTTAACATATGGGAAAATGCGCATTATTTAATCAAGTCGGCTAGCCAGCCAGTTGTACTCATCATACTCGTCGATATCTGAAAGCACACCGGTGGAATCATATTTTTCACGGATTTCTTGCGAGGATAAGAGCGCGCATTCCTAGGGTTTTTCGCAGGGGAATACTACGAAATAGTCTACGAGAAAGAACGCCGAAGGATCGACGATCGGATAGCGTTCTTCCGAGTCTATGATTGCCGGGATAACCGCGGTGGTTCTGCCACGTGATTTGCCGGAACGATCGTTCCCCCTGCCTCCTTTCTTCCAGCGGTTCCTTCGTTTCCAGCATTCATCCTTCCGTTCATCTGTTCGGACGGTCTGTCGATCTTTCCTTGGTAGATCAGGCTTATTCCAGCCAGACCCAATACTCTACCTCCCCTGTACTTACTCCGCCAAAGTATAGTAATGCAGAAAGAGTGGTTGCAGAGAGCGAGGACGAAATAAAGCGGAGCGAACTGGCATGCGCCGCCGACAACTGGTACTATAGCTAAGGGGAAAGAGGAATCCAAGGAAATATGACTTGCCGCAAAAGAGCAAGCTAGCATTTGCCGTGAATGATGAATCGAACGGAACGCATGTTTCCAACAGGAAGTAAGGAGTCTGCACTTTTTTTTCCAAGTCAGGAATTCCTTGCATACTCTTTATTTCCCTGCATCTATTTTGCTTGGCGCAACTTGCCCGGACTTGTAATAGCTCTTCGATTTGAGAATTGGCATGTAGCTCAGTTAAGTGATTCGTCAGAATTTTAAGCAGATAAACTTGATGGATGGCGTGCGAAAAGCATTGTTTGGTTAAGCGTACAAGCAGCTTGGAGGATCTCGTCGGCCAGTATTGGAGCCGAACGAGCGTCGAAAGTTATCTAATGCTTCCCCCTGCGTGTAGAACGGTTGCGTGTTGAGTGTAGGTCTACACTCTGTTCTCTCTTATCAACTTGAATTGAAGGGGCTAACGGCAGTTTATTTACAATGCAGCGGCACCGGACATGCCAAGCTTGATCTCGGAGGCTCGAAGGATTTACAAACGAATGACCTTGCAACCGGCAGCTTTAAGTAATTTATTATTTTTCCACCGCGTCAAACTGGATTCTTAAGCGAATGAACCGATGAGTACGTAGCTTGTGCAAAAACTGATGAGCCCGGCGACAATGTGAAAGCAAAACTGCATCCACTTATTATAAGCGTAAGTGCTATCTGCCCACTCTACCATCAGACCAAGTTTTTCCTGCAGAAACGAACCGGAGTACCGTGGATAATGTAGTGTGAGTCGGAAGAGTGCTCGCTAGTGATTTCTGCGAATGATTCGGTCTTTTCCTGGAGAATTTGCGTGCGACAAGTGGGCGCTTGGTAGGTAGACTCGCACGAAATGACAGATCTAAGGTTGCATGGGAGTGTGGTAGCGCGAATCGATTAGCAGCAAACGAAAGCCCCTGCTAAATTGTCCGTAACGATCTCTCGGCGTGGCTGTGCGGATCGCCTGCTCGCCTGCTCGCCTGCTCGCTTCGTTCATTCTCCCTTTTTCCCTCGCTCCTTTTTGCCTTCGGTATCGTTACGTTCCACTACCGATATTAACACCGGAGCCGATCCGCTCGCGCGTCACGGTCATGAACACTCGCCCTCCTTTCGAAATGCTAAGCCAGCGCGAGCAACGTGACTCCGTGACAGGTTCCTCAGGAACACCCAACTCCCACCGCCACTTTCTGCATTACACCAGCATTACCACCCCCTCCCCCCTTCCCTCCCACCCACAACCCAACGAGATCCAATTGATTTCCCGAAAGGATCAAATGACTTCTTACAGATTTCTTCCATTAACTTGCGCATGCACCTTGTGTCGGAGCCGCTTAGATTTTGTCATTGAACTCGACCGGAAAATTGATCGTGGTTATAGCTCTGTGAGAGTATTGAAATGAAGCTGATAACGCGTTCCTCTATCTGCGACATCTCTGCAATTAAAGGAAACGGGTTCATTCGTCTTGCCCGATCCGATATCTGCGTTAAGTCTCGACATTCCGGAAATGTTAAATACTGCTACGATTTACATGTGCGGCCATTATTAATCGAGCTAGATTGCACCATTCACTATCGACGATCGGTTGATGTGGTGCTTGACGATTACTGAGACCCGCAGGGGGTGTTACCTCCCAGCAGGGAAGTAGCCATCGCATCCAGTGCTACCACCGCTCGAATCCTCAGACCTCCACGCCAACTAATATTTCACTACGACCAGAACTCAAAAGATTTTCTAGACATTTCCGCGTAATAATTCCTCTAATCGCGAAGAGAATGACTGAATTGGTCTTGGCGCCCAGCAAGCCTGACGCACGAACTTTCAGACAAGGTTTACTTGACGAATTGTTAATCGATATTGCAAATGAAGATGTATGTTTGATTTGAAAGTCGAAAATTTGCTAGTATTTAGTTTTCTTTTCTATTTAGCACTCAATAATTTGATTAGCGACAATTGTTTAAATTAATGATCGTATAAAGAGAATGACATACTGGCGTGTTTAGCAGAGGATCTGTTTAGTTCGCTGTTGGGATTAAGAGATAGAGGCTTCGGAACTATTTTGGCTCGATATAGAGTTCTCGGAGGGCGAAAGGAAATAGCTAGGTAATAAATAAGGGGTAATGCGAGGATGGAGCGCGTATGTGTGGAGGCGTTGTTGGACGGGGCTCGTTACCGAGCATCTTGCATTAAGGAGAGCGAGCCGGCTCGGTGCGGCGCGGCGCGGCGCGGCGCGGCTGACTCTCCTCGTGACCAACGTCGTGCGGATCGGGAAAGCGGATCCTATCTTTCGACGGCCAGTCTTCTCCGGAGAGTCACGACACCGCGGCGCGGCGCGGCGTAGCCTTTTAATCTTTCCAGCCGATCGCCGAGCCCGCTTACTTATCATCCTGGAATTACGTGGAAACCTCGAAAAGCCCACTGCCAACTATCAAGCGAGCTTGCCCTTTCTGACTCCAACGACATCCGTCATGTCTTTAGCGAATTTTTACTGCAATTTTTACAGGATTCTCACTTACATGCAATAGTATATTAATGGTTGTAGTATTATTGAACACACGGGTCATTGCACTAATTGGCAACGACTGAAATCCGTGACTGGATGTTGACGTTATTGAAACAATCTATCCTGAGGGCAACATCAACAGCAATTCAATTGGTGTAAATCAATGGGGGCTCTTCTCTCTGCGTGCCTCAAGAGTTCGGAGTTCAGATGGTAAAGTATTTGTACGGTAATTGGACTGGAGAGGAGTGTGTCACTCAAATGTCAACCCTTGTCTCTCGCTCGCAATACTAGCAAGGACTCTATCGAGCAGTCTGAAGGACAATTTGCCTGATGGCTGGTGTCGGTTTTATCCGAAACATGATCGGAACGCAAAGGATAGGAAGAGTAGGAGCACGAAGAGTTAATTCGCGGCATCATATTTTTCCGGATAATTTAGGCCGAGGAATCAAAGGAACCGTTACTGGGCCGATCCTTTTCTCGCGTTTGTCGCTCTCCGCCGGACGCGCTTATGTGCTCCAGTTTCCCGCGCGACTCTTCGGCCCATAGATGACTACGAGTTGGTCGCCAGGTTGGTCCAGCGAGGATGCGTGTCCGCCAGCGATTTATGGTCGCCAGTTCCCGAGGAAATCGGAGCAGCGCATCTCCACAGAGCGGAGTCCGTCTCCGATTCCCTCGGAGCGTTCGCCCCGTATACGATGATACCCATAACCGATCCAGCTGACTTGATATGTCTGTTAATTAAAGGAACGAACTCGATTCCATCTTGTAAACCGCCCGGCGTACTAGCCGCAGTTTATGTCTTCAATAAAACTGCCGCTCTCAATTTCTGCGCTCCACAATTTGACTACCCAGGCATTTTTCGGCTCTTGGATTTCGCATCGGTACGGCGGTGCCCGCTGTAACGGAAGTATGCCGGCCTCGAGAATTTAACATGCTGACGCTCCGGTAATTAGATCCCGTTTGATCAGCGAGCCGATGCCCGCTCGAACTTTGCATTGGAGAAGTAATCGTAACACGAGTACTTGGCTTGGCGATTGTGACTTTTACGAGATTTCAATGAGGCAACGGATATTGGGGGCGGCATCGAGCATCGAGTAGATATTCCCACGATCGGTTTGAGACGAGAGTGTGACAGTAGAAGCGCGCTCAACAGGATCCATTAATGCCATTCAAATAGGAAGGCTTTTAAGTACGGAAAGAGATCTGCTTGACGGAAACGGGATCGCCTGTTGCGCCGCCGCCGCTGTCAATAGCGGTGCTTCCGCCCTGATTCGGCGACAGGAACGAACGACCGTTAAGGGTTAAATACGGTTACATGCATTCGTGAGGAGCGATCGTTGATGCATAATCCCAGTGTTCGCGAGAACCGTACTGATACGCACTCACTTAAAGGGGGCGACCCTTCGACAAGCTCCGGTACTTCGCTCTAATTGATTGGAGTGGTTCGCTCCAGTGCAGGATTGACCAAGTCCTCCTCCTCTTCCTCCTCTTCCTCTTCCCGCCGCACCGTACCGAGCCGCGCCGCGCCGCTTAATCTCTCCTCGGCAGAGCCGCATTAATTACTCTCTCCTCGTAGACTCGTATGCTCGTACGTCAGAAAGTAACGTGGATGCCTCGTAATGACTGTTGGCTGAAAAATTGTCTGATACCACCGCCGCTATAACGGCCACGCGACCTCCTCCGTCTCCAACTATGTATGTATTGCACCTATGCGAGTCGAATGGGAATCGCGCGAGGCAGATCTTTCCGAGGAAACTCGTAACTAAACTTCATTAGACTTCTGTGCGCGAGAGCTTGGATGAATGCAAGAACAGCTTAGGTATGCTTGTGCGGCTGAGTAAAGTTGCAGCTGGCTAGAGGAGCGCGTATGAGTGGTGCACACCGCCAGTTTTAATCAAGTCAGTCGTTAGAGCAACGGTATGCGGGTAGCTAGTCTTGAGGAAAAGGACGCGCGTTCGTCCTGAGAGGAGGATTGCAACTTCCCCTCGCCGCGACACGAGGGAAATAATGGCTGATGTAGATGAGCTAGCTTCGCGAACTGCAGTATGAATTATGTTGGATGTCTTCCTACAATAATCATTTCCGGAGAGTAATGCACGTAGAACGGGAGCGGGAAAGGTTGGCGCGCGCGCGCGCGCGCACTCGCGGTAGAGTCAAGGATTTTGCGAGAGCAACAGCAGTAAAGTAAAGAAGCAGAGGTCGTCGATGGATGGATGGAAGTCATAGACATTTGGTTAGTTTGAGAGTAACAAGCGACGAGCCTGGGAGAATTTGTGTGCGAGAAGTGTAGCGAGGATGTAGCAAATAGCGGGGCATACATAGCAGGCTCTCTAACGAAATCATGAGTTAACGGTCACGGTGTGTATCCTCTCTCGAGTGGCAATGCGAGCGGCCGCTATTGTTTCATAATTGAGACATTATTTCATAGCTGGGCGCAAGCAAACTCGGCTTTGCATTCAGCCGGTTGATCGAATTGAAAGGGAGGCCTGCCTGGCCTTCCCACAATGAAAGGTCTGCTCATTAGACGCGAGATGAATGGAGGTCGCATCGAAAAGAAGGAGAGAAAAGAACCTCGAGATTTGCTTTGCAATTTAATGGGTAGTGAGGCGTGGGACTTGGTCACGATCTGTCTTGGCGGTTTGGCCGGCTTGCTCTCCTCAGACCGACGCGACGTGCTTCGAGACGCTCTGTAAGACGCGGCATACGGTACTTGCGGTATGCTTAAACATAGTTATGGCTTAAACAGTTATACTTTGCGCACCCAGCAGAGAGAGCAAGCGGAAAGAAGCGAACAGACAGCCGGGCAGACACCTAACTCGATTGCGACACGCTCCGAATTAACTAGCGCGTCTCATCCCTCTCATTCGGATTGTGCATTGTTTCGAAGACGAACCGATCCGATTTGTTTCACTTCCCTGCCAGACAGATGGGTCTTGCGACATACGCGAGTGTATGGGAATTCCCGAAGGGGATGAATCCGGCGCATTCGCTTAGAATTCAGCATTCATGGTGAACTGCTGGATCTCGGAATAGGGCAGGCACTCCGCGAGGATAAAGTCCGGAAGTGCAGTTCATCGGGGCAGTTTGCATTGAGGGGATTTTTCGCGGCATCATCTAACTGCAGCTGCGGCGAGCGCTGCATCCATCACTGTCGACGACTTTCCTTGAGAAATTCAGGAAAGTTGTAATGAGAGCCAGCCGCCGATGCTGCGCCAAGATTGATTCGCTTCTTCAGTGCGGTAATCCCCTACTGGGCCGATGATCGAGCATCGCATCAGCACTTCTCATAATCAGTGAAATGCTAATTCCATGGATTCAACTGTGAATCCGCTGTTCCAAATGGGGAGCGGGATTGTTGATGCTGCCTTCTAAAGGCATGCTTCAATCGAGCTGATGACTAGTAAGGGCCGCGAAGAGTTCGCTATACCAGCGGGATATATCAGTTGTTTCGCTCGAACAATGCATCGCTTACACGCAAGTGAAATTCTATTGCTTGGTATATTCGGTCGGCTGTCCCCCAATCGAATCTACGTCCATCTGAAACGGGACTTGAGCGAAATCCGTGCGTAAAAGTCTCTCGTTACCGCTGGTTACCGTACGTCATTACCACTCGTTACCGTTCACCCACTGCCTACAACTATTCCTATCAAGCATCTCTCACTCTAGCCGTCGAGTGCCGTGTACCCCTCCAAACAATAGGCCTCAGACCGAAAAAACCACGCGCAACTTATCCTCACTTGGTGCCGATCAAGTTGAACTTCTTGTCCGGTTGATTTAGAATGGTCGCCGATTAGAAATGGAACGAATCCTTTCACGTATTTCGGCACTTCTATCTACGCGTTCCATTCTTGGTGAAAAAGTCCGAAAGATCGGAAGATTAAAGGCGTTTGTTGGATAGTTGGACAGATTAGAAGGAGGGTATAATGATTGGCGCGAGTACTTGAGTACACCTTGATGTCTTGTATCCTCACAATGCGGGAGAATGTTATTTTCATCGAGCCTAAACACTAGTTTGGCGTGCTGGCGCCGCGTGCAAAGGGTTAAGCCCATTAACCCCGCGTCTCGGTATCGTTCCAGTCGATCACGCGAAAGCAGCTCTGATCGATGCTGATTTTTTGATTGCCTCTTGGCACCCACAGAGAAAGAGAGATGAAGTGTCTGGTTATCCAGTGATGGCAGCTGTAGGTGGAAAGCGGCACTTTCCCGCAGTTAAGGTAGTTTCGAAAAGGTAGTATCAAAAAACAGTTTTCTATAGATGTTGTTTAAACTTTGACAGAACAATCTTTATAAGATTCTGCAACTACTGGACAAATTCTAATGGACTTGACCACGTTGTTTCAGAGGTTGTACCCCTTTAAAAATTTTCGACTTTTCGAAGGTTCTGGGACCGCAACAAACGCGTGACATTTCGATTGCTTAAGTCTCAAAACGGATAGAAAACATGAAACCAGTAGCCAAAGTACCAGAATTGTACGCAAAACACGTGGAAAACCGATCCTGAATAATTCATTTCCATGGTTTTCTCATGTTTTTCATAGTTCCCGACATTTTCCGGGGCTGAAATTTGGCGGGGAATGTTTTTTTGCATCGAGGAAGAAGTGATAAACATTCCAAGGCCCTAGCTCGAAATTCATATTTTCGCAAATTTTTGAAGGGATCGGGCACTAAAAAGTTTAACCCACCGGCAACATGCGAAGCAAAGTTAATACTTCGTCGGGCAACAGTTGACTTTTGAATGGTGCAGTATTGATAAAACTATAAGATTATAGCTTAAGATGCGCGAGCGAGCAAAGTAGAGATGCACGGCGAATTGGATGGACGCCGCGTGGTGCGAATGGGCATTTACGTGAGGAGAGTGAGGTCGCACCTTGGGGGCCTGCAGTGCACACTCTTTAAGTTTACATACGCCGCGCTGGCCGGGGTCTCTCTTTGCCGCGCGAGTACCGAGAGTTCGACCGCTCAACTTTCTAGGCCGACCCATATGGTATTTTTTCCCTCAGCGCCCGTGACATACACACACATACGCGCCTCCTCCTAGGAATCTGGGTCCCTTTCTACTTCGACTTCTACCTCCCGAGCCTCGATCTTCCAACGACGATGAGTGCGCTTGAGTTCCGCGACGCGTTATGCAAGTTTTTCCTGGGTGAGTGATGCGCTCAGCCAGCGTGATAATCATCACGATCATCAGCAGACTTTCCTCTCGAGTCTCTTTCGCCAGGCAATTGTTCCGCGCCTTCCATGCTACGCACAACCTCCGCACCATCTCTTTCTTACTTTCCCTCCTAATCCTTTCAGTCGATCGAAAGAATTCCAGTAGATTGGAGGAATGAAATATAATACGAAGCACGCCATAAATGTGGAAGATGAAAGACAGTATTAAAATCGAGAACTACAATAATTTGTCGGTGAAAGTTCAGCGTGAAACATCTTTTACCACGACTGCTGTCTGTCTAATAGACGCCATGTCATTTCTTCCACATTGTCGTATGATGTCTGAATCAGTAGTCTCCCAGTAAGTGGCAAGGTCGGCTTGACACGTAGAGAAGCTCGTGCGGCGCGCGCGCGCTCGCGACTTTTTCCTTAGTCGAGTGTGTCTTTCTCCCATATAGAAAGTCTTGTTATCGTTACCCTCCTTTCGCCTCGCAGTCGCCCGATTAATGAATCCGACTAAAAACAGCATTTCCTGCCAATTTACGCGCGCGCGCCTCCAGGAAAAAGAGAATGGCGCGGCTCTTGATGAACGCCTTAATGGCATTTTGTATCGAGACACATTCCTGCTTCTCTTTCTCTTTCTCAGACGAGCTAGCAAAAAGTACTTGCAAAGCCATTCTGATGAGTTTTATTCGCGCAATAAAGTGAAGTTGCATAGAATGTGCTTAGTAAGAGGACTTACCTCGCCGATACTGGTATAATTCGTCGTGATTTTGATCTGGGGTCGGATCTTTCCCGGCGATTCCCTGGTCTCCTTGGCGGAAACGGTTGCCGCGGTTGTGGAGTACTCTACCGGGATGGTGGTAGACTTCCTCGAAGAAGAGAGATAGGTGGTAGCATCCTGTGAAGAGGCGATAGTCCTGGAGGAGGTTTCGAGTGGCGTGGCACTCGGTCCAGGGTTCGGTAGGAGCGTGGTACTAGGTAGAAGAGAAGCTGCCGAGGATGCGTTGGATGCTAGAGAAGGACTGGAACTTATAGCACTGGATCTGGTGGCTACTGTTGGATCGACACTTCTACTGGTAGTCGCACTGACTGTCGCCACTGGGGATGTCGGACTCTTCGAGGTCGAAGAAGAAGAAGCGGTGGCTGAGGCGCGCGAGGCTGAGGTCGAACCCGAGGACAATGCCGAAGATATCGGTGAAATCTCGGTGGTAGGTGTGAGGGAGATCGTCGGCGAGGATCCCGGTGACTGCTTCGAACTATTGCTCGAGAGTTTACTCTCGCTCGGATAGCTCGGTGTTGTTTGCTTTGCTCTGACCGAGCCTCTCAGATGATTCTGCGAGGACGGCGGAAGAGCTAGGCTCCCGGTTATCAGGAAGAGCAGCACGATGCTGGATCTCCCAGCTATAATCTTCGCCATAGCTCAGACTGAGGCGTAGAGGCTTACCAGGAGTCCTTTTCGTTACTTCTTCAGCCGTTCGCTTCAACTTAGCCGTCTTTCTGAAATCAGATAAGGCCCCTGTTCAAAGCGTTCTTCCCCAGCTTCGATCTCACATATGTGACAGTTTCTATTACATAGTTGTTGGAAGTGGCAAACGGGCCAAATGAATCGAAGCGTTGGAAGTCTCATCCAGCAAGAACATGCGGACGCATTGATTCGAAACGGTCTGACTTGGCCAGTGGTCCAAGAGCGCGCTCGCGAACCCTACACCTTCCCGAAGCTGGAGGCAGGGAAGTGGCGTGTGAGAGCGGTAGCGGGAGCGGGAGCGGGATATCAAATAGACAGAGAGGGCAAGGAAGCGAGTAGGGCATAGCGGTCTTTCCGGCTGGATACTTTGCGTAGGTAGTGATATGTACCCCGCTACACTTCTTCAAGTCGCAGCGACTCGCCCTCGTTCCTCGTTCTCTCCACTCGAAACGGCCGGCGCGAGGGAGCAGAACCGCGAGAAGAGATCATCGGGAATCTCGATCCGGCTATTCCCATTTCTCACGCGTCTTTCGTCTTCTCGAAGCAAAGCGAAGAGTAGCACCGCCGGCCGGCAGAGCGAGGGTTCTCCCTGTACCGAACGAGAGCTGCTCATCTCGTCACTATGCCGGTAACGGCTCGGCAACAGAGACGGATTTCAAGTGGCGCGTAGGGAAACCGAGAGACAGAGAGCCCCGCAGCAGCGAGCAGCAGCTCCCTTAACGGTAACCGCATTTTTTTCGACCCGACACGCCGAACGCACCGACGCCAATCTATCCGTGTTCTATCGCGAAATTCAGCAGGCAGCCCTTCTCACAGATGGTAAGCTCTGCTCTTGATTTATCGGAGCTGCTTCCTCCCGTCGTTTTCGACCATTCTCCAGCCTCGATCCTTTAAACTTTAAACGCTCTCTTATTGATTTCCTACCTCGCGGCTAATATTTAATATCCTTGCCAATTAACCATCTCGGAGAGCTGACTTTTTCGGGATTCGTATCTGCCTGCCTCCACCATCATCCTTCACTCCGACTAATCTACTTCCGCAATTTATCGTCCCGCATGCAGCAATGCTTGGGGTATAAGTGACTTAACGCGAAGTTAATCTACTCCTTGCATTAGTAATTTAGCGAGTTGGAGTTTCTCTCTCTCTCGGAGAGAAAGAGAGGAAGGCATAGAGTTCCCTTGATTTACATTTCAAGCGGCTCCCGCTCGATCCATGTATGGATCATCGCTCTAGGGGGAGAGTCAGTGACAAAGGAGCCAGTGTGCAACGCGTTCCGAAGCCTTTATCTGGGGCTCCAGTTCCGCGTTTCCGTACGTGGAAAACTTCTGCATTAGACTTCTCTTCCGGTAGGGACGTGCCCCACACCGACTTACAACTCTACAGGCAAATTTCAATATTTCTCCGTCAACTTATCACTTTTCTTCGACTGGCCCTTGATTGTTAGAGAGTTTTTTGTAACTTGCATTTTTACCAAGGAAAAAGGTCGATTTAATTCGTAGTTTTAATTCGTTTTAACTAATAAAGGAATGTGTAGGCGGCAAAACTATAAAGTCCTTTGCTCTACATTAGTGACAGATGAATGTTTGCACTTTCTTTCACTCGGTCTCGGTCTCAGGGCGCATCCGGTCTTTTATCACATGAGCGATCAGCGTACTGTTATCAGCGGCAGTGGCTGATTGTAAGTGTCTATTTGGCTTTCACGAGCAAGTCGCAGCCTCCAGATCCAGGGTTTCCGGTTGGCTCTATAATTGCCATTGGCGACAGCGGCGGAGCAATGAGACTTCGGGCTCGATTTTCCGCATGGTGAAATTGGGTTAGACAGTGCACTCGTGCCGTTATATCTTTTCTCTTTTGCATTTTCAAGGCCGCATGCATTGAACCCGGGGCACACACGCGCCTCACCCGTTACCCATTGTGTATCGCAAACTCCTCTTCTTCGCTGCCCGTTCCCCCACGATTCTCTTTACTACGGGCGCGTGCTCGGGAATCATTGATTAACCCTTTGCAATTCTGATCGCGATCGCATTCTTTCCGATTCTTAGACCCAACCATTTCCATACAGTCCAATGAAGATCAGTTACAGGAAGTTTTTCATCTCGAAGTTGGAGAATTTCTGATGCTGGAAACTATTGATTCCGAAAGAACCGTTCGGAGGCAGATCCTGGCAAAATGGATATTTGCCAGCCGATACGAAGGCTCGATAACAGGTTGATTGTCAGGTTTGTGTAGCAGATTGTCAGTGATCGATAAGATAGGAGAAGTAAGTGTCAGTTGAGTTACACGCTTGAAACATTCGCGCGAAAGCGGTGGCGCATGCATAACTAATGCCACTTGAGATTCCTTGTACTGTTCACATCGCAGTGAGCAGTAAGCATCGAACGTGTGGGAGGCCCACTCATCTCTGAGCGGGATCTTTTTGTGGGATATCCTTTTCTCCAACCATTGTCTCGTACGAATGCGATGATATCCCGAGCGCGATTAACTCGAGAGGGCTTTGTCTTGTTCAACCTCTTTACATGAATTGCTCTGATACTCCATTAAGATTACTTTTATTATACAAGTGTATTGATAGGCTAGATTTCATTAGAGAACCTGCTGATCATTTGCAGAAGCATTGCTGTTACAAGTGTACAAGTCTATCAAAAGCTCTACTGTTGTTCTTTCCACCTCCAAACACTTTTGACCAAGTACTTTAATCGAAAGTTCTTCTTTCCTGAAAGTGGGAAGACGACATTGACGCCAACGAAAGTATTCCGACGTGGAAGTCAGTCTTTCACGTAAAAGTAAAATCGGCTTTCCTCGTCGGAGGTTCGTTTCCATAAACGAGTTACGCATCCACGAACCAGGAGAAGCAGTCGGTGGAAGTATTGCTTAAGACCGCTCTCAAAACAATACTTTCTCCTTTTAGCGCAAATACTTCTCGCCACGCGTACTTGAACAAATCACTTTGCTCTCTGTGTCTTGGCAAATGAGTACCCGCTCATTCTGACCGACTTCGAAAGGAATGAAATAACTGGCGGCATTTTCACAAATCTTCCAGAACATTTTCTTCCTTGTATGAATTTTGTTACATACAAAGAAGTTTTGTTGAGGACGAGAAGCTGTAAAGAAATGCACTGAAGAGGAGTGTGCCACCGACCTTGAGCACGACCTCGCCCCCGATTCCGACCACGAATTCGACCCCAGTAATTCCAATTCAGAGACTGACCCTGATCATGGTCCCGATCTTGATTCGTGACACCGATCTTTTTCACGAACCTGACTCTCACCCTGACTCTGACCCCCTTCCGTTCCCCGGTGTCAACCCTGAACCACGACTCTGACCCCGGTACTGCCTGACTCTGACCACGCTTCGACTTCCTAATCCAAGTATTCAGGCTACAAATCTCGGCTTCCCGCGGATACCGCACGGTACCGCTTCGAAATCAAATCAACTTTAACCAATGCAAACCTTGTCAAGACGTGCAATTTACTTAATGTTACCGGTTTTCTTGAGTTTTTTAATGAGTCATCATTATAGTGGACACCAATATCGGAATTTATTTCAAATTGAGCGTGTTCTTAGTCAGCTATAGAGATAGTGAGTGACACGCATTACATGTTGCTTAATCCTGTGAGTGCTGAAGAATTGTTGACACAACATAAGAAGAGCGCGATAGCGCTCCTCAGCAGTCAAACGGTTAAAGAGAATGAGCTAATCAATGAAAATGTATATAGATGTGGTTCATACCGGTAATATATTGGAGGGAGTCGCGTAGATCCTTCCGGCGTTCAAGTTGCTCTCCTCTTTTCACCCTTTGTCTGCTTGAGTCTGGCTGCCGATGGGGAAAAGCTCTAGTGGCAAGCTCGGTGGCTGAGTTTGCACTCGGTCACTCGAAACGAAAGCACGAGGGAACTCGTGCTCGACTGTAAACTCGCGTCGATGACGAGGACAATGCGAGCGGCGATAACGAGAAGAGAACTCACGGCGAAGGTAGCGTTCAGCTTCGAGTCGGACTGCGGGCCCTCGCAGGAGGCATCCTGCCTATGAGTCCCCGCTAGTCCCACTTACCAACCAACCAGAAACCCCTTGACTATGCTCGGAATCCTAAGCTGCATCTCCGCCAATCCTCTACCTTGCCGCGGCCTCCAACACGTAGAGAAGCGCATACGAACGCGCGTACTCCTACCCTCCGCGCGTATCACGAGCCACGAGCACTCGACAGTGGGCCTTCTCGCACACTTCGAGCGATGCGGCCCAATGCAGAGCACTGCACTTAGAGAAGTAGACGCGGTAGAAAGTCATTCAAGTTCATGATCGTACGAACTCCCATCAATTCTTCTTCTCTCATTTGCATCCACTAGTTTTAAAAGTACACACATTTTTGCCGCTTCAATGGTTTCTGTTTTTCCTACATTTTGTTCAATGCGACATCGGGTCTCACATTTCCCGTTGGCCGTCTCATTTTCAAAGCTGGACATTTTTGTCATTTTCCAAATTCCACACTGCAATCTCGCCTGCGAGAATGGGAGACCGCAATGTTTCTAACGATTTGCATAAAGTGCCGAGATAATAGTAGAAAGGCTAGAGGAAGAGCGCAAGAGGCAGAAAGAAAGGTAAAGGAAACGGTGGAGAGAGTAGTAGAGTGAGAAGCAGCGAGCGAAGCCTGGTAGGAAGGGATGTCCGGTGGCAGGGGCCAGTGAGAGGCCCAAGTCGGAGAGAGCGGATTAAAAGGGGATAGAGAGAGAATGCGCCTTGCTAGATGGGAAGGGAGGAAAAGTAGCGAACGTCCGGGGAAGGGAGATTAAGAGAGAAACAGGCGAGCAGGACGGGAGAAAACGCGAGGACGGCAATCGTGTTTTCTCGTTTCCTTTCCTTTCATTTCCTTTCCTTTTCTCTCGTTTTCTTCCCTTCCGCTTCCTGTTTCACGGCCAATTCCAAAACTAATGTCATTGTGAAATCATTTTAAACAACTTATCCAATCCATCAAGATGTCCCATAATTTCCCATCAAGTGGACAGTCAGATTTTTCCAAGTCCGATTTCATCGCGCCAAGATCTTTAACTTCAGCGAGGCCTGATTAAATCAGACTGTGACGTACGACTCACGGTAAAATACCAGACGTGAGAATTAGCCTATATTTATTATCACTGCTGTCCCGGGAATTGAATATATTCAAGCGCATTTATCTTCGCCAAGCGATAATTCAATTTCGCCGGGGCATCAGGCCCCGCAATATCAGGGCTCGCGTGCGCACGCGTCCGAGAGTGCACTGTCCAAGAGGAAATTTATTGGGCCCGGCGAACAGAGTGTGCGGGTGTGCGGCGACGCATGACGGGGCCCGCAGTTCTCTTGCTGCGCTGGCCAAGAGATTCAGGAACAAATTTTTCGGAAAAAACGCTCTATCTGCGTATCGCTGTGCGCGGCGTGGATCAGCCGAGCGTTAAATAGGCCAATCTCGCATCCGCCCAAGATATCGGATTGGGACCCCTGCCAGGCCCCGTTTTCTACCGCTAATAACCCTCGAGGCAAACGCGTTGGATTTCCACATGAGCGAGATAACCGCCGGCACAAAGATTTCGGACAAAGCTGCCGGAACATTCTTATCCCACGTCCTTCCGGGAGAGTGCGCGCGGGCCCCGTTAGCCGGGCCCGACAATTTCGGCGAAACCTCGCCAGCGAAGGACACGCGGAGATACGTGCGCGGGTGATTGGGCCGATTCCCACTGGGAGATAAGAGGAGCGAGCAGTGCGCTTGCCTTAAGGACGTCTTTATTATTACTGGCCCCTCGAGACTGCTCATGGTACTCTCCCTGTTATCTGCGCACCGGCATCTCTCTCATACCTTACTTCCTGCCGGTCTAGTACTCCCGAAAAAGTCACCGCGTATGCCAACGGAGGCTGGTAATTAAGAGAGAGCAAGTGTGATTTAAGGGGTCACTTGGACTTGGAACGCGGAAGATCTAATCCTCCGCGCGCACAGCACTCCATTACGCTCGTTTACCGTATCCGAAAAATCCCGCCAGTTAGCATCTCCAGGAGTGCTGTTCCCCCTTGAATTACAATTAAGGGGATTTCGCGCGGAAATTAAACGTCGGTGAAAGGCGTATATTGTAAGATTCATAAAATCGGCGCTGCGAGACCGATAGACCGGTACGGATGCTGGGAAGCACTTGGGAGAGAAAAACGAAAACTCTATCACGAGCATGAAATTGCTCCGGTTCCCGCAAGGTTCTCAGGAGGTAGAGCAGAGCAGAGCGGTAAGCACGTAGAGTCGTAGAGGTAGAGGATAGCGTGCTGTGCCGAGGAGCGTTTGGTCGCCATCGCCCAGCATCTGGACCAGATCGCGTCGCGATAGAGTTGTCGTCGCTCGTCCGAGGTTTGCGACTGATACGAAATGTGGAGCATGCCGAAACCGACTCCCCCCATTGATCATCTCCCAACGAGATGGCAATCTTCGATCGATCCTAGCCAGAAAAAATAACCGAGCGAGAGGAAGGTGAGGGCTGCGTTACTCGTCAGTCAGGAACGACTATACTACTTAATTCTCTTTTATCGAAAGTGTTCACTACGCTCTGATTATCCGCATCAGAATAAAAGAGACGGCTTCGATCGTTAATGAAACTCGCGAATGTCTTATTTGGATCGAGTGATTCACTCGCCGCCCAAGTGCTCTGTCATCGCAATTGGACATATCTCTCGGCTACCTCATTAATTGCTGGGACATCGAACCTATCCTTTGAATGCTCGGTAGTCTAATAGACGCACGATAACTGGCTGCCCGCTCGATATTATGATAATTAAGACTTATCATGAGAGAAATCACTCTATTACGACAACCAGTCTAATCACGTCAGCAGGTTGTAACTCTTCGTTCTCTTTCGATAAGGAGCACCTCTAGCAACTGGCAATCCCATATCGTAGATTCAAGCTGACACGAATTGAGTGGAGAAAAATTATGCGCAGGTGACACTTAAGGATGGTAATTACTGTATGATACAATGGCAAGATAGGGAGAAGTGCCGCGAGATAAGGAGGGCAAGTGGCTGATTTTTCAGCGGAGGACGACAAGATGGCTCGGGAAGATGGGAGTGCACCGGTAAGCCGATAACATTGCGCTTCCACGTTCCGCTATAATACCGTGATCGCCCTCAACGTGCCGTTATCGTAGCACCTTGCTTCCGATCGCCAAGATCCTGAATTCCAATCCTCCTTGCTTAACGCGATCCAGCCGGCTGGACTTACGAGTTCATCTGAAACCGTCTTGATAAAACTCGTCCGACACTCTGCTACTGTCTGCCTAACTGTACGTACCCTGACTCTAATCCTAGCGATCAACTTAGAATTTCCTTATTATAAATCCATGTTCCGAGTCTTACTCGAGAAGTGGTACGAGCAAGAATGGAGCTTTCATTTTATCCGCTTTAAAGTTTGAAAGGGAAGAGGTGTATATACGTATGTATCTAGTTATAGCACGGAGTGTATCTTCTTGTCAGCATGATGGTTTAGCTGGATCGGATTGAGACTCCCAAGTATTTGAAAGTGTTCCCTTCCCTCGGGAGGATTGCGTCGCCGAGTCCCTCGAGGAGTGCGATCGTTGTTAAAAGCTGAGTGGCTGCTATCCATCAGCGTCATCCTGACTGCGAAAATCGTACGGTATCTCCCATGAGCGGCGTTGTCTCCTCTGCGGAGTTCTTCACGCTTCTTCCATTCAGCCGTCGCTCTTTCCTCCTTCAGTGGCTTTCTGCTGCCAGTCGAATAAATGGTCCCTCAAGTAGCAATGCTTGCGTTCCATCCCCCCCAGAGCCAATCGTTTTCCAGGCCTACTCCATTCGATTGCGTCTTCAAAAGGTAAACAAGTTGCTTCGATGTGCAAGCAATTTTCCGCAAATCCCATCGTCCTAGAGGAAATCCTCCTTTTCATTCCATTTGCTTGGCGCTTCTCCCACGGTGACTTCTTCCTGTTTTCTCCGCACGGCTAAATCGATTTCAAGACTGAGCGTGCATAATCGTCGCCACCGAGGGCGAACGTCTCCTGTTAATTAGTTAGCTTCTCTCGTTATCTGTTACTTCAATGCCACCAGCTGGAGAAACTCGCCTCGACAAACGTGTGTTGCAAGTTTAAACGTATATGTCGATTTGCATGATTTGTGGCCAGTCTATCTGACCAGATATTTGATTTTCAATATCGGTGATAAGCAGCCTTCGAATCTCTCTGCAACTACAGAGTTTCATTCGTTTATCACTTCCGCGGTCTAATGGTGACTTATATCATCGTATTCTTTTTCGTAAATTCTTCGATTGCCGGACTATCCTTTCGGTTGAGTGCTGAGCGATTAAGATGCGAGGACCTGCAGTAGTAGGACAACGGGCGGGAACGGTAATTACTGATGGTATGCATAAGTAGGTCGTGGTGTAACGTGTGCGGGCATCGAGTTATGAGTGCACTCGCCCATCCAGATGGACGTGTCGAGAATAGAATAGCCGGCGAACTGATGGACCGTGTCGTTCTCACAGGTCAACCTGATACCTTCCTGCTTCGGGCTTGCTAATTTTTGTCTTCCGGGTTCCAGCATAAACTTCCTGTTAGCCAGGCATATGCTTCCTTGGCTCCTGCTCATTTAGGGGCTTAATCCACCGATTCAATTACCAGCAGAGGAAACGAGAAATGTTGAGACTTCCTCGTCTCGTTTGAAATTCAAGACAAGCCCCTTTGTAACTTAATCAACTACTAGCCAGTTTTTGTACATCTATTAAATGGAACTTCTTTTTATGATATTCGAATGTGATAAAGAGAAATTCCACTTTTCGCCCATCGATCATTAGTCCGTCGCTTTCGAGAAGTACGCTATCGCCATCCTCAGGTTCCTCTTGACAGGTGAGACGGAGATGTTCGAGTATCGACTGGCGCGCTCCTCCAAGAGGATCAAGCTGAGCTATAGAAGATGGCAAGGTAGAACGAACGGGTGAGTGGTCGGTGCAGGTTTTCTCGACTGTTCTCCGCTCGTGCTGCGTTCGCCAGGTGCGCCGGAGAACGGCTTGATGAGGTGTCGTCGTCCTTGTGTCTCTCCATTGCCGGAGCAGCCGTCGGTCACGACGAAATCTTCTCTTCTACCTGATTTTACTCTCCCGTGATATCTCTGATATCATCAACGCATCATCATTCCATTTTACTTACCATAGAGCAGAATCTTTTCGAAGCCAAAGAATGTTGTGCGTCTCCCAAGGGTTTCCTTTAGTTCATCGTCGCGGTAGGAATGGGAAGTGAAAGGCCGGTAAATAAACAAGAACCAAGGCAGTAAGAGTTCAACGATGTCGCGATATACTTTATTAAATAAGAGGGAAGAATCGTACAAAAAGGTGTATGTCGCGAGAGCAGGGATTGGCCGATAAAATATTTACAGAGCTCGGCGCGACCCGTCGCGCGACACACTGGGAGAGCCACCACCTCATTTGGTGTGTGTGTCTCTCGCTGCATTAATAAGGTGACGACCCGCTTACAACAAAGTAATAGAGTCTCCGATCCAACGGGAGATTCTCGTCCCGCTACATAACAATCCTACCGAACGACTTAGTACAGTAGAGACAGTCTTAACTTACCCTCCAAGTCTGGCACATTGGGATGCAATCCTTGCCGGAATGTTCTACCTTCCGAGTGGCTAGGCAAACCTCTTACAAGCTATACAACATTTGGAGCGTACCAACGCCGAAGAGGAGAAGCCACGATGCTCCTTCAACTTTTCCTTTCCCGTACGCGTGTGCACGTGGAGGTTCTCTTCCTCCGAGGAGATCAAGCGGAACGCTCGCACGCAGAGAGGATCGAGGCTGTCGGGATTCTCGGTGCTCGATAGTGCGGAAGGGGCTGATAGTCTCTTTTGGGCTCCGGTTAATCGGAGCCACGTGCTCCGAGGGTAGAAGGGGTGGACGCGATACCCAGTGAGAAGCCGGGTGAAAAGCAGGTGGCATCGGTTCTCACGAGTAACATCGACGAAATGGGGGTCGAGGGGACTGTTGAGGGGGGTGGCGGTGGGGGTGGGGGTGGGGCATTCTTGAGGAAGAAGATGGGCGGTGGGAGAGAGAGAGAGAGGGGGGGGTGGGGAGGAGGAAGCACATTTTGGGGGGTGTGCGTGGGCGGCTGTTGGCCCTTGAGGTGGTCGAGGCTTCCTCGTTCAGCCGATTGGAAATCTTGGTCGGGCTCGGTACACGTGGGTGGTTGGTTGGTGTTGGTAGGGCTACAAAACAGGCGCTGGCCAGGCCAGGCCAAGCTCAGACGGTGTAGACCGGTTCAGAGCGGTGAGAGGGCACGCAGTAGCCGCTGTAGGTCTTGATCTCCAGGACACCGGAGTACGATCGTGCTGGCAGCGATCCGGGATCGGTGTGCCGTCTAGGGCACCGGTGACCCTTCGGACACTGGCAGAGCGGCGACGCGTTCACTTCCTCGAGCTGCGAACTTCGCCTCTTTCGCACGGTGAACAGCCGGCAGGGCTCTTTGTGCTGACAGCGCAGTCTCTGGAAGCCAATGCAAAACACACGTGATTCCTCTGGGCCGGCCTCACCTCGCTTCGCCTCGCCTCGCCTCCTTTCTATCAGGGATTCGTGTTACGTGGATCGTTTACCACCGCGCTAGCTCGCTTCACTTGGCACGAAGCCTCTTCGCCTCTTTGTAAATCAGTGCGAGGCATCTTCAGCCCGCTATCATAAAGGAATCAACAACTGACGATTTAACATTTTAAGACGCGATTTTCTTACTATAACGTATTTGAGGTAAAAATGGATGTTAGTGCCTCGAACTGGTTGACGTTCTTTATTCGCTTAAGAGTCGGAGGAGGGTCTGGAGTTTCGGATACTTACGCTTTGTGGCGAGCAGGCGAAGGCATAGATGAATCCAGGTGTGCCCTCGGGAGACCTGTGCGGTTGTCGACGCACTAGATAAGGCACGCTACCGGGCCGGCATCGGCAGTAAACCCGTTGGACAGTGGCATTGGCCGGTCCACCACCGGGAGCCAAAGTCCACGTGACGTCTCTGAAGAGAAAAATCGGTCGATCGTTAGTGGAAGCGAGTCCGAGAAGCGGCCGCCGAGTCGGGGGGCACGTGTTAGGTGCTCCGGAAACCGCGAGGTGGGCCCGGTTTCCTGTCGCCATGTCTCCAGGACGGCGGCGACAGCAACGGCGGCGGCGCCCGGGGGGACGAAGGAAGGAAAGAGAGAAGGAAAAACGCTGAAGAGAAACTCACTTGAAATAACGGCAGATCGG
Source organism: Ectemnius continuus (assembly GCA_910591665.1). Classification (NCBI taxonomy): domain Eukaryota; kingdom Metazoa; phylum Arthropoda; class Insecta; order Hymenoptera; family Crabronidae; genus Ectemnius; species Ectemnius continuus. The sequence continues at coordinate 22,963,006 of OU342856.1, forward strand.
AAGACGTTTCACCGGCTCGCAGAGCTTGTACTGGCGCGTCTTGTCGACGATGGTGTGCCCGTCGTCCCCATGGAGGCTGCTAGGACAAGTACGACCGTCCGGACATCGACATTGTCTCTCGACCCATGGTGACCCGTATAGGTCCACCTTGCTGCACACCTCGCTCCGGTCCGAGCATTCCGGTAGCTCCTCTTCGCTGTCCTGCGCACATTCAACCCATTATTTACTTACTTCATTCTTTTAATACCGTAAAAAGAGTTCAAAGAAATTCGGCAAGCATCCTATCGGTGTCGATCCTTTAATAGGATATTAGAGTACCGCGCATAAAATGGCTCCCACTGATTCTCAACATGTAAACATGTCAAGTTAGGGTTCACGTTTAAATTGGAGAAAGGATGTATTTTTTGTATGTCTCGATATCTATAGGGTGAGGTAGTGTTATCAGGGATTTATAGGGATGGCGCTCGGTAATTATCTGGATTTTTCTCGGATCATACTGGAGCCGAAGCATGTGTGCATGCTCTCCTCCGCATTATGCGCCGAGAGGACGCTGATGGACTGGAAAGTGGTTGATGACAAGGGAGACCAGTCGCTTGGCTCGAATTTCACGCGGCGGACAAACAGGTTGACGCAACTCGTCGAGACACATATGAATGAAGCGTGCCCGCGCGTCCCCTCGGAAACCGCTCGTTCTCCGTTCTCTCGTGTCAATATAGAATAGTAGTAATACTACTTGGCGGCCATGCTAAGAAAAATCCCGAGCCCGACGTCTAACGCAATTTCCGTCCTTCGCTTTAACCAACTCATTATATTGCAGATCGAGAGAGTGCCGGCTGCACAGTATTGCCGATCGCTTGTGGATCGGCCGCGCGCAAACACTTTGCCAATCGAATCGCTCGGCCTATTCCATTTAAACTGGCTATCAATCTAAAGAGTTCCACTAGCTCTTAGTATTGGAATGTCGAACGAGATACTCTCAATCAAAGGGGCTTCTGTAATTGGAAGCTGATCTCAATTCATTGCCGATATTGTTATCAATGGGCACTTTTATTGTGGATTATTGTTCAATTCTCTGACGTTCCTTACATTCTTCAATGCTTTGACGCAAATAGTGCTTCGATCGAAAATAATCATCTTCCGCTAGCAAGTTTCTTCAACGTTAGAGGATTGAATAAAAAGCAATGATGCTTCACTCCCAGACAGAGAGTTCTAGTGTGGAGAATGAAGAGAAGCTGATCGATAAATCGCACTCAGTGTAGAAGGATGGGCGATATCGCCGGCAACCGCTCATCCTTGAATATCGGCGCGACTCGGGAAACTCGTTTGCGAGTCTGCGCCTTCTCTTCCACGCTCTGTGGATGCGGCTGGCCTGCGAAATGCCATGCCATTTTATGTCGGAGCGGCGGAGAAAGCGAGCGAGACTAAGCATTCGTGCGACCCATCGTTGCAATGTTCTTGAACGGCGAGAGGGAGTGAGAAGGAAGATCAATTGAATTCGCCTCCTTTCAACAGCCGGTACTAACCTGAACGTTCCTCCTTCAAGTAATAGCAATACTTTTCCCCGCCTTTCTCTCCCGATTGCGCACTACCTCCGCTTATAATCAGTCTACTCCTCTCCCTCCTCTTCATTGATTGAGTTTCATTCAGTATCTGGTGATATGGCTTTGTCAGCAACTGGTTTTCAATTGACATCAGCCTCAGCCGAGGAAGGATGTCAAGCTCGGAAAGGCTACGTTCTACTCGAGTTATTCGACTCGTTTTGCCCCGGTGCAGTTACACGCGGCTTTACGTCGAAATCGTCACAAGTTAGAACCGGCTGACTGAGTCGTTCGAATAATCCCGCAGACAGCTGAAATCACTCGGACATGGATTGCCGGCCATACTGGCATAACTTGTCGTTGTCGATTCATCCGAGTCTCTTTCGAGAGGATACACTTCCGAGGAGAGGCTCATATGAAATATGGAACTTGCTTCCGAACCAAGTCGCATTTACTAGCGCATAAAATCTAAAATAATGGGATAGTGAATGGGATTTAGTTTGAACGTGAGCTCGAGATTGGTCGAGGCATTCGGAAATTGCGAGGAGGGGTGTGAAGCTCGTCGTCTTCTTGTCGTTTTTCTCTTTCCGACTTGGCTCGGACGAGGAACGGGCTATCTGATAAGCGGACCATTCAGACGTCGTCAATCCGCTGAATGAGGCAATCACGTACGTCCTGTCGAGGCTCGTTGTCGATCCGGCGCGCGTTCGGGAACGCGTGCCGGACTTGTCGTGCACGTTGAGTTCACGATGATGATCCTTACGGTGATCGTCATGTTCGTTTTTCGCAAGCAAGTAGAATTCGCCGCGCGATAACACCGTCGCGTCGCTCTCTGCTTCCCTCTGCCACTCAGCTCCATTCAGCCCTCGCCGATCGTAAACTCAAACGTAGTACCACCCAGCTTCATTTGGACTGACTTCCGTTTCGGATCAACATCACAGTTCTCCCGGTTGGAACCACTCTACCGGAATTATAATACCGAATTTGCAAGCTGCTAATTCTTTGCCTTAGTCAGTAAGAATCGAAACAATTACTTCCAATCTGTTCTTAACAACTTTTGCTTCAATGTAATCGGAATTTTAGTATGTTTTTGTAAAGAGAGTGTCGGCGGAATTTATTTTTTGGGCGGGGAGAAAAAGTGAGCATCAACATAGCTGACTGATAGATAGCCGAGTCGCTTGATGCACCGTCTGCTCAAGCGATTTGTAATGTTCGAGGAGGATCGTTCGGTTATTATGCATCTGACTGAAATCTGCGGGGAGTTGTGAGTGAGCGTGCTATTAAAGACGGAGCCCGCAGGAAGTAGGCGTCCAAGTCGTGAGCCAATACTTTCCGTATCCGTGGAAGCGGAGTGAGGAAATGGGCATTTTTCTCTGGGGCAGCGATCCTAAGCCTGCTATCACGTGATAGCCTACGTAAACTAGCCTCTCCGAACCCACTCCAATACACTTCCTTTCTCACGCGATGTAACCGGAGATCGCAGGTGATCCTCTCGCTCCGAAATTCCCTTTTGCCCATCTTAAGACCGTCCCAAGCACACACTTGTCTTTTCGTTCTTTCGTGTAATATGTCGGTCAGTCGACCCTTCTAAAAGCAAATCGACTTCCGTCCTATTGCAATTCTCCATTGGGAGGCTCGCCTAAGTGGCTTCCTCTTAGATCCTTCCCCCCTTTCTTAGCCTACTCGACTGTCGCCCGGGTTATCCTCTGGTGTTTCGCCCTTCCTTCCACCTCTGACAGACCCACTGCCCTCCTATCCCAACTCTTCGGCTTTCACCATAATTCCTAAGCACGTGATAAGACTCATCCAACAAATTGCCAATAAAGTGCACTTTGCGATAATCGTCGTCATTCATTGTTCGATGATTGTAACGCTCGATTTCAACAAGACGATTAAGTCTATTCTAGCTTGAATCGGTAACGAAGCGTAGTTGAAGAAGTGGCTGATGTCAAGGTGAGTGAATCGCTGACAGTTGCGGAAGAGGCATTTTTCCTGTGGCGCGATGGGATGCGTATCGGTGAGGAGGCGGCGAGGAGGCGGCGAGGAAGGGCTGGGGTATGGGAGGCGGTCGGGTCGGGCCGGGCCGAGCCGTCCGTATGAGCAGGGCTTTATCCGATGGGGCAGGAGTCCGCTTCCCACCGTTCCTCGAACGAGATCCTCTCTTCCTCCCGCCGACCCCTGAAGACCGTCGGCATTAAAACGGTGGCAGCGGTGGCAGCAGCAAACTAAAATGGGATAATAGGGGGACCGGAAAGGTTGCCGCGATCCATCCGGAAGTTCTCACGCGTCTCCCTCTCTCACTCTTCTCCGGGCAGCCGGAGTGAAAATGACACCTGGCACTCGAGGTAGCACTCGCAGATGACCGAGAGAGAGAACATCTTTCAGCCAACGGGAAACACGATTGGCCACCGTGGGATGGACCTCGTTCCTTCTTCCTCTCTCTCCTCTCACTCTTCTACCGCCACGCTCGTTCTCTACTCTTCTTTTCCCTCGGTTTTCTGTGGGACACTCTTCGTGGTCCAGCGGCGGAAGAGAATAGCGGAGGCTGATCGCCTTTGCCTCGAGGAACGGGGCAATCCGAGCGGGATTACCTTCTCTCTGTTTGTGTGTAATGTTCCTTCCATTCCAAGGTTCCCGCTCACGGTAGCCTCGATCGTAGGAAGAGTATCTTCCCTTTCGACCAAGATGTTGTCCGGAGGTGGCTCGTATCCGGTTGGAATATCGCGCGTCTTGTTTACAATACGCCCTAGTCCCCCCACCCTCTCTCTCTTTCTTTTTCTCTCATCCCTAACTCCCCCTTTCTTTCTCCTTCCTCTCTCGGGGATATATCTCCGCTACACCTTTCAGTATCTTCGCTGCTACCGTCCTTTCATAGGACACATCCGGATTCTGAATGCCGCGCATCCGGAGGACTTCGAGTAGGCCTATTATAAGGGGCGATCATTGACTGGGGCCCGGCTGAATGCATGCTAAAGGATTTGCCTCTCCTATTTAAGGTGGGCTTGCTGGCTGGCTGGTTGGCTGGCTGCCGCGCGTACGTCCAAGGTGCAGCCTGGGAATCGCGTAAGAATACAAGCCACGCTGTGTATTCCTTTGAGAGGCAGGGAGATGGAGAGGGCGGGAAAGACGGCGGGAGGGAGCGGGAGGGAGCGGGAGAGGGAGAGGCTTGGCTTTCCGTCACACACCACAGATGACATAATCGCGACCATCGTCACGATTTACATATCGATCGCGCGCAGGATTAAGTCAGGCTATTTAATTACAACGCGAGCAAGAAACACGCACTGGCTTCGGTTTCATTCACATTCTCCGGGTCTTACACCTGCGCTGCGCGCCCTGACTGTCTGACTGTCCTCTTCTTGGCTACCACCCATCGCACGTATCATCATTATCGGCTCCCTCGAATCTATTATTAAGTTAGAGCGTGCGAACCCGATCCCCTGGCATGGCGAACAAGTGGTCGCATTGTATCACCAAACTCGCCAGTGGCAGATGTGCCACTTCGATAGCCGGCTGCGGAATATGGGTCAGCGGAGTACACACGAGTAGAGCCGAAGCGAGATGAGAATAAACGAGTAGTAGGCAGCCGGGAAGCGGTGTAGTAAATGCGCAAGAGGAGGAGAGGAGGAGAGGACACGGGGCTCTGATTTCTGTTCTTTTGGGAGATGAGAATCCATTCACAAGAGTCTAGGATCGCGGAGAAGTGACGGGAGCGAGAAAGATCGGGCGGAGAATGGAGAGGGAGGAGAGCGAGCGAGCGAGCCTTTACTTCGAGCGATCGGTTAGCCAAGGTCCCCGGAGGCCGCAAAAAAGGCGCGAATGGCGAGCGAGCGAAATAGAAGCAGGCCGGAAATGGCAAAATCTCGAGATTTTCTATTGATATAATTCGCCGAGCCGAGGAGAAACGTGGCTCATTGGTAAAGCCGCGTTGCTGGTTGGTAGGTCGACGCGGTTCTCCGGCTCGTGGAATAAGTTGGCGAGTAGAAGGTATTCTATATGCAACAAGGTGACAGGAAGTGTCTCGTAAACATGCGAGGGAGGAGAACATTAGAATTCCGTGTGGATTGCGAAGTATGCATCGAGCTCGAAAGTGGGGCTATGCCAAGGAAGAGACGCGTGTGTATACATATGCAGGGAAGATACGTTGGGGAACGTATGGGCGTGTATGGGCCAGTTCGAGTTTGACGAGTTTGCCGCGTGGCCAGCAGTGAACTGGTCTAAAGGTACTTACCCCTATTTGATAGAGGACTCTTGGCGCCTGGTGCGCCAACCGGTGCTTCCGCTTATGATCGATCAGATCGATCTCGATTGCGGTGTCCTGGAATTCGCGCAGCTCCGCGAGGTACTTGCTCTCATCGAGGGAGAGGTACTCATTGAGGAACTCCTCGCCAGCCTCGTCGAGCTCGACACCCAGCAAGCTCGCTTGATTCCTCCTCACGATACCGGCGATCGCCAACAGATACAACAGGTACTCCATCCTCCTGCGAATCATCACGCGTGCGCGCGCGCGCGAGAGACAGAGAGCAGCCTGCTATACTGCTTTGGCAGAAGTGAGGGGCTGCTGATGTTGGCCGTGCTCTGCGCTATCAGGTGCAGTGGAAAGATGAATCGGAGGGTCGCCGGTTGGGGCCACACGCTGCAAATGGAGGAGAGAGGCAGGTGCCGCTTCCAAGCTCTCTCACGTGAATCGCACACTTTCCAGAGAGTACTCGATACTCGAGGTTCCTTTATGCCGCATATCGATGCACCTCCCGCTCGACCAAACTCCCCAAAGTTATCAATTCCAATTCTAGTCCAATTGCACTGATCTTCGTAACTGGCAAGCTCGCTGCTCCTTTACGAGTAAAACAGTCCATCCATAGAATCTCCTCTTTTCCTTGCTGCTCTCTTTCCAGGAGCTTCGACTTGGGCGACGCAACTAGTACCGGCTATCACCCGGCCGACACGTACTGATCGCCGATCGATCGATCAGTCGATCGATCGACCGACCGAAGGGACCGATGCAGTTCACTATCGACTTTAGATCTCAATCCCCGGAAAACCGCACGACGATCCTCTGGCATACGATGACCGGTAGATTTCTCCGGACTTCCGTTTTCCGCTCGAAGCTTCGGAGGAAAAAGAGCTTCTTTCGTCAGGGAGTTTGTTGTTTGGACGAGTTTAGTGTGGCGGCGGTGTATCACGCGACGCGGGAATGTCGATCGAGCAGATTGCAGTGGAGCGGACGAGTGTTGTTAACGCAACGTACCAAGTGGAAATGCGAGCCGAAAGGAAAGGAAGCGGTTCGCGGGCTGCACGATGCTACGCCATCGGCTCGACTGGACTCCTAACAGCTACAGGCAAAGCATGAATGGGTGCTCCCTCCTCCGCTCTTCTCTCGTCGTTCCATCCCCTCCGACGTAGCCTTTCCCTTCTAGGCAGAGCCACTGTTCTCCAGAGGGTCTGCTTTACCTCTCTCTACTTCTTTTTCTTTCTTTCCTTCTTTCATTCTTTTAGTATACCTCCTTCCTTCCCTCCTTCTTTACTCTCCTCGGCTCTGGCTCTCTTGCTTCTGCGCTGAGTGTCCAGAGGTGATCCATCCTCTCTTCGTTGCGAGCACTGTCAGCAGCGTTCGTTTCATATTGTCTTACTACTCCTGATGCCGGTGCCGATGCTGAAGCTGATGCTGGCTCGGTGCCACCGTCGCCGTCGCCGCCGCCGCCGCCGCCTCTTGCTCGTTCTCATTCTTGTTCGCCGCTTTCGACATAAACCTCCAGCGTCCTTATATTGCGGGTACCTACATACGCGCACGTACCTCTCTACACCCGGGCATGAACCTACCGTTCCCGAGCTCTCCGGGTACAACTTCTCTTCGTATACACCTTCCGCGCCCGCGGCCTTTTTCCAGCTTCTCTAACACTTATGCTACCTACCAGAGTACGCTCCTACAAGCCATTCCTTCTTTCCTTTTCTTCCCACTCTCGCATCTGGTTGGCTCACCAATTCGTCGCTCTCCTATCATTTATTATTATTGCTAGATTGGACTACTTGGATGTGTTTGAGCTATAGAGTGATGCAACAGGTGGTCCGGACTTCAGGTTTCCTTTTATATTTGAAGTAGAATGACTGTAAAGTATTGTAAAGTCAAATAGTGATGGCAAAGGACATTTTTCGATTGCAACGTTTGAAGAGGTGGGCTAACGTGAAAAGTGCAAGCCCGACCAGGAGCCGTGATTCTCCGGCTGCTCGTGCAGGTGTCGAGCTCACGTGTCACGGCTGTATTCTCGGTAGAGTCGGCGGTCTTCTTTGTCGGGCTTCCGTGCATGTAAAAGGCCGGTTCCTGAGACCAAAAGCTGGACCACCGTTCCCCAGCGCACTTGTTGTCCTTTTGTCGAATTACTGTTACTGCGTGGTGGCTTCGCGGCTACCGCAAGTTTCGTAGTGCGACCCCTTAGAATGCTTCCTCCTGGAATCTTGGCGAACGAGAAATACCGCTGTACGCCTTTTTCCCTGACCAAGACTAGAGTCGCTCGAATGCCGGATAATTTGCAATCGCAAAAGACGGTGCCCGGCCCCGGGATGCGCCTCGTTAGGGAATCGGATGAGAGAGCTGGCTGCTCCGCTCCGAAGAAATCCCTCTTTCGTCCGGTGATCGCAAGAACTCTCGAGGTCGCGACATCCGTGGAACGGTTCGTCGGGAGATTCACGCTCTGCACGCCCTCATATCTCCAACTTCTCCATCTAATTCTCTCCTCACGTTTTATCTTGTTTAATCTTCCCTTCGGTAAATGACGATGCCTTATCCATCTAAATTCGCAATTATATTTTACCTCAAAATTAAGTTCGCGTATTTTCCGATATGAATATTAGAATACGTTCTTTGATTCGCAATTTTTATTATAAAAATGGTTTTATTCGTGCTTGGTAGTAATTCGGGAGTCGTGAGATTTTTATACGACACGTATAATGAAGTTTACCGTGCAAGTTGAATTGGGCCGAAATGACGCAAGACCGGTTAGCCGGCCGGAAGATAGGATTGAAATTTTCGATTGGCTGAAGCATGCTGGTCGGGTTCATTCTCCGGAGCGAAGAAGTGCTGACTTCGTCCTTGAAGGACGATTAAATGTTTGAGAGAGATGGCGAGCTTACGGGAGAAGACTTTCGCAGAGGAAGGAGGACACCTTGCCAGGATGAGACGCCAGTTGATCGATACTCGCGATCGTACATCCACCGAAGGGGGTGCATCGGGGAATGGGGGTGCTTGCGACAAATAAGGAAGGGACGCTCGAGGGAAGCAGGCTTTATTTAGAACTCTAGCGGATATTGGCTTGCCGAGGGGCACTCGATCATTACGATGTACACAGCTTGATTTATTAAACACTCTTTATTGCCGGACAAGTTGCGATCAAGATAGATCACATGGGAAAAAACCTTAGTATATTTTAAACGCGACAATCAATTAATGAGTGAAAATGCTCGGGGAAAGATCGTTCAGTCCAACATAAATCTCATGAAAATGAAATTCGATCATTAGAGTACTGGCATCATTTATGTTTGGAAACTCATGGGAAGCATAGATTTGCCGTAAGAGGCCTCTCGGTTCCGGGTGCGTGACATTTCCGAAGTTGGTGGAAACTCGAGCAGACTGAGGCACCCACGACACTGAGTGCGAGGATGTTCACGGAGAAATCTGGCGGTATCTGGCAAGTTATCGCGGCGTGTCCTAAGTGAGAATGAGCCGCAGGAGAGACAAGAGAGGGTACAGTGCGACACGCATAGTTCGCAGCCCACGTACGACAGGGGCACACTGTAGGCGTTTCGCGCGGCTCTCTCGATCGGCTCGTGCACGCTCCTGCTCCAGCCGAGCTCGCATTCCCGATATCATTGCCTTCGGAGCTCTCTCGAGGCTCTCCCGCGTGGGTGGCCGTCGAGAGGAGGTTTTCTACCTACTTCGATTTCTCTTTAGGCCCGCACCTTCCTGCGCGGCCTTTCTGCTATTACGCTCGCCTCCAATTGCGCCCGCAGCCCCTCGCACGCGCTCCCTCTCCCTCTCCCATCGCCTCCTGCCCGTCGCCCAGTGCCGATTCATCACAGTCCTAGATACACTTGTACGTACCCATCATCCCGAGACTCCACTAAAACTAGAGATACGCGAGAATTCAATTCATCATTTTCTTCTCTCTGCTGCTTTGGCATGTGCTGTGCTAATGTGCCGCGCTAACCAAAGAAAATTGCTTTTACGAGGCAGTTGCAATTTTGCAAAAGTGTACACCAATTTCGAACAATAAAAAAGAGGATAATAACTTGTGCAATTATATATGTTAATAATGATATAAATTGATTTGGTTAACAGCGTGTTAAGCTACCCAAATGATTGGAGATTTGGCGGTTCTCAGGCAATCGAAAGTCCAGCTTTTATTGCAACTTCAGTTTCTGCGAAAGTATAGGCGTTATTGTCGGGTAACGATAGTCATTCGAGACCTTCAAATTGCGAGCGATTGGAGCAATCATTATCAAGGGTTGCGGAGTCTAGCAATAGGCGAGCGTTAAGGCCACAAAGCTGTTCGCGGAATCGAGGGAAAGGAAAACGCCGACGATATTTTCCGGATTAACGGCTCGCGAGCCGGAGAGTTACGTAAGGAAATATCTCCAACCCAACACCCGCGCCAAATTCCTTTCCTCCTTCTGTTCGAGGAGAGCCTCGACTTGCCTTGCCTCATCCCGCTTTGTCCCCGCGCTATCTCTCTCTTTCTCGTGGCTGGTCCGCTGTTAATTAACCCCTTGAGCTTCCAAGGAACGCCTGACACCCGTGATCGACTTCGCACGTTTCTCCGGTGATTGTTCTAGCCTCCCGGCTGACCGAGTCCCGTTCCTTACAATTAAGCCAATTTACCAACTGCCACTCGCCCCAGTCACATTCGCTTGGATTCCTATTTCTTGGGAAATTGGCGTAGAGAGGAATTCTAGGATGAGATCTCGCGTGCGTTACTTACAATTAGTTTCCATTAGCCGGTGGTATGCGGACGAGCTCGAGTAAATTGCTGTCCTCTTAACACACTGTTCGCTAGTTGAATTCAAACGTAGCGTTATGTAATCCCGTACTTAATAATTGCATAAGTTGACGGACATGCAAACACCAGTCCCCTCGTGTTCTCCAGCCAATAGTGTGTTAATGTCGACTAAATACGAGAATGTCATAATGCGTCTTCCAAAACTAGTTGGAATAATACGAAGGAAGATGGTAATATCAGGAGAATATAAATCTGGTAAATATTGTCTTGGAGGTCCGAGGGACGCGGGCTAATTGTTTCGAATGTTGAGAGTCGCTGCTTCATTGATGGAGGCTGCGGTCCATTCACTCCCCACTTGTACTCGAGGTCCTCCCTGCTCTCGCTCTCCGTATCCCCTAGTTACCCAGCAGGCTCTCCAGCCTCTTCCTCAAGTGGCGACGACGCGATATCTCGGCCTCTCCGCTCCATTCTGCTTGGTTCTAGCGAAGTTAGAGCGAGCGAGACAGCTAGATCCACTAACCGCGCGCCTCTCTCTCCAATTCTCTAAGCTAGGATCTCCTGATGCGAATGTATGCGCTCTGCCCTCGCTCGCTCTTTCCACTTCTTCCTCGATGCACCGGGCTTTCAGTGCTTCTGCCAACGACTGCTCCTTTGTCCTATCTGCACCTTGCGTTTCCTCCTGATCGCTGCCACTCGCTCTTCCTCGCCCTTCTTTCATTCGGTGATCTGATCTTCGAGCATTACCTGCTCCTTCCCGATCCACTGCGAATTACTTGTGAAGATCAGCCTAATCCATTGGGCCTGCTTAGTCTACTTATATAATTTTCTTGAAGCCATAACACCCTGTTATTATCAGGGCCCAATGTGTCGAGGCTTATTGGATCGGCGTACCCAGTCACGATCTCTCGGCATTGAGAACCTCTTGTTAAGGTGAATGAAGAGAAGGATAGATATACTCTGGGTGGCTTCGGAGGGGAGAGTGTAGTGCATTCTCTCAAGCCAGAGGGGGAAGAGGAGAGCGAAAGTTGTGTCGTGAGTGCGAGTGGGAAAAGGGGCAAAGGATAAGATGGATTCTCGCACGGGTCCCTGGTTGAAGGGAGACGAAGATCCTCATCCACGCACACGCACATAATCATCAGAGAGAAAGAGAGGCGCGCGCGCGCACACATGCATAGCACAGAGCGGCGGCGGAGAGGTAGAGGGAGGAGAGCTGGGTGTCCAGAGGAGGGCAGGTGAGCGCAGGTGCCGCAACCCACGACCGGAAACTCCACGCTCCTTCTACTCCGACCGAATCCTGCGCGTACGTCTTCCCCGCCCAAGTGAGGAATGTTACGCAGGAAGGGCGGGGGGAAGCGTACATGAATGAAAGAACCGGGGAAATTGCATGTGTGTGGAGCGAGAGTGAGTACGTGGGTTTACGTATGCACATATAGGTAGAGGTAGGCCTTTTAAAAATTGCGTTGTGGCGCAAATACAGAGGAGTGTCGGGCATCGGAGGATGAAGAGGAGGGCGAGAGAGAGCAACGTAAATACGATTACTACCGGATAACGGCGCCCGTCATAACGCGACGCATTATGGAATCGCTGCAGTATCCGGTACAGCAACGATCAGAAGGGCACGCTTTCTTTATTCTTTCCTTATGCCTATTCCTCTTCCTCTTCCTCCTCTTTCCCCGTCTTCTCTCCCCACCACCTTTCCCGCGCGCTTCTCGGTAATTCTTCCTTCTGTTCTTGTAGATTGTAGATGCAGCAAGCACCTTTCCCAGGTGGCGACGCGTTGTTGTTTCTTATGAATGGAACTCGGTAATTAGGACTTGCAGGCATACTATACCAGCTTTTCTGTACATAGAAGAACACGCGCGCGCGGGCGCGCGCGTACGGCATTGAGAGAAATGTTGCGCTGCACCTCTTCTACTCTTCGTTCACTGTGCGAATATTGCGCGAAACTTCTGGGCTGCTGAATATGTTGGGGTAGTTGTAGATACAGCTGTGCTTATGTATTGTGACGAGATTTGTCGGGCCCAAGGCCCCATACCCCAATAAATCCTAGGGAAATCACCAGGAAGTTGGATCTTCAAGTCGAAGATTCCATCATCCGGAAAGAAGGACGGAGGAAGAAGGAGTGACAGGCATGTACTTAATCGTCCATGACGTTCTACTTTCAGGCAAGTTATATGCAGTATTTGGGAGAAGGCAAGGACGGGTCATTGCCGCGGAGAGTGCCCTGGGTTTCGGCGGCCAATTCCGGGTTCTGGCTACTCTACCGGTACCGGAAAGCTTCCAGTTGGCCAGGGAATTCCGGACCCAAACATCCGGCCTCGCCAGTCCCCAATTGGTCTTCAGTCACTGGGAGGTAAAACTGTCTTTACAACTCATCTAAAATAAGTTTTCATGGTCATCTTTATTACATTGGGATTATGACCTATTTAGGTGATGGAGCAAGATCCTTACTGGGTGCCATCCACTGATGAGGAATATTTGCACTTCGGAGAAAAAGCGGACAGTGAGAATCAGGCGAAGAAGTATATAGATGCTGTTCGTCGACGAAAGGGTTTAGCCGTCGATTCCCAACTGGTTACACATGCTGAGAAACAACGAACCCTTTCTAAAAATAAATAAAACACAGCTTGATTGGTATCCCGATTTTACCCTTAGCGATACATATCCCTTTAGGGATAAAGTTGAGTTTTCAAAGATATTCTCTTGCAAATAATTTGTTGAAGTCATTGTTGCGTCATGAATTCTATATGGGAAAGAGACACGCCACTTAATGTAACCCACACGCGTGGTAAATAACTATATACATTGACGTATCCCCTGGACAACCTTCAGATTTCTTGCATCTTCGATTAACATTGAGTTATATATTTTTCCTCTGCACAATCTACAGAGAAAAGCTGAGTCCGTTGACCCGTATATGGCTTTGCAAATTTCGACAATTGGGAAATAGTCTTCTGTGTAAGAAGGAAACGGAAGTTTGTATAGTAAAACTTTTGTAGCTACATAATTTTCCTCGAAGTGGAATGTCCTGGATGTTTCATCCCGGTTTTGTACGAGATAATTAAAAAAAAAAAGAACTGCAATGAAGGTGAAAATCCTTTACTTTTTTCCTCTTTACATAATTATTGCCATCTATCGCTACATAGTAGGGATAAGTATAGGTGATAATAATAATACTATTGTAACGTCAATACTTTGTTTATTACATAATGATAAAACATCTTCCATAGATTTTGTTACAACTATCTAATCATCCCCAAATACAATCTTCTTGCCTTGGAAGCCAAGTTTCAAGATTTCCTGTTGCTTCTTTTTGGCTTCCCAGGATGGATGTAAATGTTCAGGTTCTTTTACACTTGCACTTTCCGCATTTCTCCTTGACTTTCTGTTTTCTTGTTCTACATTTCCTTTCCTGAATTCTTGGAACTGCGAACCTCTGATTGGCTTATTGTGTGGCAGTCTATCTGTATCATTCCACCTCTCATTTCTTTTGGGTCTGCTATCCCATTTTTCATTGGAGCTAAATGGTTTCGCCTTAGGCCGCTTTTGTTGGTTTTTGTTGAAGTACCTATCCTTTGTTGCTTCTTCCCATTCCATCTCTGTGTTCTCTGCTGGAGGGGCCGATGCTACCACAAAGTGAGCCCCATTGTTATCTGCACTCATAAAGAAGTCATCCACTTCCTTCTGCACTTCAATATTTTCATTTTCTTCATGAGTGGCTTCTGAATCCGAAGCTGGCGTCCTTTCATTTTCCTCCTCGAGCACATCTATTAAACGCTTCACTGTTGCCACTTTGCTTATTACTTTAACAGGTTTTGGAGGCTGTTCTTTGGCTGCTGTCTCTTGATTTGACACTTTCTTTGTCGCAACACTTTTTTTATTAACCTTAGATTTCTTTGCCTCTGATTGAATAGGAATAAGAGCTGGTTTGTTCTCACAATCAGTTTCATCTTCCAAACAATCACTGTCTGCATCACTATTATTCCCTGTGTCATTGCTACTTTCATTCATATCCTGATCATCATTATTTACATCATTGCTAATTTTGTTGTTCTCATCACTAGATTCAATAGTTTGTACTACTTTTTCTTGCTTAGGTTTAATGTCCTTTCCTTCTACATCTTTGGCATGCTTTTTCTCTTTAGCCTTAGTTTTCTTCTTTTTAGTAGACAGAAACTCTGCATAGTCTGGAAACTTTTCTCTAAATTGCTGTAGTTTTGGTAAGAATGATTTTTGATTCGCAACTTTAGCTTTTACCCTGATGTGATCAGGAACAGTGGGATCCTGTGAGACTTCTTGCAGCTTCTCCAAATTGATTATCCCATATTGTGAGATCTCATCATCTTTCACAGTTTTCAGAGTCGTCACTTCCCTGCCGAGTTTATCGGCTTTTCTCTTGTTCTTCTCCACTTGTTTCTCGTCACCCCGTTTGCTTCTCAGCTTCTTTGCTTCTCTCGTCAGTTTGCTTACCACACATATTCTTGCTTTGCGAACTGCTTGGCGTAGAAGTACGACCTACGACGAATGTATTAAATGTTTTGTGTATACAAGAAATATTAAATTCCTCTTTTTTCGAAGTTTTCGAGGGAAAGAGAGTGGAACAGAAGGTACCAGTTCCAGAATCCATGAGGTCAAAACCTTGCTTGCCCATACTCACCTCCTTGTTTATTACAATGCGTCTCAGCGATCGGTCAGATGCCGCCATGCTACTCTTCTATGATTTAATCCAAGGAAAGAGATATTTTCTATCTCGTTTGCCTTATTCACATGCGATCTCTTACCGTTTCCACGCGGCACGACCGGCCCCTGAATCTCGCACATCGCATCCCGTATTTACGCCCGACGAACTCGACACAAAACCCCAATAGATTCAGTGTGTTCTGAAATTGGCTCATTCTGAGTTTTGGACTACTGTTGAAGATCGCTAGGGGGCGCTACTATAGCAGTCGATTCTTGAAAGAAGAAGCTGCATTATTGAACACACCACAGAATATGAGCATGGTAATTAGCAATTAATAATAGAAATTCGCATATGAGATTGTTCTGTGGATCGAATTAGTAATGTATAGTACAGCTTGACAGTATATCCGAGACTACCATATATACACACTAGACTTGATTTAGAATTGATTTCTATATCTGTAATTTTTGAAGTTACATCATCCTTATTATGTCAGTCGCACCCAACTGTTGTAAAAAAATACTAGTTATTACTTCTTTAATAAAAGAAAAGGCGGTTAAGTTAGAGAATGCCACGTCCGATATCCTTGAGTATCATTCGGAGATTCCGGTCAATTATGTCATCGCTATCTTACGCTTATCATCGAGAATGCGTGACGACACGTTCAGAATAAGAGAATCAACGAAACTGAAAGACGTGATATGAATTTCTTTCCCTTTGAATATCTTTATGCTGAATGAATGAATGCGTATATTCATTTGAGGTAAGGTATAAGTTGGTTGCCTAAGGTGTACATAGAACTGTAAACAAATTCAGGAGAACAAACAAGCTCTTATCGAGCTCCGCGAGAAGATCTGTTATTATCGAGGACAATCCAAAAGTGGCGAGAGGAATATTGTTGTGTGCCACTTTTCTCTAAGCCGCGTTTGTGGTACGAGAATAGCCCGAAACTCCAAACCGAAGGCATCTTGTTTCGACCGAGCGCCGAAGGAATATCAAGTCGAAATGGAACACTTCCAATTTAGCCTTCTGCCGGCAATACCATAAATCATATGTCTGTTTCATCTCAACATTGCAAAAATTACTACCGACTATTAAAGTACGAAATTATTACCGGCTATTTCAATACATTTGTATCACTAATAATGTATTGAAACGCCGAAAAACAATAACTTTATTATAAGATCACTTATCTATTATTACGGTAGAAATACTGGAAGCTTAAAATCTCTTTCTATTGCTGACTGTTAAAGAGTGGATAAATTGGTATCCAATTACTAATAACCAAGAATGATAATTAAATACAGTAAGGGTGTAAGGCTGTAGGGGGGTGGGTGGGTTATGTGTTTGATTAGATATGCGATCCACCCGGAACCACTTTGTACGAGAGACCGGCAGTGCTAGACGGTGTCTGCGCAGAGCGCAGGTTGAAATATCGAACGTAGATAGACCGTAGTGTCAGAGCGTGCGCGCGTGTACGGTTGTATGTAACGTAGATGTAGGTACGACATACATACTTGTGTACTGTGGCGTGCACTGGGGAGGCGAGGCTGGCGAAGTGGAATCAGACTGGGGGCATAGTATAGTCAGACCGGCTTTTACGAGGAGCTCGATATAGCATAGGTGAGCGAGCGTGAGCCCGTGTGCTCGCAGTGGAGTCAGACAGGACGCCCACGACGTGCTGCTTGCGTGTACAATTGCTACGCTCCTCCAAACACTCTAATAGCCCAATTCAACTTTGGGGAATTATTAATCGTTAAGTGTACTTGTGGCTCGACAAGGATGGGCTTGAAGGACTTTAAGATCGTCTTTGACAATCCTTGGAACACCTACTATCCAGGGCAGACTGTCACCGGAAATATCGTCCTTGTGCTCGACAGCACGAAGAAGATACGTGGTACGTTCCGTGTCTGTGGGAGCAAGTGCACCAGCCGGTCGCGTCACTCCTGGTGAATCATACTTAGAATCAGCATAGAAGCGGCATGTCTGTGTTTGCGCGTGCCTGCGGTAATTGTGCGCAAGTGTTATATTGTGTTGGTTGACATATGATAGCTTTGTTGATAGATATTATTAAGGAAAACCAGAGCGAGAGGGAAAATCTTCGAACGTTCTTAATCAATCTTTGTTATCGCACCGGGAGCGGGAGATTCATCGGCGCCAGTCTTCAATATCTAGCTGATAATAGATAGTCGGTTTGGAAACCCTGCGCTTTGATTGTTTGGAGAAGCTTATCGACTTCGTATCGAATTAAAGATACATGAATCCTTCGTTTATTTCGGCGAGTTTCAAAGAATTTGTCTTATCTCCCTAATGGACTCTAACAGTACATAGGAATTTCATTAACAGATTAATGTAGAAATAGTGATAGACATGAGCTTTTTCATTCACATGTCAATGAAGATTAAGCTTGCGCGACGAGTATGATATTTTATGAAGACATTATACTGCGGAGTCTCATTTCGATTGCAAATACTATTCCATGCAAATCCCGCGCGGTTTCTCGCAGCATTCCATGGCGAATTCTTTCCGTCCTCCCGCAACGTGAGGTATAATTATAGCGCTGCTCCACACACCCGCACAGCCGAGGTGAATACTCATGTGCGATCACGGAGCTTTCTTGTTTTTGCTAGCGTTTTATCAATAATAATCGGAGTTTGGTTTAAAATTATATTATAATAGAGAATGGGCAGCCAAGCATGAGGATAACTGTTATGTGTCAAAAAGTTTGGCGATACGTTTTGTTTTAAGAAAAATGTTTTTATTTGGGGGATTCTTTGTAACTGGAAATAGGTTTATAGCCAATTAATTGTTTTCATTAATGTGCGTTAAGGATTTCTATGTTCTTCACAGGCATACGTGTAAGTGTGAAGGGAGCAGCGGACACATGTTGGACGACAGACAAGCAAGAGATGGATGAACGTGGTCAGTACCGAGATGAGACACAAACGGTTACCGCTCACGAGGAATATTTCGAGACAAAGTACTATTTAGTAGGGTCAGCTTCAGGTACGGATACACGAAGCATATAAATTCCAAGCTTTTAAACCTTAATAATTAAATAAATGTATTATGAGCAGGTGGAGAAATCGAGATACAATCGGGCGAGCATAAATTCTTCTTCCAGTGTGCTTTACCAATGAACATACCGAGCAGTTTCGAATCCGATTTCGGACACATCCGATACATAGTGAAAGCTACCTTAGACAGGCCTTGGAAATTCGACCACGACGTTAAGAGCCCATTTACTGTTATATCTCCCTTGGATTTGAACCAACAACCCAGAGCTGCTGTAAGTTTCGCTGCACTAATTCAATCTGAGGAACTGGTATGAATTTTCTAAGTCACTGTTGCTCAATTTTCAGGAGCCCATTAAAGAAGAAATGAGCAAGACTTTCTGCTGCTTGTGCTGTGCCAGTGGACCCCTAACAGTAAACTATTCACTGCCGGTGAGAGGATTTGTACCAGGGCAATCGATGCCAATAAAAATTAATGTCGAGAACTCGTCGGGTATTACGGTGGAGAAAATCAAGCTAGTCCTTTGTAAGGTACAACTCAATTTGAAGCTCCAACGAGATAATTTAGTATCTCAACATACATCTTGCTATTTAAGAAATCGAAGGAGGAAGTAACAATAGCTCCTGAAGTCTAGGTCGTAACGTTACGCGCAACGACTCCACAACCGGATACGAAAACCGAAGAGATCGTTGTAGCAGAATTGAGTAAAGGACCCGTTGATTCTGGTACCGTAGCAGAGTATGAACAGAAACTCGAGGTGCCTTCAATACCACCCTCCAATCTTACCAATTGCGGAATAATCGATCTGGAGTACAATCTCAAAGTAGAGGCCTGCGTTTCAGGATGGTAAGTTGGGAAGGAAATGTTGTCTTTCAGCTATGACATTGAAAATTTTCAGGTACTACCCAAATCTGAAAGGTCAAACTCTCGTGTACGTCGGCTCGATACCTTTAGTTAGTTACGAGACACCTTCTGCACCGCCGGCACCGGAGGACTCTCCGACGAAGCCCGGTTGGGTGTCACCATCGTCGGCTGGTGACGTGATACCAGAAATTTCATCTTCGAATTTATACCCAAATCTACGTAAGTGTCTCAATTAATTCAGTTTTCATTGGGTTCTTTTCGATAGAGTACTAATTTCCGATTTTGAACAGCTCCCCCGTCATACGAGGAATCCATATATGGTGCCAGGAGCCTTTGGGAACGAGGAGAGTCGGACCACATATTTGGAGTCGACAAACGTTTTGCACCGAGATATCCCGTGTACAATTTCGCTCCTGTGCAATGAGTCATTAATTGATTCCGTTCCAGTTGAGATTCTCCAGCGCATAGGGCAGCTTTCGTGCACTACTTCCAGGCTTCGCAAGCAAATCCGAGGACATTTGCTGCAACGATCATTATTAAATGGTCATCGAAATTAAGAAAGAATTATGATTAGTTGTGTTATTCGGTATTAGATTTCATTGAAGATCACTGGCTCACTGCACGTTTGTGAAAATACACAATCATTTTTTGCTAAGAAATGCCTTTGAAAAAAGACAAGATGTAGTGCTCTTGTTAAGTGATTAACACAATTATAAACTATGGGCTAAAGTTGAAATTATTACAATGCATTTCCAATGGAAATTTTCTACGAACTCTATATTTTTCTACGAACATTTTCGTAGCCACAAAGCAGCTGCTGCAGGACACCAATGTTTTCTGCGGTGTCTTGCTTCTCCTACCGGAGGTTTCTGTGTAAGTGAGCCTGCGCGGCTACGTATTTATAAAACTGCTAATAGAGATATTCTTGTTGTATGCTGTATTGGTATACTCAACGATGTCTTCACGGTAAGCTGGCTTGCATTTGTACTGCCTGACATTGTTAATAAAATCTACTGTTTTCGTATAC
Source organism: Ectemnius continuus (assembly GCA_910591665.1). Classification (NCBI taxonomy): domain Eukaryota; kingdom Metazoa; phylum Arthropoda; class Insecta; order Hymenoptera; family Crabronidae; genus Ectemnius; species Ectemnius continuus. Next base: position 22,983,121 of record OU342856.1, read on the forward strand.
ATGCTTGTAATTGATTTACATATCTAACTTGCGAAGGATAATTAATTGGCCGCATTTAATGATACATCGAACACGATCAAGTTGGTCTTCGATGGAAATTCAAAAACTACTTTGAAGTGACTGGCTGGATAGAATCATCAGTGGCTAATGTGAAATCAGGCATTTTTGAGAGACTTCGCGTTAAAGGATTTTATTGATGTTTGAGTTGCTAATCGTTAGGGTAATGATAAATGAATTGCAAATATCGGGTGATTGGCTTTCCATTGTAGGCGCGGTAAACGCGGGTGCAGTATGCATTATGCAAGCACTTGTTAAGCAAATGGCAGGATAAGCTGGAGCAATTTGGGTTAGCATCACCAGGTGTCCACAGGCACCATATTGTTCGAATATTAGCACTAATTGGAATAGCGTTACTCTGCTAACAAGCGCCAGTGTCATCAATTATCTAAGTATTGAGATGACTACTCATTGCGGAATTAATGGCAATAGCCCTTGAAAGCTTGTCTGCTCCTCGGTTGGGAAAATACCTTTACGGAACTTTAAACCTTTTACACCTTTTTGCTGTGATTTGGTCATGAAAATTGGAGTGACATAGTGTCTCTCTCGATTACAGGAAGTAAAGCCGCTTGGCCGCTGTGCAACAAATCGATCACACTAAGACATCGGCGTGTCCTTCGGACTTTTCAAATGAAATATTTGTAAAAAAGATGAATACAAGTTCCCGTGAAGGTACAAACTGTCAGAGGGGACTTGAATAGTACACCTTGAGCATCTATAGCAGGAAGAAATCAAGCTAGGTCATAGCGCTTAGTTTCGTGGAGAATTTCGTTCTCCAGCGGAAGTTTATTCGGGAATTTCGCAAAACACGTGAATCTGGTGTTCACGCACATACCATATAGTCGTGTACTGTATCAACTTATGTAGTCAAGGGCACTTGACCACCTCGTTCACCACCTGTTCCTTGGTTCATCACCTTGGTAGTACCTCGTAGTCGCTGACGGTGAATGGAAATGTGAGATTTTTTCAGACCCTTAAGGTCGAATGAGACTTTTAATCAGATTTTAATGAGAACTCTTCACTACCAGTTAGTACTGATTATTATCAGAGCCGTGTGAAGTGTTGTTTTCTCCTGACAGCTGTCGTTGATCGATCCCTTAATGCGAACTCTCAGGGGGTAGATGCTACAACCTGCACTTTACTGGTAGACGTCATGACGTCAGTATCGAAAGATGTTAAAGCGAAGTGAAATGTCGTTAGTAAGGAGTTCGGCTCCCCTACTTTCGCAACCATCTAGACGTCGGGATTTAGTCGTGAAAAGGTCAGGCGCATTAGAGAGTTTGCATGGGGAAGAAGTTGCTACTGTGGGATGGACAATCGTCTCTCAATTCCATAGTTTTTGTTCACGTCAACTTCGTTCCATTCACCACCTACTCATTCTTGAGAGACAATACGTTTTTTCAAGCGTATTCCTAGGAATATTTTCCAGGCAGTATCTATAGTGCTCGTGGGATTTGTATTTTATTATTGCACGAGTTGAACAACACGAGTCACCTTTCGGATAGCAATCTATAAGAAAAGGGGATAATCTTTCCTACGGAGGGCTGTGAATTATCAAACGAATCTACATACATGCATCTATATCAGGACATGATTCTTCCGGCTTTACATAGAGTATGGTCAGCTGAGCATCATTTAGTATGTGGTCAGCATTAATCATTAACTTCGAGGTCAATGTCTATCCAACAACGTTCAATGTTAAAAATACCGATTTGTAAATTTATTTCCTCGCCGCAAGGGCGTCCTTAGAAATCTTCGATGAAAGCGGAGCGCTACTTCAATCGAACAAAGGAAGGACAATTTTCCAATCAGTATAGCATAATCAGAAGAAGTTACCAACGCGATGAAGTAGTTACAAGTCTAGAGAATATGGTGAAGTGCACAATCTACGTAAGTAAACATTGAAAAAACCGGCGAAGTTCTTTCTTCTCGGTAAATTAGTACTTTCTTGATAGTTGGCGGTGCTTTTTCCTCGAGGCTGAGACCTCAAAATTGCCCGAGGGCGATGTCGACGACGATGTTGTTGTCGAGTAGGCGGCGGGGAGTGGAGGTTGCGAGGGAAGATAAGGAGAGAAGAGAGAGAGGGTTGTAGAGGGTGCGCGTAGTTGGTTGCGCGTTAGGGGAAAGGCGCGCGTGTTGAGCCTGTTGGTGGAGGTGTCGGCTGGGACGGGGCGCAGGACGAGTTTGTTCTCCGGGCTTGAGGAAACGCTGCCGGCTCGTATCCTCTAGTGGCAGGCTACGCGCACCTCCAGCAGGCTTTCAGCCTCGACAACCAACTTTCCATCTGTCTCGGCTGCATCCCTGAGTCTCCAGCTTCGGCGGAGACCTGTGGTTCCTCGGAACCGAAAGAGGCGCACGTGCGCGCAAATCCAATTGCTCGCTAAGCGACACCTAGACCTACAAGTAGATTCGCTCCATTCGCTTTTGTTGGACAGTGCGCCGCGTGTAATGTGATCGTGTTAGTAGTCCTGTTTACGGGGGTCAACTTCTCCTCGATTCTATCACTGCACCGTGTCCTACCGGATTGCCCCCCTCCACGTACAGCCGGAGGAAGTCTTGGGTACGGAAGGAAGGAAGGAGAGGGGGCGCCGAACGAGGACGAAGAGGACTCGCAGTGCGCTAGGAGAGCTCATCGAGGAAAAAGAGAGAGCTTTCCGTCGGGGCCGAATCGATGAAGCGCGCGAGGATACTCGCCTCTAAGGAACCAATTCCTGGTGATACGGAGCTAGATAGAAAACTGGCTTCTCTTACATTAAGTCGACACGTGAAGCCAGGATCGATGTCTTGCTAGAGAGAGGAGCAGCCAGTGTTGTACCTGGCCGGCAATTGCTCGGGATCCTGCTTCCTTGGACACCTTTCGCAACAGGTAACAGCTGAAGTAGCCTTTCATTGCTCTCTTTATCTTTCCAGACTATCGACATCCATACATTTTGCACGTCGGAAACACGCTTTGCACTAGGACGCAGTTCCATCTATCATCTTACTGCCACAACAAAGGCTTCAGCAAAGCTTTTTCACTTTTTGGAGGGCAAACTGGAAGTGTCACTAATCAAGAAGTCTCCGTGAATTCTTAACCCTTTGCGGTCCAAGCTTTTTCAATAACCTCTCTGAATGACTGTTCTACTACTTTTTTGGTCTATCGAATATTAGAGTCGTAAAGTAAATGTGGCGTCCAGGTTGATTTCAGACAGAACCGTGAAGGGTTGAAGAGTTGTGTTAGAGTAGTTGTATAGTGTATATAAATGATCAGTGTTCGCACCATACGCATCGACCTTATCCTCGCGCGTGTCTTTTGCAGAGGGTTGCAAACCTCTCCTGTTGCCGATAGAGGTTTGATTGTTCGCCGAATCTCCCTTGGTGGCTCAATTCCATGCGAGTTTTCGGTCGGTTTCTTTCTGCGCTCTCCATTAGTCGATAATGCCAGCCAGGGGAGTGACCAACCTGGCGGGAATTACGTTTCCTGGGTGATCACGGCGAACTTTGAAATATACTAGAAGCGGCACGGCAACTTTGGCCCCTCGAGAGAAACGACGCACTTCTGTCCTTTTTTATATGTAGCATAGTCTAACATTTATCATATACATAAGGCATTAAAAGTATATTACTAGAACATTAGTGCATGTCAGCATTGTCCTCGCGCACTTGCAAAACGAGAGCAAATGGAGAGAAATTCAATCCCTGGCAGCTTGAAAGGGAACAGAGAAAGAAGCTCTCACTCTCTCGGAGAGGAGAGAAAAGTTGGATGGAGTGGCGGCCAACTTTTACAGGGCCTGAAAAAGGCTGAATAATGTCGAAGAGACGTGTGTATATAGAAAGTGGCAGGGTACGAAGACGAGGGTCATTTATCCGGCGAGAGAAACGCGTGGGTTTCGCGATAGATGAGATTCGAACTGACGCGTGAATTGTTCGTCGAGAAACCTGTCTTTCTACGTGTTTCACCTGCTCGATCTTCTTTCAAGCTGCGTGAGTGCTCCAACACCAGGTCAAACGCTCGCTTTTCAGCTGCTAGTAATCGCTTTAAGTCTCTTAGGCAATTAGCCTGCCATCTTTTAGAACGGCCTATTCACCCGCAACGCTGATATTACTCGAGTACATCGTTCTCTTATTCCTTTGGGGTTACTAGCTTCCTATTTTACTCTGCTTGTCTAGTATTTAAAGCCACGTTAAACAGTGATAACGATTGGTTATTATAGAGAGTACAAAGTTCCGTGTATTCTTACTTTAAACCAACAATTCTCGAGCAATTACCAAGAAAATATGTTCACAAGAAATTTATTACACGCGGCGGCGTTACAACATCTTGCAAGTAACCTCAAATGATTCATTACATTAAATATTGAATATAATGCCGATCTATCCAGGAGAGGTAGATACAAGAAAGCAGCGGTAACACTTAGCATCCTCATGAATGAAGTACGTCTTATATCATTCGTATTTCCGCTCGAGGGACTTTAGTATTTATAGCGCTCTACTATGTCTCGATTTATCTCGAAGAAAGTGTCGGCTTCTGGTTTCTGAGGGCGGTGGAGAGAATGGAAGGGAAAGAGGGGTGTCTTGACGTACAATTAAAAGTTGGCGTGGCTCGGCATGCTTTTACGTACGAGCATGTGTAAGCAGCATATCGATCCCGGTGGCGATTCCGCCCCGCAAAACTCCGTTTGAACAAAGGGATATGGTTCTTGCGGCTCCTTTCTCGCAATAGTGTTGTATGCCGGGTGCTATGCATATAAGCGTAAATACATATGTATTTAGAAGTGTGTGCAGTCATCGTCTTCCCAATGGGACACGCGTAATAAAAGTTAACGCGTCTGTTCCGTTCTCATATATCCCGTAGCGATAATGACTGCTTACTGGTCGTTCTAGCTACTTGATATCGCTCCCGTAAGGTCTCCCGATCACCGTTACACATTCTACCCGGGGACCACTTCTTTCTTGGCAAATATCACCCAGTGCTTCCTTTCTATGCCAATGACACCTAACTCTCCAACGAAATTCCTGATTACATACCAATAGACTCCGTATGAATTTCTCATTGATTTACTATTCGTATAAATTGGTCAAATCTGACAACTAATTATATTTAATGTCCCATAATGGCACTCTTGGTGCGTTCTTGTTCTCCCCCGACTAACAGTTTTGTTGATTTAAACAGAATCAGTAGTAATTAATTGCCTCAATACCACGTCATTAAATACTGTCAGTTTTGGCAGTGTAGTTTGAACTTCCGAATGAGAAACCGCGCGCAATCGATTTCAATGGCAGAGTTACACATTAGAGATACGATGCAAGTAATTTGATTAAAAGTGTCCCTTTCCGTATCGCAACTACGTTGACACGGTAACAGCTATCAAGAAATATGTATTTAATCGTAAAGTACATATAAGTTTGATATGCGCATTGAATCAATGTCTGCCACTCGAGCGAGATTTCGCCAATATCCGTCAAAGATGGTGTTGAGCAGAGAAGCAGAAATTAGGTCTGCGTCTCTGTGTACCTATGCTTTCTAGAGAACTGGGTTAAGTTAACAGGGCTGAGGATAAGTTTTATGGATAAACAGTGCCGATCAAAAGGTCAGCTGTATTTATTGTACGGGTAAATGCTCTCCCTATATCCGAATATTCTCTGCCAAAGACAATCGTTGAATAAATAATCGGCACTGTTTCCAGGTGAAATCAAGTTTACGTTTATCTTTGCCTGAACTTTCGACCGGGAGGAATTTCATGCCAATGATTTTCCATACCCTTCACAACTTACAATTAGTTAGACGAAAGGAATTGTAATATATGTGTAGAAAAAGTTGGCAAGGCGATCCTTTGGACACGCGATCCGGCTGTGGGAGGGTTGCGTCGAAGTGGAAAAAATGACGCGTTGGTCGATTAGCATGGCGGTGCCGCATCGGCCGGGGTTTACCGATGCTTCACGTGGCCGAACCGCATAAATCCTTTTTCCAACTGACCCTTCGTTATCATAGCGGCGGGAAAAAGAAGCTGGCCAACGGTATAAAGGGCAAGCGGTCACGCGATATTTCGACGCGTTGAGCGGACGTAGCTAAATATCAATTTTCAATGACTGATTTCGAGGTGTTGCTGCCACACCTCTCATCCTCTTTGCGATTCCTGAAAGCCTAGCCTTCCGAGGAGAACAGATATGCCAACTGTTATCGAAACGAACTAGATAAAACCTCGCATCGAAAAGTGGAGCAATCTGAAATCTTTCCGGTCCTTTTATAGACGAAAAAGAATACCAGCCATCGTAATGAAAAATTTATCAATAATTAAAAAATCCGACTACGTTACAGCGTATGACGCTCAGAAGTATAAGCGACCTCTCGGCATCACAGTGCTCTATTCCTGTCAATTTCCGATATCGATTGCGCAGATTAATGTCATAACATTTACCATTTTGTACCTTGGACTTTTCCACCATCCTTTTTGAGATGAGTCGCACAGCATTGCACGCCAGTATCTATCTCCTAGCTAGCCAGAGTATATCAGTTCAGCGAGTGGAATTGGTGTCATTAACCCAGATATGCATGCGCGATAATAATCAGTAATGAAATCCTGATGAAGGAAACGTCGGCTCTTCTGGCGGAAGCGATGAATCACCAGCTACTTCGTGGTACATCGTAACCCCTCCATTCCTCGAAAGTGTTAATGCCAGTCGTCCTAGTTAGTGTTCTCGCTACTTTCAGGATGATAATGTTAAAAACATTATTTGCTAATGTAAATTGGCTGACGATGTGGCAGGTAAAATATTGTGCCTCGTAACTTTAATAATCTTTCACCTGCAAAGAACACCAGCAGTTTTCGAAAGCAGTGGTAAAAATGTGCTTGATGCTTGACCAAGCTGCTTTCTGAGAGGCAAATCTGCCAAGCGGATGAGATGAGGAGACCGTTGCGGAGGAATGTTAGAAGAGGACACTTGTCATTTCAGCCTCATTAGTCTGTTTTTCCTTGGTGCACATGTCTTGAGATAGACTGTTCTTGACTGGAAGAGGAACGAGTTAAGAGTTTAGCTATACTCCGTCGCGAGAGCAGCTCCTCAAATAGCTCTATCGAGCCTATACAGAACATGCTATCATACTTTATGTTTCCTCTCTCTCATCCGTAATTCGCTCTGCTCCGCGGCTTCTACTCCGAAAGGTGAAGTGCGCATCCGGATTCCAGGCTTCCCGGATAAACAGGTACCTCGCAAATTACGCCGATATGAATTCAATAATCTACTTTGCTAATGGAATCGTCGCAAAAATGGATTAGTGCAGTTCTCGAGTCATGCAGCTTGCGTTTTCAAGCGGAAGCCGATACCGAGCGCAATTACTGATTGGGATCGTGAAGAGTAGACGATACAAGCGAGTTACCTTGAAGCGATTGAATGCGTCTCTCGAGCAAATACAGCGGGAAGTAGATAAAGTAAATGATAAATTCTTGGAACGCACTACTCGTTTTACGTCCTTGGAAAACTTAGGATACCTTGGAAGAGGAATAAAGACAAATTTTCTAAGAAAACTTATCGATTGTTATTATCAGAGATTTTCATTAGCATTCGTGATTAAATCGGCCGTTTCTCTCGGTTCGGTCGCAAACTGAATGAATTATTAAGTGGAACGAAAGATCTTTCGGGGCTCATGAATATGAGGATACCGCGGCATAATTAGAAGTTACGGTTATCACTGAGCCAAGGGCCCAGGCAGACTTTTCCAATGGCATTTTGATAAATCACCCCGGCCAAGAGGAAATGGGAGCGAGAAAGAGAACGGCACCGGTAGTTTCCTCCCAGAGAAATAACAACGTCACTCCGTACGTCGGCCGAAATTGATTTATGTAAGCTGCGAGTCACGCCAGACATACGTGATGTTATAGTCGATGGGGACCTATACGTCTCTCACGTACCACGCTAAGCGGTTCCTACACTCAAGAAACATATATCCCTGTTTTCGTCAATCTCCAAAAATGACTTTATAGCCCTCATTCTCACAATCAAATTGTTCTACCAATGTTTCACCGATTATTCCACGCTGTTGATACTACATATCAACAGAACATTCTCGTGGGACAAATAAAATGGAAGAAGAGTCAACTTTCAACTCCTCCTGCGGCATAAATTCTCGACGCGATCCGTTATTTTAACACTGATCACTTTGCCAGTAAATACTTTTATTACTGCGCATGTTTACACGCCCATAATATCAAAAGGGTGAAAGACAGATGGAATCTGACACAATTGCGTACCAAAGAAACTCAACCTGTCCAAAAGTGTCGTGGTTCTCTGCATGACTTGTTCAATTTGAATTAAAGTTTCATTGTCGATCGATGGGTCATTTTAAGGAGTGTTGGTGGTAGTATTGCTTATGTTTATTTGACGTATTTGTTTCCCAAAAAGAAGAACGACAGGATTATTCTTGCTCCAAAAAAGTATTCGTGGAAGAGTGGCAAAGGTAAGCAGCCCCAGGTTGCGCCAGAGGTGTATGTTATCGCGAAGTCAGCAATCGGGTCGATAAATTCTCGGAGGAACCAGGGGGAGAACGAAGGAGAGGGAGATAGGGTGAGAGAGAGAGAGAGAGAGTGGAAAAGCTTTTTATGGCCGAATATCGTCGGCATTTTTAATGCTTATGGATGCCTGTTCTTGGACAGACAGCCTTTTGCAGCCTACCGACCAGTTTTTTCCCCCGACTTTTTCCCTTTTTACTCTAGCTCAATGTTAGACCATGCCCACGTCGTCTGGTGTAGCTATTAAGTAAATCCTCCTCTCAGAGAAAAGACACCTGCAGATTCATACGTATACTATGTACAATTTCTCCAAACGACAAGAACCTAATTTTTCTCCTCCCCGAGGGTAGCAGAGGGCCCCTTACTTTCACTCACCGAAGTCTATTATTCACCTTAATTAGTAATTTAGCCAGGGGGCAAATTTCCTCTCACCGTCAAAACATGAGAGGCACGCGAGAGAAGGAATCTAGAGGATGTGACGGCTTATCGAAGTTCATATAAGGCCATGTTCTTTATCAATCAGTTATCGAGTCACCGTTACTGACTCACCGCGGTCCCCACATAGATATAGCAGTGATACACAGAGATCGATTGGCGAACTGACTCGGTTAGTGGGTCTAGTTCAGTGAGCGCCAGCCGTTCATACATGCGTCACTTTGCTGCTAGCTTACAGTAGAATCAGGGGGTTCGTGTATCCTACGTCAACCCTCTGCGACCTTATCGTCCGCCGCCTTCGCCGGCGGGTAATAGCACATCTTTTATCTGACCCGCTTTTCCACCGCCTCATACCGCACGTCACGCTCATTTGCACTGCCCCTGCATTTGCGCTACTATTCCCGCCAATGCTGACATGCTATTGCGTTTTATAGTGTCGAGCTCGGTGCGATTAGAGAACTGGAAATTGACTCGAAAGTGTACGCCATAGAAAATGTAGCTCGCCCGACGATCTTCACATTGTAGGCTGCATTGTAGGACCCTTGCGCTTAACTACTTCTCTCTCTCTCGCAGAACTGGAGCCCTAGTGAATGGGGTCGCGTAAAGGGTTAAAGTAACTGTCACTCGAACTCGGCCATCGAGTCGCTGTAGTTTATTCTGCATTGCGTATATGCGAAGGTCGATGCTAAAGTTAACAATGCAACTGAGTAGGTGGTAGGAAATAACAGGTATGAAGCCGCGACACACCAGTGCGTACTCGATTAAGGTTTCCGTAAGTCCTACTCTACTCACACTCCAAGCATTGTCAGGCTTTATAGGAAAAACAAAACCCTTTAACCTAATATCCATTTGTACTAACGTTTCTAGATATCAGGAGGGAGCATTAAAGCATGATCGGACGAAAATATTCCTGTTACAGAAGGAGAGGGAAGAGGACTAGTAGGCGAGGTTTCCGGTGGGCTGGCGGCGCGGCGGGTGCCCGGCTGATTCGGAGATCTAAGGTGATCTCGGGTATGGTCTTAGGTGAGACGGCGGGGTGATGACGCTCTACCACCATCCGCCGTCATTGCCAGGAGTCCCTCAGGACTCACCAAGCTTCCTGCGCCCGATCCCAAGCCCGGTAACGCTGGTAGCCTTGAACAAGAAGCACTGCTCCTACTCCTATTACCGGTACCGGCTACACCCGACAACTTTCCGGAGATCTGCGGAGGAAACGGTTGGCAAGGCGAGCACCAGCTCCCTCCTAACTAACAGGAGGTATGAGAGACCGGCCTCATCGTTATCGGGAGCAGCACAGCCTGGCCATGCCCCTCGACGAAGTCCAAGGATTGCTCCTTCCGCCTTCAAGAACAGGTCGGTTCATCATCATTATGCGAATCCCATCTCTCCTAAAATTCAAGTTCCTCTCGCCTCTATTCTCCCACTGCTAATACCTTCTGGTTATTCCTCTTCAAGATAGAAATTCCAAATCGTACTATCATCGGCTTTCAAAACTTTAGTGTTGGAAGGGCTAAGTTTTTGAGTTGTGCCAACTGTCTTTCGTGTAATTTCTGGGAATCTCTTGATGCGCAATATCTGTCCATGGTATTGGTTTCGAATTACATCACTCGTTTCGTAATAATACTGGGCCGATCAGGGCAATTAACACAATCCTATAGCTTTTAATAATTAACAATAATAATTAATATTGACATCATTTTCTAACTGGAATTTTGGTAGGAGGGGGTGAGAAAACTAGGAATCTTGTTATCCAAAGTAAGTTTATAATCGGCGGTTAGGAAAGGAATATGGGAGAGAGGTATTATTCCCAGATTGCATCGGGTCTTATATTATGGTAGAGCACTGTGTGCGGAACGCTTCCCGTGTAAAGCGATCGAGCTGAAAATTATTTTCAATAATGGAGATGTACAAAATCCTGTGTGGCGTTAATCTCTTGCTACATGGATGCTTGTTTTCCTGTTTGGTGTTTGCACGAGTGTCGATCATGCTGCTGCTGTACAAACAGCCTGCCAGATATTTTTAATTAAGAATGTATTTTCAATTACACTTTATTGACTCGGTAGAACAAATACTAAATATCGAAACGAAATTCAGTCATCAATATTTTATTGCACTCGGATGTCGATTGCATCCTGGAACAATATGTATTTTTCACCGTGGAATCTAGACGTTCTATTGCTTAAAAATATTTCCTTTATTTTGTTTTTATCTGAAATGCGAGAGGCAGGGTAGTATGATTGGTTACCAAAAAGGTTAAACGGGGTTGAAAGGATATTTCATTTTTAATACATCACTTTATTTTGGGAATTTGTTTGGCCATTCAATTTAGGTCACACATCATGCGCAGTTTGGAGTCCAATTGTACAGGCTCCAATCGAAGTTGAGTTTGCCTTTATTTAGCCAGCATCTTCCGAATGCAGGTCATAATGGACAGAGTAAAAAGAATGTTGCCATCTTTAGTCTTATTTCGAGTATCAGAAAGCGTGCAACTGATAAATGCAACGAGCAGAAAAAAGGCATCCCCGGAGGTGTACCATAAGTCTGACATTCGTGTACCGAAAGTGCCGCAGGGTTTCAAATTCTGCAGAAACGTGAGAGAACCTGCAAAATGCGAGCTCTCGCTTTTTAGCTGTCAAATCCAGTTTAATTGGGTAAGCCGATTGTTGCTGGAAGAACAATACCGGCACTCCTAGCTTATTCATGGCTACGCGCACAAAGAAATGCACACAAATTCCGTCGGTTCCAGTCGCTCTCTTGACCTTTGCGCTATTACTCTACTCGCCCTTTCCTCATGAGAGTTTACGAGCAACCTTACCGTTTTAAGTCAGGAAGTTTCCCACATTGAAAGCTTAAGGTTTCATCCGCTAATCCACCTTTTCATCCATCTATTATTTCTGAATGCCGGCTAATGAAGGGTAACAGCGCTACCGCGCTCGCAGGGAAAGTGCTAGAGTAATTTTCAGTGTATTTTAATTAACACTACGAATGGACCGCCCTTTCCCGGTTAATTAAAATCCCCCTGGTTTCCGTCACTCAACTGGGCAACACACAATCACATTTCGGCAAGGGAATACTACATACCAGACTGAAAAAAACTAGTGGAGTCATTCGAATCGTTCTAATTCCAGAATTTCCAGGAGTAATTGCATCGATATCCGATCGGCTAGAAAGGATAGGAACGAAGGAATGTATAGGAGATAAATGGTATTATTATCGCTCAAGGAGATTTATTGCCTAGTGGAAAGATCGACTTAATAGATGGAGCTAGGGCTGAATTCCAACGGATTACGCGATGGGTATAATCAAAGCTGGCTGGAACGCCATCGCCGCGCAATCTCCACTTATTAATCATACGGTGTTTTTATTGTCCTCGAACAGCTCCGCGCTTTTTATTGAATACCGTCTGGAAACTTGAATCACCGTCTGGTTCTATCTCGATGGCAGCAACCCGTGAAATATGAACGGTGTAATATGCAATTTGCGGGAACCGTTTGTTTCTGAAAATATCCTTTCTACATCGAAAGCTTTGATTTGAAGTTTGAAACCTTAAAATTTGACTACGTCTGTTTATTGTTTTTTTTTATACATGCGTATGTATATCCCGGACAGCAGTGATTTGCGAGTATAAAAGCCAACGGAGGTATCCGCATCCGATAACTATGGCCTCTGAGCCGCATCGCTCAAATTGGACTAATTGTAGGAGATGTTCACTTCTATGGGGTATCGATCTCCAATTTGGCAGGGGACCTATAGTCACAATCCTCCCACTGGGAATGGTATTCGCTATTGCTACCCTAGAAAATCCTGCATGCCTTGGACAAGTCGAGAAAGTGGTTACTAGTGTGAAATGGGTAAAGAAATGGCCGAAGCAGGGAGAGGAGAGAAGAGAAGAGGAAAATTGGGAGTATCGAGGGTATTTTAACGGGGTGTCTCATTGCTATTTCTCTCTGTTTTTACGACAGGTAACCGGGGACCTCTGAACGTGACGATCGTGCAGGTTGGTCGTGGCAACGGGGCCGGCGGGGACGGCGGGGGTGATTTATTGAGATTGGAACCGCCATCGGATTTAAGGCCAACCCCTTCACCCTTATCCGATACCAGCGCAACCCTGCAGTCGGACAACAATGACACCTACACCGGAGGTGAGATACCTATCCTCCACGCTTCTCGCTTCTCGCTTCTCACTTCTCAAACTCTTTAATCCCATTATCTGAGATTTGCTCGCTTTGCTTTACCGCGCGGAACCCAACGCTCGCTCGCGGCTTCTCCTCCATCTCGTTTTGCTTGGAGTATGCCAAACTCAAATCACTTCTCAAATAACGAAGAAAAAGATACCTGTTTTTCATCCAGCAGATAGCATCTCTGGTATGTACTTACGTAAGACTCGTAAGGAACGGTGATAAACGGCTGTAAGTCAAGGGAGTGGTATGCCTCGACAGACTAGAGCGTTAACGTCCTGGAGAGTTGGTCGGGCCAAAGTAGACCGAGGACCAGAGTAAATTTACTTGGCGCTTATCCGAATACGCGCGAGACGTCTGAAAGATCTTAAGTCCTGTTTACTATCGCGACAGGAGTCCGAGACAGTAAACGTTCAACAGATATATCGTACCGATGGCAACAGAGTGAATAAGAGTGAGGGAGAGAAGTTTGTAGGGTTACCAGCATTGATTGCGATTTTCGGGATACAGTATGTGTACTTGGTCCTTAAATATTGACGATCCAGCATCGGTTTACGTCCGACGCTTCGTAATGGAAGGTTCGGCTACGTCATATCCTGTCGGCGGAAGCATTTTGGTAGAAGCGAGGGATGGGAAGCGACTTTTGCTTGTAGGCGCGCTCCCCGTCACGCTTCTCTCCGTTTGATAGACGAAAGAGCCTCGCGATGATGACGGCGCGTCCCTGGTAAAAATAGACCTACTCTCTCTCTTTCTCTCTCGCGATATATACCGTGTATGTGTGCCTCTGTGGTGGAAGGGGTGCTAAGAAGAGCAGGCAAAAGAGCGAAACGTCAAGAGGCAAATCATCGACCAACAAAAAAGGGCGACGCTAGTCTGGGTCGCACTGTGACCTTTCTTTGAAGCGAGCTGCTCTAGTTGGTTGCATTTGTCGCGTGGACTCATTACCAGTTACAAATTGTTTCTCCAAGTGCCTTGGCGAATTGCAAATAAGAGCAAAGATTACAATTATTTTGATTTTATACATCGAATTCTCGGAGATATTTCTCACTCTCGTATGATACATAAGAGTCAGTTTAGTGCCACCTGGTCCACGGTGTCACTGAAATTAATCGAGGGACCAAGAAACGATTTCAAAGTGGTCGCCTGTCAATTATAATCATGAGGCGCGCGCACATTGTGGTTTCGACCTGCCTGCCAGTTAACATGCGGCTCGTTAAGCGCTCCTTGAAGTTCGAGCACCAACTGCACCGAACTGTTTTCTTGGCTAGGCTCGCCGCTATCGAGTTTCACATGTGTTTGTCATGCACCCCTCTATAGGTACAGGGTGATGCTAATAGAGACGCGTGTCAGCCACCGCCATTTTCTCTTTCCCAAAATCTACTTTCGGTGGGTTCCAAACATTTGAATAATTGACTCATTTTGACGGCGGTCCTTTATGTATTGGTTTGGGGGAAAAATAGAGAACAAGTAGTTCCACAGTTACGTATATAAAAAATTGCTAGCTCACATATATTTGCATCACCCTGTATGTGCCAGGCGATATAACGCAGACCTAATTGGATCAACTGGAAGGCACGTTGAGGTCAGAGCGTGGCTTTTTCACCTCGGCAGTGTCACGCGGAAGAACGACCACCGAGAACGAGTATCCCTTGCCACTCGTTAAGTGCCGGATATCCGCGAGCCCGGAACGCTTCTTCTTCTCGCGTTCGAATTCAAGCTAGTCGTGGTCGGGATCTGCCATGGAAATTAGTCTGGTCGAGTGGGAGACCACCCTCTCAACCGACAAGAACTTCTATGGCGAGCTAACCGATCGGTTCCCAAGTGTTGGGGAGATAAGACGCTCGTGCCTGGACCTCAACCAGAAATGCTTTGTTCCAAGTAGCCACTCGATCTCGGCAAGATCAACTGGCTGCAGGAGACGTGATAATTGAGAAAGCTCGTGGCAAGGGTGCGTCGGCTGCCGGTTGGTTTGTTTTCTTAGTCCTGCGAGTGCTTCGTAAAGCTCACTGCAGTATTATGCAGTGCCGGACCATGAATAGCAGCATCTTTATGATCGAGTGCGAGAACGATGGAAACAATAACAGCTCGACGAAGATGCGCAAATTTTATCGTAATTCGAGTATACGGAGGAAGACCTATCCCAAGATAAGTACCCTTTCTTCCAACAAATCTTTCTTCATCCACTCCCCTTTTACTCAGATTCCCAATTAGTCGATTCGCAGGAGTATTGATTCCAATATTCCAGCGAGGTTTCAATTAGTGAATCTTGTAATCCATACCCCGTACGAAGGATTTAAGGACGAAAATTGCAAATCCTTCAAACTCGCAATTTAAGAATACATTTTCCGATTGAGAGTTAGTGATAGAATTTTTAAAACCTTTTAAAGTTTGACATTTATGCGCACTGACACTGCTGTCAGTGTGATCGCGTTGGAAGGAACGTAGGGCGAGAGATCGATAGACAATTGCCACAATGTTTACACTGAATTTTTATGACACTGTAATGTTTTCCCCCCTGTTGGCTTGGCTTCCCGTCCATCGCAATTATGCCGGCTTTGCGAAACATTGCAGGCTTCGAAAGCCGGCAAACTGTTTATACTAGGACACGTTATTCAACGTACCGAGAGTCGAATGGAATAACCGGATCACTTGATCCAGAATTCGGAGGGCTCCTGACAATATTTAATTGTTTAACAGCTGTGATTGACATTCGTGGAGCGAGGGATAACTCAGGGACGCGCACGTTTATTCGAACCTTGAAGGGTTGTCATTACATAAGCCGTCGTTGAGGAAGACGCACAACAGTCGGCGATTATCTTTTTCCCCCGCTAATCGGCGGCTTTCACGATTAACCTTCGCGAGTTGCGAATACTGCAAAAGAATCTACCACTGTTGATAATTCTCAATGCAGCGTTTAAAAAATACTTGGCCTCCTAAAAAAATTACAAATCTATAAATTGAAGAAGCCTAACTCTTTATTTCTATTTTCCAATCGACGAAGAATTAATTAACGTATATACGGTATTAATTAATAGTTCATAATCCTGGCAAACACAGGTATTTGATGAGTTAATTAAAACGTAATTCATGCAAAGCGGAGAGTAAACCAATATTGCCTTTCTACGGATACCATTCCAGCGGATACGAAAAATATCCTCCTTTTGCATATTGACTGACTTGGAGAGCAAGAATATTCACTGATTGGAATGTTTGAATGATAGGTTACTTTTTAGAGTAATATCATTTAATCGGTTCGTTTCAGATCACTCTCAAATTACATTTATTCATTTTAAGGGCGTATTACTTCTGACTGTTCTTAACGAAGATTAACTACCTCGCCCTTCCGATATTCGTAAAGTATCCGCCGTTTCTTAACTATTTGTAACCGGATCGTTTGTGAAAGAGGGTCCCGTAATAATAATGACATCATGTAATTGTGAGGATTAAATAACAAATTTATCAAGATTAAAATTCTTCGAAGGGCTCCTTTCGACGGCCGATGAGTGACTCTCTTGTCTTACAATTAGGAGTTACTTCCTTGAGGAGCTGAAAGCCTTGATCGTCGTCTGTGCCCATAGCAACGCAGGCCTCCTCAAAAATCCGTCTAGACCGTTTACGGTTTTCTTAGTAAACGTAGCAAGTGCAGTCGCACCCGTCCTTGATCATAAAGCCAATATATTGTACAGATATATTATTACGCCATGTCCTCTTGTTACTCTGTTGTCGACCAATCTTATCTTCAGGACAATCAGCAATTGTGTTTGGTGTTAATTACATTTGAAGAGAGATTTTCAAAAAGATTTTCGTAGTGTTTTTGTCGTGGCATGGGAATCAGTAGAAAGTTTTAATAGAACTTTGAATGAATGAGTATAAGAGAGAATATTGTAGGGCTGCGCAACAAGTTTGAGAAGTTTTGGCAGTTGTCGTCGTTCATGTTATTAACCTGAGCTGTACGAATCTTCAGGTGTCGATCCAAGGTTACTGCTGGGCGGTGTCAGCACTGGCGGGGATCGCAATACGTGGGAGGGTCGTTACCACATGAAGGAACACCGGCGTGCTGGGAAAGCAACCTTTCAGGGTCAAGTGTACAACTTCCTGGAGCGGCCCACCGGTTGGAAGTGCTTCCTCTACCACTTCTCTGTGTGAGTACATCAAACGCTTACACCACTTTCCCTCGGAAGGATACGAGCTCATCCTACTAAAACTGTACTAGAACATTTCTCTTTTCTTATTATCAAACATATCGACTATTAATTAGATTGAAAGGTGGAAAAGTAGAATAATGCGAGTCGGTTGGACTCGTACCTATCCTTTAAATCTCAACTTCAAAACAAGTTTTCGTGTCCGTCCCTCGTCGGCGAGCAGCGCTCTCCTGGATGCAGCTTATCGTTTAAGTGCTTCTCGATTACGCTTGATATTAAGTGCACCTCAAGTACCACTGGAGTAGCTGGTGTTAGTCTATTTCTGTACTTAATATTATGTCAATAGTGGCACTCGCTCCCGCTGGAATGTACTGATATCAGGAGTTAATCACCTATAAGCGCCAATTTCCCCGGCCTGTTTACACGATCCCTCATCTCACGATAACAGTCTACATTGCATATTAACTTTCTCACGCGAATCCATTTGTCACTGACAGCGGAGTACCGCGTGGTATACGGTGTCGAAAGATACTGGCGGAAAATTTGGTAACAGTGGTGAAATTAGCATGCTTTCCAAAACACATTAATATTGATTCGCAGATTTATTATGTATGAGTTAATATTCGACGATATTTTGGTCGATTTCTTGCCTCTGATGGATTTCGGATACTGCTTTCCTTTCACTTAAGGGGTAATGCCACTCAAACGAGCAAGAAAATATATGAAATTTGACAATTTTTTATAACAACATAGTAAATGTAATGCAATATCTGCTTAAATGCCTTCATTATATGTATTTTGCAAAATATTTAGAGTTTCTTTAAAGTTATTTTTCACAAAATGGCGGGGTGCAGCTTGGCAAATGAAACTTCTCATTAAGTGCAGTGTTCCAGGTCGAAAATTAGAAGCGAAATTGTTCCGGCAGCATAACAACACGGTCTCGCTTGTTGTATTCTAGCCCCGCTACTTTCTCAAAATAATTAAATAAATAAACTCTGAATATTCTTCAAAACATATACAAATAGAAATCTCTAACAAACAGAATTTGTATTACATTTACTGTGTTACCATAACAAATTGTTAAAACTCATATTTTCTTAGCGGCTAGAGTGACATTACACTTTAAACGAGGATGTAAAAAGGATGATGAAACTGATGGATAATTTTTTAGGTAATTTTCGTAATATGTTTAATTTAATTACATATGAGCTTTGAAGAATCGCTCCGCTTGTGTCTTTACTGCATATTATCTATGATTTTAGGAATCAAATATAGTCTTTGCAAAGAAGTGCAATATATGTACTTCTGCCTTTATTTGTTTGGAGTATTATTGTGTGTAGAGTCAGCAACGACGGACGTGAGAATGGCATTTGGCCTTTGGGTCGATCGAATTAGGTTGTGCCACGGCGATAATAATGCCTAGAAATGTATAGTAAGACGCTAACGGAATAATCGTCTACCGCTATGAGTTTACGTGTGATTTTTCTTCAGCTATTAGCTGGTAGACTTTTTTTCCTTGTGAACAGGCTATTTCAATTTCATCAAGGATTATCGAATCTATACTTCTCTTCTTCGGCTGTTATAGTTTCGGTATGACCTTTTATTCAATTTCACGTATCCATTTTCATATTCCGACTATCGGTTGTAGTCAGCAGTTTTCCTATCACTTTGCATCGGTGAGAATAGTTGATAGGCCATCCTTTTCAGATCGTATTTCGAGGACGTGCCTGGATTTCCATGAAGCGCGCGAGCTCTTTTATGTAGTTTCACGTTTTTCCGCTGCATTCGCCCTTCGCACACAGAATTTTAAATGAATTCCACGCGAAGGTCAAAGGTGACGCTATCCGAGAATGTTTTGCGTTTGGAAACATATGCTGATATAAGAAAATGCAGATAAAAGAAGAAGTGAAGGGAAGTGAGTGGGAGAGGGTGGGATCCTAAGATGTTGCGGGGTCGCAGAGTGTGTTTCATATGTCGCTTTATCTATGTGCGTGTACGTTCCTTGAGCTCGTAATTCCAGGATGGCGTGTGATGGGAAAGGAACGGGTAAAGCGGCATGCGAGTACCAATGATTGTTCATCATCAATTCATGTTAGAGCTATGAAATATCCAGTTTTAGTAGTCGTCCGGGAGAGCTTTACGTTTCCCCGGGGTACCTTCTCTCTCGACCACATTCAATAAATAATTCTCCATTATTGGGATAACTATCAAGCGTACATTTCTCTGAATTCAACCTGAAATATCGACAACACAGGACTTCGAACCTCTGCGAACATTTCTTTCATCTTCAATTGTCCTTCGCAATGATTTTCCTTTATTTCCATCTTACCTTTTCATTTTAAAGCATCTCTAATCTCTATTCATTATCGGATTAATTGAATGCATTACAAAACTAGGTTTGGTTTATAAAATGAGACGAAGGAGACCTGGCGCTGTCCTATTTCAGGAATATCTGTAGGAGATTGCGAACGTGGGGTAATTGTTCATTAATCTTGAATCAAGCAGTTAATTGAGATGGGTTGCCGGTGGCGGTTGCTAGGAGAGGCAGGGCTACAAAATCGATTATAATGCTATTATTCATAGGATGTTTTTTTATTGTTTCCGAAAGGGTTATAGTCAGGTCGCACAGATGGCGCATTGCATGCCGGCAAGTATCACTTGGGCTGATCAATATCCCGTCCATATCACTTATCAGGTGCGCGTACAGGAACCTGCTTTCTCTAGTTTCATATTCCCCGATGCAGCTTGCCCATTTTTCATGAAGCCCTTCAACGACTTTCCACTAGAAACACAATAACTAATCAGGTTGTGTTAACTCAATATACCACGCTTTACCTTTCCTCAACCATGTTACATTATCGCATATAATGTTTACATATATAGCATTGTGATTATGTGAGAGAATTTCAAGGATGTAGAGTCTGACGAAAAAGTGAGGGAAAGTAAGAAATAGTGTAGAGGGCCGAACAAATAACTGTTAGTACTTTCGGCGACACATTAGTCCTACCGTATCACTGTGATGTAACTCTCGATAAATTACACCCTGTTGATGCAGCACCTTTGGCAGGTTATATATATCGGAAGGGACGGGAAGCTCCTCTATAAAGGACCTTCTAAAGCCTGGGAGAAGGTAGGGTCAGTCTAGTTGGATATATTCAATGCTGGCGATACTAAATAACATCTGTGGCATCTGGCGTAACGCGCGATGCCAAATAAATCCAGCATTACGCAGCGGAATGCCCGCTCTTTCCCTGTGTTAGCTCACTGCCAGGATACACGCACATAAACTCCACTTGTATGTGTTGTATCAGAGAAAAGATATTGCGAGCAACCATGCGAACGTTCCATCTTCTGACTCCGAAGAAGATCAGCAAGAATCTCTGGCTCACCCTCGCATTTTTATTGAAATTCTTAATGAGATCCGCACTCCCGGAACATCATACCTCGCGACGTATTTCTCCGTAACGCCAGTATTTCCGTTACACGGCGTATCGGAGATTTATATCGCTTGAGTGATCCCAGGAAAACGGATTTGCGACCAATTATCAACAGTCATATCGAGTTACAATAATTACACGATGGGGGGAACCTGTACAATTATTATCGTGGAGATGATCTGTCGCAACAGGGCCATTATAAGATCGTCTAGACGGTAATAAATAATAAACTTGTCGATTTCTGCGAAATTGTGCAGCGAAGTGTACATTTCTTGTAAATTGCCTTATCAAGGAGAAAATATGGCCATAAAGTGTCTGACTCTCGAGGATAACAGATGTCAACGACTTCGAAGCTTTTATTTAATCAACTTTAGCCGATGTTTAATTCAAGAGAGTGATGTTTTTCAATTTGCGTGTGAATTAGAAATTTTAAAAGACGGAGCAGCCAGACACTTGGGAAGCAGAGCCATTAGTGCAGGCGGAGAGCCATTACTTCTACTGATTGTTGAGTCCGTTTATTATCTCTAGTCTGCAATGGGATTTGCCGATAAAAGCAGATGGCGAACAAGTGAGAATTCCGTGTCCAGAGAATGCTGAATAATTAACGGGCATGTTAAAAGTAAGGTGTTCATTATAGCTGAGAGAGGCTGATGTCTGATAGCGGGTTGGACAGTTTCGTTGATTATCTGGCTAAACAGGAATACGGATGGCACGTTGACATCCGGTAGTGAATACTTTGAGGACGTTTCCTGTGAGTCTCGGAAACACGTCGAGAATAAGTAGCGCGCTGATCGACTTTGAATAGTCATTAGTCTATGAATTATTTGTAACCTTCTGCGATTGGCTTTTAGCAAGCAAAATATACAAAAGGATTTTTCTTGCCTGTTCCACTGCCTCCATCGAAGGACGCATCGAATTAGGAAGAACTTTGAGAGGAGGATAGTGGGATTAGCTATCGGAAACACTGCCGTTTCCGCTGGACAGTGCCCAGACTTGTCAGCAGACAGTTTTGCAGCTCGAGTGTCGAATTAAAAGAGAGATGTGGCGGCTTCAGTATGGGCTGCAATGTCCCGAATCCTTTCAGGGCGGCGAGAGAAAGGCTTCGCCAACATGGGAAGGGACGGAAAAGCTGAAAATGGATTTCACTGCGGCGCAGAACGCGAGGTATAATAGCGAGCTCGGGCTACTGGAACATTAGTTCGCGCTCAATAGAAAAAAGGAGGAATAGTTGGCGTGGGAAAATCCGACGGAGAGAGAATATGTATAGTATGGCGGAGTGATCCGAGGGGCAGCGCACTGCTTCTCTCGCTTGTATAATGGCACATATGAATACAAAACGTTCCTCTCCCTTTCTCCATCAGCCCCATCTCTCTCGCGCGTCCTCTCCATTCAGCAGTCCCCGTGTGTCAGTGTCGCTTTTCCGTAATGTTGTCTTGCATCGTGAACGCCAAGCAACCTACTTCTTTTCAAGACAGTCCCGCTGAAAACACAGTAATGGGACGCGTAAAACGGCGAGTTTGTTTCTCTAAACAAACTGTCAGGATCCAGCAGCGCTACCCCTGTCTCTAATTATCCGCGTAATCTCCTGCCAAGCTCGGCTTCTTTCTCATCAGGCTCTTTTGGAAGACATCAGACTGCACCCTACGGGGAAACGGAGTTTCGGTGCGATAGTCTAAGTAGACTTCAAAGAGTTAGCAGTATAAATTTGCATTTCGCATCATTGAATAATACCTGGAGCTTAATCCTTTCACTACGAAAGGCATAAATATCCGTCCTGCATTTAATAATGCCCTTTAATTTAAATATACGCAGCGCAGTGACTGACGTGCAAATAACACGCCGACCCTATTGATGGATTACTTCGAGATCGCACCACAGTCAAAGGGTTAAGCAATGGTATTTCGAAATCCAAATCCATTGACTCGAATTATATAATTTTAAGCTGATAATGCACTTCCGCAATAAAAGTTTCGCCCGCCACCACTTCGGCGAGTCTATCTATCCTAGGTTATACCAGGCAATCCGGGATTCATGGAATTCAAAGTTGGCAGTTGAAGCGCGAGGCTGATCGATCTCATAAAGAGGCCGATCACAGGAGGGTTAGATTCAAGGGAATGCGGTGATCTTTGGTTAAAAGAAGGAAGTTGTAGGAGGTGAAGAACGGAGCGGCGCGGCGCGGCGCGGCGGAGGGATTGATCGGTCGATTGACTAAGAGGGAAGCGACGATGGGGAGAGCGCCATTCTGTACGAGAGTTCAATATCAGCTGAAAGGAATTCGCATTAAAGCGATTCGAGCTCAATGCGCGCTACGCTCGATGGATGTACTTTGTACTCTCGTGTCAATAGTACTATTACGCCTGAACCCACCTGCCGATCGTATTCCCCTTCTTTCCGACATCCGAGAGTCCTGTCTCCGAGAAAACCTTCTCCGTCGAGATTTATCGCTCGACTTACGGCCTGGCCCTCTCACACTCCTCAGAAAAATAATACCCATGAATAGCTATGCCATTCATGTTCCCTTCCATTCAGTAACCTTCATATTTATTGCGTCAGTAATGTGCAATGGATGCACATTACAATATTTGATATTCGCTCGATTGAACGCCGACGTCCTCGCACAGTGAAGCCATGAAAACATTATTTCCTGACTATTCGTTGGCCTTCGTTTGTATATTAACATTCTTGGTATTCGTGGTAATCTAACTATTAATTACTGACAGTGTACCATTCTCGCACATTTTGCTTCCTGAGATAGAAGAACTTCATTTCGCAGTGAAAGGGGAACGTTACAATACCAGTTTACAAGATTGTAAACAGCGGCCATTCGCTATTGATATGAGACGAGTGAACGGAACGTCAGCGTTGATTGGAGGAACAAACGAAATGTGGAAATCGTAGATTGCTATAGAAAGGCTAATTGGAGTATCGGGTATAGATATGCTTTAATCTAGCAGTAGGATCTACTGCCTTTTAATAGCCTGGATAAATATGTATGTTCGTGGGTTCGGAACCCGCTGGACTTTGCATACCTGACTTAACCGTAGTGTATAAAAAAATGATTGCTATCGAACGGCGAACCAGAAGGTTCAAGGTTAACAATTAACTTAAAATCAAGTAGTAGTCATTTGAAATTAGATTTTTCAGGAGGAGGGCAAGCGATCTTGATTAGTCAGCAGGGGGAGTGATATCGGCTTGGTTTTACGAGAAATTGTAGTTGAACAACCTACATACTTAATGATACGACGAAAGGCTGATATGTGGAGATTTGCACAGCACGTGTCAATACATTTGGAAGCTCGGGTACTTAGCGATGGATGCTTGTACAGTATTGGAGGAGGGAGAAAGGATGTGTGTGTGTGAGAGAGAGTGGGAGAGAAAGTTATCGTGACATGGTGGGCGAGCGTGAGCGACGCGCGAGGCTTGGTGACCCGCTAACAGCGAGACACCCCCATTCCATAAAAGCCGTCCATCAAGCATCAATAATGTACAAGGGTCGTAGTGCGGCCTTGCTGCGCGAGATATCGACCCGCGTGCGATTATCGATTCCAACACTGCCGTAGAAAACAACCATCTCTTTGACCAAGAAAGTAATCTATATTACTTCACCTTGCTCGCCTACCCCTTTCGCTCCCTCGTCCTTCTTCCTTTGCCATGTTTTATTCCGCGATCGTTTTCGACTTTACCAACCTTCCTCCGAATTAGTCGATGATTTCTATATTCCGCAATATTTGCACACTAAATTCTCGCTGATCTGTTCACTTGTTCGATCGTTTTCCTTGCCATTTCAATTCCTGTTAGAAATCATTATGACAGCTTTGGAAGTTTATTTTCGTTGCCTCGTTTATTCTCGAAGAAGTTTTTTTAAAAACACGTTGCGGTAGACTCGTTTGAAAATTAGTAAGGTCAAAAGATCAGGAAATGCTGTGGCTACAATAGTGCAATTGGGTCGAACGGAAAATTGGAAAGCTCGATTGCCGGCGGCAGTCATCACAGGCACGCATGCAAACATTCACTATCTAGCGGCGGAAAGGGGCGCAAGGGATGATCTGAAAAAGAACATCGAGATACAAGAAGCATTTTTGTTTGGCGAAATCGACAATTGCCTTTCCTTCATTCGGCAATGGTTTTTAATTTTGTCAAAGTAAATATATGTTATGCGTTTAATATCCGGCAGAAAAAAATATGCCGTTCGTTCAAATAAACGATCGGGCGAAAAATATTTCCCTCCTCTTGGATGTTACCGGACATTCAGTTTACTGCATTCGTTTACATCCGACGTTTATTTGCGCTTAGCTCTCTGAAAGTATTGGCGAGCGAAGGGGAAGCTGGAAGGGTAAAAACCGGGGGAATATCGTGGCTAATAGAAACTTTCGAAATAAACGCTCGATGAGTCTCTCGCACCGATGGCAAAGAAATTACCCAACTTTCGGCTGGAGAAAGAAGGCCACTTTACCGCGAATCACTGGCTGCCAGACGTCTCTCTCCGTCCTCTTCCCTCTCGAGAGCCCTTTCAATTGAATATCGATACTTTCGGTGCATTCTATCAACACCGTCGTCATGCAATGATCGGAGTTCTGCGATCCTCGCACTTCCTCCAATGACTTTCCTTTTGTAGTTTATCTCTTTTGTAGACACATTCGTTCGAGCACTCCATTATTATTGAAATGAAGTGGGTCGTATTTCCGCAGCGACTAAAATAATACTGGATGGAGGCGCATTTAATGGTGCGAGAATCGAAATGGCGAACATTACGCTAGAGGAATGAGAGGCAGCGAAAACGAAGGAAAGCCGGGCAAAGTGTTAATTGTCCGCATGGAAAGCAGGTCGTGCGATACTTGGTATTCCTGAGGATGTCGGTTTATCGACTCGTACGGCGTCACGTTCTGAAATCCATAACATTCCGTGGAGGCATACAGCATTTGATTTTCTCTCAAGTTATAAGTGTGCATCTGCATCGGCAACTCTTGCATATATGGCTTTCATCTAATCCGAATGAAGTCGACGATATTTCCCTCGCTTTATAAGTTATGCACGGCTGAGTGGCCGGCGCGATTCAATTTCTCCGCAAGGCGCAAGCATTACTGGCTCCGGGCGACGCGACGCGACGGGAGGTCCTTCTTCTAAAAATAAACCTCTCGAACATTAGCCAGGTAGGCAGGATGTTACTCGGTGCACGCAGAGTTGAAAGTGGTGGTGCGGGAAGTTGATGGGTTTACGGCCGCTTTCCCGTGGAATGACGGAAAATTGAGTTGAAAATAGACGTCGGTTCGTCGCCGGTAGTATCGATTCTCGGGCCCTTAGTAATTGTAACGCAATTTGCCTCGTTACCTGCCACGTTTCTCAGTTAGCTGGCTGGCTCACCTCGCAGACTTCACATTTTCCTGAGAAAAATAGCCCCTTCTCCAACTGGAGGACCTTAACTAGGAAATTGTCGATTAATCAGTGCGCTCGCTTTCGTACGAGACTCGAATCTCTCCAAGTTCGTGGAACGCGGAAGAGCCGTCCTGTCAAATCAATAGGCTGTGCTCATGATTGGAGGAGGATGGCGCATGTAGGCAAAGCATCAGTGTTCGGCAACCACGCGACCAATATCTATTTGGCTAATTGGAGCGGGATTAGCCATAGAAATTGGGGACACGAAAAGGCGGCTGGCTGCTAGGCAGTTAGGCCAGTTTCAAACGTTCCTTGTGACGTTAATTACATTAAGACGATCAGATTGGATCGCTGCAGCGTCGCGGGCCTAATTTCTCTGACGCGAATGCAACCACCGCCCCACGGCATCCCTGGATATCACCACCCTTCCTCTCTCAGCTGGGCTTCGCCGTCAGAAATCTAGCACACCCACGTTCAATTACCGCGCGGATTAATTTTCCTCGCTATCTGGGGACAGGCTACATCCTTGTAATGCGATTGAGCGGTAACAGCTGTCCCCATTAATAATTCGTAGGTCACCCCCAGTTTTAAGGGGGTAAATCATACGATGTGATAGAATTAAGCCAACATAAATTGTAATATTTATTTATTTCTCATATTACATACATCATTCTGAACTACTCCATGCGTACTCTCACTCATAAGTCTTTGGAATGAACGAAGCGTAAATGTGGCAACTGGCAAGTCGGAGAGAGAGAGAGAGAGAGAGAGAGTGAGGGTGAGAGAGGGAGAGGGTTAAAGGGGATAAGAATTGTGGCTGGGAAGACACGTTTTCCCCGCCAAGAATTATCTCGTTCGAGGCTGCTTTTGGCGGGTGTAGAAGGGTGCGGAGGGGCAGTTGGCGTGTACACAATGGACTAGGCTGCCGGGCACGTACAGGCCGACTTCTCACAGCAAGAGTCCGGGAGAGAGGGGGAGAGAAGACAAAGTACGCCGCAAGGCCTGCACCAAGAAGAGGAGCATGTAGTACTCCTATCCGCCTGCTTCGTAGTAGTAGCACTCGAGTACACTCCACGAACTATACACAATCCTCGTGGAGGTTAATGGGCGACTCTTCACAGAAATCTTGAAGGCAAATCCGTGCGCCTCAAGCATATGCACTTGCAAATACGCACCTTCAAAAACCGACTCGAGATATGCACACCTCATTTCGGTCAGAGGCTCACTGCTCTCGCTTTTATTGCACGCTCGCATTAAAACGGAGCTTTGAGCTTTCGAGCTCTTGAAAACAGAGCAGACGAAATGACAGTGTGATGAGTTGACGAAGCGCGAATTTTCTCTTGATATGCATCAAGGTATCTTCCCTCTTACAAGAGAGAAAAAAGAGAGGAAGTGGAGGAAGTTCTATAGTTTAAGATTGAAAGCTGCTGTTATTTCCCCAGCATCTTCGAATCGAAGATGTATGTATTTGTCGCAGTGGGCAATTAAGGGTTGAGTTTTAATTGTCAGTGGTAGTATTGACCGAGGGAACAGTTGTATTGAATCACTCTGACAGGTCTATTAGCAGGCAGAATTGGCGGTAGGCATCGAATTTTCCGTGAAGAATCTCTCTTTGGCTGATCAATCACTCCTTGAAGCTCCCCCTTCCGTCCGGTGTTTCGCTCATGATTAATTATACCGTTCAATTTCAACGATAACGAGCTTCTCGCACCCGATCGGCTGGGTGGCAGGGAAGCACGCTCGGAGTAGGAGAGCAATTAAAGACTGGCTGATGTTGCACCAGGCGCACGCAGCAAGCCTTTATGTCATATACCCAATAAGCACCAAGTTATTGATTCCTTGATTTATGTAATCAGAATGTGAACGCACAGAGTTCACTAGTGCCAGTTGACACACCAATAGTACAAGCGAAATGATATTATCGTCAAGTATTTCCTGCTGAAGACCAGCAAGTAGCAGCACGGATAGTCCGAAATCTGAATTCCCTTTCAAACAGAATGAGAAGCGTATCGTGCAGAGCTGGACAAGTGATCTCATTTCCGCGTACGTTTCCTGAATGAGAGAGGATCAAGTCTTCGGGCGACGTATTGTTCGCTCTGTGTCCGAACGGCGCGGCGCGGCGCGGCGTCGTCGGCAGTCTTTGATATTTCTTTGGGGAAGAAACAAGGAGTGCTTTCATATTCCGAGCAGAGACCGTTGAAGAAGAGTGAGATGTGCACACCTGCATAAATAGAAAGGTGCACCTAGTGTCTTGGAGGTTTGGGCGGAGAGAAAGCTCGACGAATAGAACGGGAGCGACAGAGTGGTATATATTGTGCGCTCGCCTCGGGCTACATATGAAAGAGGAGA
Organism: Ectemnius continuus; assembly: GCA_910591665.1. NCBI lineage: Eukaryota > Metazoa > Arthropoda > Insecta > Hymenoptera > Crabronidae > Ectemnius > Ectemnius continuus. Next base: position 23,011,578 of record OU342856.1, read on the forward strand.
GGAGAAAAGGATTTGAAAAAATGAGAGAGAAAGAGAGAGAGAGAGAGCGAGAGAGAGAGGAGGTGGGGGAGGGGAAATCGGGGTCGTCTATGAAATCAAGTAAAAAGTTCGCGAGTGCAACTAAATTTAGCTTGAACCTTCACATTTGCGCGCTTGATTTCCCCGCAAAACTGTCGGCCCCGGGCAACATGGCCACTCTTACTTCTCTCTCTCTCTCTCTCTCTCTCTCTCTCTCTCTGTCTCTGGCCTTCTTTTTCTCAAAAGCTCTTTCGGCCATCGTGTTGTTTGCCATAGTTACTGAAAATTGAATTTGGTAGTTAGTTGAAAAATTCGGTAGGCCCGCTCTCGGTTCTGGCGTTTCGGGCCAACGAGGTCGTGCCTCCCTATGTGGCACCCTGCCGTTCTCCCTGGGACACCGATCGATCCAACGCCTTCTATAAATAGAAGCGGTGGCACGTCGCAAGGCATTTAGCATTTCATTGGGAACGACTTGCACCGCTTGCAAAGTAGCTCCCGCAAACGGCGATCCACCGAAATCCTTCCGAGAGTAGTCAATGATTGTCGCTCGACAGACAGATGCATCGGATAAGATGCAGCAGCGATCCAAAGCGTTTTCCGCCAAATCCCCGCGGTTTCCTTCACCTCCATTTTGCTAAGATATTCCAAACCAAGCAGCCACTGTAGCAGGCCGGTCCTACGAAACTTTAAAGCTCGCGCAACTTCTGCCGAAGGGGAGAAACTTTCGTCGAGAGGGAAATAGTTGGGAGGCTTGCGGCACTTTTATTCAGGGAGAGAGCGGAATGCCATTGGTGACTTAGGTGAACAAAGCTTTCGATGTTGCAGGGCTTAATGCCCTATATTTGTGAACTTGTGAATCGGCCGCGCTCGAATAGTGAAACACGTATTCCTGCAGTCTGTGTAACAGGACGCAATCTGTGCGGCTTCCGCCACCGATATTTGTGCTCATTAATTAGTCCTTGATGACAATTCTCTATATTAGTCGAGATTATGGGTCGTGTGCTGAATTGATCATCGGTATGAGCATTCGCACGAGTGTACATGTATTCTAGAGTTTAGAATTATTTTCATGATAATTTCAGGATGTGATGTGTATATCTTTTACTATCTTTTATTCCGTATAACATCTTCACGTTTTATTCGTTGTTCGTACATAAAGCATAAAGTTCAATAAAGTTGAAGTTTGTTTCAAAGGATGTTTGTCATTAATTTTACTCTGTTAAGTAATGGAGTTCAACATTGCGATGGTTTGGTGTTATGGATGTTTCCTATATTAAACAGATTATTATTGATATATATCAAACAATGGGAAATATGTGTCATCCATAAAAATTCTGAGATGTTTCATGCTTCGCATCGCAGTGGCATTACTCTTTTTCTAGTGAGTGCAGTAAGGTGACATGTAAATAAGAATGTAACGGCACAGGCGACTTTCCATGTTGTAAAATTACGGAATGTACCAGTTTATGAGTCAGTGTAAATTATAAATCGAACGACTCCGGCTGCATACGCAATCCTTTCTGCGGTTTAATGTCAACCCTTTTACGAGGTGTTGCTTTCTTTCTTTTCGGTGGAAGCTGTGCTTTCTTGCTTTCCTAGCAACCAACAATGACAGTTCTTTATTATCACTCCATTGTAGAGGGAGCGCTCGTATTGATATTCATGCCTGTTCTACTCTTCCCTTTTTTCCAGGCGTAATTTCCAAGTCTCGTGCCTTTCTGCAAAAAGCAATATTTATTAATTCGTTAATCTAGAATCAGTAGAATTTGTTAAGGGAATAATAGGATTCGTGATGTCTCATGTGCACTTTCCCACGCAGATTCTATTAAAGCTTGAATGCACCCGGATCATTGGATCGACACGCGAGGCATTCGACTGTAATGATCCCTTCACACATCGTTTAACTTCTTTGTGGGGAGAACAGGAGTATCTCGGATCCGACACTGATAGCTCGTTGACTTATCCATTCCGATAATAGCTCAAGTGTGACTTTCTGTCACAGAGTCCAATTCAAACCTGAAGTCAGGTTTCTTTGTTTTGACGTATTCACTGGAATAGATTGGTATTAATCGAGTGACAGCGAGGGAGAAAGAGAAGAAGTGGGATTGGCACTCTCTCGCGAAGCAATGTGGAACATACGTAACCGTGGAAACATGTGTGCCTAGTTTTAGCGGAAGTTGAAAGGAGGGAGCTTACGGATTATCCTTGCTGAGGCACTCGTGACTTGACTCCCAAAGGCATAGCCTTCATATCGAGAGTGGCTTTTTACTGTACGGTCAACCACGTAACTAAATTATTCAGAGCGAGGGACAAAGTTGGTCCGTCCGAGCGGCAGAGTAACGTTGACAGTTGCTCGTTATTTCGAGAGACATCGTACATGCGCCAAGTCAACCGGCTTGAAGTAATACGATAACTTGCGCGGGAAGCTTTTGCCTCTCGACGCATCGGCCAGTGGCGAGCAGGCTACTAGAAAGTTGAGTGATAATGCAATAATGAGGCTGTTAACGCGTTTAGAGGTTGCGGTGAAATCGCGTCGAAAAAGTTGAGCCAATTTGTTGTTGTTCGAGCAAATCAATCTGCTTGGCTAATATGAATAACACGTGTCATTACGTGCGCGAACCACCGGGCAAACCTTCGCCTCCGGCAGCATCCCAATTACTCAGTGGTTTTCACGTACCGCTTGTCAACAGGTTTCGCCGAGCCGCTTGGCATACGCATCCATTGAAATGGCCGAATTCGAACATTCACCACCAGGTAGACTTTTTCTTCTCTCAGCCATGATTTCTTACTCCTCGTTACTTACCGCAATTCTCTTATTCTTCCTCACGAAAATATCAGAGAAAATTCTGCGAGCGACGTAATTCAAGTTTCTGCGTAAGAGAAACTTGAAATCTCGGATATATTGAAAGGTTCCACGCTTGTCAGTTTAATAAAGTTTAATGTCAAGTGGAAAAAAGTGGAAGGCTATCGCGCCGCTTTATAGAATCATTTTATTCAAATCGTTCTCAGCATGTCTTTCACGCCTCCGAGGATACCAAGGCATACTATTGTGATCTGAAAATAGAGCTCTCCTGCGATGCCTCGAAAGCGATGATATTCACAGACCCTTTTCCTCCTCCGTGTTTTTTTTTTCATTATTGCATCGCAGTATTCCAAGATTATTTCATATTTCGTTTGGCACAAAACGCCCCATAGATTTGAATTTTCGAGAGAATTCGCTTCTCCGTGCGCCGCAATTGTGAAATTATATACAAGTTTATTGTTATCTGAGAGGGATCAAAGACTCCATAAGGGTAACTGTTTATTTTTTCTAATACGATTGCGTGGAATTACTCACGATATAAGGTGGCAGAGACGTCAGAAGTATTCAGTAATTTAAGGTAATTGTATTAGTACTGAACTTTTGTTAGTGCCTCAGCCTTTCGAACATTTAGGAAATAATACATTTTGAGAGCTTTGGAATTTATACCATTTTTTCCTTGGCGCAAGAAAACATTCAAATATAAAAGTTGAAATATATAAATTCAAATAATAATAAATCTAGAAATCTAATAATATGGTTTTCAACGCGGCTGGAAAATACTGCTGGCGATTCTGCTAAAACGATTTTGCGTTCAAATACCTCGTGTCCGCCGGTTGAATAACTTTAGTCTGGGTATTTGTGTAAGCCTCGAACTTACACCGAATTATTTCTTTTCGGCGACTAGTTCCAGGATTATCCCCAGGAATCGCTCCCGTCGCTGGGTGTATATTAATCTGCTTAATTAGTCATAAGCTTTCCCAGAGCCCTCCTCTCGAGATCTGGAAAAACTCATAATTTCTGCAGGCCGCGTTCGTTGTTCTCGGTGGCGAATTAACATTTAATAGAAAGCTGGTGGGTGCCTTCTTGGATGGTCAATAAAAGAAAAAAAACCTGGAAAAGCGTACACGTACCGTTGACTCGGCCGGCAGTGCGAACCCGTTGAATTGCTTGATCCACATTTTTTCTGATACTTCACGACGCACCCTTTGACGCGCTAGCGCTTCTTCCTTTCTTTTTCAATGGATCGCGCGAAAGTGGAAAGCCGGCTGCCTTTCTAGCACACGATGAGAGGAGTCGGAAAAAATGCGGCACTCTTCGTATCATGCGATCTGCAAATAACATGTATCTCTGTGTCTAAATTAAATGGGCCCACTGCCCATCTTCTACAGACTTAACATGCAATTTGTGGAAGAATTGCGTCTGCTGGATTGAAGTGTTGAAATCGTACCCGCTGAGATTGAAAGTTAATGTTTGAAAAATCATATATATTTCGCGACAGGTTCCACCGATTAAAGTATCGTAATTGAATATTTTTCAGAATACATAATTACTAAGAAAAATCGTCATGGTATATCTTTCACGGTTCGCGTAGTGGTAAGCTTTTCTACAAGCGTTTTTTCGGAGAAGTCGGAAGTACTCTCAATACTCTCGAGTGATTTATTCTGTATTCTGAGCACGCCTGTGCCAGACAGTGTCAGACAGTGCCAGAGAGTGTCACAGAGATGCTGCCCTCGATCGTAGATGCATCTTATCTGAATAACAGTAGCATGCCCAAGATTAATGTTGTCTCTCGAATGGTCATCGAAATGCACTTCGATGCTACTAAAACATACATCGGAGCTCTTTATCCATATTTGATTGGTATAAAGGTCGGCTCATGATACCATAGTCAGGATACTAGTATACTTGCGGCGAAACGTGTAAATAATTGAGGGGATAAACATTGTAATAACGTTATGCAAGGTCTCGTTGAAAACCACCGACGTCAGAGTATTTCTCAGTAATCAATCAATGTCAATATTTAACAATAAATTTGGCTCGCAACTGCCACCGATGGCAACGAGTCTCCTAACATTCGGAGTTTCATAAAATAATCGATATTTAGTTCTATCGTCTAAGTGTCATGTACCATCGATATATCTTCCAAGTCGGAAGTAGTCACATGTAGGATAAAGAGGGAGGATAAAGAGGAAGCGTAGAAGAGCGTAGAAGAGCTTCTTGAAAAGCAAGCGCGCTGTAAGAGAGGATTATGGGGAAATCAGAGTTGGGCAAAGAACTAAGCCGAAAGGATTTCGCTATCAAGTAGGGGGAGGGTGAGTGGGTGGTGGGAGATTCCCGGGGATAAGTCGGTGTGTGCGTGAGCACGATCGGGTGGTTGGTGCGCGTAGTGCGCGAAAGCAGACTGGCCGAAGGGTGGCGGAGCTACAGGGTGCCCAGGATCCACAGTTGGTTGCGGGCTGTCGGCTCGAGAGCATTTCGCGAGTTCGACCTCCGCACAAAGCTGAGAGCTCGTGTGTCTTTCCGCTCTTTACTCCCCTCTCTCTATACCTTCTGTGAATGTGTACTACTCATACTCCGCTGGGAAGCACCTATCCACGTGTGCTTGCGCCAGTGGATTTCCGCCTTGCCTGCGAGACTTTCTCGCGTGGTCACGTGTTTCCATCTCTTGCGTGCGCGCCCGAAAAACCACCCCCCACACAACTTCTCCAATTCACTGAAGATTCATCCAGGCAAATCATTTATCGACCAAGTATAACTCGTACCAAATCTCTATTTCTCGGCGACTCGCTTGTAACTCAAGAGTAATCTTATTTAGAGTTTATCCTAAAGTGTCAGTGGGGGTGAGCTCCTGGCAAACATGGAGTGCTTTCATTTTTGATTCCTATCAGACTCAGTGGAGCACGGCATCGGGCCTAAAACTGGAGGGAAGAACAGTCTTCTCTCCACAGTACTTTGATTACACTCTCGTTAATAAGTGCCCGAGAACCAAAAGACTAAAATTGGTTAGTCAGACTTTCCAAAAAGGAATAAAACTCCCTGATTGCGAGATTGTGTTTGCCCTCTTATCCAATGATATTATCGTTGGAGAATAAGAATAGATAAAGAGAGAAAGAGAAAGACAGAGAGGATTTCTCTTCCAGGATAGATTCGAAGGTCTCTTGTAGCGCCAGAAATTCCCAATATTGCGTGCGCGTGGTCAGCCCGGGAACAGTAGAACGCATGTCAAGCTGATTTTCCACCTCCACAGAGATCACGGGAAGTTCAGGCGGATGTCAAAGTTCAGCCATACTTGCTGTTGCGTGTGTGTCTAGATAGGAACCGGACGATCTAATGGAACGATGGTACCATCCTAAGCTCCCCAAGAGAGAGAACTGTATCACGGGCTCACTAATTTGTATGTATCCATCATTGATGTTATTAATCAAGAGAGAAAGATATATCTTTAACGAACGCTTAACGACATTCCGAATTTCTAAACTCTCAAGTCCTCGCATTTTCTTGATTAAAAAAGGAGACGGCGTCGTGCGAATGTTTAAGCACATTTAACAGAGCGCAGAAAATGGTAAATTAAGGAGTGTGAGAATATATCAGTGCGGATATCGAAGTTTTATCTTGAAGTCGAAACCAAAAATCCCGTCACGGATGCAGGCGAGGGGAGCGCAAAGTGGAAGAGGGGTGACGAAAGGTCAGAAGGTGCGTAGGCGGTCATACACTCGAAAAATTCGCCGTCTGCTTAATGAAACAACCTCGCCGGCCCAGGATAATACGATCTCGTCTCAATTATCTAGCACTGCTCATTAGCGACTCTCGCATCCGGACTCATTGAGGGACAGTGGCTCAAAAGAAACTACCTGGCTGCAGTGGCGATCTTCCAAACCTTCGCCGAGCGATTTCTCAAACTTGGAGGGTTCAAGCATTACAAAGTAACCTTGCCTGATTAACTTCACTTTTTGTCGAGCCATGTTTCTTTATGAAATCGAACCTTATTGAAGTTCCGCGGAGCATAAAATCGAGCGGGAAACTTCTTGTGTCTCGAGGGAGAGGAACTTTCTCCTGACTCTTCGATGCAAGAAATACGTGACCAGTCAAAGGGCTAACTGACGATTCAGGGCACAATGCTGAGGGAAATCGGGAGCCAATTATTTCCACTTGGTTGCTTATTTTTCCATTATTCGGACACGCGAATCTCGAAGGCCGAAAAAGTCTATCGTCTCTCCTCTCACTTCAGTAATTAAGCGATATTCAATCAATAAAATTTTCAAGTACATTCGCATCACAATGTTAAAGCCTCCGTATGGCAATAAATCATGTTGTGATTTCATTGGATAATTGTTAAAATTATTTTTCAAGAACACTCAATGGTCGAAAGCTAGGACCACCAGAAATACCGATTCAAGTGCAATTTATATTTTGTATTATTGTCGCACGCCAGGTCTATTACGAAAGGATCTGGAGTTCCAAGGAGGTCTTTGAGAACTGACATTAATCTTAAGAGGACAGCGAAGAGGGTGTGCACTCTTTTCCTTCTGTGAGTTCACTTCCACAATTTCGCCAAATCATAAACGAACAATAGTCATTGAGATTGAGTGCATCGCAAGGTAGAATAGCAGCTAGATAGGCTGCATCAATATGAGAAGAATTCCAAAGAGAAAGAGCAGGAAAGGGAATGTAGAAGTGTACCATTAACATTACGAAGTCTGTTAAATAGCTCTCGGAAAAGACTAAGCCGCGCGCTAAAGCGTCCGTCAAAAATTGACAGAATTCGCTAAAGGACAAAATCTTTCGTACTTCAACTTAAAGAAGAAGTGATATGTGTGAGTGAACATGAAAATTTGACAAACATTGAACATCATTAAGACAATGTTGCAGAGACACAACGAAGTGTAAGAAAAGTGAAATGAATTTCTAATGAAATGATAGTCCGCTTAAGCATGTACAGTAGAAAAGGTCAAGATGTGGCCAGCCCGGTGGGTAAGGACGCAGGTGCGCGGGGATCGGGGTGTTGCACACTGTTATACTAGACAGTAATCCGGGACGGAGGAGAAACGAATGGTGTCCGGGATTCTATCTGCGAGGAGGACGGCTCGGATACAGGATGAATCGTGGCGAACAAGAGACTCTGTTTCGCCAAAGCAGGCAACTCACGCGGATCGTACCTTCAAAAGAAGATTTGGTCCTGAGTGTGCTGAAGTCACCTATTAGCCAACAGCATCGCTCGCAACAACGATCTACTTACCGGACTCAGGAGCAGCACGTTGCTTGTCAGTCTCATTCGAATTATAAAAAAGTTGATTGGTCCAGGTACCATCGGCCCGACGGGCCAAAACTCCGCCTCTTGACCTTTTAGCCTACTCTATCTCTGAGTCCATTTTTTTGAAACCCGCAAATTCTAAAACACCAGCAAATATTTCACATTGCTATTGTTGTTTACGGAGTTAATCCTAGATGATTAGATTAAAAGAAGAATCGAGATATTTCGTCTTACTGGGAAACTTTGGTGTCCCAGTTTTCATATTGATATGATTTTCCATTTCCTCGTCAGTTCGCTCGGCGGTGCATTGAAGGAAAGTTAATAGTTTCGATTAGAGGATGAATATCGCGATACAAAGCTACGGACTGGAGATATCGAAAGGCACTCCTCGCACTAAGAAGTAGTAAAAGAGATATAAGTATAAATGATAACCATTGCAAGTAGTCCATTAGCCGCTCGGCTTCCTGTGTAATGGGATGTCTTTTCTATGGATGCGCACGGAGAAATGAAACGAGAAACCAGGATTCGCCATATTAAACAGGACTTTCTTACGCTGAAAAGGTACTTTCGGCTGGAGAATCTTTCAAGCCAATCTCTCCGGGCGATATTGGATTTCACGTCGTTGATCCTTAACGCGACGACGCCGACGACCTGTAACGGCAGAACGAGCACTCTTCAGCACGACGCGCATTATATTTGTTTTTAATCAATATGTAGAATTCCTATTACATCTTGATTGTTCGTGAAACATCCTGCCCTCGATGCTTCAGTTCAGAGAGTCCTTTCACACCGGATCAATTAAACATCTTTGTCCATTCATCGTGCAATTTTTTCAGGTGAATATGTAGCCTGCATTACATACTCGCTACAGCAGTGATTGAGATGACATTGTCTCTCTATTGACGTCTTCTATTTGCCGGTCCAATTTCCATCGTGCAACTTCCTCCATTTCTCGCAGTACATTAAATCCAATAAACATTCATATTTCACCAATTGTGAGCTCTTTCCGTGGGAGTGCTTCGTTTGTCGAGAAGTGCACCCGATCAATTCCGGAGAGGCGAAGCGTCCAAAAATTGCCCGTGTGTTTATATAAATGTGCGAAAGCTCTGCTCAGTTTGTTGATATTTGGCTCTTGGCACCAACTAAAAGCACGTTATCTTGATTTTTGTCATTCCACTCCTTTCGTGGCTGCGCAAGTTGAGCTCATCCACACTTTATCATCCCTTTCGCTTCCCCGGACAAGAATCTCTAAAGTGCACTTACATCATTCAGCTGCAAATGCGCTTTTCATATATTCGCGCTCGATCGACATATTCTCCTTTAAACGGCTTAAATTTAAGCCTAGCCGAATCGCGGAGTAATTGCCTGCCTAAATGGATTTCTTAATGCGCGAACTTTTGTTCTTCGGGAATCTGCTGGCGGCGAAACGCGTAAGCATTTCCTCGATTCCGAAGCATTCCACCCTCGATAACGGCTTCTTTGATCTGTGCGGCCTGCCAGTACATGGCTGCTTGCGTACTCAATGGGCCTGCATATGTTTCATTATCGACCGGAATTGCCGAAACTTCGTGTCAAACAAGCTTCCAATGGAGCTCAGGATCTGGTAATGTTCTCAGGTACATGCCAACCTGCCTGCTACATGAGCATCCTTGATGTTCGCCGGTTCTTAATGAAATGAGCCTTCGACAGCCGGATTTAATCATACTAGATAATTCCATTGTCACGTATAATTCATGAAAGCGTTGTTCGAGTGACCACACAATCTACATCATATTTCTGATCAGTTTTGTACTTTCTTTAATTCATCGTTTTTGCTCTGCGAGAAATGCTTCATGGGCGAGCTCGAGTTTTGGGAAAGTCCAGGTGCCCGGTGATCTTGACGCTTGGCAACAGGATTTAATCATACTCCCTGTCACTCCCAAGGCAACCATACGCGGACTATTTTCCTGCCATTACGCAGTGTTCTGCCGAGCGGATGCGCAAAAACGTGAAATTGCCGCCGGGCGACTGATAACCCGCCGAGCGGGGGTTGCGGTGCGATAATGCGGCACGTGATTACTCGCTAATGATACGCGCCATTGCTATTTTTTGGTGCAGAATATAATTATTAGAGGACAAAAAAGTATAACCTATACTAGTATTTGCTTCTACGTGTATTCGATTCTTGCAATAATGAACTTAGTGTAATTTAGGTCGGGAGGTGCAAGTGAGGCCAAACGTTTAAGGTATTAAGTGCCGCCGCCAGGAACGCAATTGAGGCTCCTGAACGCGGAAGCACTTGGGACAACGTGGCGATGCTTACACTTGCACGGACAACCGATAGTCCGAGCTCCTTGCATTTAGAATGCCGATTTTCCATCGGCACAATAGAGAGATCAAAGTACTGTGTTCTGGGATACCACAGTTGGAGATTTCCAAATCGATTGTTCATTATTGGCCCACCAATTTGGTTTATCGGCTGTTCTCTAATTCTACCAGATACATCGAGTACTCGATTTTTCAGAGTTCAGCCCCATTTCAAACTGTCACTCATTTGATATTCAAGTTGAAAGACTTACGTGCAATTAATGCGAGTATAAGTTCTTCGAATGTAAGAGATAGAGTAGCCTTTGGTGAGTCTTGGGCGATTAACTCATGCGAACGTGGTGGCATTGTCAGTTCGTACGAGTTAATTAAAAGTCTTGCAGCCGGTTCGGGAGTGAGGGAGAAGAGATCGAGTTCCTCGAAGGTGTACGGAGCCCTGAAAGGAAGCGAGGACGAATTAGAAAATCAAGGACCCTCATTGGAAACTGCAGCTCTGAAAACTACAGGAAGCGAAACTGAGGATACCGAGGACAATGAAGGCCAGAATGAAGAACCATTGTCAGCGGCGCGTCGTTTTTCCTTTCTACCGCGCTTACGCTCACCTCGTTTTCGCGAGGCCCACCATAAACGTGTACCCACTCCCATGAAGAGAAGACATCGCCGAAGAAATAGTAAGAGCGAGGGGATCGACAATGATGCGACCGGGACCAGCGAGGAACCATCCAGTCTTGAGCAACCCGGAGTACCTGATCCCTACTATCCGATTTATCTTCCTATAGACCAGGCCTTCAAGGCCAAGTACGTTTTCCACCACAAGAAGGGTAAAACCTTCCAAGAGAAAGTGTATGTATTCCTGGAGCACCCCGACGGCTGGCTGTGCTTCATCTACCACTTTACAGTGTGAGTACTGAATTCAGAGTCGGAGGAAAACTGCGTCTCCAGTTTCATACATATTCGAGTGCAGGCAAATTTCAAATTACAGAATTTTACAACATCCAATTCCCGATTCATTGTATATCGTATTCGCGTAATCATTCCTATAATGGTTCAATTATGTCGGAAACAATTTTTACGCGTAGATATCAGCTTCATTTTTATTTTTAATGAATCGCATCAGAGTCCGTCGTATTTAGAGCGTAATATTTCAGGGTATATGGGTGCTTGCGAGAAATAATGAGGGACCAGCGGTAATGTAATTAAATTATCATCAGACTGAAGCAAACGAGAAGTATTCGCGATCTCGGTGCATGTACAAACATATGATGCAAGCATGCACACCAAGACACCGAGGAGAGAAAGAGAATGGAGTTGAAAGATTTATGAATACCACAGTGGCCGGATCGATCGGCACCATAGTCAGGAGCGGCGAAACCACATTTTGTTTCGATAATGAATTATTGAAAAGGGCCTCGGCCGACGCCGACGGTACTGGCGTTGATGCCAGAATCCGCGAGATGAAAAACTCACTGCTGAATAATGCATTGACAAGCGTACCGCCGGTTTTGTGCTTATTTGCCCTCGGAAAAACCTTAAGTACCTTAGGGAGCTCGCTATATCCATATAACCTGATTAGGCAGGGGGAATCAATTGCGTGCTACCAATACTGAAAAGCACCTTTTAAATGGGCCCTGTAAACCAAGAGTGTTAATTAGTTTCGCTTTTTTCGGTGACGAAGCGCAATGTCGAGGCCTACCACGGTGGCCAACGTGTTCGGAAATTGTGACGGAAGCTAGTTTCATTTTCCTTGTCGATCTCTCTCGTCGTTCATTTCCTCTTGCAAGTACATCTGTTGCTTGATGTCGCGCAAGCATCTACGATCGAAATACTACCACACGCCTACTCGCATCATTCACTCTCACGCAATAATCATTTCCCCTTCGCTTCACCGCCCTGGATCAATCCCATCGAATTAACTCCCGACATTTAAACCGCGACAAAGTTTCTTTCTAACGAAGACGTTATAAAACATTCGGAACACCGATTGAACGGCGTCTATTCTATACTTATCGATCAATTCGATTTCCTTCCCGTGGAAAACTTGAGAAAGAGTAACAAATAGGAATCGGATCCCAAATTACTTGATATCAAGAACTGGAATATTACATGCGTCAAAACTAGTGGATCAGTAATAATTCATAATTACTAGATCTCTAAGCATAACAAACTTACGTCATTAGGCTGCTGATACGTGACTATCTAGCAAAGGGTGAAACTTGGTAGTATATCAAAGGCATTAGAGTTTAATGAGAAGCGTTACATTTGATGCGTTATATTCACCGGTCCGAGAAATTCGGAACGGTAACTTCAGATTGGTGTAAATTAGACTAGTTAACAGGAGTGAAGATAACGAGCGTAGACGTTCCCACGCATGATACTAGCGAAGAGGGCGGGAAGGATTCGCAGTCGAGGAGGAACGGTTGTTCTCGGCGGTGTGTAGCTGCTTGTTTCCGAATTAATCAAACTAATGGTGTTAGTCGGCACGGATAATGCTGGTGTCGCGTGGAGAGCCGTTTAAAGGAACACTTTCGACCTAGGAGTAGCAAGACTTGGTGACTGCTAATGAAATCCGTGCATTGCACGGCCGCAAATTCCGTCTGCTCTGTTGCACGAGCACTAAGACCTGTTAATCTCTCTTACATTATCACCGCCATCCACATGGCTGCAATTCTTCCTCCCCTAATTCACAAGAACCTAAAGACACGCAACTGCCAGAGAATACACTGGAATCAAGTATACTCGAATTAGCGGACTGGCAAGTATTGCCGAGCCAATAGAAGTATAAAGCTTTGAGGTTCTGCTTCTATTAGGAGATTTCTCGTGTGAAAAATGCAAGGGCCAATATTTTTCTCAGGATGGTTATTCAGCAGCTTGGTATGACTACCTACTGTATTATTCAAGATAAAAGCTGACCGATTTTGATTTTAACTGTACTAAAGGTCCAGATCCATTGTGATTTAGCATACTCACCGATATTGTTAGTATCGTAAAAAGCACGGGACAATCCCTTCTGATATCATTAAGCACGATCCCTTTTTTCCCGAATACATTAATCACATCATAGTACCTACCTTCTTCTTGATTTCCTTCGATTTCGCCAATTGAAAGGCGCACTTTTCACCCACTGTGATCTTATCAGGGAAACTAGATTCTAATGCTGTGCTATCACGGAAGATAAATAACTAGAACCGACAGCAGAACTGCATAGATTGAACAAAGTGATATAGTTATATAGAACCGGTTCTCTTTACGTGTATCATTGCAACCCTTATTTAACCGCTCGGTTGTAATTGTTACATATTTTTCTTCTTATATTCGGAGCATATTTTTGGAGCATTTTGATGTCAATAGAATTAATAGAATTTTTCTAATCTTGTGTAGACATGTGTACCAATTGCCCCCACGACCGATGACTAATAGTTTCCATTTTCTGCCGTTCGGATATAATCTAATAGTGAATGGCAGCCGGTAAAGCTTATTCAATAGTTAATACCTCCCGCATCTGATCTCCATTTTCAAACTTGGTGCCTGTCACAACGCATAAAAGGGTAACGTTGAGATTTCAAACGCCAAAGTTTGACTGCGACAGAGTTCTTAGTTCTTTCCCGTGACGCGGGTTTGCACGAACGCGTGGTGTGGCGTTTAACATGTGAAAAGACGCTGCAAAATTGGAAAAGAGGGCTGGGAAATATTAAGTTCGATCCAAAAGCTGTGTTGCATGACCCTCAAAGGATCCTAGTGTCAATTCTGTTAATTACTAATTATACCGGTCGATCCTGCGAGAAGTTAATTGCGAAAATTACACGTAACACGTACAGCCCTGGCAGAGGCCACGTGCTAATAGATTCGGTCCCAATATTGCGTCCCATTTTCCCGGCGAAATCTAACCCGTCGTTAAGCATAATACACGGATACCTGAGAAGAAGCTCTTCGCGTATGCCGCGTTTATTTTTGTACGAATATTGTGTAGGAGTCCAGGTCTATTTCGACGTCCCTGCTGCACAGGATACATGAGTGGCTGTCCCGATCGACAGCCGTTACTGAAAAAGGGCAGCGTTAATTTTAACTCTGGTCGAATTAATTTACATCTTTCATTCGGAGTATCGGTCAGATATTCGTATCTAAAGAAATAATTCTCCATCTAACAATAACTATAACTGCCAATCAAAGCTAACTTTATAACAAAAGACGTAGCAATGGGAACTTTTATTTTTATCAGCAATGAAATTTTACTGTCCTGTTGAATCCGATATCTTGATTTTTATATTGAACGACACATTAATCCTCGATAGGCAGTGTCTCGTACTGGCTTCTCTTTCGTAAAAGGATTCTGTTAATCATACGTTTTGAAATTCTGCTAATTTTTCATCAAACGGTTAAAACCACAATCGCACTTAACTATTAAGAATTGCGTCTAATTAACAGTAACAGGGATAATTGCTTAGTCATTTTTGGTGAATCGATCTGGTCGATGAAAGCAGGATTCGAAGGAAGTTTAGGCGGCCGGCCACCACGTCGGATGGAGCAATAAATTCTTAGATAAAGAGCGAACTGCAGCTATAGCATAGGGAGCAGTGAGGGTGAGCGGGCGAGCGGGTGGGAAAAAGTGTAAGAACATGCTACGGGATTCTTACAGTAGTAGGTCGATGAAGGTGACCCATACACTTTATCGGGGCAGATGGTGTACCTTCGGAATTATAGTAGTCCGGCACGCCATCTTAAAGTGCGCGCGCGCGCGGTAATCGGCTTCGTTAACGTGGTGTCCTCCTCTCAGTTAAGTGGGTATCGCGGCCTAATAAATTAGTGCAGCGCTCCGGATATGTCTTGCCAACACTGAGAACGAGCTTCTCTTCAAATCATCCTGCTCGTTTCCAATAATAGCTTGCCAAGTGAGGGCGGCGCGGCGTCCGCAATCACATTCGTTATTAATGGCCAATCCTCTTATTTTTCGATCTATACCTGGTTGTTCCATCATAATTATCGGAATATTCGAAATTTCGATATTTCGGTCTCTCAATTTTTCAGTTACAATTGTTGGTGCTTTAGTATTTCGGTGGCGGTTTTCAATTTCAATGATTACATCAAACGTCTCGTATAATTGGACTACAATTCCAATTTCGCCAAGTTATTTGAAAAATTCTCGCAAAATGTCGCATCTATTGTACAATGTACAGCCACACGAAATTGAGTGACTTACGATCATAATCATGTGTGAGCATCATACATTTATGTACAAGAGCCCTCTGACACTCTGTGGTGCTTGAGCTAGCAATTAGCATCAGCTCGTCCGGCAATGTTTTGTGTTCTCGGCAGGACTGTCATTCAGGAGTGACACATGATGCTGACCATAATACGATGACGAGTGCGACAATACTCGTCCAGCCTTCGTACGTCCCCTACATACACCAGCAGATACCAACACACGTTGGTATGTGTCCGTGGCTGACAGTGTAGTTCGGAATAGAAAAAAGTGCGAGAAATAGTAAAGCAGCCGCAATATGCATCCGATCGATATATCGTTGTGGCCTCAGTGGATTTTAGGTATCTTTGTGGACGAAAAACGTCATTGTAAATCAACTGTTATGCTGCAAATTCTTAACAGAAATAAGCCTTGGCAGTTTCTTGTTGCTAGGGGCGAAAAACCTGCAAATATTTGGACCTTTTATTCGTACAATAACATCGTGTTTTTCGATATATATAAATCTTTAATTTGTTTCAGTATTGCTTTTGTACTTGGCCCGAGACAAGACCTCGCGGCTCTTGATAGACTTTAATAATACTCTGTAGATTTCATTCATCACGCCATATTCTAAACGAAGAGAATTTTACATATTTTTGAAACAGGTCGGTCATTATTATTAAAGGGAACTCCATTTGTTCACCGGGTTTTTCTGTACCTTCGTACAGAGAGGGAGAGAAAGAGAGAGAGAGAGAGAGAGAAAAAAAGGGAGAACAGCGAGCTAAAGTATTCGTGTTCCATTGAGAGAATCCGCCCTCTCATTCCGCTCAATCTTGTTTTTCACCCTCATCCCGCCGGCTCATCGGATTCCCCGCGGCATTTTCTCCGCGGGCGCACTTTTACACCCGTATCGCTCCACCCACTGCTTATCCATCTTTTCTTTACGGTTCTCGGTGGTGCAAAAGGCATTACTCTCGGAAAGCTACATCCATCAGAGCGTCAACTATTGCAGCAAGCCACGCGGGGATCGAATTCGGAGGGGAAACATGAGATTCGCGTTAAAAACCACATTGAATATGGAGAACGATCGACTTGCAGCAATACGCGCATTTTTTTCAACTGTCAGAACTTTATTCGCCTCGGTGGCGGTGATACTTATATCTTTGCGAAACTTGGTAAGGGTAATTAGTTGGGCTCCTGGAAATGTTTAAATACGGTGAAGCCCAAAATGGGAAAAAGGTACCCGTGGGAAATAACCGGTGTTTCCCAGTAGAACCAAACCTCTCTCACATATTTAAATAGCAGGATTAATCTAATGAATGAACCGGCAGTATGACGAGGCTCCCAATATTACGAACTAAAGGCGGTAGGGTTTTCACTGATTACACGTTAAATAAGTAGCGTAATAAATAATGAAAGTATGTGTCGTATGCCGGGGGTTATAGTAGTTCGTATCTGTTCATCTTATGCTCCAGCGGGCCCAGAATAAATCTACGTGATGCTGACGAGATATTAATATTAATTAAGGCTTGTTTGTTGCGGAGGTAAGCGCAGATAATCGGGAGCTTTTAGGGCTGCGCGCATTCTGATGTAAATCAGGAAATAATGTAAATTTGCCCTCGCTCATTATTTACGCGGTAGCTACTCCAACTCGCTTTCCTGTTATTTACTTTAAGCAAACTAATTTGGAACTTTGCGCAATACTTCAAATTACGAGGAATATGAAGTATCGATTTGAAAAAATTCGTATCGTTTTATCGATCTCGGACTGTGGAGAACGCAGGTGGTAAGGTTCTGAGTCTTATTCGAATTTAATGAGAGTCGGGCGATCGCACATACGGCGGGCACCGATTTACCCCATTTGAGGCCACGATTAATTACACGATTAGAAACTTGCCCGACCCTCCGACCATCCGACCCTCACTAATAACTTTTCCTAGAGAGTAGGGTTCGCAGAAACCAGAGGGTTCTGTGTTCCCCAAACTGGACCTTCTGCCAGTTTAAAGGATATTCTGAAATTAGTCTTAATACGATTGTTCGTCTCTGACCTGTAATAAAGTGTGATAAAATTCCATTTTGATTTCAGGTTCATGGTGGTATTGGTCTGTTTGATCTTTAGCGTCTTATCAACAATAGAACAATACTGCAATTTCGCAAACGAAACCCTCTTCTGGATGGTGAGTAGTCTATTAAATATTAGAGCAAGAAAATATACACCTGCCTAATTTTTTGTTTGTATTATTCAGTCTTAGACATTTTTGGCGGATCATAAGATTATCATAATAGACGAAGAAATAAATTCAAAGCTTAATTCCTTCTGCCTACAGAAAATTATTCACCTTTCTGTTGATTCAATGTTTTTTTATTCGATTACAATAGATAGTCAGTGGTTATACGTTATTTTTAAGATGAAATAGCCAGCCAATATTGCATTGAAATACACTGTACACGAGTGAACGTAGGCTGATCTCGTTTGAAGGCACTCGGGCGTCGAAATGCGGGACATTTATCAGCCGGGTTAGAAAGCTAGACTTGGTAATACTCTACATCGGAACTTTAAAGCGGCTAGAGAAACTTCGGATCGTTTCCCGTTCAAACCTTCCACCGTGAAAGCGTCTGGCGGCTACATGATAAACTCCGATGTAATTGCGCCAGCAACTTTCCCAAGGAATTTTCTGCACGATATCAGTTGCGATGACAGGTTCGGAGGTGTCACATCATGATCAAACGGGAGGGCTTCATATAGTTCACATGGAGTAAACGTCAAACAGCCGTTTCCTGTCAAGTCAAGTCGAACTTCTTTACACACGATTTATGTCGAAGGAAATTGAGAAGTTGTCCTTTTTTTAAATTAGTTATTCCCAGAAAAATTCTAATTCGTTTAACCGTCTCACTCGATTTAACCCTATTAGATAGGTGTAGTGAGGGTGAATTGGAATCGAGATGAGGAGGAGTGAGTCGCGACTGATTTCTCGTTATACCGAAGACGTCGGGGTCCTAAGACCGCAATTAAACTGTCGAGAAAGAATGACGTTAAGATTTATCGTTGGCCGCTATCAGCTGGTAGAATAGCTCGATGCCTCGGCATTACGGCTCGGCCGAGATCTCCTATACATGTATAGCTCGCAATCTGGAGCAGTCGATCAGGGAAAGTCAAGCGAGACACACATTAGCCGCGATGTGGCGTCACGAAATGATTTGCGCGCGAGTCCGTCCGTTGGAGTTTCCTTATCTAAATGTCACCGGCGACTACGAAATCGCCGCGAACGATCTCGGCGAGATAGGGCGTGGTTGATAATATCCTCGGGATTCTTGATATCCGCTTACGGCAGCCTCGTCCTTCCTAGTAAACTAGAGTAGAAGTCGTTCGATCTGCATTCTTGGTCCGTCCAACCGATTCAGGAGGGAAATCATCCTCTCTAATTTAACTGAACAGTAAGCTACCGGTACAATACTTTCCAAAGACTAACTGAATTTTAATAAAAGCATTTAACGCGCAAAGAAATAATTGAAAGAGTTCGAGTAAACCGGCGAACATTTCTTAAGTTTTTCTATTATTCAGGAAGAGTGAAAGCTTCCATGAAATTGAGAGAAACATGCACAAGATATGCAGCATTTGAGGCTCGGGCGTCAGTGATCTCGACCGTAAAAGCTCGCGTTCTCTCTGCGATTGTCCGGTATTGCATTTCCGACACGAATGTCCCCATTTTTAAGGCGCGCCACGGCGTTAAAATAAAAGTCTTTCAATCGATATATGCATAGTAAATGTATATGCCTCGGTGGTGCCACAACATTCCACATTTATTTTAAGAACGAAGTATATAATTAGCCGATAAACCAAATGGAAAGCCAGATATTTTCATTGAGAGGCCAGAACCGTAAAAATAATACAGATAACATTTTGAACAATTTGCGAACCCGACATTTTTTGTTCAGCGATGTTCTGCTTTCTTATTAATGTTACATAGAAGAATAGAAAAAACTGAGGTCTGGAACGTCGGAATACGACTGTTGGGTTTCAGGAAATATGTCTGGTGGTATTCTTCGGCGTGGAATATTTGGTGCGACTATGGAGTGCAGGCTGCAGGTCGAAGTACATGGGCTGGTGCGGGAGACTGCGATTCATACGGAAACCCATCTGTATCATAGGTAGGTCTGCATAAATCCTTCTTGCTGAATGCAATACTTGAGGATCCTCCCACCTATTTCGGGTGCATCGCAATCTCAGCATATTCGAAAATGCCATCACGTATGGCATATTCTGGGCAGCTGGACAGAATTGAATGGAATCATTCTTCCACTACATGCTGAACCGTTTCATTGGTGTGATACATTCCGATGAGATTGATTGATAAACAGAGTTTCGACTTTACAGGAGGATGAAGCACAAGGCAGAGAGCAAGGGGTCGTTACAGTGGATCGATATTTAATTAAAAACATTGCCTCTCAATTGCCTGGGGCGGTTTTTTCAGTCGTGATCGTAGGGTGTAACAGACTTCCGCATAGCTATTAACTCGGCCAAAAAAATGGTACTCACCGTGCAATTATGTCGACCCGAGTCCGGAATAGACGAAATATCAGGCTTACCTTCATCAAGTAATTAGTAAGATTGACATGGTTATTAATTGGATTGCATACCACGTGCTGGTGATGGTAGCAATGAGTAAGTGGCTGTTTGCACGGAAATGCAGGGGATTACTTTCGTAGAACAGTGAATTTTGTCGAATTAGCAAGAAAAAGGGTGGGGTGGGGTGGGTTGGTGTACCCGATGATGCTTTACGAATTAAATGTATAAAACTGAAATCAATTTTCTGTGAGGAATGAAATCTTTCCTCGCCGGATGATTAGATCTGGATGGTGGTAGATGATGCGAAGTCGATGCTTGTCGGCAGATTTAATCGTGGTGGTGGCGTCTATGGTGGTCCTATCGGTGGGGAGCAACGGCCAAGTGTTTGCCACATCCGCCATCCGTGGCATTCGCTTTTTACAGATTTTGCGAATGCTCCACGTCGACCGGCAAGGCGGCACTTGGCGACTTCTAGGTTCTGTCGTCTTTATTCATCGACAGGTGAGTTTGCTTGCAACCACTTACTTCATCTCGATTTTTCTTTAAGTCTATTATTTCTATTATTAAAGAACATCTGTCTGAGAGTGTATTTTATCCTCGTAAATTCGTTTTTATAATCTTTCGAGCGTTTTGTGTAAAAATATTATTTGTTCGTCGACTATGTTCGCAGGAACTCATCACCACCCTCTACATCGGATTCTTAGGACTTATATTTAGTAGTTACTTCGTGTATCTAGCCGAAAAAGACGCTGTCGGACCTAATGGCAAGACCGACTTCTCCAGCTATGCCGATGCACTTTGGTGGGGTGTGGTGAGTAACATCGCATTGTAGAAACTCTCTTTAAATTGTAAAATGACCGATGCAATCAATGACACCGTGTGGTTCCCTAATTGAAACCAAATTAATCTTGCAATGTGGCAGCAGGAACTGTTTCCCCATATTGATCTCGTTTTATTGCAAACGCTAATTTCTCTGTTAAGGACGCGCGTTGTTAGTGTTATCAGACATCGCCAAATTAAACAACGAATTTTGTTCTCCTGCAATGCGCGTTTTGCCGACCCAATCACATTGCTGCCAAATAATCCGGGTAATTAATTTACTGAGTGGAGTTTCTGGTTGTTTGTTTGCTGCTACTGATGCACCGCTCGAATCCGGCGGATGTTTTATTTTATTAAATTCCAGTGAATATCTACCACGTTTGTTACATAACGCCCTTAATTATGTGGCTTGCATTGTCCAATGTAATTTCATGCTACTGTCAGATCCACACTAAGATTCATTAATTACAACTCCATCATTGATTAACGAGCGGTTTATTGAGACTTGAAACTTGTTTCATTGCCGGTACATTAGTATTCGTAATACCTGAAAATTCAGCTGGTGCATTCCTATTTCTCTACTGTTGGAATTGGTCCACTGCGTCCTTGTGAATTACTAGGAGCTAATGAAGCCGAATGGTTTTTTTGGCCAACCGATATCCACTCGGAGCTCCAGACTCTAGAGAGCTTTTATTTCTCTGCCAGAAAACGGAGAATTGATGTGAACCTGGCGGGAAAAATGTTATTTCTCTCTTATTTTAGATTACCGTGACTACGATCGGATACGGAGATACCGTACCGCAGACGTGGATGGGCAAAATTGTCGCTTCATGCTTCAGCGTATTCGCCATATCCTTTTTCGCACTTCCAGCTGTAAGTATATCTTCGAATAACAAACAGTTACTCTTGATTCGTTTCCATATCTGATACTTCGTCTGGAACTCTGACGGTTTACATTAACAGCTCATAAATAAATAAAGCTTTACACTCGGCTGCGAAATTAAAATTCAAAATTAAAATTTCCACCTAAATTAGGGTGTTAGTATTTTCAGCTGGCGTAAACGATGATAAGAATGAACTAGTTTACTGGCTCTGTAATTGAGGAATGCTCGATATGCGGCAAAGATATTCACCCTCGATCCTCTACCTTAGGGTATCTTGGGCTCGGGGTTCGCGCTCAAGGTTCAGCAGAAGCAGCGGCAGAAGCACTTCAATCGTCAGATACCAGCGGCTGCGATGCTGATACAGTGTCTCTGGAGATGTTATGCCGCTGACAAGGCGATCAACAGTGTGGCTACATGGAACATCTACATAAAGGATCCAGCGCCTGTTGGACAACCCTCGACGCCCCTTGGAAAGGTAAGCAGACTTCCACTCAGCTCTCAGCTTCCAGAGTTCGAAAAGCGAGTAACGATAGCCGTTATTAGCAGTTGACTGTTGATGTTCCTAGTTGCTTACGATGTTTTTCGGCCGCCGTTGGTATGTTGAATAAATCACTGCCGCAGCGGCCGGGGATGTTGCGGTTTGGTCCTGTTACTCTTAACTTATCGAGCGTGAAGCCACACTGATTAGTTCAGACCGTCCCCCACCACCAACTGGTCTGGTGGCTCCTAGTGAAACATTCAATCGTATCGCATCGTCGTGCATAATCGTGCTGCATTCTCCAGTGATAAACCTTGTGCCTCAAATATACCTCCCGCTTTGGCGCACCGGCTTTCATACGCTTTAACAAAGGACCACAACCGAGAGATAACGAATTAATAGGAAACTGTAAATAGCTGTTCTGTGTGTATTGATTGAAGCTGGCTGATTAGTAATTGTGTACTACCTAGGCGATGGATAGGTCGGAACAGATGTAATCGCCGTGTAATTGGATGCAATGGGAAGCTTGGAACAGTATTAGTCACACCTTATGTTCGTAACACCTTGTTGACCGACTATCTTCATAATGAAATGAAAAAAAAAACACTCGGATCGAACTCGATTTCAGAGGTTCTCTTCGCGCATTATTACTTTAGATCGTGCATTCGGATTACAAGACTCTAGAACGACGACTGTCAATAATGTTGTACTTTAATAAATCGTATAAGTTGATCGTGCGAGCGGTGAACAATATGTTGGAACATTGTTATTCTAATAGTGGATGACGAGAGAGTGTTCATCAGTGTGGCTTGACTGAAGCATGGTGCTCCTAGTAAATATTTCATTAAAGTCCGATTTGCTATTTGGGAATGCTATCAATACTGTTCTTAGCGGTGGGACGGTTTCAAAGCTAGCAAGTGTGGCTTCAACCCTTTCCTAGGGAGAAAAAGGGACATATGAATAGAAATCTGTTCATCTTGACAAAGAATCCCCGTGCGGCATGCACAGTCTGTATAATTCTCGCTCGGTCTCCGTTCTAATTAGAATCAGGCGGACTTGGCTCTAGACTAGGCGCTGCGGTCTAGAATCTAGGGTCTAGTCTACCGGAATAACGAAAGTAAACAGAGAAGCCTTTATTTGAAGAGGTGGGACCAAACTTGATTCAAAGACTTCTAGCTCGTAAATTCTGCAATCCAGATTTCCGTTGGGCGAATAGGAAGAAAGAGTTGGAAATTTATAGTGCCGGAATTCGAAAAAAATGCAGAACAGAGACTACGCGAACTTTTGGAATCTGATTACTTTGAGAATCAAAAGAACTACAAATCGAAACGCTCGCAAAAATCATACGTGCTTGCGAGGCAATGGAACCTCCTCTCTTGAACCACTGGATGTTCGATCGTTTCGACAGAGTATCGCAGACTATTTGGCAGTGGATGGACGCAAGCAGAGAATACCAATTACAATCTATGTGTTTCCAATGTGTCGTCGATATACTCGGAGTTTTGTACTATAGAAAATTGATATGGCCAAACCTTTGGTGAGAAAAACCAAAAAGGAATGCGTCATATCTACTTTTTAAGCGTTTGCTCGTGACCGTATCGGTGTGTTCGTGCAATTGAAGATAACGCTTAGAGACGCTTTGTTTCAACTATTAACTTGACCTCTTGTCTTTTCTGTGTCTATCCCCCATCTACCCATAGCCTTTCTTTTTCAATTAATAGAGTTGTTGCTTCTTGTGCTAATTTTATTCCGTCGGTTTCCGTTTCCTTTTGAACGATGAGCTATGTTCTTCTTAGAATGCTGAATGTTTCGTAAATTTGTCAAATTTTTCAAGTCTCCACATGATCTTGCCAAAAGAATCATTACAAACCAGACCCGAAGATGCAAATTCGTATAACATTCCGGCACGCATCTTCCATTTCCGCATCTGCTGCCAAAGCGCTCTCGAGAACCGCTCGCAAATTCGGCTCGTATTTAACGATTAACATTTACGATTATGTAAATGCGTTTAGCATTCCCCATTTTTAATGATGATAAAATGTACCTGATATACGTTTCAGTTGATTTGTGTAAAGAAGATGGTATGTAAATGCTTCCTAAATTAATTTCAATTCTTTGTCTCTTTTGCATGTTTCGTTTATTTCTGTACTGCGTCACGCTGCCCTATCCCGCACACGAAATTGTGGTTATGCGCGATCTACCAGCAATCTCATGGCACTCACGAGCCCGTCAGTATCACTTTGCCTTACTTTTCTGCCAGTGTACATATTGAGCCAGCCGAATCTCAGGCATTCCCACTCCCTCGAGCAAGAGCCTACTTCCTCTCCGCGCTCTACTTGAAACTCTTTCCCAAGGCGTGCCAAGCTATTTCACACTGAAATTTCCGGCTATATCGATCGTATTATTGCCCCGAGATTTCCAAACTAATGAACGCTCTATTTTCAAAGGGGAAAAACATATTAAAGATGGAACATTTCGTAATGAACTACAACTAGGAAATGAGTACAGTGCTAGGAAATGAAATAGGAGGGGAAGTTGCCGAAACTTTAGCGTCGTACAGTTAGTTGTTAACAGTTGGCGGAACAAAGATGCGAAGTAAGGGAGTGGAAGAGTCGGGAGAGCTTTCAGTTCTCGAGTTCAAGCTGTGAAAGCTCATCTAAGACGTTAGGCAGGAGATGATGTAGTGAAAGGCACTTGCTCGAGGCAGCGCAAATATGTTTCGCGTTTCAACACTGAGCGGTACTATAGTTGGAGTTCCATCAATAACAGTGAAGCGTAGTCCCGTGTCCCGATTGCTCGGCCGAAAACGGGGTCGTTCGAGCTGGCTCGAACGAGGGATATAGGGAAGTGAGGCGGCACTTCTGGAATCGCGTTTCACCTGGCGATCGAACCAGCCTACCACCAACCAACCAACGAATTCCGTGAGAGCGCAGCTCCCTTTCACGCTTTTCGCCCGGAGGAAATTGCCGCCTTATTAAAGCAACGCCCGGATCGATGTTCCCTCTTTACCCACTTACTACGTACTTCCTTAGCCAAAGTCGCTCGTGTTCGCTCCTACTTCCAGGCCCAGTGATACCGCTGACTTAACTTATACCTTCATTTCGTGACCGAGCCCGCCAATAGGCTGGCGCGTTTTAACAAACATATTTTTACGCCCGCTTCTCATTACACCTACGCGCACTCATGAAAAATTCTTCGTCCTTTTAATTCTCAGGATCATGGCTCTTCTACCAATTGAGCTTCACTACCCACTTCTACTGAGCGACATCATTTCTTCCTTGGCCGTAATTGTACCCGTACCGTGAATCGGGATTTATACTCGAGTCACGATAGGCCCGAGCCAATTTCGCGGACAAGCAACCCCCACTTTTATTAGAGTGCCGCCCGTGCACGAGAATGCATAGCTTTTCAGGAGTCCGTCTCTTATGTCACCATTTCTTTTATCGGCCTTGCTGCATGTGCACCAATGAACTTTCTGTCTCAACAGATTAGCTCTTTCCTAGCGAATCTAGCTTGCATGCGCTGGTTTCTTCGTGCCTCGCAAGCTCTATCTTAATGTATGCGTGTGCCTGATGCTTGCGCATATATGTATTCATGTAACGCACTTTACTATGCGCATCTGCACTCGCTAGAGATGACGTGGGGCTCGCAAATGATTTCGCAATAGGACTTTACGCTCGTCGGATTAATTAATTCCACCTCAACGATAGGAAGAACTTCATCTCGAGATATTCTCCGGTATATTCGGCTCTCTAGTTTCAAGTGCAATACTCTTATAATGAATTTATAGAAATTCTAAGGAATAGAAGAATTATTCCGTACGATTAGGGTTAACGTCGCGGCGCGGCGCATCGCCGAGGACAGTAAAGAAGGATCGCTGACCTAAACGGCAACAGTTATAACATCGGAAGGATAGTGGCGCATACCCGAGAGTTTTTTGGTTATGTAAGCAGAATTTTACCGTTAATGGAGTTCGGTTAAAGAGCGAGCCTGCGAAAAATTAAGGCGGAAGTTCTATCTGGCGCGAGCGCGCTGCTCCACTAAAAATAGACTTGAAAGCCGACGTCGACCCAGTTGTGCGCGAACGTTCGAAAGCTCCTTCCCCAACCACCGGAAACTCCACTCATTTTTGCCATAAGCATCGATGCAGCAGGAATGAGAGCTTCCCCTTGGCTAGGGTGCAAACGGTTCATGAGAAATCACCCTTCGAGGCTCTTTCTTCCTCCGTAATTAAACTCTCCAGGCGGCACTCACTCTCAAATCCGTCTGACTCTACTTCTCACTGAGTGAATATTTGCCAGAATATTTTCAGACCCGACTACTTTTAATCGTTTATTAGTTGATTTCCCGCTCGCTTGTCAGTTCAGATGGCTCGACGTTGCAGCTCTGCTAGCGATGCTTTGTCGGATACGCGAGGCGCGCCTTGTCATTCATTTTAATATTTTAATACTAGCTTAAACAGTCGAGCATTGCAGAGTTGCGACCCACTTTTCAACGATTCAAGATAAATTTAAACTCGTATGCAAAGTCGATCGTGGCATAATGAAACTGTTCCCTGTTTGGCTGTTAAGGCAATTCTTCAGTTGTTGTGGTTGTGCAGAAAGTACAGAGCAATGTTGTATTTCGTTGAACATTTTCGGCATCTTGAAGTAGTTTCTGACATATGTATAGGATAAGGATGGGTCGATGTGTTGCTTTAAAGGTGGCAGTCCGTAGGTTCTCCTCGGAGGCCATGCTGATCGGTCAAAGAGCTTAGGGGAATGCGTGTACTACCATCGAGAATCGTGCATAATGGTGGCATTCATCCAAGCAGGGTTTTCCGGTGAGCGGAATTAGTGTAGCAACCGGTGACGGCCTTGGGCGTCCTAGAAGAGAAAAAGTGTCGACCTTCAATTCACATTGGGGATAGACTTGCAGCGAGCTGCAAATCGCCATGCAAATGAATTCGTTGGAGCTTCGAATCGATACGTTTGTCGCGTGCGCTCCCTAATGAGAGACACGTCTCGCCAGGAATACGAGGAAGTGAGCGGGATATTATTTTTGCTATCACGATTTATGTTCTGGCGGCTCATCCGGCGAGGCGGGAAAGTAAGACGGAAAGAGGGCAACATATCCGTTATCGAGATTTTTCTTTGGCCCCCTGCTCTGCTGATCGTTTCACTCGCGCGCCTTCCACTCGCTAAATTTACATGAATCCCTATCTGATACATATTTTCCGGATACCTTTACTCTCGAGACTCGATAATGTCGATTATTTCAGTGACCGCATGTCAGAAATCGGAATTTCATTATTGCGGACACTTATAGCGCCAGCAATTTCGATGGCAGCCTATTTCAAACCTCGATGAATTGGGAATTTTAGCTGCTTAAGTTAAATATTTCACATTCTCAGAAGTTACAGGCCTTGCTCTAATAAAAGCCACTATTATTGCAATTAATCACACTTATCTTAACGCGATAATAACTTCGAGCGAATAAAGCAAATGTTTCGACGAGCGCAAAGTCTTAACGAGGAAGGGGAAGGGGGGAGCAGGGAAGGGTTAGTAGGCCCTAGCGTCTACGGTGCCGTGCTGAGAAGATCGTCCTTGATGAGAGCTGCAGAGAGAGAAAGAAAATGAAAGATGGCGAGCGGCAAAGAGAGAAAGCGAAGTGTCTTGGCCTTGGGACGTGACGATTTCGACCGCTCGCAAAGTGAATGTCGAGCTAGTAGGGCATAGTGCATGCTGTGTTCAACGTGTGTTATAATGGGAGGGCACCGGGGGTTCAGTCTCTGATGATCCAGGTGGCAAAGAAGGCGAGCGTGCTGAAGAGACGGAAGTCCCGGAACCGGATGGAGGTCCAGCAGCAGCAACCGCCGGTCACGATATCCGGTTGTTTATCCGGAGCGACCGGCGGTGAGGCTGGCCCGCAAAATGACAATCCGAGAATGGAGAACGAGGGTGAAGTTGTCTTCTACATGGAGGAGCCGAAAGCTGGCACACCGAATCGCGCCAGACGCGACAACCGGTGAGAGCTTAATCTTCATTTTTACCACCAGTTTTTTCCCCTTCCAATTGCCCCAATAGTAAGCCTTTTAACAGACGTTTCGTTTAAAAAATAATTTGCGCTTGATTTTATTTGCGTATTGTTTGGAATGCCCAAAATACGACTGACGATAACGCGTTAATTATGAGTTATCGAAAGTTGAATCGAAGAGTGGGTAAAAGCAAAAAATATGAATTAACTATCGTGCGTGTGGACACAAGCGCTGAAAAACTGCTACTGCATCGAGCAATTTTCCAATCAAGCGTGGCACCCCTGGGTCGGTGAATTTGGTGAGGGGAAATCTCAATTTCAGCATGCTCGCACCCCCCAGGCGGATGTGCACCGGAACCCACGCGATAACTTTTAATCGAATCTCACGATATTTTCACGGTTGCACGTGCACGCCGGTTATTGCCGTAGGGGTAAATGTTTGCCATTTGGCTCGTGTTTGCCACTGCTTTTTATTTTATTGGTAAATAGACAGAAGTTTGATGTTAACGAAACCCGGATATTGCTATTCAATTATTCCTTCTTTTTATAAAGTCGAGGCTGTTGTTATTTTTAAAAAACAATTAAAATTTTATACTTGTAATATCGCGGTTAGCTTATACTTGAAAATTTTTCGACTTTTAATATTAACCGTTTATCGTAATATCTATGGAGTTTCCAAGTAGTGTAAGTGAGAGAGTAAAAAACTCGTCAGTGAAGCGCCAGATAATATAAGAGAATTTCATGTAAAGATTGACCACACACTCTCGCACGGTAGTTTCAGAAATGAATACTCGGTGTTTATGCAACTGAGTACTCAGTGACCTTTGGCCAAATTTAGTGAGCCTCGAAAGCAGTGTCGAATGTTTCACGTACGCTCGGCTATAAGCAATTCTATTCAAGATTTCTGAGCGTAAACATTTCCGCCAAGTCCATGATGAAGTACTCGCTGTGTAACGCTGAAGAAAGTAGCGGGTATTATGAGAACGAGAGCACCGCATCTCTCGGCTCTCAATTGAAAGGAAAGGGGAGAGTACCGGATAATTTGCGGGTTTACCCCGCGTAAAAGCTTTCGGGCTTTCGTTTGTAGTTTCCTGGCGCTAGTGGAACACGAGATCTCTTTGAATTTTCGCGTTGTTTAAGGCTTTCCATCTTCAAGCTCGAACCAAAACGTGACGGGCAACACGCCGTGCACTAAATATCTAAAGATTTCATATCCCTTTAAGAATATTGAAGAATATTTAAGAATATATTTAAATCTTCATCGCTCGTATTGCAATCCTCCTCGTTCCTAGAGAATTCAATGGTAATTCTTAAATGGAGAGCGGACAAACTGAAATGAAGCAAATGGCGACGAGTTTCCTTGTTGTCCGACGGTAGGATTCCCTGTTGTTGGCGTTGACAAATGGTTCTAGAGAAAAGGCGAGCAACCGGCTGACAGAATAGCAAATTGCAATCTTCCACTGTCACGAACAAACCTTCCAAGACGTGTTGCTATTAAGCGAAATAACAAATGCAACAGAATGCAGTAAAAGCACAATTAAGAAAACATCTCCTCCACCCTCTAAGAATTTACAGAGGCTCCTTTCAAGTGGAGAGTGACGGATAGAAGGAAAAGGTATGAGAACCTCGAGTTGGTAGATAGCAAGACTGTTTAGTTGAAGTCCTTGAGATCGGAGAATCTCGGAATAGAGTTTGGCCAAAGTTGCCTTGACGGTAGATGTCAGCCGGGTGAGAGAAGAGCACTTTCTCTAAAACGGAGCCCGACTGTCAAAGGGAACTACATCTTGAGTTTGGTAGTGTGAGTAGTGTATTTCCGGTTGGCAGGGGCAGCCTCTTCACTTCGCAGGCGAGCTCGGTGACTGAGGCCACTAGCGATGAGATTGACATCGACATCGAGGAGCCGCAAAGAGTCACCACGTAAGTGTCTACCCATATCACATATGTCCATACCACACACACACACACACACACACTGCTTTTGCTTCGCTCTATCGAACGATAATCATAAGCATATGTGCTTCAGCGACTTAGAGTAGCCATAAACTCGCCCATCAAGAATGTGATTATTGTACAATAGTACCCTAGGAAGACCAATTAGAGTTTCGAAGCTAGATGGCTTAATGGATACATTAAGGATTCCAGCGACCCTGACATATTAATATCGTTCAGTACACTGAAATGTACATTTTACACATTCTACATACGCATAGAATATCCAAGTCTTCATTAGTCGAGCAATTTCCAGTTGGGATTGACAAATTCGCGCGTATGCAATGTGCCAGAGAAATTAGTTGCTAACATAGATATTGGCTGACCACAGAGAGAAATTTCGGCATAATCTTGGCTCGGCTATTCTCCAGGCGTACTGATGTGCTTTGCGGTATCAGTGGTTAGATTATGAGGGGAAGCGCTGGGAGTGATAGAGGGACGCGAGCTATTTCCCTATGTTTCTAGTATCAGGATAGATGGGTTCTCGGCTTGGTGAAAATCAAGCCGTAGGAAAGGGGGCCGAAGCCTATATCCCCATGCAAATTCCGTTCATTTTGCATTCGCAATCGATAGCCGTCCGAGAATTTTCACACACCAACCCATCTGACCGACACACCGATGCCATGCTCCACTCTATATCTCTCTCTTTGGGTGTGTACTCTGTCTGTTATACGAGGAAGGCTTCAAGACACTCTGATTTAATAGCCGCACTCAAGATCGTTAACTTGCCATTCTACATAAACTACTCACCGCTCACGTAATACGATCGATCATCCTGAAACACTTGATTTCGAGTATGTCTTCCATGATTTCACATTTTATTTATCCCGGTAATACATCGCGTTATGTAGGAGCATTTATCGATTTTGGTTTCCTCGTGGAATTCGATGTACATATTTTGTGGAAGGGAAGCATATAGAAGTTTAGGAACACGTGGCCTTTTCCTTTCCATAAAGATATGGAGGGAAAAGCTACATTTGGTGTATAAGGTGTCTGAATAATCGAGCGCCTTCTTATCCCTTCTAAAAGCATCCCCTCGCTCTTCTGGCTATGCAGCCTCTATACATACATTATTACAATCCTAATCAGTTCAAAGTCCCGCTATTTTCGTTTCCTCGCGTGCAACATTGACGGAGGCGAAACTTTTTCCGTGCAGCCTCGGAGTGAAACAACCGAGATTTTATGGCGATCATGATTTATTTCATAGAACATTTCGCCATTGCTTTTATTCTTAATAGCGAATGACAGCAAAGCAGTGAATTGAACTCCGTAAATGCCAGTAAAAAATGAAGGTGGTCGAGTAACGTTAATTCCCAGCGGTATTCCAGATCGATTTGTATCATTGTCGTGTTCTGACGGCGCATCGAATCTCGGTGAAACGTCCTCGAGAGGAAAGTGGCAATTGTGTGGTAGGTTGTTTACGCTTCGAGAGTGCTTTAAACCGCTAGGAAAGTGAAGATAATAGCGCCGAGAGAAGGGTATAAATGGAATAGCCAAGTGGCCGATCGTTCGAGCAGCGTTTATCCCACTGGTCGATCTAGCCTCCCGATCGCCAAGCACTGCACAAATCCCTCAATATGCACCACTGTATTCGTGATATCGTAGAGTGTCCCAATAAGTTGTATACACACTTTGTTACCATATCCACATGTACTGTTATCCTAGAAAATTAGAATCCAACTATTAATGTCATCATGTCAGGATTCTAGCTATGCGAAAACTGAGAAATCTCTTCTGCTATATCTTCTCTTTTCTTTTTCTATTCTTCTTCTCTCATTATATAAAATAAAAGCGATTTTCCTGTTTGTCCGCTTATAACTCGAGAACTATTAATTCGAGAATTATTAAAGCGATGTTGATGCGGTTAATTGTAAAGTGTAGCGTGAGCCTCAGGGAAGGTTATAGGCTATATATTGGTTATCGCGATTGGAAGTGTAGACAATGAGCATACAATCAAGTTTCCGTATGTGATACTGCGTCAGTCAGTCGAGCAGACGAGATAGAGATAGAGATTGTAGAAATAGGAAAAATATAGAAATGACAGATTTACTCACATAGTCGAAATATATCACTTGGAAAAACAATAATGTCAGTAAAAGTTGCACGTACAATTTACAATTTTCGATTGCAACTCACATTAGTATAATATATAAAAACATATTAAATTGAATTTCTGTGGACTGCTGGTATGAAATTCTACCTCTTATTACAAACCAGTACTGGCTTTCAGTCTGCTCTTATCAATAACGGCTTTCAAAATTTAACTGCCATACTTATCAATACAGTATGCAGGAGTATCCTCGGGTTTCGCGCAATATCGAGTTCCTCCACCCTTCATCCTCCCTTTCAACTGCTCTCGCGCACATTCTATTATGGATCAAGTTCCTACCTTTTATTGTCTACTTCACACGGAAAAATGCTACGAGGGGAAATGTGAGTGCAGGAATTTTCCATATTTTGTTTGATTAGTGGCCGGCTTTTTCGGCAAGGCAAGGCTAAATAAAGGCTTGGTAAAGCATGTGGCGTTGCCTGCTGGATATTGGGTGAAGGGTGAGCCTAAAATCTGCTTTTTGGGGCTTCTAGATTGACCGAGGCACATCGAAATGCCATTCGGGCGATCAGGAAGATCAAGTACTTCGTGGCCCGGCGCAAATTCCAGCAGGCCCGAAAGCCGTACGACGTACGTGATGTGATCGAGCAGTACAGCCAAGGCCACCTGAACATGATGGTGCGAATCAAGGTGAGTTTCGATATCCCCCCTTTTCTTATTGCCTTCTATTTATCAAACCGATCCCTCCTTCCCTCGCTGGAATTCCTTCGAAACAAGATCGACCACGGCCCTTCCACTACTGAAGACCCCCTAAATCAACTTATTTCCTGCCTGATATTGGATAATGATTTCTTCAGTAGACCATCCTCACCCCACCAGCATGATTTACTCCGCTGATGCGAAACAAACCCATGTTCCCCCTCGCAAATCTCGCCAAGGGCAATATTACACCAGACTTAAAGCAGACCTACTCATGTTTTACCGATTGCCTACTCTTCATTAAAACAATGCTTGGTTGTAATAGGTTTTTACGTTCTTCAAGTGAAAATCATTTATTAACGGATCCACATTAATATATATACTGAGATTGTATTGCGAAGGCAGTCAAACGAGTTCGAAACTTTGACATCTCAAAAGACAGCTTCGCATTCGGGTCACCCTTTCTCTCCAGAGGGCTGAGGTTCACTGCGTCAAAGTGACCAGAAAATCGGGTGTACATGAAAGCTTTGAAAAGTTTTAACCTCCTTGGCCGCACCACATGCTTCACACCATTCTTTACAGACTGTATAGAAAACCTGTACAGATCTGACAACTCTGCACTGCACGGCGAGAGCAGCAGTTTCACAAATAGCTAGCTGTGATAACGTGAACACCTCGTATTCCCCAATGAATTTATTATAATACACCGCTAGTCAGTGTAATATCAAGGAACAATTCGAAAGGGCCGGTTGTTGGTCGGACGAGCCTTGATAATTACAATGTCACTCTTGGTCAGTGGTAACATGTAGTCGCGATTGCATCAACCCGGCGTACAATGGAGTTGTCAATAGACGAGATGGAATATTGCGGTTCAATCAGTCTGTCGAGATGACATTAATCAAATCAGGAATTTCGCAGTATTGCTAGATATAGTGTTCGATGCTAGGGTGGCAATCTCTATTGCTCATTCATTATTCATCCATCCTCATCACCATACGATCCGGTAATAAACAATACCATCTCCCCCCCTATCTTGTTATCCTAGACGACATACGTTTTACACATATCGAATACATTTTTAGTTACGTGTATGTGCAATTCATTGAATGCTTTCCTCCATTTCAATGATTGCTGAACAGGCTCAACTGGGAATGTCATTGCAATGAATATGTATGCACAAATGTATACACCGGTTTATTCAATCTAAGGTTGCTGGCCTGGAAAATTAGAAGTTCCGAATGTTTCTGGCCAACTCCAATTCATGGAGCAATATAATTGTATTAAACTCCAGTGTTCGTCCAACTACATACTTTTACTTCTGAAGTACCGGCATAGCAGCTCTGATTTATACGGGGATACCTTGTCGATTAAGCACCATTAAAATCCAATTTGTCAAACAACTACAAAGTGCAGCGAGGTTATTTTCCAGGACAGTACTCCTATTTTGTTAATTTCGACCCCACTGGATGAACTCGGTAGGGCCTGAAAATATCAATCAGCGTAATCTAATTTGGATGAATGAATAGCCTTTTGTTTGAGTGCATCGCTTTGTATGAGAGGTTCTCTTAAAGAGCGCTTCATAAACGTTATCATGCGGGCCTTATAACTCTCCTCGTGAAAGACAATATCAAAACCTGAACATTCTGTGGTTCATAGTCAGCGAGGTCGAAACTGTTTTCGGCTCGCCAGGTTTCTGAAGAATCCCGGTGCAGCTTTCTATGCTAATCCATCTTCGCGCGACACTCTTAATATCACGCAGCCTCTTATGAAGTTCACGGTGGAGCTTAAAAGTTTCTCTAGGCGGCTCGGCGACAGTCTGGGTTTGCTGGAGTTTGGGAAAGTGGGTCGAGCTGGGTGGAATTTCAGCCTGTCTCCAGTCACTTTTCGGATACCACTTTATCGTGCTTTTCAACTACCTATTTTGGGCGCCTTCCGATTTAGCAACATGCAAAGTCAAGCGGAAAAGAGTATGTTATTTACGCAGTACCAACGTCAACTGCAGAAAGCACGCCAGGAGACAATCCTATAACTGCATTCCAATACATAATTAAAAGAACCATATATTTTTTATACAAGCTTGCTCACCGTACGTGATTGATTATCCATTTCATTTGCTCGGGGCTTGCAGCACAAAGGAGAACGAAGTTATCCTTTCCCCACCTCTCTCTCCCCTTCTCCCTCTGCTTCTCTCTCCTCCAAATCCAATCGGCCAATATCGAGACGAGCTAGCTTAAAATAAATTTAAAAACCTCGCGCCGATTGGATTACGGAAACTTTTTTCATTACACGAGCCACTGTCACTATGATTGTCCTCGTGATTTATCGAGAAAATACACAATCTCGCCTTTGAGACATTGTATACGGAGAAGTGAAACTTGCCGGCGGAAATTGCAGATGCGCGAAATACTTTAATTGCTTTGGGCGCGGCGCGAGGCAGGTAACTTTTTTCTATTGGAGAAGTTTATTCTGAAGATTTTTGAGAGACTAGGAGAAGTTGAGTGGAGTGGCGGCTCATAATGGAAGATGGGGCTAGCAAGGGTGCATTGTCCTTCCAGGAGCTGCAGAGAAGATTGGATCAGACCCTGGGTAAGCCGGGCAGCTACCTAGCTGGCATCGACCGGGCTGGCAACGTAAAGCCTATGACGATCGGCGCACGTCTCTACAGACTCGAGCAGCAGGTCAGTTTCCATGATATCCATTCTCCGAGGCACACTCTTTGTTTGAATAGGAACACTGTTGGATGAGCTGTGTTGAGTAGCTATGTTGAAAAGGATACTCGCTCATCTCGCTGCCATGCCTAGCCACGCTTTCAAACTACTTGCCGCCGAATCTCCTGATATGGCAACTTAACGATAGCAAAGCTTTAAACTTCATGTACCAGCGTAGACTTATTATAAAAGTATCATACTTTGGATTTAGTTCATAATAAGAGATTAAATAAATTGGAACAGTTAAAGGAGAAAGCGTATTTTGAAAATTAAGTGAGACGAATTAGACTAGTAGAAGATGCAATATGAGTTAAGATATGAGAATGGGTCAACATAACGGATGGGTTTATTGCATGACCTAAAAAGAATGAGAATAATGATGTGTTCGCAGTTGGCCGTGATGGACAAGAAGCTAGATCAGCTGGTTCACGTGCTGAACGCAATGGCACAGAAGCAACAGATTCCAGTGCGGACGGCAGAGGACGATGTCTAGGAGAAAGCCTCCTACGAGTCAAGCTTGCTCACCACTAGAGCGGATCATCGCTCGTTGTACGATCTGCCAATGGTGATCGTTACCCCTCCAACATCGAACATACTCAGTTAGATACATGAGGCGAACTCGATCCATTAAGAATCTTCCTATCGACATTGGCACATAGTCGAGCTGCGACGCAAATCAAACAGATTTGATCGAACGTTTAGGAACGCGTCGATGCAATTCCAAACGGAAGCGTCCAAGAACTCGAATGAGTTTAGTCGGATCGATCGACCAGCTAGATCAGCACGAGGAGGGCTTTATTGATTTGGATGACGCAAGTACTTGGACTGCGGGGAGATTTACTCTGATCTCAAGAAGACTATCAAGAGAGCTAGGGAAGAGTGATAAAGTGGCCGATTCGGCAATCGCAGTGTATAATGCGAGCAACAGTAATCTTTAGTGAAAACGCACAGGAGGCTCGCTCTCGTGTCACTGACACGGGTGCACTCGCCGATGACGAGGTTCTACTCTCATCGCTTTACGACACCCTTCATGCACCGATATCAATCGTCCCCTTGGACTGACGCACGCGATTTACCATTTCATTAGTAAGTAAAAGTGAACCCAACGACGACAAGGAGGCTCCCAGGGTGCGAAGTTGGACAGAAGAAAGAAGAAAGGAGGGAAGATGCACTCGGAAGGGAAAATACGCGACCGTATTGGGAACTTCAATCAAGCCAACTAGAAGATAATCGAGTAGAACAATAAGCGAATCAAACCACGTCCACCCACAAGCAGCAGCAACACGTTCAGGCTTACATGTCTCAACTAGCTGACACTTAGCCACTGATCAGTAATGAATAACGAATTCTTAACTCTTAAGGTACACATGAGTACCACACTGAGACAAAAGCCAGGTGAAAGTGAAATTGAGTTTGATACATCCGCTGCGCTCAAGTGCCCAGACAGTTGCCAGACTTTGCATCGATGCTATTGACTAATATTGATGATAAATGAGAGAAGCAAGCGGGTACGAGTGACGCGAAACGGATATATGTGAGAATGGTTCTTTACTGAGCACAGGCCGGCAAGCAAGAAGGGGTGGCATGGTATAATAATATATTCTCATTGTCTAATTAATGGAACTTATTGATTATTAGATGAAGCACAAATCAAGTGAACGATATTTAGACCGAGGCAAGATTATGACCTCGTAGCATACTCCATTTTTTTGCATCCTCTCACTCTGACCTTGTGCTTGTTCCTTAAAAACAGTATACTATAGATTTATGACATATAGTTGTCGTTTATAGTTACATACAAGACTACTCAACCATAAATATTCGTCTTCGAAGAACAGTGATTGGCAGTGAGGCTATCCTGCAGACTTAGCAGTGTGCTGGTACTAAACGATTCCATTGGCAGACCAAGGTCTTGATAGATATAATAATTGCTTTCAAAATTTGACATGCAAGAACTTTATACTAAGTGACCAATAGGCTGATGAGATATTTAAACCTGTTCACACTCAAAATTTCGTGCAACATTCCAAGTATATTCGACTGTTTTGGCAGCCATTAAAGAATCCTTTCTTTCCAGTGCGTTGGCAAGGTATGGGTAAGGGGACGCCACAAAGAGGGCTATCTTGTCATTCATACCGTAAATAAGAGATATCGAATACATACATCCATATATATTCTATTCTACATATAAATATATGAATGTTTGCATATAAATATACATATGAATACGAATAGAAAATAGATTTATGTTTGATACGTAAGGGGTAAACATCTATGGGGACAGACACCGAAATCGGCAACAAACGAATAACGCAGCTGTGTAAGTCGTAAATTTCTCTCATTTGCCGATCTTTCAAGACCACAGATCCACCACTAGACACACTTACACACTTACACTCACAAAACACACAATGAATTCTTTCTCACAGTTCAGATCCCCAGATGCACGTACTTGTACCCCACCCTCCTTCTCTCTTCTTCTGATAGATTATAAAATCTGTCTAACTGGAACTTACATGTTTCCCGTAAGCCCCGATTCCCCTACCTGTAATGCGAATTAAACTTAACTCGATCGGGAATCGACTGTTCTTGTCGAAAGACCAGACCAGCCAATTTTCTAACATATCGCAAGTCAAATCTACAAATTTCTTCGCGATTGCACTGGCAGAGTACAACAACTGTCATCTGACATACGGATAAAGTACGCGAGTCTACACGAATGTGTGCGAATATCTAGACTTCATCGTAGCAACCGGATCTTTCCAATTCTCCTTCATTTTTAATCTCTCGTTCGCCCAGCTTAGACATTTCTTTCGCATACATTCGAATCTCGCGTCAAACAATAGAAGAACTCAGCTTTCTTCAGGTACTGTTGGCATCTTCATCGGTACAAATATTCATCGATTCGAATCGAATAGTTTTGGCGGATGTTTGGGCATCAAGTGAAGAGACGATACGCTCTATGTAACAGATGTTACGTATGTATGTACGCTTAAGCGTAGGAGTGTACGATTGAATCTCTACGATGTCGCTCATTAAAAAGTCGTTCCACAGCAAATCGATTACTAATTCTGGCTGTATATCTTTAGATTTTTATGAAATTGAAACTTTTTTTGCCTGTGCAAAATAACAACGGGCTATATTCTGTATTCGAGCAAATTCAAACTTATTTACAA
The DNA here is from genome assembly GCA_910591665.1 of Ectemnius continuus. Classification (NCBI taxonomy): domain Eukaryota; kingdom Metazoa; phylum Arthropoda; class Insecta; order Hymenoptera; family Crabronidae; genus Ectemnius; species Ectemnius continuus. Next base: position 23,050,515 of record OU342856.1, read on the forward strand.
GTTGCAAGATATTAAATATCACGATTTTCATCAAACAATCCAACATAAATGATTTTTTATCTCGGAAACTATTATTTCTACAGTCATAATTTTTTCATTCGCACTACAAAAGATTGAGCATACAAATAAATTTTTTAAACTGAAACTTTGGTCAGCATTTTGAAAAATCTGAAAAAAACTTATATATCCATTGAATTTTTTTATTAAGTCTGTGTAATTTGATTCCGGTCATTTCAAAAATTTGGAGAGGGCGGAGCCTCGAAGAGGGGCGGATTTTTCGAAATATTAATACCAACTTGATAAACACGGTATTATTAATCTACACGACTGATACCAGAAAGTGATTGATTCGGCGTGGAGCGACTCTAAATTTACTCGTACACTATGACACAATTAACTTAGTAGAGTATAATATGCCGTCACAATATTAGCCTAAGTTGCCAAAATGGCGTAAGAATTAACGAATTACTTACTTGCGTCGACTTGTAAGCTAAACTAAGCTACTCGAGTAGAAAACAACTTCGGCTTTGCTTCCGGACGATTGACTTGCGCACGAACGCACTTGAAACTCATTCCTCGGAAAAAGGGAAGAGAAACGAGTGAAACGATGCCGAGTGAATGTCGAACGATCTAAAAGGCCAGGAAGTAGCGCAACAGGAAGTGAAGTCGGATTTCTTTGTAAGAAAGGATAAACCCCTAATCGGTCTAAAGTTCTTACTCGTCCATATCGGTGAGCTATTTCATTCGCATCAGTGATGCGTGCGTATTTTGTTGGGAAGGCATGTATCTGCGAATGGTGAGGAGAGAGACAATCAACTTCTGTGAACATGGGAGCATAACGTTAATTAAGTATAGCTAAATACTACTAATTCGATCCTTTCCGCCGGAATTCGTAATACGACGAAACTTCAACGAGTTATAACCCAATTCGATTCTCAGTTACAGAGGCTTGCACTAGAGTACCTCACTTCTCGCTGGAATCTCATTCTTTTATCGGAAAGACCACGGCTAATTTCCTTTCATCGTACATATCGCTCTTTTGTGAGAACCATGGAATTACGAAAGTGAAACACGTTGTAACTTCTTGCCAGCAGCGCGTTATACTTTACTAGGCTAATCGAGACCTATAACATTCAATACACACATATATATACACATATATATATTTATTGTATACATATATGTACGTATATCTAAACAGCTGGTACGCTACGGACTTGATCGTTCATAAAAACCGATGACAAAGTATTGTGAATAAAACTTCAAGTGCAAGTAGTGTTCTTGAATCGGCCGAAAATCACTATAAACTAACTCCTAATACTAAATACGGGCAATATAAGTGCTCGTACTCGCTGTACTTATGTAATATATGCTCATACAAGAGAATCCGGACGGTACAGGCAGTTTAAGTGAGATTTCGATCATACTTTCGATTTAATGTGATTGGAGAAAATGAATACAGACAGTAAGAGTGCACGTTCACGTATGGAGCTGAACTTGAGAAACTTCGAGTCGTCGTGTCTCCCCTGACAAATTTCAATTCGACCTATTTCATTTTATTGTTTACACTCTATATCTTAGTAATTCTACTTATGATTGATTAGCGACCCAAGGCAGTCTCAAGTTCCTGGCGGGAATTTGCTCTTTGCATTCCAGTCTGAATTACAGAGGAGGCCACCAAATCGCTCGGCACTCGAGTACTGCTAGTCGATCGAGTTACGTTAACGAATTTTCTATGATCTCTACGAGATAGCTCCTAATACTTGAACGAAATTATAAGCTTCATATCTAGTCGACTTGGTAACAATCACAACTCTCCTCGCGAGTGCAAGACAATTGGAGTCAATACGGTTTGTACCAATTCGTAGAATGATCAAAAAGGGGAACTTTAGAGTAGCCGGATGTCTTTCGAAGTCTGACAGTTCTTGCTTCTTCATCTCTCGCGTCTTTCGCTCTCTGACTGAATTGTACGAATTAACTACAGTTAGTCTAGTAGTTTCATTAGAAGATAATTAGACATTATAGACTTGCACTGATGCCGTTGGTAAAGGTGTAGGACGCCCGAAATTCATGAAGCTATATCCTCAGTAATTTGCAACCGGAAATCTTGGGTCTCGAAGTGTACGAATTCCATGAACTTATGAGTAATCCTCTTAAGATAAGCAAGATATGGTACAATTGTTCTCACAACTGTAAAGCGAGGCAGCTATCTCATGCGGCTGTACGTCTGGACCAAACACTTTGAACTCCGAAATCTGTGCTATTGACATATATATATATCCATTAATGTACACCAAGAACTTTGGTATCGATGTTTTATTGGCCGTGTGTTTAACCGTATAACCGTGCAAAGCCATGTCGTTTCCGGTTAGTGGAGTACTACATCCAAGAACTATAACGTGTCTTGCGCACTTTCCAAGCAACAGCTGGCGCTCTTCATGATGTTAAATGTCAAATAGCATTATCAATGTAAGAACAAGTAGATCCGGAATAGATTTGAGACTCGTACTTCGATTCAGAATTCAAGGGTTCCAAGTTTACCGAAGTTTGAGATGTCCAATTTCCAGTCGAACACAAACCGAATTCTTATAACTCGATCTGGTCTTGCAGGCGACACAAAATTGAGACTGTTTCAATAAAAGCGAGACCAAGCACTCTGAGGAACCCTGCACGAACGGGGAAAATCAAAGCAAATTCGTACCAGTTACACATATGTATACTATACAGCCGAAATAATCGCTGCGTTAGTTTACGAAAAATCTCTAAGGAGGATGCGTTACTTTACGGAGAAAGAGAACCGGACAATTCGAGCTTTTCTATTTTTCGAGAATATATTACTTCTCTATCGACTTGTTCAAGCGCCGTCTGCGAGCTTGGCTCGTCTCGTTAAGCGGTTAACTATACGTAACTAAACGATTTTACATAGGCGTCTTATATTTCCAAGTTTCCTAGCCACGAATTACGCGTGTGTGGGAGTGTGCATGTGCGCTTGTATACATTCCAAATGTAAGGAGAGGAAAAATGCGCGCATTCCGAGAGAAATGTGATTGAAGGATTGAAGGAGGTGGAAGGACCATTGAATATATGTTTCTATCTGTATTACGGGATTAGTTGCTTTAGCCGGGGTTCGTCTGTTTGTCTTGGAACTCCTCAATTTCCGCCCGAGTGCAATGTCGTGCTTACTTTACCGATACTTGAGTCATGAGAAGCCTGACTACGAAAAGACGACTATCAATATAACATTCTATCGCGTGTACCTGTCTTAGTGGTGCTGTATCCTTTAGGGGCTGCGAAAATGCACGATCAATGAGACGGTTCCTCTCTCTGCGATTATTAGGCTAATACTCAAAGTTACTTCACAAGACGAACTGTAAATACGTTCATCGACGACTTCGGCGAGGGTGAAATCAGATTTGCAGGGTGACAGAAAGAGCAGTTAGCAGAAGGGAAGAGAATTGGATAGCGAAAGTTTATAATCGTCGATATATTTTTCAGCACAATGGAATCGTTATGATGACAACGCTACTACGAGTAACTGTATGACAGATTAGGATTAAGTTTATTTTCCCGCCGAGAGTTAGGTGATAACAAATTCAGTCACGATGCGATAACTTTCAACCCTTCGACTTCTTTTTACTTCCACTCTTGGGAATTGCGGCCTGGTGAATGAATACCTTTAAGAACTTTAGATTACCATAGTTTCATAGGTAGATTTCTGCAACAGCGGCAAGCTGAGCTTCCTCACTTCTCACTTTTCGTAATGAACTATTTCTGTTTCGAACGCCTGTAAGTATTGGACGTAAGTCGAAGCGAGTGTCAGGAATGTCTTTCTCGGCGTCCGATAGTGAAATGGATTCCTTCGAAGCTACGGGATCAATTATTGCCGGAAATTAATCATATCACCAATGTTGCTAGTATTATTACCCGCTATAATCGTAGTATATCCCTTGTCGACAATACTGTTGACTGTATTCGTAAAGCACCATACTTACTACCCTTACAGCCCGATCAGTGTTGAACCTGAGGATCTTCGTGGCGAATCGGGCTCGCCTCGCGAACCACGACGATTCTCCTCCCTTACCTTTTCATCAATTCAAATTGCTCTGTCTTAACTGTACTATCCTTATACTACTCTACAGCATAAATAACCGTGTGTCTCAACCAGGTGTAATAATCTATAACGTGTGTGCGCAGATAGCCGTTAAGCGTATGAAGACAACGTCGAAATCAAAGAGACTCGATGGTTATACGTCATCCTTATTAAGGTAGTTGTATCAGTCATTTGTATCTGTACTAATTAATCAGTCAGTTGTATCTCGGAAATTTGAGTTTTATTAATTTTATAAGACAACAATGTGATGGTGCAAAATTCTGCAAAAATTTCTAGGCATTCGTAAAATATCGGTGATCTGACATGTTTTGGCTATGTAACACGTGTTAAAAGCGCGACTTCGAAATCTCTTATCTCAGAAACGGCGTGGTCAATTCCAATAAAATTTCACCAGCTGTTACAGAATCTTATATTGCTCTGTCAAAGTTTACACAAAAGCTATAGAAAAGTGATTTTTGATACAACTACCTTAAACCGACCCAGGCTTACAATTCTTTCTAGCATACTTTCAAACCAGAGTAGCTTTCTCTCGTAACGCAATGCGATCAGAACAAGCCAAATGGACGACGGTGGTAAACACCTTTCGAAATCTCAGTGCTCAAGCAGAGTCATCCTTGCATTTCCGATCTTGACTACAGTTCCGCAGACCGTTATGCAGATAGACCGTTCGAAATTTTACCAACTGTAATACCATTGGGAAATGTACTGATTCCAATTTGAAAATGACACGTGGATCTCGAGCTCGAGCGTCTGCAGGGACTCACCAGAGTAATGTAACACCATAAATCCATTCCGTGACCAGAAAGCTGTTCTGGAAACATCCTTCCAATTGCGAACATCGAGCCTACGTTCTTTCGAGAGGTTTACGATTACATTGTTAGTCTGTCTTGTGCTGGCGTACCCTCTCTGGTCCATCCTTATCCTAATTCTGGTCGAGATCCGTGAACGACTCGAGAAAGAAGGACCGAGGGTACGTCGCATGGGTTAAGCTATAATTATTGGAATCCACTATTTTAACAAATCGTGGGTAATTCAAGAACCTGAGAAAAATTGTATGTTCGCGACGGCATTGTCTATACGATTATATATGTATACATATAATATACATTATATGCGGCAATGATTCTGATTACTTTTACTACTATAACTGTGATTGTTCCTACTAATGTGAGATATTAGCAGGAGTTTCACGCGCCCGCTACGCGTGCTCGATGAGCTCTCTTACAATCTTGCCACCCTTTAACAAAGTAGGGGAATATCCAGTTAATTATTACCTCGAAATATTTAAACCCTTAAATTGATAATTTTTGGAAAGGCTTAGAATCCTTTATTCGTGTTAGAAAGCACAATCCACTAAGATTTTTTTGCCGACACAATTGAAAATTGCACGCTGTCATATTTCACCCGTGTACATATGCACTTGCGCACGCATACACACACTCGGCTGTCACACTACTTTTATTTATTTTCGTACTCTCACTATAGTTGTTTCGCATTCTGACATTTCTGGACCCCGTTTTCATTCCCTTTAGAATAGAATTTCAAGAAATGGTGAAACACTTGTTTGTTTCTTTGTAATCAGCGGTTTATTTGGCAAATTTCGTCTTTTCAGCTTAAGCGGTAAGTGAGATATAACATTCATTAAAAACTTTAAATCCCGCTTTACCCCATTAAGGGTAGAGTTTTGAAAAATCCATTCTTATCGAACGTCTACATCACAAAAAGAACATACTGTACAAATATCACCATCCAACATATATCGGTTCAGGCTGGGTATTGATATATTAATCAATTAGCTTATTCCTTTACATGTATAGAAGAAAAGATAAACTAGTTGAAATTGAATATACCACACCTACTATAATAGGTGTGGTATATTCACTACTTATAGTCAGCTCGATCGTATGATTGCGTATAAGCTCACCATTGAGGTTCTAGAGTTATTATACTGGCAAAGGTCAAGGAGAGAAATGATGTCGGCGTTCTCAGTATGTGCAAAGTGCAAGTAATATATTTTTTTTCTATTTACATTTGTTTCGTGACCATAATATAAGCATGGGGAATTTTCGGTACACTCGTAAAGAGGCTTTGAATTCCCCTGATGAGACTGAAAGCAAGACTTCGCACAAAATATTTCTTACCTTAAACGCACATATACAGGAAATAACAATTAATGAACTGATTTTGATTGAATGAAATATATAGTATGAAGTCTTGGAAGATAGGACAAATCTATTCGCAATAGAAATTCAATCATCTATTTGAGCATTATTATTAACTGTATGCTTATCTATACAATACTCAGAAAGAATGCTGATTAATATTAGCAATGAATTAATGTGTGGACGAACACAACTGTTGTGCGGGCATGTGGGTGCAACAAATTTTGGTGCTTAATGTAAGAACTAGAAAATATTTCCATCAAGCTTATAAACCTAAGACCTTCAGGACATCGTTGACACCGCCTATCAAGCCAGAGAGAACACAAGGCAGACCTAAAATCAGATTGCTTATATTCTCAGTTCTATTGAAAAGTGAAAGCTGATTTAAACTTACCTTCGTTGCATTCTGGTTGCCGTCCGCCACCACCGCCCCCACGGTTACCGCCGCCACCTCCGCCACCGTCTCTGCCACCACCTCCGCCACCATCTCCGCCACCGCCTCTGCCACCGCCTCTGCCACCGCCTCCGCCACCATCTCCGCCACCGCCTCTGCCACCGCCTCTGCCACCACCTCTGCCGTTACCTCCACCGCCACCTTGCCAACCACCTCCTTGTCCACCGCCGTTTCCACCGCCGTTTCCACCGCCACCTTGCCAACCACCTCCTTGTCCACCGCCGCTTCCACCGCCGTTTCCACCGCCACCTTGCCAACCACCTCCTTGTCCACCGCCGTTTCCACCGCCGTTTCCACCGCCACCTTGCCAACCACCTCCTTGTCCACCGCCGTTTCCGCCGCCTGAACCGCCACCACCGTTGTGCCATCCTCCACCGCGTCCTGGTCCACTGCCACCCTGTCCACCATAATCATCATTCCATTTTCCAGTGTCATGCCATTTTGTACCAATTTGCCATCCTCCACCCTGCCATCCTCCCCCGTTTCCACCGCCCCCTTGTCCACCTCCGTTTCCGCCGCCGGAGCCACCGCCTCCACCCTGCCATCCTCCCCCGTTTCCACCGCCCCCTTGTCCACCTCCGTTTCCGCCGCCGGAGCCACCGCCTCCACCCTGCCATCCTCCCCCGTGTCCACCGCCATTTCCGCCATCGGAGCCACCGCCTCCACCCTGCCATCCTCCCCCGTGTCCACCACCTCCTCGTCCACCACCGTTGCCTGAACTACCACCACCGCCCTGCCATCCTCCGCCGCCTCCTTGTTCACCACTGCCTGAACCTCCACCACCACCCTGCCATCCTCCGCCGCCTCCTTGTTCACCACTGCCTGAACCTCCACCACCACCCTGCCATCCTCCGCCGCCTCCATGTTCACCGCTGCCTGAACCTCCACCGTTTCCACCACCCTGCCATCCTCCGCCGCCTCCTTGTTCACCACTGCCTGAACCTCCACCACCACCCTGCCATCCTCCACCGTTTCCACCACCGCCTTGTCCACCGCCTTGTCCACCGCCTTGCCCTCCACCTTGTCCGCCTTCTGGTCCACCAGCATGCCATCCTCCGATAATATTCCAATTACCACCACCACCGCCACCGCCACCGCCACCACCACCACCTCCACCTCCACCTTGTTCTCCGCCCCCTCCGCCACCACCACCGCCGCCACCACCACCCCCGCCTCCACCACTACCTGGACCGCCGCCTCCACCACTACCAGGACCGCCGCCTCCACCACTACCAGGACCACCGCCACCATCACCGCCACCGCCATCACCATCACCACCACCGCCACCGCCATTTCCATCACCACCACCGCCTCCTCCACCATTACCTCCTCCAGCACCACCGTTTTGGCTCTATTAAGAAAAAATACGATATTTTGCCAACGTGGGTTCTGCTTCAGTAAGTTTGTAACAAACTACAAAGATTATATCGTTCACCCCTAATACCCTACATACTTATTGTCAGTGGATCAGAGACAAATACCTTCTGTACCCTATACGTAATGTACCAAAAATAATCTCAATATTTTGAGCTCCCAATCGAAACTAGGAATTTAGGAAAATTTGAGAGCCCAACGTAACACAGCAATTAATTTGACCAGATTAATTGGAAAACTTAAAAAACTTGCATCAAAGAACTATAACATCACTGATATAGTTCTCACGAAATGATAGATTTTGTAGCTGTATAATATACATAATCTTAGATTTTCAGTCAATTTGGTCAAATTTGCAATTTTAAAAAGGAATGTAATTTCGTGTTACGTACCTTCTTGGTCAGAAGCGGAATGTCAACTTTGACATCGAGGATCTTGCCGAGGTCGAGATCAAGCAGGTCTTTTCCAACTTGTGACGCTGGACTGGCTTTCGTCAAGCCCAATCCCAGGCCAATGAGGAGGAATAGTGAGATCTTCATCTTGAACGGTGTCCCAATGTATGATGCACCATCGTCGCCAACTGATCTTATATTGGCCCGTTTCCAATTGTCAAAACACGCCCCACCGATTAACTGACGATCGTAAAACAGATCTCACTGACTCCAACACACATCAAACACACACTGGTGTGTGTGTCTACTCTCGACAGTATAATCTCAAAAGTAGCAGTTATCCGCTGATTCACTGTTTATCCCTTTTCCTTTTCGCCCCGTCATGAAAATCTCATAAAAAGGCGGCAAAGAAGTATCCCATATTTTCGAATATGTTGTTCTAATCTACCTCCGTCTTATAGCCAAGCATTAAGAATACAAATTTGCGTTCGTCCAATTTACTATTTTTCGACTTCCCAGATCTTCTGTAATTCGAAACAATAACATCCCAATATCGAGTTAAGATAAACGTAATTATTCTTAAAGGATAGTGGATCCGTCCGACATCTATCGTAACTGAAGGGCAGCTCAAGATCTTTCAGGGAACTGGCGGACGAAACACCTTCCATTCTACTGTCGATGCCTTTCACACGCGCTCGTTCACGTGAACAGTTCAGAAGGACATCCTGCTGACGATAAAGCAGAAAGCATCCTAGGATCCATAGCTTTCAATGGATGAAGTTACATTCTTATATATTTCATATTAAAAATTTGTTTCATATGTACATGACACTGAAAAGTTCCTCAATCGAAGCAATGCAAAATATGAGTTTTCTAGAAATCATTTTTAGAAAGCCTTCCCTAAACCTTGTTTTCAGTTTGCTACTAGATATATTTAACACTACGCTAACATTAGCGAGCAAATAAAAGAGTACATTTCGAGCAGAGCCAGCAACCATCATCTTTCGAAGGATATTTTGTCGTCCTGCTCCTTTCCTTCCTGTGCACCTTTCTCCGCAGTTCATCCCGAAGGTTCGCAGTCCAGTCCAGGATGCCGGAGGAGTTCTTGCTCTTTCGCCATCTCCCGTTCTCGCGTTGCGATTTCAATTCGAATTTTTCGTTTTCGGCGCAGCTGTCGGCGCTCGACAAGAAGTTGAACCAGCTGGTGTACGTGCTGGCCACAGTACTGTCCAGCAAAACCCGCCGGACAGCCGTTGGCTCTGGCTCTTTCCATCCCGAACACCGTTCGTGCGCCAATTGGAGACGCAACTTTACTGTATACATTGCATTGCGCCGCTTGCTCTTCCGCTTTCTTCCCCTTTTTTTATTTTGATCAGTCAAATCTGAATTCAATCTGAATCTTTCAAGATATTTCGGCATCCAGTATGACAAAAAAACTGTAAGACGGAATTCTTTCAATAGAATGCCAGTAATGTGTTCACTTCGTTCGATTTTTTATTTATACCACCTTCCATAGTCCTCTAAGTAGAAAGTCTAATAGGAATGAAGTAGAGAGAGGATTACTACAGGCAGACTGACTGAACAAACGGAATCCTTGCAATAATAAACAGTCGCCAATTAGTGAGCAGTTTGACTTAATTGGTTGGTCGATGAAATACGAACACGTTCGAAAGGCACTCGGTATTAACAAGTGCCTAATAGATTAGTCGATCGATTGCTGATATTGTCTCAAGTGGTGTAAGGCGGTATTGACGGTGCCCCAATCACATTACTTTTTGCCAGCATTGTAATTATTATCTTCGTGGTTGAAAAGATACAAGCTCGCGGCGCGGCGCGGCGCGGCGGCGAGAAGACTAAATCAAAACACACAGATCAACAGTATAAAGACGAAAGTTTCTTCAAAGAGTCCGAGATCCCTTGGTGAACTGACTAGAGAAGCGGTCGGAATAACGTAATCTCGGAAATGGGTGCTGTGGCATCCCCGGTCAGGGGCAATCGCAGCCGAGTCACATAACTCGGGGTGAAGCCTGAGGAGGAATCCGCCTAATTAATCGTCGAGCAGGTCTGCCACGAGCACGAGCTCCAATCAGAGACACGTAGAGAAGAGCGGGAAAAAGAGGGAGGTTGTGGCAAGGAGGAAACGAGGAGGTCTGTTAGGAGAGTATGTAGACTGGGCTTGACATACTGGAGGGGAGAGGAAGAAGAGGTAGGTAGGTAGGTAGATACGTTGACAGAATCCGGCAGGTCGAGCCAGTTCTTATTGTCAGTCAGCTCGCGCCGTATTCCGGTTTTCCCTCGATTAAAGCTACCCGCGGAGAATGATGATTTCCGGTGGCGTCTCTTTCTTGCAGTGCGTCGCCGATTCCAGTTTCCCGCCGAGTGGCGGGTGGGGGTCTCCTGCTTGCGAGTATGCAATGCGAGTGTGTGCCCACTCGGGCGACTCTGGCCCGAGAAAAAAGGGGGAAGCGGCCCTTTTTCCATCGGGGGCCCCTCTTCCACCCTGAGCCCCCCTTCGAGCCCCGCCGCTCTTGGCGCGTCGTCGCTCCGCGCGGCTTCATTCATGAACTCGTTCTTCCACGCTGCCACCGACTAGATAGCGGCACGCTCTCCTCCTGCCCGGCGCGCATCCTCCGACTTCTTCGGATGAAGAGACGAGCCTTGGACAGGAAGTTACCGGCATTGCATCTGCGCCTCGATATAAATCTTGCCCTCAATTATCCAGACGTCCTAAGTGAACAGGCCTCCGATAGAACGCCGGGATAATCTAGGAGACTGGCTGCTTCTGCTTTTCAGTGAATTCCTGAATCCTAATGCTCCCCTGTGATACGTGTGGTCGAAGTGACGCGAGCAGCATTATATTTCATTTGGCTCGGGTGGAAAGTCACTTTTTATACTTCTTCTTTGAAAGATCGGACAGTTGGAGTAGCCGGGCTCTAAGAACCGCGTCCCTGGATTCCATCTGCACTTGAGTACTTTTTCAATATCATGAAAGTGATTTGAAGGTGGAATCATTAAGTAATTCTCCAGCTGTAAAAACAAAACCCAAGATGAACGCTCGTTTAAAAGAAAAGTTAATAACACGGTGAAGAGCATCAGTGCAGAAGATACAGCTGATCTTATTTGCTAGGAAAACAGTACCCCAGGCGACAACACGTGCCGGATGATGATCGGCTCCAATTAAAGAACGATTAAACAACACGGCCACTTGAATAATTGCACAGTTGAACGCATATGTCAATTCGATTATAATCATGACCAGTCAAGGATGTGTTAATTAATTACGTACGATATTTTTGAGGTATCAGAATGAGTTCGGCAAAGGGTGGCCAGCCGGCTCTTGTTGAATTAAAAGAGCAGAAGATCGTTACAACGAGCACGACTCTCCGCGCGACTTAATTAACTGCCAGTTTATTCGCTTGTCATTCTTAGCTGCGGAGGACAAAGGGTTTGCTCTCGCCCGAATGGCATTGTCTTCCATGGCAATCAGAGGCGGAAGTGTCCTGGTAAGATTCGTGTTTCTTCACTTGGTCAGTGTCCAACACTTTGTTATTAAGTCGAAGGATACTCCTTTTTATTCGCCGCTCCCAACATAATTATCTTACAGGTCATTTCTTAGCAAACTTTTTACAAAAAGGCAGGAATATTTCTGTTTCATGAAAAATCAATTGAACGATGCGGATCGATCACAGACTGTAGATCGATCGCTCGTAGAAAAAACACGTTTGTTGGCACACTAAACAAAGTGGTTTACAGAAAGAACAAAAACTGAGGTACCGTATATTCTCATCAAACAGGTGTTAGATCTAAATAAATTTTAGACTCGAGTTTCAGCATGATCGGAGTCGCATATGCACGAGTCGAGTTTGTTAAGAGTAAACTTTGCAAGCGGATGGTGGTTTATAAGATAGGCTGGTCTCGGCGAAGTCGCCGTGAGATGAGTATTAGCACCGCCAGAGGCAGAACACATGCCTGCCGTACAGAACATGCAAGACAAATTGGAGTTTTTCGCGGGCGAACCTGTCCGCCGAGAGTAGAACGAGGAGTTGTCTTCGTTCTTCCTTCTCACCGTCCTTTATGTCCGATCCTGTTCCCCCGCTTCATAGACGACGCCATTCTATCGTTGGCCTTTTGCGTCGTCAATGCCGGCTTAAATCGCCACAATATTTTACTTATTATTCGTACTTTTTTACTCTGCTTAATCCTTTCGCGTAAGGAAAGCGATGCTCATCGGGGAAGTGTAGTTCCCCGAGCCATTCGAGAAATTTATCCTGCTGTACAACAGTTGTCATTCAAATATTATAATAATTCCACTGGCGAATAGAAAAAGTGACATTCTCGACTTGGAATCATAGTCGAAGCTATAGTTTCACTACGATTAATCCAAATATTATTAACGTAGAAATGTATCGCAACAGGATTCAGTGGTTGCACGTTGAGTTTTTCCCTGGCGAGCATCTAACGCGTACCTTCCCCGGTCACATCCCGCCCGCCAAAATTCCTCTTTTTTCAGCGGCTTCCATGGCGAGTGGCCGTATTAGGAAACCTGCAGTCATTGTGCGCTCGACTCGCTCGAGACGACGCCGACGCTCTGACGGCGACGCAAACGAAGACGTTCGCGAAATCATACTCGCACGAGATTCGTTGCGAGCAAACACAACAATTGGGGCAACTTTATCTTGATCGAAAGCCAGAAAGTTGTCAAACGAAAATCAGTGCGTTTGCGAATTTTGCTAGAGAAATTGGTCGAGGATTTCGTCTTTTAATTCGCACACGGGTGGTCGAGGGTTGCAGTGGTGGTGGTGGTGGTGGGGGGTCTGGAGCGGAAGGAGTGAGGACGGGTGGAAAAGGATACAAGTGCGTAGGGGAGGGCACTCGGCTCTCCCTGCTCGACGACGAAGGTAAAAAGTCTCGGTCCAAGGTGAGCCGGGCAGACGTATGAATGGGCGTATGCATGAATGGGTGGCTGCACGCACTCCGATCGCGTCCATGTGTGTCTGTCTGTTCACCAGTGCTGCCTCCTGGCTGCGTGTGCGCCTGCCTGCCTGCCTCTCTGTGTTCTGCGCGTGTGTGTGTGTGTGTGTGTATAATGTGTATATACCTACTTGCCCCTTGGACAGGCTTCACCTCCCAGAGCGGCCAGCAGCCGCATGCGAGCCACGGTTCCAGTCCTGTTGCTTGCTCCTATCAATGAAACACCGAGCAGCCAAGAGGACGCTAAATACCGAGAGGAACTCGATCGACCTTTCTCCGAACGGAAACCATGTCCGATTCCACCGACACACGGTCATCCGCCTCGCTTCATTCTTTTAGCCAATCTTTTTTAAGTGATACTCTGCATTTCTATTCGTTTAACTTGCAAAGATACCTCGACTTCTTAATTTAACATAGTTAAATATCAACATATTCACATCATTGGACTTTAGTAATCAACCAAATTCCAATATAGTGGCCGGACACAGAATATATCGTTATTACCGATTGCCTCGACGCATAATCTATGACAAAGCTATTTTAATATGCAATTAATCCACTGTCAGTTTTTAGAAACTCGTATTTCTTTGATCAATATACGTGGCATCAATCATACTTAATAAGTTACTGGGAAAGGAAGCTAATAGCGGATCAGTTCTATTCTCGCGTTACAAGGTGATAAACGCCGCACGTATGCGGTTCACCTCGGCTCCGTTTCTCTGCGAGAGTAAGGGAGACACACTTCCAACGCCAATTGTAATATCAATAACAATTGCGCTTTATTATTACAGACTACAGATTGTGTATGAAGTGTATGACGGGCGCATGTATGTGTAGGTGTAGCGCTTTAGTTTCGAGCATACGTACAAAATGACTTAAGGTGTATTTGGTGCGCGCGAAAACCGATGATAAAAAGAACAATGTGTAGGACGGGTGGTGTCAGTGTGCGTAGATGCAAACGCTGCATAAATGGCGCTTCCACTTTCCTTATTGTCAGAGTGAGAGTTATTGTGAGGCAGTTGTTATACCAGCGGAGCTCGGCGCACAGGGATATTTACTTCAACGCGAGAAGTCAATGTTTGTCCTGACGGCGAACCTTGACCTTCAGGTACATCCTGAACATCAATGCCTCCCATACCGGAACGCGTCACGGCGCGGCGCCGCGCCGGCGAAAGACGAGAAACACGTGCCGCTTTCAGTGAACGAGAGTATAAATAAGACTAGATTTCGTTAGACATTAAATAAGTAAGTAACCGTAGAACATTTACAAAAATACGAGAACGATGCACGAGATCGCAACTCATCGTCGTCATCCCCTTCTCTCTGACTCTCACTTTTCTCGAGCCAGACGAGACGTGCAGCTGAATTGCAATTTTTCAACAATTTGCGGTCTACAGAATTGAAGTAGTAACAATACGCTAATGTTTCCCTTTCAAAGTTATCTCTCGAGTTTTGGAGAGCTGCTCGCATCGGCGGTACGCATATTCTCGTATTGTTACTTCCATCCTGTTTCTTCCAAGGCCACAATCAGTGAGCCCACCATCCCACTCTTTGGTTGACACGTTCGTTCATCACTATACATATGTAAATACAAAGTCAAATCTCCCATCTTTGGCACGAAGCTACAGTACGTTTGAATTTACACTACTGCCGGTCAAGTGCGCGGCTTATTCTCCAACAGCACGATAAAGAGCAGTGGTGTGTTAATCGCTCTGGTTAATTCCATTTTCCCATTAACCATACATCCATCCCCTCCTCGATTATCCGATGGCGAGAATTTCTTTCATTCTCGGCGGATTCCAGAAGCTGCGTCGAGACCCCCAACGGGAAACCCAGATGCCCGATGATTAATCACCTGCCACGGTCATTTTAATAGCAGCTGACAGTTGAACTTCGACGGCTGGAGGCCACATGGCCCGACGACTGTATCTTTCACGTGAGTGGCAAGGCCCGATGATCATCGACGTAACCTGGTGGCACGTCCACGATACTCGGATGAGCAACCGATGACGGAATGATACTAGGATCGCTCTCAACATCGGCATCAGGTATTTCGCCTTCGGTTCCAGCGCCCGTCAGTTCCCGCACATTCCCCGGCAGATAGTCCTTCCAGCTTCTGAAGAGGTACCTCGTGAATTTACGGAGCTGCCTGAACTTGCAGTAAGTCGCACCCTCCGCGGACTCGAGCTGTTGAGTTTGGATGAGGAAGCCCTTCTCCTTGAAAGTTTGTTCGAGCTTCTCGCGCTGAAGGGACTTTCTCGTCTTCCTTTTGCGACGACCGTCCTCTTGAGGAGGAGTCCTCTGGCACGGCGATGCTTGTATCCTCTCGCCGGCAGCGTTGAGAAAGGCGCCCGCCGACGAGCCGGCTTGACCTGCCGATTGCTGGAGAGCCTCTCTTGGAAAGAACTCGTATCCTCGCATACTCTTGTCTCCGGTGCCGCTGTAGTAGCGGAAGTTCCCGCCGGAGTCCACGGAGAGGCTCTTCTTCTCCTGAAGACTCGGTTTGGCGCCGCCGGTGAATTTGAACTTGCATATGCTCACTTCCGTCGCGGGATTGTTGTTGTTCTCCGAGGGCATCGGGGGTATGAAGATAGCAGATCTCTTCCGCTTGGTCGGCTGGTTTTGACTTTGGCCGATGGGCGCGTTCCGCTTCGGCCTTGGCGAGACTGGACCGCTGATGGGGATGCTGGGAAGAGGGGGTGGCTGCGGAGGTGTAACAACGGGGGGACTCTTGGTTTCCAACATCGAGTAGATCGACTTAGGTACGATCTTCTGCTCCTTCGGCTGCTGATCCGCGCGTGGGAAACACTTCTCATTCTGCGCCATCTTTTGGTAGAGTAAGAGCTGTGATTGCAGAGCCATTGGATGGATAAAGACACCGGCATTTGGCCAATAGACGAAACCAGAATTGCCACTTAACATGGGGTCGATAACGTTATTGTTATGGTTAACATTGTTAGGAAGCCGAGCGAGGGGATCGAGGGGACGATAGGCTTGATCCGAGGGGAAGGAAGTACCCAAACACTCGACTTCCTCCCCATCACTCGACGCCTCGCTCTTCACTTGTCCGGATTCGTATACATTCCCGTGCTTCCTGAGCAACCTGATTTTTAATTGATTCAAATCTCTGATACAGAGATTCAAAGGCTCGTCTTGTTCTCTCGGGTTCTCCATCAGTCCGAAGTTCCTACGTGACTCCTGAGTCAGTCTCTTCTCGAGGAGGCTACTGATCCTATTCTGCACATCGGTCCTTTGAAAAGGTGTTTGAGGTGAGGCGCTGTCACGCGAGTCGATCTTATCCCTCGGCGAGAGTCTCCTCTCCTCGTGACCGGGCGTGCCTGGCAGGATAGTTCCATAGTTCTTGTAAATCAGATGGCAGATGTCAGCCTTCTTTGGCTTACGTCCGCGTCTCGGTTTACTATTGTCCAGAGTGATTTCGCCCATGTACGGTAAGTCCGAGTATTTCATTGGCGGCCTCGGTGTTACTTGGTTCTGCTGGACAGTGTGACCAGGGTGAGGAACGCTATATCCATGCGAGGCCGTCGAGGTGATGACGGACCTTCGGGATGCTGGTGTAGGTAAGACAGAGTTGCCAGTTGGACATGGAGCGGTTGCCAGTTGTGGATAGAGCTCATGTTGCATCGCTGCAATCCTCTGGAGCCAACCGTGAACGTCTCCGATGGGGCTGGGGGTCGACGTCGAACTCGTCGGCGCTGGACTCGGCACCGTCGGCTCTGCCAGGTGGGTCGGTGAGGAGTTGAGCGCTTCCTGCGCTAAGGACGCCTCGTAGTGATCCAGGTATTCCGGAGGTAATGCTTGATGGTGGAACTTTAACTTCCATCTCGACTTCCTTCTACCACGACTGCAAAAGAATTGTGCAAAATCCACCACGTCTCATTAGAAATTAGAAATGTCTTCAAGTGCCGGTACTTCAATAAGAAAAAGCTCCGACCGATTGATCAACTAAGAAAGAGATGGGAACGAAATTGCCAGATGAATCCGCGCTCTCAGATTTCCTTTCAAGTGATAAACAATGCAGAGACGATATCGCTCTTTCATTAACGCCGTTTCCCAGTGAACCGCATTCCGAGCCACACCTCGACGGCAATTTATAACTGACTGGCACCTTTGGCATCTCTATGTATCTACGTGTCTATGCATGTATAGTCTAGGCAAGCGTAAAGTATCTCGTATAGGGTCTCTGCTCTAACTGGCAGAGGCCTGCCAGCCTCGGCTAATGAAATTCAGTAACGGTAATCGACGGAGGCACGTGCGAGGAAGAGATAAGGTGTCCTCTCAACGAGCCACCCATTGATTTAACGTGACTTTCGAGTTCTATACTAGTACAAATATCGGGAAATGATTTGACGCGGTGACAATAAGTACCTCGGTCTTCCACGGCTATTGAGATCTCCCACTGATTGTCCTGAATTCTCCTCGAGCCCTTGGATCTGATGATGAGGCGGTTGCTGATGTTTACCGTCCACCGATGTCGGAGGCGTGTCAGCATCTGCTTGCAGACTGTGAAAAACATCGTTAACACCAATGCATCTTAAACATCGCGTTCTTCTTCCCACTTTCAATATATCGAATCCCTTGTTGGGATGTCTCCAATTTCGATTGGAATGCTGGCCTCACCTAATAATCGCACTGGTGTCCCTGTTCCTTTCCTCCTCCTCCTGAGGCTCCTGCTTCACCGCCATGTGGACGAGGGTGGGTATTGGGCACTTAAGATGCGGCGGCGGCGGCGGTTGGTGCAGGTGATGCTGCAGAGTGGTGCTATCCGCTGGACCGCCGTCTATGCCAGTCGATTGTGCGCCAGGCACGATTTCCTCGGTCTGCATAGTGCCCCCTGAAACAACCAGTCAATCTTCCTCTTATTTCTTCTGCTCAACCTCTCTTCTCTCCGATTGATGAATCTTCAATGCTTCCCCCCTAAAGCTCAGTTCTCCCTTTCCCCAAAAATGTGCTGTTCTTCTAAACTATAAGTCACAAGAGTATTCGTAATAAGACTACTCTGACTTGCGAAGTCCACTATACTTCAAGGAAAATTGATATAAGTAATTTATATGGTTCAACAAGATAAATACAGGCTGGCCCGATATGGTGCGAGCATTCGATAACGCATCGCATAGTGCCAGCTCCAACAAAGGCGAATTTCCTCATTATTCTGCATGTATGCTCGAGTGTAGACGTTCTTATAATTTGGAGTGGCGTTCAGCCGGAGTCGCATTCGCAGCCGTAGCCGGGGATTTCTTAATCGAGGCAGACATCAATTTCCAATCTCCGGTTCGCGCAGACCGGAGATAAGCTTACGTAGGAACGCATTGAAAGGTTGCGCGTGGGCCGAGAGCAGGCCGGGATAACCATTACTTGGGCTCGCGCTATTGCGGAATATTCATAACCTTCTTGTTAATGAAACATTGTCGGATTGGTGGTAGTGGTTGCCGGTGCGCTTAGCCACGGGGCGTGAGAAATGGAAGAAGCTAAACAAATGCCCACATGCTAATCGTCGAGCACGCGAGCCATTACTCCATCGACGAGTGTGTGGGCCAGCAGACACTGCATCAAGGTTTCCTCCCTCTCTCTCTCTCTCTCGAGCAAGAACACTCCATACTGTATAATAGGAGAACCTAGCTATTTATTGCGAGACTCTCCTCAAGAATGTCTAAGGATTCGCCTTTACACCTGTTGTCGATAATTTCGACTCTGCTTGATCTTCGAAAAGCCGCCGCCCCTTTAAACTAAGATATTAGTCTGGAGCGAAGGACAAGGACTCTCCGCACTGCAGAACTAAGATTAGATATTACCCGGATTAACTCCGCCAGCCTTCGTTGCAAGTGGGAGTTAAGTAGATTAAGTAGTGCAGATTCGCCGTAATCGGACTTGCTACAACCACGGCTGATCATTAGCGGAGTGCTCGTCATTTGCAAGAAGCTGTCTTTACGAAATGGTATAACTGTTGCAAAAGAGATAAAGTAGTGACAATGCAAGCAAATTGAGTATAGAGTACCATAATACGTGGACAACTGCGATGAAAAAGTTACCGGCCGGCAATGACGGTGTAAATCTACTGACCTGTACTACTTAAAAAGGAGACAACTGGTTACGCCTCTTTAGGGGTAAGTGCGAGTGGATTCCTTATTCGCGGGATAGGATGGAACTACTGTGGGGTGAACTGGATTAGCACTCTCTTATTTCTGACATACTCTTCAAGATAATCGGTAACTGGTTGCGCCATTATTCGACGAAGCCGGGGTGGATAACGGCAAAGAGAGCGAAGACTAAGAAGAGTCTTCCTTGAGCGGGCTTTCGTACGCCGCGCCGCCGCGCCGCTCCGCCGGCACCGAGAGTTCTCCTTTCGGCTCTTCTCCTCTTCTCAAACAAAGACGTAATCACCCGAAAGGAGAATAGCAATGTTCACGAGTGTAGGAGAAAAAGAAGGGGTAAAGAGAAAGAGCGGTGAAGCGGCGTGGAACAAGAGGAGATAAAGAAGAGTATTGTACATACTGTGGCTCGCAAGTGCGCGCGCGGGCACACGCAGATGCGGATAAAAATATGCCGGGCGTCGAAAATAGAAGCGGACACGCGTCGGGCCCACCCAACACCCGCAATTCCTCGACCGTACTTGGCCTTAGTCGATCGGGTTTCACTCCTCCGATTCGACCCTACCTGCCACCCTCCTTCACTTCTCCTGCCATCTCTCCCCAATACCCTTTCAAAGAACACGATAATATCGTCTGCCTCCACAAGACCCCCACCATCAATTCCCAATTTATGTGATCGCCGCCTTCAAGTTCAGCTGATTTAATCCTTTTGATATTACGATCATAAGATTGCCTTTAGATATCAAAGTAGTTCATGTTTCCCTGGCACGGTACAAAGAGAGATTATGGTATTGAACTGAATAAGAATTCATTTTGCTTTGGTCTCGATGGTGCCATGGTAATTCTTGTATCGTTAATACGTTGCCCAATGCCTGATGAAACTTCAGGAATAGTATCTTATAAGATAGAGTTGAATTTTGAGAGAAATTCTTACTTGAAAAATTGATCGATACTTTATCTCTGGCGGGAAGTTGGTAAATAAGAGGGAAAGTCGAAGGGGAAAGCTGGAGGTATCGGGTTTTCGGTGGAGTGCGATAAGCGTGCGCCAAAAATGGGAGCAATGTAGCTTACCCCGAGAGGAATCCGAGAGATGGTATTAATAACGGCGATGGCGGCAACTCCGGTGTGTGCGTGTGTGGGGATGCGTGTGTACGTACACCGGTGTGTGCGGGAGGTGGCCCGATTCATTGAAGACCAGTTATAGAATGATGCAGGCGGCCGCGTAACTACAATTTATTTTTTGGCCTATCTTTAGAGCACGCTTGGCGTGGCGCCACTATTTTCGGTTCTCTCTCTCAAATTTCTCACTCCATATTTGGGATTATGGATGACGGACGCGCAACCCGGTGTATCTTTACGACTGCATTGCATCCGAGCAGACACTGAGAGAGAAAGTGAGACGCGTTCTCGCGCCCCACAACATCCAATCGCTCCCGCTATATTTGCCAATCTTTGCCCATCTTCTTTTTCTTCCACCTTGAAAATGTTGCTACAATATTACCGGACGTAATACGAAACGCATTCTTGCAACAATTCTTTGATAACAGGGAACTGAGGCACAAGGAATATTCAGGCAGACATAATAAACTTTCATAAAATCGTGGCTGACAACAATCGATAGAAATCTTTTAACAATTCCTGCAGTAGAGTGAAATTTCTACCAAAACTTGTTGGCATCTAAAAGCAGCTGTGGGGTTGTCCGAGAAACTGGAGGCCTTCAAGAGGGTTAAATATCTTGCATCGTCATGCAATCGCAGGAGAATTCGCGCGAGGATTCAAGTTCTGTTATAATGAAACTAGTTCTGGCTTATGTTGTAGATAAAAAATGTCAATGCATCCAGTGTTCCGGGAAAGGGAGGTGTGACTTAAAGAGGTAGAAAAGAAGGAGTCTTTCCGGATAGTAGGTGAGATTTAGGGGCAACAAGTGGAGAATCGGGGGGATGGGGCGAGTGCACGCATATCTCTGAGTCTCCGGTGCGAGCATGTGCTCGCTCTCAATTGGCAGAGGCGCAACTAGGTTAAAAACGGAAAGTCAGCCGCAACCGGCCGAGAATATGTCAAGGCGATAGAGTAGCCAGGTGCGATCGGGAAAGCAGGAGTGTCCCTCTCGCGAGAGGTGACAGATTCTTCAGCTGGGGAAAGAGAAGTCCGAACTCTGAGACATACCGATCGCAGCTCCCCGCATCCGTTCGAGTATGCGTATAAACATTCAACCAACTGGTCGAGCATGGTGTGTGGGTGAGGGTGAGGGTGGTGGTGGTAACCAAGAGGATGGCGAATTGGCGTGAAAATAAATGGCGATCGACGAAGTGGAGGCCGACGCATCCGATTGTATGTGTCAGACGGATAGCTCGAATGGACCATGATCCACTGGCCCGATTACGAGAGCACTCTCCGCCACCCATTAGCCCGTCTCGCACGAACGCACACCCACACCCGGTCTTCACGCTGTCTGACCCGCACACCACGTGGACACAACACCAGACTCCACCTCGAATCTCATCCCATCTCTTATTCCCACTTGTCCTACTCAGACACCAGGCAACCAACCACCCAGAGAAAGGCCGCCTCACACTTCCAAGTTACCTGTGACGGGAAATTTGCTTTCCGGCAACATGAACGCGACTTCCGGGAGGACCCCTCCGCTTTCTGGATGTTGATCGGTCGACCGAAAGCATGCGTCACACCTCGAACAACCTCTTCGATCTTCGAAACTTGTTGAAACTGCCTCGCTCGTTTTACGATCCTCCAACTAGAATACCCAGCGACTTATCAATCCAGACGACATTGCTCGCAAGACGTAGTCACAGCTTCCGTTCTTCTTGGCAGCTAGGAACGCAGTATCCAGCGTAGCACACAAACTCTCTTGTAAATCCGGGGAGAGTGAATTGGACGGAGGCGGCGACAAGTGGAGTGCGAGAGTAACCGCGTGTCTTTCCTGAGGAGGTAGTGGTCCGCGAGGGGCACGTGTCCGAATTCCGAAGGACGAAGGAAGTGCCGCGTGTAGAGCGGACACTCACTGCACACCCGGCGAAGGAAAGAAGAGGCGAGGCGAGGCGAGGCGAGGCGAGCGACGAAGGATGAGGTAGACAAGGCAGGGGAGGTCTGCGATCGGACGGGAGCAGGTTTTGAGTCAGATTTGGCACTGTCGGGCCATGGGAGTGTGGAACTGCCCGCAACCGCAACCCCAATCCCCGACTCCACCTCGGCGACGATCTCCCGTGGCTCGCGGTGCAAGAGGAAGCCGGCAAGGAGTCACCAGCCGAGGGAGAAGCCGGCATCGAGGAGGAGGAGGTGAAGGAGAAGGAGAAGGAGGAGAAGGAGGAGCACAGAAGCGGCAAGAGGGAGGAGAGAAGAGAGAAGAGCGGCGAGCGGCGCAAAGCAGAGCAGAGCAGAGCAGAGGAGAAGAGAAGAGAACGCTGGCGGTCCGAGAGACACACGACGTACTCACTCCCCTTCGGAGGAAGAAGAACGAGCGGGAGGCGGGGGCGTATATTCTCGATTTGGGCGGATGGAAATCTGAGATTGCTCCATATCGGGCGCTGCTGCGCTCTCTGTGTGCCCACGGAGAGGTGCTCCGTAATAGCAGACGTTCCTTCCGTCCCTCTACTCGAGCGAGCGAGCGAGAAAGGGGCAGAGGGAGAGACGGAGAGGACCCTCTCCGCTTGGCCACCACTTCTTCCTCTCTGTCTCTCGACCCACCGATTCTCTCCTCTTTTGCGCCCGTCTCGCGACTCTTCTCTTCGTTTCTCTTCTCTTCTCTTCTCATCTCTTCTCTTCCCTTCTCTTCCCTTCTTTTCCCGTGGAGGCACCGCGGCTACAGTATTTACGTCCTCTTTCATCTTGCCAGAGAGCAGGGCTTGCCGTCCTTGTTGCGATCGAGGGTATATTTAACCCCGCTAACCACCAACGAGCTAAGGAGCACCACGCACTACACCACCACCTCTTCTTTTCCTTCTTCTTTCATGCTCATCCTTTTCGAGCTCTTAAGCTCATTATTTCCCCTCTTCGGCTCTCGCCCCTGCCCATCGCTACTTCGCGCCGAGTCATTCCTATCGAGGGGGTTGCGGGTGGGATGCGCTGAATGATAGAAGGTGAATGAAATGATCGATATACTCTAATCGGTTCACCGGTCGTTCCGATCAAAATTGAAGGACGCCAGGTGATTCGGTAGATTACTAGCATTGAAATTTAGTAACGCATCGAGCTCTCAACCAATCTGTTATTTCATTATGCATGACAATGTGTTAATTGTCGAAGGAGAAATATGAAGTGGAAGTATATTTATGATCAGTAGAGTGACTTTGGCCGCAGGTACGCAATATCAAATATACATGAAAATGGGCAACAAAGGGTGCGAGGTTCAAGAGAGCCTCGATCCCAAGTGCAAACAGCGGTGGCATTAACAGCAGAGAACATGAATTGAAGCGGCGCTAATAAACTGCGAGAGTTTATGGGCGCCATCGCACGAAATCACATTACAGAGAGCCGCTCGTATAATAAGGAAATAAACGGTGAGGGTGCGCGTCCACCCGTTTTTAGCCATCTTACCAAACGAGCAGGTGCATTAACGCTGCTTTCTCATAAGAGAAGTGCGAGGATAGATAAAGATAAAGCAGCAGTAACGCCCAATGGCGAGCGAGCGAGAGACTCGATTTTACCTATTTGGAGCGGCACTAGTGTGTTTACGAAACGGCGGAACGCGAATCGAAAATAGTCGCGCAACAGCTAAAACTCGAGTATATCTGGAAACCTTATACCATTACGGCCAATAAAACGCGTGGACCGGCCACGGGGTAAAAATAAGACCTCGGGGCTTCGTAGCGGGTTGCGCCGCACCAGCATTACGATTTTGCATCCATTCGGATATCGCTGCACCGCCGATTTCCCTAAATAAGAGTCCTCCCATCCAGCGAGGAGGATCACGTTTCACATTGTAAGACGTTAGCTGCGTGCTTTGTTGGCAACCGCCATTCCATTTAATCGAACATTATACTGCCTGCACACTACCCGCCAGTCAATCGGACTCTTTTCAACCTGAAATATCGAACCCTGCGAACTTTGAGATCGCTCCCATTGCAGTTTCAAGTAATGAAGAGGTGGAACAAGGTTTTGCATTTTATTGAACAGTAACTATTCAGAAGTCTAATAGAATTGAATAGTAATTCTAGTTTTGATTGATCGATGATCACTACTGTGGCTGTTTCATTCAGAGTCTACTCTCGGAGTATAATATATAGATGCCAAGATTGCCAACAGGTTTCCCTGTATTTCTCAAGTATTGGATCAGTATAACAGCGATTCGATTCGAGATAGAGCCAGCAAGGCAGAAATAAGAGAGTCATGCTCACCTGTGACAAGGACTTGGCACTTGGCACTCGGCACAATCGAAAGTGGGATTAGCCGATTAGCATCCAATCAATTAGCAAGTGGAAGCCAAGGCTCTTGCTATGTTGCATATGTATCTTTCTCGCTTAAGCGCTATTGTCGATGCAGAAGAAGCCCATTTCCATAATTGCAAAGGCGAGCGAGCCCGCAAATGCAGCCCGATAGAAGGATAGTAAAACCGTCGATTAGATACGCTTCTTTTAAACTTCCAACTCCAGCCTGCCAGACAGTTATATAAATATTTGCGAGAACGCCATTCCGGTCCTGCCAGTCGATAGCCTAGAATTTCAGGTGAACATTCACTTTGCATAACGCTCTGCACAACAGCCAGTCCTCGTTTCAGTGCTCCGACCATTACTCAAGTTTGGTAAGAAGTCTAATTGCAAGAGAAATGCAATTGGAAATATTCAAATATGATTAACTTTCCAATCGCTTTCTGCTCGATACCCAATAATATATTCGGTATTTAGTACTTTGCACTCACTTGAGTAATCGAGACTCGATGGAATCCTATTTACATGAATGCTCATCAATAAATGAACACTTCCATCACGCCTCTTGCAAATCACCGCTTAATTTTAATAATACTAGTTTCTCATGGTGTTGGGGCGAGAAGACCGTATCGAAGCGTGACTATTAGATATTCAAGACTGGCGTTCGCAGGGAAACAGCATAATCCAGCATACCAGGCTGTCTCTCGGGTTAATGAGCCTTGAAGGTCTCGACTTTTTGTCTGTCTCAGAGCACGAGTTTCCCACAGAACGTTTTGTATCGCAGAATTTACATGGGATAATATTAGCTGCTGGTGAGTATATGGGAAGGCAAGGAAGTGCACGTGTTCGGGGTGCAAGGTATTCGGAAAAGTGGCCAGCGAGAAATAGAGGTCCGGTGGAATTATAATGACGACAACGTTAAAGCGTCTGCTATCTAAAAGAGGGAGATAGCCGGGAGAAGAAGGTTCTTAATCAAAGGATAACCGGTATGCCAGCCTGCCGGGGCAAGTGTACCAAGAGAGCACCGAGTCCCGGCGCAGCCCACCATGCGATCCCAATCGTTTTATTACCGGATCGTCCCGTTAAAAATGACAATGGCTCCTTCTCCCTACCACGGACTATCCTCCAGACGTTATCGTAGGCCTCCGCTCCATACCGGAGACTCTCGGCTCTCATTGTCAGCGGCACATGCACCTTCGAATGCCCTGCTCGCGTGGAAAGTGCCTGTTGACATATCGCACGGCTGTTCGCTATTGAGACACGCGGGGAAACAGGTAGGCGGGCTGGCTTTTACCTAGCCTAGAGATATAATGTACGCCTACCAGCCTCCCCGACTGACTCTCTTGCACTTTGAACGTACTATACACACACAAGCGCGCGCGCACACAAGAACCCAGGCACTTCGCACCAGAGCACAGATGGTGTGAAAATAGCCGCGTTGTAATTTGTGACGAGAATTTAAATGGTAGTCTCGATGCTCTGGTAATCATTCGATACACGATAAGTTTGCATTGGCTCGTAGTGTTCATGGTAGAATTCGATGATCCTATATGTCGAGTATTGAAAGTATGCGTAAAATGAATCGCTGAAAGATCCATTGGAGTGTGGAGGGTTGGAAATGCTGGAATATGAAGAATGCGAAGGTGGGGCTTTTTAAATGTCAATAAGATGGAGATTCCGATCTTTCCCCTAACATTATCATCAAGATGAACGTCGGCTCTTCTGCATTCAATGTGTAATTACCACTGGCTGCCAACTCCATGTCTTTGCCATGGAATAACTATATTAGCAAAGGCCTCGTAATACTTTATTAGTAATTCCAGCCGTGTACCTTCCAATCCCACCATCGAAAGAGTCATCAGGGACAATTAGAATCGTGTTCATTGATGCAAGGAGCTAATTGGCGAGCGAGTGATCCTGCAAATGTTGGAGGTTAGTTAACGCGTAGTTTCTGCCTGGCAAAATATGCCTTGTGGTATAGGTGCCGCGGGAGTCCCGGTTCTCGTTAATTAGCCGACGCTCGAGAGACCTTAATAAGCTGGCTTCACTGAATATTGAGAGTTTCCTGTCGCTAAGAAAGTGCTCGCGTAGCAGGTATTGAGTAATAATCGCAGGCGCCAACAGCCAGGAGCTTTGAGAAATCAAGACGACGAGGGCCTGCTTTGAACTGACTTATGTCCACGTGGGTGGACACTCCTTTCGGTAATGAGAATTATTCTACCTTACCTGGCCTCGTTAGGACTCGTGACAGGAACTGAACCATTTTCAGAGGAATCCGAAAGTCAAGGCGTATAGCATCAAATTAATTTTCACTTCAATTAACCAAACATCCTTTTCTTTAATACCTTCTTAATTTCACCGGCTGGCAGACATTTAATATTCTGGGAATAAAGTGTGTTGTAGTATGATATCTTTGGAATTGGGAATTCTTAATAATTGTTACGAGTTTCATATGATTTTTACGAGTTGGTTGTCAAAAGGTGAGAAAGGCCGCGCTCTTCTTGACTTCTGTGACTCGGAGAAGGAAAGGTGCGCCAATGCTTCCGCTTAAGAAACGATAGTTGTGCTTACAGTTAGGCCAATTGGATCGCCCACACAGAGCTAGTAGAAATCCAAAAGAGGCCAGGTAATACCGTTAAATCGGGATCTAGCCTTTTCCTCGTGCGGGAACTATTCAAGGTGTACCGCTTTTAATTTTTGGCAATGACGCAATTCCCAGCTACGGGGAACTATGTGGGCGTCCTGGGATAGAGCGGAACCTATATTCGGTACACATTTCAATATGTCGATAATTTTTCATGCGGACGAGACATTGCTCGGGGCGCATTGAGAGCTCTAAGATCGACCCCCATTAAGTATCTCCGCTGACAGCCATGATCGATGAATACATTAAAGAGCCTTATAACGAGGCATTTTTTACGCTCTCTTCCCCATTCTTGTCAGTTCGGCCTTTATGCGGATGACATTTAGGGGAGGAGGGACGCTATGCTTATACTACAACTTGTGCTTTGTGAGCTTGGTCATGTTGATTCTCCAAATTCCGTACGCAAAAATGTCAGGAGAGGTTTGTCACAACTTCTTATTTCTCTCTTCACAGTCATTTGTACCTTTAATCCTGGATTTACTGACATTTTTTCATTTACACACAAATATCATAAAATCCCCACTTGCGGGTGATAAATAAAGATTGGCCAATCAATCCTGTCGCAATTCACAGGCAAAGCCCGTATCCTTGCAGGGATATCCACCTGTGCCGGTGATTATTGGCTCGAGCGGCGATCGACGATGCCGATGAATTCGCAAGCACGAATTATTGTCACGTCTCAAGCGAACTAATGCATTGGTCGGGGACTGGTGGACAGCGGAGAAGTTCGATAACTGGGCCAAGTCCCGGCGTCCAATCAAAGTTCCAGAGGAGGCTTGTGCAAGTGATAGGGGAGTTAGCGGAGTACTAAGGGAGATCGGTCGGCTCTCTCCCCGGTCCCCTTTCCTTTTTGCCGGCCAATGCAATCGGCGGCGATCCTTATTATTAAGCCGGCGCGTCATGCCAAACAGCCGATCACCGGCTCTACTTTTTCCCGAGCCGCTGGAAATCACTGATGTATTATATTACCGCCAGTTTGCCAATCGGCCGGCAAGAAGTTATGGGTTTGCTTGCCGTGTATTGCCGATCGCTCCAGCGAGATTGCGCAGCGAATACCTTATGTTAGAAGCAGTGCCTCTCAAAGTGGGCGATACTTACCCACCCCCACTCCGTAATCCTTACCGACCCTCCCCAATGGCTACTAAGTGCATCACCAATACCACGAAATACTCGCTTAAACAATCTGACTTTGCACGATTGCTACGAAATATTTTCTGCGAAAGACAATCTGTCCACTGGTGTAGTAATTGAGAATGGCGTTATTTTGGCGCGATGTCAAAAGCACTATCTGGAAAGTAGGGAATATTGGTTGCGGAAAGGTATAAAGGGGCGGGCACGAATCATACTGGTCGCATCGGCCTTGTGTATTATGCGTGCGATGCAATCTGTCGGCAATTGTACGCTCGATCCTGTGCCGGGGCATGGTGATCGTTCCTCGGCGATCGGGACTCGCCGATCGCGATTGGCAGTTCGATCTCCGCGGAAATTCTCCCACCCTCTCATCTGGGAGGCCTCCTCGACGCTCTTTTGCCACGCCGGCGAAAGAAAGGGGTCCCAGTTACCCGCTAAACCCACCTCCGATTGCCATAACTGTACCAATTCGAGAAACTATGGTTCTACCTCGATTGCATGGGCGGTCTGTCACTTTGACGGCAGCTCTTACCCAAATGTTTATCAATAAATAGAATATCGGCTCAGAATTTATTTTAGTTTACGATCCCAATTCTATTTTTGCTTTCTGTAAGGAAAACAAGTCCTGAGTAAAGCATCGTTTATATCTGGCATACGAAGAAATTGTCTGATTGTCATTATAAATAATTATAATTGGACTTCAAGGAAGAGAGATTCCATATTGGTGGGACTCCGTCACTTAAGATCTTACCAGTTAGAGTGTGAGAGTTCGTTTCGACAATCGCTTGTCTCGAACATTTGGACCACGTCTCTCGAGACGGTGAACGAAAAAGAGAGAAGGTTTCGTTTTCCAGGTGGCAGTTATGTCAAGCGAGCGTTCCTTACATAAAGCGAACGACATTCTAATAAACTTTCTTGAGCACGCACTCAATGAAAATCTACCTCGCACGCTAGATCTTATCGTCGTTTCTCCACGCTCATTCCCAATGAAACCGAGTGCGCCCGGAGCAGCATTCTTTCAGCAACTTGGAATCGTTAATTTCCGAACAGGGAGAAAACTATTAAAGCCTAGTAATTTTCAATGATTTTCTATTCAGACCCAGTACTAGTTAGACTATCGCTCCCACTACCAATAAGATGTGCCCTAAGGCCGCACTTTCAGTCGGAAAGTTGGTTAGGTATCCGGTCCGACTTAATTAATCGGTGCGTATGTTAATAAGGACTGGGGATTGGTGCTGCTGATAGAAGTGCACTCGGCGAATTAACGAGTCTCTTGCCGAATACGGTGTGAAAGCACGAAGTTTGGCACTTGGAGCTGTTCAAGCGTATCCACTCCTTTCAATCCGAGGGTTTAAACTTCTTTTGAATCGCGAGCAGCCATAAGATAGTGGCTGATTGTCTGATCGTCGGCAAAAATACGTAGCTGCCAGTAAGGCCTTACGCCGATGTTGCGGTGGTGCGAGCGCGCTAGATTTTATATTTAGGATGGCAGACACCGTGTAACTCTAGAACTACTGAATTAGGTTGGAACCCAAAATACCGAGATACTCCCACGCGCACCGGCGACGCTCTCGTCTCTGCGCATTATGTGTATTTGTTTATTACTAAATCCCAGCCGGCTTACCCGGCCGGGCACACCTTCCTCACGGTTGCCTTCTTCGATGCCCCCAATGCCAGACAACTTTTCTTAACACCGCGCAAACCAACAACCTATTCTCCATGAAATGGGGAATATCTCTCCTTCATCGACTTATATCTTACGTAATGTTTCTTTGAACAGAAACCTTCTGTTACAGGCTGTTGAGGCGTATGAAAGTCAGGAGAATCGAACCCATCCGGATTAAGCCACTCAAATTAAGTCGTTGGGGTCCTTAATGGTGCCAGAGGCAAAAGAACTTTGAATTCAGATTGCAGACAGGTCTACGTCCACAGGTGACTCTCGCATATATATGAGAGGAGATAGCGCTGCCCACGTGGGCTGATGAATCGATCCTGACAGGTCTCCATTCTCGATGGCCATCCGATAAGCAAACGAGATCAACCGACGCGCTGAGTTCTCTTAATTAAATGTGGATTGATCGATTGATCGATTGATCGAGAGGAATAGGAAAGAGCTTAATATAATGGCCAGCATAGCAATGTCGATCAACTAGCTTTTGCACAGTTTCATTCTTGTCTCACTATTTGCTGCCTCATCCAACTCCACTTTTCCATCGTTCCACTTGTTTGTTGCTTCTATCGCTAGTTTTTTCGCCCGGGATCTCGACAAGTTCGCCTTCGAATTGCGTAATGTATTTTTCATGGAAGAGCCGAGAATGACGAGGATAACTGTCAGGGCGTAAGTGTATGTGCGCGTTTGTGCATGAGTGTGTCCTCTCTGACGAAATCTCAGAGTCGCGTTGAAAGCCAATCCGCGAAGAACTTGCTTATTCTATTTCGACGATACGACCACACCTGTTTAAGCTTTATTTTCGGTCGCTTCGTCGCTTGTCTCGCCTAAACTGCAAACCTGATCTAACGTCCTCTCCTTCAAGGAATTACGAATTGCCATTTGTATCGGCCAATTGACCGCAGGACTCGAGAGGACCAGGAATCTCAGTTGCATTTAAGATAGTTGTATCAAAAAATAGTGTTTTATTTCTGCCGGTGGGAGAAATGCCGGAATTGAATCCGAAAACAAAGAAAAGTCATCCTGAAAAATTAGTTTCATCTAATACTGACGGTTTCTATTACGTTTCTCATACTTCCTAACATTTTCCGAGGCTGAAATTTGGTGGGGAATGTTTTTTTTTTTCATCGAGAAAGAAGTAGTAAAAGTTCCAAAGCCCTAGCGCAAAATGTATTTTTTCGCAAATTTTTCAAGCCATACCCCTTCAAAAATTTTCGATTTTTCGAAGGTTCTCGGACTGCAACGAACGTTTGATATTTCGATTGTTTGTGTTTCAAAACGGATAGAAAACATGAAACCAGTAGCCAAAGTGCCAGAATTGCACCGAAAATACGAGGAAGGGCCATTCTGAATAATTAGTTTCGTCTAATTCCGACGGTTTCTTCTATGTTTCCCAGTTTTTCCAACTATTTCAGGGGCTAAAATTTGCTGGAGCATGTATTTTTGCACCAAGGAAGAAGTGATATAAATTCTCGAGAAATTTATATCGACCATTAGAGAAATCCCGGCGGGAAATGGCGAACAATACACTATCTGCGTGCATCGTAAGTTTCAAGTTGTCAGGCATGAGTTTACAAGCGAGAAGTTTCGTTGGCTGGCACGAATATTTTCTCAGGCGGCGAGTCTGTTATTAAATAGGATTGGATGCTTCGTAAATCACGGAAGTTCGCACGAACGCAGATGCCACGGCAAAAGGTGGATGGACTTTAATGAAACGGCGACGGCTCACTCCATTGTACATCCATTGCGCGGTAAGCCTTATTGAGTCGGGGATATAATGCCAGGAGTCCAGCGCAGCATCCCATTTTCTTAAGCCTTATGAGACCTCGAGGGCTTAGCCTATGTCGACTATCCTAGGAGGCAAAGATGCATTCATAAACATTCTTGATATACTGCGCATTATTAAAGGAAGCCGGTCGCGCCGTAAATCATCGCTATGCTGGATGACACTCGGTTATGCATCCTCGATACCACCGTGCTATTATCGGGATCATTGAAGAATTAAGGGCTTTCATCCGCGAGAATGAGGAATAACGAGGTGAAAGGATCGATCGGATAGAAAAATAAGATCAGATTTTTATGGCTTGGTATATACTGACGACGCGCATACCGATGGACGTCAGTCAGCTGTACGTCTCCGTGGCGGTAATAGTTGAAGCTGCAGTAAAGATCACCGAGAATTCCTAGGGATGCTGACTTAGAAATGCACCACTTCTCGCGGACATTCCACTGGTTTCTTCGAACCGACGGCTGGTAGAGTCAGTCAATTATACTTGAGTGCCCCTTACAACTGGAGACATTACTAATTGATCATTTGCATTTCATTTTTCGTCTTTCGTAATACGCTCTCCTACCTTCATTAGAGGCCACAATTGACATTGAGTTTCTAATGATTAAAATTTACATCCGGTAGGGATTATCATGCGATTGTGACGGTAACC
Organism: Ectemnius continuus; assembly: GCA_910591665.1. Classification (NCBI taxonomy): domain Eukaryota; kingdom Metazoa; phylum Arthropoda; class Insecta; order Hymenoptera; family Crabronidae; genus Ectemnius; species Ectemnius continuus. Next base: position 23,083,352 of record OU342856.1, read on the forward strand.
GACCAAATTGGATGGTCAAGCGTCGAATAACATGCGGCAGAGGCGCATCCTTTTGCGAAGGAGGGCAGTTAGAGGCTCATGAGAATTATGAATCAGAATGAGGCCACGATTGAATACATACGGGTTTCTATGGTATCCTCGCAACTCGCAATCACTTATATATCTCCGTCAAGTGAGTGAGTACGAGAGAAAGAAATGCTCGCTGGGGATATTAATGTAGGAGCTAAATGGTAAATGGAACTTTTTCACTCGCCGGAAAAAGAGTTGGCTGGCAGACGCAGAGAAGCCTCGAGGAAAAGTAGGCTAATGAAGCGCGCGCTACAAACGATTTTATTCCTGATCGTTGCGGCAAAAGCGGCGGACAATTTGCTCTCGACTTAATCCGCACTTGATTCTCTGCTGCGCGTTCTCCTAGACTTTCTCTTGGTGGCTGTGCCGGCTAAAGCGGAGTCTGTTCTCGCTCGTACATAGTAAAGGTAAGCAACGTCTAACGACTTCTTAATTCGAAGCTGCGAGAGCTACTAGTCTGCGCACGGAAATTGCTCGCCGATCGCTATCGTTCGCCTTAGCGCGCTCAACATTCAACATCTGGCTTCCCCCGGTTCATGTCGGACTCGTGTTTTTCCACCTGGTCTCTTCGGCCTATGGAATATTCTCTCTTATCGCTTGGTGCACCATAATGAAAGCTATAATGAAATCTACCCTATTATACTCTATACTTCGACGGTACACTCTAATGAATTACAAGCGATCTTAAAGCAAGAACTACGTCGACTTTGCGCGCACGATACTCCAATGTCAGAAACACTCTTTGGACCTTGAGAACTAAAGCGAAGAGGTTCGTGAAATTTTAAATTTGACTTCTACGAAATTCCTGAATCACGTTTCGCCAGTTAGAACTGATCTTTAAATACAATAAGAGAGAGGGAGAGAGACTGCAGCAGTAGAGCATTTCGGTGAAGTAATTCTGCCTGGTGTTCTGGTAAAGTGTAGATCGGAACGGCGCGGCGCGGCGCGGCGGGTTCTGTTTCCTATAAAAGAGGGGGGAACTCGAGCGTCGGATCGTGTACGTAATTCCACCCACGTGTTCTCCCTCTGAGCTTCGTCCTACGGTCCATTCATCAAAGCCGGCGGTAGTTAGGTTTCTCTTGAGAAGATGAGTGCCTGCTTGTTTCTCTCTCGAGTTACCGAGCTGCTGTATTCATACGCGCCTCTATTCTTCGTCTAAGTATTCCTTCGTACACGCACACCAAGTTCTTCGCTCCTAGAATGTTGGTGGGTTTCGTTATCAGCTATTCCTTAATGACGCGTTCGCAGCAGAGAACAGCACGTGGAAGTGCAGTATCTTTAAAAGGTATTACCATACCAGTTGGCCATAAACTCGGCTGGATTTATGGCTTCTCGCAAATGTTCCTAATAGCAGCAACGCGCGACCCACTCGCCGATAAATGAATGCTAACTTCAACAAAGGCAATCTAACGAAGAACAAACGCGTGGGCTGAGAAACGAGCGCGTAATCAGTACACGTAGTGCGAGCCGGACTCCGCCGGACTCCCAGTCAGTAACACCGAGCCTGCCATTTCCTTCGACGTTCATTCCATCAGTCTGACTAATGAGATTTCTTTTTCTCTTTAAACGGAGAAGTTTCGACAATGTTTCAACGCCAGAACTTGCAGCAGTGAGCAATGATCGCATGAATGAAGCTCTCATTCATGCTTCGCTTCTACCTCCAACCCTCGCAGCCTCTCAGCTCTGCCAGGTACCAAGAGCAGATCGTACATGCCCCACGCTGTGTCGTACAGTAGACTCCAGAAATGACATCTGTTTCTTTTAACGTTCACCCTTCATTCGTCAATATTCTGTTACCAAAACACTTCGTTCGCACCGCCTTTACCAGACTATTTATTACTGACTTTTAACAATTCAATCACGAAATTCTAAGAAAGAATTCTTCACTAATTCCACTTAACTCATCTATATTACTGAGGGTCACTACTTGATCTTTCACCACTCAAGGATAAAGCTTCTAGTGAATTAATTTCTATTCATACAAATCGTGAGCCGATAAAAAAAGATAATCGCTCAATTTCTCGAGGACGTTATTCCCAGTATTTGGCAAACAGTTGACTGGAAAGTGAAGTACAAGTCTGGGTGGGTATGGCGTGATCATTTGTGTGCGGGTGTCATTTCTGGCGGGCGATGTACGGCCAGGGCGAGCACGAGCGAGTAGTACGCCGAGGCACGCACACGCGTGTAAAACGAAGCGCCGCGACACACGTGATCCCCATTGTCAATTGTACTGGAGGCACGAAGAAGCGCCTGGCTGCCTGGTTGCCTGGTTGCCTGGTTGCCTGCCAGTCGCGTTATTCCGCTGCCCTTTTTTGCTAGCAGCAGCAACATCAGGCAGCAGGACACTGATAGCATACTCGCTCCTTGCTAAGTGGTTACTGGCGGTACACGGCAGACTCGAGGAAAACCGCATGGAACTATCGCCGAGTGTGGCGCGCTCATTCATCGGCGCCGGCACGTAAGCCAGATTAGACATCTACCGAGAGGAGGCTGCTGTGCGTCGCAATCTTTTTAACTCCTGCCCTTCATCTCCGCGTCCATCTCTCCTCTTCCTATGATCCCTGCCGGTCATAGGCAGACCGTTCTTTTCGCGTCGCGACACTCCGTCGACGAGCTAATTGGATGGCCTCTCCTGTATGTACTTTCCTGGGACCAAGGTTTTGCACTTCGATTGAGCATCGCTAGACTCTGTCCGTGATTCCGATCGGCCTTTACTGAATGGGAAGAAACCACTGCTGGCGCTATGCTTTTGCCATCAAGTCGCCACTAAATTATATCGGAATAAGTTGATTAGTGGCGTATTTATCATTGTAGATATTTGGCGGATCGACTGTAGGTAATTAAATCTCTTCTTGCCAGTGTATTTATTTGAAATCAATTGAAACCAGTTTCACATAGAGATTAATATCCAAAGATTTTACTGTCAGCTTTGCCGCGTCTCGAATGTGCGGCGGTGCTCCGGTAAAGGTTGGGGCAGACGCACGACAGATGCTTGGTGGGGAGAGGGAGATTCGGAATAATAAAGCAGTCGAATTAGCATTGAAGAGTGTGAAGGAATACAATGGGTTTGTTGGGCGGGTGCATTAAGTCAGATTAGCGTGTAGTGCGTGCGTACGTTATGCAGGCGATACTAACGAGCAGTCCCTTGTAGCGGAGGGCGAGTGCGGTAAGGCTTTCTCGGTAAGGAGGGAACCGAAAAGGAAGAGTAGAGGGCTCATTCATCGGCTACGAGGAAGAGGACGACTGCCGACTCCCATTCATCGTAGTCTCGTCACGCGTGACGTGCACTCGGGATCGGCTGGATTTTAAGGCCGGTAAGAAGGCCCTGGCTCCTTGCTACCCCCTTGCGCCAGTAGCCGCGCGTCCCAACGGGAAACGCAGAACACGTTTCTTCTTCCACACCGGCCAACAGGAATGTCATAACCCCCCGTAAGGAAGAGCTCACTATCTCAGAATGAACATTGACTTTAATTATACAGAACTCGTTGATCTTCAAAGATTTGACATGAAAATTCAGTCCAAAGCAAATACCAAAACTCAATTGCCTCCGTGTAAATTATCTTCGTGAAGAATTTACTTCCCTTCTGCTCTTATCGATCAAATCTTGTTCGACTGCAATGTTATTATCAGTTGACCGCGATTTGTGTAGCAGCGCGCCAAGTTTGCGATTGGTATGCTCGCCATTCTAGTTAATTAACTGGAAGAAGAAAGCGATCCTTTTGTTGCTGCGGAATGGCAGGAGTGAAATATTATCGCTCGCACCTCAGCTTAGCGATCGAGGCAAGTTTTTTCGGAAGAGCGGCGACTCCTTATCGCCCGCTATGCACCACTACTTAGCGATAACTTACTCGCCGGCCTTAAAGATCGGTCATTAACGGTAACGTTTGCAGCGGAAACATAATTTTCCTGGGGTATGAACGCGGCCTCTCTGCAGGAGAGCTAACGTCTATCTGCTACAAATACTTGGTACCATCCAGCCTTATACATGAACTGGCCAGCGTAGAGCATGCAAAGTATTCGAATCATCTGGTTGATTCGTTCATTACCGGTCGCACACATTCCCTCTTCCTGTACTCTGCTCTACTTTTGTACAAGCAGGTCCAACGGATGAAATACCTCCCGCCGAATAAATATGAGTTAACGAGGCGAGTGCTGTCGGTGAAATACTTAAATGCCCGGCGCAGTCGTCGATGAATTTAATCCGGAACGATAAATCGAGAAAGGGGTATCGGCCGATGACCAACACTTTCGAAAGTACATGTGTATGGAAAAGAGTGGCGGCCAGCTCTCGCCACGATACACTTGCTTCTGATAAATTGCACTACTCGCCACTGCTTACTCCGTTATTATCGCTGACTTCTTTACTTGCCACCTTTATTTCTGTCAGGTTCGCTGCTACACCTCCCCCACCCATTACCACTTCACTGGCGAGTTAATTATCCATCCGGTTTTCAGCAAGTCGGAGGACCAATCGACGGAGATAATGAAACTCTCCAAATGTACAGCTTATCGCGTAAAGACACCGAGTTCGCCGACATTATACTGACAGCCAACACTTAAATCATGTCAATCCGGCGGAAATGGAAATGTCTACTTCCTTTCATTATTTCAGTTTTATTAGTTGCGAGAAAGGTGATTCTTGGTATGATACGGGTACCTTCAGGCGCAAAGTACAATTTACCGTGTCAGTTGGTGTTGGCACTTGAAAAATGGCTTATAATTAAAAAGTAGCGCTGGAGGAACCAGTCTCGGAGCTCTGAGGAGTGTCTCGGGACTTACAAACTGCTACTCTTCAGGTGGAGAAGGTCGTTCGGTGTGAACGTATCGGACGACATTCCACGCCCGCAATTTTTCACGTGTGCTTACGAGCTCGCGCAGTGCAATTACGGACGTTTATTTTTCGTCGCCCGAATAAATCATCGACGCGCGAGCACAGGACATCCAGTGAATAAGAGGGCGAGAAGGAGAGAGAGTGAGAGAGAGAGAGAGGTGGAAGGAGAGGCGAGTGCAACATTTAAATAATCGTTTCGCACGTACACTCTGCGGGCATGATCGTTGCCCGAGCAATTACGGCTCGAGTGGAGACGAGGAGGAGTGCTTTGCTTGAGTGCAGTCAGTGGACGCAATCAATCCTCGTTTACGGCTCTTCCTTGGAAGGAAGGAAGGTCCTCCTTGGCAGAGCTGCGCGCCAGGACACGCACTAAACGGGAGGAGAACTGTCATAAATTATATTTGTCAACTAGTGCGTGTGTCTTCCATATGGCGGCAGCTATACGCGTACATACATCCAGCCATTTCCATTGGCCGTCGGCGAGAATGATGGTCAATTCAGCAGTGATCATTTACCCACACGTCGCAGAATCTACGTAGATCCGCCGCTCGATAATTTATGAAAGAATTATGCGTGAATGCTCGCTTATTATCTGTGTCAAGATGAGAGTGTAAGCCTCTCGCTTCCATCATCGAAGACCTGCTTTTCCCTTGGATCGCCAATAGGCTCGTCAGTTTCAATGGAGTCACTCTTTCCATGAACTCCCTGAACTTCGAAGCAGCGTCAATTGCACGGCCGAGTCTCATGACTAGTTGCAAGAGGCCGTCGCGATTAATTAGAAGCTCGGGAAATGAAGGAATGGCAGCGTGCGATGATCAAAGTCATGCCGATCGGTTCCGCCGTCGCGTCCGATGCCAGGGGAGATCGAAACGAGGAGAATATCACAGTCCGGCGAGATCGAGAGAGGCGCGGGCTTTATTATTTCCTTAAGTTTTACCGGAATCGAGGGCATAATAACTGGTTGTAAAATTTAACAAGCGCCTTATGGAGCAAGATGATCATACCGAGGGTTCGTGCGAAACGCGAGCCGTATGTATAAGAACATCGCACACTTATCGGTACCCTTAAAGCAGTGTTTTCGCGAGTTTTCGCACCACATAAATATTAACTTTGCCTTGCAATTATGAATCCCACCAGCTGATAGAGAATAAAACATTTGTTCTTTTTCCAGCGTGTTGGAATGAAAATCGTGAAGAAAATTACACGGCAAGACAAGAGATTAGACTGGAAGGGGTGAAAGAAATCAGATCGCTCGAAGATAGGCTAACGCCACTCTTGGCAAAGAGAGGACGAAGCAAGGAAAGATGCTCATCTTCCTGTGCGAGCGGTGAAATGATTTCATCCGCGGACAATCCCAAGGATCTCGACGGAGGCAGGAAACAAGAAGCAGGTAGCAATCGCCCGGTGGAATGTGCGGGAAGGTCGAAATAATAGCAACGCGATCTGCTGTACGAGCGGTCTCGCTCGCTGAACACGTATTCCCGAGCAGTCGTTGTCCACAGAGAACACGTGATACTCCACTTGTATCGAACATTAAATTCCTCCGTGTTGTTGCCGACGAGCCCTCAATTACCGGGTGTTATCTATCTTCGAAAATAACTATCGGCTTTTTGTGGAAATCAACAAGTTTCTTGAGGAATACAGTGACATTTCCAAGGAAGTGCATACATTGTAACGGATACAACGTTGTCATTCTATTATCACTCTGCTCACGGCGAGGAAGATGCAGCGATCCAAAGCAATCTCAATAACATGGCGAGCATTATAGTCAGAGATCTGTTTTAGTTGATGACATAATCGCCGCTGCTCTAGCCTAACATCGATTTCTTTCAAGTAGTACACACTGAGTGTCTCTATTCTTAACAAATAAGGAAGCACTCCTTCATAAGTTTCTTTTCTGCAGTGCAAAGAAGTGAAACAATTTGAGTATGTAACAGTTACCACTTCTTGTATTGAAGTATTAAAAAGTAGAAATTGTTCCCAAACAGAAAGAACTTAATACTGGGACATATTTAATGATTTCACACTTCGTAACGTGTTCAAGTAAGACACTGATAGTTTATTGCTCTAAAGCACAACTCGTGACGTAACAGTGTAATAATCGTTGTATTAAACACTAGAAAAACTATCGAGTTATATCAGCTGCCTGCATCAGCAGGAGCCAAATGAGTCATTTGGTATCAGTGGCAACGTTTTCATGGAAACGAGAATAAAGGAAGTGAGGCTTCCTCGATCGTTGGCAGACGCGCTCATCCTTCATTCGGTATTTGCTCGCGCGACGATAGCACAAGTGTCTCTTGACTATAACTGGCAATGAAACCGTAAATTTCTCAAAAGTTGCGTCATATTTCTCGATCGTAGAACAACAGCCTGCCAGACGAATCGGTAAACATTCCTGCCATTTTATCTCCAAACATTCCTGCAAGCAGGACCTCTTGACACTTCACCAAAAGCCCACCTTTCCTTGGGGACTTAATTCAGGAATGAAGAGGGATAGCGAGAGGAACTTTAGGACGAATGAACTCACCATTGAATGTGAATCCATAACGAAACTCGTGGCAGCTCACTTCGGAACGTCAGAAGCAGAGAAATTCGCTGTCAGGCGGCACTTTTGTTGCGTGCGAACGTCCGGAAAAGCCACGTGCGTCCACTCAAGTCGAGCTCAGTCTATCTATGACACCTCTGGCGAGTCACATCCCACGGTACCTCGCAAGTGTTCACTCATTGGCCGCACGTCGAATCGCCAAAATATCAGTAAACCTTTCTCATCCTATTGATAAACACTAATCCAAGTTTCGAAGGCAGTGACAATTAAGAAAAAGACTTGGAAAGACTGCCTGTTCTTCACTGGCCTCCACTCTGCTTCCACTCAAGACACGTGTACCTGAAGCACAGATATCCGCTGTTCAGTCTTTCAAATCGTCACATTCATCACCGAAAAGTCGAAGCACTGCAGTCACTCGGTTCGCCAGGGTGCACTCGAACTTCCCTCTGATATCCAGTGAAAGAATTCCACTTGTACTTCAACTGGATCTCACAGAAACTTGAAGAGTTGCTCGCGCTATCGAGAGATGGAAGTTTCACGGATGAATGAGAGGGAAATGTGAAATTGGGACGGAAGTGTCGAAGTGTAAGTAGCACGGGTCGGTTGGCGCGCATGGATGATTCGAAGTAAGAGTAGCGCCGGCGCGATCGCAACGGCAGGACTCCCTCGAGGACGAGAGGAGTCTAAAAGGACGGTGGCGGTGGCGGTGGCGGCGGCGGCGCGGCGGCAGGCTGGTAAGCGCGCACGAGGCGAGGGTAGAGAGATAGTCTTTATCCCGAAGCTGGTGGCTCGGCGGAGTTGGGTCCCGAGAGGAGAGACGGAGCGAGAAAGAGCCGGTCCAGCGAGCGCAGATTCGTGCCGATGCATCGCGGCAGCGCGATTCGAACGGACTACTCGAACGCGTTCGCCGGAGTTCGGAGGAGCTCGGGCCAGCACACGCAGCCTCCGCAGAGACCATCTCGGCTCTCGGGGACCAGAGACTCCCCCGGACACCGCGGTGGGCCCGCCGCGCCACGCCGCTCCCGGTCCCAGTCCCGGTCCCACGCTTCACCCACTAGATTCGCTCTCGCCCCTCCGATCATTACCCTACTCTCACCCACCCAGACTCCTTGCCCTCTCTCTCTCTCTCTCTCTCTCTCTCTCTCTTCCACGTCTGGACGCATCTCTTCAGATATATCTCGATCGCTCACACGCATCTGCCAGAGTTCAGCATTTCTCACCGTCTCTTTTCATAGCTCAACGAAAACATAACACCTTTACATTCTACACATCTATATTTCGCAATCCGCCAATGCGAACTTACACAGTTTTATGCTTTAGTAATTGCCTTTGTTTATTATAGTCCGTGGAATCGGAGCATTAGGAATCGCGAGACTAACGCAACACTAACTTTGTGTGCCAAAGTACGGGCGGTCCATCATCTGTCGGAACAGATCTTGGACGAAATGTTTGCGCAAGACTAGGCAATAGAACTGCTGGTTAAGTCAGAGCTATACCAATCTCTGGCATCGCCCCACGAATATCAAAGTTTCTTTGATGCTCTATTGCCTTGTTGGAAAATTTACAACATTGCATTATATGCACACTGAAAATAAGAGCGAAGGTGAATAGGCAAAACGAGAGGGGAGAACAGCATCTTACGAGCTCTACGCGGAAGCGAATGCGATCCAAGGATTTTTCAGCGTGTTTGTTGATCGAGCATGCATGCGAGACGAACCTCGTACTTCTTCTCTTGTCGGTTGATATACTTCCAGTCGGTGATAAGCTCGATTATACTAATTAATTTATGCCGCTGACATGGATTGCTATGCTTCCTGGCAATTTGTTCGCTTTCGGTGAGTGGTTAGTGTGTGTGGTTTGATTGATCGCGCGATCCCTCCACCGGAGACCACGCCTATTCCTATTGATGCCTTCTACTTCTTTTAAGTAAAACGTAGCAAGTAAAAGTCCAATCAGTATAGGGATCACCAGCATTGCCTATATACGTGATTCCTTTCCTGGCAGACGATCAACTTAAGTCGGACGCCGAAACCAGATCGTGTACTTCAAAATTTCATCGAATTTCCCAAGCGGAACATGTGTTTCCTTAATGCGAAACACACGCGCTGCTCTAAAGATGATTCTAGCAGCAGCTGCTAGCGACGCGAATCTCCCTTGGATCGCCGCAGACGCCCGAACTTATTTCCCGGAGTCATTTCCTATTTGAATTCGCAAGTACCGATGCTTCTCGTGAATTTGGAATTACCTTAGCTAGAGGAATTACGGAAACCAGATGGCAGGGTGATCACGGTTCACGATTGCAGCTACTTATAGAGATATTCCGAAATGAGTGTGGGTCATATAAGAGTGGAGTATAAGTGCGGACTGCAATCCCGTCCCCGAAGTAAATGCGCCCACGCGGCCGCGCCAAAGAAGGTCAGAACCGAAGCATGGATTTGTCTTATTCGTTCATAGAACATTCAGACCGAACAGCTCGCCTTCCGAGAGACAGGCTGAGCCGGAGTACGGGAAGGAAAGAGAGATGGAAAGTGAGAGAGGGAGAACCCGGTGCAGACACTCACCGGTTTTATGCCAAACGTTAAACTTGTCCCTTTTATAACCGGAGAGACACTCGCATATCCCTCGCGCCTAATGACTGCCTTACCTGCTGCTACGCATACATATCTCCTGCGAACCAACGCCCTTCCTTTGATTCCTTCCCAACCCAATTATGTTGCCATTTCAATCTTAACTCTCTTAGACCCTTTCGCAATTATACATTCACCTGTATCAACAGCTTCTATGCAGTGAAAAAACGTTATACCATCGTTAATTATATGCAACCCTTATTAGCGAACATATTAGCTCCCTTTCGTTAAATGATCAGGTCGAAGTGTTTGATTTCCGTGAGTGGGGAATGCGTGTAACAGTGGTGCGCTCGAAGCAGTGTAATATAGTCCTTGGCTATTAGGGGCTTGCACAACGGAGCCGTTCCAGCAAATAGACAGGATGTTGGACATCCTAATGTAGGGTAGTTCGTCTTGCCATACGCGGATGCCATCTCGCCCGTATTAGGCATCTCCCTCTCGGCTCTCTTTCTCACTCCCGCTCTCGCCGAGTACAATATTTCGTGTGCAATTACGATTCAGACGTCAACGACGAGAGTCCGCGCGCACAGTTGCAAGAGTGCGTTCGCTCGCTCGCTCGCGCTATGATTGTAAGATACGCTTATACCATATTTAGAGCGCGGGATGCTTTAAATGTGAGAGCATATTACGCTCCACCGATGAAAGAGTGAGAGGGAGAGAGCGAGAGAAGGGGGCAGAGGAGAGGTAAGCCTATACACACGCCTGCACGTCTGTATCTGGCATTAACGGTCGCATTATGAAATGGATTTATAATCGCACTCTCTCAGCTCGCCTTCCCGCCGCGCCGCGCCGCGCCGCTTGCCAGCCGGGAAACTCCAGCATACTTGTTACATTTCTGCTATTATGACTTTCCGGGCTCATTTTTCATTTTCCAAAGAAACCGCTCTCTTCTTTTCCTTTACAGTATTTTCCGCTTCTTGTATTCTCGTGAAGTATCTAATTAACTACCGCAATTAGGATTTCGAAAGGTACCGACAAATAGAATTCGGAATTGGTTCAACAATAGTAGAAGGATGGAAGAAAGGGAGAATATTGTTTAAATTGTACAGAAAACGATTGGAGGTGCGGAAACGACTCGCTCAGGAGCACTAAGATCGCGTGGGACCAGTTAGCCCCGCCTTTTGCAGACCAGATGTCATTACTCATTACGCTCTCTGTCCTTAGCCACTCTCATCCTCCTCCTCCTCCTCCTTGATTAAAGGCTTGAAGAAGATCGCTTCTACCCGATAGCCAGCCGCTTATGCCCCCACTCTGGTTTGTCCCTTAAGACCAGGCCGGCTTTCCACTTCCACTCGAGCGTGCGAGGATCCAGTCTGCCGCGGCACTCCATAAATTTCGCGCTAAATCCTAGAATTTCTACAATTCCTGGATAGGTTGAAATGGATCCAAGAATTCGCAACACCGACACCCAAGGGAACTTCGGTTCCATGGTGATGGAGAATGCCGGTCAAGCAATTATCCACAGTATTAGTGCGCGTCCGATGATATTAGTTAGATCTCGCTAGCCCGGCGATCGAGTTAATCAAGTTTTTCTTCAATGGCCAGCGTAAAGTATGGCGTCGCGCCGCCGCGCCGGTTCGATCTGCGAAAACTCTCTCGCGTTGGTTCGCAGGTGTGCGCACCAATCGAGCTGTGTTCCCTAACAAAATAATATCAGGCGTGCGGCAATATTTCACGTCGGCTTTTACGCCGACCACCTTCCGCGGACGAGTACACATCTACATACATGACCCGCATAGAGGTGTACACCTGCCAAGCAAGAGCGAGCCAGATTGTTCGCATAAGTAGCCGGGCTACACGAGTCACACCTGTTGCCTGCTCGAATACACACAGAGCAGCGAGCCCGCCGCGCCGCGCCGTTCCTTCCGACCGTTCACCACCAGCCTTTCCTCTCTGACTCATCCCGGCTTGTCCGGTGCTTGCTCTCCTCGCTATCCCAATTCCTGGTAGCGTCCCTTACGTCGAGCTTACACTCGCCTTTCGAAGAGGGTATTTAGTACAGCCCGGACAGGATGAGTCACTGCCTCTGATTTGTTCATGGTGGGGCAAAAGCACGCGAGATTTATCACGAGGATGCCGGTTAATTCCCTCGAGTCCGATACAAGATAAAACAAGTTTGTGAAAAGACCACAGATTTATTAGATCTTTAAATATTTGAGAATAAAGGAGTATTGCTCAATACCAAGAAAACTGGATCCTGTTGTTAGAGACCAGAGGTTCAAATTTCACTGAATGTTTTCGCGCCACTCGGTTGAGTGCAGCAGTGCTGTAAAGTTCACGCTCGCCGTTCTCTAATCTGTTCGTGTTTACGCACCAAACGGGAATCAAGTTCCACGTGTAGCAGTTGAAATCCTGGGTTGATTCGCAATCAAAAATTCCTTTCCTGTTAAACGTTCAGAGTGCGAAGCTCACGTAAATGTAGTTGACAAAACGGGTAAAACCAGAGAGCGTGGCATCCATATCGCCATACATCCCGACGCTCCACGCACGCGGAACGTTCGAAGTGTACTCATCGCGTGTTTCCGGGTTGTGGGTCAAAGGGTTGTCGAAGTTGGAGATCGATACCGATAGAGCGCGCTAGCATGCACAAATAAGTGGATGCTTCCCCGGTAAAAGCCTCGGCAGTGGTAAGTGTGCTCTCCGGTGAGTGTGTATCGTTCGATGCATTATAATGGAAGCTTGCCGCCACCAGCGAGCTGGGAGGTCCTCTAGATAATGCGGAAAGAGGAGCAAAATAACGATCGAGAGCGAAGCCACTCTGTCAGCCGTATCTCCGCGGAGATATGCATTATGCGCCGGACGCATTAAGCTTCTTACCGTGCCATACCTGCTTCGGTACTGTATGCACACCTTTAACCCTTTCTTCGACTAGAACCTATCGCCTGCATGACTAGTTCAGTCGGCCAAAGTGATTGATGTTCCTATGTGCTGTAATCGAATTCCTTAATTGTGTTCAATTGTGAACGTCAATATGATTTACTCTTGTCAGATACGGTAAAGATTAAAAGTAGTAATGCCCTCAGTTGAATTTTCGCAGCTTTCGATTCAGTAAGATATCAACTCTTCGAGGATCCCTGAATGGAACAAGGTGTGGAGAAGAATGCAAGTAAGTCCGTGTCAACGTTGATCACCAAAACGGTAGAGAGTGAGTCGTTTCGACATTAAAATCCTCTTTTGTTGTCGAGTAAGAATGCAAATGCAAAGCAAATGTAAGGCCTTCTCTCTGCCGGGCTTCAAATCTCTTCTCCTCTGGTGTACGCCCACGTTCGGCCGACTGGCTCTCGATAGCTTCACTTGGCAGGAGGCTTGCCCGTTCCTCGGAATATCTACTCCTGTAAATCATTCACCGAATTTATGCAGACATTATGTAAGGCTAATCGGTCACGGCGCGCTGGAATCGCGTCATTCGATGCGCGGATCGCGAATTATAGGCTCGCAGGCGTCGTGGTGTTCACCTTTCGTTTCGAGGATAATTATAATGATGACGCCCTGTAAGACTAGCTATTGTCGACTCGGCTATTATTGCGGAAAGCCCGACGTCGAAATGTACCGTTAGATTTGTGTGGAAATGGTGGAAGAATCATGGCTAAAGCTTCTAATACGTCCTTCCAAACCTCTCATAGCTGTGTTCAACTCATATAATTGTTGCACAGTAATGCAAAGTTATATAATGCCACTATAATTGTAAAACTTTATCTATACTTTATCACTTGTCTGACATTAAACAATAGCTTGTAAGTGACAATAGTCTCTAGCATGATTCCTCCAGGTGGACAGGTAACAAAAGCTGAAAATACGGTCTAGGGATTTAGCCTAGATATGCTCGATCAGTAATCGGCAATTGTTGGATCATTATGAGGCTTGACTCTCGCTCGGACTGCCGTGCCGATTGTGCACCACTACACACTTACGCGTGTACTTGACATTTTGTGTCCGAGGGACTTAGGGAACTCGATTTGCGTGGGATTGGAATGTTTGGGCTCGCGCGAGAACGAGCGCGCGCGCCATCACCTTTTTGCTCAAAAGACACGTCCCCGTGTCCGCGAGTATTCACCTATTTCAGGACAATGACCTCCGCACCCTAATGGGACCATTTACATGTCGCCTCTTTCTCTCTTTCTCCGCTCTCCCGCGGTATTAAGCACGCAGCCAAAGGAAAACAGTGTCCTCTGTCCTCTCGTCAGAGCCTCTCCTTTCTTCTCGGTCATTCAATGCGCCACGATAAAATAATTGCGATCTCAAGAAATTTATGTTCCACTTCGAAATTTATAACGATCAAGCTTAATTGCCCGGCTACCTACTGCCACAGCGCTATAATTTACTGTATGTGTGTATGTATTTTCCCGTGACTGTGTGCAAGTCGGTACAATAGGTGGTAATTGGCACCTGCGGGAATTAACACGTTAATGAATGGAACGCCGCAAGTCGACATGCCAATGTATACTGTTCAGAGATAATTAAGTCTGGGGCTGTGCACTCAGGAAAAATACTTTAGTTATCGGGTCCCATTAATAAAATGTAGTTCTAATACGCGAACTATAGCCTCCACATCTAGTAATGTTTAATTTAATACATCAAACCAAAACTGCAAACCAAGTTTTACTTGAGAACTCGATAATAGTTTCAATATTGTTTGCAATCTACTGTGATTCTTCCTTAGCATATGATAGAATTTGGGAGTACAATGGAGACTGCATAGAAAGGACCAGATAAATTTTGACAAGTGCTATAGGCGATGCGTGCATACGCTCTTGCATCGAGACACATTGGTATTCGAAGTGCAGGGACTGTCTCTCGCTCTTCCAAGAGAGAGTAAGCGTTGGCAGCCAGTTACTAGGCAGACACACTCGGACCCCAATGCAAATTTCCTCGACACCCGAGAGCGGAGATCTGCTAGGCGTGTAGGCGAGAGATGTCCATCCTCTTACAGGGCCAGTCCCCTGCTTGTATGAGATCGGCTGGATCCAGTGGTGGTACCATAGGCGTGGATAGAACCTTATCTTCATCCCGACTGCCGTAAACGAATATAATGTTATCACTTGCGTAATCTAATACGATTGGATCGTTGGGTTTCGTCCAATCCAGCGTGCCAGATATTCCACGACAAAGTGTAGCTATAGTACCTATGAGTGTATCAAGAAAAGGTTTATGAAGGTTGGTAACACCCTCGCAAATTTCACTGGAACCAGTTATCTACGGATATAATACGTATCGCTTGATGAAAATACGCAGATATCGATATAATTTTGTAAAAGTTAGAATGATTATTTAGAATTGGAAGAGAATTAAGATTTGTCGTTATACTGCCTAAAACGGTCGCGATTTTTTAAAGATGTATTATTTGAGGTCCTAGAGACTAGGTATCCCTAGCTGAATACGCCTGTGTTCGTAGAGAGAAAGTATCATTTGGATGTTTGGTAGACATTGCGTATTGAGCGAGCGTATCCACTGGACTGATCTCCTATTTGCCTTGTTCAGCGTGGCGCCCATGGTTAGTACTCGAGGCACCGTGGTGGTTGATACACGGTGCCTATTGGACGACTCTGTAGGTACATACGTACGGCTCCCCAGGAATCACGTGCAACTTTCCATATCGAGGAGTTTTATAGCTGCGCCTGGTAGTGGGATAACCAGGGGCGCCTACACGCGTTTGGCTTGGAGCGTACCGCGCGCGACAGCATCGCTCAATTGCAGCCTTACACGTACAATCTTGGACGGAGTAAAGCCAAACGCAGATTTATATTGAAAATTGCCTTCTTTTCTTTATTTTTTATTGCCCTCATTTTTTACATTTCTCGTAGAATGTACTGCACTTCAAGTACACTTTGGAGTCAAGTCTTACTAATGGTTTTAAAACGCTTGGTATAATAATGTCTTATTATACAACTTTAGGAGTATAAAAGTCGTGGCCGAACTGAAACTTCGGTGACATTTTCTACACTAGTTTTTTTTACATATTATGTACAAAATAAATAAAGCTAGTTGCTTCGACGTCTGCATTTCAGTCAGCCTTATAATTCAGCCATATCCAACAGAGCATTAAGATGTGTCGGCATCCAATTCATGCCATTGTGACATACAAACAAAACATTGCCATCAATGTAAGCTTGCACATTACCAACTTTGTACACTTGTTTAGCTTCCCTATAACGGTTCGGTATCGGCATGAACAGTATGCCTCTCTCTTCGCACTTCTTCTGCACCAGATCCTTGAAGCCGTGAGGGATTTGGGAAGCAGTTCTGACGGCTTCTGCCAGCCTCTGAAATTTCGAAAATATAGTTAAGTATGTGTTGTGAGATTTTTCAAAAATGAGTAATAACTAGTGTGTACTCTGCAGGACTTATATCTTACCTCCATTCGCGGTTGTACAGTGGGTGGTATTTGGGGTATCGTTGGTAGAGTGCGCTCCAAGCTGGTCAGATACGAAACTTGCTCCAATGCACCTGGTTGGTGACTTTGTGGTCCGCTCACAGCCCGATTCATCATTTCCAATGCTTTCTTAAAGTGGTCCTTTATCAGTGGTTCCATCAATAATTTGTCACTGAGCATTCCCTTCCAACCCATGTACCAGTTTGTAACTTGGTCATAGTTTGGCGAATGGTTCAGCCACAAGGCCAATACTTGTAACCATTTCGGGAAGAAGAATTTATCAAGAAGCCCAGCCATTATATGACACGGTATTAGTTCTTTCCATTCATACACCCAATTCCATTGATCTAGGTGTTGTTGGTGTGGATTTATTACAAACTCCGAAAGTGTGATTTGTAGCTTTGGTATAATATTCTTCACTAAAAATGCTTCCATGTCACCCTTCGAGAAGACCTCGGCCCATGGTTGTAGCATCAAACGAGCCGATCTATCAGACGGATGCCAGCCGCCAAGCGCGGAGCCCAGCTTCCGCCGTATTATTGGATATATTAAAGTATCCAATCTGTTGCGCAATAATGGTAGCCATGGGTGAATCCACGTGTGAATAGGAACAGTGTCTGTTAACGGGTTCCATTCCTCAACTTCGAGTGTTAGCTTCGGAAGAATTAATAAGTCCAAAATGTTTTCTAAAATCCAGCCTGGCAGTAAAGGTATCCAGTGCTCCACCAATTCTATCAGTGGATCGGGTTGCCTGCACGTCCATTGCCTGTATAAGAAAAAAAAAATAATCATTGTTCTCTTCATTCACAAAGCTAAATTTGTTTGTTCATTTTATTCTACTTACTGTATGGCACCTCTTATGGATGGCATCCAAGCATTCCAAACCAGCTGATCATATGGGTGCATATTTCTTGTTTGAAGAGTTGTAGTGCCATTTTCCAAGATGGTTTTCCAATGTTCAAATAACTTTAGTGGTTGTGTAGGTTGAATTAATGGGCTCCAGTTAAACAAACAATCCTTTATCTTTGGTCCAACTGACACGCTAGCTACTTCTGCCAACTCGTACATCCTGAACTCCTCATAATACTTATCTTGCAAGTGCTTGAAAGCCTCTGCAATTTCTTCCAATGTTAAGTCACTTGTTTCATCTGTTATCTTATCCACAATGGAAAGTACTTCTTCCAGTGTATCTATTTGCATCTTTTGGTGATCAACCACCTTGTTCAAATTTTTCTTCTCTGCCTCCAGTGCTACCACCCTATCACTTAAATGCCTTGTTTTTCTATCATTTTGTATTATATCTTGTTCACACATATCCACTAATAAGTTCAAATTATGTTGCAACTCTGGTAAAGCAAAGTTTAATCTAGCCTTTTTATCACTAACAACAACAGTATCATCTGGTCTTTGTTGACCACCAGAGATTGCATGATATCCACTGAGTATTCTCTGCTCTGGACCTGTCATATCAATCACCTTTACTCTACTCATTTCATTTGATATAGGAATCTTTTTATTAGGCCTAAGTTTGCCATCCTCCAAAACTTGATCCACACTTCTGTAAATGTAGTTGACCTTCTTCTTGCTAGTCTCTCCTTTCCTCCATTGGGACACTTTGATTTTAGAGTCCTTCTTGTCATCAATATCATCATCTTTTCTTTTCTCTTGTATTTTAGCTGTCTTCTCTGGTCCATAAGCACCAATAGCTCCTCTTCCTTTCCTGACCTGTGCTTCTACTGGGGCACTGATACCCTGCAGTTGTTTCCCAAGCCCTTTTCCAGGCTCAAAACCCATCTGAAGCAACAGTTTGGCACCAATACCCTTAGTGTGGACTTCCCAACTGCCCATTCCACTTTTGATCAATACAGGATTTACAGGAGCCCTCTTCCTTCTCAGTCCAGCTATATCTCCATCCAAATTCAGATTAAACGATGCTCTCTGTTTAATGTTGCTTGGCCTCTCATCTTCAGAACTAAAATAAAAAGTACAGATTGTTGAATATAAATTGTGTCTTTTCTTAAACCTGATCATAGTAGCTTGTTAATAACAATTAAGCAAAGTACCTTGAACTTCTTATGAACTCCCTCTTAGACCTACTGGTATCGTCATTACTATCATCATCATCTTCATCATCCCTCTTCTTTGGGTCTTCCTTATTCTTTCCTGGTTGCTGAACACCTCCAGCAACGAAATTAACTGGTGCAGTGTAGTTCTTTGGTCCTTTATCGTGAGTCTTGAAAGATGGCCTAGTAGAAATGTCATCTTCCTCACTATCATCTGCCCAGATGCCTGCATGAAAGACGTCCCAATTCATAAATACTATTCAAATTCTAGTTCTACTTCATTCCGAACGTAACCAAATAGTCGTACTTACCAAGCATCTGCTGCTTTTTGGTTAATTTACGCCTCGGTCGATTGATATTAAACTCATTGTCCAAGTCATAGTCTGTGATTTCGAACCTTTCTACCTCGTCGTCCGTCATCTTGAGAATTTCTTATTGTATCGCTTCTAATAATTAATTAGTGTTTCTCCTATTTGTCTGCACTTCATTTGTAACAATAAGTCATACGAAAATACCGTAGGTTATGTTATGTACTAGGTACGCTTCCCGTTTTGTTGTGCAGGATCATCCTGAAGGTGTCGGTATCTACGCTTTGGCAACTTCAGGTATGCAACATTGAATAATGAAATCTTTCATTAAACACTGTTGTTAGATAATCGGAATTACGCCGGCTGAAATATTAAGGCGTGTTAAGATACCTATTCCCATAAGTTCTAATCAATCTTGATAATAATACTTATATCTCATCCTAATAATAGTATTTTAAACACAATGTTACGGACTTCATCTCAATTTGACGTTAATCAACAAAATCCTAAGCAAGCAGGTTGTTTGTGCCGTTTGTGCATTTATTCATAGAGAGAAGAAAATCGGGTCTCGTGATCCTCATGACTGCGAATTGCATCTGCTGTGAATACATTCGCAAGCGGCCTCAACCACTGTCACCAACAGTGATTATGGCGCTTTCTTACGAGTACACAATAATCAATCGAAAAGTTTTGGTCATTGTTATGAACAATAAAAGAGTTTATTTCTAATTGTAAGATTTGGATTATCCGATTGCTGTCTGGGAAAGCAACTCGGTAGAATTGCGAGGGTTTAGAGTTAATTAGGGCAGCGGAGAAACGGAGTAGCGCGAGGCACCGGCCGCCATGGCGATAAGTGAAGGCACGTCGGTTGGCAGCAGTGGGTAGGCAAGGGTTTCGCAGAAGCTACAAATAATTTTGGGTAGTGGCTTCGAGGGTTCGTCGTGCGTGCGTGTGTGTAACCTCGGTGCTCGCCAGTAGCACTCCGTATTGTTGTTTGTTGCGTTGACGATTCACCGGGCCGTTTGAACAACTTCTCGAGGAATTGCCGCTCTTGTTTCCTACGGATCAGTGCCAGTGCTCGGTAGACACTTGGTGTCAGTGTGTTAACCCGAGGGGGAAAGAGCGAGAGAGAGAGGGAGAATACGCCCGTGCCGCCGGTCTGTTTGTTGGTATATCCTGTCGCTGTTGGTTAACTGAGAGATATACGTAAACTTTAGACTCCTCGGCGATGGGAAACGTTCACACTTGCGGACCGAACGAAGCCCTCGTAGTATCAGGTATGCCGCCAATATATTACCTGTGCATGCCCTCGCATTTCGTTCATTCAAGCGGTACAATATGTGAATACCGAGCTGTCACCCTTGGATGCGACAGTAACTCGTCGAGACTGTAACTAAAGCCACTGAGACAGAGATGCACATACTTCATTCTCCTAGTAGCATTCTCTTGATAATGTGTCTTTTCCTTGTATAATTGCATGTCCCTCACTTTGATTGTCTGACACTGCTTGGATTTCCCTGGACTCTATGTTGGGATTTATGTAGCTACATAGATTGCTAGTGGATATATAATGACAATATTGATGAAGACTTTTCTGAATATTTTCTCATACTGGCTGATAAGGATTGTGTAACGGTTCTGTCATACTGATGCGTAATACTTCTGTAGTTAGGATAAACTGGTCAGGGTATACTATGGAAGCTTAAAGTATGCCAAAGTTTAAGGTACTCTTTGCTTTTTCTGGGGATAACTGGTTTGGCATTAAGTTCTAATAAGGTAGATTTGAAAATTTCCAAGTATAATAATATAGAATAGTCAAGAGCCTTAATTGAATTCCTCGGAATCCAAGTTAATTCGATTAAGAGAAATGAAGCATATGTGATGGATATTGGAAACCAATTAGGGAAAGCGGCAATTCCACAGAAATGATGTCAAGGTGACATTAATGAGCTTACAAATAGTAGAATCCTATTCGTGCAATCTACGGTAGGATCATCGGGTTAACAAATCATCTGCATGTATATGACTCTAACATCTGGTTATCTCAGATCTGTCTGCATACATGTGGCAATTTAGTACAGACTAACTCACTTGATTCTCTTATCTTCCGTTCTCTCTCCCTCTCTCACATACACACATTTTTATTGGCAAATAAACTGTTATTTTTAAACCTGACTTTTGTTTTATTATTTACACATCTTCGCACTTCGCGTTTCACAGCAACATCGCTCTAGGTTCTTAAGCTGCTAAATCTTACAATATTTTTCTCAATTCATTTTCGCCTGGGGAAAATGACGAATTTTGCTGCGCTATTTTATCCATACCTCATCTCAGCCATTAGTCAAATTGCATGCGCGCCGCTTAATGTGGTTCTTACCATTCGAAGCAATAATCGTAACGAAGATTCGCTATCGCGCCGGAAGAAGATAAGGTCAGGATCGACTGCTTTCACAAATTTTATAATATTCATGAGCCTGGCATTCAGTCGTGCCGCTATTTACTCGCGCGCTACTCGAAGCTCTCGAGGACTTCGATCGGACGCACGCCGCGTCGCGCCGCCGACATGGTCCGACGGCTCGGTAAAATATATGTAGAGCACACTGGCACATCGAGAGCTCCAAGCGCGCCTTCCAAGTTTCCGCCGCGAGAGCTTTTCACCCGGAAGCGCGTTCTCACTGAAAGGGGAACTATGAGTCATCCCATTACGTCAGCAAGAGAAGGATCCTCTCGATCACGTGTCCCCCTTCTGCCACACCGATTACGGCTATGCACAGTTGACGCTCATTATCAATTGCGACCACTGCGATATCATCTGTATCATTTGCACGTGACTCGTGTGACGCCCGTCCTTGCCTTTGAAATGATTCAACACGGATCGAATCAGCGCGTTGCTTGCCACGCTCTCTCACACCCATACTCCCCCCCCCCCTCTCTCTCTCTCTCTCTCTCTCTCTCTCTCTCTCTCTCTCTCTCTCTCTCTCTCTCTCTGTTCGGCGTCTGGAGGCGCCGATCGATAAGTCCAGCGGGAACACGCGCGAGCGGAAATAAATATCCTTGAGCAAAAGGCGCGCACACATCACCGCAGGATGTGTGTCGGTCGATTAAGGTCTGCTGTCGCGCCAGGTCTTTTTGATCATATCGGCGGCTTTCTCGCCAATCATGTAAATGCCAGCATTGACATGGCCAATGGGCATAGTCGGCATAATTGAAGCGTCGACAACCCTGAGGCCTTCAACTCCGTGAACTTTTAACTGAGGATCGACTACTGCGTCGGGATCAGTGCTCGGGCCCATCTTAGCAGTGCCAACCTCATGGTTCATCATGGAAGGCAGCTGTTTGATGGCGCACCGCCAGTAGTCATCGCTGGCAAACTCGAAACTCCGACACCCGGGGATCTTGATGTCATGAAGGCGACTGTCAAACGCCTGAAAGGCCTCGGTTTTTGACACATTGATCGCGTGTTTGATCCCTTCGAGGACGATTTCGACGTCAGCCGGATGCGAGAAGAAGTTCGGCTCGATCTTAGGGGGATCGAAGGGATTTCTGGAGCGCAGAGTCAGCCGACCAACGCTCCTCGGATTCTGTACGATTGGCCAAATCGACCAGGCATCCTTGTTCTCAATCGGCTTGTAGACTGTGTTGTACAGCTCGTCGGAGATCCTAAGCGCCCTTTTCAAGGGAAAGCCGCCGTCAGAGTGGACGGAACCCCCGGTGAAGAGGAGTTCGACGTCAGGTCTGCTGTCGGTGGCGTATTTCGTTCTAAGAAAGGCAAGAGCTTCGGCGCCACCGGCTACAGACATCAAACCACTTCTGTCCAGGAAGTATTGCAGGAAGACGCTGGGTCTAGCCAGTCTGCTCTGCAGCAGCGATACGCTCTGGTTCACCATAAATGTTAGCCCGAGAAAGCCGATGTGCTCGTACATGTTGTAGCCGACCTTCGCATCCTGAATCACATTAATTCCTAGCTCCTCGAGATGCTCCTTGGGTCCAATTCCCGAAAGCATTAGTAGTTTCGCGGAATCGATCGTGCCTGCAGAGAGGAGGACCTCTTTTGAACAGACCGCACTCTTGATTAAGGTGTCCTTTCTATATTGAACACCATAGGCTCGTTTATTGGCATCTATAAGGATCTTGGTGACGGTGGCTCCAGTGACTATGTCGAGGTTCGGTCGGTCCACTCGGAGATAAGCCTTCGAGGCGCTACAACGCGTTCCCTTATCCATGGTCGCTTGGATGTAAGAGAATCCAATCTGGTCCGCGCCGTTGTAATCCACGATATCGTAGCCGAGCTCAAGTCCTGCCTTGAGAAATGCTTTTGCAAGCTCTGTATGGTAGGGAACATGCTCCACAGACAAGTAGCCTTCATACCCGTGGTATGTCGAGTTCTTAATACCTAGGCGAAAAAGATTACTTTATTATTCACTGTGCAATTAGGACACCTAATACACTACCGAGAAAGACACCGGATAAATCAACTCCTTGAAATGCAAAATTGCAATGTCGAGATACGAGCAAACGAAAGCTTGGAGAAAAACGTGTCTTAAGTTATACTAGCTATTAGCATCTTATAAATACTTAATCGTCTTCCAAGCACTCGAGCTCAGTCTTGTGAATTTCAAGAAGTTTCTTTCATAAGATTGGTCAATTATACAATAAGATGCGATCATGACGGCGGAACGTATAAAGTAACAAGAGCTATTAGATCGAAAAAGATGAAGAATAAAACTCATTACGAACCAGGGACATTGAACTTTTCACTCTTCTTGTAATAATAGAGTACGTCTTGGTATGACCATCCCTCATTTCCGAGTGCAGCCCAGATATCGTAGTCGAGGTGACTACCGCGGGTGTGGATCATGTAATTGAGAGTACTAGTGCCGCCAAGTGCTTTGCCACGGGGCCAGGAGCACTGGCGATTAATCATACCGAGACAAGCCTGACGCTGAGGCTCGACCTTGTAGCCCCAATTGTAGCTGGACAATTGGAAGTAGCCAGCAAGGATAGGGATCTGGTGGAGCAGGCTCTCTGGCGGCCCAGCTTCGAGGAGCAAGACGCGCCATCGTTTATTTTCCGAGAGTCGATTAGCCAAGACGGAGCCACCAGAACCGGCGCCAACTACGATGAAGTCGTATCTCGTGCGAGAAGGATCAATTCTCGAAAATAACTTCTCCACTGATGGACCATAACTCTGAGCAGCATCCAAGAATGTTTCGCTGCCCGCCAGTGAGACTGCCAGAGACAGCAATGCGCCCTTCAGCCAGATCATCGTGTCCTGGAAATCAATCGTTCTTCGAAATAAAGTCTCTCTTGAAAGACTTCCTGTTGAAAACTTGAAGAGCAACATCGATTTCCGCATGGAAGAGCCTCAAGGCAAAAGCATCTTTGTCATCTCCGGGGTCATTAGAGGGAAACACCGATTTCCAATATCGCGCGCGCGCGCGCGCGCGGGCGCCCGTTAATTCCGATATTCGCCGATAGGCAATTGCCGGCAATTTGCTCGTCGAGGTGTACACTTAGGCAGAATGAAAGCCTATTCCCTTCCGTGATCCACTGTAATTACCTAGCGCGCTACTAGTAATTCACAGCGATCAGTAAGACTCTCGGTCCTCCATTCAAAACTTCTGTTGCTACCTGCTCTTTGATGCTAATTCAACTGACAACATGCTTTGCTTCTTGCGATATCTCAGTAATATTTTGAATTGATCTTCAGAAATTGAAGGGGTGCAATTTAAAAATGACAATACACCAAATTTTCGGAGATGAAAGTATAAAACAAGCGCGGGTATTCAGGTGTCATTAGCTTGAACTTTAAAGCAGTGATTGTCCAACAGTGATAACTGCATATTTCAAGTGACATACGTATTACTAACTTGAATGAGACAGGCAACAAAGGAGTTTATCTAAGAATATATTGCCGCGATAATATTTGACCGATAGTAATAAATACCTTTCGAATGGCACTCAATGTCAATGGTCCCCAGTGTATGGCACAGGTTCATTCATTCACAGGCGCTCACTAGCACACTGTAGATAAGCAAAACAACTCGTTCTAACGACGTAGATTTCTTTGCTAAACTGTTCGCGAGACTGCCGGGAATTCGGAAAGAGCGGGAGAGAGAGAAAGAGGATGCGTGAGATTTGTTTTGTTTTAACAGTAGAATTAGCCTAGTCTCGTGACCGTAACAGAGCGAGTTCTGTCAGAGTGGTCGGTCCTTTTTCAGCGGCGGTCCCGGCGATTAATGAGAGGAGAGACTGCGAGAGATCGGGTTCTCCGGGAGTTCAAACTCGAAGATGCGATGTTCGACTCTCCACTCTTACGCGGCGCGGTATCAACTAGAGAAATGCGCTTTCTCTCCCGGTGCTCACGTAATACTTGCCGTGGACTTAAGTAACGCCGACTCCTATACATACAGTGGACAGCGCCTTCTCTCTTTCTCTCTCAGTCACGAGAGGACAGTCTGTTGCTTATCACACACGGCTTACTACTTACTTTTATTTTCGATACTCGGCTCACCGGCAGGTGCGCGTGAGTGCGGTCGCCGCTGATAGTTACCATCAGTTTATATATGGCTTGGCATTTCGATGCAAATTCTTGCGATCGGAGACATTGTTTCTCGAATAGACCGGGGTAGTTTAACGTAGTCATAAGTTAGCATTGTTCGTATGCTAATATTATGCTGATCAATATTTGATTTGCGATTTCGAGACCGCAATTATGGGAGGGGAGAGAATTTTTTTTGTCGCATCTTGATCAGCAAGAAATGTGTCCTTCGGCTCAAAGATACTTGGAGAGTTTTGTCTTTCAACTTCTTAAACGGAGCACTTTATTGCGTGATGCAAAAATTATTAAGTGGGTCAGCGTTCTATAGAATTTCGAATTTATAGGACTAACAAAGGCGACTGCACCCTCATTGTTCCTTGGTCGATCAGCCGTAACGCATGCCGATGTGTTGTTGCTATTATATAAGCCGGAGTTTCGAATTCTTTAACGATACAAAATCGAAAGTGGTCGGTGAAATCTTCTCCCTACTCCCATGGGTTGACATTGGAATAAGCCACCATGAGCCGGCGGTGACTTGCAGGGTGTAGTCGATTTCGGTGGATTTCAACAGAAACCCGTAAGCATACGCCTCCAATCCGACAGCGAGATCGAGAATATTCTATTCATAAATTAGTCCGATAGTGGTAGTGGTAGACGTAACGATATTTTCACAATGGCAAACAAGGAAGTACAACATGAACGAAAGTTGATTAGCATAGACGTTTCAAATGTGGTTGTTCGCAGATAGAAAAAGGGGAAAGCCGCCCGATCATATGGTTGCGCTGATTCTATCAGAATAAATACGCTACAATTTCCCTCGTAATCATAGACGGTTCTCTCATTACCTCGCCACACTTAAGATACCACAAATGAGTATCAAGTACTGGTTGAACTGTAGTAGCCCGAAAATATTTTTCAAGCTTTGGCTTTTTGTCACTGCTCTTGTATTCTGAAACTCTAATAATCACACCTCTACATATATTTTTGTTTATCTGCACTTTGGAATAAATCCCATAAAAACCGTCTTTATTCTCTATTGGAGATAAAAATAATTTTGAAGGATAGAAGGATTTTTGAAAATATTGTCCCCAAGAAAGTGAAAAAGAAGTGTGAATTTTTTAGTGAGAATACCTATATCTTAAAAATTGAAGATGTTCAGATTCAACAATCGATATTTAGGTTCTTCATTATCAAATAAAATTACGTAGTAAATTGTTTACTCCTAAAGTCAGTAGTTCTCAAGATATGCTTATCATTAGAAAAATTCATATTTTTGTCGACGGCTGACAGTTGAGTAACCATTTATGTATAATTACAAAGAAAATTGATGCTATTTCTGCATTTTTATGCGGCTAGAAGTACATAATTGGACCTCTTTATAGGCAGTCCATAGGCACAAAGTCCTTTTGATGTTCTGTCAATTTATTCCCCACTTTTCTGCGGACGTCCCCGAGCCCGCGAAACGGGAGACTGAAAATCCTCTTAGTTCTATGTATGTACGAAACCTTCGGACATGCTTATAGCTTATCTAATACCCTCAGTATCAATAACAACTGAAAGAAATAATTGACACAACTGGTTTGGTATTATCAACGTTGAAGTAACACCAGAAATCGCTGATTCAATAATTTAGCCAAACATGTTTACATTCCTCGCACAAGTTTCAATTGGTCGGAAAATTGTAGTGCTGCTTCACCATATCGGCCAGCTTTTCAGCTATCATATAAACAGGCACGTTCGTATGAGCAGCGGGGATTTCAGGCATGATGGACGCGTCCGCCACTCTCAAACCTTGAACGCCAATGACCTGAAAAGAAGTGTAGCAAATTTTGAAAAATTCACATTAATTCCTTTTTCCATTGCATTGGATGTAAATATTTGTACCTGAAGTTTAGGATTTACCACAGCAGTCGGGTCAGTCTCGGGTCCCATTTTACATGTTCCACACAGATGATAGCTTGTAATTGTTACTTGACGAATCAAACATTCATAGTACTCGTCAGAATCGTATTTGTGTTGCCTGCAGGCCGGCAAATCGACCTTAAATAGTGTCGAGTTGAACCTTTGCATAGCTTTCGTTTGTCCAATCTCAATGCCTTGACGAATTCCCGCTATCAAAGTCTTCAAGTCGTCAGGGTGATCCAAATAGTTGGGGTAAATGCGTGGCTTGTCAGTGATATCCTTTGAAGCGAGTCGAAGGTATCCCCGACTCTTTGGTTTCTGGACTACTTGGATTGTACTCCAGCTATGCACCTTCTCAAGGGGTGCGAACGCGTCGACTACGTCCTGCTTCATCCCCTTGATCGAGATGATCGGTGAGTTGGCACCGAGAGAACTAGCGAAGAAGATTTGCTCCATATTCGGCCTGACTCTCACTTGATTAGGATTGAAAACATCCGAGTAAAAAAGACATTCGCTACCACCTACTATCGAAAAGGGTCCGGTCCGATGCATTAAGTAATCCTTAAAGTACGGTTTGCCAGGGGTGAACAATTCGTCGTTCGACAAACTAACCGGTTGATCGACAGTGTGTATTACTCCAATGTAGCCGATATGATCCTGAAGGTTCTTGCCAACCGGCGCGTCCTTGATAACTTCGATATCGAGAGCTCTCAGCTGTTCGGCCGGTCCTATTCCAGACAGCATCAACAACTGAGCTGATCCAATTGCACCCGCGCTCACGATCACTTCTTTCCTAGCATTCACCGTCAGGTGCCTGCCATTCTTAACGAATTGGACGCCGGTGGCTTGCTTTCTTCGCCTGTTGATCATGATTTTCTTGACGAGACTGTTCTTGGTGACGTGAAGGTTCCTACGGTGTTTGGAGTGGAGATACGCCCGATTACTGCTCATTCTGCTGGAATCGATAGTCGACGTCTGGAGGTAAGAGAAGCCGATCATGTCTTCGGCATTATAGTCCCGAATAGGATATCCCATCTCTCTACTGGCCTTCATGAAGGCTTCGGCTAATGGAGTATGATACTCAGGATAGTTTACAGGAATTGGTCCATTCGTTCCATGGAACCTGGTATCGTGTTCCAATTCAGGGATGAGCATCTTCTCCAATTTTTTGAAGTACTTGAGTACGTCGTAGTAAGCCCAACCGTTGTTGCCGTCCCTGGCCCACTGATTGTAGTCTTCGGGGTGGCCTCTGGTTACGATCATCTGATTGATCGTACTGGTCCCACCCATCACCCTACCGGTTGGCCAGTAGCACTGCTCGTTCGGGGCACCGAGGCAGTATTTCTCGTTTCGTTCAGTCGGATACATTGTACTCAGGGATTGGTTCGCTCTGACTAGAGCCAATAAAAGTGGTATATCCATATTAAATACTTCTTCGTCACCAGCCTCAATGAGGAGCACAGAAGCTGAGGGCACCTCACTAAGCCTCGAGGCAATTATGCAACCAGCCGATCCGGCACCCACAACAATGAAATCATATTTCGAGTTGTTCCTGGGTGTTACATCCGGTTGCGCCGCATTCTTAAACTGATGTGCATCGCCCAGTGTCTTGAGGGTGCCATAGACAAGATCTGGATCCGGTTGAGTGGTGTCGAAGTCCTCGCAATTGTAGAGGTTCCGGTAACGACCGTTCTCTCGGCAGGTTTGGAAGTTTGTTTGGTGCGACGGCGTCCAGCAAAGTACCACTAGTAGGAAGCACAACCAAGAGGGTGCGAGCTCTTGCTGCTTCATATCCGGCCGGCTTTCTGTTAAACGACGAATGGCAAAATGAAGAAAGCCGCCTGCATATCTCTCATCAGTGTAGTATATATAGAGCTGGAATCTTTTTAAAACTTCCGGATCGCCGCGTGGACTACCTTGTGCATTACGTACATACTTATTGCTGGGCACACGTGACATCACACACCCTGTCTTCCGTAACACCGATGCGCCGATGACTTCTACATTACTAATACGCGCGGGTGCAACAAGCACTTAAGCAATTTATGGGTCACGATATCTCGAGCGCGATTGGACTTGCGTTTCCTGAAAACGCGCTGCTATCTGTCGTGGCGGCGCCCGGTAACAGCGCATTCCTGCTTCCGCAATCGTACACTAACTGCTGCCGGCAAGCCGGCAGCACAAAATTGCATTTCCAAAGAACGTTCCAGCAGTGCGAATCCTTGTACTAAAGCGAGCTCCGCGAGACTGCTGGGATTCTTAGAGCGTGAAGGGTTAAGTTGTATCAGGAAGTAACTTCGACTTGGTTAGTCTGCAGGAGCGAATTGCTTTGGAGGCGTGTCTGCTTCGAGTGACTGAAAACAACGGGGACAGGTGGCTCGGTTGTTTGCATTATGGCGATAAGCTGCGTAGGTCATTGCCGAGCTATCATCGCGACACTCTCCTTCCATCAAGTGTAAGGAAACATTAACCGAGTAACTGGTTCACTTCGATTCGCCGCATGCTTCCATTAATGCCTTAGCCTAATATTTGAATCCTCAACGAGCTGTGTCTACAAGTGTGCGATTGTTTGATTAGTAAACTTTCAATAATTCAAAGTACCGTCATTCTGATTCAACGCAAGAGCACTGGTGGGATCTGCCTTTTATTTATTGCTCTTGATAGACGACTGCCTCACCCACGCTTTTGCAACACTCGGTAAATCTTTTGTAGAAATGATACGTATACGAGAGAACTGTTAAATTACCGGCGATAAATAGTTCTTTTCTTGTGTTTTCATCTCCTTGTATTCGACCCATTCATCTTGTGCTAAACATAAGAAAATACCAAGTCTGATACTCTCTGGGGTAGTTCTAGGTTTGCTTGATCATATCAGTTGTTTTCCCGGCTATCATGTAAACAAGTATGTATATTCAAATGAGCCAATGAAAGTTCTGGAAGGGGAAGCATCTACCACCCGCAAGCTCTTGATTCCGATCACCTGAAATAAGCCCAGTTCCGATAGAAATCAAAGAATAAGCATAGGTCGATTACATCGGAATAAAAGGCACCAGTAATGCTAGCTAAGGGGCCTCTTTGGTAAATAAGCTAGTCGCTTAAGTACGGCGTTCTTGGTTTAATCAACTCATTAAAGAGACGAGTGACTGGTTGGTCGACAGTGTACACTAGTTCGGAGTACGCAACGTGATCCTGGAGGTGCATCCTGCACCACCTTGATCCCCATTCTCCGGAGGTGGTATGCTAGACTAACTCCAAACAGCATGTGGCAAGCCTATCACCCCGGCGCGCAAAGCCACTTCCTTCCTGGCGAATATCTTAATTAATATATTATCCTTGATGAATTGGATGCCCTCAGCTTTGTCTATTGTCATGATTAGTCAGTATCTTGTTGGCGACACTCCGTTTTCTCAGTGAAGATTTGTTCTAAGCCTCGAGTGCAAATACCCCCGATTGCTGCTCACTCTACTGCCGTTGAAGGTCGAGGACTGCAAGTAGCCGAAGTCTGTCAAGTCTCCAGTGTTGTAGTCTGGCGAGGGGTAACCCATTTCCACTGCCGTCTCTATGAAAGCCCGAGCGATTCGGCTTCAGAAGGGAGGATATGTAACGGGAATCGGTCTAATGGTCCCATGCTCTCTGTTGTCTCCGAATTCGGGGATTTGTATTGTTTCAAGCTTTTTCAAGTACTTCAGCACATCTCTGTATGCCTTCATCCTATTCTTGGCGCAATTGTTATAGTTCTTTGGATGACCTCCGCACGCTATTATGTAATTCAGAGTACTGGAATGCCCCATTACTTTTTTTCGAGACACGAAGCACCTTTGATCGGACAAGCTAAGGCAGTATTTCTTACTGCGTTCAGAAGTGTAGTATAAGAGAAATATTGCGGACTAATATGGAACTAATAGGAGAATTTCCACCACATAGATTTCCTCCTCGCCGGTTTTTACGAGAAACATTTTTTGCTTGTCCCACTCGCTGAATCTTGAGGCGATCACCGAACCGGCCGAACCAGCACCCACAATGATGAAATCGTACGGGCTTCCGTCATTCGGTGTGATGTCAGAATGGACCGCGTGCTGAAACTGGTCGGCCAGCTCTATTATTCTCACAGTGGCTGTGATTTATTCCGGTTGAAGTCGAGTAATGTCGAAGTCATTGCAGCCATAAAGATTTTTTTAACGGAGTACTTCGCTGTGGAAACATACGTCTTCGCCATGGAACACTATGGCACTGCTAAGAATCAATAGCAAATTAAACAACTGCATACAGTGACTCGACAGTTAGACGTTTAAATACTGAAAAAACTGGATGATGATATACCGTATATATAAGTCAGTCTTGTTTAATGAAACTATTGTATCTAGGACTGTGCATGAGTATTGAATGCAAACGAGAATGACTTTCCGTTGTGATCGCAGCTGGTCTCGTAATGTTCCTCACTGTGCTAACACGAACACATTCAGTAACTGTTTTATGCAAAAATTAATGTGCTCCACTTGGTATTCTCATAATGAAGCCAATAAAAGCAGCCCTGTTGAAAGAACATTCCAAAACTCCCTTTGAACGTCATATAATTGTTATTAATAGAGTGTAGTGTTAGATATTGCAGATTGTATAAGCACGATAAAGGTAGATCAAGAACAGGCGCTGTAATTTTTCTGAATGTTATTGAGCACTTGACTGAAAAACAAGGCGGTCAGAGGTGCGCATATGTCGGGGAAAACATGCGTCCTTTATGTGCCATCACAATTTGTGAGGCATCAATTTCCTTATCGACACCAAAGAGAAATCGTCTTAACTCTCCTTTATTTCATGCATTTACGCAGTAAGTTTCCAGACCCTCTGCCATGCGTCATTGTGCTTCCAGAAAGAGTCTCCGTTTCGCCCAATAATTGCACAATTGCTATACTCACCGTCTCTCTCTCTACCTTCTGCTATTAAGAATCCTGCATTGGAAATTTAGGCAGAATTTGGGGATTCATTGTTTAGAGCATAGAGCATTGAGCAAAGTATTAGGATAGTTGATACGATTAGAGAGTAGTCATAAACGCAACACCTTTCGTCACAATAAATTGCGTGGTTATCGCTGCTACATTAACGAACAAGGCTGACCCAGTTTCAACTTATGTCGAGATAATATCGCTATGCCAGTTGTACGCGAATGCGCTTCGCAAACAGCAGTACTAATAGAGGTCACAATTTCATATTGTTCCAAGTGTAAGTAAGAATAGCATTTATTTGTCGAGGTAGTCATTGTACAATCATCAAAATCTTGATTTAGAAGCAGAACAGGCAAGCGGAGTGTCCTCCAATTGTAGTTTTACATTCATTCAATGGGATATCCCCAGTCCTCTTTGATCATATCAGCCGCCTTCTCCGCGATCATGTATGTAGGGATGTTGGTATGCCCAGCAATAATTTCTGGCATGATCGACGAGTCTACAACCCGTAACCCTTTCACGCCGATCACCTGAAACAATCACCCAAGTATTTGAACGTCTTTTCCCCCGGTTCCTCGATTGCTTCCTGCTGAAAATTCGTGCAAACAAATTCTCGAGAGCCTGAGGAGTTCGGCTTATAAATAGATGTTGATTCATGAAGGTGAATTGCGTGACAGGCGAGAAAAAAGTTAAAGGGGATCCAGCAACTCGCTGAATCATTGTTGCGGTTTACGCTTCCAATTAGCAGAAGCGCTTTTTTAGCTGCTGGGCTAGTTACTGGGATTTCTTTCGACCGGTGCATTTTTCCTGGTCGCTCATGAAAATAGCCGGGGAATATGCAATAAAACGAGTGGAAGAATGAAGAATGAAGAGGTGGAGAAACAACAATGAGGATACCTTTAGCCTGGGGTCGACCACTGCTGTTTTATCGTTTCTTGGGCCCATTTTACAAGATCCCGAGTAGTGATAAATATTCATTGTCTCAGTACGAATGTGACAGAGCCAGTACTCGTCGGAGTCATAGCGATAGCCCTCGCAACCGGGCAGGGTCTTGTTGTGAAACTTGGTGCCAAATTTCCTCATGGCCTTTGTCTGGCTAAGCTCTATGGTCACTCGAATGCCTGCTATCAGTACCCTAATATCTTCAGGATCATCGAGGTAATTGGGTACGATTTTTGGTTTCACCATCACATCCTTTGATCGCAGCCTCACCCAGCCTCTACTTTTCGGCTTCAAGAGAAGTGGAAAGACGCCGAAAGCATGTCGGGTTTGAAACTCGGCAAACATATTTTGTATGCGATCGTTGATTCCCAAGGCATTTGATACCGACTTCTCGTAGATTGGCCCGGCCAGTTGGAGCAGCTCGATATTAGGTATACCCTTTCGTTTGTTGGGGTCGTCCACATTCAAGAAGGCTATGGTCTCGCATCCTCCCGGCACGGTTATCGGTCCGCTCTGCCTCAGTAGGAAATCCTTGAGGTAGGGTTGGGTTGGGTCGGTTATATCCACTTCCCTTATGGTCACCGGTTGATCAACGGTGAAGGTCAAGCCCGCATAGGCTATATGATCCATCACGTTATCCCCAACGGGTGCGTCCTTTATCACCTGAATCCCCAAACTTCTCAAGTGGTCGGCTGGTCCTATACCGGATAGCATGAGCAACTGCGGCGAGCCTACCGCACCCGCGCAAAGTAATACTTCTCTCTTCGCGAATACTTTAATAAACTTGCCATTCTTGGCGAAGAGTACTCCAGTCGCGCGTTTCTTAGTTCGATCAAAAAGTATCCTGTGTACCATGCTGCTTTTACTGATGTCGAGATTAGGCTTCTGCTTTCCATATAAGTATGCCTTGTTGCTGCTCACTCTGAATCCTTTGTGAGTGGTTGATTGAATGTAGGCGAATCCAATACTGTCCTTCCTATTGTAATCGGTTAAAGGGTAGCCCTGTTCCTGGCCGGCCTTGAGGAAAGCTTCGGCTACGGGGGTGTGATAGGGTGCATGGGAAATAGAAACTGGACCGTTTGTCCCTCGGTACTTAGTATCTTCGCGCAATTCTGGGATGCGGACGTTTTCCAATTTTTTGAAGTATTTAAGCACGTCCTTATAGGACCAACCGTCGTTGCCCATCGCTGCCCACCGATCGTAGTCCTCGGGGCTTCCTCTGGTTGCGATCATATAGTTGAGGACACTGCTTCCACCCATAACCTTGCCTCTCGGCCAATTGCACCGGTGATCGCGCATCCCGACGCAGTACTTGTCCGAAGGCTCCGTTCTGTATTGCCAGTTTATCTCACTCACACTTTGCAGCATCCCGACCAGCAAGGGTACGTCCATAAGCATGTTCTCGTCCGGTCCTGCCTCGATCAGCAGCACTCGCGCGTCCCCAATTTCACTGAGCCTGGCGACCAGTGCCGCCCCTGCGGTTCCAGCACCCACTACTATAAAATCGTACACTGATTCTTCATTGGGCGTCACGTCAATCGTATTGTTTCTTGACCAGAGAATATTCTGGCGTAGAAATTCAATACCGCCGATTCCTGATTGTACTAAGTTTTCCACTGGGCTACTGACAAAGTCCGTCTGGCCGTACAAGTTCCTATAGGGCCTCGAGACATCCGGTTGAGGTAGAGCATGATGCCCGGCTATCGTCAGCAGCAGAGGAAGAATCAGAGTTCCATCCAAACGACGAAGCATGTCGGGATATAAGTGGGAAAGCGGAAAACCTTCTCATATATATGCAGTCCAGCCTCCACTTTGTACACGTGACATCTCGGCAGGCCAACACTCCCCGGAAGATTGCTCGCGCTTTACTCTCTTACGTCAAATCACCTTTTGCTCTCTGAGCATCGACGGTATTATTCTTTCATCTTTTTCTCTGCCCCCGAAAACCTTCCATTCCATCACAGACCGGTTCGAAAGACAAATTATTTATCAAACCAACTATACCAAAGTACACAGTAATAGGAAAGACCAGTTTCGAATTTGCATCTTGAGGATTTCGCGTAATACTGACACGCAGGGGTTTGTTTCTTATCCAAAGCGAGACTCAAAATCCTATTTCGAGTGATGTCTGCTTAACCCTTATAATTCATTCCTGTACGTTCTTTGACCACTTCTGATACAGAAATATTAGGAGGGGTAAGAACGAATGGTAAAATGCAGCGCCTTCTATACTAGTCAATTAAAAACTAGTAAATTGTGGACTGATTGCGATTTTTGTATTATCCGATTAAGAGAAGCCTTTGGTCAGTATAATCCATTCGAGGCAGGTTACACAACTTGCAGCGTATAAACGAGGAATTACGTTCGTCGATGGTCATTCATCAACGGTTCGTGATAAGTAATCGTTCTTCAGTTTACTGTGAGTAGTTTTTAATCGAGGATCCTTCAGCAAGTATTTTTTCTCATTTTCGATATTTAAAAAAATTCAGTGTAGTTATAACGCAAATTCACAAATAATTCGAAGGAATTATTTTCCAATTAATTGATTCAAAGCGCTATCGCAATTGGTGACGCGATTATTGTACAAGAGAATCCCCATTCTGGGTTCCAGGAAGTGATTTTATTTAAGAAATGAAGGAAAGTATCATTCGTGAAGCATGTTCCTGGAAGAAGTTTTAATTTCCAATATCGCCGTATAAGTATTTAATTACGCGAGCCCATCTACATATATATATGTATCTCCGTTAAATGAAACGGGTTCTAGATCTTGTTCTTATTAGTGCCTTATTTTTGTCACAAAACACACACGCACACACGATTGTCTGACATACATATACGCTATGGCACTTTTAATTGTTCATAAATTACCTGAGGCAAGTCTTGCACTAGTGCGAGCCAGTTCGAGAATACCGCTCCACGCAATTACAATATAAATTTCATCCATTCAATTTCAATTAGCGAATCACATGGATAATGCTCGAACAAGTGCCGACAGGCAGCGAAATGGGTTACGATTGGAAAGCGGGGCTTGGGAAAAGCAGCGATTACTTTCTCAATTTTTCCGAATCGGTTTGTATGAAACAATTCTGTTGGATACTAGTATCTTTGGTGCTCTTTTCTGTACATTAACCCATTAGGGGCCAAGCAGTGGTCTCTAATTGGTCAAAACAATGCTATGAATGGGTTGCAATATCAACTGCTAATAAATGTTAGAACAATAGTTATAATAAATGCAACAACAAAAACTCAACAATCCTAGGAAGTATTCCTTACACATGCACGCATGCACACATACCCTCGTAGAATTCGAAATAACAATTAGGTAACAAAGGAAGAAGAAGCGTTTCTTCGAAATAGCACTCAGCAATTTAATGGAGTTTCGATCACACGTTCCTTCAAGGATAGTGCGTAACGCGTGCTTCAAGAACTAAATTCACTATACACAATTGGCTATATTCTCGAGGCCTCACGAAGCACTGGGTGTTTCGAGCGCGAACCAATCACTCTTAATAAGATCGGCACCCTTTTCACCAATCATAATCACTGGAGCATTAGTATTGCCGCTAGAAATAGTAGGCATAATAGAGGCGTCGATGACCCTCAGTCCAGGAACACCATAAACTCTCAGCCTGGGGTCTACCACTGCTTCCGGATCGGTGGCTGGACCCATCTTGGCAGTGCCAACTGGATGATAGATCGTCATAGAGATATGTCGAATGTGGCATTCCCAGTAGGCGTCCGAGGCGAATTTCAAATGCCTGCAGCCGGGTATCTTGAGTCTGTGAAGCCTCGAGCCGAATTGCTTGAAGACCTTGGCCTCGCTCACCCTTACGGCGAGCTTGGCACCCTCGACGAGGGTCGCGATGTCTAAAGGATGCGAGAAGTAGTTGGCATCAATGACAGGACTATGGAAGGGGCTGTTGCTCCTGAGGCGAACGGTCCCACGGGATTTCGGCCTAAGTAACAAGGGCATGATAGTCCAGGCATCCTTGTTGGCGATCGGCCGATAAACAGCATTGTAGACTTCATCGGTGATACCAAGGACCTTGCGCACCTGGGCGCCGGCGTCCGAGCTGATTGACGCCGGTGCCATGTGGAACTGCACATCCGGATAGTCGATCGACCAATTGGCGTACTTAGTATTGACGAAAGCGTAGCCCTCGACTCCGCCGAGCGTCGTCATCGGACCCCGGCCATTGGCTACGTAATGCATTGTGACCGGTGCTGCCTGGAAGCGGTCCTGGACGATAGCAACCGGCTTGTCAATCAGGAATGTCAGCCCACCCATACCAACATGGTCCTGCAAATTATCTCCGACTCTGAGATCCTTCACCACTGGAATCCCAAGCTCCCTCAAGTGCTCCTTTGGTCCTATCCCCGAAAGCATAAGGATCTGAGCACTATTGATTGCTCCTGCCGACAGGATCACTTCCTTGCGTGCTCGCACTACTTGACGACGACCGTTGCGCACAAACTCGACACCTATTGCTCGCTTTGTCATTGGGTCGAGGATGACCTTGGTTACGTGGCAGTTCATCGCGGTGTGCATGTTCCTCCTGAGCCGGACAGGCCTTAGAAAGGCCTTGGCCGTGGAACATCTACTGCCGCGGCGAATGGTGCCTTGAGCAATCATAAAGCCGGTCTGTTTCTCACCGTTTATATCTCGATTCTCGTAGCCGATTTCCATACCAGCTTGAACAAACGCTACCACCAGCGGCGTCTTCCATGGCGACTCTTGGACAGTAAGGTAGCCACCGGTCGAGTGATAGGGGCTCTTCTGAAGATAGGGGTTCCTATTGTCCTCGGACTTCTTGAAATAATAGAGCGCCTGCTCGTAGCCCCAGCCCGGATTACCCAGAGCCTCCCAGTGCTCGTAATCGTGTCTATTTCCTCTCACGTAGAGCATATAGTTCAAGACACTCGAACCTCCGAGAACCTTGCCGCGCGGCCAATTGCAACGTCCACCCTTCATAGCGAGACAAGCACGACCGGTTGGCTCCGTCTTGTACTTCCAGTCAAGCTTAGTGAGCTGTAGATATGCTGCCAGCGAGGGTACATCCGTTACTTCGTTCTCATCGGGACCAGCTTCCAGTAGTAATACCTTCCAATCAGGTATCTCTGACAACCTGCTGGCCACTACGGCTCCTGCCGATCCTCCGCCAACGATTACGAAGTCGTACTCGGGATATAGGGGGTATCGATCGATAGGTCGACTCTCGGGGTCCAATTGATCGTAACGGTAATAGGAGAGTCCAGCTATCAACAAAGGTACCAGCCAGAGGCTCGTACCAACCAGACCAAGAGCACCTTTTAACGCCGAAGTCACTACGATCGTACTGAAAACCATTCTTCCAAGTTCTTGCTGGATTGTCCCTCTGTGCTGCACTCGTCACTCTCACCTCGTCAGCTCCCAAGAATTTCATTACAATCTGTTTTCTCGCTTCGACTGCATCCCGATCAAACATCGAGAGATTGAGTCTTGCCAAGTTTTCCAACATCGCAGTTTATTTTCTTCATCATAGTGGCTTGCTCTGCTCGGACTAGCTGCAATGGAGAATCATACCCATTAGTAATCTCGCGATACAATGTTGCAATAGATCTTATCGGTACAAATGCATCGATAATTAGGGATGTAAATTACGACGACTTTGTGCCAAAGTGTTTCTACGGAAGTAATCAATCGCACGTCATTAATTGCATAGTCGGCTCAGAGTATCGGTTCAGTCCGATTACACGAACGTTTGTGTTACATTCATAATGAGCATGCTCTGAAATTCAGGTTATTTGAACGCTTAGTAACATCTCTGATGTGAACGCTCCTGTTTAACAGGATAGAAGCGCTTCTTTCTGGAGCGTGATTCGGGCTTAATAATCCTGTCCGTCGAAACGACTTGAAGTCTCGGCCGAAGAAAGCCGGAAGGAAGAACCTGCATAGACGAAGGAGTCACGCTGGGAAATAAGGAAATGCGTGGTTTCTCAGGAACGCCTCGCAATCGCGCGCACTATGAGAATGCTATCATTCTGAATGTAAATTCACATCTCTTGGATCATTTGGCTCCACATCACGGCGCACCAACAGATTTCGTTTTAATATAACGCGAATACTGGCATTATCCCATGGAGAACCAGTTTTAAAAAAACTAGAAGGTCAACAGCGACCTTCCGCCCCACTTCTGTCCTCCAGTGACTTTTTTTGCAGGATGCCAGTACTGCATAAACATTAATGTATTATTTGGAAAAAGTCCGAGGAGATGAAGCGAGCAGAAATTTAGCATTGAATTTCTATGCGTGCCGGCGTATAAGTTCCTGTAGCAGGAAACGACGCGACGGCCGGCTGAACTCATCGATTATCGCTTGGAAAATGTGGGTTAGCTAGGAGTGCGCGTGTCACCAGGGAGAGCATGTTGAGTAGCTGGTAAGCTCTAATCGAGGAACAAATGGAGGTGGTTATGCCGGTAGGCCTCTCTGCCGTGCAGAACAGGATGGTGATCTCATAACGGGGAAAGGAGAAAGTGTTTTATCGGCTCAGACTTCTGCCACGCTCGTTTCCCTCGAGATGCCGGAGTCACAGTTACGTTAGAGATTCTTCCATTCCATTTTCCCTTGACCGTCCACCTCCCTCGCCCCGCAACACCCCTGACCCCGACAACACTTTTTACCATTCAACCAATTCTCCACTCTTGTGCTTCCAAGTTTCTAGTTTCCACCTAGCCTCTGCGCTAATTTGAACAATTCGAGGTCTTGAGCGTGTTCGAACTCTTTCGAGACTTTTCAACGCTCATCCGTAATCTGCCCC
Organism: Ectemnius continuus; assembly: GCA_910591665.1. Taxonomy (NCBI): domain Eukaryota; kingdom Metazoa; phylum Arthropoda; class Insecta; order Hymenoptera; family Crabronidae; genus Ectemnius; species Ectemnius continuus. Next base: position 23,123,286 of record OU342856.1, read on the forward strand.
ATTACTTTCAAAGAAAGTGAGAGTGTCCCCTGGAAACGACCGGCATACACACTCACTACCACGTGCAGGCCGCCGTTACTGGAAATACCTGAGAGATTGCCTATCAAAATGCCAATCATTCCAATTTTCACACGGACACGATCAATCTTGCAACAATAACTTTAGTACTACAAATCGGACAACCGAGAAAGTGAGTTATAGTTTTAAAAGGAGTGGTGGTAGTAGGTGTACTCGGAAGTAAAATTCACAAGCGTTCTGTCGAGATGGAGAAACTCTGCTATCTCTCGATCGGTAGCCAGAATCTGTTTCAGTTTTATAAATGCATCGAATCGTTTCAACGGAGATAACAGTCTGCCGGGCTTTCTGGCAAACATAGCCGAAAGGCCGGATGTAACTGGCATACTCGTGAGTGGATAAGGAAGGAAGAACACTCAGTTGGAATAAGAAATTGACTTTGGAATTCGCGTATCACGCAATGAAAGTCACGCGGAAGTAACCTTTCTTCTTTCTTCATTTCCCATTTCATCCTTCCGTCTATTTCTCTCTCTCTCTCTCCCCCTATCTTTCCCTCACTTACACTTGTCGGAAAATGACTTGTTAGGTAGGCAACACGGAAGCGCACGCTCCCCGGCTCCGACTCAAACACCTCACATTCTAATGTCTTAAGTATAACATGATACACACTTCTCAATTCCGAGTCCCCCACTCGCGTAATGAGAGCCTCGCATAATAACATTTAACTGCTTAATTGCCACATTTCTAAACGGTGCCTATTTCTCTTGTTCTGTTGCAGGTAAGAATTGAGGTTGAATCTTGCGACACTTAGGGTATGTAGCATTTATTGCCAATGAATTCGGATTAAGTGCTTTGGTGGCTTCCGTCCGAGTTGCGCGAGGGTCATTAAGATTTCTCAGTGGTCTCTTAATGAGTGAATGGCATTAGGTCGAGGCTAAATGGAATCAACGTTAATAGGATTATTAATATTCCTATTTCTCGCAATTCGGGCCATTGCGGAGTCGAATAAATTCTCTTCGGGACGGCCCGTAGGCCACGACTTTTTCTCCCACGAGAATTTCGTCGGTTACGTAAGGAACGGCAGGCGCTAACTCGTCCCAAATACTTGGGGAGAAACGCCGAGGACGAAGCTCTCGAGCGGTTCGAGTTCTGCCTCGGCGGAACCGGAAGTGGAAGTTGTCCGGATACAATGGAATAAGTGGCAGGAAGAATCTGTTTACTCGTGATTTGTGTTCCTTACGATCAGCACATCTGCCTGTACGTGTGTTCGAGCGAGCAGGTGTTTTCACAGCTCGCTGCGTCCTTTCTATTTAGTTACGCGTGAGTGTAATTGCCTCCTTCGTTGCTTGCGGTCTCTCAAGGTCTTCTACATTCAGAATGCTTTTGAAATTACTAATTATTTACCAAAATAGTAAGTAGTACAAGAAGAGGACTTTCATTAGGGTGGCTAGGTTTTTAGTTTCCGGCTACAAATTACCAGAAACCTGTTGGGGTTTTTGATCTTGCAAGATTCACCGCAATTATCATAATTTATAATCGGCGGTACTTACTTATATAACCGGTAGATTTCCGCAATTAGGTCTTTGAAGATTGCTCATGAAGCCCGCGATGATGTAGCTGCCTCGCGTAAAGTTCTAGAAGACAGATGTTAATCCGAGTTAGATTGATGCAATGCAACCAGGTCGTTCCATGAAAGTCACCTGACTCTAATCAATTACAATCTAGATCAATATGTATAAGGTTAGTCCCTCGACACTGTTTTCAATTCCGTCTAGTAAAAACAGCGCGTGTCTCTTAGAACTCACTGGTACTTTAATCCACTTGTTACTACACTGAGCCAAAAGACTTCTGATCCCACGAATTCGAGTGCACAAGTCCCCGACTTTCTCCGGATGGATCCTTTCTTCGCTAGCCCTTAGCGGTCCAGTGCTCGTCACTCTGGAACCACCTTTTTGATTTTACTTTCACTAATGTATCATGAAACTCGCATCCACAGCGGTCCAGTTCCTTTCTGAACTGTGCACTGGCTGGCAATAGCGATGCTTTGAATTTTGCGCCTAGTAAATGTGAGAGGCTGCGATTGACTGAGTAGTACTTCGATACATGATGAAGTTCCTCTAGTTAATGGGAAATGAAGAAACGATGGGACTGGCTGGATAGTAATGTCCTGGGACAAAGTATGCCCGGGCTGACCGATACCGGATGATCGGAGCAAGTGACCGCCGAGAAGAGGACGATAATGACACTGAGAAGAGCGATACAGTACTGGACTGATAGAGTCCCTTCCATTTCACTGTTGGCTCTCACTCCCACTCGGCTTTCTCGCGCTTGAACTTACTCTCGGCTCGGCGGAGCCTCCTCCCCGGGCTACACACACGGTTTCGGCAGTGAAAGTATTCTCTTCCTGTGGTTACGCCGCCTCTGCACCTAACTTCCCTCCTTCCAAGTGTGGTAACCGTCGCTGCTCACAGTTAAGCCTCCTTCACAGCTGCTCTGGCAAACTTACTTTCCAGCTACTTGTGAATTCGAGATAAGTCGATTTCAAGCTTGCAAACTTTCTTTTTTAATGGCAAGATTAGGCAAATTAGTGGAATATTACGCAATCTTAAGCTTTGCTCACATAAAGCGAGTGACTCAAGTTTCTAATGCTGCTCCTAAGGTACTAAGAGTGTTGTTAGAGTTGAATGAACCTTTACTTTGCTCGAGCTTTGGGAAAAAGGACGTGGAGTGATATTTCGAGTCAAGTAACTTGATTACTCCGTGCGAGACATTATACAAGAGATAACCGGCTGCTTCGCGACACGATTCATTTGTTGACATTAAGCCGCCTTGATGCATACCAGTTGGCAAGTGCAATACACGGTTGACTAATACCATTGCGTGTTTCGAATCCAGCCAGACGTAAAGGCTCTCTTCATGTTTGCCAACATATCGCTTCAACTCGTCCACTCCTATTATTCATCACTCTATTCTCCCGGTAGGAATGACCAGACGATCGATATTATTATTCCATTATATCGAAGATAGCGACTGAGTCACGCTATGTAATATCAGAAAAATTGTCGTACAGTTCGGGCTTAGGGTATACGAGTTCTCTGGAGGTACGTGACAAATGTCACGCAGAAAATCGATGAGTGACAGGTAAGGACATATGAATTTTGTACAGGTTGTTCTAGGTGAGAGTGTCGGCCGAAACGGCCTTCCTCAATCATCAAACAGTTTCGCCATTCCCAACTAATGACTTTTCTTCCTATTGATTGTTCTCCGAATTTTCGAAAGTCCTTACGAATAATTTAATACTTTTGCAACTCTCTTTCTAAATACCTCTAGTTTTGTCTAGGAATAATTAATTAGGAATGAGCAAAATGGGACTTGTGTAAAATTGCATTGCCCCTCTCATTTGCGACAGTTGCCTACTATTTGTCCCTGGAATCTGGAATAAATATTAGAGAAGCTCCGCTAATTTGACTGATTTCTCTCATGTTTGCATCGTATTCCCCGCCCAGTGTTTGTCGGACTCGATTACCTCCGGTTCGTAGTAACAGGAAACCACTGTATTACCACGGCTATGTAATTGAGGCTCAATTACGTCGAGGCGTAGCCTGATGCAGTCGAGGTCGCATCCATTTCATCAACGAAAATGTAGCGAGCGAGTTAGCACGCTGCTTTCTAATTGTCACTAAACCGCGTATTACGTGCTCGAGGGAGTTCGCTATCAATTATCACTAAGAGTTAGGGCGGTTGCGTCATTTAGGTGATGGTACGCTAAGTGCTGCTTCGAAGTCACAGCTAAATTATGCCATTTGCTGCACGACTGCTTTTCTGTTTTTGGAAGATATTACCACGGCGATTCTCGGCTACTCGTTAATACACTATGCAAGTGTGACTTGACTTTCTTTTTTATGTACGAAATTTGCTAAACTGCGTCTATACAAATCAAGTCGGCGCACGTATGCGCCATGACTGCGCCGACTTTCACTGGGTCCGCTTTTCTTGAAGCTCGCGCGATGTCTACCCAACAACCCATGAAATTCGCTCGACTAAAATATGCGCGATTCCTGTTTCCCCACCGTTACTACAAGTAATTCAGTAAAGCCTATCAGTCTATTACCATGTCTCTCGGAAATTGAAAGGCTGCACTTCCGCCGGTATCAATTTATAGCTAATTGACAGGCCTGCAATCGAATTTTCGTAACTAATGGACTTGTAGGACAGCGAGGCTTTCGAAAATTGTGCCAAGCGCGGGCAGTGAATGTCAAATGTGACAGGAAGACAACAACTTCATTTCATTGCAATAACTCGGTTTGATATCTAAAGTTGGTCTTTTACGCCTTCCCGTCAGATGTGAACAAAGTAAGGGAAGTCATCGGACAATTAGTGGGAAGTCTGATAGGGTTTGCCCAATTAGCTTAATTGCTTACGGAGAATCTCGTGTGGAAAGTGAAAGATCAGGATGTTAGTGAACCCTTTAAGACCTGGCACGAAACTCGGACGGGAAAGGACACAAACGGTGGGAAAGGTAGAATTAATTTAATAGGGTACAATGGCCTGCGAGAGATGAAAGAACTCCGTCATCCATTAAAGAGCGCTGCTCAATATGGTAAAAGGTTAGAAGGACAACAAACGACTTCTTGGAAGGCAACATAAACATTGGCCAGAATGGAAAGTACTATTATGTGTGCGTGACATTGGACAAATGGATGCTCGCAGTTTCCCATAACGCTCGTAGTTGATGAATGTTGCAGTTGTGTTAGTGGAAAACAAGATAGAAAGAGAGAGAAGGAAGCGGAAGCGCATCGAGGAGAGTCGCGCAAGAATAATTCCAGCGTGAAAAGAGTTTTAGCAGCAAGCGCCTTACATAAAGTGCACGATCGTCACCCTCGGCGAATCATCGCTTAGTCATTCGCTTTTCTCCAGTGTCTAGTCTCACTGCTGTGAAAATCGGGGCTGCCTCTTCACATCCCCACCAACAATGCACTCTTCGATCAATTAGTCCAAATACTTCATGGTTGTAACTTCAAGCGACGATAATGACACACTGTTAACCACATATTGTCATTACGCTGTTAATTCAACTAACAAATGAAAGGTTCACTTCTAACATTCAAATCGTTGTGTTTTCGAATCAATTAATTCTCGTGACAGGCGATTCTCCGATTCAAATGGTAATAGGATAGTGATATCTTACTTTTTGATAGAATTACATATAAACATCATTCGAAATTCGTATGGTACCGTGAAATGAGAACACGTTAATTGAAAGTTAGACTTTTATTCCAGACAGCAACAACAAATGGCACAACATTATAATCAGTATTTGGCTGAATCCTCCTCTAGCAGTGTCAATGTACCCTAACTTGTATTTACAAAAAAGTATTCAACAAGACAATTAAATAACATTCTTTCACAATGTACACATAAACATTAGAAGGCTCGAACAACACTTGTAGTAGAAACAGTTCTCTGCGACGCGTCAAAGGATAATAAAGTAATGTCTAATCCTCAAGGAAATGTGCTACTACTTTTCCGGATTCTAGGCAAGCCTTATTAACTATACAGAAGTATACTTAAGCAAGTATCGATTTCCGTCAGCGTGTGTTCGTTGCGTGTCACCGAGTGACATGTCGGTTCTTCGTGTACTTCCAGTCCTCCTTAATAATATCACTGGCTTTCTCGCCGATCATGATGGTGGGCGCGTTAGGATTACCACTCACGATCACAGGCATGATGGACGCGTCAACAACCCTGAGTCCCTTAACACCATAAACCCTCAACCTAGGATCGACTACCGCCGTCCGGTCGGTCCTCGGGCCCATTTTGCAGGTACCACTTGGATGGTAAATAGTAAAAGTAAAATGTCGAATCGCACACTCCCAATAGTCGTAGGTGTCAAAGGGGTATCTTTGGCAACCGGGCATTTTGATAGTGTGTGGTCGGGAGCCGAACCTCTGAAATGCAGTGGTGTTCGAGACAGCCATTGCTATTCTTATCCCTTCGACCAGGATGTCTATGTCTTCTTTATGAGTGAAGTAATTCGGATTAATCTCGGGAGCAACCAAAGGATTGGTACTCTTCAATCGAACCCAGCCGGAACTTTTCGGCCTGAGAAGAAGCGGTAGGATCGACCAGGTCTCCGCTTGGTTCAAAGGTTTATACATAGTGTTATAAACCCTGTCCCTAAGCCCGACAATTTTCTTGATCTGGTCGCCGCCGTCGGAGTTTATCGAACTCGGAAGGAAGTGAAATTGAATGTCAGGATAGTCGCCGCTGCTATCGGAATATCTGGAATTCACGAAGGCAAGACCCTCCACTCCTGGACTGGTCATGGGACCCCTCTCGTTCATCACGTACTCCATCATTACGGGGAAGGTTTGGAAGCGCTCCTTCTTCAAACTAATTGGCTCGTTTACAATGAAAGTCAATCCGCCAAGGCCCACGTGATCCTGCAGATTGTCGCCCACTCTGAGATCCGATATCACTGGGATTCCTAGTTCAGAGAGATGTTCGCTCGGTCCCACTCCGGATAGCATTAACAATTGTGGCGAATTAATCGCCCCGGCTGAGAGAACGACCTCTCTCCTCACTCTTATTGTCTGGCGACGACCGTTCCTCAGGATCTCAATCCCTGTGGCCCTTTTGTCATCATTGAAGAGGACTCGCAATGCTTGAGCATGCATAGCGATGTGCAAATTCCTCCGGTTCTTCACTGGGCGAAGGAAGGCCTTCGCTGTGGAGCAACGGCTGCCACGACGAATCGTCGCTTGAGTCAGCATGAAGCCCGTTTGATTCGCTCCATTGATGTCTCGGTTCTCATATCCGAGCTCCTGGCCGGCCTGAAGGAATGCGATCGATAGAGGGGTTCGCCAGGGAGACTCCTGGACGGTCAAGTAGCCGCCAGATTTGTGGTATGGTGTTCGTGTTAAGTAGGGATTCCGGTTATCCTCCGATTTCAGGAAGTAGGGCAGCACTTCCTCGTAACTCCAGCCAATGTTACCCAGCCGTGCCCAATTGTCATAGTCTCGTCTAAAAAATCCAATCACAATTAGTTTCGAATTCTTTTGAATTTGCAATATTATTTATAAGATTACGATTGATTTGGTCGCATTTGAATTACCTATTGCCTCGAACGTAAACCATCGCGTTGAGTACACTGCTTCCGCCGAGGACTTTTCCACGTGGCCAGTTGCACCTGTCACCGATCATAGCCAGACAATAAGCCGAGCTGGTTGGAGGCGCGGTCTGATATTTCCAGTCAAAGTCCGACAGTTGAGTGTAACCAGCCAATAAAGGCACGTCCGAGATTTCATTCTCATCGCCTCCAGCCTCCACCAGGAGTACATTCCATTCCGGCACCTCGGATAGTCGTGAAGCCACTACGGCACCCGCGCTTCCACCACCGACTACTATGAAGTCGTACGAGCGCCGCAGCTAAACATACAAAACGGTACTTTAGTAAGCTTCTCACTTCAAACTTCACTCATTTTTATATATAACAGTCAAAATATGTGCGTGTGTTCCTCCAAGGCTTCTATACCGTTTAAAGTATCCGCATCAAATTTGGCAGGAGTATTTTTCGACACTTTAGAATTAATTCTATGAGGGTTGCCATCTTCCCCAATCATGTAGAACAGCTAATTATATTATACATTAAAATAATCAACAGTTCTTTGACTTCTTTTCTGCATTTGGACAAAGATATCGAAAGGAAAAAGTTTAAAAATAAGAAGAGATAAAACATGAGGATGAAAAAAAGTGTCGTCAAACTGTGGAATATCTTTGCCCATTTGCATGGCATGCTGTCGAGAAACGACAATAATGCCTATGAGACACAAGCCTTGTTTGACACTCATAAAGTATTCCGATTTTGTATTATTGAATGATTCTCAGAGCGTGTATGGACTACAATTAGATCTGAGATTTGCGAGAGAAAACTCAGGGGACAAAGCGCACCTCTCGTGCATTGGTGGGATGAGATTCCGGATCAGCCTGGTTGTATTGGAAGACGGTGAGGCTAATGGCCAAAAGTGGTATCAGCCCCAGTCCGAGGGCCGAAGTCGTTCCGATTAGAGTAGATAAGCCGATTGCCATTTCCGCCCAGGGTTTCTAGCCGAGAGCAGCTTCTGCTCGGCTGCCATTCGAGGACCCTTACCTCTTGGCTCTCCCACGCGCGATGCTCACTTTTGTAACGGAGTTGCCTGAAAGTTCATTTACACTTATCTCAGTGCCTGTTGATGACCGTAAACAATTGCACGTGCGCCACCCGAATGCTTTCACGTTCAATTTCCCAGACTCATTCTCGCACGGTTGTCTCATTAATTTGGTAAAACTTTGGTCGCAATGTACATCGCTTGGATGTAAAAGGGCTATCATTATAGGAAGTTCTAAGTTTGTTGGTAGCTAAAAGTATAACACTGCTATAGTGTACGAAATATGGGATTTTTAACGAGTAGGCCTGGTAACTTTTCCTGGGAGAATACTCGCCTCCTTTGCAAGGAGAACCGATTCAGCAAATCATTCCCAGGCCATTCTTCTGTTAAAGTAGAGTGCATTGCTCTCACGCTAGAACATTTTCAGGTTAGTTCCCCGTGAAGAAACCCGCCTATTATAGTTTAGCAAAGCGATGGCTAATCTTCAAGCAGGTTTTAATTGAAATTAGTAGAAATCCCAAATTAGTTTATGCCAATTGTACTGCATGTCGCGTAGAAAATGATTGGGGCCATTATACTCAATCCGATCTAGGATTCACGAAGTGCTGGGCATGGTAATCTTCCACTTTAACATCTGCTGAGCTCGTAATCGGGCTCATTTACTTTCTACTCTTATGTCTTCCATAATTCACGAACTATCACACTTTCCGACTTTCAATCTCGCGCTTTTTTGATCGGGAGAACGCTGCTGCTCGCACGAAAAGATTCACCTCACTTTGCTATTCGTTTATACTTATTCAAGGCTGCCTGTTCTCGAAAATGCCACACCACCATCAAATACGTCGATTTTAACATTGTTTAACATAATCAATCACGTCTATCACATTCACCAAAAACGAAGTGACAAAAATATAGGAAAGAGAATTTTGAGAGCGGACACAAGGCACTTGGATGAGTACGTGACGTTTAACTCGCGAGGATTTCTTACTGAGTGGTCCAGTGTCTGAAGCGAAGTCCCGTGAACCCAGCTTCTCCTCGATATTCTCCCGTTATCTGGCCTCTCGTACTTACTGCTCTCTCTCATGGCAGGCCTCTCAGACCTTTCGGATTCCGGGAGCAGTTGGCCCACTGGAACGTAGTGAATTCTGCCGGATTCACATGGAGAATGCTTCGTTCCTCGTGTTGCGCAGAAGAAGGTGCCGTGCTTGCAGGTTCCTCGTTGCCGATCTTGTAAACCGGTAAATAGCTGGGGGATCGAGAGTGGTACCGGTTCACAATCTCGCAGGTATCCGCAGTCGCGCTGCTGCTTGTCCTGGTGGCGGTGAACGCCGAGAGTGAAAACTGGCCAATGGAACACCCCTTCCTTTCCCAAGGTGTCTAGGTGCCTCCGCCTCCTACTTTTCAATGCCATACATATACATACACATTCACCTTCTCCCTCTCTTTCTCTCTCTCTTACAGAAACGAGAAAGAACGGTCAGCAACACGACTTTTCACTTCTTTCTCTTGCTATCGCTACTTTTCGATACCTCTAATACTTTGTGTCTACAACAGGATTTACAATAAATTTGTAATACAATTTATTTTGTATTTTGTATTTTATACGTTTCATTAATTTAAGTATGAATTTAAATGTTTGGATGTCGTGCGCTCAGTTGAATAAAGATTGAGCTCGCAGGAGATAATCTTGGGAGAATACTAGAAGTGGGCAAAAGAGTGGGGCTGTGCAATCCCATCACCAACTCATCACTTAGCAAACCTCAATTTCAGCCGTATATAAATTAGTCTTTCTCTCTATTTCAGAAAGATTATAAGTCTGAGTGTTGTATAGGAGATGATTGTTTACCAAGACTTCCATTAGTCTCGTGACTCTTATTAATTAAATCCGAGAAAGTCCATTTTCTTCCCAGCATTCTTTCTTCTTCCAGCCAGTGCGAAAGCCGACACCAAAAGAACGGTGTCGCTTTCGGAGTATTCGATTCCACCACCCACTTTCCTGGTGTTCCTTGATTTACTTATCTAGTAGTATTAAATGTCAGATCGATATGTCGATCACTCTCTGTTATTAGATCCAAGAAATTACTATGGTAGCTCCTATCCAGTAATTAGTTGAAATGACACATAATCCCCTCGGGAGCATCGACGAACAAAATGCACGTCTTTCCCTCCATTTTCGTGCTTCGACTTGAGTAGCGGGCGTGTTTACACGCGTACTTTCTCTCTTCTACGGTCTACGTGCCATTTAGGCCCCACGCTTCGGTCCTTCTTCACTTGGGATTAGGCGTGACGTTATGCCCAAGAGGATCCATGCGGTCAACCTAAACCTCCTACACATCTGCAAATCGATATCTCCACTCATTGAAAAGTCCTACGAGTCTTTTTACATCGCAGATTCAACTAATGTCAGAGTAAATTAATCGCAGCAACTCAGAGTAAATAAATCGAGTAAAGCTATGAAGATTCTGCTTTGAAGTATCGATAAAGTTCATCATCAAACATTAGACAATTTTCAATGCAGTGCCGACTGATCCTAGACTTGTGCCTGAAATCCAGCTGAAAGGACTCTTCTTCATTCAAGCATGGCCACCTATGCCATCTAAAGGAGAAACATTCATTAGACAAGCTTCACTACTTTCCTGGCACCCACTGCCACTTTGTAAATGACTCCGTTATATCTCACGGCCAACCATGTCTTAATAATAAAGCAGGGAATAACTGTTGTCCCCGATTCTCGTACTCAATTAAGCAAGGGAGATCCGCAGTCCTTCAGCGCGGCAATGATGAGAAGCACGCTTGTGTAGCGCCAGTCTTAACTTACGCAACTAGTGCAATTATAGGATTTAATTCCACCGGTAGTTTCAGTCTCGTGCTAGTCATTTGCGTCTACTTTAAATACGAGAAGACTCTATCCAAACGAATGGCACGATGTGCTGGCAGCATTTTGGTCACCTTTACCACTTTTCATTTTCTAAGACATTAGAGTTGACTTTGGCAGAAAAAAGACGATTACAAGAGTTAATAAACACGTTATTAAACAAATCTAGAAGGAGTTTATTAATGTTTTTGAAATACTAATTCTTGCTTTTTTTCAACCTCATTATACGTTCATTATTGTACATACTTTAATTTTAACGTACATGTTTCAAACAATGTAGGTTACAGTATGAACAATAATGAATATATAATGAGTTTTAAAGAAAGCAAGTATTAGTGCTTGAAATAAATTAATAATCCCGTGTTTGTTCAATGACGTGCTTAACATATATGACCGCTTAAAAGTAATGGGATTGTAGTCGAGGTCATTGATGACGATGCTACAACGAGGAAGTAGTTCCGGCTATTTGGTGTCAGTGGCCAAATCGGAGCCGAACGTTTCTCCGTGGAGTACGCGAAATACATATTGATAAGCGGCCGAGGAGGAGCAGAGAATATGCTCTGCGAGTTGCGTTCCCCTGGCACGAGTGCCACTCGAGAAAGCTAATCTGTGAACGAAATTGCAAGCACTTTTTCCATCCATCCACCCTTTCTCACTTTCTTTCGCTTCCGGTTTCTATTCTTCAATCCAAAGCTGCCGATACAATTTTAATTACAGCAATTTCACTATCATTTGTCGGTCTGGAGAAGCATGACTATAATTATGGCAGTCTCAGAATTAAGACGCCACGCTATCTTTAGTTACCTTTGGTAGCTTTCATACCAAGTCTGTACGAGAGTTATACTCGGCAGGACTTTCCTACGGCGAGAATGCCTGTTGGCGCAGCAGTCGATGCCGGTAACTCGCAGAGCAGAGTTCTGTAACTGATTTGGTCATTGAATCGTCGCGATGTTGTTGGGTAAAGAAATATAGCTGGCTGGAAAGTGTTCATCGTTGTCTGTCGAATTTTATAAAAAAGGAGTTGAAGGTGCATTGGTGAATGCAGAGGCTCGAATGTCCAAGATGGATTCGTATAGACGATCAAATTCTCCCTTACCGGTCCGATCTGATATCAAGTAAGGCTTGGCTCTCGGCAACCAGTTTTTTTACGCAGATTTCGCATGGAGAAATTATACCCGGCCCGGTGGACGCGGTTGCTTCATCGCTTAGCGGGCTATTCTGCGAATTCCAAGCACCTATCGAAAAGTTCACCAAACACTTTCGCAAGACTGCGTTAGCTTCGATTACGCGTGAAAAAGTTGGTAATCAAATTCCTCGATTCATTATCAAGTATTTCACTAAATCACTTTATATCTCTTTAGAAGCTCGAGTGCTTCTTGAGGAGCGAGCAGTTGACTCTTAATGATTCATAACGAAGCTAACTAAATAAACAGCACAGAAAAGACTCTTAGGCATGCTTTGAATCTCTTTTATAACGACAATATAAAAAAGCCGGATGTAGCGTTATAAGTTCACTGAAACAAATTGCATACGAAATACAATACTACCATTGTAATACAACAATACCATTTCTTATCTAAGTTGCCGATAATTCTTATAACGAACTACAAGCGATGTGAGAAAAAAGGTGCACGCGATGATACTAACTGGACTTTTTACTTGACGACGAATTATTAACGCGGATACGGCGGACTTGGCTCACGTGAGCTTTCGAATAGTGTACGTGAAAGAGAGCACGTCGAGCAAGCGGGAGGGAGGGAGCGTGGGGGCCGAGACCGAGAGGGCCGCAAAGATTTAGCGATTTCGTGTTGGCAGCCGATTGAGCTCTCGCACAGAGTCTCAGTTGTGCAACGCGCTGCAAGTGAAATTTACTTTCATTCGTTGGACGAATCAACGCGATGTGTTCAAGGACGGTCAGGAGCGGTGAGAACGGCCGCGGAATTCGGCTGGCCATACCATTTGCCTTTTACCGGCGCGGCCACCGCACCGAGACTATCACCACTCGGTAATTCGACCTAACTCCCACCCTTCCTTGCCTTGCCACCTTTACTCGACCCACCAGCCTGCACTTCCAATTGCCCGATCGAATCTCTCCAACTTTATCGATAACGAGATTCTCTCGCGCGCTCCTTTCCAATCTCGGAATTCATCCAAATTATAATTCGTTACTCGAGGAAACTTAGGATCAGACGGCGAGAATGATTGGAAGGTTTTGTAAATTGAACCTTAAAGTGTTAGCGTATAATTTTTCTAACTTTTAAATTTTTTAATTGCTCACCCGGGTTTTGTGAAGAAGTAAACCCTGTAGTTAACACATGTTCCCGGCCAGTAGAAGAAGTTATTAATTAAATTAAATGACTTGCTAGACGCGACGACAAAACGCCAATGCGACAGTTTGCTTCAAGAGTGGATGTAACGAAGTGATGGTGCTGTCGGAAAAATGAGAACTGACAGATAGAACAATCGCGGGTTGCTTGTACCGAGCAGACGACAAGTGATTATGCGAATAGCATGGTACCACATAATTCCCTAGTAATCATGCGTCATTTACCGTTGCGTAAACGCTGAGGTGAGGTTTGCGCGATACACGTAACATAACAATACAGAGAAATAAGTGGAGATGATGGCGACAGCCTCTTCCGTGTCTTTCTGGCTCTCTTCAATCTTCGCTGACTGACTAAGGAAATTAAAAGTGCCTGGTTTTCGGTTCCATAAGTGAGATTTTATTAGCATCTCCCATTCTCTCGACCATCCAACCTAACTGTAAGCATGTATTCCTTATCATAAACTTTAATTAAACTTCACACATGTTTTGATTTTTCTTCATCTACTCTAAGTTTTTCGTTAGATCTATTTTATCGTATCTATTGGTGCTAAGCATGGCCACGCTTAAATTCGTGAAAATTATTAAAGAAATGGATGGCATTAACAACCAGAATACTTTGGAACAATATTAGTATTGTGTCGGAGGTAATATTGCCTGCAGACGCAGCATTCACCTTTTTATCTGCAGAAAAACAGAAATGCTTTGTGGCACAACTATGCAGTACCATAAATTAAACAAGTAATATATACATACTTCGAAGAGAAGCGATTGCATCTTGATGCAGCGTTAATTACGATCATATTTTATTTACATTAGCCTACTTCGCTTTTCGTTGAGTAACAGGATAAATGTCAATTTTGTTTATCCAAAATCGTATATGGAGGAGAGAAGACTTTCTCTCTTGAGCAGAGTCGCAAGGCAATAACCCGATCCCCCAACTGACCAAAGTCCTTTTCGATTACACTTTCAGAGCCGATTTTAAACTTCTCAGCTCCCAAACCTGTTAATGCATCGCGATCGGGCCGAAAATTTCCAATTGCAAATACCATGACCACATCCAGGACACATTTGCATGAAGCATAGTACATAAAAGCAGCCAACAAATAAAAGAAAGTAACAGGCATTAATTAAACTTATAATTAAAAGCTTCTAAAATACTTAGCACTACGCACTCAGACTCATCTTTACATAGACATAGTCCCAGATGAGTGAACTGGAGAGTTCGAGGTTTTCTATTCTCTCAGTGTGTATATAACAGCATCCATTCAGAAAGGAACATGAAGAACCAAAGTTCATTTGCCCCCTGCTCGGAAAAGCGGGAGCCAGTCACCGGCTATTGTAATCACTGTCAATCCGCCGACTGGATTAATACCAACTGGCAGTCACGTTGCTGCGCTTTCTCCGTGACAACCATTGCCGTTTCACCATGTCAGCGCCCTTCTCGCCAATCATAATGACTGGCGCATTGATGTTACCATTGGTGATGGTCGGCATGATCGAAGCATCGATCACCCTTAAACCGTCCACCCCATACACCCTCAATTCTGGATCGACCACAGCCATCGGATCATTCGGTGGACCCATTTTGGCAGTGCAACTCATGTGATAAATGGTCATGGTGTACTGTCGAATGGCGCAGTTCCAATACTCGTCGGTGAACATGGGGATGTGCTTGCAATTCGGTAGGGGTTTGTTATGGAACCTCGCGCCAAATCTTCTCATGGTGCTCGTCTCACCGAAAGCGACGGCAGCTTTAACGCCCTCTCGCAGGACATTCACGTCGTCGGGATGGGTCAGGTAATTATGATAAAGCAGAGGGTAGTCCAAGGGGTTCTTCGACCTGAGTTTGAGGAAACCTCGGGACTTGGGCCTGAGCATCATCGGGAAGACGCCGAAGACGTCCTTGTTGTTGATCTTGCCGAAGACATCGTTGTAGAACTCGTCAGTGAGGCCGTGGGCGTTCTTAACGTGAGTGCCGCCATCGGAATTGGTCGAGGTTGATGTCAACATGAACTCGATGTCCGGCCAATCGTCACTTTGGTTAGCATACTTGGTTGATATGAAGCCGACTGCCTCGAGGCCGACGCTCGAGGTTAAGGGACCGTCTTCGGTAACGGCGTATCTCAGGGCAGAGTTCACATTGACCAGCCGGGTCATGACGAGACTAACCTCGTAATCTATAAGGAATGCCAGGCCCCCGACCGCTATGTGATCTTGAAGGTTCTGGCCGACACCCGGCGAGTCCTGTATCACCGGGATACCGACCTCCTCGAGATTTCTCCTTGGCCCTATTCCTGAGAGCATCAACAGCTGAGGCGAGTTTATCGCACCAGCCGAGAGAATCACCTCCTTTCTCGCATAGACTACCTCCTTGCGACCTTCCCGAATGAACTCGACCCCGTACGCCTTCCTCGTTACCGGGTTGATCAGAACTCGAGTCACGTGGCTCCACAAGGACAGGTGGAAATTCTTGCGCAGCTGAATTGGTCGTACGAATGCCTTCGCGCTACTGCACCTCGCTCCTCGTCGCATCGTGTATTGGTAAAAGGCGAATCCCGTTTGTTGGGCTCCATTCACGTCCACTATATCGTAGCCCATCTCTTCCGCTGCTTGGAGGAACGCTACCCCTAATGGAGTATTGTACGGGCTGTCCTGTACTGTTAGGTATCCCCCTGAAACAAATTTCCCCAATTCTCACTCCTAATAGCAATAATATACTTGTAGATCTTTGAAAATCAAAATCTATCAACCCTCGCAAGGTTATGGTGCAGTAAAATAAGGTAATCCGTTTGCGAAATAATTATCATGCTAATAGCAGAATTATAAAGCCTGATGATTTTTGAGAAAAATAACAGGCATTAAAACTTCCTGAGTGTCGAATACGAAAACAGTGAGAGTGAAGCATTATAGTGGGGCACTGATGTAACACTCCGAGTCATCCAAGAGGGTATATTTATGTATGATTTACTTAAAGCGCCATCACGTTTTTCTAATCCAGTCTCTCTTTCTCTAAGTAGTGGATCAGTATATAGGAAAACCGGTTAATGCCACGCTCACCCGCCCTGTTGCGATGTAATAACTCGACCTTATTTATCCTTGAGCATTCGCGCTCGCCTTTCTTTCCAGCTTTTAATTCGAGAAAAAAGTCTGCGGTTATTGTATGGATAAATGCGAGTAAATGTATAATATCGGTGATTCTAAAACACCTTGACACACAAACATAACTATCTTCTAGAACGAAATAATTCCAGCAATCGAGCTGGATATGTTACATATTTCACCAGCTAATACTGGTATAATTCTGTCATTAAAGGGTGAAATGTAAGGAAGGATCAATGGAAGCAGGACGTTTTACGTAAGGCTAACCGCACCACTTTTAAGAAACGGCGTAATTAAGAAGTAGGTCAATTTACCGGTCGCATGGTATTTTGCGTTGCGAGCAAGGTAGGGGTTTCTTTGATCCTGAGATTTCTTGAAGTACGGTAGGATGTCGTCGTAACCCCAGCCAGGATTACCAAAACTTTCCCACTGATCAAAGTCTCGGCGATTGCCCCGAATGTAGAGCATAGTATTTAACACGCTTGAACCACCCAATACCTGCAAACCAAAATATCAGCTGTTAACATTACCACTCGATTATCCCATTGAAGATCAAACAATCCCATGCAGTTGGAGTGTTCTGGAATTTCCTAATCGTTTACCATTTCATTAAGAATTTATATATAGTTGAAAGCCTAATTAATTATTCACGTGAATTAATTTGAGATTCAGTTTATTGAAAGTGGCGAAAGTGTCGGGCTGCGAAGCCGATCAATATTATAAGCGGCTCTTTGAAATGCCGTCAGCTGGCATCAAGCAGCCGCTCATTATCGAGTCATTAATGCATCGATGCACTTCAAATGTAGCCGTTGTCCGCGTGAACTGCATACATCGCGCCTCGATGTAACAGTCCACTTTCAAGCTGGACATTGCTCCACGCCTCAGTCATTAATAAAAGCAGCAAAGCGCCACGTGATTTCTATGATGGTTCAATATCGATACCGGTGAATTAATTTTCTGCTGATTCCGTCGATGATACAGATAGTTCGTGTAAATGACACACTTGACGTAAGCTTAGACACGTGGAATTACCAATTATGGATCATCGGCTGATTTATCTGATGCCATTGACGTTACTATACTTTCAACAAACGCGCTAACTTAAGAGTGTGGGATTGCGGGAAAAACTTGTATAGACTGAAAGGACTTGCATCTCATTGGAAGATGTCAGAGAAGTAGATGCAAGTATTTGCTCTACTTCAAATCAATTAGTCACGATCATTGAACATTGAGAGAAGTAAATGCCACTTGTATATAGAATACTGAAGCAAGAAAGCTTATAAGCATGTTTAAATGAATAGATATTCTCTTCATTAATCGTGTGTGACATTGAAAGTATTGCAAGTCTCAATGATAATTCTAGAGTAGCCCAGCTCTCACGTCAACTACACTCCAACCTTAGTTCATATAACAATACTATCAGTTTATTTGCATTGCTGATGGCGTTAAAATTGTCCAACTTCTTTCTATTGTCACAGTTCACAATCGATACCAGCGAAATTTGAAAAAGATGCGAGCATTATGCGACGCCGAGCATTCTACTATGACAATTATTGTGATATGAAATTGTAGGGCAATTACAGTGGAAATCGCTGGCCGCGGTGATGCGATGAAATGAAAGCAGCAGACTTGCGATCTCAAATACCTGACAAACTGACGTACCAGGTTTAATTAATATTTCGCTAGCCAAGCTTTGTTCAACTGTGAAACTATAAATAGTTTAAAGTCGCTGAAATAAATTTTTGAATGACTATTGAATTTGGCACGAAAAAAATCGACCAATGTAGAAAATTGATGGATGTTACGGGTGAGTCGATCGATACTCACTTTGCCTCTGGTCCAACAGCATCGTTTATCGACCATAGCTTGACAGGCCGAGTCTTGAGGCTGTGTCCTGTACTTCCAATCAAGTTTACTCTTGTGCAAGTAGAGCGATAAAAGCGGCACGTCTGTGATCTCGGTCTCGTGACCGCCAGCTTCCAAAAGTAATACCGACCACTCCGGATTTTCCGTGAGTCTATTAACCACCACACTTCCGGCTGAACCACCACCCACCACTATGAAGTCGTACTCTTTTCTGAGAACCTTAGTGACTTTCGGCTGATTTTCTGGATCCATCAGATCGTAGTTGAAGTAGGCAATCGCGGCTATTAATACTGGAATTATCGCAATTTTGCCCAGAAGCAGAGTTGCAGCCTTTACAGCCACCGTCGTAACCGTCACAATTCCCATTTTGTCTCTCTTGTCTCACTTGTTGAATTAAAGACCGAGAGTCGCCAAATCAACTATTGAAAATCATAGATGACCAAAGCTGTAACTTCCTTCTTCGAGAATGGCGCGCGATTTGGTTGAATAACGATTGGCACTCACAGTCAGTGACGCCATTCCATTCCCTTCCTATTTTCTAAAGGATAACCTGTAAAAAGCGAAGCCTTTATTTCTTTTCGATACATGAAAATAAGAGTGAGAGGCATACAAAACTTCAGGCTCTTATTATTATAATGTTGAATCGCAAGAATGATTCGAGTGAAAATATTGTGTAATAGCGTAGGGTTTGTCGAGAACTCGACTGCATAAATTATTGAGAGTGTCGAGAAGCGTTCTTTGGAAATGTGTAAATGGATCCCCGAGACGTTTTTCCCTTCATGAAGAACAGAAAGAATGGCTTTCGATTCGGCTTTCTAGAAATTGGCCGCAATTGTCCGGACCTTTCTAAATGCGCGCAAGATCGGAATTAAAATGAGGAATACGCCGATGCTTTTACTCCTCATTGCCATGGAAGAAGGAGAATTTCTGTGGCTGTCGAGCGAAGGACACAAGAACGGCACGCGACCGACGCCGACGCCGACGCCGACGCCGCTGCCGCCTTCTTTCGCCGGTTTTCTTCGAAGAAAAAGAGATACATTATGACAGGTTACTTTCGCAACCTGTTCCTATGGTCTCGTTCATTGCGTCCCCAGAAATTCGTGATTCCCACCTGTGATTACGTCTGGAATCCTGACTACATACTATCCTCGGACTTCTATATGTAGACCGGCACCTACTGCCCTGACATCCGATCGGTCAAGGACCGACCAATACAGCTTTTGCGTAACGCATCGCTCACTTCTACTAATCTTTCACGATCTTACGTATCCGAGAAGGGCTGTAAATCTCTTCATTTACAAATACGAACTTAAGCAATTGATCTCCCATCAATGATAAATCTTTATCATTGACGTTTGATCTTCATCTTCTCTACGCAATAAAAATCTTGTTCTTATAACCTCGATACACTTAATTTGATAACCGATCGAGATGTATAAATCATGCTACGGCCCTTATTAAATTGATTTTCAGACTCCATGCATTTCAGAATCGAATAATTTCATATGTGAGTCTAATCTCTAAAGTCTAAAGTCTACATTTAGTTATCCAACTTTAAAATGCAAATTCAATTATGCAAGAACTGGATAATTTAAATGAATATAAAATAAAAGCTGAGTATCAAACCTTAAGGGATCTATGGAAATTCGTAGGAAGCAAGCCAACTTTCTGAGCGAAACACTTCTCTGGTCGTGTAACTGCTGATCGACACTTGAAATGACACCCTTCTTGTTAAGGGTGTTAAAGTGCGCGATACGGCACGACGGGCGCTCGGTGAGTGACCGGGCAATAATCACGAAACTGCAAAGCAACGGCTTCTCTCTTTCTCTCGAGTGTGCGTGTTAACAAGGCTCGTTTACCGGGACAAAAGCGGATGTCACAGTCATCGTTGTCATCGGCAGGTTGTTTCTGCACCATAATCGGGATACTTCCGCGTGAAGCTCGATAGATAAAAATAGTTTAACGAAGGAAACTACTACAAGTGAGAAGGGAAGCGTGTGCACATGGTGGATGCGGTCCACGTTCGGAAGAACACGTGGGGACAGAGGAAAGCGCGCACGAACGAGCAGCTCACGGAGGCAGAGAAAGCGAAAGACTGAGAGCCCGAAACATTACGTTGAACGTATAAACCTTACCGTGTACACCACTACTTTGCCATGCCGGCGCACTATTCTACCTCTCGCACTAACATCTGCCGACCCTCGTGGGGAGGCTGCTATCATCCCCGATTATATCTCGACAATCCCGCCGATATTATATATTTCTTTAAAAGTTTTTTTTTACCAATATTACTAGAGCAAGATCCTTGAATGAAGCACGCACACGCTAAGCTTTTTTTATTGTTAATCGTCAATTTATTGTTGAATGACTGTTAATTGCTAATAGGAGTTAAATCGAGATATTACAGATACTAAAATACTACTTGGCGTATTTTTTTCATTTTAATATTCTTAGAAACATATCTCATTCCCAATACAGCATATAATACGAACAATCATAGTTTTATTGTCTACCCCTTTCTATTAATTTTTTACTTCCTTACCACCACTCACTTTTCTATTCCCTCATTGTATCTGCTGACAGCATCTCTTTAACTGCCTTTAACTTCAGTGAACGCCCAGTCTAACTTTCAACTTGTCGCATGATATCGCACGTCACATTTGAATTTGACATCTGCCCGACACTAAAACTCGCTGTTCTACCTCTCAGAATTACTAATGTCTCGGTTGTAAGCTATAATCTATGTGGCACTTGTGAAGTCATGATGATGGCGGAAGTGAGGCGCTTAGCTATCGCCGCCGCTTTTACACCAGGATTCTAGCGCTCTTCAGCCATTTGCACTTGAATGCCATAGAATATAAAGCGGATTTATGCATTACTCAACGACGAGTTAGGCAAACTCAAAACGCGGGGTTAGGTGTGTTGTATTAAATACTTCCATTTGTAAATCTTTGTAAATTCATTCCCCGTAAAATTGTCGTCTTTAGTATATTCGTCAGGGGAAACCATTGGACTAGTTTCGTCAGAATCTTAGAATACGGCATAAGCTATCGAAAAGTTTGTCGACACACAGTGACTTTGCGATTTTTACAGGCGGAATTCGTAACTTAGTCATTAATCTGCTCAGTTTTGTCATTGTATTGGAGGTAAAATTCAATTACACTAGCACGAAAATGTCTCCCCAGATGATGAAAATTCGGCGCTATCTTGGGGGTATAATAATCAGATGTTCTCCTGTTCAGTGGTTAAAGTGGGAACGCCATTAAAGAGGCATATACTTTCCCAATCGGTTGAGCAAGCTCGGTTAAGCAGATGACAGTGGCGATGTATCAAAAACCCCAAGGCCGATCCCCAATTTCACTTTCGTTCCCGTCCGACAATTTTTTCTCCAATTCGCTCCTGATCCTTCATTAACTTGGCACGCGACTTCGCACCGTACTTCGCAGTTGCATAATTGAAGCTTCCGGTTTGAAAGATATTTTCTATGATCGATCGGAAATATCGCAATAAGGCCGATCCTGCGAAGTGACTGGTCACGATCCGGGTGCTCGCGGTCTATTTCCCAGCAAGCGCGTGGAAATTAGCCTTAAGAAGTGAATAACCATTTGCATACAAAGTCGTCGAGCAAGTAATTGCATCCTTTTCTTTTTTGCTTATTCTAACATCGCTCACCTGTAATTGGTACATTATTACAACCAAGGCGATAAAAAGCGTGTAGCACAATTAATCGTCTTTGTGCCTGCACATGCAGAATACTGCATAAGAAGTATCAAGTATTTTTACTGACACTTAATGTGCTTGAATCAATGCACACGTTCCACTCATTTTTGCAGGTAGACGATCAACAGAAACCTTTGACATAATATCGACATAATAACTGTAATATCGGTTAATAGGTCACTAACCAGCCGAATCACGAATATCGGCGCGGCGGATCTTCATATCGACAGGTAGCTTACTTAGTGGATTTCCCAGATTTGGAAATAAATGCGAACTAGAGTGCGAAAGAGTAGTAGCAGGTGTATCGGCCGATTTCAAAAGCGTTCTCGCTCGGGAGGAAAGTGAAATTTGGTATGGGCGGGCGCGCGGCGCGGCGCCGTGCCGCGAGGGCACCTCTTTCAGGGACGAAAGGAAGATAGCGAAAAAATGGAGAAAGCAGGCTCATATTTCGCGGGGTCCAACTCTGCTTCTATGTACATACTTGGCGCAATTGTTTGCTCGACAGTCTACTCGCTTGGAATACACGATGAGAACGGAGTGCTCCGGCTAAAATTGCCTCCCGAAAAATCTTGACTTTGAACTCCGGCGCTAGTGTCGTTTACACCACTTTGGCTGTATGCATTTCTGCCGTCAGCACAGTTTCACCGCGGTTTTGGCTATTAGCATAGTAAAGTTTTCGGCTTTTAGAGGCCCTCATTATCTCTCTCTTTGAACGCTGTTTGCTCTCATCTCGTTTCCCACCTGTTACCTCTCTCATTCATTCTGTACACCGTTCGTTCCGCTTCAACCAGCCGACTATCAATGCATTCTTCGCCCGATTGCATTTCTGTATATCTTACACTCTTTATGCGAATCGCTGCTATCTCTCCCTAAAGGAACACTTGAATTTCAAAACCTTGTGTTTGTATGACAACGTAACAAGTATGATAGAATGATAAAGAATGTATCGCCGAAATCTCTATTTGCATTCGTTTCCATACAATCGCGGCCTCTACTGTCGTAACACTGGACACAATTCGTTTTACCCAAGTTAAAAAAGACATGAATTAATTATCTCGTTGAAGCTTGCTGAATACTACAAAGTGACGAAGGCCTTGTCTAATGAGGCGATTAAGGATAAAAGTCATAAAAAGTACGAGGGAGCGACATCAAGTTGTAAGAACTGTAATGGACAACCCTTTCGTAAGTGCACAAACCTTGGCTGCTACTATCGCAACAATATCGGGAAAACCTATTAATGCTGGGACTGTAAGAAATGCCTTACATAATTCTCAACTACATATTAGAGCATCATGAAGAAAAAACATTTATTACCTAACAACACAGACAGGAGCAATTGAACTTTGCAAAAAATGCATAGAAAACCAATGAAGTTTTAGTGAACTTATATTTTTTTTTATGTTTTTAAGTTGATCGAGTTTCTTTAACATTTCCACTGGACGAAACTTTTGTTAACATGAAATTTTCAAATTTTAAATATTTAATTAAATATAATCAATTACATTCTTTGATTCCAGGTAAGACGCAGTCCAGTCAGGCACAAAGAAGGAGACTTCGAGTATTGTGAGTTAATAAGGCCCTAATGGTGTTACTAGTACTATACTTCGACGAAGAATCATTTATTTAAAGATATTTGAGAAACTATTGTATCCTGATTTAGAAAGATCCGCCTTCTTCTTATAATTCCGATCAATTTCAATCCGATCAATCCGATCCGATAAAGTGAAAGCCGATATGGATTATTCAGTCTAATTATTCGGATGTCATAAATATCTGGTCACTTCCCTTTTATGGCTTAATAATGTCATCAACTTTCTCTTCAGGTATTGTCATATACACTCTTGTGCTTGGTTTGTTTAGTTCAGTGAATTATGCTTATTGCGCTCATCACTTAGTGGCTGCCATTAAATGACATTCGGGGATCCGCACGCACTATTATACTCTCCTCATAGTTCAGTCGACTTTTAAGAATACCCTCCTAAAAGTTTTGTCCCAAGCGAGTCATTAACTGTGCAAGTTTGTTGCCAAGTACTCGAGGACATATTTCGTGGCAAGAAAATCATGAAACTCCTATAAAATTGTCTCATTTGGCCCTGAGATAGGGTCAAAGGACTCCGCAAGAAAAGTTCATTTAAACTTGTACCATAAATCGTCGTCTACGAAGTTGCAGTTAATCATAAAGTGATTTAAACTTTAATCGGGTCGGTAATGAGTAGTCCAGCTGTAATGGATGAAAGGGGATTTGAATTTATTGCTAAGGGATTTACTTAGTTGATCTTTACACAATTCGTACTTAAGCTAGTGCTTTTTACATTCCGGTAAATGTGATAATGCAGTCATCAGGAAGAAAATTCTCGACAACATTCTCGATAAGAAAAGTCTGGTCGACATTAAAGTAGTACACACTTGAAGAAGAAAAAACCTGTACAGAAGAAGCTTGTAACACTAGAGCTCGTCTTTCTTCATCCAGTCTTGCTTGATCATGTCAGCGGCCTTCTCGGCGATCATCATAGTTGGTGCATTGGTATTGGCGCTAGGGATAGTCGGCATGATCGAGGCATCAACCACCCTCAACTTCTCAATGCCATGAACTTTCAGCCTGGGATCGACCACTGCCTCTTTGTCCTTCTGGTCTCCCATCCTGGCTGTTCCCACAGGATGGAAGATGGTGGTTGCAGTCTGCCTTATATTACACTCCCAATATTCAAGGGTGTCAGGTGTGGTATGCCGGCAGGCTGGTATATCGAAATGTGCCAGTCGAATTCCATGCTCCCTGAAGGGCTTGGTTTTCTCCAATCTCTTAACGACCTGAACAGACTTGAGAAAAGTCTCCAAGTCTTCGTACTTATCGAAGTAATTAGCATAAATCTTTACGGGGACCGATGGATCGGTATTTCTGAGCTCGATTCTGCCTCGGCTTCTAGGCTTCAGGACTACCGGACAGAGGTAAATCAAATCCGATCTCTCAATCATTTTGCCTATCTCAGCCTGTAAGTCATCGTTCAAATCGAACGCTGTGGCCACCATGACCGCCTTTTGCGTCAGCCATCGCGATACGTGAGCATGGTGGAACTCGACATCAGGATATTCATGATTTAAATCGGTAACATTGACAAAACCTAGGAGATCCAAACCACCGGTCGACGCGAATTCTCCTTTGCCGTGCATCAAATAGTCGTAAGCCAAGTCTAAGAGGAAGGTGGGGGCTGGCGGAGTCCAGCTCTCGTTAACGAAGGTCATAAACAAACCCGGCCATGTGACGTGGTCCTGAAGGTTCTTACCAACTGGTAAATCCTTCACCAGAGGGATTCCCATTTGTTCGAGGTGCTTCTTCGGTCCGATTCCGGAGAGCATCAGTAGCTGAGGGGAGGCGACACTGCCGGCCGATAGGATCACTTCTTTCTTCGCTTTGATATCGATTTCCTCACCGTTCTTCAATGTCACCTTAACCCCAACGGCTTTGGTACCGTCTAACAAGACTTTGTTTGCCCTGGCATTCTTTATCACGAACAGATTCTTCCTCTCCTTAATCGGAGAGAGAAACGCCTTGGAAACACTTACTCTTCGCGATTTGTCGACGATACCTTGTGCCAATCCGTAACCGGTGTACAAGTCGCCGTTGATAGAATCGAGTATGTTCAGCCCGAGTTCCTTTGCACTCTCAAGGAAAATGTCCTGGAAACTGGTCATTGAGTAGTTGAACCTCCTGATATTCATGGGCCCATCAGTGCCGCAGTGCCTCGATCCAACTTTTGCTATGTCCCCTGGAGAGCAAGTCACCGACTTCCTGAAGTATGGCAGAACCTCCTCGTAGCTCCATCCGGTGTTTCCAAGATCCGACCATTCGTTAAAGTCCCTGTCGGTTCCGAAAATGTGAAGCATTGCATTGATGGTGCTGCTTCCGCCGAGAGCCCGACCTTTCGACCACCTGCATCGTTTATGTTTGAGGCCTCTACAGAAGCCATCTTGGGGCTCGGCCAGGTAAGCATAGTCCTGGTCAGTTCCATACAATGCCAGGACTAATCCTGGAACGTCCGAGATCGATTGAGGATCAGCTCCGGCTTCGATCAGAAGAACGTCCCAGTCAGACACCTCCGACAGCCTGTTTGCTAGGACGGAGCCTGCTGTCCCTCCACCGGCGATCACGAAGTCGAACTCTCTGTTCTGCTTTATTATATCATCAGTACGATCTGCTGGGTAATCGTCACTGCTGCCCAAGGCGCATTGCGATGCCAGAAGAGTGTGCACTAATTGAGAGAAGAGGAAACCGGGGCTGGGTGTAATTGCCGCAGTGCAAGCTGCGCTCAGACAAGACTCCATTTCAGCTTCCCCCCGAACAGCTCGAAACTCGATCTGAAAATAACGACACACCTGATTAGCCGCAGAACTGATTGTTTCGTTGTGCCTGTTACGTCGAGCGTGTGCATCATTGACAACTAGTAAAAAAAAACACAAGGCACTTAATAGAACTGGCTATAATAATCACAATAACAATTTGATAATAATAATTTGACAATAATGAACAGGAATCAAAATCATTAGACAGAAATAATTGTCCATAATGTTAGACTTAAAGATTTCGCACGAAAATCGTCGAGCTTGTTTGGACTTCTAACAGTCTCACTATCGCAACTAGGGCAGATACACAGACAGGATAGATCAAATAGCACTGTTTGCAAATCTCAATGAATGCAATTGAAGATTTGCTTGTTCGAAAGAGAGCTTTCGCAGACGTCGTAAAACCACCATCTACCGACCTTTCGTAAGGCGCGCACTGACGAACTTCTACTGAACAGCACTGCTACCAAAAGTCAAGTCTCGAGTGATCAAGATACCCTTTCCCCTTCGAGGAGGATCAAGTCACGAGGTCTATGCGACGCAGTCTAGCAAGGGGTACTCACTTTACACTTATCGCGTGCTCCTTCTATTTTTAACTGATATCTCGCTTCTCGCATTGTATCACAAAAAACCACAAACGCCTGGCCAGAAGGATAAAGTATCCATGGCAAACAAGATTAAATCACATTTCCTAATCGTTTTCGTTGCATGCGATAAACATAAACTATGATTATTTTCCCGTTCATATTCGAGTGCAAACTATCGATTCAATTTCGTCGAAGGAAATATATTGGTTAATAATTTGGTTTGGTGGCAATGTCAACGAATCATTGTCATTCTCTTGGGCCGAGAAAGACAATGCTCGACAATGTGGAACGTTCATTGAATCAATAGTAAAATCAGCAACGAACCCTGCAGGCGATAATGGACTATTGTCATGTATCGGTCGTGAGACGTCAGTCTGTGACATAGGCACTGATTGCGAGCCTGACAAAAAGGAATACTAACGCAACAAGCCGCACGACTAATTTTCCACCCAAGTACAACTCAAAACAAATTGTCACGAATAAAGCAATTCGGTCCTATGAAATAGTCGGTTGCGTAGCAGCGTGCAAGTGCCAATGAATAAAATGTGTGTCGAGGGATATCTTTATTCTAGCAAGACTAGGAGGGAGGTATTACGTAGAGCTCATCAATAAAATACATTTACATTTTGGGCCAGGCGTTGCTAATCATGTCGGCAGCCTTCTCAGCAACCATGATGATACCAGCGATCGGATTGGAATTCGGGACAATCGGGAAAACGCTGGCATCAGCCACTCGAATATTGGGTACACCCCGCACTCGGAGGTTCGGATCCACCACGGCTGTCGGATCATCGTATCCACCCATCTTGCATGTGCCCGATTGATGATTCTCCGGTCCCGTCTCCGCTCTTATCATACACTCCCAGTATGCATCGCTGGCAAAGTGATAGCTAATCCAAAGGAAAACCAGGTCTTAAATCACTGGGATATTAGTCTACTGTTAAGGTTGATTTACATTTTAGATTAAGTTCCCGCCTAATAAAAATCATGGCACCATCTTAAAGTGGAACAATAAACTTCTACTACGCATCAGAGTTTAGAGTGTGAAATAGAGCTGCGGGACTTACTTGCTGCAGAGAGGATTGACATAGGGATCTAAGCGTAGGTCCCATTTCTTCATAGCCTGAGTGCGTGTAAGGTCGAGTACCTTTTTAATACCCTCCACGAGGACTTTGATATCTTTCTGTTCGGTAAAGTAATTTGGATAAATCAAAGGAGGTTCGATCGGATCAGTCGATCTCAGTTTCATATAACCACGACTCTCTGCCACGACGACCGTTGGCCTGGCAATGATTTTCCTCCTGTTGGGACACTGATTCAGCAGGTTGTCGTGCATACACTCAAAATCGAGGCCGGTCTTCGCGCACTTGGAGCTGAAGCCGTCGAAGAAGACTTGAACATCCGGCACTCCATTAGCAGCATAGCTGCTCTCCAAGAATGCGGTCACCTGAGTGATGCCTGTGCTGGCCAGTGGTCCAGTCTTGCTCTCCAAATATTGGTTGACAGCTTCCATAGTGAGTGCCTCGTAGGGTGTGTCCTTTATACTCATATGCACCGCTACGGACACGTGGTTGTGGAGGTTTTTGCCGACAGGCAAGTCCTTGAAGACATTTATACCTAACTTGCTTAGGTGTTCCTTAGGGCCGATTCCGGAGTTTAGCAGAATCTGGGCGGAGCCTATTGCACCGGCCGACAGGATCACCTCCTTATTAATCTTAACGACTTTCTTGAAGCCTTGTTTATCGATTAGTTCGACCCCGTAAGCTTTATTGGTCCAGGGACTAATAAGGACCTTAGTTACTTGAGCGTTGATTAATAGCCTCAAGTTTGGCCTATTGTGCATTGGTCTCAAATAAGCTCTGGATGTAGTGCCCCGCATACCATCCTCCACCACCATCGGTGCTACCATATAACCCGTTTGACTATACTCTTTCAAGACGGAGGTTCTGTATCCAAGCTGGCCAGCAGCTTTTAATAGTTCATCCGCAAACTCAGGCTTGTGTGGATAATGCTGGATTTTCATCGGTCCTCTTTCTGGAACGGTTCGGAACTTATCTGATAGCATGGAACTATCCGCGGGATCTTCAGCTCGCTCGAAGTAATGCGTAATCTCGTCGTATGACCATCCGGTGGCACCACTGCGCGCCCAATTGTTGTAAATCTCTGGATGGCCGCGTACGTACATCATCCCGTACATTCCGCCTGTACCGGAGACCATCTTTCCTCTGGGCCATGTGCACCTGCCACCGTGTTCTAAGAAATGATACAAGTTTTTAATGACGATGCTCTGAAAGCAATGTGATTCAGCAAATTTAATCACCCAAGCATGCTGTTGGGTGAGGCTGGGTCGGTTCCGTCTTGTAGTTCCAATCGAGGGAGGTGTTGACAGCATTGAAAGCAAGTCCTGGAATTGCAGTCATGCTCGGCTCCTCGGGACCCGCCTCAATTAGTAGGACCTTCCACCAAGGATTATCACTTAATCTCCTGGCAATTACCGGGCCCGCCACACCCGCGCCCACTATGATAAAGTCGAACCTGAGGATCGTTTCATCTCCGATTAGTAGAACATCCAACGACTCATTAAACTATCCGATGATTGTAATTTAATCCAGATTGCGCGGATTCATTAGCAAGTTCCGAGGATAATGAGCTTCGTATGGATGTGAGAAAGCGGAGAACTTACCATTCTCCCTCAGGAACTTCGTCCCTGCCAAGGCGACGACAAGGATCGGATATGTCACACCTGGATGCGATGACGTTCTGTATGAGGGTCATAAAGGTCACCGGACCTCCGCAAACGCTGCTCATATAATGAGTGTCTCGGTAATCGCACTGACAACATTTTGAGCTCGCGTAATTAGCACTTGTTTCCGTTGGCTCCAACTAAAAGAATAAAGTTACTAATTACCGGTGACCAGTTGACCGACAAGTTGGAAGTAGATTCAAGATAGGACGTAATCTTAGTCGAGAAAATATTAATATTTGTTTACAATCTGTTTACAAGAAGTTTGAGGATGAAAGGAAGACTTTCGACGATGGAATCCGGCAGATAGTGAAAGCACTGATTAAATCGCGTTCCAGAAAGGAGCACTGTGCTTTCTGCTGAGAGAAGAGTGACGGAGATGAGCAATGGTCGTGTTACCGAAAGCAGAGTGACGAATACTGTCACTTCCAACCTAAATATATTATTTCCGAGCAACCTTAACCCACAAGATAGTGTGCTCGCATGCAGATAGCATCGGCTAAATCATTCCAACGGCTCCGTTGCGAGTGATTGACCTTTAGGCGACAACCTCCCTGCTACACTATTATTCTCAGTTAATTAAATGATTCTAGGAAAGCTAGCACTAATTCCCGAATCTCATACCTCCTCATCCAAAAAATATCTCGTAGAGCTAATGGCACGCATTCAGTTGCATTCAACGCAAAATTTTAATTGGCCACTTAATGAGAGGTAGAGCTGATTTGCGACCGATTATATTTACCTGAATGTTCGTGTGGAAAGCGAAGGCCAATTGGAGCAGTAGTGGGAACAGGAGGTATCGCCGCATCTTGTCAATTTAGGGGCCAATGTCACCTGCCAAAGAAAAGGCCGTGCCATGCGCGGGTTCACATTCTCCTGACGACACGTGTCCAAACACGATAGCCGAACAAGCATACACCGCGTAATTAAGAATGATTATGTAAATCGTAAGTGTAATCCTTCACGTCGTTGAACAGCTGCACCGATATAGTATTCGACCGCTTTGTTTCCACTTCGATGGTAATTCCGAGACGCCGTATTAATGTGACTACACGCCAATTATGTCAGGTAAATAGTGTGAAATTTGAAATAAAAGTATGTACTAGTGTATCTCGAAACTCGGCAAGTATGATTTAGAAAAAGCAAGTCGGTTAAAGTTGTCGAAGAAGAAAGATTCAGCTGTTATTGAATGGTTGAAATGGCTTGGGATTCGACACGAAGGATAAGCAGGATATTTGTCACAATGTTACCTGGAAGACGCTGTCAACGAGATGAAGTGAGTTGCGATGGTGGGACCATTATTCGGCAGGAGAGAAGCCCGAGACATTTGGGAGCGAAGCCTGAGCAGTCAAGTAGAATGTGCGAACTACACTCAGACTGGGATACGAGTGAGGAATGAGGAGGCTCTATCTCGGATGGCCGGCGTGAAAGCCGATGCACACCAACGATTCATCCATTTTCTCACTGGGGGCAACCTTTGGTAAGAGCCAGCCATTAACCAGACAGTCTAATTAAGGGGCCCCTCGACTCGAGTGGCTTCGTTACCGACTGGAGAAAGACTTGCTGACGCCAGACTTTAAGCGGAAATCGTGTAATATCTGAACGTCTTATTCCCTGAATAGCCTCAACTCGCATTCCACCTCTTCCTGATGCGGTAATTAACTTTTCTCAAAGATCAAAGTACCGACGGCTACACTCATTGGGCCTTCGAAAAAGACAATACTAGATTTTTAAGATTTTTAACACCCCATAATACAATTCAGTAGAAATCGCGAAATATCAACTGGTTTCAGTGAAAGTATAAGATTATAAGAAAGGATAGTATTAATAATAAAGTAATGAAACTGTATTATAGAAGGCAGGAGGTGCTTGGATTTCACTTGGAAATTCAAGTGTCTCTTCAGCCGGACGGGTTTGCAAGCGACGCTTTTTCTTGCAACGAATCGAGAGGAAAGAAGAGCATGTGATGAAAGTGCAGGCCTGCTGCCTCGCGGAGGTTGACTCGGTGAATGAAAGTTTCGCGGAAGCTGTGCCGCATCGAGTAGGCTCGCGAGATCCAATGGAAATAAGATCGTTG
The DNA here is from genome assembly GCA_910591665.1 of Ectemnius continuus. Classification (NCBI taxonomy): domain Eukaryota; kingdom Metazoa; phylum Arthropoda; class Insecta; order Hymenoptera; family Crabronidae; genus Ectemnius; species Ectemnius continuus. Next base: position 23,155,079 of record OU342856.1, read on the forward strand.
AAAGCGAAATACAGCCGGCTTCTAAATCCAGCGCACTGTCTCCCGTGATCGTTCTAGCATGGAGCCACGTGCGGCACATGCGGCACTGAGATAGTGCCGAGTAATTTCGACTGACCTCACGCTGAGATCTGGTACTGGCCAACTAGAACGAAATTGATAGAGCAAACACAGAAAAAGTTGGAGAAAGATTACGCGTCTTTACTCATCCAAAAAATGGACCGATCGATAATTTCATCTCATTAGTTATAAGTACTGCTTAGCTATTGTGAGCAGGCATGACTCATGAGACTTTCATTCCCACTCGATTGCAGCTCTACTGCCGATAGTAAACTGCACTTTCAATGATTTTCATCCAACTACCGTCACTTTTCGGCCGATCGTACCCTTCGCAATCGGGAGATCCTGCATCGAGACTGGCTTGGCTTTCCTGCAAATAATGCTTCAGTGTGATTCACCCGGAGAGGAGCAAGCGCAGCCACTAATGAGAGCCATTCGGTGTGGAAATCTCGCGTTGCTTTCTGATCGCAGATCGAGGTTTCGTGGAGCTTACGAAACGATAGTCGACTCTACACGCGAGCCTCACATACAAAACCAATTGACTCCGAGTGCTCCTATGTCGAATTACACCCTATTAGAGAAAGAAAAACATTGTTGCCAATTTTCTGCCCTTACCCAGAGAGATTAAAAGGCGCAGGAACGCGTTTCCGGTTGGAGAATAATTTTAATAGGAGCCGCTGATACTTGTAATAAGAGCGTAGCCAATGCTTCGGTATCGTACCTCATTCTCAACGCATAGAAAGTACATTCTACACTCGGCTCCATTACCCGAATTGTACGTTCAGCATGAGCTAGATGAAATCGTGCCTTGGTGGAAAGGAGATTGGCCAGGGGAATGAAAGCGATGATCGGTCGATGCAATAGAACAGCTCTCTATTATCCTCCGTGGCATCAAACAATCGCCAGTTCGGCAATCTATCCAAACAGAAGGACTGCCACTTAGACTTCAATGCTTCAAATCTGTGCATTCTCCATTAGACGGCAAAACCCGGAAATCCCCGCGCACACTATTTTTCACTGCTCCATTCCGAGCGAGCGGAAGCAGCGCACTTGAAACTTTTTAACTTGGCCAGCCGGGGCAAACTTTAATGGGCTTATCACAAAACCTCCACTGATAACAACAGTCAGTCCTTTTGTCAGTAGGATCAGCGACAACTGAATGCAAGAGCTGCTCTATATTCACTGAGCATACAAGAATCGACTGTGATACTATATAGGCTCTGCTAATCGAACTAGTGGTCGGGGATTACAGCGAAAGGCGGCTTTGGCAAACGGTCGAAAAGCAACGCGAGACTTTCATAGACACACAGGTGCACTCATACACCAGCACCGGAGCAGCCTGCTGCCTCTACTAGTCGCGCACGGTATTCATCGTCGAAGGACTTTTCGAACGAGAAATCACACTCCCCGCGCTCGCCTTCAGCGAAGAAGGGGGCTACGTGATTATGATTAGTCCGGCAGGCTACTCTAATAAGAGAACAACTAACAATCTACCGTCGGAATCTTGTTAGTCAAACTCATGAGAGCGACAGCTCGCGCTGCTTACTCCGTGGAGAGAACCTCGCGATCGGAGCCCGAGTTCTTTCTGCTTTTACGCTTCTTCGCCCTGACCACACTCGATCAGCAAAATCATTCGAAACTTCCCGAGCACTCGGGACATTCCAGACAGGAGGACAAAGCGGGTTGCAGCGGTTTTTACGGGGTAGGCCGAATAACGGGGAGTTTTAAGAAGCCGGTTTCTCCGAAAAGCCCCCTTTTTTGGTTGTTTCTGGCCGAGTGGTGTTCTCTTCCGCGAATGCCATCTGCGCACGGTTTCCAATCGGAACGAGTGACTTTAAACAGCCACTTACACTGAGAAACCTGCTTCTTTGGCCGAAGCGCGTACGCAGTTCCCATGGAACCGCAGGAGAGAGATGCAACGAAAAAAAGCGGGAGGAGGCTCCCTTGGACGGTTGAGAAGCGAAGCAAAGAGTATAAGAAGCAGTGCGAAGAGCGCATTTGCGTAGGATGCACTCGGGAGGCTTTCGCGAAGAGGATGAGAGGACGAGATAGCCTGGTGTAGATCTGTCGCCTTACCAAAGTCCTGCAGTTTCCATCCAGGACTGATCTTTACTCGTACGGTCTGTTGTCGTGCCAATCGCACGACACGCTGGCCCGGCCGAGCAACTTCGACTAGTTTGTCCGAGGAAGTGAAGCATGTCGTGGCTCACATTTCGGATATATGTACGTATGCGAACCGGCCGCTGCTCCTGTCCTCTACCACCGCCTCTCCCCGCCCGCCCGCTCGCAAGCCCGCTCGCACGCCTCCCTCTCGCGCCCGGCCAACCAAATCTCCCACGATTACCACCCAGCCCTACACTAACACTTGAGCATATATTTGAGCGCAAATAGCATCCGTTTCTCAGGGTGAAATGACGCCATAACGTCTTCCTGACGTCAACTTGATTACTGCAACCAATTAACAGTGCTTTTTAATGGGTTCCTTAATTTGACAGGGAGTTGATGAGTGGATCTTCCAAAGTGCAATCAACGGGGGTGGGTCTCAAGAATAATGATGATTTATAAGCTTCGCCGACGTATTTTTTATTTATCGCTATCGGGGCGCTTACTATTAGCCCAGTCTTCCTTGATCATGTCAGCAGCCTTCTCCGCGATCATGATAGTAGGTGCGTTTGTATTTCCCGAAACAATGTTTGGCATGATTGAAGCGTCTATGACTCGCAATCCTTTGATACCGTATACCCGAAGTCTAGGGTCCACTACGGCCATTGTGTCATTATCTGGACCCATCTTACAAGTTCCTACCGGATGATAGATCGTCATGGTATAGTGACGGGCGTGACAGCGCCAGTACTGATCCGTCGCGAATTCGAAGGACGCGCATCCTGGTATCCTGTTCGGATTGGCTCGTGCATTCAAGCTTTTTAGTGTCGAGTACTTGCTCATCTCGTGGATCAACTTCGCACCCTCCACCTAATGTCAGAAATGTATGTAAAAAGAATAGCAATCTCTTTGAAAAACTGTATTCGAAATGAATTGATTCGACAAGTTGGAGTAAGAATGGAGTCTGAAGCATTGTTTACCAGGATATCAAGGTCGCGAGGATCCTCGAAGTAATTAGGAACGATAATGGGATGAAGATTTGGATCGGCGGAGCGAAGTTTGACGCGTCCACGACTGCGGGGTCTGAGCAAAAGCGGCATCACCGAGTAGGTCTCTTTATAAAGTATGTTCTCGAAAACGTTGGCAAAGAAATCGTCGTCGAGACCGCAGTCCCTCTTCCCAAAGAGGCCACCGTCCGTGTTATCGGCCATTGATCCAAAGAACAGTTGGATATCCGGGTAATCCAGCGACTTCTCGGCGTACCTATGTCAACAATTCCATCAAAAGCACCCACTATAAATGGTGGCACAAGAGATCGCTGCCTGATAAAATAGTAGCCGTGATTGCCAGGGATGCTTATCAATTTGTCCTTGGCCCTATTTCCATCGCCGGCGGGGCAATAAAAAGGAAAAACTACAAGAAATAGTCGACAAAATGTTTTCAAAATTGAAGAATTTGGCATATTTGAGATAAACTGAGTTTCCATTATAACGATCGAATGGAAAGACTCGATGTCGATTGTACGCCGACAGAGAAATGTACGCACTCACTTTGAACTGACGAAACCCATGACCTCGCAAACGGGAAGTGTATAGAGGCTGCCTGTTTGATTGGTAGCAAATTCCCTGATAGCGTCGACCGTTACGGATTTCGGGAGGATGAAAGTGAAACCTGATTTATTGGTAAAAGTCGATGGTTGGTCGACCAGGTATGCTAAGCCACCTATCCCCACGTGGTCCTGCAGATTTTCTCCTACACCTGGCGCATCCTTGATCATACGGATCCTGTGCTTCTTCAAATGCTCCTTTGGACCGATACCGGATATCATCAGCAACTGGGGCGACTGTATTGCTCCTGCCGAGAGGATTACCTCTCGTCTTGCGCGAACTGTTCGGATCACTCCTGCACGATGAAACTTCACTCCGTATGCCACCTTCTTGCCGTCATCTGAAACCGGTTGCTATGGATATCACAGGGTGGATCAATGACAATTGGTGATCCAATGGAATCAATAACAATTCCACTTATGAGAACTGGTTAACTCATTCTTTTTTTTACTAGTCGCAAAGTGAAAGTATCACGGACTTGAAAACTCAAGGGAACACGAACACAACTATTTGCAATCTTTCATATCTCAAATTATTTGTATATTATATCCGTCTTGTTATTTATGTATTCCATTCAAATTATTATACTCACCGTCTTTTATGAGTATTTTCAAGACATGCGAGTGCGTGCTAATGTGGAGATTCTTTCTTTTGGAAGCTGATCGGAGAAAGGCCTTAGCGGCGCTGCAACGAAGTCCCTCTCTAAGGGTGCCTTGAGCATAGCTGAATCCAGTTTGACTGGCTCCGTTGACGTCTACGATCTTGTATCCGAGATCTTGCGCCGCTCTCAAAAAGTACTCCCCTATCGGCGCGTGCTCCCTGAAATGCTCCACCGACAAGTATCCTCCTGCTTGGTGATAAGGCGATCCCCGTAACTCCTCGATCGACACGTTCTCAGACTTCTTGAAGTACGGCAAGACACTCTCGTAATCCCAGCCGGGATTGCCTAGCTCCTTCCAATTATCGTAATCTTTCCTATTACCGCGCACATAGAGCATCGCATTCAACACACTGCTACCGCCGAGTACCTTCAAAACAAACGTTACAAGATCTATGCTTGTTAGGATTAATTTCTCTCGCAAGTGATAAACAACTCCCATCGGACACATCAATTGCATCCATCATTCACCGTTTAATGGCACTCTCTCGAGTCATAAAATGAAAGTCCCTCGGTAAAAATCCGAAAGGACATTTTAAAATAAAAAAGAGCGATTCTGATAACTCGGTACTTGTAATAGAGGATTTCATAATCAATGGGTTTATTTTCATTAGCTTTAAGAATAACTAGTTTAAATCATGAAGATATATGAGGGTATTATTGGTGGGCTGTCTACCTTGCCACGTGGCCAGTTGCAACGCTTCGCCTTCATGGCGAGACAGTAATTGGACGACGGTTCTGTCTTGAATTGCCAGTCGAGGGATGTCAACTGAAGCGCCGGGAAACTTAGGGGCACGTCCGCCAGTACGGGCTCATCCCCGCCAGCCTCTAACAATAGCACCGACCAGTTTCTCTTCTCCGATAGACGATTTGCCAAGACCGATCCTGCCGATCCGCCGCCAATTATAATGAAGTCATAACTTTCCTCAACTCTGCCAACTTGTATGGGTTTCACTCTGTTCTCACGATCGATTACATCGTGTCGCATCAGGGCGATGAAGACTCTCAGAAGAACAAGGAAGCTGAGCTCCGGACCGTACGAAGCTGCGATTCTAAGAGCGGAGAATCGACCGATAAGCGTCATTTTCACCGATTTCCAATATCAATTATTCTCTCCGTATAACACAAATAGACATCTAATGTATGTTTGACGAACTTCTAGCAATCCAAACTTTCAATTCTCTTCGAAACATTTTTCTAGAAGAATGAATCAGAAATTTTAAGAGCAACAATTTGAGTTTGAGGCGGTGGAAAGTTTAGTATGAAGAGGTATAAGTGACTATCGCCGCCTACCAAAAACTCGATGCAAAAGCCTCAACCGTCTCCCCTTCCTCTCCCTCCCTCTCTATTTCCTCGAGTCAGCAATTCGGCCTACGTGCCCGAGGGTCTTCCACCGGTAAATTGCACTCGCCACGAGAATCAGTCGAATCACTCGCCGAAGGTCGAGGGGAACATGCTGCGTCAATCGATTTACATTTGGGAATCTATGTTGGTGTCGGAAACGCAGAAAGTACTGCGATCCAAAATAATAAAACGATTCCTTTTTTAAAAAAACAACTCTATTTACAAGTACGAACGTACATATTACTTAGATATATGCATATATTAATTAAAATATATACTAACAAAGTAAAAACACTTGGCAAAAGCATCTGCTGGCTGGCACTAATTCTGTAGAGTGTGTCACGGCAGAATTTCTTCTCCACCTTAAAGTTCGTTTATTATATATAACAGATGGAAATCCATCTCCGAGCGCTTCCAATTCTAGGATCGAGCATCATCAACCTAATTTCTGCCTGGACAACCAAAACTCTTTGATCATATCGGAGCCCTTCTCGCCGATCATGATCGCCGGGGCATTTGTATTTCCACTGACCATGTTCGGCATGATCGATGCGTCGATCACTCGAAGTCCGCTCACTCCGTAAACACGTAATTGCGGGTCGACAACAGCCTCCGGGTCCCAGTAAGGACCCATCTTGCAAGTGCCAATAGGATGGTAGATTGTGGCGGAGTAATGCCTGATCATGCATTCCCAGTAGGGATCGGTGTACATGGGGATGTGTTTGCAGCCGGGAAATTGAACGGGGTTAAGTTCGCTGCCAAACCTTTTGAAGGATGCTGTTCTACTGAGCGCTATGGCGATCTTTACACCCTCGACCAGAGTGGCAATGTCCTCGGGCTCCTTGAAGTAATTCGGATAGATGAGAGGAGGCGAGAACGGATTCTTGCTTCGGAGTTTAATGACCCCCTTGCTCTTCGGTCGCAGTAACATCGGGATCACACTCCACACATCCTTGTTATTTATCTGACCGTAGACGGAATCGTAGAATCTCTTGGTGAGTCCATGCACTTTCCTGATTTGCCTGCCACCATCGGAATTGGTCGAGCCGGAGATGAAGTGGAGCTCGATATCGGGAAAGTCGTCGGAAGCGTTCGCGTACTTGGTATTGACGAAAGCAAGACCTTCGACACCACCGAGGACAGTTAAAGGACCATCGCCAAAGATGGCGTATTGCATCACTGCCTGGACATTATGCAATCTCTTCTCCACCATGGAAATCTCCTGATTCACCATGAATGCTAACCCACCTAAGCCGACGTGGTCCTGGAGATTCTGCCCCACCTTGAGGTCTTGTATCACTGGGATACCAATTTCTTGAAGGTGTTCTCTCGGTCCTATTCCAGAGAGCATCAACAATTGCGGCGAGTTCACCGATCCCCCGGAAACAATAACTTCCTTTCTCGTTCGTATCCTGAAGACTTTGCCTTCCCTTAGGAACTCCACACCGTAGGACCTCTTCGACTTCGGATCTATCAGAATCTTGGTAACATGTGACTGCAATGCTACGTGAAGATTCTTGCGGAGTCTGGCTGGTCTGAGGAAAGCCTTGGCACTCGAGCAACGACTACCCCTTCTGATAGTCCCTTGGGCGATCATGAAGCCGGTCTGATGTTCTCCGTTTATGTCTCTATTTTCATAACCCATTTCCTGGCCAGCTTGAACGAACGCGGCTGCCAAAGGAGTGTGCCATGGTGCTTCCTGAACTGTCAGGTAGCCACCGGTCGAATGATAGGGTGTACGTGCCAGATAAGGATTCTGGTTGTCCTCGGACTTCTTGAAATAGTGGAGAGCATCCTTGGAGCCCCAGCCAGGATTACCCTGTTCTTCCCAGAGATCGTAGTCCTTCTTGTTGCCGCGCAGATACAACATGTAATTAAGGACGCTGCTACCACCGATGACCTTGCCACGTGGCCAGTTGCAACGACCCTGCTCCATTGCTGTGAACAATTGCACCAGTTCCGCCGTGTTAGAAATCGCATTTGTTGCATATCCTAAGAGAAAATGGCACATGCTCCTGATGAAACTGGCTTTGCCCAGCAATTCGTTATGTTTCAATGCTCCTCTTTCCTGTAGTCGCAATCCAACAGAATTCTGAATTCACGAACGCTTTTCTGATTTAAGTTGAGCTATTCAAACGAGAACTATTTTGTAATTAAGGGAAATTACCTAAACAGGAGTCTCCTTGAGGTTCTGTCTTGTACTGCCAGTCTAATTGACTTAGCTGTAGGTAGCCTGCTAAGAGGGGGACGTCTGTGATTTCGGTCTCGTCGCCTCCGGCTTCTAGAAGGAGCACGTTCCAGTTTTCGATCTCGGATAACCGACTTGCCACCACCGCCCCTGTATTCAGAGAATAACTGATTTATCTGATACGGTTGAGGGTTTTGTTTTCTGATTTGGAAGAATTAATAACACAAACCTGCGGAACCACCTCCTATGACGATGAAATCGTAAGAAGGTAGAAGGACTTCGGATGGTACGTTGATTGGCGGTGCTTCATTGTCCATTACTTCATATTGGAAGTAAACTAGAGCAGCGGCGAGGACCGGAAAGAACCAGGAGAGACCGGAAGACGCGGACGTCAGTCCACCCGCGAGAACACTTTCAATACCCATTTTGATTTAAATGTTTCCTCGTAATGTTTGTCGTCAAGTACCTGTGACGAAAACAATCCTGTCACTAACTGATCCAATCTTCACTCAATAATGAAAACCAACAATTTGATACAAAAATTATCGAAGTTATGTTCACGCGAATTACGGCGAAACTTTCAAAAAATTGTCCAAGTCTACTACGAGGAAACTGAAAAGAAGTGTCGTCACCTTGGATTACTATTAGAAACAGACGGAAAGCACCATTATTCGAACTGTATGTCTTTGTGCAAATGTCATCGAGTGACGGAGAATGTCGAGTGACCGTCTTGCTCTGGTAATCCTTTGACACTGTCATCGAGAGGGCAAGACAATCGGTAGAAATCGGTCGGGGAAACGGCGCTGAGCGATCACGCGTTGTAATCGCCACGAGGGATGAATACCAAATCATGCCTACGTGAAACTTGGAACTGTTAAGTAATTCTCTATTAGAATATCGACGTTCCAAGTCACCTGACAATTCTCACGTCCCCATTCCATCCATCAATTACATATTTACAATAAAAATTGCGCAAAAGCATTACGCCAGTTGGAAAAGTGATCGAATAAGTCCTGCTAGATTTGTCCGACAGAGAAAATGGTACTTGATGTAACTCGTTTGCACTAAGTATTTAGCGGATGGGCATCATTTCAAGAACCGACAATCTACAACTCTCTAAGTGAATGGCTAAGTCAGTTTTCTCCTGAAAGTTTCTGGGTTTCTATGCCAGCGCGGTGGCACGACAATGACCAATTTGAGGAAGTTAATAATACTTTTTCTTCAAGTCGATAGTACAAGAAAGAATAGTTGAAACCGGAACGAAAGATCGCGTTGATTCGACTAAGGATCTTATCGAACCACATAGATAGAGCAGAGCCAAGAAATCATCCAATCACAGATGGAAAGCAACAGTTATACACACTTACTTGCACGTTCAACGTTGTCGAAGGGTGTAGGAGTCTGGAAGCTTCCGTTCTAGCAATTAAACCAATACAACCACTGAAACAACACACGTCCACTGCCACCATGTACTTCACAAACACATTATCGACTATCACTTTAGTTGACTGTCTTCCAACTTGAATTCTAACACGCTTCTTTTACCCACAATTCCAGCACTCGACTGACAAATGTCCTCGAAAATCTCTTGCAACAATATCGAACTTGATTGGTCAGTTAATCATTCATTGCACTCGACTTGTTCTTGATGTATCACACAATCGTTGTGTCACTCAATCGGTGAACTATCACAGAGAATTTCCTTTTGGAGATTTGAGTTCGAAGACATCGTAGGAAAGCCGAAGTTGCAGCAGCAACAGTGAGTGTTGTGTGATTGATCGGAGGTCGAAAAGTACTAGGCAACGAGAATGCCAGGAAGAAAAGGGCACGTGCGATCGAGCGGGAAGGACATGATCATTGGAAGGACGCTGTGACACTGACCATGACCTTGCTCCCGGTGGAAGTGACGGCTGCTGCTGGAGATCCATCGAGATCGTGGACTGGAGCAGGCACACTCACCTACGAACAGGTTTCGAAGTACTCCGAACAACCGCCCGTATAACGGTCATCGGCCCCTTCTCCGCCCCTGCCTCCTCTCTCCTTCCTCGACATCATACCGTTTTTACGCCTTGTCCTACCATCGCTTACAACCATGCTTCCTATTGTTTTTATGCCCAACATTCCGAACAGAATTAAGAATCCATGCAAGAAATGCACCCAAACATATCTATTAATAATAGTAGCAACCGGTGCCGGCTCACATTGACCGTATTCATTTGCCAAAGTTCCATCGAAAGTAGAGAGTGCGGTAATACAGCCATATAAAATGGATGTTGGATATCGAACGTACAGATAAGCAAATAGCCCTCAGGAAATTCAAATGATTCACTAACTTTTTCATACTACAACTAATGCGACATATTGAACACTTCCTTAATTGAATAAAGAATGACGTAAGATCAAGGTAAATTTTGATCATTTTAACTTATGCGTCATTTTGTACATTATATTTTCACATGAAACATTATTATAATTAGGAATTACCCAATTTTGGAGTTAAAACATTGCACAGATTGATGCAAGCTAGTAATGAAGAGCATTTATTGTGGAAGATAGTTGACGTATTAGATTTACGAGAGAAAATAGGTTTGCGTTGAAGGTCGATGATACTGACCGATTAGATATTCCGCAATTCCTTTGGAAATGGTGGATGAGCAGTTACGTGAGGGATCTCACGTTGCCAGTGAAGAATTGTGCCGGCAGTTGGAGCCGGGCGATTTTGACGTCAGCGAACGATGTTACGGTAAAGTGCCCGCCGTGCCCGCTACAGGAACGACCTACTTATCATTGCAACATCGCTCTGCCACAAGTAGACATCGAGCTCGGAATTTCTAATGAAATTGCGTATTGGCACGAGTCCTGTCTTCTTCGATTCGAGCGCCGAGATTGACAATCTCAATCACGCTTCCGCCTGCAGCCATAATCCGATGCCTGAGACAGATCACGTCTCCTCTCGTTCGGCTTACATTGGCAATATCTCATTATTCAACTCTACTTCCTGCCTTGACTGCATTAAACTAGTTATATTGACAAACAGTTTCCCATAGATTTTGTTTCAACTTTGACAGAACAATCTTTATAAGGTCCTGTTACTACTGACTAAATTTCATTGGACTTCACTACGTCGTTCCTGTGATAATGGATTTCGAAGTTGACACATTTTAACACGTGCGACGTAGCCAAAACCCGCAAGTTATTAGTCACATTAGCAATTTTCATGATTTAACTTTTCTACAGAACCTTATAAGAAACTAACCCGTATTTCATCGATATTCTATGAATGTGCACGAATTTTTGCGGAATTTTCCACCACCTCGTTTTTGCGTAATAAAGTGAAGACAACTCAAGTAAAGCCAAGATTTTATTGGTACTTAGGTTTAACTTGTAGTTTTATGAGTAAAAAAACTTGGCGTGTGCGCCTACCGCATGAGATTTGGTCGATTTTTCGAATGTTCTAGAACTTTGGTGAAACAGGAGAAAGAGATGCGATGGAATTTCCCGCAGTAAAAGTCTTTTTATTACTTTCAGCTTTAATTGCGTGTTTTTTCCTTAATTTTAGAAATTAAAGTTTGGAAATCGATCACTAAATTATTTGATAAAAATGTCCCTCTGTTATCTAAGGAGAATGAAGGACTGGATTTACGAAGAAATGATGAATTTGCAGTAGACTAAAGCGCGATCGGTGCCATCTGTTTTCAGGAGGATGTTGCGGCTCGATGAAGAAGAGGACGATCGTCGGCGGGTACGCGTTCACCTGGTGGTTCGTCACAGACGTGCAGCGACTGTCCCTCGAGGTGATGACCCTGAATCCACTCTGCGAGAACGTCGAGACTGCCCAGGGTGTGCCGCTGACGGTCACCGGGGTAGCGCAGTGTAAGATCATGAAGGCCGACGAGTTGCTGCATACTGCAAGCGAGCAATTCTTAGGGAAGAGTGTCTACGAGATCAAGTCGACCATACTCTCGACTCTCGAGGGTCATCTCCGCGCGATTCTCGGTAAGTGCACTTCGAGCAAGCCCAGATCTAAAGCCCGACCAAATTGGGCTATCGGGAAATTAATGTGACTAGTCTTCCGCTCTCGAGCTTCACGTTGCCGTGAAAGTTTCGAGTCTAATGGTGTGGTATAAAGGGACAAGGCGCAGCCAACGATCGCTAAAAATCCATAAAGATTGCGTACTGAGTGGGTTAGAGAGGGAGCGGCGGGGTTGGGGCCGAGGCTCTCGCCGGGGCTGAGCTAAGGGTGTTTGCCGGCTGCATGCGAGTGCGAGCTATGCCAACCCTCGCGTGTCCAAGGAGCATTTACGTCGACCGCCACGTGGAGAAAAACTAGGTCATATTTACCCTCTGACTCAGTGGCGAAGGCTCGGCATTGTCGTCGTCTTCGTCGACGACGACAGTGTCGATGACCTCTCGAGTGACAAGGCTTCTCCGCCACCCTCCACACGCCTCACGCACTAACGATTCAATCAGAATGAATTCCAGCCGTTCACTCGACAGCAGCCTTCTCATTATTGAATTTCATTAGTCCAAACTCCACCTAGCGCAACCTTCGACGATTCTATAATATCCTAGAAATCACTTCCTCCGCTCTGGAGAAGGCTGTGAAAGGCCATTTAAGAAGCGTGGCAAGCTGCACCAATGTCCTCCAATCGTCCAATGCAATACTCTAGTTCAAACTTAGTGGAATTATGAATACTTGCCAACGGATTTATAAAACCGAGAGACTCGTCGTTTTCTAACGGCAATGGTACCGTTAAAAAGATTGATTTATGCGTGCCCAGCATGTTCGAAAAGTAGAGAGCCGATAATGAGAAAATGCAGTAATCCCTCAGAAATTGAAAGCAGTATTATAAGTGGTATATATACATGTGAGAATGTGAATGTGAATGTGAATGTGAATGATTCTAGGTACACTCTCGGTGGAGGAGGTGTACAAGGATAGAGATCAGTTTGCGGCTCTGGTGAGGGAGGTTGCCGCGCCAGACGTTGGTCGCATGGGCATTGAAATCCTTTCCTTCACGATAAAGGATGTCTACGACGAGGTTCAATACTTGGCGTCGCTTGGCAAAGCTCAGACGGCAGCAGTAAAGCGAGACGCCGATGTTGGCGTCGCCGAAGCGAATCGCGACGCTGGAATAAGGGTACGCGCCATTCGCTTTCCAATAACGTTATTCAGACAAACCAACAAACTCCTATTAAACGTGCCGTTTGTCTTTCGAATTCTCTCCCACTTAAGAATAAACTCTTACAATGAATACAAATTTACGAAATCAAAAATACGAATCCCTCTTCCTCGAAGAATCTTAAAACATGCTACGTTAAAGAAGTCTTACCAACTTACAGTAATAAAAATGCCGGATTTATATTAGAAAATTATCAATCCTCTCAAATGTCCTCGGATTCTAGCGACACACGTCAATGATTAGACGCCCACTGAGATAGTTATTCTACGCCGAGCAATGGATAGAAAATTAATGATACTTTCAGGAAGCCGAGTGCGAAAAGTCGGCAATGGACATAAAATACAATACAGACACAAAGATCGAGGACAATGCCCGACTCTTCCAACTGCAAAAGGCGAACTTCGACCAAGAAGTGAACACAGCGGTAAGATCCCTCTGACAATGGGAAGAAGAGATCCTCAGCATTCCTCTGGCTTGACTCAAAAGCCAGAGGGCTCCATCGATACGAACCTACACTTTTCTACTGACTTACAGAAAGCCGAGGCTCAACTAGCTTACGAGCTCCAGGCAGCGAAGATAAGGCAACGAATACGAAACGAAGAGATCCAGATAGAGGTAGTCGAGAGGCGCAAACAGATCGAAGTCGAAGAACAAGAGGTTCGTCGAAAGGAGCATGAACTTCAAAGTACTGTACGCCTGCCGGCCGAGGCCGAACACTACAAAATTGGCAGAATCGCGGAAGGCAAAAGGTATGCAAAAAAAGAAAACAGGCATCCAAATCGAGTTGCTGAAATTTCTATAAGGAGTACCTAGGTGTGGTGTAAAAGCGAAACTAGGTAAACACTCGAACGCTGTCGCAGCGTAGCGAAAAAAAATGGGACGCGGGTGAATCATTGCTAAAGCAAACGCGCGAACGAATAAATTAGCTTTCGAGTGTAGTTGCCGCGTCAGCTCGGCTTCACTGGTTTCATTATGGCTCGGTTTTCCTTTTGTAGGACGCAGACTGTGAACTCGGCCAAAGCTGACGCTGAAAGGATTCGATTGATCGGAGAAGCCGAAGCTCAGGCTATGGAGCAAATCGGTATGTCGGAAGCTGAACGTATGCGAATGAAGGCAGCGGTTTACAAGAAATACGGCGACGCAGCTATACTCAATATCGCACTCAACGCTCTGCCTAAAGTAAGCATAATCCGGTTATCCCAGTCCATCGATCAAAGATCGAGACTACTTGGCTCTACGTGCTATATGATTGTTGCAGATTGCGGCTGAGGTTGCAGCACCATTGGCGAGAACAGAAGAAATCGTCCTCCTCGGCGGGAACGATACAACTAGCGGAGAAATCACACGCCTTGTGGGGCAAGTACCTCCAGCTGTTCAAGCCCTGACCGGTGTAGACCTTTCAAAAGTATGTTTGAACAGACCATTGGCTTTTTAGGACACTCGAGCTGTTAGCTCTTCGAATTCTTCAAGTTAATAACTCCTCCACTCACAATCGCAATTCACGATACATAAGATATACATATCTTAATACGTGAATTATTCTTCCTTCACGATGACACGTATCATAATACGCAGTAATGTTAAATCAGTGAAAGGAAAGATGTCTCTCTACATTTGGAACTTTGTCCACTTTCTGGTTACAGGTCTTAGGTAAAATACCGGGTGCAAAGTAATCCTAGATGATGCAATCCAAAGAGATGGCGACCAGGCAAACGTAATTCGGAACCAACCAGTCGAAGAAGAAGCAGAATTTTATATATAATACTGCCACAGGTTTCTCTGCTATTCCATTGCATCCACCATCGACTTACTCCACCTTTTTCTCTTTCCCGAATTATTCTACCTCAACTTTAGTCAGAGACGTGCACACAGATAGATGGGCTGACATTAGCGGTCAGCGGAAACCTGCCACCAGCACGAGTGCGTTGATTCAAAATCGATTACGTCCCAAACACTCGTTCCTCAGTGTTTCAAGAGTTACCACAGCGCACAGAAGTTTATTTGATTCTGTCAGGAAGACGCCTGAACCTAATACTATGCCGAAACTGTTCTAAAAGTCCTTTGTACCTATTACAAATCTGTCCAATGTCCCTCAAAGTGTGAATTCCAATGATGAATAAAGGTGAGTCCGAGGTGGGGAGTGGGGAGGCTTCATGTCGACAGAGCTTTAAATGACGCAGTCGAGGGCTATGAACGCAATGGATTGATCCCGAGCTGAATTCATGAAGAGAAAGATAATGATGCGAGGGGCAAATAGATCGACGCGTGTTAGTGCTAGTGTAACCAGGGAAGCTGCGGCTCGATGGAAAAGTTCAGTTGTATAGAATAATTTAGCCGCTAATCGCGAGTACACGCGAATACTGAGTGCGAATGTACATCAGGCGCGCGACACGTCGTTCGTGATTGAAATTTTCGATCATTGTGTTCAATCTAAATAAGTCTAGCCAGCGGGAACCGTGTCTCCCGTACACGATGTAGGGCATGTGAATGCCAACAGCCTGTAGTCGTTGTACATACTGGTAATAATGTATATGTAATACATTCTAATTGCAAGCAGGATTCCTATGCCGTCTAACAGAAAGAAGCCTCCGCCAAAGTCATTCGACACCCTTTGAGATATGCAATTTTCGACTGGAAAAGTTTCGTGCTTTCATCGACGATTCCAAAATAATTATACTTCTAGTGAGAGATATATTGAATATAACAAGCCTTAAAATCGCAAGGACTAGATTATTCTAAAAATTTGTATATCTCAAAGGATGGTACCGCTCAGAAATTTTTTGCAATTCTCTCGGTTGACCACACATCGGAATTCCAGGCGTCCGAAGCCATACGAAGAAGCCGACACACCCAAACCAAGTGCCAACTTGTAAACGCGGTACCGTCTCGCCATCGAAGCAAAGAAGGAACCACAAAGAAAGCATATTGCGTAACGAGCATTCCGTTGTACCGCACTGTTTATTGCGTTCGCAATAGCACCCGCATGTACGAGTCGGATCGATCTATTTTCAATTAGAGAGTCCGATTTACTAACACAACTATATAGAAACAGATGCAGATTCTGATCCGAGCTCGTCAAAGTCTCATAATTGATAAAGATATCGCGCCGCGCAGTACAAATTCTATCTATCTCACTCATACCAAACAGCTTCGATATTTGTTCTACGATAGTTGGTAGTCTATTTGTCGCGACCTTTCGAATTTTTATGCTTTAATGATTATTTCATTACACCGTCTCCGGTTTATACTTTACTTCGCTATATTATTTTATACAGTTCACTGTACGAATTTATCTCGCCTATTTTTTTATTATTACTACTAGCTTTAATAAATAGATTCAAATGTTTTTTTGTCCAAATATAACTTCTTGTTGCTTTTTGTAACTAATTTTATGATATTTATGTTCTCGTAGTGATAGGCTCGTAGACTAGGCACAGAACACACAAAGAGATATACATAGAATGTTAGACTATCGCGGGGGGTATCGGATGAACTGCCAAGGGAAGTGCAAAGGTCGTCGGGAGCAGATATGAAAGCAACAAGTCTTCCCCAAAAGAAAAAGAGAGCAGAAAAGAATAGGGAGGAAACGGGTAGCGTATTTAGAGAAGTACAAAAGAAGATATTAAGAAAGCGGAGGATAAACTTTCGAAGCGATAGGGTCATTTTCAATGAAGAAGTGCGCGCGAGAAGCCTCGTGATCTGTAAGTGCAAAGTCCATGTCGATATGTATTTTTAATGGTAAGCGACTAAATGCTAGAGATGCCAGTTAAATCAAATTATAACTGTATCGTCATTCAAGCCAGATATTTCTATGATAAGCTATTTTAGTAACTTTTAGTGCACTCCCTCTTTCCAGCGGACAGTCAATACGAGAAAGCGCCATTTCACACTACTATTCTTCCGACGTCAATCAAACACTCTCTACTACATTATCGAACATTCGGGGATTACTTATACTTTACAGATACTTGTACCTTCTACTGATTCGATATCTAGACCCGCGTAATAAATTCCGAGAATCGTGAGAATTATGAGGAAAGGGAAGTTGGAGAATTAATCAATCAGGTCGATCATTTATTGTAGTAAAAACTGTATGCTGCGTGAGAGCAAGAAGAAAAGGAGAGAATGACGCCTTGTCGTTTGCACCTAGCTAAGTGAAATTACGTTTTAACTCGAGGTTGCTAAAACCTCGAGGTTGCCACACCTCCGATGGTTGCGGTGGCCAGTATAGCTTCTACCAAGTTAATCTAAGCTCTTTGTTTTCTATTGTTCGTTTGTGTATCTCATGATGAGATGTTTTACTAACAAATAAGAAAGGAGTAAAAAGAGAAATTGAGAAAGGAGTAGAATGAAACCCATTCGATATTTTACTAACTGAAGACTAACATTTCGGGGGAATGCAAATTTCAAACACAGGGACACTACACCAAACCGACTGGTACTAATCGCAAGACTTACTGGATCCTTTTGGCACAATACCCTAATGTTCATGAGAAACACTGTATTCGACATAAGAGAAAAAAACTAGTTTCCAATGTCCGTGCGCACTCCACATCTTAGGGGAACAGTAGTTGCCCAGAGACGGTCTGATTCCTCAGAATACTACAAGTAGCAAAAGTGTCTACCGCAAAAGAGAGCCTGATCTCGAGCAAGGAGTTAGTTGATCGAGTGCAAGTCCGAGCCGATTCTACCTTTTTATATCCAGGAGATATGGTTACCACTATCCCCATTCAAAGTTACCCTCTTTCTCTCCGTATTAACTTTGTATGCATTCCGATTTCATTAATTTCGACCAGGAAATCAGAGAACAGTCATGCTGATGTATATCGAAGAGGGGGGCACCCGAAAAGCGCAAGGTTATTCGTACTTTCGTTCTATATGCCCTTCCGGGAGTGCTCTTTCTTCTATGGCCAAGTCTTCGATGAGTATACTGTAATCTCATGTCTCGTGTCTCATGTTTAGTCGATTATTGTAACAGGAGACACGAAAACAATCTTAGGTTCTCGAGCGCACAATCTTCGGCCTGGACGATCAATCCTTCCGATCCATGAAGTCCTGCCAAGAACTTTATACCATATACACTACTTAATGCTTGACTGTTATACTTACTATCGTGTATGTTTATCTACTAGTTTGCCAATTGAATTACTGAATCTTAATAACGCTTTTAACAGAAAGTCTTTCTGTGACCAATCAAAGGGGTCACAAGGCTTGATCGTTCCAGTTAGAGCCGATCCATGTAAAGAATTGTATATAATCGACGGTCAGTTAGAAAGCCCTTCGTATCTTTTCGAGGCGCATTCGTGGGAAGGAGCCGGGCTCGCATGAGCCGAACCCGACATCCGACACCCTGTCCTTCCTTTCGATCTTACCCTATCTACTTTTTGCTAAGAATAAACTCTGACACTTCACATTTGTCAGTGTCATTGCGATTTGTGTCTCTACTGCCGTCTTCGATATACAAGTCAGATTTAAATGAGAATTCGGGGATCCTTGATTGCATCCGCCGGCATTTGCAATTATAATTGACTGGAAATTGGAAGCATTATAATTGGTTGTCCATCCTTCTCAGTGGGTTCGATTGATCCAGCGTTCCTCGCTGGACCGGGGTGAGTCGCGCTAGGATCCCCGGATTTTTTAAACAGAAGAAATTACAAATCACCGTATATTATGTAGAGCGCGCACCTTCTGTATGTACGTGAATCCGTTCACTGCCGCTGCCAGTAGCGGCCTTATTAATTATTATATTTGTGTTACGCGTGCAAGCGAGCTTTCGAATTAAGATTAAATATGCTATGTAAGCTAAACTTTGAATAATGTGTACCGTGGCGCCAGGGCTGTGAGCCTCAAGTGTGCCCTTCTACTCGGAGAATCAATCCCCCCGAATTGAACTGGGAAAGGAAAAGTATTCAAGCTCGCCAGTCGACCGCCTAATTACAAAATTGATCCCCTAGAAAGAAACCGAGTTATCGAGCCGATTGAAATCCCAATTAAATTGGAATGATATCGAGCAACAGGATAACAGGATATTGAGTGCGAGGGCACAGTTGGGACGCATAGTCGACTCGATCACATCTTCTTTCCATGCAAGAGAGCATAGAAGGGGCGGAGTGTGAATCCGTGGAAGGTTGGAGAAAGCAAGAAGGAAATAAATTCAGTAGCGAGCTAGAACTGGGTATGACATACGCAAGAGATCGTCGTATACCGATTATCTTCAGAGGATACGAGCAAGCCTCTCCATACCTGCGAACCTGACCAAACAACCCAAAAGTAAAAGATGAACATTTTGGGAGAGCGCGAGAAAGAACGTTTCGGGGACTCTAGTTAGAAATTCGAAATTTGCCGAAGTGTCTAGAGAATGAATGTGTCTAGTCTTTTGTAAGCGACGAACATAAGAATGATGTATATTTTGAGAATTACGTGCTAGAAATGTCTCAATTGCGTAGATAGAAGACAATATGATTATTGTGTCATACTCTACTCTAAACTGAAAGTAATGAAAAATACACACGAGATACATACCACAGACAGACACATACACTCACAATTGTGGAATTTAGTGCATATTTTTAATAAATGGATCATGAAACTAAACTGCTCGAACGAAGATACGCCCCCCGCAAAGAGAGTAAAATATATATTCATTGCTTAACTAAACCATTATGATATCCTGTTTATTGATGAAAAAATTCATGTTGTTTTATGCTGGAGAGTAAGCATTTTGCAAGAGTTTGGAATCAACGTCTTCAGATATATGTATTATACTCATCGTCAATCTGGGATGCAGAATGATGTGATGCGGCACCAGAGGGCCATACCAGGATTAAAAAGACAGCGACTAAACTAATCATCAGTTTATTTCTGTGCAAATCAGTCACAAGAAGAAAAACGGCTCCTGCCGGTTTTCACTTCGCTTCCCATTCGTTCACAAACTAACCAAGAAGATGAGTCTTAAGAGTCGGCACCTACACACGTATCGGATAAGTGCTAGACAGTAGCTTTAGTTCTAAAGATCCGCATTGCTCGCAAAAGCACGCGATCGATTTCTACAAGGAGGTACGTCCGACAGAGATGTCGAAGTCATGATCCCTAAAACCTTAATTTTGCAAATTTCAGAAATGTACATCTTCCACTTTCAAGTATAACGGACGAAGCAGGTGGAAAATCCAATGATTTATAATGATAACGCTGCTGTTAGTCCAACGCTCTCGGCAGCCGTGCCTGCAAGTTGGAATTTTTGAGAGAAACTTTCTGTAAAAATTATCATTTGGCACAAGTCACAGTAATGAAGAACGATCGCGCGCTCTCCGAGCGTTGCATGTGTCTACGCACTTTAATCTATGCACTAGCGATTAAGCGACAGATTCGACTTTTGATCCTGATCCACTCGGCTGAGCCTGCTCCATTCGAAGGACAATTACTGATTCCCATATTACAGCCCGCAGGCCTGGCGAACACGGGCAAGCCTGAGCGGCAAAAGTGGACATTCCATCTGCGATCTCCAAGTAACAGCTATCAGACAACTCTCCGGCCGGTGCGCCACTTCGAAGGTGACATATGTATAGTTCGCTAGAGCTAGAAACTTCACGTAACAGTCTCGTTCACTATTTAGTCATATGTATCTTTTAAGCGCACAGTGGTGTTTCGCAACGCCCCGAGCTCTCGCCTCAAAAGTTAAATCATCATTATATGTACTATCTATCATTCTGTTCTGTACCCCCCCGGTAAAAATATTCGTTAATATGTACTGGATACCCACAATTAAGTATAGGAATGTAAAAGTATCTCTCTCTCTTCGTGTCTGACTTTTGCCGCGAAGCCGAAAACCCGGGGGACGCGCCTGATTCCAGATAATTACAAAGGATGATTGGGCAACTTTTCACAGTCTCAGTTTTATTGTAATGGATTCTACTGAAATCCGTCGAACTCTTCTTCTTCTTCTTCCACGTCTTCCTCTGCTCTGTTTCCAACAGTATTACGCGTACGCACGCACATCAAGTGCGCTGACATAACTGCCGATCGTTGGGAGGGAGGAGGGAGCCGTCTTGAGACGCAGTAGTATTGTAATGTACACGTTGCATATCGTGTTTCAATTTTTTACTCGAGCAGCGCGCGGCCATATAACAAAATTCGACATAGACTACAACAACAACAACACACTTGCTAGATATGCCCAACCACACACGCACTCATTCTCACCCGATTCTCACTCCCGACGATACGCGCCACAAACTGGACCACTTAGAACCAACTGTTCTTCATCTCACAGTACACACATTCTCTCTTTCTTTCCTTCTCTCGCTCTCTCGTTCTCTCGTTCTCTCTCTCGCTCTCTCTCTCTTGCTCTCTTTACTTCTGTCTCTCCCTCTCTCGCGCGCGCCAATTCACTTACAACCAATATAATCATATCTCGATCCTTCGGTCCGGTAAGTCCTATATACAATTAAATCCTCCACGCCCTCCTTTAGGATGTTAGTAGATAATAGTTAGCATTCGTACCTCTACGCTGTAAACGATTGCTTTTAACAGTGTCCCTTAAACACTACCGTCTGGCTAATCTTTACTTTATTAATAATTATACTTATATCACATTGTTCATGTACACATATGTATATACTCCGGAGGCAGTCATTCCTGCCCCCCTGGCCCTCCTTCGTGTCGTCTCGCCCTCGGAAAAAAACCACCCCCCCGGAAAAGTTACACCCGATCACACAATCTCTCTCCCCTCTATCTCTATGTATGTACAAAAAGGATGTATCCCATCGCCTCTATATCACTCGAGTTCCTCTCTTGTCCACCTTCCGAGTCGACTTTCGATGTCTCTCTTGCAATTTCACATCGCCGAATAAATTAAATTAACGTGTAAGAATCAACGTGCTTCTCGAACGTGAACGCAGTCGTTATCATTACACCGAATTAATTGTACCGAAAAGCTCTGCAATCGAAAGACTTGCAGTTACACTCACTTTGCGGGTCAAGTGAACCAAGCGCGCAAACTTTGCCCCCCGTTATGTGAGTGTTTCATGTCCGAACGTAATAATTTCGCTGCTCCGACGTGAAGAGATATCTATTCGCACGGATCCTTTCCTCTACACAACGAGGTCATACGTACATTTCATGGTGGTATGTGTTCCCTCTCGCTCATACTTTCTCTCGGAATGACTAGCACTTGGGGCAGACGCACAAGACATCTAACGCTTACCAGTCTCAGAATCCGCATTTCACATTAAAACGGAACAAATGAACAGCCTTTTTGCGTACAGATACGCAATTACCCAGTAGAGAGTAATAAAGTCGATAGAGACACGCATGTACCATCCTCGAGAGATAAAACGCCTGGATGTGGCTCGCTTTTCTAATTTAGAAAGATAAGAACGTTTATCATAGAAAACACTTGCAATGGACGATCAACGTTTATGCGCTCTCGCTTGGACACTTTCTCTTTCTCTCTCTTGTGTTGCACGATGAAAGGTACAGCTTGTTCTCTTTCTCGAGTCTCTACACCTTACACACTCAGCGCAATTTAGCCGAGGATAACGGTCTTCTGCAAAAGGACACTCAGGGGCTTCGAAGCTTTAAAAAACGTGCCGCGATACTATACACAACGGACGTTGCACCCCAGAGATACAGGGTCCGAAGGGGGTTCTTGATGTACAAGATGATATCGCCTAGAAAAGTGTATTGCTTTCCTGCCGTCAATAACTTAATACGTCAATAATAGTTTAACGAGTGTGTGTGTTGTGTGTGGGTGTGGGTGTGGGTGTCGGTGAGAGTGTGTGTGGGTGTGAGTATCGATAGGTGTGTTCCTTGGACGTATTATCCGCAAATATTACATACTTACATGCGCAACAGCTTATCCGGCTGACCAAGCTTTCGATTAAATAATTTAAGGAGTACAAAACAAAATATATAGGCGTGCGAGTGCTGCATGAATCGTTTTGTTACGAGCCTGTGTTTGTGTGCAATGCATGTTCGAGCGTCAGTGTAGATAGGTGGGTGTGTATGTATACGCAGACGTGGTTAACGATAATACTAGTGTACAAATTGTTATAGCTGAAAGGGACCCTTAAGAGGCATAGGCACAGGGGACACTCACACGCATATGTAGACTTCTGTACGAACATGGAACCATTCTGAGATGATTGACTAACCGTCCACTATATCGCCATACCATTAATTGTAGGGTGTCGCATTTATTATTCTAGCATAAAACACGGGTGCCGGTAAATAGAACAAAAATGTTGCTATCCGAATTGCTATTTGCCTAACTGCTATATAGCGACTTGAATTGCCCCACAAGTATAATATCGAATTTTTAGCTCTCTTTTGAGAAACACCCTTTCACCCTGAGAAAAGGTCAAAGAGATCGAGTAAAGAATATGTAAAAGGAAACAAACGATATCATGCAGCAGAAGTACGAGAAAGTATACAAATTTTTAATAGCGAGAGAGCGTATCGTATACTTCTGCTCAGAGTATCCTTGGAATACTGAATAAGTAATCACGAGGGGTGCCGACTTAGCGATAGCGATCATGGACATAGCAGGAAGTTTGTACGAGTTCCAAAAAGGGCGGCTCAGTCACCGACAGAATTCTACCAAAATGCCTAAATGTTTCATGTCAAACATGAAAGTTCATTGAAGAAATACGACACCCTTGAAATTAATGTCACCCGGATACACCATTAACAGTCTCCTTTCATGTATATCGAATGAAAGCCCAAAAACTAATGTTCCAGGATGAAACATAAATTTTACTCAGCCGTAAAGAACAAATGAAGATAGTACGATAATTCATTAGGCGTGCAACGTAAACCTGATTTCTCCGAAAGGAGTAATACAGTGAGCGACTCGCTCGCGCGTCCCCAAACAACTCATCATGCGTGTAACATTTTATCCACGATCTCATACTATATACAAATTTGAAGCATCAGACGCTGTTTGGAAACATACATCTCCGTGTCTGTCAAATTTACAAAGAATCATTATGAAAGTAAACCTCTTAAAGATATCGAAACTAAGAAGGCAAATCGAAAAGTAATGCTCAATTAAGTTGGTAGAATAAATACAAGCGAATAAATATCTTGAGCATACTATAAACATAATCGCGCAATTTCATGTCTCCCCCCGCATTCGAGGAAGCGTTCGGTTTTACCGACTAATTTTCGAAATTAAAAATATAGGCGTACTTGCGATAAAGTTCGATAAACATTTCTCCACAGCCACTATGTGATAATTTAAAAAGCGCAAGCATCATGCATCCAATTCAAAGTACTCCATCAATATTTGAACACTTAAACTCCACCACTTCTCTTATCGCAAGTGTTCAATCTTCAATATCACTCGAAACACAACTGCTATTGCTTTCTCTTTTGCCGAACTTCTTCAATTGCAACAGGGTACCAAAGAAAACAGTATTGATTTTCACATGACAGTCAGACTATATAAAAACCTCGTCCCACATCTCTAATTCTTCAGATTCAGATAAATTCCAACAGAAACAAGTCCAAATATGGTGGTAAAACTTCACATCTGCTTATATTGCCTTACGTGAAAAATGGAACAACAAGTGAAAGATGACTGCTTGGTGATTCCACAGGAGCGGATGATGAAAAAAGTGTAGTACTGTTCTTGCCAAATGTCCTTTCATACTTGGTTCAAAATATCCCCGTACGAGGATTCTCTCGTGCCTTCTTCCTGTAAGCTTCACGCGATAAATATTCCTCTAAAAGTTAAAGTACCGTGTAGAATCGCACAAATTGAGCAAGTTCGGCATACCCCTTGGAAGAGCGTGAATATCGAATTCAACTCTGAAGAAACGCTGGTGAATCGCGAAAATAGAAAACCTCTCTTTGATGTCGGGAACAGCACGACGGATAAAGTTCTTTTGAGGTCTGCACCTCGATTGATCGCCACCCTACCCTCTCCCACCGAGCGATCGTGCGCGATCCTTGGCTCGACGCGAGACGGAGACTGCGCATGATAACTTGAAGTGGTTTCATCAGGACCAAAGATGGTTCCACCATAATCTCTGGTATTCGATCCCCCGACACATGGGCTTGACCGAGCCGTGTCTCAGACTGACTTGATCTCCCTTTGATTCTGTCAGACAGTCGAGTGGGTAGTCGAGGAAGGCTGCGTACTCGAGGCTGTCGTCGCCGACGGTGTTGAGGTCGATGGGGAACTCACAACTACAACAGGCTTCACTAGGGTCGTAGTGTTAATGTACTGAGCGTTCATGAGTGGCACTTGTCCCATAGTCTTCAAGATCGGTGTCGTGATCATCTTGCCGGCAAGGCTTGACGGTGCTAATATATGAGCGGTCACTTGATTCCCTTGCGAAACCATCGTCACTGGTGTCACTATGGGTGTTAGTCCCGAAAGAGGCGCGTGCTGACTAACAATATGAGCGATACCCTCTGTGGACGGAGCATTCTGCATTACCGTAGAACCCGGCTTACCCGCCGTAGTTTGAAGAGACACCCCTGCGTGACTCAAAGTTAAACCTATAATACAAAAAGAACCAAAAGCCCTTTTAAACCAAAGTATTCTCACATTCAAGTTCCTTGCAAATATTAATCTACACATTAAATTTTGTTACAAATATAAATATTAAAAAATAAGCGTACCATTCGCCGGGAGTATATTCAGCTCGGCACCACCAGGAAGTCTCGTAAGCTCCGATCCGCTCCCGCCGACTAGCGTTACACCCCCAACCATCTTGTGAGTTGTCTGTGTACTATCACCTGCTCGTATCCTCGTCTGGGTATCTGCAACGATAAAATAATCCAATAGTCAGTTCATGCATCACAAAAAACTTGCTAGGAAAAGCAACAAGGGAGTTAACGTGCCTAACGTTTTCAAGTAATACTTACTGGATACATTGAGCGCAGGGGCATGCGTCGCAAGTACCAAAGGCCTGCCTTCATTGGCCGAATGCACGAAAGTGACTGGTCTGACTTCATTAGCGGCAGACTGCACCGCAAGGGCCAACGGCCTGTCGTTGTTCGAGAGATTAGAATGCACGAATGTCACCCTGTTATCGTTGGCTGTGGACGAGTGAACAACCAGCGCCACAGGCCTTGGCTCGCTTCCAGTATTCGATTGCACAGCGATCAGCGGCCTGGATTGATCCGACGTATTCTGTACGGCCAGCGTCAATGGTCGTGACTCGTTATTGCCGGACGTGTGGGTGACCAAGAGTTGCCTGGCGTCGCCGGGTATCACCCTGAGACTCGGCCCAATGTGCTGGAGTGTCGGAACAATAGTTGCCAGCCCCTGACTTGTATTCAGCATCTGAGCACTGATCGGGAGGTGCAGCTGATGTGACTGCTGCACTATACTCGTTGGCGAAGCAGTCACTTTCTCCTGCAAAGAGAAATATTAATGTAAACCTTAACGTTCCTTCTTAAACGAATAACAATCGCCACTATCTGTATATATATCAGTATTTGTACAACATTTCAAAGGTGCTCATCACAATTCGTACGACCACCTCTGCTAATGCATGATTTCTTTAGCACACGTTCATTACAGTACCGCGATCAACACGATATGCCTTTGGTATCGCGTGCATTTAATTCTATAAGTTAGTAAGTTTTCCTGTCTAAATCTCAGTACATTGAATTTTGTACTTATGTAGTTGTACATGCTGATCAGTACCTGTGCCGGGGTAGGAATGCTGGGAGCGGGTGCTCCAGGACTCGAGCTGACGGGTGGACTCTCCCTGGAATTCTGCGCGAGGTTCAAGCCCTGCGTTTGGCAAACGACAGCGGCAGTGGCAATTTGACCGTGAATATTCGAGCTGGTACTTGTGCTCTGAAGCGTTTGCGGTGAACTGGCCGTAGCTGCGCTGCTCAGGCTACTGGTACTACTATACCTAGTGCCACCGCGAGCCAACCCTGTTACGTCCACTTCCATATTCTCTGTAACTGTAATGCCAAAGCATTTTCGTTAAGATTGCAAATCTGGACAAAAACAAATACCTTGTGGTACGCCAATGTGTTTATAAGCATTACCATTCTTTGCAACAGTAACGTCCATTGTCGAGTTTTGTTCAGGTATAAGAGTATTAAAATCAATGTGATCCCAAGTGGCCGCCAGCTCCTTCTTCAGCGCTACGAGCCTCTGTTGCGCAGCAATCTTCTCTCTTGCCAGCCTCTCCATCTCGTGCTCGTAATCCCGCTCTTTCCTCTTCAGCATCTGCAGCGATTGAATGCGCGAGTCACATTAGAGTCGACGTGAAAACGAGTTTAGATTGAATATGTCAGGGGTAGGCTTTTATTATATCGAATCTAGCTACTCCAGGCGTCTTTATGCCAATCTCAATAATAGATAGAGCGAGTCTCCTGGGAATTTAATTACCTGCCGGCTAAACAGCCGGTTAAACGCAAAAAAAACTCGGAGGGAGATTATATAAGTTCGTGTAAGCGACAGATTCGGATAAAGCACCTTTGAGCGTAAGTGTACCTTCAAATTGACAAGCTCTCATTTAACTCTGTTTCCAAGTTTTTCAAGCAAACCGCAAATAGCTATGAAGTTTAGCAAATTTGTATTGCTCGGAAGTGATAATATTTCGAAATATAGAGTAGAGTGTGCGAGGCGCAGTTCTACAGTAGAATAGCCTGCGGAAGAAAGGTGCCAAAAAGAAGGCACCTTTATACCATAATTTAGAGGAAACACTGGGGCGTGCATCATGCGATAACGCTACAGATTCGAGCCAATGCCCCGTCAGAATACGATGAAGCTGAATTTGACGTCAACGGGAATATTGTACGTGAATAAACGTGCAATTGACAAGAACCACCGGCAAGCGATTAAACATGATCCTGGTTAGACTGCACACTGTCGCTTCAGATATTAACCTATCCTTTATTTGTTCTCACAAAAATGTTACACAACCACTTGTCTGTGCAATAGTGTCGCCTCCAAGAGCAGAGAATGGAATCAATCGATTACACGGCCAAGCTAACTCGCTAATCGAGTTCCGAATAGAATACGAGCAGCAGCCTTATTCGAAATTAGAATAACATGCAACGGATCAAAACGAAAACGAACAATCATAGAATTCCCACTTTCGTAATATCCCAAACCGTAAATCCCATTTACAGTTTCAATTAATAGAACAATAGTAATCTAAATTTTCATAGGAAACGAATTTAAATGTTAAAGTATCCTGCCACATACTGGAGGAGTTCCCCATCGATCAATGTTCATCGCTAGTAATCCCGAGATAGCTTAGACGGGAGTTTTGACGATCGTCAAACGCTAAGTGCCCTTTCCAGTCTCTTTGCGACTCTAAAAAGTTGCTTTTAACAATGTGCCAATTAAGCAGGAGACTGATAAGTTCCTTGGTCGGGTGCGGTGTCGCCTTGTCAATCGGCCTATCACAGCGTGGAAGCCTGATGAATCTTACACGAGAGCACAAAGAAGGGAGAGGGGTGGCATAAACAGCGTCAGCGAGCGAAACGCACGTGACTAGGAGCGCTCGCTGTGCCGGGGGATCGCGATGTACACGTGGCCCGCCTGAGCGTAGAGGGGGCGCAGGTGAGAGAAAGAAACGCAACGTCCAAGCCACGTGCTAAAGAGAGAAAGGGAGTGAATGGCAATAGGCGAATAGACGCACGCATCGGGGTCACAGCTGAAGGGGAACCAGAGTGTCTCGGCGCAGAGACTGCGGGTGCGGGAGGACGCCGTTTCATCCCGTCGGGACGAAGAAAGAACAAGCCGAGAGAGATGCGCGAGCAAGACGGCGAGAGGAATGAGGGCAAAGAGAGGGAGAAACCATAGTCGAAGAAAGATAGGAGAGGAGAAGCGAGGAGAACTGAAGTCGTTGCATCAGTAGGCGCACGCGCGACTTGCAAGCACGTGGTGGTGAGCCCTCCACTCACTACGTAGCGTAGTGCAGCGTCCCCTTCTGAGCTATGCGCAAGTAATGCCTTGGAATCCCTCGCTATCATTTTAATCGTTCGTCACATACCAGGCACGGTAGTTTCCAGAATGTCGCACATGCCTTGCTGCACCAAACGAGAGCGGGCATAGGGATAATGTTAAAGAGTAGCAGACATTCAATTTCTCGGATCAATTAATGCGCTAAGCAGGAAGACTAGTTTTACTACTTGATATTAAACTATCCAGATAATACTAGTTCTTTTTTTTCAATCATTGTCTCAGAGAAGACGAATACAAAATCAGAAAGGCAGATGAGCTCCGATAAAAGTTTCGAGAGACAGAGCGTGTGTTGTACGTGCCATTTGGCGAGACACTGATGGCCGCGCAGTCACGTGAAACCAATATAGGTAAGGCTCCTTGGCTAGGAAGAGGCTCGCTCGGCCGCGAAACGACCGCACGCGGTCAACAGACAATAAACGCTGATCTACCAACTACAATTACTCCGAACCTCTACAGCCCTGATGTATGAACACGTTAAAGTATCGACAATTCGAGGATGCAATTGTATTTCGCACTCAACACTAATGAACCCGATAAAATTCTGAAACAATGTTTTGCTTGGCTAAAGTTCTTGAGTAAAATGGTAAGGTCAATCTCGACGAATTCCAGCGATTGGTGACAAGACGAAGTCAGAGGTACGCACGACGCACCGAAAAAATAGCAAGCTTCGAAGCGACAGAGTTAACGTGCGGGAGAAACGTAAACGGCTGACGTGTGTGTACATGTATGTATATCCTTCTCGTCGAGAGAGAGCGGCAATGCGTACGCTCTGCACGTAGCAACAGAGCGACGGGCGGGCGCGCGGGCGCGCGCGCGTTCGCCGGCCAGACGGATGAATAGATAGGTAAGGTCGACCCCACACGTGCGACACTTGCAGATCGCCGGCGCGCTAGCTGCTTCCCCGAATACAGATAATCTGTTTTACTTTAGGCTAGCTGCTTCCAGCTATCTATCCGCAGGGTTGAGCTTGGCAACCTGTGCTTTTAACATCGATCGAGCATAATCAGCGCACGCTCTACCGAGTGACCGTTTCGGTATTTTCCTCAAAGATATGTTCTTCGTGTCTTTTTCACCGAACTAGTGAAAAAATCGTACTGTGGGAACACACTGTAACATTTACTACGACAAGAAAAAGGTAGAAAGTAACCTGTGGCGAGAAACGGCCAAGCTTTAGTGAAGAGCGTAATTAACATTTTTCGCGACACGGAAGTATCTCACGTTCACTCGTAATTTCCGAGCAGGACGTGCTCAGAGGGCCGCCACGTGCACCAACTATAATCGTTGGAAAACCGCCGGGATATACTGTACGTGCGCACGAGCCCGGTGCGAAGAATGTACGAGAGCTAATAAACGCGATCCCATTGCACTCTTAGAAATTACTCTTTGCTCGCGAGCCAACCAGCCAAACTTCATTATCCACTTTCTGGCATGCACGATCCCAAGCATTCGGTGAATACGCAACTTCGGGAAAACGCCCCAATGGCTTGTCGAAAATCCAAGTTATGAAAGATCGAAAGACCGTGGAAGATGGAGATGAGGTGACACTTAAATATGCACCGATAGAAGTAACTATTACCAATATACTGAGATTGCAGTCGAATACACAGGCTCTGCATTAGGAAATAGTAGAAACTGAATGCGAAAGTTGGGAGGTGCGGGAGGGTTGAAATAAAGTGAAATCAATGTACCCGTATATTGGCATACCTGTATATGCCTGATGGCAGCATGCAGAATGGAAAGATTCGAAGACTTCTTTTCGTCCTGCGAAGGCAGCTGCCTCTTGAGTAGTTCGAAGCATTCCTTTAGGTGTGCCCTTCGGTTCTTCTCCAATTTATTGTGCACCTCCCTCGTGCCGGATCGCATAACGCACGGCCTGCAAACAACGGTACCACCATTTATTCCTAACACTCAAAATCTCTCCCACCCATTAAAGGGTGTGTGCGGCTCCCCTCTCTTTCACCGACAATATAATTCCTATCGTAATCATCAAGAAAATAACGAGTGCAAACAAGTAGTGTGACAAGGAGGCACATGCTGATAATATAAAAATGACGAGGGGGATGACCCTGTCACTCATTATCAAAGCAATCCGAGTAGAATGCATCGAACTACTCTGCAAATGAGCTCTTTTCGCTATAGCACCGCTCACTACGGGAAGTTGCAACAGGTGCAACACCCCGCCTTGTATGGGTGCTGGTCGAGAGAGAGCGATCCTTTCGCTCACTAGGAAGAAGATACAGAGAGAATCTATAATGGCGTTGCGACAAGCACAGTATAATACATGTAAATAGAGCTAACATCTTCTATCTTTTATCCCCTCTCCATCCCAATCCGCTACCGCTTTTATAATTCAGCCAGAAATCTTTTAAGAAAAATTCGAGTAACAGGCACACAATATATATCTTCAGTTGGTTTTGAACTTCCGCCACCACATGGAGGACCCAGAAGAAGCCCAGCCCCAACTTTAGAGCGTCGGCCTTTACCGATTAGACCAACTACATCGTACGATTTGGTGTGTCTTATCCAATGTTTTCCAGTCTAGCAATGAACGCTGCTTTACTATATTCTATCCTTTCTACATCTTAGATAGGTAAAGAATTTTAAAAGAATTAATGGATTAGGCATAGGGTGAATATGGAAAAATCAGTTAGTTTTTCGTAAGTACGAGTTTGCCAGCCGTGGTAATCATGCAACTTGGTAACTATAGGCCTGCCGGTCTCACGGTAAGGCGACGCAGCGAGCGTCGCAACGTGCACGTGCCATTCACCCTGGACACGTGCACCGCTTGAATGGATGGCGAGCGGGTGAGCGGGCGAGCGAAGCAGAGGAAAAGAAGGCGCGCGGAGAGCGGAGACGAGCTGGGCGGCGCAGCGCGGCGGACGGGAGCAGCAGACAGACGCGACGGAGCAACAGGCTGACAAAGCAGAAAGAAGAAAAGGGACCGACTAAGAATGCTAGGAATTGGGCAAGCTAGAGCGGCCAATCGATACATCCTTAAAGGTGACAGAGGGGCACTCTTGCTCCAATGACCGCTATAAGCATTACTCTTCAGTCAACATGAAAATCAATAAATACATCTGGAAAAATACGTGTGAATTCTGTCACACTTTAAAGAAGCATTTATCTTCTATGCGAGTGCCTTAAAAATTAACAAGCATAATAAATTGCAAAATGCACAAATTTGTGTTGTGGGTGTCGTACGCTGTAATAACTGGAACAAGTAGAAGGATCGCAAAGAGCCTTACCCATTTCGGTGCTTTTTATTATCGTGACCAGGCTCTTCTGCGACAAGGCTGCCAGTACTCGGTTGCGAATGATTGGCATTGTGATTCTCGATGTACTGGTTCTGTGTGCTGTTGTGATTGTTGTGATGGTGGTGATGTTGAGCCGGCTGTTGCTGATGCTGCGGTTGAGCTTGCTGCTGCTGCTGTTGTTGTTGTTGTTGCTGTTGTTGCTGTTGTTGCTGTTGTTGCTGTTGCTGCTGCGGCTGTTGCGGATGGTGGTGATGGTGAAGATGCGATGAGGTCTGAAGGCCGCTAAGGTGAGTGGGAGTCACAACTACGGCGGGTGGCGTCACCCGGGTAGTCGAGATCACGGGACTCCCTCGGGAACCTGCCGAGAGACTTCCGTTCGTCCTGTTGTTCTCCAGCGGCTCCTCCTCTGGAACAACATCGCACAGTTCTCCGTCAAACCGTCGTTCCTCTGAACCAAACGAACAAAAAAGGGGGGTGGAGACCACATTTTACCATGAACGCTCCCGTTTCAATTAACTCGAATCATTTATTCGTTCTTGCTTGGCGTAAATGCGCACCAAATTTGAATCGAGTTTAAATTCAGCTACCCACCGGAAATACCCTCGGCTGGGAAGCATTGGGACGGCCGAGAGCATTTTATTACGGTAACGGCGAATGTGCCGACCTGGAAGGCTTCATTGGGAATGGCATTCACGTGGATCCGCCAGGGCAATTCCTGGCGTTCCGCGATGCAGACGACAAACCTCCTCTTCACCGAGTCATTCTATTCTACGCCCGAACCTCAATGACTGCGATCTTTCTCTCGCTTGTCGCCTAAGATTAGCGGCCACGTCGAGCCGTAACGACTGCTCTCGAGTGGCGATGGCTTCGACCGAGACCGACTCGACGCTACTCGAATCACTAATGTCTGCTCTAGCTCTGCTGCGAGCCATCCACGCCATTCCAATTTCCAACAATAGGAAAATCCAATCGGACCTACCGTCAGCCGAGAGTGCTCCAAGAATCCGATACCAAACATTGTTTTCGCAACCATTCTTCTAGGTAAAATCTGACTTATAAAATATTATGTGAATGCTCCTGCTCAAAAAGAAAGAACTGCACTGACTGAAACTAAAACAGAGGTTTCCAGTGAAACCTTACACAAGTAACCAAGTGCGCCCAAGTACGAGAGTGAATTTCTCGTTAGTGAAGCATGAGCGTATGTACCTGTCTTGTGAAATGGGCTTTAGAATGGGCGGTTTAAAAACGGACGAAAGGTCTCAGTAGCAGAATATCCCTCGGGATTCGAGTGCAGCGACGCTCAACGTGCTCCGAGCTCTCCGCTCGAATGGTCGTGTCGAGCCGCTATAAATTAGCGTGGCATGTGTACTCGCACCCAACTAACTCATTCATGCGCCCTCCTGCGGGAACGAGAAAGAGAGAGAGAGGGGGGGGGGGGAAGAGAAAGAGAGCAAGAAAGACTTGGCTCTGGTCTGGCCACATAGCTCGCGATGCTTCCTAAATCTATTCCGAGCTCAAAGATACGAGACGCGGACCAAGTACCGTCGCGTCGTCCCATGCATGTGCTAAGTAAGCACGTAAACGTAGCCCTAAGCCGGATTCACATTTCACATTACAGGTAGCTTCGCACTATGCTCGCACACCACTCACGCTTGAAAAAAGGGTGATATCATTAACTTAAACGGTATCGTTCACGCCAAGTGACGCTCAACTTACACCGCAGGGGGAGAACGGGGGAGACTGACTGGTGTGAGGATACTCTATAATGTGAATCAGGCCTTAAGTGTACGTGAACGAGGAATGAAGTTAGCGTGAAGTGCAACTGGCGCGCTTTCACGCATCCGCCTCTTCCACGCAGCCATTCCTTCTTTACCCCAGCGTGGTGTCAAAAAGCGTGCATTATTTCCAGCACTTCTATGTACCAGATTTAATCTGTCATGGAGAAACAATTCCCCCGGTAGACAGTATGTGTGTCGACACGCAGAGCAAGTCAGTTTTTAGCGGAGCACAAAACGCGTACGCAGGATCCTTGACGCAAAAATAGAGAGCCCGAAACATCTTTCCACCACAACCATCCTTGATGACGCATCCTAGCTCCAAATGATCTACGACTTTTTTTGCACCCGCTACTACCACCCCCTTAACTCCCACATATAAAATCACGCTTTAACCTGAATGCTGCGAGATAATTGGTCAATCAAAGTGATAGGTTCTACACTCCAACAGTGCGGGAAGCCCGGATCTCGAGATTCCTTTGTCGAATTTCTTTTATTATTGCCTTCCGATAAGATTACATAATTATTTCGAGCCTGCCGGTGAAAGGCAGTGGCGTCGACTGGTTGCGTTACTTCTTAATATAAGAATCACCTTCAGGTGACGCGCTCGCGTGGTAAATTCTACTGGATTATTGAGAGATAAGAGCACAGGTTCTCTCTCAGCTTCTAAATATAAATACCGATGATGTTCGGAGGCGGAGAACAAGTGCGTTCGTGGGTCCTCGGGGAACGAAAACAGGCTTGCTGCTTCGATCGCCGATCGCAACTCACTACCAATTCCTTTGCTTCGGAATTGCTCATCTCTCTTCATTTGCTAGCAGTCGGTTAAGTATTGCCGTGATACAGATCTCCCTCGAGACCACCGTGTTCTCCATCGGAAAAAGTATCGTCGATAAAATTAATCTTCGAAAACAAATAGTCTGACGTATCAGTTAATCCTCGCATCTTCGGATGTTCCGACAAGATCAGTGATCGACATTCACGCGCTAGTCAAAGAAATTATACAAATTTTCCAAATAATAGTACAAAAACGATTCAGAAGAAAAGGGAAAGAGAGACTCGCAATTAAAGGTAGGACGCGAGCCCTGAATGGACCTATAACTGTGAAGCAAGCTTTATCGTTTCACGAAGGTCGCGCTCCACTTCCCAGCACGGCTTTTCCATGAGCGGCTTGATAAGCGATGCAAACAAATAGTGGCTGAGGTCCCGACGCGACGCGACGCGAAGCGACGCGACGCGGTGGGGGTCAGGTGGCAGCAGACAGTCGAAACAGGTTTTATCTGGCGGGAATTAGTCAACGACCGGTCTAGCCGAGCGTCTCTCAATCGGCGGCAGTTCCGGCGCGTGTAACGCGAGAAGCCGAGGAGGTTCCGCAAGGAATATATTTATAGGCCGGGTTGTGTGCGTGGCCACTTAAAGCCAGACTATCTGGAATCCCCCGAGGAAGAAAAAAAGATCGGCAGCCCTGTAACCGTCGAGTTCGCTCGGAGCGTACTGACCAGCAGCAAACTTACTCTCGATTATGTCACCTTCATTGTTATACATACAGTTCTGGTGTGATTCCCGCGGCAAAATCTCATGTGCCATTTTTATTTCCCTACTAAATATCACATGCCATATGCGCAGAGATGGATTTGCATTTATCTGTTATTGATTGCTGCGAGTGCATTTAACTCATCGCATGTGCTCGGCACAGGGAGACTACTGCTCTCTATGTGCATTGCATATAATTCAATCGCTGGTGCTACAAGTGTACTTTATTTTGGCGAGTCATTGTCGAAGAAGTCTATCAACTTATGTGACGGCAGATGCGAGCAGACGACTATGCCTCCTAATATGTCTGCACCGACTATCATTGACATTGACTCGCCAAGACTGTTTGCCTTTCGGGAATGGAGAAGGAACGCGCTGTATCGGCTGGCAGTGAAAAGCGGGAGGTCGGAATCGAGTAGTATACTCCCCCTCCACCTCTCTTTCTAGCTCCCCTCCCACTGTCGCGACTGTTGTCGGCTAAGTGCAGTGTCACGGCCACGATATACCGAGACTCACTACCACGTGCCACCCAGATAACATTGTCTGGTGGTCTGACACAAATGGAGTCCCATGAGAAGCTTGAGAATACCGAACTCCGACTCTAGAAGCCGACTGACGGTTCCTTTGCTTCAAAGGATTCCTACTAACACCTCTCAAATCTCTCAAATCTGTCAAATGACGAAATTTGTACATTCTTGACTGACTGGGAATCGCTTATCTATTTATAAAATTCTCTCAATGTAAAGTTGTACGGATTTATGATTGCATCAGATCTTTTTTGCGCGAACCAATCAGCTAGAAATGCAATCGTGAAAATAGCTGATCGACACGGTGTCACTGCTTCTCTGCGGCTATTTATACGAGTAAATCGCAGCCGATCAGAGAAAAAAATCCGGGAAATCAAACTGCCTCACTAGACAATTCGCGGACGATGCTGATCATCGAGAGAAATTAGTTGATCGACAGCACCGTAACTCGATGCGACGGCAATACGCTTATAAATCGTAGAAAAGGAAGTCGATAAATAACGCGGAGGAATCCACACGCACAGCACACATAGGATATCGAGTCACATATCTCAATGACGTAATCCGATAAATGCCAGAATTCTAAGACTGTAGCACGTTTTTCCTTGACAGTGACTTATTCGAGCGTCTATGCTTTTTAAATGCGAGCGGATGACCTTACGTAACTGCTCCACACGAAACTAGCGCGCGCGCACCGTGTGCGTGTATATCCTGAATCTCTAAGTAGCTGCGAGCACGGAAAGAGCCTTATCACTGCCTCTCTCTCTCTCTCTCTCTCTCCCTCACCAGTGGAATCCTTCGTGTTTACATATAAAGGCGATACGCCTGCTTCATCAGACGTGCCATTCCAATCGACTCTTTAATTATTCCGCGATCGCCGAGGATAGGACAAGCTCATGCATGTGCGTATACTTCTAGATTGTCGTAGATCAAGTATTACTGCTTTCTGATGTCAAGTTGACGCAGGCATATCAACTACGTCTAGCTTCCCTTCTACAAATACATTTCTGCTAGCTTCTGCGCTTTTCACTAATTGTTTTATCGCGGCGCTGGAAATGTTCTCTTCCAAATAGTGATGCACATACGAAGAATATTATCTGTAACACTATATACGGCTGACAGCTATGTAAGCGCATCACGCTGTGAGTAGCTACGCATGATGCGAATCGCCGCGGTTAATCTTGGCCCAAGAAAACGGGGCTTCGGTTCAAAACGGCGCTGGGTACATACACGTTATCTCGATTTGCTTCATCAACTTTATCGGCACGGCTAAAGTACACTCGAAAAGACAGCCAGGGCGATTGCATGGCGCGCCTCACGTGAACCGATGAATTTTGCAAAAACAAAGTGGCAAAGTGCTGAAATAATAGCGCCACTGAGCGCTGTACAGTTAGAGAGTCCGTGCTTTCGAAGGTTGTGTTAAAAAACACCTACCACACTCCGAAAGGAGCCCAAGAAAATGCCCGACACAGTTTCTCCTAGTATCAAGGTGACGAGAAGCTGACAGAAGTGACCTGCAATTGTTGGCCAGCACTCCAGGAAACAATGTTAAATTGCGAGCTTCATTAAATTGTTAATGAGGACATATCTCATGAAAAGACAAAAACCAGCACGTTTGATTAATTCTGTAATTACCGGCCGTAAAAAAAACTCGCAGCGGGACCAGCATGAAACGCTGCGCTGCGTGCATAGCTCTAACCAACGTCAACTCCGATTACCAACCACCAAGTGAAACCTAAGGCTGAAAGGGACTGTGTAAACGATATCCCCAGACATTAGGCGCAAACTGTTAAAACCTTTAGGAATGTGTGGCCAGTTCGATGCCGAATTAGTCAACACTCATCGAAGGCATGGAACTTAATGAGATTCCGCGTCAAGGATTATATAAGTGTGCCTGCGGGAAGATCCTAGTTTTTGAGATGCAAAAGCAGTATGGACCGCATTAGCGAAACTGATACGCTCGAGAGCCGGTTGCTGGAAAGGTTGGAAGAAGCAGGCGACGGGCGACATCTTTAGAATGAGCTCTCTTTTTACTTGGAGAAAGGATGAGCTTTCTCACCAAGGAGGTAATGCCGTATCCACTTTTTCTTGGGCGGGGGCGGCATCCAGTTACGCACCGACACCGAGGACACGTCGATCATACCGTGGACCCGGCCGGACATCAGGCTATTAGCGTCCCTGAGTCCACTGACATTGTTGTTCGCCTCGTGATTACCGGCTGCTGCCACGGGTTTCGCGCGTGCTTGCACCGTCGCCGAGGAAGCCGCGCCGCCGTCCGCCGGTACCAAGAGCACTCCCATCTCCCCGAGGGGCCTCCTCACGCTGGAGCAGCGCGCTCGATCTGTACACACTAGGGGCACCAGATAAAAAACCACACACGCGCGCACTGTTCGAGCCTCGGGCATGTGATCGCAAATTCTCAATCCCATTTGACGAGCCACATTACACTGAATATCACACTTGTTTCCTTCAGTCTCTCCCGGGGAGCTTTCTCCCGCTTCGAGTCGACAGTAACTTGAAGCCCATCGGCCGGATCAACCGAAGCCGAAGCAACATTAATAGACAGGTGTTTCCAAGTGATAAGTACTTTCTGTGTGCGCAGGAAACTTCCGACTGAAGTTCAGATCGCTCGGTGAGTAGACCGGTCGCTAAGCGCTCTCCGGAGTTTTCCTGCACGGCGTCGACTTTTTTGCCGGCCATACGTACACACCAGTTTGTCTGACTGTCTCGCACGGTGCTGCTACCATTCGGCACGCAAGTATGCCCACAGTAACTGGCTGGCTGTCCGGCGACGAGCGATAAAGTTGTCGTCCAAGGAGATGGTGAGGCCACTCGCTCGTCGCTCGTCGTGTCGAATCAAGTCGGGTCGAGCGGTGGTGGCGGCGGCGGCAGCAGCAGCAGCAGCAGCAGCGGCGACGGCGGCGACCAGTCGAAAAGAAGTGGAAACCGACGGGAATGCGAAGCGCGTGGAAAAGAGAAAGGGCTTTGCGCCACTACTACCACGGTCGCCCGGCTGCCGGCACAGTTTCGTTGGGTGCGATGTACCACGAGGTCGGCGTCTACGCACCAGGGAAAAATCGGCACTTTCGAGATTCCTGGGGTCGTATTCCCGCCGCTTCCTTGCCGCTCCCAGCCGCTAATATTACTGAGAACACACTACACTCCTCATATCACTAATGACCATTTCAATGCATCCTATGGCATTGATTGATCATGTATACATGCTTCTCGCTGTACGCCAAAAATCTTCCAGAAATCTTCTTGACTGCGTGTTCGAGGAATCTGAGAATTCCAAGGAGCTCGCTTGACTTTGAAATCTTTGGTATCGTCTCATCTCGATCTTCCACTTAGTTGGCTGGGCCGGATGGAGTTAGTGGCGAGGAAGAGCCATTGAAAGAGGCACGGTCGTCCCGGTAAACGGAGAGACAGGACCGGCCCAGTTCGTAGAGAATCAAAGCCTGATAAAGTGTTACTATCAATCATTGATGTCTGTCGCGACATGCAAGCCCGAGTGATGCCATGACCTTTGCGCTCTTGAGAACCAAATACGCATGTAGAACGACTAGTCTGTGGAGGGGAGCGTGTAAATTCGGCTTATCGGCGATCTCTCTCAGTTCGCCAGGGAGGTACAAGTCACTACGTTGCGCGTCGTGATCGATAAGTAGCCTCTATCCCCCCAAACCTACTATACTATACTACGTGCGTGGTCGATCGATCGACCGATGCGGGATTCGGATCGAGACACGGAACGGCTCGCACGATACTCTCCCTCTCCCTCTCGAAGAAAAGTGTCTCGTACCGCGTGAGTCGCGGGTGCCGACTGAGCTCTAAACTTAAGTACCACCGCCTCCAACCTGAGGATGACGATCCCCCGTGTCCCTTTGCCCCGCGCTCTCCGTCACTGCTTTCCTCGATCACGAGGCAAGCTCGAGCCGACGAATGGCCCACCAGCTGGGAGAACCCCCGCCGCCCGCCTTCTACCACCACCACCACCACCCACCCCCTCTTCCCCTTCCCGCCCGACACACTCGCAACACGGTGGCACCCACCTCTTTCCCTCCCTCCCACCCTTTTTCTTTCTCCCTCGAGCGCTTTAGGGAAGATCCATCGATATCAACGAGCATCTCATCGGAATCGACAGGATGCACACCTTCGAATCATTTCGTTACCAACAAGCGATGACGGGTTGCGCGTCATCGGTTAATCACTCCTGGTGATTAGAACTCTACCTGAGAGAGTCCAATGCATTCCGACTTTCGTTCAAGTGTAAGCCCGATTCACATTATAGGTCAAATATTAGGTGATCGAAATCCAAACTCACCATCGATGATGAGCATCTTCTCTTCGCAGAACAAGTCATCCTGCTCCGTGCGCTCTCTCTTTAATTTGGCACCTAGAACACAGGAAACAAGGAGAATTAGATAGAAAGTTAGTTAGAATTTTATTTAGAAAGTTTATTTAGACGCAAGGGCTAGCTTTCCGATCCAATTATGAAGATGGCTGGTAACGGGGATTAGCTCTTGCATGGAATTAACCCCCGTTCCTGCCGGTTAACAGTGTGGTAAGAGATCAGTCTCTTTGAGCTACAAAGTCTATCGACGTATACTAATTTGGGTCGCGGCTCAGCGGCTCCCTAAAATCTGAAATGCGCCCCCGCCGACAATAGGCTTTGTCCCTACGTCTGGCTTGAGCGCACTCTCCCATCGATGAACGGTCGACAGCGCTTAACATCGGGCGGCGAGTGCAATAACAAGTGGCAAAGACAGAAGAGAGAGGGAAGGAACATCATAGCTTAGAAGAGAGCGTTCGCCCCGGAGATGATGTTCCGGCCACACTCAGGTGGGAGAAGATTGTAAGTGTGGCTATACTGTGAACTGGGCTTCAAATTTCCCGGAGCAGTCTGCTCGAAGAGCCGAGGCAGCAGACGGCCCGAGTGAATCCACAGGTCGATAAGGTATGAAAAATTGAAAGAGGCGCGTCTCCACGTGGTAAGTGAGAGCGGAGGGTGGACGGATTGGAAGAAGGGTAGAGGGTAGAGGGTAGAGCAGCCGGATAGAGTGGAGAGAGTGGCGGGGTGAGTGACAGCGGCGCCGGTGCTCACCGAGGTGGGGAGAAATGGAAACGCCGGAGAGCTCTATCTCGCTCGCGCTTGGGCCGGGTCAGCCGGGAAAGCTCGGCAACGCCGCGATTGATCAGGACGCCACGCGGCCGTAGTGAGCGTGGTGGGGGCTCGCCGGGGACAGTGCGTCTGCGCACTCTCCAAGTGGCCCGTTTGCCCGCGTGCTCGTCCACGGGCACGATGACCGACGATGCCGCTCTCCCTTCGCTCCGAGCTCAGCTCTCTCTACGGCGCAGAGTCTACGCTATGACCGCTCTGACCGCTCTTTGCACGGGCATAGAGGGAGAGACCACACCATTTTTCCATTCCCTTATCTTTCTTCTCGCGACTCTCATTTGACCGCACTTACGTTCGCCAGATTTTCCTCTGAACAGTCAACATATCTAATCCCAAAGTCTATCTAGTTTTGTGCGCTTCTGTCGACTTACTCTGATCCCAAGTGGGTCTAGCGTGAGACAGGCTTCGATGCGAAAGTGGCGCGCGTGGGTGACTGCAAGGTCGACTGTATTAGTTCGCTCGCAATTGTAGAGGTGCTTCCAGTCTCGCGCTAGGGAACAGCTGGCAGGGGAACGTGGCTCCGGCTAGATTTGTTGTCGCGGCAGTTTTTAAATGGCGACGCAACGAAAGTCCATCTGCCTACAGTTATGCACTAGCCTGGGTCGAGCTGGTAGCTAAAGAGATTGCATGTAAGAGGGTTTAAAGAGCTGGCTCCCAATGTTGCCTGGGTCTGACCTAGGCAAGACCTATTCTCCTTCTCGGGCTTTCGTCATCGACGCACTCCCACCTACACCGACGAAACCTCTCTCTGCCCAAGTGGGCAGCACCAGCCGCACACACAATCTCCGCTCTCTCTCTCGCTTTCTTTCTCACTCCCGCGTTACTTCGGCGAATGTGTGCAGCAGCGACGGGCGCCGGATTGTAAGTACTCGCATGCGTCCGGATGGCACCGTCGGCGAAGACGTCGATTGATGCTGCGGCGGGAGTGGTTGAACGCAACGGCGGCGAGGGTCGATTCTACCTCTCTTGTATCCTGGAATCGTTATTTACATCTAGCCTACTTTCAGCGCTCGTTACGTGCCCTGCCACCGGCTCTCTCACGATCGCATCGACACTCTCACGCAAAAGCGGCGTCATAGTGACTCCAAAAAT
The DNA here is from genome assembly GCA_910591665.1 of Ectemnius continuus. Classification (NCBI taxonomy): domain Eukaryota; kingdom Metazoa; phylum Arthropoda; class Insecta; order Hymenoptera; family Crabronidae; genus Ectemnius; species Ectemnius continuus. The sequence goes on from OU342856.1 coordinate 23,197,525, forward strand.
ACTTTAAAAGAGCCGATACGTTTGAATCGCTTTGTATTTTTGCTGCCCGCTTATACTTATTGTATGTCGGTTAAAACGAGATAGGATGAAACGTGAGGCAGCTTCAATGGGCAAACGACCGGTCCTTTCGGAGACGCATTGTGTGCTCGACATGCAATGAATTCATGTCAAAAGTGATGGTCGATCATTGCAAGAGAGAGAACTTATCCTGTGAATATAATATCAATCGGTTTGAGGTCGTCCGCTCGTCCCTCATTCCATGTAATTCTCGGTAGGGTCTGCCGATGCAATAAGCGAGTCATGCGTGCATTCTAGAATGCTTAAATTGAAGTACTGAAGCTCCTAGCTCTCGCTGAAGCGCGCACAGCGCAGACGTACTTGAATCACCGGTTAACGCGCGTTGATCGCTAAATCGGCTGTAATCACATAGAGTTGGAGTGTAGAGTGTCGAGGATCGTGGTGGCGGTGAGCACGCGCAACTCGGTAGCGGGCCGGATGCGTGGAGATAGGGGGCGAATTACGGCGCTTAAATCATCCGCATTACGATCGAGGTCGCCCGGCAAAACCGGTGTGCGCTCCGTGAGTTCTATACTTTGCAAATTACACGCGCATACGCACACCCTCACACTGGTCTTCCGACCGTCGTAGATGAATATGTCACGTGACACCTTTGACAAGCTTTACTCTTTTCTTCCAATGGAATAATTGTGCAATTGCACCGCAAGACAATATTCAGAAACGATTCTACCCTGTTGGATTTGAGTCCCTGTAGTCAGATTGCTGTATTTGGGAGAATGTCTCTTATATTGGAAACTGATTTTTCTGTAGATTCAAGATCGGAGTGCGCAGGGAGGCCTGACCCTGAAAAGGCGGAATCGATCTCCCGCTACATGCATGTTCACCTTCCTTTAAGGTTTCATCGACTACTACCCTCCTCCACAAAGAAGATCATTCCGGGGCGCGTGTACACCGGTTATGGGTATGGATCGCGTGACAGCTTTTCCCACTACGACTATGTAAGAACGATCGAGTCCCAGCCCCGCTAATTCATCAGAGTTCCACAAAGTTGTGAACGTAACACGTTCTTTCTTGGCGAATATTTTGTACCAAGTGGCACTCTACAGTACTACCGCTATGAGTAGATCGTTCGTGTTCAGTTGAAGTCCACTCTTTCAGCGAGCAACTTCTTTCCTAAGAACTGTTCCAAGCTGTTCTAAGAGACACCGATATAAGATTTCTGCGGATAAGATCCAACCGCTAGCAATACAGGTTGGCTAAAGAAACGCACAACCTCCAGGGATTATCACTCAAATCAACAAGTGCGAAAACACTCACTCGAGGAAAGCAACTCTGAGAAACAGAACGCAAACACGGACTACAGGAGTTGTGATCTGGAAAAATACCTTAGTAGAAAAATAGCGGCAAGCCGCACAAACACACAGCCACGCACACACACACGTAGTCATTAGAACGTAGGACCGACGTTTCACCAGTTTCGGTGTGTTCATTCCGGCGTGCGTCGACGCAAAACAGCAAGATCGATCTGACCTGTACCCCGTGCATTTTTTTATGTTGTTTCCATGCTCAGCGGTGGTAAAATGTACCTAGTGGACTCAGCCAAATGGATGCGCAGGGTGTCCGATGCCCGAGACATCGTCCATGTCCCTCCCCACCTTCTCCTGTCACCAGTGTGCATCGGACAGTGGCCGGGAATCGCGACACAGTCGGCAAACCGATCGCAACGCAACGCACGATACATAAAATATGTGCGCGCGCGTGCGAGCGCGATACTATGGAAAAAGCCGAAGATAGCGGGATATGCCGATATGTGGAGGAGAGCTTGACCAGAGGACCAACTCGGTTGGAGGAGGAAGAAGCGAGATGAAGAGAGAGAGAGAGAGAGAGAGAGAGAGAGAGAGAGAGAGAGAGAGGGGGGAGAAAGCTGACAAACATAACGCCCGTGCGCGAGTAGGTGGCGCGCTCGTGAATGAAGCACAAAAGCTGTCGTAGTTTCTAGAGTCAGTGACCGCGCTCTCCCTCCAACTTCCCCTTCATCAGCGCGCGCGCTCTTGGTGAGCCCCAGGTTGTTCGTTCCTAACGTCGGTCGTTGTCGTCACCGTACTGCACACCACGGTCGCCATCACCAGCCCTCTCCAAAAGCAATATCACTCGTTTCCCGTCCCCACCTCCCTCGGCCCGCCACCCCCACCGCCACGCCATTCTAATCCCGTGGCTTCCCCTGCAACTCCGCGGCCACTGCCGCCCACTCACTTGCAGCATACGTATGTACACACCCGGTGTGTGCATCGTCGTCTGTATATCCGAGGGCTACCCACAACGCCAACACACCGCCCCCCCCCCCCCCCCCCCGCCCCGCCGTTCGTCTCAGGCAACCTGACGTCCAACTCGCACAAGCCACCTTCCCACCTAAGCATGACTTCCGCCACCCTTCGCCTTCTCCTCCATTTGCCTGCCTGACTGACTGCGTGCGCGCTTGCTGATTCCCCTGCACGCTCGTTGCTGCGCACGACCCTCTTCTCCTCTCCCTCTCACTCACCCTCACTTTTATCTTTCTTTACTCCGCGCGTCCGCACGTTGCATCGACTTCGATGTACCACACTGATCTGCCCGCTCGAGAACGTACTACATCGCCGTGCGATACCCCGCACTTGAGCGTCTCACTCTCGCCCTCTCTTTCCCTGTCTCTCTCTCTCTCGAGCCTTTCCGATCGCCGGATCCACACTGCTTCCCAATCATATAAATGTATGCGTATAGGCGGCCAGTCGCCGATGCTGTTGAGATCCTGGCTGGATAAGCTGTACGCCTGGCAAGGCTGGTCGACTGCCTTTGAATCAGATGCTCGGCTACCTTGCACGGGATACTGTACCATCGATTCAGAGGAGACACAGAGTAAGAGGGAAAGAGAAGGAGGGAAAGTTAGAGTGTGTCATATACAAGGACAAGGTAAAGCCTTTGTTAGCGCGCCGTACTAGGCACGGCAGTACCGGTTCACCTCGACAGTGATCGCAGCGTGCAATCGGCCGCCGTCGCCGCCTCGAGACGTTTCGTGGCTCTGGCGAGAAGGTTATCTCGTGCGAGTCACTCACTGCTCCGCAGCCTGGCAAACCCAGGGCGATTGTCGCCCGGAGAAGAGAATGAGGGGCACAGACCGATTGGCCAAGTAGCGTGCAAGAAACCCAACATTTCGGGCCCGGAAACCATCTTTCGCGTGCCTTGCAGCTCGACTCGCAACGCTTGCCCCTTGCTGGTGTCGATGACCCAGGCCAAAGGATAAGCGACATTCGCCCAGCAGATTTTACGTTGGGTACATGAGAGATTGGGAAAAGTTCAGATTCTCACCAATAGAATTGGCACGAATGCATTGACGCATCTGAGAGCCACTGTCGCGAGAGAAATCATACCTAATTTGGAGGCAGAGAACGCGTGGATGATCGCGTGCTAGTCGCATGTAGGGAACAGTGCCTCTCAATTCGCACCGGCGCGGATCGCAGCACTGATAGGTCTGATAAGTGGCTCGGATAACGATATGATCGTCAATATTTTCGGATATGATGAGTATTCACGCCTCTGCATTGACGCCCTTGAAAGCAAGGATCGCCGGACCCCGAAGAGAGTACGGGAGTGACCCTCAGTCAATCGTATTCACTAAACGTCCTATACTCGCCGAACTATGCAATCTGCATTTTTATTCTTTAGACAGCGACATGCGGATTCTGTCGACCGATCATATACAAGCAGGGCCTACTGACGTGGTTGGAGTTACGCGCGCTACGTAAACCACACTCTCAATTAACTACGCGCTGCACCGTCCAGGGGAGTTCCATTGGCACTAATGATTCAGGAGCGACTATACTTTCGGAATGAATGTCGATAGAGTAGACTTTCAAAGGTTTATAATAATGAATTTGATAATAAAAAAAAAACACTCAACAGTGGGCAGAATCTCCGCACAAAATTGATTAAATTGAGCGGTGCAGTTATGAAGTTATGCATGCGTGAGAGAAACCGGCAGTGTTGAAGACTCGTAGAGCATTCACTGTGATCATTTGCAGTTCGAGCTGATGACACGTTGTGGAACAACAATAGTTGGGATAAAGCGACTGGCCCGCAAAGTTATGGTTATCGCGAGAGAACATTGCAACAGAGTGGAGGAACGAAGCATAAGGTAAGTGTATAGCGCGTACAATGTATAGGAAAGCTAGGCTGGTAGTCAGGGAGAAGAAGTGGCGCGTGGTACTCACCACGTGGCTCGTTGGAGTTGTGATGGTTGGAGTGGGGTGCGACGGCGAGCGGGTGGTCGGAGGAGGACGAGGAACTGCTCGCCAAGCGCTCCCTCTTCTCCTGCTGCTCGACGAAGCGCGCCGCCTCGAGCAGCGTTTCCAGGCTCATCTTGAGGATGCCGTTTCGCCGCTCCACGGCGACGAGGACGCCGGCGACGATCGCCTACGCTCCTCCTCGACGATGAGAAAGGGAGAGAGGGAGCCCGCGGGAGATCGAGCCTCCGCGATCGAACTGCCGATTCCCGTCGCCGGCCCTCGCACGAGGACCAAGAGACCCGAGAGCAGCAGGCTGTCGTCTGTCCCCGTCGTCTCTCCTCGACCCTCCTCCTCTTTCTTGGTGGTGGCGGCTGCTGCTGCTGCTGCTGCTGCTGCCAGCGGGTGCCACTCTGCGCACGAACCAAGCCAAAGTTATTAAACCAAGCGACACACTACGCCCGCAATCGTATAACACGCGCGCCACCGCCACCGCCGCGCCGCGCCGGCTGTGTGCCGGCGGCCAGTACAACACGAAGCCTCCGAGGCTCGCAGCTCCGTGAAAAAGAAAGCCGTTCGTGCTACGAGCCTTCAACAGCATTTGCCGCTATTACGCTTGGCCACTCATCTAACCACCAGCGAAACACTCGGGACAACGGCGCTACTGTTTCTCCCATCGCGAGCGGGTCCCTATATGCGGCGAGCGAGACTACGCTAGAGGCCGATTCCAGTCTCAGAGAGTTTTTAGATAAAGGGAACAGTGTCCTTGCTATCCTACGCCTCCTAAATCAGGGCCTTGGCCAAAGCAGAATGAGACGCATCCATAGGCGAACGTGAACGTGTGATAATTTGTAATGGTTTGCGATCGTTTCGACTTCGTGGCATTGTTCAGCTCTCTCGGTGGGTGCTTTCGACACGGTACGGGCTGGTCGCTTCGTCTCTCTTTCTCTCACTCCTTAGGTACCATACGTCACGTGACGTACGCGTGACGTAACGCAGTCGCGCGGGAAGCATTGTCCCCTCTACCTGAACCATTTTCGTAATACCGCACGGAATATTCGCGCATGCGTACTCCTACAAGCAATCTCCTCGAGCGCAAAGCAATAGCAGCGAGCATCCCGAGTCCCGATCGCCGGATACGTCCAAGCGAACTGCCGCTGAGAATAAAGTGCGGAGATTGGCCTTAGCAAACATCCGCAGGAGTATGGCCCGTTACTTTAATAACGATTTCGACGCTTTAGTTTCAACTATCCCTCAACTTGCACTGCCAGCCAATTGATCGAATGATAGTAGATCACATTTTTCGGTTTTCATTACCAACAAATTAGCTGGGTTCGCGGAATTCAAGGGTTCCCGCCGAAGAAGTTCCCTCATTATGTAATGTTGGGAGCGATGCTCCTTTTCTGCATCGAAACACTGCAAGACACAGAAAATGTTGTCGTAGAGGACTCAACCATCGAAACCCAAAGGCGTGATCAAAATAAAAAAGGGCTGAGTTCAATTGGCGCTAATTTTTCTTTCTCGCTGTCAAAGGTATCACACAGCACACGCGCGCGTTGCAACCATAGAATTTTCCACAAGAACTAAACACGTTTCGAGCGTAGCCGGGGGGAATTGCGTGAACCCTGCGGAGTCGATAAACCGAGGTCGGTTCATTCGCACTGTGGCACGACCACCGATAAATTCTTGTCCCGAGTGCATCGCCAAAAAATGATGATGCAGAAATTCGGAACGTTCTTTATCAGCACCCGACGCGTAGTATCGAGATGACAAAGCCTGAAAGAGGGATAGAGGGGGGGGGGGGAGACTTTTCTACTTGGTATCAGAGAAGATTAGTAAAAAGCTGGTCGGGATTGTATAGAGAAAGGTGAGTGAAAGCCGGCTGAGCGAACGATAATACAAAGCGATAATGAAAGAAAGAGGAAGAAGACTACACACTCATTGAACAGGGCATTCTGGCAGTGGTAGGTTCGATATGAGAGCGGGTGTTTTTCGTAGCGGAGCATCGAAAGCAGGCGAGTTGCAGTTGCGTTACGTGGCGTTGATGCGCGCAAAAGCGGACACGCGAATATAGTTGGGAGAGTGCGAGAGGCAGGCAATCAGGCAAGCTAGCAAGCAAGCGAGCAGACCGGCAGGCAGGCAGGCAGGCAAGCAAGCATGCAAGCAGACAAGCAAGCAAGCAGGCAGAGGCACGTAGGTAGAAACGGTAGGGGCGGGTGGACGGGCGGGCGTGCGAGCGCGCCTGGCGAAAAAGGCTTGGCCTGGCTCTGTTCTCTCGGGGACGGAGAGCGAACGAGAAAGCGAGGCGGGAAAGGAGGTAGCGAGCGGAGAAACGAGGTTCCGGCGGTGATTTGAAAAGTAGATAGATGCCTCGGTATACGAGGGACTCATGAAAACATACTGTAGCAATAGGAACGGAGCAGGCAGAGCAGAGAGCACGCTCAAGTGAAACAGGAGCGATGCGCTTGCACTGGGAGATAGATGGAAGCGCGGCAGTCAATGTTGCTGGCATGCACCGCTGAGGAGGGAGCGAGCGAGCGGGTCGAAGGAAGGATGCACGAAAAGGGTAAGAAAGAGGGTTAGAAGACGAAAAGGGAAGAAGGTGGATAAGGAAAAGTGAGGAAGCGTTTGTAGCGATGGACAGGGTGCACCAAGGCGGAGAGAGCTCCTTAAACTGACAAAGCGGCGACATACACGTTAGACGGCCGACGCACGCACCGGGCGGCCAATCGTAATAACCGGGCACCTGACGTCACGGGCTGAAGTAGCGCGCGATTGGCCGGCTCTATTATGGCACGGAAAACACGCCACGCAACCACCTATACACATGTTAATTAAATAGGCGATAGTGTCCCAGGCAGGCGAGAGAGATAATGGTCCGCGGAGGCTTTTTAAAGGGGCGTGGTGGTGTATCCGGGAGGCGCAATGCCGCTTCCCCAAGCTCTCGCTCTCGGCTAACTTACGGCTCGGCCGATAGTGGATGGCCCGGCCACGGCGGAAACACGCTGGAGCCCACTTTCACGGTGGAAATCAATCTCTCTGTCCCTCTCTCTCTCGCACTCTCGGTCCTTGTCGGTGGCTCGCGAAAATTCCTGCGGTATCCTGGCTGTCAGGCGATCGGTGGACGCGTGAAATCGCTTGCCACTCACGGCGAACGAACAAGCCGATCGGCCTCGCTGGCTCTCGCGGCACTCGGCCCTTATAACCTGATCGATCTAGCGCGTGGCAGAGAATTTTACAAGTGCTAACCACTGCGCATCAACAGCCATGCTTGCTTGGCCACGATTCACGTGTCTGGGCTCCGAGGTATCGGCCAATGAAGCCGCGACTCGTGACGTCACCTGGCTCTATCGACCAATGAGCGCAGCCCATGTGACGCAGCAGTCCGCTGGGCGTGTAAGAGAAGTGTCGAGCTGCTGTATATCGCCCGTTGGCCAGCGCACTTTTTCCCCGATTTTCGCCGACTTCCACGCGTACCATCACGAAACCCACATAACACCCGGCTTCCACAAGCCGCTGGGTCGCATTTGCGAGCGGGCTTACCTTACGCTCGACGCCAGAACGGACGAGTATCGCGGAGAGACGTACACAGCACACCCGACACCCGGCTCGCCCGGGCAAATACTCACTCCGATCTCGGCGGCGTCACCCTCTGCCACCTTTTGTCACGTTCCTTCTCTGTCACATGGATCAGAAGCGCGGGCGCTGTTGCCAGCTCCTCTCCTCGAGCGTAGAACCCGAGCTCCGGCCTCCTCCTTCCTCGCCTCATTGTTTACCTTTGCGCGCGCGCGCCAAAAATTGCCCGCTTCAGTTTTATTCACGGCGCTTTTACTTATTTCTTTCATTCGTCCACAAGGAACACTAACTCCCTGCGTTGGCCACCTTGCAAGAACCGTTTGCCAAGTGTGCTGATGAGCATTTTTGCCCTGTCTTTTTCTTACAAGCAAGAAATTGCGAATTCTCGCGGATCAGTCGAACCCCATTATGGTATACCTTCTTTCATTATGGACAGTTTAACAGATTGAAATAATAACTGCATCGATGCATTTGCCCAACCATTCTTAGCCCTCGAAGGAGCAAGGAGGAAAAACGATTTAGGCTCACATATAATATCCTAAATTCATCAACGGGGCTAAAGGGTTTAATAAAATACTACAACTTATGAGCTTTTTATACAAGTCTATTGAAGGTACATTGGTACATGGTACAAATGTGTATCTGAAAGTAAGTTTCCCACAAAAATAACACGAAAGGAACCTGCAATTTGGTAGAGAATTACCGGTAACATGCGCGGGTTATAGTATACAATATAACCCGACGATCAAACTGTTCATCTCGGTAGTATAATCGCAGTCGAAATGAGTGCTTCTCCCTTCTTCATCAACAGTGATCGACGCTTCAACGTGCTACGAATTATTTATACGATGTTCCTCAACAAATCCAGCAGTATAAAACATGACTAGAATTTGTATACAATTTACACTATGCGCTTAAAATAAACCTTCGGAAATTATATGGCCGTGGAATTTGATTTCTCATTACAATGTAACCGAATTTTCATTGCACATTCGTATGTATAAGATTCAACAAAAAAGCCATACAAACATAATTAACCGTTCGGTGTTCCGCAAGACATTTCAATTCTGTCAATGACACTTACATAATAAGTCGATGTCAAATTTGGCTATTGTACATCACATATATATCTATGTTTGTACATCGAAGCACCTTCATCTCGTGCGTCGCAATTCGTCGCAAACTATCTTTCCTGCGGAAATTTTACGAACGCCGCAAGGATGTAGCAATCTCCAGCGTCAGTTCTTCGTTACTCCAACAATGGACATTCTCTTAAGCTAGGCTAATTCATACGATAAGAGAGCGAAAAATACTGTAAGAACAATTGAAATTTCGCTTGAAAGTGGTGTTCTAGATGGTTGTTTAAAACGTAATCCAACATCTCACTACTAAACGGGATCTATTTCGTTTTCTTAATACTCAACAACGCTAATTCCTTCTCGGTTGAGCCGAAAGTCTTTAGACATTGGAGCATGCCATGCGAAATTTCGTTGTGCAGAAATAATAAATATTCAAATATTCAACTTCCTTTACTTAACAAGAACAGCATGGAATATTCGAAAACGCGCATCGGCGGAGTATCAAGGAATATAATTTATTGACAATAGTATTACGAAATTATTAAGTTTCGTAGATCAATCGGATTATACACACTGAAAACTCAACTTCAAAAAGACTGGAAATAGGTCCTAAGTCGTCTTGTGCTCCTAAGCGACATGCGAAAGACGATTTACCATGCAGTGGTGTTTTCCCCTTTACTTGGGACTAGTCGAATTATTAACCATCTCGACTTTTAATTTGACGCTAAGCAATGCTTTCAAGCATTGGTTATCTACTGAGATTGCTAACGTAGAGATGCTTCAATTCTGTCTTTGGCATATTTTCGAAGAGCGCCGCACGATTCTGGCCCTCCCCCTTCTTCACCCAGTGCCCATAGACCCTAAACGCACAACCATCGATTACCTGTAAATCGAAAGTAGTGTTTAGCATTAACAATCTCCTTTGTAATAATATCGAAAATGACTAAAGCAATAGTACCTTTCTTAAAACTTTGATTCTGTACGGATCAGTCATGGCCACCTGGGTGGATAATGGCTCTGGTGTCGTGTGCAGTCGTTTAATACGAATTGCAGCGCGAACACAAATTATGGCTAGCTGGAATTTCTTTCTCGCGTTGAACGATTTAGCCTTCAGCTCCTATAAGAGTTTTAAAATAGATCATACAATCGGGTGCACAATTAAGTCTATACAGAAGTTTCTATTCTTATTAATTGTCATTCTGTGCTGCAGTAAAAGAATTGTTAAACATGGTAATAAATATGTTTTAAACAGTACAGTAGATACAAATGTTACATGTTTAATCAATGCGAAAATATGCCAACGTAATGTTAGTTGTAATAGTTGAAAACATTATTAGTTCTTTCAAATGTGAAGACTGTTGGAGCTGTATTAATTTGAATAGTTGTACTGAAAATGCTAATTGATGTCCCATCCGATATGCTTGAGTTTTAATCATAGTTTTCAAAATTTCAGTATAAGTATCGCAGTATAGTTTATCGATGAATCAAAACTAAGTCTCACAAATGTAGAAACAGAATAATCATGCGGAAATAAAGTAAACCAGGTTGAAACGAATGTAACCGAATGGTTGAATCATGCAACGAGAATTACTCATACATACTCTCAAGAGGACACTCACACTAATTCTACCCCCCGTTTGAAACATTTTCATTTAGTCAAGAATAATTTACAATGCGGTTAAACAACAACGAAACAATCGAATAAAACAACATAAGCATACTGCCGCATTACGCTCTTTACCATAATGGTATCGAACCTATACAGCACATAAGAAATCAAGGTGTGTTAATTCAAATGTAAGATACACGAAACATAGACGGATAAGCCCATTTGTGCCAAATAAAAAAAACAGGAAAAATTAATTTACCAAAGCTAACTGTGAAATCCTACTTAGACGCCGCGAATTAGTCGACAGTGATCGTTTTAGAGGAGCGATGTCTTGATCCCATAGCTGTAATTCCAATAACTCTTTATCATGAAATCTTGTTTTTTTGATGCCGAAACCTTCGACACACAACAAGATTGGCAGGAAATGTGAACTGTATTTGGATAGGTGTTCTATCCCTGTTAAAATGCTTTGCGATTGATTTTGGTCGAAAATCATTATTCATTGGTGTTTGTACTGAATCGACAAAATCATCAAGAAAAATAAAATCATCTTGTAATGGTATAAATAAAAGTGTATAGATGTATCGAAGGACACAGTATGATTAACAACAAGTGCTCATACTCACCACAGTATGGAAAAATGAGTGTTCCAAAGCCTCCTTAATCGAGATCCGTTTCTTAGGATCAACAACTAACAACTTTCTTATCAGATCTTTTGGGGCTTCTGGAAGAGTAATCACAGATTTGAGAAATTAAGGTTTACTTAATGAATTGTAATAGAAGATAAATTATGTGGTAGTGTTCGTTTTGCATTATAAGTTCAAGAATAATCAATAAATATTTTGAACTTTTGATCCTCAGAATCCAATGACAATGATTCTTACCTTAGAAATTTAGCCCACTTATGATGCAGCTCACATTATGAGGATGTACCTTTTTGCTATTACCAGTGATAGGACTTGTGACATAAACATATTAACGTACCTGTTATGTCTGCCCATTCTGGAGATGTGAACGAATACTTTCCCTCCATAATATTTCTAAGCATGACCATCTGCTTTCTATGCCAGAATGGCGGGCAACCAACCAATAGGGTAAACATAATTACTCCACAAGCCCATCTAGAGACAGAAGAAGATTGTATGCAAAATGTTGGCACATACATTAAAAGTGGCAATAGTTGAATGGAATAATTTACACGTCTACTTCATGACCATAGCCCTCTGCATTTTCAAACATGTTGCATTTTAACACTTCTGGTGCCAGATAACCGGGAGTTCCGCAGAGATCTGCAAACAGGTACAATGGTACTGTAGTAAACGTATTTCCCTATTAGTCCATAATATCACTTTCTGATTGTACTACATACCGAATAGATTTTCCTCAGGCTTTAAGATTCTAGCAAAACCAAAATCAGTAATTTTTACATTGTGATTATCATCAAGTAATATATTCTCTGGCTTCAAATCCCTGTGCACTATACTTTGATTATGTACATGTTGCACTCCTTCGAACACCTGCCTCATAATGTATCTTGTCTTCTTCTCGGAAAGAGTGACAACTGAGGTAAGGTAGTCGAATAGCTCTCCATTCTTGCATATTTCAAAAATTAAAAATATAAAAGTACTAGATTCAAAAACATCGTGCAACTCAACTGAAAAAAGAAAGGCAACAATTCAATGGCATAGTCAATTTCATATGAATGCAATAATTTGATTGCCCGCATTGGAACTTACTTATGTAAGGATGCCCAGCAACCCTACGTAGGATATGCACTTCTTGCAATGTGGCATCTTTCATAGTATGCCCCTCCTCGTTAGTTTCATTGCTAATATCAATTATCTTAGCCGCATACTCTATGCCTGTCTCTTTTTCTATACATCTTCTCACTGTTGACGATATTCCTCTGAAATGTTAAAGTCCATAGCTTTAATCCTTTCTATCTACCGAAAGCATGTTGACTGGGTAACAGTCTTGTGAACCTAATCGCCTATGTTGATTATCATATTTGATTTAAAACAATGAATGAGATCGGAGATACTATGACACGACATATTAATCAATCCAATTATAAAGCCGCAAGGAACACAAGCAATAACATTCGGCTTTCACGAGATTAAGGATCGCCGTACTGCCAGGGTATAGAAAACAATTGCAATAAACAGTTGCGCTTGACATAAGAAGAAAAGCGTCATCGTGCATCCAAAGCGTTTCATCGGTGCTATTTATAATTCGCTGCGGACAACGCAGTACGCGCACGTAACGTGCACAGTAGGAGCAGTTGATTTTTACTTCCGCAAACCCAAAGAAAAGAGGATCAGTTTGCTTCTATTTTCAAGGAAAGTCGGAGTGGGTCTGGTTATCAAATTATGTAATACGCTGGAGGAAGAGCGAAGCGAGTTAAACATACAGAGGCAGAGGAAGTAGTATGCGGTCGCAGGAGTCGCTGCATCCTTTGACATCGGAGGAGCACTCTAGGTAGCATAAGTCTAATAATACTGGGCTGTGCTATGCGTAGCACCACGGCAGTCATGTTTCGCGTGCACGCGACCACACAAAAATAGTAGGTGCTATGTTGTTGAAACATCACGTGACGAACCTTCCAAGGATTTCTTTGGGTTCGTACTTCGCGTAAAACCCCTTGGCCGCATCTTTGTCTGGCAAGAGGTCGTCAACTTCGTCTTTTGCCATGTTAGGCGCGATGGATTTCTCATAAGTCCTTTCTTTACGTAAAAAGTGACCGAGGTGAGACAGGACACACGCGGTTCATGTTCCGTGGTGGTTTGCTTCTTCTGCTTTCGGGCGGTCGTTGCTGCCACACGAGAACTGCGCGATCGACGTTCTCCGCATATCACATACTCTCTTTCTTTTTCTTTCTCTCTCTGTCACTGACCGAGAGAGCTGCTTTCGACACTCTTCTGCTTGCTACATGCTCGTGGCAGTAATAACTGTGGCAACAATAGTAACAGAGTACGTCGATCACTGAATCTGAATCACCGCAACGAAATCCCGATGATAATGATGATAAAGCACCGCTCGATCTCTTTCTCTCTCTGTCTCGCACTCGTCTCCGCACACACAGAGAAATGTGTGCTTGCACTGTGCTCGCGACCGCGATACCAGCCAGCCAACACGTGAACGCAACACAGTGTACGCAGCTGCAGCTCGATCCGAACAATGGCGAGTGCGGTCAGTTTGCTTCTGTCTAATGACCACTAGAAAATCGAGAGGTCGCTGTCGAGCCCCCAGAAATCCTGGTCGATCACACAGCATGCAATGAATATCCATGCCCGCTTCTATGAGTTATAAACCCATTTCCACAGTTATTTTACTTTCATCTAATATCATTGCTTTCAATGTACACGTCAATTTTTAGCACAATGTTTTAATTCTGTACTTTATTTCCGAATTATTTCAAGGCCGAGCGATATTGCTGGGCGAAGAAAGGGACTAATAGAACATCCATTATCTCACGCGAAATTTTGCAATGTGAGAAGAAAACGTATTGCTAACACTCGATAATAGATAATGCACTTTGACCCAGATCCTTAGATAGAATTTAAGTATACATGGCAAGGATGAGGCCGCTTTGCTATAATCTACTGCGATTAGTAGAATTCTACGGTCATCGCGATGTCGAGTGTCGACGTGACAACTGACACGATCCATGGGAGCCATGGGGATCCATACAATGCGAACCGTGATGACTGTCACGTCTTATCTAGTGGGCTCAGAGATGCCACATTTTGAAGATTTGTCTTCCACTTTCCTTATGTTTTTGCATTGGGTTCCCCTTTTCCTTCCTCAACTAATCAAGCAACCCATTACATGCATTCCGTCGTAGAATGAGTGGATTCCATTGTTTGTATATTACTGTATATAAATTTTGAATCTTTAACTAATATCTATCACAATATTATTGTTAAATATTACTTATGTAGGCTTGGTACAGCGATCTCGCAATTGCGGTGTGGTGAGTTCTTAGCGTAAGAATGACTATGAAAATCGAACAGTGTTTGACACTTATATGTAAGTAAGTATATAATTCATGCATTAGTAACTCGTTCCTTGTTAATAATACAGGAACGATATATGTATGTACATATATAAAATATTGCTGCGCAGATCATTTATCCAGAGCAAATTATATCTAACAGATTAGATCTAGTTATCATTTGTTTATGTTCTAGTAGGCTAGATTATGAACCGCGTAGTTGAGCGAGTAGTGCCTCATTTTTGCGACACTCGATAGTAAGCTGTCGGACAGCGACAACATATTTGCGCTGCTGCTCGATTAGAGTAACAAGTTGTTGACTGAGTTCGTCCCTTCTGTTCTTTTCATCTGTACAACGTCTTTCAACCTGAAACATACAATGAAATGTTAATCGATTTTATGTCTATGCAGTGCTAAATAATTTTGAAATCGTACTTTAGCTTTATTTCGTTCGACTCCAGCAACTATCGCTTCGAATTGCTTCAAGAATTGCTCCTTGCCGCTTGCTGATGCCATTGCCCTGAAAAATCATTGCATAGCAACGCATCCTTGGATATTTGATACTATTATTTACATTGTGGCCCATTGTCGAGACTTACTCGCTATAATTCTCTTTTATCGAGTTCAGCAAAGATAATTCTTTGCTGAGATAGAGCTTCGTATCGTCCAAGGTATTGTACAGGGTGTAATATTGCTTCGTCTCTTTGTGTTTCGCGGATACTAGAAATCGAATTATATGTAAAACTACAGAGTACACTGCAATTGTAAAAAAATTTCTTAAGAGTTTATGAAGTTTAATGTTATGTACCTTGATTGTAAAGTTCCATGAATCTTCTTTGATATTGCGTGAGTTCCGATCGACCAGGAACATCGTCAAGTTGCCGAGTCAACGAGGCAATAGCACGATTCTTCTTGGCTAACTGCAGCCTCGCTCGTGCTACTGCTTCTTTTTGTTCTTCATACTCCTTTAACCGCTCCTCTTCTTCTTCAGGTGTTCCACTCTCAATTTCTTCCAACATACCGCGCAGCAGAATTAAATCCGCCTTGCATTGTTCACGAAAACTGTGTTCTTGCTCTTTCAGCCCATCGTGCACAGTCAATAGCTCCTCGAGCCGTTTGAAAGTACTGTTTGTAATAAGAATTTACACGTTTAAGATTCAGATTCAGCTGTTTAAAATGCTTGCTATACTTCTTACCTGTCATTTTCATTAATGCCCAACTCTTGGGCTTTCTTATATGAATTTTCAATGCGTTCCCTTTGTTTTCGACGTTCATTGATTTTTTCATTAATGTCCATCATTCTTTCGGATAAGGCTTCCTTTTCTTTCGCTAATTTTCGAGCTCGATTCTGCAGAGTGGCTCTCTGCTTTTGTAGCGCTGTTAGAGCAACTGAGGAATCTGTACTACTACTATCCTATGAGTAAGCTTAATGTTAGATCATAGAAATTCTAACGATATATTGATATTACCGACGCGTATTTATACCTCAATTTGGGAGGTGGACATTGATGCATACTTTTCGGCTGCTTTTGCGATCTCTTGCGCTTGAATTCCGACAATGTTTCCAACAGCACTAACGCTCAAACGATTCTAAATAACATAGTTTTCAGTGATTCCGCTTTTCACTAGATTCATTACATTATACTTCTTGAATTACATACCGCACTCTCTTCGATTGCTGCCATTTTTCCCGCCAATTCTTCTGTACTTGTCTGAAAATAAATTTCATCTTAGCTTTGAATATCATTGATTCCCTAAATTCCTACAAACCTTTTCAGCATTCTCTCTGGATTCCTCTTTGCCTTCAGAGAATTTATTATCAATTGGTGAGGTTGTTGCAGCTCCACTTTTTGCGGCATAATAAAGGGGAGCTTCATATTCAAGGAGGGTGCCCAAAAATCGAGTAGAGTCATCCTTGATGGCACCATCCTTGTGCTTAAAAAGTCTTTTAGGCTCGTAGGATTTCTGGAAAATCAAACTCCCGATGAAAATGTTGCCTTTTCTAAACTCATTTTTAATTAGTCTATACTTACTTTGACTAATCGTATGTTACGTATTACGTTTTCCTTGACAGCTGCCGTGGTAGTTGAATCTTCACTGTAGGAATGTTTCTTGTGAAATTGATTCAGAGCAAAAGAGCGCACAAAATCGGCCATCTCTTCCCGCATTTCCATTGATCGCTTCACAAGCCACTAAAACAATTAGTGCAATAAGCAGTAGCACTCAAAATTATACTAGAAGTACGTATATGAATTAATGGCGATTTACTTGGATAACAGGGAAAATGTGAATACAGTCTAGGCCCTGAATTTGATGAGGCTCTATTCGGTACGGGCAGTTCATTTTAGGCAGCATTGCTACGATTTTTTCAGTCAACGATCTGGAAGAGTGTTTAAATATAATATATCCGCGTACAAGAGTCGTGCAGAGTTAGTCATATTTGAATACCCACATTTTCTGACCTATAGTGAGATTCTCTCGAAACAGTAGATCGACATCCACGTCGAAGTTGCACGATTCTATACACCAGGTCATGCCACCGATTACCTAAAATGTAAAGAACTTGTTGGTCTCCATTTTCCACACATATGACTTCCTTAAAATCGGTCGCACTTTATCAAAGTTCGACAATCCGTTTATCCTGGCTCGATAGTAACCGGCTGCAAGCAGCAGATCAATGATCTGTTGAAATTTCTTTGTTTGTTCCTCATCTTCACGGACATCAGCCTGTAACAAGTTTAAAATTGCTCTAGCAAGGACAAAACCACAAACGCGCGCGAAGGTCGAACCGCGCGGCGTGAATTTGAATCTCTTTTAGTTACTCTGTTCGGCCGGGAGAGTAGGTTGAATTAAATTCTGCTGCGTGTAAAGGTTTTTAATCGGGATGTGATTGCTTAAGAAGTAATCGCTATTTGAATGTTCGATGAAGATAGTTATGTAGTCGGTAATCGCATTCGATTGGGGACCGGTAATGCGAAATATTAAAATGCCTTGTTCACAATGGGCAGTACTATTGAAAAATAGTAAGTGGAACAACCGGACTTTATGCGCATGCGCAAATAAAACACAAGGCAGCAGTGTCACAGTATATGTACATAAATCAGTTGCTTTTACTCAAATATCTGGAATACGATTTGACATTTTGATTGTCAGATTATCGTTGTGTCTTAGCTACGCGTATGTTCGATCGATGGCTTATCATCGGCCTATCACTACTGAACGTACCTCGGTGGTCTCGGAGCTTCGTAACAGCCGCTTTGGTGCGTCGTTTATCATAGCTAGTTCACGAAACGATAGAAAGTTGATTACCCGGTAGAAAGTTGGAAAGCTTTGTGCTTGCTGTAGTATATCAACGAAACCGTAACAATGTACTGAGCATGGGCGTTCCGGTATTGCTTGGCATTGCGGCTGACTACAGTATCAGCGTACTGGCTGTCGCGTTAACCATTCGGTTGGCTTCACGGAGTGAGAACGCCATTAGGCTCCCCTTTCAATCGGCGATATTCTGTTCGGAGATGCATACGATTTTCTATGTTGTCCACTATCAGTTCTGCTTTTAAGTTAGTTGTATCAGAAAGCATAGGAAATCCCTTGGAAATCAGACGAGGTATGAATATTATTCAGGAATATCCTAATTTAGGGTCCGAACTTAGTATTTGTTAATTCACTCCAGCCCTTCAAAAATGTTCGATATTTCAAAAGTTCTGGGACCGCAACGAACGCTTGATTTTTCGATTGTTCGTGTCTCAAAACGGATAAAAAATATAAAACTTGTGGGGGAAATGCCAGAATTGTACCAAAAACATGGAAAACAGATCTTGAATATTTCATTCCTATGGTTTTTTCCACGTTTTTCATACTTCCCGACCTCTTCCAGGGCTGAAATTTGGCGGGGAATGTTTTTTTGCATCGAGGAAGAAGTGATCAAAATTCAAGGGCCTTAGCTCAAAATTCATTTTTTCGCAACTTTTCGTGTGGTGCTCAGCGATACGCGACACAAGTGACGTTACACGGCTACCAAACAATTACACTCTGTCGGTATTACCGATAATTCGATGGTAATTCAATGATTCCTCGTCTAATGCATCATTACTCCGTGTATAGGATCCTGTATAACCCACACATTTATAAACTGGTCAACCTGAAACATTCGCAGTTCTGCGAATAGAATAAAATTGTATCGTATTAATACATTCAGTAATTTGTGTAATGTGAATAATCAAACCAACGTCTCTTTTTATAATATTATATTTTTATTTTTCCTTATTTATCTATATTGTGTAGTATTATATAGTATGCATATATTTTGCCGTATTTGAAGATAACGTAAACCCGTGTCCGAAATACATGAAGGTGCGGTAAAATGCAGACAAAAAGAGTGTACTGAGACGGCACACTGCTAAAAAATATGGAGTTGCGGGCCAGACTTTGTATGTGCTATATACGAGTGGCAAATATTGGATCTCGCATTGAGAAATCTACCTCTAATAATAAACATTACACAACGAGATGAAAAGCAGCGCCGCGGTTTGCACGATGAATTTTTGCGGTTCTAGGCGCACATTGGCAGTGCCAATGTGTCTGTGTATATTTATGTGCATTGTACACTCTTACATCACGTGTGTCCCGCTTGAACGAACATTTCCATTCTATCTGTAATGCATGCTCGCCGATAATTATCATTTGCTTCCTGCTCGGTAAGTTTAAAGTCGCATATGTTTGATATGCGTGACACGGTGAACGGTTAACGGAACATTTATGGAAGAGTTCGCAATGTCACGTGCGAATCCGCTAATGTCGATTGCACTCTCGTAAATTTGCCACTATGACGCGTTTTCAAGTGTCTAGATTCTAGAGTCTAGGATCCCAGCTTGGAAAAATGGAAAATACTTGGAGTGTCATCGCAACGAAATCTGAGAAGTTCTTTAACGGTTTCTTTTGGATTTAATTAGATTTATTTACTTCTATGAATTGTGCCACTATGTCGAGAGATACATTTAATGATGAATAATAGCTGTAGAATATCTCCGCACTGTTACTATCATTAAAATCAGCGGTGCAGCCATGTTTAGAGAATCGCACTTTCTAAAGAAAGTTTTCATTGAGTCTGGAGTCTTGAGTGTATAGCGGAACTTCCATTAATTCTTTCGTTAAGAAGTATTAAAGAAGAATCAAGTAACTTTCTCGCATAGATCATACGTTGTATACTGGGGATAATGGAAAAAACTAGACTGCCGTAGTGTATCGAAAATTTATTTTTACAAAAGGCACATGATATAGATACACTATCCTGCTCGTGTGTGCGTATACATTAACGATTTACAGGCGATGAGAGAAGATACTGGATGAATGACCTGTTACGAACTATTATCGGCGAAGCTTGTAATCGGTATTCACTGTTAAGGCGATTGCATCGTTTCGATGAATCATAGTGATGGTCAATCAATGTCGCGCAAGTGACGTATCAAAACTGCTATATATAAGTTGATAGAAGCAAGGCACTTAGTTTTTATTCGGTTAATTCGGGTGGAGCACAATGGTTGCCATACTTGACTCTTAATATTGGAATCTAGAATTTCAGTCTGAAAATATCGTAGTAACATTTGGACGTTGGACGGTTTCGAATTGCAAAATAGTCTCTACTTAATACGACCTTTAGATTCAATGCCCGATATATGATTGTAAATATCCCGTATCTACTCGAAATGTAACCATTTTTGTACTACTACGTTTCCCAATAGTCCATTGACTGTTTTTCTTCTTTGATCGCGCGAGTACTCAATACTCTATGAACCGTTTATATCTTTCACATCTACTTTTGTGGAGAAATAGCTATCTATTTGTGCGCATGAGATATGACATAAATCTTCAAAAATCTCGCTTGGCGTGGCGGTAGAATGAGGAATTCATGCTGCTGTTTGGGCTACATGGTGAAACTATGGTGAATGATCTGAGATATACGAATATAGAATGTCTGTTGAGCTACGGCTATTCAATATTCCTGGATTTCGCATCGCCCGTATTAGATCCTGCGTTATTCTAATCGATTATCGTCTTTCGGCTCGCTAGACTAGCTATCTCCCACTGGGGGGGAGAAAATTTATGCAAGACTAGCAAGCGTTGATCACGGCATTATCACATCTGTATGCCATCCTGCCTATGACTCTTAATCAATAACCTTTTTGTACGATTGCGTGCAAAAATGCACTAGGAACAGACCAGCAGTCCCGCTCGAGATAGCGTCGATCAACTAGCAATATCATCTTTTCCGTCCAATGTTGATTTGACATACCTTTTACGAAATGACATTTCATTACACTGTCCGAATTGAAGCTTGAGATGTTTTCCCTGAAGTATCATAGTTGATCGACTGTCGAACCAACGAGACATATTATCTTACAGATCGTTCTCTCTTACTGCGACTAATCGCACGAGCGAATAACGCGCGCTTCTGCCAAATGCGAACGGTTCTTCCTCCCGGTGTACTTCTACGATTAATGACGGACGCTTACGTATAATTTTTATCCTACATCTGAACGGTGTGACGACGACCTGTGCGTGCGCGCCAGTGTAGAAAAACCGTCCCGCAGTTTGATGTGTGAGCGTATATAGTATGTATGTGTCGTCCCTACGGAGAATTGATACGGGAAAGAGGGGACCTCGCAGGGCGCACTGCAAGCGCAAACACGCGACAGTAATAAATAAGGAGGGAAACGCGCCTCGCCTCCCCCACGACTTTTAATACTCTCCACTCTGCACCAGTGGCAGATTACACCCGCCGTTAGACGACGCGCGGGTGTACCTCTCTTACGTCAAACGAGCAATTGCGGACGGATCGGATGCAAACTGTTGGCTGTCCGGGGCGACTAGTAACAACAATAAACTCACAGTCGCCCCCTGATTGGGAATACAAAAATAGAGCAAGTCTACAAATCTTTACCCGCGTGTAAAAATAGAAGGATCGAATTCTGATCAAGGTGGCTGTATGTACGATCTACGTGATATAATACTAGATTTGAAAGAAAGAGAGAGCACCCATCCTGATCACTCGTCTGAAATCATCTCCACCAAGAGCGCACCGAGCTATCTTACACTGATGTCATTCCTGACCGTTATTACTACGGCTATCCTAAAGTACGAAATGCGTTCGGGTAGGTACTCGACCCGCGGACGTCCTACACCCCAAGAAGCAATAATACTCGGGGAGATAGTCGGTGGTCTAGGTACAAATAAAACAAGCGTGGGTGAGGTGATTTAGCCCGATGGATGGGCGATAGAATGCATTCAAGGAAGATGGAAAGGACTGAAAGCGCAACTTGGGCAAGACTAAGCCACTTGGCGACCGGTGCACTCCGCAGCGCGCAAGTAATACTAATCTGCCTAGACGATTAAGAAGTGAATAGAGGCAAAGGTCAAGATTGGTCATGAGCAGACCCCTGCAACGTCTCCAGCCGTCGTCGTCGTCAAGGGGACCAATCGACTGACCGGTTGTCAGATGGTACACTACCGATGGAAAGAAACGAGACGAAGGTAGAAAAGTCGGCGAGCTCTCACTCCGTGCTCGCCCGCTACCGGATGTATGTAATCACTCGGCGTCGTGCCTTCGTTTCCGATGGCTGATGATCCTGCTCGTCCGCGTGGTCTCTTTTGATCACGTGGCAGACAGACAGACAGACCGACAGAGAGGGTGAGAAAGAGAGCGCGGAGGGTGTCGAAGACGCCGGCATCTGTGGTACGCGTTGAGCGATTATTCGGTCGCACCGCACCTTCCCCGGCCTTGGCAGCTCATTTGCCAGTGAGGATCTCCTCGATGCTGACGTAAGACCCCGTCAGGAAGCCCAGCACTCCGAAGCAGATAATCGCAAGATTCTTCCACAACCTCCAGTTGTACTTGCCCAGGCCATTCTCTTGCTCCCAAACGGTCACCAGTTCGATTACTGAGGGGAACATCAAGCCGAGTGTCGACAAGCAGACAGCTCCGACGAGCGAGATGAATGGACCTAGATTCGGGATAGCGATCGCCACACCAACAGTGAATATCACCATAATAATTCGAATGCTGTACTCGGCTATCAGCTTGCGTGAGCCGAAGTACTGCTTCACGTTCTTCCAGATAATTTCCATTGGCACGTAGAATTGGAGACCGTAAGTGAGGAAAATTGCGATAGCGATCATCAGCTTGGCCGATTGGGCGAGTATCTCATCCTGAGGAGGATTCAGGGTGATCGAGGCCTTAGTGGTCTCGCCATACTTCCAGTAGCCGAAGAATCCCACTGTACTATAGAGCAGCACGACGAAGAACATGCCGATGTTCAGAACACCAGGGCAGCCGATAAAATGCGTTGGCGTCTTCATGTTGTTCTCGAGAGGCATCACCTGAAAAACACGCATACCCTCAGATATAATATTAGGCGAGATTTGGGTAACTCGTGGAACAATTGATGACTTGGCACGAGTTACGAGCGCTACGTCAATATAGGAATATGGTGCGTGTTCAGTCTCGGTTATTCAATTGGACAATTGCGCATTCGTCAAAGGCGCGCGCGATACAGAGTCGTAACAATTTTACGAGTTGGCGATAAGATTGGGTGAACTAAAATGTCGGACGACTTGGTGGCTTCATGCCACTAAGTATGGCATACGTATGTTCACACAGTTATTATTTATTGCGCCTATGTCGCGCCGACCGCACGTAACTCAAAGATAGACCGGCGAGGTGCGCATTCTCACGTGCTTTATCGGCCCTTTTTTCCTTCTATATCAAGGTGCTGCAAGGAAGATTGAAAGAAGCAACCCATATTTCGCATAATTGGCAAAGACACTACGCATGCCCTCGCGTCAAACGCTACGAACTCCTCAGTTCTTGCATTCCTTAGGACAAATGTTCAGTTAACGACGCGCTTCTTTCACGTCTCTTCCACGAAGGAATTTTCTATTGAGTGCCCAGATAATGCATTCGCGAATAACGTTTCTGCGTTACGTGAGCGTAATGGCAAGCTGATAGTTTAATCACACGTGTCGTACGTGTGCGGCACAGAGTGTGCACGCAGTTCGTGGCGCAAAGAAAAGAGGGATTTGCATCAGACGCTCTTTGATTAGAGATTTTGTAATAGCAAATTGGATGTGTCTATTGCAAATTCGATCTGCCAGGCAACGTAAGTCGGAAATCATTTGGTGCAAATTGGATAAATTATAGGAAGTTTTGGAGAAATAATACTTACAACACCAATGCCTTCGAGGGCGAAAATAGCCGTGCCGAAGAACAATGGCAGCTGAGACCAGCTGGAGAAGTTGGGTACGTCGCTGATGCTCGGCAGAGAGTTGAAGATATAATAAAAGGTGATACCCATCCCAGTGGCGATTAGTACGTTTGCCACCATGGAGAACGGTGCCAAATACTTGAGGTTTCTCACTAACGAGAAGATAACGAGCAGTGGTAAAAGTAGCGCCATGTACATCCTGAGATCTCGATCGCTATCTGTATAATAGTCGACCACTTCCTTCACGTTGGTCGAGATGAAGACGATGTACACGCAGCAGCAACCTATCAGATCAATCACTAGGAACGAATTGATCGTTGCTCTGAGAAAAGAAAAGCATCCAAATTAATCCATTGATACTTATTTGAGACATTTATCGGTGCCTATCGCAAATACATCATTCATTCGGTAATTGTATAATAATTAGCAGCGATGACCACTATGAATCACCTCGTTGTAATCGTCGCCTCGAGAACTGAAATCTACTTGGACTGATAGCAGCAATCAGATATTTGGTCACGCTGGTTAAGCCGCAAATTCTTCTTTCAATTATTGTCACGTATCAAGAAACATGCAGGCTGATTACAAAATCTCAAGAATGTGCGAAGTTATCAGAATTATCGTTCAGGTGCATAACGAAACATCAACATTCTGAAACGACCTTGAACCATTAGGAAACTTCATCGAGATGACCTTGGTATACCCTGACATGCTACTGATATTACTCTAACATTTTCTACTACTATAGATACTACTATAACATTTTCATATCTCTTTGCGCATTTAATGTTGTTCGCGAAGGTGCTTATGAAGAAATCATTCTGAGAGCCTGTTATTACTTTACGTATAGAATTAAAATAGAGATGCTTACTTGGCGAGCCTTGCGTACTTCTGGACGGGTTCAGGTCCGACAAGAAAAGCGGCTTCTGCGACGTCGGCAAATCCCAAGCTGGGTGTTTGCGTGCGCCTGCAAAGGGTATGTGCGGACTTGACCAAGATGTGGACGCAGTAGGTGCAGACCGCGCCGATGAAGAATGTGGCGAAGAGTCCGAAGAGAAGGCCAGCATTGCGGAAGGCCATCGGCATAGCAAGGATACCGGTGCCCAAACTGCCCTTCAGCAAATGGATGAGGGTGTCGAGGTCCGATGTAGGATGTGCCAACTTCCTGTGCTCGAAGGGGTCGTAGAGCGCTGCCTCCTCATCGTTTGGTCGCTCGACCAGCGGCAAGGTCGAGCCATTCGTCACCGTAATGGGTACATCGTTTTTCTCGCACTTGTATCTGCAAAACCGGGATCGTTAATCACCGAAACCAGCGTCGTCTCGTCAGTGGCGCTTCCTAGGGACTCGACATTCTGGCGCGTGACTTTACGCGGAGGAATTCGGCTGTTGGGCAACCTGCGATTCTATGACGTGCTCGCGTTTCCTGTCGCCACTCTTCGACAGTCACCAAGAATCGTTCTCATCGAAAATAGCTGAGTGACAGTTGGACGCGCACACCGAGATCAAAAGGAAAGATAGGATTCTGAGGGGATTCGGGCTTCGGGCACGATACGATTTGCTGTGAAATCTGATGATTCTGAATCGCTTGCAAAGCACACTCAGCTAAGCTACCGGCTACAACTATTTTGCGGAACTTCAGTGTCCACCAGAAACATAGCAATACAACTTTGCCAATTACGATAAAAGACAATTTCAATGTATCATTTTTGGACTAGAAAAATAATAGAAAAAGTTGAAGCGGTAACCCAAAGGGTAAATGAGTGTCCGATATGAAGGCGATATAAGTTTAAATGGCTGCTGTTCAAAAGATAAAATGCACATGGCTGTTCGTTAGGAATTCGAAGGTATCGCGTAGGAAAAGCCGGGTGCCGAGCCGCTCATTATACGCTTAGCACGCTAGCGCTGCCAGGCGAGCTTAACGAGCTTAATAATCCCCAAGAGGGAGAGTGAGAGAGAAGAAGGGGGGAGAGTGGATATGTGGTACATATGATTTGTTGGGCGCGATTAGCGCAGTTTGCGCGTTTAGCCAGGCAAAAGCTGCACACACTGATAACAAGTGTTAATTCCAAAGTGGAGGAAGTGAAAGAAACGAAAGGGCGACGCACTACGATGATATCTTAACTGCCATACTAAAGGCTCGCAAGCCCTGATGCATTTAGCAGCATGGACGCATTAAACTTAAGCAGCCCTTTTTCTACGAAAGCACTACGCTTAAATATAAGTCATCGTTGAGCTTTAACGAGAGCTCGTTTCATTTATCCGCCGAACGGAAAATCAGACTAACAGCAAATCGTCCCGACACTCCCGATCTCCTCGGCTACCTTCCTGTTCCTCGATCATTCTGAAAGAAAGTCTTTTCGACTCGAGTTCATGCTGACTTTCGACGTCCGCAGCGGGCCACGCTCGATGAAAGAGTCGAAGAAACGATTCTAAAGATAGTTAGTAACGCGGCTCTCTCTTTCTCCCTGCGTGGCTAGTTCTCTGCTTATCACACTTTATATTTCTATCGCTCGGACTAAAATGACCCAGTTTCAACAAGTGGTGATAATTCCCCAATGTTCAGCGAGCTATTTGCATTTTTGAATTTGCATTGTCAGACTGCATATTTAAGATAGAGTATGCGGTGAAAGATGGTGCGGTGCTGCCTAGCCGGAGCGGTAGAAAGGCTGTCTGACAACCCTTAGGATTGGCCAAGACGCAGGGAGAGAGTTAGACGATCAGGGGTACAGCAACTACTGACATCTCTCGGATTGCTATCTCATTTCTCTATGGCGCTATGTATGTATCACATGAGAAGAGAGCCGAACGGCCTTTCTTGCGTATTGCGCGCGGGCGTAGAGACGGCGACGGCATTGTGCGGAGAACGCGCTAGAAAAAAGTTAGGTGTGTAGGTATATAGGTACCCATTTAGGTGCGGTAGTTTCTCTCCATAGTCGTGCGAAGCTTTCTGTAGAGAAAGCTCGGCGCACTAGAGTAGGTCTGTGTCTGTGTCGTCACGTGAGATCTACGTGACGAGAGTAGTTCACAGTGTTCACACACGCGCGGGTCCGCGCCGCGAGTCGCACGCTCACATAACACAGGCGTTTTAGAGGCAGCCGCAACCACCGCACTGCATCAGGCGAGAGAGTGCACCCACCACGCACAGTACGACGACTAACAAGCCTTCTCTGCTTTCTGCCCTCGAGCTTTTCCCGAGATTTCGTTCACCTCGCTCCGTGCGTTTGTTCGTTTCTTTCTGAGTTCTAGCTGCCGGACCGGACCACACGCCGTCCAAATCTACCCGAACGCCTCGCCCCCACCAAGGGAGACTCATTTCCCACTTCCTCGATACATATTAACAACCTTTCCATTCTCCCGAAACTACAGCTCCCCGCAAAAATCTTTGGTAAATACCTCATCTTCAAGGCCTTTCAATAAATTAATCATCCGTATGACTGCTTGTTGAATGAAAGGTACAAGCTACTTCCGATGATCCGAGAATATTGGCGGACCAAACGAGAAAAGTAATATTTGACGTAATTTTGGATTATTCCCTCTATCATTAAATTGATCCTGTACGAATATTAATAAGCCTTGCCATTCGCTATTTACTCGAGTCTTCCTGTGAGTAACTGTAGTTTGGCTGTACTAGGGAGTGCGAAGCAGAGATTACGAGAGAGGTGAGAGAAAACTGGGTCCACCATTCGGTTCAAGGTGTTGGCGGGCAAAAAATCGACGAAGCACACTTGAGTCTCCCTTTGGGCCGTAGCCTTCGTTTTTTCCGTCTGCCAGTCGGCGGTCCGTTCGTTAGTGTCGATCGGCCAGGTTGGTCAAGTGGTCTGATTGCGATTAATACGGTGCGATTCGAATGAAATGGTCGATCAGTCGGCAGTCGGTAGTCCGTTGGTCGGTCGAGAGGACGTCCGAGGCTAATCGCGATCATGCTCGACTCGAATCTCGACCGAGAGCGGCCGGCAGACATAGTATGATCTGCTTTATAACGGTACACCCGGCGGCTCTTTCGTGTTATTTGCGGAGCACTTTCATAGAGCCCGATTATCTCTATGCCCGGAGTTTATACGCTAGTCTGGAATCATATAAATGCACATATTATACAGTAAAGACAGATTCTTTATTCTTTAGGTTTTAGGAGACTAGTTTCTTTTTTTTCGAGATTGCCTTGCCTCTTGCACACCGCATGACCTCTACACGAAGCATTCTCGGCCAACGACGAAGGAACCGCGAAGGGATATTCACCTTACCGCACCTTGTGCAAACCACTTTTATTAGAGCGCGTGGCCCATCCACCTTTTTCTTTCTCTAATTGTCTTCCTTTCAATGTAACGTCACTCGGAAGCAAAACAGCAACTTAGAACGGACGCGTTTACCCTTTGCGCCAAAGTGGTTTCACTGCGAAACCACTACCTTGATATTACTTTCACTAGCGGATGCATGGTTTTCATCCGAAACCACTTCTACTTCTTCTTGATTGAACGGAACTATAGAAATCATAGCTTTCCACTAGGCAAGTGAAATATTAACGATTGATGAAGTCAGAATCGTACCGATCCAAGTGGTATAATGCCGGCTAGAAAAAGTGGTCACGAGAAAAGTGAGTGCCAGTGGAAAATCACGCGTGCACCGAATGCTAGAAATGTATAAACTGGTAGTGTCAAGGATCAAAGCGATTCTTATCCGCGCGATCAAGGTCGCTTCGCAAGTGGATACGTGCTTTGCGCTCTCGATGCTCACAAGGTGCAGGCTAGACGAAACTCCGTCTTTCGGGCGAAGCTTCCAAAGATAAATCTTGACGAGGATTGCCACAGATTCACGTTCATCGACACGCTCGCCTTCTTTCTCCTATAGTTCTAATATCGAGTCATTGTTTTCCTCCGCGTTATCGCTCTATTCGCAATGTTTTCCTTTGCTCCGAGTGTTTGTGCCGACACACGCAGTAGCCACGCAGTAGCTGTTGTGTCGCGAAATTCTTGTTCCTCCGCGAACAAAACCTCATGCCGCCCTGTCAAAAATGGTAAAAGCGAACCCTTTGGTTCGCTGATCGAGCGAAACGTGACGTAAAGCATAAACTTTAATGAGACACTTCCAGTGAGAATTGCCAATGTGAGCGCGTGAAGACACGAAACATTAACCAGTATTTCCCGGAACATTATTCAACCGGCAAAGTTACACTTTCTCCTTTTGTAAGATTACTCGCGCGATCGTATGGGGCGAAGGCCGCAGATCGTAAGATCGCAATCGGAAGAAACAAATAGAAGGAAATGTCTCTTAAAAATCAAAAGTTCGGGAAAGACTGTGCCAAAGTAATGTAACATCGAATGAGGTATGAGTAAAGGGTGAAATCAACAAGGAATGGGCGAGTAGTCGATGGTAATTTAGCGGCTGATCATCGTCAAGCATATCCTTGGTGGCAGCCGCGCGCTCTACGAATTCTACGTCAGCGATCAGGCGGTATGCATTAAGAGAGTGAGACAAGAAGATGAAGAAGAAGAAGAAGAAGAAGAAGAAGAAGGAGAAGAGGAAATAGAAGAAAGAGAGAAAGAGGGTGAAAATGTATGAGTAATGTGTGAGAGACAAGAAGCTAGGTTACTGATTACTGATTGACGTTCTTGACTAGGGAAGAGAGGGAAAGAGAAAAAGGGCGTGTATGGGAGGTGTGTGAAAGAAAGCAATTGAAAGAGACAATATAAACGAAAAGTAATGCACAATATATGATCCTCGGGTAGTTGTTGTTGCTGAGGTGGTGTTGCTGTTGGTCTCACTCACGTTTGCGGAGCAATTGGGTTTGGCAAGAAAGCAATGGTTGGATGATTGCTCGTGGTAGCGGTGGGTAGCGGATAGCGAGAGAATTCGCTCGAATTCCCGCTACCCGGTGTTCGCGTCGTTTGTCGTAAACCAAATTTGCGGACTTACTTGACGAGAACCATGTCTGAGAGTTCGGTTTTCACCCCGTGCTTCTTTGGGTCGTATTCCGCTATCATTGGGCGCATTGGCGTTCTCTGTAACATAGCAGCCAAAGAAAGAGAGAGAGAGTTAGTCAATGATAGATACAACATACCTGTAAGAGCTAATCTTAATCCTACTATTTTTTATTTCCTATTATGTCATACTCTTGTCTTAAGTTAAAAGTAGCAGTGACCGATGTAGCAATTATATTTGCAGCCAAACTAATTCTGTACTACTTCTTGTGTACTTCTCCAATAATAGTCAACTGCTACAGGCAATATTCGCATTTCACTGCACATTTCAATGTTGAATTCAAATTTCCACCAACTTCGCAGAGATTTATATATTTCGAAAACTACTAGTTTTAGAAAAATGCAATAAAAGGAAACCGTCTAATTTTTAATTTCAGTTATGTAAATCGGCCGATTGGGACGAAAACATTGTTTGTTTACGCAACTACATAATTAAGCGAATTCATGAATCTGATGATTTCTGGCTTCTGCGAGGGAAAATCGAGAATAGATCACGTCCTGCACGCCAGGACGTAATAGCGCAATGGAAAGTAATTAGTGGTTGCGCAAGCATACTCGGCCGACTCG
The DNA here is from genome assembly GCA_910591665.1 of Ectemnius continuus. NCBI lineage: Eukaryota > Metazoa > Arthropoda > Insecta > Hymenoptera > Crabronidae > Ectemnius > Ectemnius continuus. Next base: position 23,227,859 of record OU342856.1, read on the forward strand.
AAACGTGCTTGAGTTTGCGGTTCGATTGAGATTCGATTCTGTGTATGCGAACGAGGACGACGCACCCATTGACATTTTGGGACATTACCGAGAAGCGGGCCAACAGCTCGTACAACTCGTGAATAAGTTGGAATGAGCTCCTTCTAATGGCACCTATGATATAATCACACGGATACTCCTCCATCTACATATGTATAGGTGGCGTTTCTCTCTATGTTTACCGGCGCGGCGCCTACACTCTTCGATATCTAGACCTGGCGCTCTCTTACAACCTGTTCAACTTGTCAATGCTTCTCTTTCGCAAGTCTAATTCTCTCCACTTATTAGTAATTCTACTTAACTAAACTACGTCGGAACTTGAACTAAATTTCAATCTATTTCCTTGTACTTGACTTATTTGTACGCGTCCGTAATGAGCAGCACCATAATGGCAATTTATGAGACGTTACAGTTTAATTATTCCAAAACTCTATTCAATATTGTGATTTATACTTTTCCCGCTGTAATGATTCGTTCACAGTTTCTACAAATCTGAAAAATGATGTAGAAGCTTGTAAAAATGTTATATTCACCCTGACATGCGGGCGGATATTGTCCCTGGTCGACAGGGAGCTCATCTCGACGTCATGGGCACTATCGGTATTCCCCATTTTCCTTCTCCGTACCAATTTCCACTAGCATGCACCCCAACAACGTCTTCACTTGGAACTTCCGCGCGTCCTTTCTACAGGTTTTCTTCGAAGATTGAAATCGTTTCAAGTCGAGATCAATTTCACAGGCACAAGTCTCACCGAAGCCACCACGTGCTTCGGGCTAATCGGTCCGCTCCAATTTCACCGATCATACACATACACACACAGACACTCACACAGGCACGCAAAGGGTATCCGATATTTTTACAGAGAGGAGAGCGAGAGTATCTCTCAAGAGTTCAGGAGGTGCGCCAAGTTAGAGCCGAAGCAGTAAGCGTCGAACGAGATAACAACAGAGTTGACAGGTGTCTAAAGAAGGCCACCGAAAGTGTCTCTCGTTCCAGAATGCTCTTGTTCTCGGTGAGGGAATCCGGCGGGCAGAGCCACGAATTCATCACGGGACGCCGTAGCATCCGAGGCGCGGGATCGGCCAAAGGTGGTAGGCACTGGCGCGCGGCGCGTCCGTTTCTATCTTAAGACTACGACACTACGCGAGCAGCGAGAGGCTACGGGAAGAAGCCGACGCGACGTCGAAGAGGAGGACGCGTGAAAAACGGGCGGAAAAGCGAAGATGCGCGCCGAGAGAGAAATTGGGGGAGGTATTGGAGACTGCTCGGTAAGAGTTGGAGTATTCCGAGAGCGTACTAGAGGAGAGCTGTCTAGGCGCCGCTAGCTGCTCTATCTGCGACTGACACCGAGCGATATAGGCAGAGAGTGAAAGAGAGGGGGAGGGAGACAGGGCTGTGGCAGTTCGGTGCGACGTAGAAAAGCGCGGATCGCTGCCAAATCTTTCGGCAATTCGTCCCGAGGACGAGCTCTTTATATACGAGAACGTCTACGAAAATAGGAAGAGCAAATAGACGCGCGGCTGCCGTTCACGTGAGTGGTCCAGCCTCTGCCGACCATCTGACCGCTAACCAGCCTTCTTATTACGGCTGTGCGCTGTTTGGGGGATGGATGCGACATACGTCTACCCACTACCACCGTCTACCAATCTCCCCACCTTCCACCAGCTGCATTCACAGTTTGACCGAGGAATTAGAGGAATCGAATTTTTCCTCCCACGATCAGACCACCTTTCGAGAAGAGCTGTGAAAAGTTTCGAGTTCCCAGGAGCAACCAGTGCAAACTAATTCGAAGCCGAAACGAACGTTTCCAGGTAGTTGGAGGCAGTTTCCATGATTTGAAGGAAGGTCGTTTCGAACGCGGCCGGCGCGGCCGTCGCGGCGGGTGCGTACACTCGGAAGAATTATTTTCACTCGTTGGTGGAATGCGCTGTTTGAATCGGTGCTTCTTTACAGAAGTATTCCGGGAAGCTGGCGGCGGAGCCGCTCCAGAAATAGCGGCCTTTTCATATCGGCGCCCGCCGCCGATTCAACTAGTCCCCAACTCCCACCTAGATTAGCATGAGTCCTAAGTACAGAGACCTTATGAGAAATAGCCTACAGAATCCGATCCCTATGAAACTCGAGGTTTTCTTGGCGCACGAAAGGAACTACCACTGCTACAAGTTCTTCTATACCAACTTGCTTTTAGTGGATGCATGTGCTTCGACCCTCCCAGTACATTAGTGTATTTGTGTAAGGGCACTCCCCTATTATACTTCAGCTAATATTGGCAGGCGCCAGCCTATCTATTTCGCCCAACATTAGTTTAACATCAGGTGCAAGTCGATATTAGGTTCGATTACTTCCTTCAATGTCACTCCATCCTGACACATCACTTATTCTTGATGGATTCTGTATTCAAATTCTTCTCAGCAATTACATTTCCAAGGGAGCGGTATTTGCCGGAGTAGCAGATAGAAGATTTCAAGTGGAGCATAAGATTTTCCATGTGACTGTGGGCGATCGATCTCGAAAATAGCTAGGGAGCCAGTGACGCGCGGTATCTTTAGCGCGGCTCGGCGAAAATTGTTTAAAAAATTAACGCGCCGCCAGCGGGATAATAGGGAGGGAGGAGGGAGCGCGTGGGCAAGTAGGCGCTGCGTTGGTGAGCCAAGCAAGCCCCTGATGATGTCTATCTGTGAACGGAAGGCAGCTATTTATTTTGGAAGGGAAGGCGCACTCAGTGTCGTAAGAGAGCGGAAGAGAGCTCGCAAACACGAAAAGGACATATCTCGAGATGGCATCCCATCTCTCATGGGTGGAGAGACGTCAGTGCCGCGCCATTAGCGTACACGCGATTGTTGACTGCACTCGCTCGTAAATATTTACTTGGGCCAGGATTTCGTATTCTCGTGCATATGCGCGCGCGTGCTCGCGCCTGCTCGCGCGTGCTCGCCGGCCCCCGCGCCTCTGTCAATTGCATGTTGCGATTCGCACTGGTGATTACGTCGCGCGCCCTCGAAGCGCGTAGAGTGGAGCGCGCGCCTGGTGCGTCCGTTGGCACGCATTCCCCAGAGACAGGTTATTTCCGTCGTGGCGACGACGACGACGACGACGACGACGGCGCCTCCGCGAAAGCCGCCAACCAACCAAGAAGACGCGGCTTCTCGAGCAAGACGACAGCGTCGTCCCTTGCATCCAGTGTCTACTATTATATTCGACTGTGCCGCGCAACAACCATTCTCGGACGCACAACCTTTTTCATGGGGTACGCTTCACCGCTTCACCGCTTTGACATGCGTCCGCATTGATTTAGTCCCGCTTCTTGTGAATGCAGACAGTTCCAGAAATATCTATTTAGTGCATTCCCTCTTTGACTGGACCACCGAGATGCCTTTCGATTGAATAATATTCTACTATTTTTCGTACACTCCCAGTAAGAGAGGACACATTTTCTTCTATTATTTTATTTTATTCCAACATCGCAATCCCATTTTCGGGGCCCAGATAGTCATTTCTAATCTACTAAATACTCCTGCTAAGGTTTGGGAAATATACACATATAACCCCGAAATATACACATTTGCAACAACATTAATGATGCAAACTAAACAAAAGAATTTTAAATACTTCAAAAATGATTTGGTAAATAAATGTGATAGCTCGCTTTGAGACACCCCTTATATTGTTTGCGTAAATCATAGGGTTGACGATAAGAAGACCACTGTTTACAAGGCTATTTGTTCCGTAGCACTTCTGTGAGCAATGAACCGCGGCTTATGGACGTGGCCTCATCAATCACGTCGATGATGCACGCAACGCTATTTTCGATATCAGCCTCTGGAATACCTAAGGTCGCGTGCGAGCAGAAAACACGAAACTATGAATGAAGCAGGGTCGACGATCGATCGATTCCCCTGAATGGTGCTGCTCGCTGGGATTGTGCAATATTCCTCAATGAGCCTGTTCCTCTATGAGAATGGCTCTATCGACTCGTCATGTAAGGATGAGCTCGACAAGCTATTTCATAAGGAAGCTATTGATTCGATAAAAAAAGAACTTTCGACGTCCAATTAGGTCGTGGCAAACAAGTAACATGACTCCAGCGTCATTGCAAAAAGCGCTCTCGAAAACATATGGAGAACGGAAAGCAGCTAAATATTTTCCGAAGAATCGCTTTGCGCGGCAAATAGAGTTTTGTCATTAGAGCAGTCTATCATTAGAAAAATATAGTTAGCGCGACAGTTGGTCCAGAGGAAAAACACGTCTATTTCTAACTCGCGTAACTTTATTAGACTCAGTCAGGATTGGTTAAGGTATTACGGGGAGACAGGTTGCAACGAGTGGACAGAAGAGAGGAGAGGAGAGGAGAGGAGAGGAGAGGATTGTCAAGCGGCAAATCACAGTAGAGCGGAAGCATCGAAAGGCTTCCAAGCGAGAGGATAAAGGGTGGTTGGAGAACGTAATGAGCTCAATAGAGATGCGTTACGGAGACGGAAGAGAAGAGAAGGCAGTTTGAATAAGCGATACGAAAGGGGAGCTGGTCCAGCTGTTGGCGACCGAGGCCTTGAAATCTAATCAGTCGTGGCTCCTCTATTGTTAATGTATGAACATCAACATATCGCAACTAACCACAAATGTATCGTTCAATTCTCTACTTTAAGTTTATCTGATATGATTTTTTACTGTTACGCTTAAAACCGAACGTTTACAATTTCAACAACAGTTTCACCTGTTTTACTGACATGTCTCTCGCAATGTGCATGCACGTTGAGTATTTGGCGTACGTATAGATATCGCGACGATAAGAAATCATTGGCCAACTTTTCCGCGATCATTCTCAAGTGCCTCTTCCAGTCTCGCTCTTTGATTTCTGAGAGCGCCGCGCCGTTTTCCTTATCTCTAGCAATACACGTGACCAAGGCAGTTCCGCCTATTACTAGAAATCTCGTCGGTTGTCTAAATAGAACAGTACAATGTAAATAATAAATTTGTGCGATAATGATAATGAATGTTCTAGATTTGCAGTAAGTGAAACGAATGGACGACTTCTCGAGCCGTGAAATGGTCAAGTTCGACTTAATCGGCAAATGTCACGAGACGATCTTGGGACACGATTCCCACGCACTGCTTGGACATGATCAGTCCGAAGATCCGAGTTCTGGGGCTGGGATCAGAAATAGTGGGTCCAACTTTTCGATGGATCCATCATCGTCGCTGGACCGTGAGCGAGTGAGCTCGCCCAAGAGTCAATGAACGCACCATCACGAATCAGCTTACCGCCGCGCCGCCGGAGCCGTCCAAATGTGCCGGTGCCGGTGCTGGTGCCCCGTTGCGATCCAAATGATGGAACTCCACAGGGCGAAATTGCGTGCGGCTCTCAAGATTGCATTTTCGCGGCTTCTTTCTGACGCGTGTAATGGGTGAGTAATACATCAAGTTCTGAATTCTCCATTAGTAAGCGTAGTATCGGGGATCATCTTACGAGACAGGGAAAGATGGACCGACCACGAAGAGTTCGAATTGAGAAGGCAGCAGCGACACAACTTCCATTTTCCGAAGATAGTAAGTAGCTATGGGAGGATCAATGATTGTTAAGCCGAAAGGGAGAGGAGTCAATGCCAGGGGATTGTTAGCGGGCGCAATAACAAATTAGCGAAACCAAGAGGAGGGTCACATCCTCATCTGGTATAGCTCGAGTGTGGGTGGAAGCGGGCTATCGGCAGATTCAATATACCCACTCGTTCCTTCATTGTGGCCCTGAATTAGTCGCAGCTGGATTCGAGCACACCAACATTGACCTTCTTAATTTGGTCGCGTGTGTGGATGCATGCGTGGCGGCTGCGTGCACCACCGAGCCGGCAATTACTTCGCGAGCTATCCTCATTATGTAAAGGAGTTCCCCAACCCTCAACGGCCTGTCTGCGCTGCTTCTGCTTGGACAAGCCAAAGAACGAGCGGAGCCCTAATCTACGCGCCAGCGAACAAGGCTAATCAATTAATGCGACTCCGTTTGATCAATTACTTAATGGACACCGGGCGATATTCACCGACAGTCGTTCCGCCAAGTATCTGCCCTCTGATTCACTCCCATTAAATCAGCCTCGTTTCGCTCATTGACATTCTCGGTCAATTGTCAGTGCCCGGCCGCAAAATGATAATGCTGCCATTGCGTGACTACATTTAGAGTGTAAGTGATTCCTTCGAATTCCGCTTCAGAATTACATGTTCGCCTGACAAACTTCCACGTATCTAGGGCAAGGTTGCTAAAATCCCATTGACGCGCGGATTTATAAGTGCGAGATAAGTGGAATTTGGGGACCAATGCGATTTTGCCAATAGTTTTCTTTCCTTGCGATTTTCATCGATCGAACAAAGTGTTCGATCTAGCATAACCAAATTCTAGCATTATTCGCCTGGGCAATAGCGTGTTCCGAATCCCCGTTGAGTTATGAAATCTTCTTTCAAGGGATGATGAATGACATTTCGTTCATACCAAGAGCTTTTTATGGGAGGCGAGCAGGCCAAGAACTCGTAGGATGTCTTTAGTCACTTAAGACACGCAGAATGATATGCAGCCATGGATACAGCGAGCGAATCCTGCGAGCTCAACTGAATAAACGAGAAAGTCCGACAGGACTGGCAGGATTGGAGGAGCAGCGAGTTCCACGAAGATTGAATGCGGTACATAAAGCCAGGTTCACATTCACAGGTACGCTCACGCTCGATCGACGATAATTTTAATTCAGTGTCATTGTAATCTAAAAACTCGCGTTCAGGTTTGTTGAAACGGTTCTTTCTTGAGCGTGAACGAACCTATCACGTGAATTCCACTTAAGACGAAGCGCATCGCAACGGCATAAGCCGGAAGTTTCATGAATTTCAAGGAGAACAGCGGAAGAAGAAGGCCGAAAAAATGCGCTAGCAATGCTAGCAATAAGCACTAACGAGCCTCCAGTTATATCTCAATTGCTAAAATCCTAAGACAGCCAGTTTGATTGGTCGACAATGGGGCGTGATTGAACTTGAACCAGGCCAGTGTGGAGACTCGAACTTCATACAATGGCCCATTCAGACAAGCCAATGGGCACCTCTATAGAATCCCATACAATCGTGGACACGTGTACCGCGACGATTACACGTGGATTCCGCATGTACCAGCGCTTTGGCCCTGAATTACATGGACATGCTGAAAAGGGAGCAGCTATCGGGACGGGGAAAAGAGGGAGAGGTAAGCCGCCGCGCCGAGACGGTAAACTGGATCGCAGCAGCATTGACCTTCTTAATTTGGTCACGCGGTGCTTGCTCTTAAGCACAAACAAAAATCCAAGGCAACATTGTTTTATTTTAATCTCTTATCTTTTTCTCCCTTTTTCTTCCTTCCTCTCGCCTCTCTTTTATTAAGGGTTTTCCCTATTAACCTTGTGCCTTATCTCTTGTTCTACTCTCGGAATCGTATCTTGATGTCTGACTGTTCCAATTTCGAAGGTTCTCGCTTCCCAGCATCGATTAATCACGTATTCCATATAACGCGTGTCAGCGGTGTGCGTCGGGTAATTATAAACTCGAGCGGAGAGAGCAGACGTTGAAGCGCATATGCATATTACATTCACTCCAATGGCTGTGTATGTGTAGAGTAGGTGTGCATTGTGTACGGTGAGAGACCACTGAACTCCTAGAGCAGTATTACCGACGTCGGCGCCGACATAGAAGGCGTCGAAGAGAGGCACTCGACTTCTCATTAGCCATGCAATTGTCCTCCCCAGCTTAAGTCGCCCACGTCTGCCGACTTGTAGCAATGCTTCTCCGTATATTCCCCGTGAGGCTCGCAGACGTTATTACTCATCAACGCCTCGACCTGGGCCGTCACGTGCTCACCACGAGGATTTACAAGTGTGTGTTTACATATGTGATCCATGGCCTTTCGACTATCTCTCTGTCTCTTGCCCGGCATACATTACCCGCCTCCTCCTCGCCACGCCTCTCCTCTCCTCTCCTCTCCCGTAGGATGTCATAAGTGTCGAAATTGATGTAGGCTGCCTTAGGTACACCTCGTTCTACTTTCGGCCTAACTTTGTTGCTTAAGGGATCATTTAAAGCTGGGCTCACATGATAGCCAGCCGCCAGGAATAATAGGCGACATGGACTCAAACGGAAGTGTTCGCACTGTCACGCTTAGTTTGCTCTCATCCGATTGGCGCTTCTATATATAATGCGAGGATTCCGTGTCTATTTGTTTTCATTCATTCTGTCAGCGACAAATGATGTGATTCTGTTCTATGAAGATTTTGATCGCTTTACAGCGGCAACCGGACGAATTTCCGGTGGAGGAGGGCAGAATTTTCCAGATTGTTTCGGAGCTTTGCGATGGCGATATTTGGTGACACGTGTCCGAGAGATAAGAAAAACTGCAGTAGTTATGGTTTGCTCGATCGGTCAGCAAAAATTCCAGTAGACGATAACCTCGCAGCGTTTTTTGCTGGCCACGTTTGATCCTTGATCGTCAGCTAGTTCGGCTGTGCGAAACTCTGACGAGATAGTTCGCGCACGTTCTTTGCCTCTCTTCATATCCGGCTGTGTTTGCCCAACCGTTACACATAATGTCTTTGACTGTGCCTCTTGATTCAGCAAAACCGCATTATCAAGAAAGGAAATTCGAATCCACGGTTATGCGAAATTTACATGGACGCATCATCGTCTTCGCGAGAGGAAAAAGCTTTGATTGCGGCTCGATCGATTTCTTGGGTAAAACGATACAGTCGGTCCCAGGACGAGTGAGCGTGTATTGGTCGGTCGCCTATGGGTGACATGAGTCATCGAGCAGCACAAGTGCGACAGAGGTGTACGGTGTCCCAGCGATACCACCGATTACCTAAGCGTATCGCGTGCATCACTGATAACAGCAGTGAGCGGACCTCGATTTTTAAAAAAGCCAAATGCGTCTTTCACACTCGAGTTGCCGCTGAGTGCAGGGCGTGACGCGGACAGTCATGAGTCAGCAATCTCGATAATACTAGTCATTTAAAAATAATAACATAATTTATCTCGCCAATCTTTCCGCGTCTCATCAGGCAAGCGAATATTAGCAGATTGATCATTTCAGGTAAAGGCAGCAAATTCGATGACTTTTGCTGACTAAAATAGGTAAAAGATCGTTTGAATAGTGTAACATAATGGACGACTGTGCCTTCCTCATTACACACGTGTCTCTCTATCATATATGTATTGGTGAACGATTTTCCTTCATGGGAATCGATTTATCGTATTGAATCTCGAGCACTTCGTCATATCAGGAAGTGGAAACACCATCAAGTTGACGCAATCATCTTCCGCGTATTAATGACCCATGTCATGAATCAACGTCGGTGATTAAGAGATCAAACCAAATGACGAGTGACGAGTGGGGGGCGCTACACTCCACGGCAAATTAAGCGCAAGGTATTTGGCGATGATGTAACCCAACGTGTATCAAGAAGGACTGGCGGCGCCCTTTCAACTTGCAATTGGCAGTTTTGGTGTTTGCGGATGTTCGGGGGTAATGGGAACAGTTGGAGTTGAGGAATCCGGCTTCGTTTCAAGGACACGTGTACCGCGAAGGAACGAGCAACTTCCGGCGAAGGAGTGCCCCGAGGACGGAAGGCAGTAGTGGGCACATAGATTGCGGTATGTGTCGGTCACGGCTCTCTCAATTAGGTTGCCGGAAGGCTGTTGCGGGAAACGAAGCATGGAGCGAGTAGCGCGCCGGCCGCTCAAAAGCCTCGTGTTCCGATTCAACTGCTAGGCCGAGGGGCGAAAAGAGTGCTGCTATGTTCGCCACACCAACACCACCAGGGAGGGAAGAAGGAAAGCAGGGAAGCGCGGAGGAAGAAAAGTAGGAGTTGCGCGAGAGTGGCGGCGGCGGGGAGGGGGGACTGCTGGAAGCGAGGAGGGAGCGCGATCGGAAGGAAGAAGGGGCGAGGAGAAAGAAAAGAGAGGGGCTAGGAGGTCTGAAGGAAGAAAAGAGCGACCAGGATCGCCGAGGATGCTAAGAGAGGGCAAAAAGAGGGGGAGAGAAAAGGTGTGGGTCGTGGAAATTTCCATGACGTAGTGGCGCTGCCGCGCAACGCCACTAACCGTAGCGCCGATCTATTGCGATCGGGCATCGATCGACCGAAACCTAGACTCTATGCCTGCGATCCGATTCAGCCAAGACATTACACTCGCTTTGTCTCGGGGAACTTGTTCCGCTTACGAAATAGAAGGAACGCGGCTGCCCTCGAATTCGATCTAAGCAAAGGAGGGGAAACTTGGTCGAGTAGACGAGGACGAAGAACCGAAGAATTCTCGGAAATATCCTAGGAGCGAGAGTTGCCAGGAGAAATCGTTCCTCGCCTGCGGGTTATTACATCCTTTCTTTGTCTCTTCCAAAATTGGCGGGAGACGCACAGAAGCCCTGCTATTATGCCTATTACCCTTCCACATATACATGCGTACACACACACTCATATGCATGAGACAACCGTCGATCGTCGTAGTCCCTTTCTCGAGGCTACGCATCTGCATAGGCTTATCTGCTAGGGTGCCGCCACGCAACATCCTTCGTGCATTCAGAGCGCACTGGCCTTCCAAGAACACTGCCGTCGTCAGAATTTTAAGGAATGACGCACCAACCGCGCTAGTTCTTATGTCAGAGATAGGTGAAGTAAGAGATGCGTGACAGCCGGCGTCAACTTCTCAATGAGTTAGAAAAAGCAGGGGAAGTTTGTGGTGGTTGATGAATGTACTGAATTCGAATGGTTGGAGGCTACGCTTTTGCCGCAGGCCTGCGATGCTTAGGTTAGGGATATGGGGCGCGCGCCCCAGATTCAAGCCTGCTTCACATAATAGCTACACGCTCCCATTGAAGAAAAAAACCATTTTCCTAAGTTAGATCGGAGTATGGGAGCATTTACGTTAGAGGCTTAGTTTTGTTCAGCTGGCAGAGCCACACGAGTGTCACCCTTGTCTTTCTTGGAAAGGGTTATCGTAAGAGTTGCGTGTGCGGTCTATAGTGTGAATCAAGCTTTAATCGCTCGTTCCTTCCCCTTTGAACGAGGACTCTACCGAACTGCGTACGGCGCCGTTCCTCGGGAGCTAGGGTCGAGAACTCGAGCGCAGCTGGCCAGAAATAACCCGGCGACATGACACGATACCGATGCTCTTGATTCAGCATCGTCTCCTTTTCTTTCGAGAGCATCGCCTGTCTTGTCTTGTTCGAGCGTCTCTTTTCCCTCCTCTCCTCCCCGCCGCCCCTCTTGGAAGTACATTTGGATGCGAGCCTCAACACACTCGTCGAGGGCCATGGCACCACATGTATACACGCTCGCTCGTATTTACTGGCGATGCAAAGTCAACGTACGGTAACGGAGTCGACAGAGAAAACTATTTTTGTCGGTAATCGATCGGGGTCACAGTAGAAACTAGAAGTCCCCGAGAGAGGAATAAAGAAGTCGCTTGCCGAGACGGAGTGGATTGCTGGCGATCGCGTGACGCGGGACTCCTCGCCGCCAAGAATCGACCGCCACGAAGGGCGCTTCATTCATTCGCCCACTGAAAGCCGAGACAACACTTCTTCCCAGTTGAATTAATACGACGCTGTCGCACAGGAAACCTTGCATTTCTCAATGAGATACTTTGTGAGAAGAAGCGAAGATATGAAAATCTCCTACCAGAAATCTCACCCGTCAAGAATGATTGCTAAGTTTTTGACGACTCGGAAGATGCTCTTCGATAAAGTCAGCATCTCTCGTACCGTAATCTCCCTCTTTCCTTTCTTTTTAGAACTCTCCATTAAGTGTTCACTCAGTAGAATTGCAATCGTTTGGTGACTGCCGGATCACAATAAAAAAAAGCCGCGCTCACTCTGCTCTATATTTTCGAGGGATGATCTCAACCCAGAAATACGCGGAGGGAGTTAAAAATACCCCGATGGCTGCAACAGAGAGCGCAATCAATGACGCTCGAATCCAGGCTGAAAGAGTAAGACTTCAGCCAATAAAAGCAATCATTTTCCTCTTGAGCGTCAACGCATCTATAATGTTGCCGGAGTCACGGTTATGAAACACCAGAAAATAAATGTTAAGATACAGAAATTCGACATTGCCAGGATATCGATAACAATAATCGTTAATCGAATTAGTGGCTTGTCTTGAAAGCAAGCATGCGGATGGTGTGTACTGGCCTTTAGAAAGTAAACAAATGGAGTGCAATCGCAATAATCTTGCGGTAGGCCTACGACTTCCTAGACATGCTTCAACCGCGAGAGGAAGAGAAGATTTGAGATTTCCTCGTGCGGGAAAATCTCGGGCACGGAATTCGTGCGTCATAGCTCTCCTCTTTATCAGAGAAAGACGTCCTAAAACATCCAGGGTAGATAGCGATCGAGGTAAATCGGTTATCACGGAAAAAGCGGCCCAATAAGGAAAGAGTGCAGGTCTGAGTTTTTCGAAGCACCGCGCTAGTGCTTATGTTGTCTGTGAGAGCTGCTCGTCCAGTACATCACCAAGATTCGTTATCATAATGGAATCATTGATTTACCCGTCTCGTATAACGCACGCACGCACGCACGCACCCGTGGACAGCAATCGCACATACACACATTCAACTCGGAGTATTGTTATAGAGATTAACCGTCGCTGATAAAAAATGCTTTATCGCAAGTTGTTCCGGAATGACGGTAGCCTCAGACGCTAGTTGTGCCACGCTGGAGAACGCCTGGACGCTTTTTTTACTGCATGTTTATCGGTTAGATGTAAATCCTGGCGAGTCATAGCTTGAACCATCGTCTACTCATGTGTAGGAGCAATATCTGTATCAAAGTACCTTGCAGCTTGCATATTCATCTTTTCTAATTAATTCCCCCTTTTGATTAGGCATCGGCCATCATAAATGCGATTACATAAAATGCATAAAATGCAAGCGCATTTGAACTATTATTGAAGGAATTGAAAGGATCAATTTTATGTTATGTTCCCTGAGCGATCTCCTCTATCGAAAGGGATCACTCGGCAGCATGGAATAACAATAATTTACTCGGCGGAATTGGGCTTCCGTCGATTTTTTAACTCCCAACGGACAAACGGAAGTGCGGATTGCAACAGACTTTAGTGCATGCAGTTATCTAAGTCGCATTAACTAGCAGTACCAGCCAATGGTGTGCGAACGCATTGCAGTTTTTGCGTTGCAAGTTGCAAGACATTGCATTAGCAACGTCTTGGAAAAATCGGGAAGCGGGGAGACCTTGGCCTCGCTGGGGGTATACCGATGCTTGCTTGATTCAACAACTTTGCCTACGTAACGAATCATCGATCATTGCTATTGAGTAATAATGGAAAGTAACAGAGAGACGCGTGGAAATAATAACACGAGATACACAGCGGCCGATATACATCAGAGCATCGTACGTCTTTTTCCCCTGACAACCTTTCAAGTTACGACCTTCTTTTGTTACTATTTCGTATGACACTTTATTCCATACAGCATTAAAAATGTTAAAATGCATGAACCCGTCTTGCCGAGTCATCCATATGAAAAGAATGATTTGCGTTCTAACGACGTTTGACACCGCGCGATAGCCGGAAGCCACGTGGCGCTTCGGTGAAATTTCGAATGCGTTGTTAAGACTTTGTTGGCCGGTAAACTGGTTTTCTTTTGCTACCTCATAAATTTGGGCATTACTCAAATGCAACACCGAGAAAATTGTCATTCTAGTGTCACGTTAGTTACATGCAAATGAACTTGGTACAACTGCTGTGACCGACGTGCATTTAAATCGCGGCCATTGTTTATTTGCTTATAAAAATGCGCATTTCCGTTTTTGCATGAAATTGCCGGGTAAGAATGCATGGAGCAAATTCTCGATCAAATGTAAAGTAGCACGAGCGCCACTACTTTGTACCCCGAAGTAATTGTATTCTCACAGGATTACGCCGATTCTCTCGATGGCCTTATTAGAATTACAAGTTTTACCCCCGCAGTTGCTCTGGGAAGGATTCATTGCTTATAATACTGCTGATCACGTTTTGCAGAGCGCCGCTTGCGGTGGTTGCGCAAAAAGTTCGGAGCTGAGTTTAAAGGTCCTGCGAAACGAGTCCCGGCCACACGTTCCCCGAATTCGTACGAGTGAGTTTTTCGCAATTTTTAATGGGCATTCAGCTAGAGTGTTACGCAACGCGTGCCACGTCCACCTGAATACTTTTAGTTGGCATCGGGCAGCGAGTAATGCGAAGGAAACACATAGGTAGATAGACAACATCTGTACATGTATATAATAAGAAGTGTATAAAATTGCTCACCTGAAATTTGCCCCCGTGCACCGGTGCTCCTTGACTGTGGCCCTTGTGCGACATCCTTGCTAGTGGAACTCTTTCTCGCTCTCAAAAAACCAGCCCGTACCTCTCTTACGCTCTACTCAATTTCCCGGCAAAAATGCGACTCTTTTCAACTCTCCTTATATCCTTTGCTCCTTTTCCTTTTGCCGATCTAGCACCCGTCGAAGTTAGGACTCACTTATCCAAAAGTCGCGCTCTCCGATTCGGAACTCGCAGCGCACCCGTAATAGCAGTCGCGCGGCCCTAAACTGCCAGCGGCGCCGAACTACTAGCCGACTATATTTACAGAGCCTCGTCGTGTCGTCCCCGAACGACCACGAGTGTGTGTAGTCGCACCGATCTTCCGTCCTCTTTTCGCCCCAACTTCCTTCAATAGGAGGAAGGAGGGCTACGATACTTGGTCTCAGTTGCCACGATAGCCGGGCTACCGAGGTGGGGGGGAGGCAGGAAGATACAGCAGCCACTTATGTACTTCAATGTTTTTCCAGCGAAGCAGCACAGTGACACAGCCGGAGAGGGTGAATCAAGCGGGTGAGCGAGGGAGAGAGAGAGGGGGGGAGGGAGGAATGGAAGGAGAGAGAGAGAGAGAACGAGGAGAAAGAGAGGGAGAGAGAAAGAGAGGGTACACGCGCTTTGGAGTACAGGCGTATATTCTCAGGCGCGCACAGGAAGAAGAGGTGAAGAGGCGGAAAAAGAGGAAGTAGAAAGGTGTGGAAAAGGATATATGCACTCTTGGGACTAAGGTCGAGTTTCGTCCTGGAGAAATGGTTTGTCGCGCGAACGTCCAAGAGACTCGGCTAGGAATGACGGGGCAACGGCGATGTGGGAGGCCGGAGAGCGCGCGCTTCCATCGCCGGCTTCTCCCACCTCGATTCCCCCTCCCCTCCCGCCATTGGCTCTTTCTCTCTTTTGCTCCATACAGACGCACGACGGCTGTACTACCCCCGGACCTCGCCAACCGCCGTCGCCCCCACCCTGCTCGATGAAACATACACATCGAACCAACACCACCACTAGATGTTATAACGGCTAAATGCTCCTCGTTCACTATGTATGGAAGTATGTACATGTTGTTGTGTAGTACGTGTGTACGTGTAGTTGCTCCCTATTCCCCCACTCCGGGCTCCAAACCCTGAAGGAGAGAACCTCGACAACCTCGAGAGTCTCAGAACTCATTGTCAGAACTATACACGCCAGGCCATAGCCTCCCTCCACCCTGATCACGGTCAACTCAACTCGTCGACACGGAGTTCGACTTCCCCCTCCGCCCTCCACCCTCCTCTCCGCACTCGCTCTTTCTTTCTCCCACTGTCTGCCCCCGACCTCCGTCTCGACTTCACTCACCGTTCACCACCTTCGCCTATTCTACCATCAGCTTCTTCTTCCAGGACTCATTTCGCTTTAATTTCGTCTTCTTACTACCTGTAGATTCAAAATCTGCAAGCAGAAAATGCGTGCGAGCAGGATAAAGGAAAAGGAATCGAATGAAGTGCGTGAAAAATAATTATTTGCAGCCCTTGAATTTATTAACCCAGTACATTCCTCACAGAAGGAAACCTTGGAAACAACTTGCTAACGTAGACGTAGACGATAGGAATGATAAATATAGCTTTCCTAATTGTAAATGTGATTCATACGATCGGTAATTTTAACATTTATATCGTGTATTTGATGTACGCAATACACAAGCCGACAGGAAAGCAATTCTCGTTAATAAATTCAGCCGGCTGGTTTTCATCACTAATATATTAGTAATTGCCTTCACATTCACACCAGTGGTTTTACAGATTCCGCTTTCTTTGCTTGCGGGCTGCTGCCCCCTCTTAAGGAACCAGCTTCTCCCCTCCACCGCACCGCCAGCGCGATCCTCGATACTTTCTCCGTCTTTCTTGTGTCGCTCCTTTCGCCTGCCTCGTTCTCCGGTTCTTAGGTGCACAGAGGAAGCACTCGCCACTCCCACCGCAGCACATAGCACACGCTGAAATTCTCGCCACAAAATCGGGCGCGCGTTCCTGCAGCATTATCGCCCATCGGGCCAATAATCGCGCGGTATCGAGGCCCTACTTCGCTCTGGCACTCAGGATCAAGGTTAACAATACCGTTCTGTGCAAGCTGACTCAACGTCTTTCATTATTATTCATGATTATCCCCTCCGGCAGCAAATGCGCCCCTCAGCCTTTTCCTTTTCCCCATTGACTCGATCGACCGAGCCTCGAAAGTTCAGGGATAATTTAGACAAGTTTCGCTTCTTATTCTTAGGGAAGAGGAAATTTTATTATCTGTATATACATGCGTCGTTTACTCGGTATCTGAATGAATGAGTACTTAATCATTGTTCATTTGGCGAATGAAGAGCAGGCTCTCGATTGGGTTCCTGTAGGCCAGGGGTCGTCCTCCGGCCAATGTCCATTCTGCGGTGAATTGCTTTCACCCTGACCATATTGGAACGGTCCAGCCGTCGCTGGACTTCTTAATTCTCCTCTCGCGTAACAGGCGCGCCATTACTCTCTGTTATAAAAGAGACATTCGACCGGCATGTGTGTTTTTTTATATACGTCGCCAGAAAAAGAATCGGACTCGTCCTTGCAGCCGAAGTTCACGGATATTTGCGATTAGCTGTGACGCATGCGCGGGGGCGCGAAACGTCCCCTCGTTTATCATTTTCGAACGCGTGCATGCGAGTGCTTGGTACTCGAAGAGTGATGACGCGCGTATGACGGGATGAAACGTGGTGCGAATGCCCGACATCATCATACACCGTGTGTTGGAAAAAGGAAGCAATTGCTGTGATATAAATTCCGATCATAACCAGATTTTTAACTTAAATCAAGCAAAAACTCAAATTCGCAGCTCGATCATTCTTTTATTCAGGCGTGGAAAGAACTACAGCTTGGTGAAAAGTCAATTGCATCGAGATCCCATCTTAGAACTTGTAATCGTATTCAAGGGTGGGAAAGCAGGAATAGTACGAGTTCTTTATCAGACTCGGGAGAGGAAGCGAGTGTCAGTGCAAGGACAAGGACAACTTAGTGGCCACGTGAGTCGATCTAGCGCGAGATTGGAACTACCGTTGATATCGCGACGTCATCGGCCGTTTATTTCGAGGCGACTGCCAGAGTGCCGTGTCAGTCAGGATCAAGGTCACCAACATTGTTAGCACCCCGGAGGTGTCTTACACTCGGCGCCGCAGTCGGATAGATCCACGCTCATTAATTCCATTCGATCTTCTTTCGATCTTCACCAACTTATTATGTGGACACTCTCCTGCGCACACGTGACTTATCCAAATGCGAAGACTCGCCTTTCGTTTCCGTGAATGGCCACCGCTCGATTTAGCGCTGCTGTAAAAATCGTCTCCACTTTGGTTCTCAGTGTTCGCACGCTTGGTAATGCTATACTACCCGTGATTTTCACGTAGCTGCCGGTATCGGCCCCACTGCTCTTTTCTGCAGCTTTTGTTCACCTTTATAAATCAAGCTTCTTTGCCAGAGTATCACCTTTTTACACCAATTTTTTCTGCCTCGATTGGACGACGAGGCTTGGATCGAATTGGACAGCTTTCTGCGATGGAGGGTACATCGCTCCTGAATCCCAACTTAACCTCCCGATCGCACACGCCATAAGCTGTGGGAAAAAGACGCTGGAAACTTTCCGCGTGCCATTCGAAGGCATTCTGCGCTTGTAGCCAGCATCTATCTAGATAGTCTCAGTCGATTAAGAACCGACAGCTGTAATTATAGCTCGAATCGTTCGGTCAGTGGCTGTATGGGGCAGGAATTAATGGCCGAGTAATCTTTCGCCCGACGTGCTTGCGCGCGCGCGCGCGTGCGCGTGTCTAGCAGGCATTAATGAATAACGAGAGGAACGTGTGTCGGATATGATTTGATCCGAGTGGAGTCGACACGGCGACAATGTCGTTGGCGGCCAGTCAGAATCGTCAATGATTTATTTGACCGAGAGAGCGAGGTTAACGGCACCGTTGACTCCCCAATCCAGTTGTACGCCTTGTGTTTTCACTCCACCAGCGCCACTCGTCTGCGTGCGCGCTTCTTTTCACTCGGGTCAATTGGGACTCGAACACCGGGAATTATTAGCTCGATAGTCGGACTGGTCCAATTCAGAGGAAAGCGAAAGGGCAACGTGATCGCTCCGATCGACCTTTCCCAACTGTTTGATAGTAATTCAGACGTAATTTTCCGTCATTCCATTCCTCTTCCATGTCACTTTTACCGTGGTTCGTCTGGCCACTCTCGCGTCACCTGTATCATTTGGAGAAACCCGCCGTGACTCATTGCCAGATTAAAATTTAACGAAGTTGCAGCTCATTGAATAGAGATGCGGGTGTAACGAAGTCCCCTTGAACGAAAGTGGAATCGCTGAGAAAAGAAATAGTTATGCCAGTCATGGCACCACACCAATCGTTCTTGTTCTTCTCAGTTCACATGCATATTATCGAGTTCTACCTTTTAAGGTTAAATTTAGGAACGGAAATTTTTTTTGTCACATTTTTCTCTTTAAAAAAACCGCTTAGTCCAGGATTCGTTTAATTTAAGCGTAACATTATTTTTCAAGGGCTGAGAAATCTGTCAGAATCATCATAACATGTTGATAGCAATTTTTCCTTAGGTCGTGATATTCAAAGGTATGCGGTTGCTCATTTTGTCCATGGAATGCAGGAGGTTATGCTTATGCTGCAAATGTTCTGCCTGGTAAACAATGAAATGGTATGGTGGGAGGATAGCGGCGATGGTGCGAAAAACCGCATCGTCGCAGCTGAATACGATATCGCGTTTAGGTTTTGGACTTTGCGACGCCGTGATATCGTTGGTAACACGAGAACCGCGGCGCGGCGCTCCGGTGACGCCGTGCACACATATTGGAGGGCGCGTGTGTTGCAGGTGAAAACTTTCCACTATCTAGAGACTCTAGGCGAGCGTGTAAATTTACTAAGTTCCTACCGGTATGACATTGATTTCGCGCTGACATATGCATGGTGATTGTACTCGGAACTGGCTCGATGCTGCTCGGGTTTTGTATTCCAGCAGCAGTCGATGCTATTCTATACTGGAGAATGTCTATAATAGTAACAACATCGATACTATTCAACAATGAGTTTACCTTACTGCGCATTACAAAACAGTGCAGACTTAACCATTAAACGAACTGACATGAAACAGGCATTTCCATTCGAGACATTGAATTGCAAGTAGTTGATGTTCAAGAGTCGTCAAAATTACCATATTTGGGATAAGCAGGGTGGTTGAAGGCCAAGAATAGGGCGTCTTTCTGGCGCCTCTTTCAGAGCCAAGTAAACCATGAAGCAGATTTCGGCAAAAACGGGTGTATCACGATCCTTCGCCCACGCTGCTCTAGATTCGCCAACTCTTTTGTCATAACGATCGATTGGACCTTTCCCGAATCACTCAGTGATATAATATCTATACTCATTCCTTCTACGAGATCGTCTCGGAGTGATACTAACTCGATTAAATGCCCTCGCAGGGGGCAATATCTCGATGACCAAGACAACGGAGATCCCGGCAGCTCGGATAGCCTTATCATCCGAAAATAGAGTAATTATGTCACTGTCATAATTGGAGCATAGCTTGCGCGACATGAGGACAGTTGCGTAATCGCGCAATTCATATCTACATGTATGAAAGTACACTCATTCTGGATCATATATACGCACGAGATATCGGCAAGGTCGCTCATAGTCATTGCACTCTCATCACGCGGATCGTTTCCTGGATTTCTTTTATCAGCCTGCCGCCTAATGACTTATCACAGCGTGCCGCCTCATTATCCGAACATGTGGAACCATTAAACCGGTCCGCACAATTCCCTAAAACCCTGTCATCCTCCTCTTTCGCGATGATCTATTGTACATTTGCGATGATATGCGCGTGTGTGTACATTGTGCGTATAATTGAGCGCTCCTGCCTTATCTGTGCGAAAACGACTGGTCACGAGTTAGGCGTTTCAAACATTTTATAAGACGGAAGTAGAGACAGGGGAGAATGTGGAACAGATACTTCGAAAAAATTGACAATCATTATCCGTGGGAAATGGCGATTAGATACCTATCTGTCGAATGAGCCAACATCACATTCACTAAAAAGGCGGCTTAGTTACGCTTTTGTACTTTCTGCAAACAGCCAATAATAAATCAGACAGACGTTATACTCAGTCCATTACATTATTGTCCATAAATCAGTGGCTCGTTGACGGGAACAGCGTAGAAACGGACGGCGTATTCCCTTTCCCGTAAATCTTGCCGGAAACTCTTCGGAGTATGCTCGTCTATTATGATTTTTATCAGACTCTGAATGATTAGAGCTCGACGAGTACCTAGGATGACACGCTAATCGTAACAATAGTCCCACGGACAGAATTGCATCAACAGGTGCAAGAATATTCCGCGAGCATTTTGTATTTCAACGATTAGATGTCGGAAAGACTGATAAGAATGGCATTTGCTGGATGAGAGTGTGAGCGAGAGGCATAGATGCGTGTAGAAAGTAAATTGCGTCGCTGGAAAGCGTTACGTTAAAGAACTCGTGCTGCCCAGCGTGGTTTAAGTTTAATGGGGGAAGCGATTGGTATCGGCGCATTCCTCCAACCTGCCTACCGCTGAGTTTTCGCAGGGATGGACAGTTGACTTTTACATCCATTTCCGTGGAGGTCGAATGCACGCAGGTAGGCGAACCGTGAAATATATTCGCCTTGAAAAGTTGAACCTCTCCACTTTCAGTCTCCCGCTCCTCCATCTATCGTTCTCGAAACGAAAGAAGTGGGGCGGAAACTTCCGTCTCAATATACATTACAGGACTGGCTGAAGAAGTACTCGACAGGCTGGTGGAAATAGCGCAGGATATTTATTTCAATGCTTGGAAGCCAAGAGCGGAGTAGAACTATCTATATTTTCTCTAGAATTGCAAGCATCGTTTTATGAGTGGTAATCGATAAAGTAGCAAAATGCTTGCAACTTCCTAAGTGAGAGGGTGCGAGGATATTTGGTGGCTTCGATTAATGGAGTACATTTATAATTGATGTTTCTGTAGCCCGGTGAATAATACGTGCTTCGTATACATGCATATCGAAGTCATCCATGTGGATACTGTTCACTTAGGTTAGGTAGGAGACATGTACAGTAGGTAGAGAGAGGCGCATGAGATCTCTTGCAAATGCTCTTCGGCAAACGGGCCGCGGGGCCCCTTTAAGCCTTCTTATCCTGAGGAGGGGACAACGCCACGCGAGAGGCCCCTCGACCCCCGGTGTACATTTACTCACAAAAGTATTCGATGTCCTAACGACTTGCGTCCGATCTATCCTTCGACCTACTCCGATGTCGCATTACACAACTGCCCTCTTTCCTTAACACTCGTTCTTCTCCCTCTCCCTCTCCCTCTCCGTTATACTCAAACCAAGTTATTGTTAACACATTTTTCACTGACCACGGGAAGACTCGTGTTTGCTCATGCATCGATTTATTCCATTATCAAGATTAAATGGCGCGATTATTTTCTCTTAGATTCTTTCTACTGCTTAAACGTAAACTAAACGCCAAAGTCTTCGCGCGAGTGTAGAATTTCTAAACAATTACAGAAAGAGAACAAGTCGAACCGGGAAGGAGAAAGATATTTTATGCTGCGGATGTGCGTCTTTGCTTTTCCATGTGAATTTCTTGCGAGGAATCCTAGTTGGCGTTTCTTCACCTCGGACTTCAAGGGTAGAAAGGACTTAAAAGTATTGTGCTCCTTTTCACGAGATGCGACGGCTCTTTTTACAAAGGAGCAGAGGCTGTCTAGAGGTTGGCATTCCGAGAGATGGTTCGTGGCGCATGATGCGTTCGGTGAACTGAATCAGGGATATCGATCTTACGGAGTGGTCCATTGAAGGGAGATACCGAAAGATGCGTCATTATCAAGGAGTGACCGGGAATCCCTCTAGATTTATTATCCTCGTTCCTTACCAGCTTTCCCTCCCACACAACAAACGTTGACGATTTCTATTTCAGTTGACGCTCAATTTTGAGAATGAATAGGTTGGCGACAAATCCTCGAAAAATTGCGATTTTCAGATTCCACGAAACGTTGAGTCTCAGTTAAGACTCGTGTCACTTTAAGAGTAAAAAGCGCAATCGCAAGTATAGATGTATTTAGATTTTTTATCGCGAAGAAATCGTCGACAGAGAACTTGTGACGTACCCCATTCACGATTCGCCACAGTCGACTTAACGAGCAACAGCTTGTTGGTTCTGGCAGCTCTTATCGGTGAGTGCAGGCTGGATGAAATTCAAATCGGGGGGACCAAGAGCGCTGCTGCAGCTGCCGAAGTTGCGCTGCACTATCTAGTAAGATTCCAATTTGGAGACAGAGGAGGAAGAGATTGGTACTACGGGCGCACCGTAGCGGAGAGGCCACAAAAATTCCACGAACTTCTTAACTGCGTCGTGAGATAATGGTACTTCCGAGGCGCTACGACTGGTGGAGACATTATCGCGTGCTACCGCGTCGACCGCTTACCGAGAAGCGCCTGTTGCGCTTGATAATCAGCGCCGTCCACATCATCTAGCAATTCAATACCGATCGGTAAAAAAACGCTGCCTCGGGATAATCTAGGAATACATAAACCCCGTTCCTCGGCTCGACACATTCGGCACTGTAGCCGGCCGAGGCGATGGGTTCTGAGCTGGTGCGACATCCTTTAAACATTACATATAATAGCCATACAAGCTTCTTTCACTGTATGACCGGTCCAGTGAATAATGGTTGGCAAACTAAAGAAAATTGTGTGAGGCTTGTTAGTAGTAAAACAGCGTTCCCAGTTTCACTGGGTTTCAATGTTTCGAGTCAAGCTGGTTTTTAGGCGCGCACGCCTACGAGAAGCGTCTCTACAAGACGGTGGCGACTGCCACTGCTGTTCGAGTGGAAATTTCCATTGCAGTTGGCATGCCGTCTGGTGTGACCGTACAGTCCGCCATAAAAGTATGGGCCTTACATTTCGTCTGGACTTTACCTGCACGCACAATAGCCTTTTTGGGACCGTTAAATCTCGGTTTTAGAAAGTGTGGTTCAGTAAAAAAAAAAAATTGTAATCAACGTCCGTTCCATTAAACTAATTGTTCTCGATACCACAAAGCACATTTCCTTTACCGACTTCTGGATGCTTCTATGTATGCAGAGCGAAGTTTCTAGAAAATTCTAGAAAAGGATTGCCCGATCCACGTGGCGTGCCACGTGGTAATATGGTAACATTACGTCAGGGGGAATTCGCCTGCGCCAAGTTAAATGCTGTTGTTACCCAGAAGGATTATCTTACGCATGAGGTGGAGTCTCCTAGTAACTCCTGTAAATGGAATGCACTCACACTCATATTCTCCGCCTTCCCTTTCCGTCGTCCTTTCTTCGTTTCCCTCGTTGTCCCCAGCGCCTACCGCATACCACACACCAGGCAAGTGGAAAAATACCAGACAGTGTGGCGGTACTTCTCAAAATGGGAGGAATGTGAGAAAAAACTGTCAGGCTACGGTTCTAGTAAGAAAATCTACAAAGTGCATTTTCATAATAATGACGCACCTTCACGGATGCACAATTCTCTGGTATTTGTTCAACGCTTGCAATTGTGTAATGTTTAATGTTCGATAATATGTACGCTTATGACACAATTGCGCCGATTGCAATACTGGCAGAAATACATTTCGATGGAAAATGGCGCATACTGTCTCATACTGTCGAGTTCCATTCATGAACTTTTGAAGAGATTTTTAGATTGGAAATTTACTTCCGCAATCCGCGTAAAAGTTTATGGCAATTACAATGGCCTTGTTAATGGAAAGAAAGCGCATTGAAAAAAAAGTTCTGGCACACCCAGTGCTTTTGAAGAAAATGTTCTTAAAGAAAGAAACTCTTCGCTCCCAATATAAATACATTTTCTTAAACAAGAAAGTGTCCGTCAGAAAAAATAAATTTCGATAGGGGAGACAGTTTTCTTTTTTAAGAAAATTTCTACTAAAAAGACTACGTATGTCAATACTTTTTTTAATCATTGTGGAAGGCGAGATGCGTATTCAGTCTTCAAAAGAGAAGTTAGCTTGTATTATTATCTACTGCTGATATCAGACAACTCCAGCGCTAAAAGTTCCGGCGGTTTAGTAAAAACTGTCAACCGGAAGATACAAATCATTCCAGAAGACTGCCACTGTGGCAAGATTGGCAGCACTTTATGACTACTTCTTTGAATTCCTGTGGATACCCATAGTTGTGAGAGGTTATGGAATGTGCCTACAGTTTTCTCCAATCTTCTTTGCAAATTTGGGAGTGTGGGAAGTCTTCATGTGGGAGTCTTCTTCAGTGCGAGTGTCATAGCAGTCATGAGTATGACGGTGTACGGTCCATCGAGTCTTTTAGGTTGGCGCAAGTGTTGAAGTTATAAGTAGAATAACAGACTTCAAACACATAGACCCGGCTTTATTAAACAAGTACGGGAACACAGACCTTTGCAGCAACATGAGCCTATAGATCTAATCTTTTCTTAATACTAAATATTTTTCAAGTATTTTATTTCGAAGGAGTCTTTTCTAAAATAAAAGATAAAATGACATTAGGGATATATTTTCCACTTGTACTAAATATAGGGGGGCATGGACGAAGAAATTTTAAGAGCGATCCTCCGTAGCAGTGAAAGTGCGGTGAAAAGTTTGGAGGATGTAGATCGAAAGAAGCTCGATGAAGAGGACAGACTCACAATCACCTGTAATTTTATTTTCGATGCTGTCTGCACATCGTTGACAAACCTGTTGTGCCATCCAGTATCCAAAGAGGCTTACCAGCGATACTCGGTTCAACTTCACGTAATAGTACGTATTAGAGAGATCGCAGCCAAAGGGAGAGAAAGAGAGAAACATGGGACTTTTGTAAAATATAACTATTCGTTCCGACTCTTTCTTTTAGGATATGCTGCGCGATTGGTGCAGAATACAATCCGATTTCCAGCACTGCCGGTGCTTTATGAACAAACAAAGGACGCTCGAGCTCCTTGCCAATCTTTTGGAGAAATATTTGACAGATGACATATTGCTCGGTAACGATTGCGACGAGCACCTGACTCAGCTTGCTAGTGCATTAATAGCACTTCTTCCCACTAGACCTACCTTTGAGCCTTACCTGACAAAATTGCTCGTCAGACTTTCCAGGTCTGAACTACCCCCCGATGCGGAACGCTTGCTCTGTCATGTTATTAATAAAAATACTCCCTTGAGACTCGATCCAGCCATGTTGGAAGAGATATACGTCTCGCAAAGCCAGAAATTCGTAGAAAATCCATTGTTAGATCAATTTCAGACTAATTGTATACACGAAGAAAGTGAAGAAAATAGTGACGGCAGTGTTGTGGTCAACACGGCTGACACGAGTTTTGTTTCTCGGCTGTTAGAAATAACGGCAGACTCTCCGCGATTATTTTTTATCGTTTGTCATACGTTAAAGAATCTCCTTGAGTACTTGGACTACGCGCCAGCAGCTTTGGATTACATAAAGTTTATACTAAATATTATTTTTGATAATTGCCGAAGTAATAAAAAGAATGTAGTAGACTTGTACCCAAACGATGTGCAACCGCTGGTGATGCTACTGCTCATTGAACCGTCCGAACATACAGAGGATATGCGTAGAGCAGTAATTGAAAAGCTGGAAACTCTGTTGCTTAAGGAGGATAGCTTACTTATCCTACTGTCGCATTTTCCAGAGTGGCTCGAACCGTTTCACGATTATCGTACAAAGCATGGCAAGAGCGTTTGAAAGACAAGCGTTAGAATACTACTGTCCATACTGTGAATTGTACACCCGAGATTATATTGTAATAAAGATTGTTGAAGATTGTAATTTAGTCTATCGCGTGCAATGATCAATCACAGCAGATCTATCGGAGAAATGGTTTTTATTGTATTTGTTGCAGTTATGTGTTGAGAGTTGTATAGTAAATTCGTGCATATTGAAAACAAAACAACTAAATTCAATCGATGGTCTGCACGCATATCGTGTCACAACATATGGGTAGCTGTTTATAAATCAACATGCTGTTCGATCATCGACCATTTGGCAGCATACATGCATAAACAAACTAAGAATCCTACCAAGCACTCCTACACCGTACCGTCAACCAGTTTTAAAGGAAACAGAACTCTTCACGCAATAGTAAGCAACGTACCTTACCCGCGGTCCGTGCAAAACGCAACTCCAGTTGAATCGTCACAGAACACTTACAACATTTCCGTAAACAACACATCAAATTACTACTTACGCCCAGATGAGTGGCACTCCATCGAGTTAGACAGGCCAAATTCGGCAGATCTTAATGCATAACGCGGGCGCAATCAAACTCGATTTTTTGCAATCTCGAATCTAAAATGAACCCGAAAGAAATCTCGAAGAACTTGCCACGGAATGATTCTATACTTTAACTGATTCCATGCGGTGTACGGGGCGGATCTCTTGCACTTGGGCAGTATCATTGAGAAGAATTTCCTTAGATTGCACGCTGTTGACGAGATGAGTGGAAGTTGCATCGGGATGTGAGGGTAGCTGGACCTCCTCGAACTGGGACATCGGGAGAACGGGAGAGGAGGACATCGCTTTGCTAGGATCACTGGATGGTTCCCCTTGCCTCGGCAGGGATCTACGTCGTTTCAAGAATTCGCGCTGGCGCTGATCAGCTTGCCTCTTTTCCGTTCTATTCTTTGTAGTCTGGGTCTTCTGCGATACCTGTGGAGCGGGTACCAAAGGATCATTTAGGATGGAATGACGTGTCAGTGTGTCTGTGTCTAGCGAGTGGGTCGTTGAGGTTGCAACCCAAAGATACTTCGAGTTGCACGAGGTCTGCCCAGCTACTAATAAAAGAGTACCGGGAAGAAGAGAGGCCAGTTATGAGCTAGACTCTTTATACCAAAAAATATCGATATTACAGCCTTTCGGTATAGTGCAACTAGTGTACCTGCGAGTCGCAGTTTTCTCTTCCGGGAACTCTACTATCCACATAATTACAATCAAATGATGGGCACTCATTGTAAAATGAAAATCGTTTAAAGAATTTTTGATTTAATCATTTCGGTTGATAGTCAATTTAAGATCTGCAACAGAAGCGGTAACGAGATACCAGTTAATCATTTGCGACACTTAGATTCATGTGTGTGGTGGTGGTTCTTCCTCGTGTGTGCGCGCTTTCCGCATGCGCACAATATTATTTCTGATACAGTTCGTAGGATGTAAAATATTTCTGTCCTAAATGAACTTGTACACGTATCATTAATGGGTGTTCCACCTAAGTACGAAGACCGTTGCGTGGTGCTGTTCTACTCTCTGTGTCGTATCGGAGTTAAATCGTGAAGAGAAGCCGCCTCTCGAGATCTTGACCTTAGGTTCGATCACTTAACGAGACTCAGTTTAGAGATTTTTTGACAAGACTCCACATCAATCTACTACAATCCGTTAAGAGGAGATATGAGAGGGGGGTGGGTGGGTGGGTTCTGGAGGATATGGGGGTGGCCGCCTAAGACTTCGTACCAACCGGAGTGAGAGATTGTCCGGGTGAAAGTATAGACAGTAGAAATGTTATAAAATGAAATGCTCTGTTACCTTGTAAAACGTGTTACATTTAACATCGAGGCGATGAAGTTCTTATTTTTTTTTGGTTTGTTTTCCTTGTTCCAAACGTGAGTCGTAGTAGTACGTGTTTTCCTATTTTTCTTTTTTTTCCACTGTTTTCTCGATTTCGTCGAACACACAAGTCAAATAGACGGACAGCTGTCGTGATGCTTAATTGCGATACCTTCCCGAAGTGGCCGGTTACCCGCCCTCTTTCCCGCAATCTTCCCTTTCCCTTTTACGCTCGCGCCTCCCTCCTACCACCATATATCTCACCATACACACCACGGCACAATTCAGCCAACAAGTGTATGTATGTACGCGCGCTCGCACCCACCACTCTCCCCTTATAAAGGATGACAAGCGCGCACGTCTCAATTGTTGCTCTCGTATCTTATTAGTGGCTGGCTATACACGTAGCTTACAGTATCTGCGAAAGGTCGGCTGCAGGTGCATCATACTGAAGATGCAATAATCACTGATTCTCGCCCGAACGTGTTCAGTTTTATATGAAAGAAAGAACAGAAGCGAAGAATAAAACTACTGTTCCATTGCACCGCTCCGATGACACAATATCCAGTTTATGCCACGTCAACCGACCGATCTTTCGCACACACTTCGCATACCTTTGTCCCTCTTATTTTCCGCCTTTCTTTCCCTTTCTCTCGTCCTCACTCTCTCTCTCTCTCTCACTCTCACTCTTTCTCTCCCTCTCTCTCTTTCTCTCTGTCTTTCTCCCGATTGCGATAGTTAATAGTAAAGTATTACAAAGTATGGGCGACAAGAACGTTGACCCGACGAAAAAGTTTTGGGGCGTGAAGCTGTCCTATCCGGCTCTTTTTCTCATCTATATTGCTCCGTCACGTAACAATAACATCTATTATGCGGACACTCGATCCTCGAAATAAATAACGTCTGGGAGCAGCGGAGACCTTGCGAGGTCTGGCAAGCTGCGCAAAGGTCGACCGACATCGAGGGCGATGCTCGTCGAAAAGGGTGCTCCTTTTTGGACATCAATGCATATATTGAAGATTACTGTATATGTATGTACACATATGTATTCTCGGGTGACCGGTGGGGGAGGGTGGTCTCCTCTGAATCCTAAATCAATTGCAGCTATTGCTCGCCGCAAGTTAGTATTGCTAGAACTATTCAAATCACGTTTCGGAAACCACTTTCGAGAATCTCGATCCTCGCCTACACGAACAACAGTCCAAGAGCTTGCGCAGCGTCCATTCGGTCCCGTACCACAATCCGATGATCATCGATCGACAAGTATTATCTGGTTACACATGAAATCTCGGATTCTTGAGCGTCTGTGTTGTCGTTACGAATCCGGCACTTCCCGCGTAACTCTTGAATAATTCCCGGGGACGGGTTGGGAGGGTGGTATGGAGGGGTAAGGGTGGGAGGTGGAGCATTAAAGCTTACTAGGATGTCATTTCTCCTTCTACGCGAAACTCCTCGATCTGTCTACGATCTAGATTCCTCTGCCGGGATAAGCTTATCTACCGAATTGTATAGAACGATTCTCGCAATTACGGTCCGGTCGAGGTGCAGCGGCAATCCAGTGTTAGTTAACAAGGCGTCGCCGATCGTCGGCGGACTCCCAGCACAGAGAGAGGGATCATCGTCTCTGGTAGCCAATTCCCTTGCGTATCTCAGGAGGAGGCGTCGTGCGCGCGCGCGCACGCACTGGCTGGACGGTATTGCGAGAGTACAGAGCATTAACTACAATACCTTTCTCGCACGGCGAGCTCAATATTTTACAAGAGGATTTATTTAACAACTAACCGACATAACTTGGTTCGAGTGTTTACACGCCACCCATCCACGCAAGCAGGCATGCTCGCACGCACGCACTGCCGTCGCCTCTGCCCAATGATGCATCATCTCCGCGATCGGCATGTTTTCACATTCCTGACTCTAGTAGTAGAGTAGTAGTAGCGTCTCTCTGAGCACACGCACGCCCACACTCCCGCTCTCTCACAAGCACGCCACGCACGCACACATACGTACACATACACGCGAGAGCGTGTCAAGAGGAAGAGAAGAAAACGCCACGCTCCGGGGGTGCGCTTGCTCTCCTCAATAATCAACCTGATCCAGCACCATTCGGATCGACGTGTGTTGGATCGAGGCGGCGTTCAGTCCTTCGTCGAATATACCTGTCTGCCTGCCTGCCTGCCTGCCTCCCTTTCATTCTCAATCTATCTATTTCCGATCCATGCTTCGTCTCCCCACTCCCCACTCTTCTATTAGCATTCCTCTATTGTGTCTGCACAACACGGCCACGCGCAAGCGGCGGTTTCCGCCTCGAATGCGAGCAATGTGAGCACGCACATATGTATATCGACTTTGCGCAAGGACTGAGCGGGCCGATTCGACATTCGACGAGAGTCTTGGGACATACGATGGATGGGTGTGAATGTGAAGATGGAGAACGAGCGGAGCGAAACGGATGAGGGAACAGGAGGAGCGTGAGGGCGGGGGGGGGGGGGGGGAGATCGAAGAAGGAAGGGGCGAGGGAGTGGGATGGTATAGTCCGACTCTAGTGATTCCTTTATGGGGGGAATGCGAGGTGCAAAGAAATCTAGCAATAGGTAGTAGGGTGGAGGATTACACACATCGAGGGCGATCATTCTTAGAGAACGCGCCACCCCCGAAAGAGAAGGAGAAATCAGTGGGAAGCGAGGAAGGAAACGAGAAGACGAATTTAGCCCCCTCGCGATAGCTAGTATGACCAGCAGTCGGGATACAGCGGAGTGTTCCGGTGATGATGGTGCCAGTAATCATAATAATAGTAATAATAAGGAGGGTAATCGTAATAATAAGTATAATGACAATATACTCGTAATAATAGTACTCATAATAATGATAATAAGAATAATCGCAGCAGCCGTAAGCTCATCATACCATGGCGATAGATCGGTCGCGGGCCCTCGAACAAAATTGCTTAGTTTAAGAGAAAGGGTAACACGATGAGAGACAGAGATAAAGAGATAAAGAGTGAGAGAGATAGAGAGATAGAGATTGATCCGGCATGGATCGGAACGATGCGATCACAGAAAGCAACAACTGTCGGCTGCGCAAAGGGAGAGAGGGGTGGCGAATGAAAGACACGAGATGCACGATTGAACGAGTGTGTGCTACTCTCCTGGAGCAGAGGGGAGGAAGAAGATTGTCTTGCGTGCCGCAATCAATCTGATGTCACGAGGGGCAAAGTTCGGGGCGGGCGCAACGCGACGCGGCATACGCACTAGGTATGAAGAAGCTACGTGATAATAGCAGTGATAATGATAACAGTAGTGGTGGTGAAGAAGCCCCACCAAATATAAACGTAGGTGTGGACCTCGGCTAGCTCTTCTCTTGGCATTAACATCGAATGTACGCGCGCAAAGGCCGCCGATGTACCAACCGCACAACGCTTGTAAAACAGCAAACGAAAACACCAAGCTATTCTCTAACAACCACCCATCTTCCGCTAATAGTGAAAAAAAGAACGCTCGATAGACAACTAATGGTCATATAAACTGTGTTAATCCATGTGTGTGGCGATAATAGCTTTTTTTTGCTTTACTTCAATAGAGTACTTTTCTCTCACTAGACACGATTCAACATATAGAAAGTTTATCGTTATTATTTAATAATTATTATTTATCATTTATAATTATTATCTTAAAGCTGTCTAAGGACTCGCTGCGTGGCAGGAGTGTCTCTCGTGTATTTTTCTTTCATTCACTTTATATTACTTTGCTTACTTTTTATGTGTCAGACGAGTTTTTCTTTTCCTCTTTACATAATTCTGTCTCTCTGCTTTGTAGTTAGGTACGCTGTAGTCGTCCTCACTTTAATAACATGTTTGTATGTGGTTATACACGCGAACCGTGTACATAGTTAGACAGTGTGTATATTTTTTTCTTCTCTAGTCACCATAGGTGCACGTGTACGTGTACATGTGTGTGACGTCTAAGTGTGTGTACGTGTGTGTGTGTACGTGTGTACGTGTATGTTTAGTGAGTGTATGTGTATTTATATCTTAAATATCTACTACTTGTTGATGCTTTGTAATTTGTAATTTTTATAGATCACAATGTCATACCATCTGCGCCAGTGAACGATTTTCTATGCCTTTTCTTAGCCGTTTCCGTCAGAACGCTCAGTTTCTTTTTTTTTATTTTTTGGACAATATGCTTGTGCACAGATCGCGGGTTCGCCGACCCCCTTGAACTCAACAAAGTTTGAGATTGTTCTGCTTGATAGAGATGCGTGAGAGATTGGATGGACGTGTGTATGATTGAGTTTGACTCGGTGGTGTCACGCATGATGAGTTTTGGGTGTCACTATTTCTCTACCTTTTCGACACATATTCATGTTAGTCATTCAGTGCGTTAAAAGACAATAACGAGATAGAGAGAGAGACATACAACGAGAGGGGGACGAATTCAAACTATTCTCAAATTGAAGAGGATCGGGCTCTCTTTGTCTTCATCGTTTACCCACTCGTGTGTACTTTGAGAATTTGTTATTGTGATTTATATTTCATTATATCATTCGAAATCCTACGTGCTAAGTAAATTCAGACCAGCCGAAATTGTCGATTTAGAAGGAAATGCAATCAAAAAAGTAGATCTTATCGAAATAGATAATAGGTTCATTGCTAAAAAATAAATAAAATTTTACTCATCTCTTCAAACGTAACGCGCCGATAACGCACGAATCGGCCACGCCGAATTAAATAGCACTTTATGCATCTATGCGCCTATACCGCTCACTGCTTCGATTATTCCGCATTTCGCACCAGTGCGAAATCTAGTATAACTCGGTTAAAGGTAGAAACGATAGTAGAACGGATAGACATTTATCATTGTTGGTATTAGCACAGCATTGCAGAATCAAAGCGTATTAAGATTTTCTTTTCCACTGAGAAATAACGGGATTATGTTATTCTCCTCCTACTCGGTCGTTCGTCTTGAAATTTTCACTTCTCATTTCCATTTCATTCGTTTTGTCTCATCTTTCTTCCTGCATCCGGGAAAAGGACCTAAGCGACTGCAGGCCCGCAACGTGCCCAATTCGATTGATCACTCGTTGCCGGCTTATACAGTTGCCTGGGTCCACGGACATTGGCATTTCGTTACAATTATATAGTTATATAGATTCTATATAAATACCTATTATGCATTCGTATAATACATACCTAATATGCAATTGTGTTAGAACTCGGCCGTCGCTCAAACGTAACGTAATCACGTACGCATGCGCACCGTCTCTTGTACCGTTCGTCTTTCGTGGTGGAACATTTTGTGTATGTATACAGAAAAGTGTTTGACTACTTGTTTGATTTTGTTGTTTTCCGTTTGCTCTATGGCAATGTACATAACGCGCGCGCGTGAGTATCTTTGTGTCTATCTGGGCCTCTGTGTACATCAGTTTTCTGTTGTCCCTCCCATGTTGAAACACATATGTGTTTGCATCGGTAAAAGTTCATTCATCACATGCGATCGTCTGTGTTTGGCTCTCTTGTTTGGGTTAACGTAATGTGTTTTACGTGTTCTCTTGTATATACCATATGCGTTGTCTGCATAGGTACATACAGATGTGTATCCTATAGGATGTTTGCGTGTGTGTATGTGCTGCGATCCGTAGTGACACGCATATACTAACACACCGTACGTGTGATCTGCATGCGCACCATTCGTACGAATCAATGAAACAAAACATAACATAATTAACTTTGTATAATGTACATATTATATGGATTCGTATTCGGCTAGCATCTTTCTTTTCACCTATGTTATATATTATTTCATAATTATTTTAATAGAGACGTCGTTCTGTTCATAAACGAGTGTACGATGCCGCGGTGTAGACTGTGATTGACGTTCGCGCGGTAAGCGTGTAAGCACTTTTTCTGGCGACTTTACACCGCGTTCTCGATCGATGCGTCGAGTTAGGGCGCCTGATGGACATGCGACCGAATATGGAGGCAAGCGCTAACACCCTAAATGCAGACGACGAGTTCTCCATTGCACGGTGCGAGTAGAGCCCAAAGATTTTCCTGGGCACGTTTAGCAGTTGAAGTTGAAAAGTGATACCGCTACCATAGTCAACGGCCCTCCCTTTTAGTCGCGACAACCCACACGCTCTCTTTTCTCCCTGCGATATAATCGTTAATATAACAACTATTTATTCATAAATTCTGAACGATCAAATTCAATTGTAACGTGATCTCCACTACAGTCCATTTCCCGTGACGAAGCTTTCATTTTCTGTTTTCACAAATGGGAAAACCAACAAAAGGAGGAAAGTGTGGATTGACAGTCGGGTAGACGACGAGCGGGCGAACGGAGGTGCGCCGAATCAAATATGAAGCAGACGAGTGAAACGATAGATTGGCAGTTCGGAAAAGCCAGGAAATGAACGGTAGTACTCATAACGTCAATCGATGGCAACTCGTACCCGCCTAAAGACATTGCGCGACAACTTCACTTCTACTCTCGGCCTGTCGTTGCCTGTTTTTCTGTCTCCGTGAAATCGTACGAGCGGCAGTGACTCGTTCTTCTAGCGTGCACACACACATCATTTTTCTGTTCTCCTTCCACCATCCTTGAGATTTTCCTAAGCGCGTACCAAACACGATTTGGCTCGCGCGATCGCGCATTCTTATAATCAAATCTGTGACTAACGAATCTCAACGATCAGCTGACGGTTATAACGCTCTGCAATAATGACGCTCCAAGGCGAGTTCTGGTGTCCTCACTCAACGCCGAGTGACGGTGATAGTGACGGTGGCGATGCTGATGACGGTGACGATGACGGTGACAATGACGATGGCGATCTCGATGCTGATATCGATATCGATGAGAATGACGATGACGATGGCATAGACTCTGACAAGTTCCTTTAGTTCGCTTAATGACTTGAAAACGAGTTAGGGTTATAATTCCAATGTTCGAGTTAAGTTAAAGCCTTTTTCACTTGATTAAGGGAGAGTCTAAATTTGTATTTGGGTTAGGCTGTTGTGAGGTGGAGGATGGTGATGGTACCTGCACCGCCACCGAGCCCTTCCCCTCGGACAATATGTTCCCTCCACCACCGCTGCCCATCCCAACGCTCATGCCGATGCCACCTTCTTTCATTTTTTCACAGTAATCTGCAAAGATGTCACGGAATCGTGCCCAGGACTTCTCCGGCACGGTGATTGCTGTTCTAAAGTTCGTCTTCACCTATAATCATGAAATTCATTCTTGCCAACTTGCCCATCTACAAAACCGCGTGTGCGAATCACACTAATGTGCTATATATCTGATTACATACCTCCGAAATTCTCATATAGATACCACGATTATTCTGGCCGATATCAAAATAGAAATTCTTGCTGTCAACACGCATATAGCGGCCATCCGGCAAATCTCCTTTGAAGCCACCGTCGTCCGTACCAAACTCTTCGAGAAGGTCTGTCAACGCATCTCGGAATTCAATCATACCTTGAGCTGGTATTGCAATCTGCGACCTAGGTCCAACTCGCGATATCATTTGCGAAACCTGTCCAATCAAAGTATACGTGTTATCTCCATTGATCTTGGAATTCTAGCAA
This sequence comes from Ectemnius continuus, assembly GCA_910591665.1. Classification (NCBI taxonomy): domain Eukaryota; kingdom Metazoa; phylum Arthropoda; class Insecta; order Hymenoptera; family Crabronidae; genus Ectemnius; species Ectemnius continuus. The sequence goes on from OU342856.1 coordinate 23,263,469, forward strand.
CGGTACTTGGCGGTATTCAGTGCAGCTCACCCGAAGGAAACGGCCTCGAGAATTTTCTTTGAGATCCAAGTAATACCGCCTATTATCCTTCACCATCATTTCTGATTTCAACTTGCCATCGTCCGGTACGTTTTCCGGATTTGGCGGACCTAAATTCCATCGAGGGAATATTTAATTCTCTTTTCATACCAAGATTCACTATCAATTCAAAGAGAGTACTTATACACACTTACCTAATGATGCATAATAATCACTAAACGCCGAGAGGTGGTCCCTAAACTCGGATGCCGTACTGAGTGCCAAATAGATCTGGCTTCTTCTGCCATCTGCACCAATCTGTGAAAACCCACAATCGTTCTTTCACTTACATCTCAGAGTTTCAAAGAATTTTTATCAAAGTTATCAATAAATCAACTAAAATCTAATATCCATCCACCAAATGATTATTCAGTACCTCTGCGACTTTGATAAATTTTCCTCGCTTGTTCTGCTTCACATCGAGGTAAAATCTTTTGCTTTGAATTTGCAACATCTTCGTCGCCAACTCCTGCTCGGACTGTTGACCCTGTTGGCCTGGAAAATAATGAAGGCGGTGCAATTTGAAATTTGGACATGCAAAACGAATATTTGTAAGGATGATATCGCAATCATAACTTCCCTATCGGGAACACGAATTTGCACTCCGCTGTCTAGAGGAAGGTCACTTCTGAATTTGAAATGTGCAAGCATCGCTTAACACTATTGCCCTATGTTCCGATGTCTCCAATGCAAATTGTAATTTATTTATACAATAAAGCATTGCGAAGACAGGGTAACTATAGAGTTCAACTTGTTCGAAACTGTTCCAGGCATTTTAATTCATGACAATCGAGTGCATTCTTTGCACTCGTAAATGTAGTAGGAATCACAGTCTCATTAGCTAAAGGGAACAATCTAGTGGTGAAATTGGTAAGGTGGCGAGGGTGGCGAGGTGGAATCGGGAAAGAGGTCACCCAGTGTTTATTGGGTCAGGGCGCGCTCGGCGCTCTTTGCGGGAGTCCCTACAGTCACGTTTCTGGGTTAACGCTAGAGAATTGGGCTACCAGGCCGGCAGGGGCTGGGGCGGCTGATAAAGAAAACCTCGGGGATGATCGGTCCCCAACGTTGCCGATAAGGCGAGTGCTCGATCCTTTGGGATAGGACAAGCACACTTCGGCACCACGCCGAAGCGATGTTGCTAGTCCTCACCGATCAATAACAGCTGCACTGGAGGGTCAACGACCTCTTTGGTGCCCCAGTACTGCGACAACATGCACCTCCACTTACTTTTTCATGTTATTATTATCTGCTTAGTCCTCCGAACCTAAAACTCCTTGAGAGCCGCTCTCCCCTGCCCCCCCCCCCCCCACCCTCCTGCTGTGTAAAATAAAAGGTCACCTCGTGTACAGGTATTCGTACTGGCGAAATAGAATAGCAGCGGCGTGTGCGCTTTCGGTGAAGCGACTGGGAAAATCGAACAAGGTAAAGGGGACGTAAGCAATACGTACGCGCTTCGTATACTTTGCCCCAGGGAATATTCTTTTCGTAAACCTTCCAAGACGAAGTTCTAATATAGATTTCACTTAACGTTCCTATAATTGATATTTCAGAGAGTAAGGTGAAGGTGGGTCCCGAAATTAGACTAGTGTCGAAATCCAGGGAAAATGAGACATATTGATTTTCCCGCAAGAGCATTCCAGGAATCTGTCGCACCTAGTCGCTTTAACCGTACAGGTTTCACAAACTGTTACGTACTGGATTGTTGGAGACTGCCCGGAATTGGGACGGGGCTTAAGTCACCCTGGAAGATCCTGCTCTTGAACATTTTGTCTACGTTCTGGTAGTCCGTGCACCTATACATTCTGCGTTCTCGCCCTTGAACACCGTATTTTTGCCCCTCCCTTTCTATTTCTTGCCTTCTCGTTCAAACTCTCCTCTTCCTTTCAGGAGCGAGCGAGGGCTTTTCGTAAAAAACGATCAACCAGTCGTATACGGGAATTGATGCAGCACCATCCCTTTGCGCTCCGCATGCCTGGCCTGCGTGACCTTTGCGCCCATTGAGCTTTTGCGAGTCGTTGATAATTAGGGCATGCCCGGGAATACTCCATGAAGATAGGCTTCCACCGTTTTAATACCGTCTGATATTACGACTAGCACTGCACTCCCACTCGCTCTCTCCTTTCTCTTCGCATTCTCATATCAGTCTATTCCTAGTTCTTTTCTATCCCTCGAGAATGAGTGAATACAAGTAGCAACGATCTCTTCTCCACCTTTCTGGGTCCAGAGCACACTGTCTCACGACGGAGGCTCTCAATCAATCCTTTATCTCTGCGTCATTCGTGCTACTCAGAGACAACAATGCCCATATACCATCTTTCTTCTCGGTTACTGTTCCACTTGCACCGCCATTCAGCGGCATTCTCAAAAATCTACTATTTTCCTTAAACCCCTCTCGTACGCGCACCATTTCAGTATCCGGCTGGAATATTTGGCACAGATGCAACCGACGGTGACACAACTTCCTGTCATACTTAGGATCCGATGATTCTGCCTGTCATGTCTCGCCTCTTTCTCACACTGCTCTCGTACTCGCCTCAAACGCCAACCAACTCCCTTTTAAGTAATCATAGTATCAGGAAACCGATTGGCCCACGCACAAGCTGAAGTTCGACTCGTCCATTCTCGGGTAGGCATTCTCCGACATGAGAGTACCGCTAGGTCCTCCTGCTGCTGCCAACGAGACACGGCTTCACTGGACACTGATAATAATACGACTGGCATTACCGTTACTTCCATCCAGAGCTCTCTCGACTCTCAAATCTTGAATCTCCTGCCCATAAATCCCAATCGCTTGCTTATAAGATCAGAGTGGTAAAGTAGTGCTCCACTTGGTCTCCGGGCTGCTAGAATCGGCCATCGATTCTCCCCTGCCCCTTGACGTGTACGTTCAACAGCTGTTCAATGCTCTTCATCCTGATATTAGTTTCTCGGTATAACTTGACCGATCCAATTTCACACCGAGCCAAAGCATTCTCCTTCGATCCGATGCCGATGTCGATAGCGCAAGATCAATCTCACTTGTCATCGGGCATTGGACACATACGACTCTAAGAGCAGCGTGCCACAATATCAACATATATCAACGTATATGACACTATAGGGACGAACTTGAGATTCTCTCCCGGCCAAACTTGATATTCATCTCCGCACTCTACTACTTCCCTACTTCCCAGTGGCTCTCACAGCATCGGCAGCGTCGATCGAACGCGGAAGACCCGGGCAAGTTCTACTTGTTACTCCCTCAGTGCTCTGGAGTTGCACATCCTTTCGCCGCTCCGACCGCCACTCTTCCAAGCGCCGGGCCCTCTGCATCTTCTTCCTCATACTTTCTTCTTACGTAACAGGTATACTCTTCCATTTTTCCGGCGTCCCTGCTGGTTGGAACTCCGTTCGCTGACTTATAAGTTCTCTTAACCCGTGGTTTGATCAGTGAGTCGCCAGGCTCGCCTCGATGCGCGGCATTCTCGCTGAGCGGCTTTGCTACCCTGGTCAAGTGGGTGCATTCCGTAAAATATAGTGAAAACCACACGTGCCCTTCTCTTAGGGCTAGCAGACCTAACAGCAGATGGTAGTCCTAGCTCGATCACACAAGCTGAGAAGCGGAGACGATCACGGCTCAGCTACGGCGGGTACATTGATCTCTGCGCCTGGAGCGCGACTCGTGGCGCTGCACTGACCTGCCTCAATGCGAACTGCATATTTCCCACCTCCGGCACAGGAGCTAGCTCTCTCTCACTCTTTCTCGCCGATTGTAGGAGCTTCTCCCCCTCGCACGCCACCGCCACTGCTTCCCGGCCTCCGATTTGCCCCCGTGGAACTTCCACCACCCGGGAAATGCCAGATATCACCGAGAGCTGTTTCCTTGAACGATCGCCTGCCGCCTTCTGCTTCATTCTCTCACTCTCTGTCTTTCCTCCTTGGTCACAGCAGATTTTCCATACCACTCTCTTATTCCCTCAACACTCTTTACGGAAACCGGTAGGCGCCGCTGGCTGACAACCGCAACAAACGGCACGCAGCATCAAACCGGCGCGAGGATTAAACGCCTTCCCCGGACGACGATCTCCGATTGCATACTTGCTTCTTCTTAATGCATTCACGTAGGTGATTCATGCTGACCTCCGAGTTCATTCAGTCCTTTGAGCTGACTTGTCCAGTTACTATCAGTCGAAGTGGAAAGAGAGGAAGGGTGTAAGAGTATATTGATGATTCATCTAACGAAACGGCGCCTGTACTTCAGGGAAAACGGGATGAGTAATCGCGCTCGAACCAAATGAAGTGTAACACTTAGCTTAGTTTAGTAACAATTGTTTAGTTCGCGAAAAAAATGCTAGAAATACTGTAAACGCAATATCCACGAAATTGCCCGCTGTGTCGAAGCTCGAGGTTTGCAGAGCAGTTTTACGGGTCAGAACAAGATAAGACGCATTCAAGTTTCAGTGTTGTCAGCATGGCTGATTAAGGAATACCATGCTGCGTGTTCAAGTTGGAGGAAATTCAAATGAGATTGCTAGATAGTCGCATTCTTTCAGTACACCGTCTTAGTTCGAGAACCTTGCATTTGTCGCGCATTGCCCTAAGGTTAGTACCAGTTGTGAGATTAAAAAAAAGTGTTTTTCCCTGCAGAGACATAGAAATACTAATACAATGATGACTATAGCGGAGGTAGCGGCCAGCAGAGTGGCAGAATCGCGGGAGAGAGTCTGTGCCGAAATCTGTCTATTTTTAGCAGCAGCAGCAGCAACGATTTTCCGAAGACACTGAATCACGACGCAGGCATTTAGGCGGGATACCCACGCGCCTGGGGAAGTCCGGATAGCTTGATAGAAGTGTAACGCACGGCAAATGTGCTTTCCCTTTCCGCAAATGAGATAGCAGTATTTCCCGATGCCGCATTATTTCGGGACACGCGTCATCTGGCCGGAGTAAGCTGAAGAGAGCTGATGTTCGAGTTTCGCGCCCGCTCTTACTGATACTCGCTTATCGAATGTGTTATGAAATGATTCGTAACCAGCGGCGTCCTAACTCGCCCGATATATCCAGCCGATTTATTACGCTTGCACTCTATTCATTCCTGAAACAAAGACTAGCGGAGCGCATGAAAGGCCCGATTTCATAGCTAATGGTCTAATGCTTCGTGGAGGAGAAGTATACCTTCGTCGCACCAGTATTCCATTTTCAAGGCGGCGTCGTCCAACTCGTTAGCAGAGTCTTGTCGAACCTCTCCTTGGGAAATTTCGATGATCTCTCCCATGACACTCGGTGAATGTCGCCGAAGAAATAAGAGGAACTGGAGGTGTCCGCGCGTGGAACTGTTCACTGGCGGTACAGTAAGCGCCTACTTTCTCGCACACCTTCCACCTTCGATCAATTCGATCTATCGAATCGGCGTGAGCGAAAAGTAAACTAGAGACTTAGCAGACGGCAGTTGCTTCTGGTAGAGATAAGAATGTGCCGAATGCACAACTAGCTAGTAGTGCGAGGTGAGGTTACACAGGCCGCCAGGCATTTGGCAGCTTGATTCGCGGACACGAATTCCGTGACAGGGTGCGCACGTCATCGGACACAGTCAGTCGGCGAACGTTTGTCCCGGCGATCAGTGGAGCAGTGAGTAACGCGTGCCTCCGTCGTCGAAGACAGTGCAACGTACTCCAAGTCGGCCCCTCTCACCACGTGTACACGCCAGAACGCAACTCTCGTGCAACCGAGGAGCCGAGCGGAACATGCTTGAGAAACATGCCACTGCCACTACCTTCCGATTTCGATTGCGATGCTTCACGCCACGCGATCCGCTCTCGGAGTTCGGACGTGCACCTTCTGCGCCAGAGTCATAAGAGACTGACCACTCGACGCACGCACAGCACAGCACGTAAGGAGAGGACAGCGAGAGCGAATGCCGTCGGAGCGCAACAGCGTAGTCAGCACTGGATGACGCATCGCCTTTCGTCAATCGCTCGAGTCGCCGTCGTCGTCGCCGACGTCGTCCTCGTACTTGAGCTGACCGGTACCTGCCGCTCTTCCACCCTATCTATCCCACCGAAAGCACAGCTTCATCGCAAAGCTTCAAGTCCACTATTAAAACAGTGCCAAGATATGAATTACTTCGAACATGTACAACGAAGTAAACAAAAACTGCTAGCACGGAGATAGCGAGTAACACTTGTTGCAGAAATTTCTTTTATATTTGCAGCAAGGGTTCTCTCAAAGCGTGTACTGAGACTTTTTAATCATTCTGTGTACCATACTGCACGAAGAAATTTCAGACCAAGATAGAGAATCCTCTTGGAGAAAATATAATAAAGCCTGGTAGACTATAACGTGAAACGCGAAATTGTCGGGTAATGACGTGCCGGTCATTCATGGAGCCCGCCGTCATGCTGATGGAATGCGCGAATCATGGTGGCCGATCCGCGCAAACCAATGGACGACTCCCTAGCATTGGCTTCTGCGTCGGCAACCCTCTAGCGCCACGTGACACCAGGCTCACCGCACCACGTGACGATAGCCCGCCTCCCACTACCAATTGCCTCACCACGACGACATGACCGTGTGACGTCACGGCCAGCTGACTACGCTTCCCTACTCCTCTTCCTCATCCTCGTCCTCGTCCTGGTGCTCTCTGGCCGCCACCACTGCCGCCGATGTCGATATCATCGGGCTCAACATGCTGTCACTCTCCCTCCCGCCTCACCTTACTCCCTACCAGTGACTACTACTTCTTGATTCCCTTTTCACTAAACCCACCCCACCCCTTCACTCCTTGGACACATACATCGTACCTTCATACTTCCTCAAGCCCTCTCCCCTTCCTCGCAGAAATAGAGTTGTTCATTCTAAATCTTAATCCGAGGAATTTGCGAGCATCCGATAAAATTTCGATTGAAAGAAGTATCCGCAATCTATGTGAATCTGGAGCAGCAGTAATGCGCTCACAATTCAAAGAAATCCCGAGAGAGGATCTTGTGGAAATGCGTAGAGCAACGGTGCAGTATTGGATATCCCGTATCATCTTTCCTGCAGAATTCTTCCGACAAACTTTCTTTGAAGGCATACGATTCTCACTGGGACTACGATGAAATTCGATGTGGACTCATTCACGGAGAATATTTTCGACAAGCCGATGTACATGTTCTCGCGGGAATATTTTAAATTTATCTCGAGATTTCTGACCCCGCTCCTTTAGTATCGACTGATAAACCAAGGTCACCGCCACTTGGCCAAACCATTACTAATCTTATTACGTCAATTCGCCCGTTAAGACTTGCGGCTTACGAGAGCCTAGACTGCTGCTTGTAATTATGCAGCGCCCTGTAATTCAGGCGTACACGCCGGCAAAAAGCAGTACTACTAGCAAGCCTGAACGTTGCCACAGTTTCAACGGAATGCAAATTCGTGTAGGATCGACATGTAGAAATGGAATGGCTCGTACGTCGTCTGTCACATCTCTACTCACCGGAGTCGAAGTCGGGTCCCCCGGCATCCATGCCACCTGGGGTTCCATACTCTGTCACAACAGAAAAAGAAACTGAGTTCAATACTTGAGCCAACATTCCAAGGAAGAATGTACTAGAGCTTATTTATAGCATTTCACCGATTAACCCATTATATCTGAACGATACACTAATATATCTCATTTGCAATTTCTTTCATGTATTAATGTTGCAGTAACATCTCAATTGCAGGTTCTTTTGTTCAATTTACGTTACTATAATCCGCCATTTTAACATAGCAGTTACGAAATGGAGCTCGAAATTTATTTCATATACGGTAGATCCATAATGGGTTATCATTGCGAAATCCCATGCAAGCACGAACGCCCGTAAGGAAGCAGCATGCGGGACGACACTCGGGATTGGTGCTCGCGCTCCGCGCGAAAGGCAAACATGTGTACGAGTACGAGCGAGCCGCCAACATCCGGCTACTTGGCCGAGCCGCTCTGCTATTTCAGTTGGACCCAGCCGAATTCGCTGTGTGAATGACATATCGCCAGGAAAATATGATCGTGTTATATTCTGCAAAGGGCAGCATGGACGCTACTAGTCACGGTTGGGATAATCAATCGTATACAAAGAAGAAAGGTTCACGCGAGATTTCTTTCAGACATGCAGCAGGTGAGGAGCGAAATATATATTTCGGCGATGGATATGGAAAATATGGAAAGTATGGGGAGAGGAGAGCGTGTAATCGAGGCAGCCGGTATCGAGCAGCGCCAGACACGTCGTGGCCGTTTCGTTTCGAGGCCAAGAGTCCGCCAGGCCTTTAGAGAGGGGATTCTCTATGGCACGTGTGAAATTTACGCGAGCCGTGGCCAGGCGGTTCTTTCTTGTTTTGCGTGCGTGCGCCCCTTGCCCTCTCACTCTCTCGCTCGCCCGGCACTTTGTCAACGTGTACGCTCTGCCGCTGCTTCTCACGCAGTGTCACAGCGCGCTTGTCTATGTATATGCGTGTGGTACATGGCTGGGTAGCATCGCGGGTTACATCATAGACCGTCTTTCTCAACCGGCGATTTTGGCGGACCGATAGATCAGCCTGGAATCGACTGGCCTCCGTGTGCCCGTCACGTGGAATTCGTCGTCCGAAAAAATCGCGCCATCCGAATAGAGTGTTCGGCAAAGAGGCAGAGGGGAGAGAGAGAGAGAGAGAGAGAGAGAGGGGGGGGGGGGGGGATTGTATGTGTGCGAGCCTGCGACACGCACGGCAACGTCGGAAGTTGCGAATATTCGACTCACGAGGGCCCGAGGTGCTAGCGCGACCGAGACGACCAGCTGAAAAGAGAGCAGGATGGAGAAGAGAGCGCGATCGTATGGAGAAAAGGAAGGCGAAAAAGAGAGAGGCCGCAAACGACCAGCTCGAGCGGCAGACAGAGACAGTATTAGGGAGAGCGGTGGGGCAAGGAAGGGGGATAGAGAGAAACAAGGGAAGGAGAATGGAAGATCGAGCGAGCGAGCGAGCGAGTGAGAGAGAGAGAGAGAAAGAGAGAGGTCGGAGGCTCCAAGATGGGTGGAAGGAAAGAGATAGATTGATGAGCAGGAGCATGATCGGTATAGAGCGAGAGTGTGTGTGAGAGTGAGAGAGAGGCAGATAGATAGTGAGCGAGGGAAAGGAAAGAGGGAAGAGAAGAGGGTCTGGCTCTCGGCCGATATGCAGCCGGCCATCTTGGATCCTGGGTACCGTTGAAAAATAGCAATTCTTTTCAGCGGTTGACAGAACGCCACGAGGGCCGAAAGGGAGGATGGAATGGCTAAAAATTGGAGGTAGCGAGATGATAGGGGTGCAGAGAAGCCGGGTTTCGCGATAGTTGGGGGTAGTCGGTTTTGATGAAACGGGGAAGAAGAGAGACGGTCCTGGTAACCGGAGGCGCAGCGAGCACACGGGGCCACAGAGGGACGGAAAGATGTCGGGCCGCGCGCACGTTAGCTAGTACTCGTATGGGAAAAGCGAGCGTGTGGTCCCCCCGGGTTTCTAAGGGATGGACGCAAGGACGCACGGGGACACGGAGGCAGAGAGGCACGGACGGGGCCAGGGAGGCCGTGGCAGGAGATGGACGGCGAGCGCGCGGCGGCCTCTCTTCCTGCTTACTTTGCGGCTGATCGTCCAGGCTCTCCGGGTCAGACATTGCTTCTCACTCGCTCTCTTCGCTCAGTTCCACGCGTCGTCGTCCCTCTCAACGTCCCTGCAGCAGGCACTAGGAACAGCAGCAGTGGGCCCCAGACCAAGATATGGCAAAGATATATCCCCCGGCACTGTCCGTGGCGCAGCCCCAAAACCACCGATATCACCACCGAGCAGCCAGCTCTCTCTCCACCGAACCCCAACCAGCAGCCACCACACAACACCTCCGCAGATTTTTCACCTCTCTTCTCTCACACACTACAGCCCGACCGCCAGCCGACCGACCGACCGACCGTCCGTCCGTCCACGGCACCAGTCGTCACCACCACCACCACACGCTGGCTCGCTCACTCGCTCGCTCGCTCGCTCGCTCACTCTCTACACCGCTCCACACTCACTGCCTGCTGGCCCGACTCCTGTCGCCACACTGTCGCTTCAACAAGAGTGCTCACAGCACCGTCTGCCCGTTCCAGCCAGAACTACACGCTACCGCGCTCTCTTCAAATCTATAATACTCTTACCACCGCCCACATCCCCCCGCCACCCGCCTTCCACCCTCTTGCTCAAATAAGAAATCTCGATTCTGATATCATATTATATTCTCAAGGTACAACATTTACACATGCATTTCCATCATCGTCATCGCTCAGCAAGAAATAAGTGACAATGGTCGCAGAACCCTGCAGGCGTTATGCTTATAATTGATTTCTACAAATTTGAGAAAAACCAGGAAAGGCAAGCTCAACTTCGCGCGCCACTGCCTTTACATACTACAATGCGCAACATGCAACCCCAAAATATTTACATAAAAACACACCTCCCTTTTATGCACAATGTAAACCGCTCTGATTGGTTGCTGCGTCACACATACACCATAATTGGGTATTTAGAATTTAGACCCACTATGTATACTACCTCATACTACCCTTAGCCCCACATGATCTACATGCCTATTATTGTGGTAGTATATATATATATATATATATATATATATATAGGACCCCTAGTGTGCGTCATGTGCACTTGTGCACTGTGCACTTGACGAACCTGTCAATGTCAAACAACTGGCTAGCCATAAGGGAGGCAACATGCAATTACTCGGTAGCGCTGGATTGTTACTAAATCTGTGTTTGTTAACGGGAATAGTAAATTGCAATGGAGCGACGACTAAAGAGCCGTATCAAAATGAACCAGGCGGTCGGGGCCTCTATAATGCCAGTGACAATGTGATTATTTTGGATGCCACCAACTTTAACTCCAGTATTTATGAAGATTCCAAGGGGTGGTTAGTCATGTTTTACAATAGTTGGTGCGGAGCCTGCATAAGATTCGCACCCACTTGGAAGGCTTTTGCCACTGATGTCCATGGTATGTGTTTTAGTAGAGATTGCGATTCAAAACACTTGTCGAATTCAACAGAAATTAACAGATATATTGTTCTTATAGGCTGGGAGGACATCGTAGTAATAGCGGCAATAGATTGCACTGACGGTTACGAAAACAATGCGATCTGTCGGGAGCATGAAGTTACGAGCTATCCGACAGTCAAATATTTCTCAGTAAACGCACCTACATCATCACTTGGTACAGTGATGGAAAAGGTTGGATCTGTAGAAGGATTGAGGCATAATTTAATAGAAATATTAGTGAAAGAACAAGAAGAGGGACGTGGTTCTTCATGGCCTAATATTATTCCATATAAGTATGTAAGATTTAGCCGGAGTTACTTTATTTTTCAAATTAAACTAAATCTGACTTTTTTTCATATTGTCTAGAAATAACGAGACTGCCAGTATCTGGAAGTCTATACCAAATTCTGTCAAGTATTTTTTTCTAATATTTGAAGAAGAAGGTTCTTACCTTGGCACAGAAGTCATTCTAGATTTACATCATATCACCAGAATCCAAATAAGAAGAGTGACTTCTGAGAATGAATTGTGGTTTGAAACAAATAAAGTCACCGATTTCCCAAGCATAATTGCATTTAGCAGGAATGAAACTCAAAGATTTCTTAATCTAACTGACTCTTCGAAAGATGGAGTTTATAAAGCGATTATCACATACCTGAGTTCCAATGGTGAAGAAATTTTAATTCAAGAGACTAAGGAGCCTGACACGTCTACACCACAAATCATGGTTTCTCAAGATTCTTTGCCGATTGAAGAAGAGAAAAATAGGCCCATTGGAGAAGATCATCTATATCAGCTGGACCTAGAAAATGCATTAAGATATTCTCTTTTTCGTGAGATTCCATTAAGTAAAATTATCAAGGGAGAGAAACTTGAAGCTCTAAAAAATTATCTGTCCTTATTGGCAAGGTACTTTCCCTTTAGGCATAATAGTTCTAATTTAGAAGGATTTCGTAATGTACTCAATGAAAAGGATGAAATAACTGGAAAGGACTTTATTCAGTTACTGAAATCTGATAAACAAATGTCTTCCCTACATTCAGGCCCATCTCAATGGGTGGGCTGTGAAGGAAGTAGCCAAGGTTACCGTGGTTACCCATGTGGATTATGGACACTCTATCACATGTTGTCTGTTAATTTTGCTATACAACATAAAGGAGTTACCCCGAGCGATCCAGTTGAGGTTCTAAAAACAATGCATGGCTATGTGAAGCACTTCTTTGGTTGTGCAGATTGTGTACAACATTTCTTAGAGATGGCTTCAAGGAATAAAATGTTCGAAGTGCAAACTGGGGATGAAAATATTCTATGGCTGTGGAAGGCCCATAATGAAGTCAATGCCAGATTAGCAGGTGATGCAACAGAAGATCCAAAACACAAAAAAATACAGTATCCAGCAGCAGAACATTGTCCCCTTTGTCGACATGCGAATGATAGCTGGGATGAAGAGCAAGTATTGAGTTACCTGAAACAAAAATACAGTTACACAGGAATTAATTATTCTGGTGCAACGGACAAGCAGGAGAATAATGGTAGTGCAAAACTCGGAGACCACCAAGAAATCTTACACTGTTTACTTTTAGCATTTCTCATCTTCTCCATGCAGCACCTGGTATCGTCATCTTACTATACATAAAATTTGTTTTGAAAGAAAACTGTAAAAAGGAAATATATGTTAGCTTATTAACTGTAGTTTGTACACGTGCTAATATGGTGTGGTTATCTCAATCTTGTGGAAAAACCTGAGATAACCTGAGTAGGCTTTTAAAGATATCCAGTGTATATATTTCATACCTCTTTTTTAGTATTTTTACTTGATACCAAATTCTTAGGGGATCAATTTGTATAATTGTATTTGTACATTTTGCAGAAAAATTATAAGTACATTTCTTCCAATATTTCAGATACTTTCTTACCTGAGTGAAAACATTTAAATGATAGAAAAAATGTTATAATATAAAAAACTACACATTATGTACTTACATATTTTTATCAATTGTGATATTTCTTTACCTGACAGTATGAATTTTGGAGAAGATTGATCTGCATTAGAATAAGAAATTAAGAACTATTTCAGTGGACATAAAACGACATGTAAAAGTTAAAATAGCAACGACTTTTTAAGAAATGTTTACACTGCATAAGGTAGCCCAATTATTGTGTACGTATATTGTATCAATTGTGATTGTAACAATCCTTGCGAAAATGTTAGCACATTATCCCAATTGTAAGTATAACATTGTTTCATCCACTTTTGTATTACATATATGTTCTATCATTCTTACTTATTGTACAATTTCTTAATTAAATACGAAGACTAATACTGAGTAATTCAGTTGGATTTATTTCGACCGTGGTATTTATAGATAAACTTTTTTGCATGTATGCTTCCTTAGTTCATGGATTTGCAATGTCCATTAAACAACATTCCAATAAGAGACTTTGTACTACACAGCAGCAGACAAAGCTGATACATGAATGATAATCTAAGGAACGAAGACCGCCGCTGGCAAGATTGGCTTTACAACAGTCATAGGACATTCAAGTTGGTATATCATAAATGATTACAAATAAAATATGAACTCAAACCATTATGAAATGTTAGTAACTGCAGTATTGACGAAATTGATAATAATGTCTTTTAATTACAAGATAAAATGTAACTTTTGAACCACTATATTATCTGTTAGTGGCATATATTCTATTCAAATAATATAACTGGGAATCGGCAAGGGCAGTGGCAGACATATGTCACACATATATAAGGTATTTGATTTTTCAGATGGATAAAAGATATGAATAAAATATTCAGATTCGGTTTATTTTATTCAGAACAGGTTTAAACAATAATGGGAATTGTTTGCAAGAAAACAAACATACATAACTATGGATTATCAACCAAATTTCTCTGTTAGATTCTTGTATACGAAAATGTTCATATTGAGTGAAGTAAACTGCACAAATAACATTATTCTCAGTAGACTAGAGGTAACAGATAACAAAACAAGATTTTACCCTTTGAAGCACATACATAATTAAAAAAAAATAATACTTGGAGCATCAAGTATTATATTTGTTCCGATCTGTGACACTTCATTAAAATCAATCTACATATAAAATGAATAACAAGATTATTATTAATGCTGAAAGAATTATGATTATAAAAATAATTTATATTGTAAATTAATTACATATTATTTATCCTGTGTGGTGCTTCAAAAAGTTAAAATATATGAACACTACAACCATGTTCAAAGATCATGTGAACACGAGAAAGTGATTGGTATTTGGAACACTTGTGCTTTAGTCTTTGATCCTTTAAAAGAATATGTATGTAATAAAAATACTAATATACGGCGTCATTCAACTTTCCGCGTTCACAAAAATGTACATCCCGGTCTCGACACAATGGTCTGTATAATATAATTAATATTACCAGTATCAGCTAAGCATTATATACAGAGATATTCCTTGTATATAACAATTATTTGTAATTCCTTTGACGGGGATTGTTAATATTATCTTATTATACTTAAGTCTATATTATTTGTGGAATTAGTGTATTATTACGCTGCTTGGTCAAGTGATGAAGATACTGCAGGTAGCTGTTGTGGTACAAAGTTTACAACTTCGTGGTAAACCAGTTCTGAAAAAGTAAGAAATCATATTAATGGGGTAATGTGTTAGTACGCTTCACAAATAAAATCTACCTTTCCACTTTTCAACTGGTAAATCCATGTCTTCAAAGCTTTGATCGTATGGCAATGATACTGGCTCATCAGTAGGATCTGCGTACTGTACTAAGTATGGATGAGCTAAAGCTTGTTCCGCAGTAATTCGTTTCTCTGCATCCAATTCTAACATTAATTCCAAAAGGTCTATCGCTAAAATTATAAAAACATTTGTGAGCCCTATATTAAATTATGTGCAGTGCAGGAATTAAAAGATCAGTTGCATATACCTAGAGGATTTGCCCCTCGGAATACTTCCTTAAAATTCTTCTTCTTTAATGGCGGCAAACTTTGTATATAATTACGTGCCTAGAAAAATTTCGTTATTTGCTGCATAAACGTGAGAATATTACAGATAGTTCTCTGATTATTGAAAATTGAAATTCCAATACGCTCAGAATGATTATGATTTATACAAATTCCAATAATGAACGTACTATAGCAGAGAAATGAAATAAATACAATTGATGTTGCTTGTTTATAGGAATTATATACAAAGAGTTTCAATCTTGATCTGATGTAATTGAAATTAACATGGATTGCATTTACATCGTGTATACGTTTTTCGAAATGATCGTTGCGTGTATTATTTGGTAATTGTATATAATATATTTCTCCATTTATACTTCGAAACGAATTCAATGTCATGGAAAAATGAGCGATATGTAATTCGGTATGCTTGCAGATAAAGTAAGACCAACTCAAATCAGAAGTTCACATATTAGTAAATAGTAGATTTTATTTTTTAAAAAAAAAGAAAAAACCACTAGTAAAATTATTAAGCGTTCAGTCAATGCGTTTAATTTATTTATTAGGAAGACTATATTGTTACTGCAGCAAGTAGTAACGTAACGCATTCAAGTACATCCTTTTACCTGTACTGAATGATGTTTTTCTAGTGAAATATTTGGGTTGGAACAGAAAATTTTACCTCTTGGCTGGTAATTTTGCTTAATGTTTCTTCTGTGGGCGTACCACAGAGCACTAACACTCGGGTTAGATGGTCAATGTCTACTTTTGGTTAAGGGACTTAAAAGCAATATTAATTTTTATGAAAGTTGTAAAACTCTAGTTAAACTTTTTTCTCAAATGCGTTTTTTGTGATACAATGAATAGCTCCTAGGAGGAAACGGCGTAAAAAATCCAGCAACAAAGACATTTCATCAAAGATTAAAATGTGAAGCTTTCTCTTGGCCTAGCCAGCATCACTCATTATTAAAAGCATATACATTCTCACCGGCAGAAATATCGGGTGTTAAGATTATACGTCATGCTCAGAATTTTAAATATATATTATAGTAGAACTTAGTAGCATGCAGTCACAAGTGGAGAAATGGATATACTTACAGACTCTGATGATATTTTTTGCATAAACTCATCTCTGGGGGTTCCCAAAATTTCCATAATTAAGTTCAATTGGTGTATATCTGCTCTTGCTAAGGTTCCACTACAATTGTCTAATCATACTAAATGATACAACCAATAGCTTTGTCTACTCTTGATAAACATACTGATAGATATTTACATTGTGTACTTTTAGTAAATTTGCAGTGCCTTGCTCAGAGTAGTACCTGATGTAAAAGCTTTATTCTAGCAGCAATACAATATACCAGCTTTATTTTGCATTCAGCATTAATAAGTGTAAGCTATGTAGAGCCTTAGCAGAAAGCATTGTCCCCACACATAGTGCACATGAAGTAGGACATTTTGCATGGGTTAGACATTGTCAGTATTTTGTAAGTCAAACAATTACAGATAGATGTGAAAGGCCTAATACAAAAAGCGTTAGTAACAATAACATAAGACTAGAAACACTCTTATATAGAAAGGATACGATCTGTACCAGGAAATAATGTCCTTCCTGTCAATAACTCAGCCATTATACAACCGACTGACCAAATATCAACTGGGATAAAAAATAAGGTATTAAATAAATATTAACACGAGTCATAGGCAGATAAAATTACCAACCTGTCTGATTGTAGTGCATCCAGTTTAGCATAATTTCTGGTGCTCTGTACCATCTTGTTGCAACATACCCTGTCATTTCATTTTCTGTCGGTCTAGCTAAACCAAAATCTAAAATCTTTAACTCACAATCTTCATTTACAGCAATATTTGAAGGTTTCAAATCCTAAATGTTAAGATTTCATTAAAAGTCATTTATACAAATTTAACTGAAATGTAATACAGAATTAATAATTATTATCATACCCTATGGATTATACCAGCAGAATGGATATACTTAAGACCACGAAGAATTTGATATACAAGAAATTGCACATGATCGTCAGAGAGCTTTTGTGTCTTCACAATATTATTTAAATCTGCACCCATTAAGTGTGTGACTAGATATCTAAAAACGAATGAATATATTAATACAATATAGGCCACTTCTTTCACATCTTTATTGTCTACTCACACATGCTGAAAATCTTCCAATGAAGAGGATGGATGAAATACATCTAATAAACCTATCACCTGCAAAAAAGTAAGTAATGAAATTCAGATAGGCCTTGATTGTGTCTCTTATACTATTATGTTTTGGTCCTCTATTGTTTGTGACCAAAATTTTAATGAACAATTTATGTCTTGAACAAATTTATGGAATAGGATTCAACTTACATTTTCATGGTTCATATGCTTCAACATACGAAGTTCTCTATAAGTACGTTTTGCATGTACTGCCGATTGGAAAGGCCTGGCCAACTTTTTTATAGCTACTTTTTGTCCTGTCTTTGTGTCCACGGCTGAACTAAAACATTATCAGTAAACATACATAAACTTCAAACAACTTATTCTACACTTTAATGTTGAGGATATTGAGTGCTACAGAATAAACTGTAATTAACAAAAACAAGCAGCGATATATGTATGTACTAATACATTGTATGAGTGTGTCATACACTGTCCAAAATAAAACGCCAGAAATAGATTTTCGGTTGATTTTACTCATGTAAAAACCATTGTCAAAGAGTCTAATTATAGTACGTGCTTGAAAAGTACGCTTAGGCTTGCGCGACTTGTTGCAATTATAACATAGGCCAACTATCTTGAAGAGCAACTAAAATAATAGAAAGCTTGATCTGCATAACCGCCAGAATATTGAATGACAATAAGGTGATAAATTCGAAGACTCTACTACATTCATACCTCTTAGGCTAGATAACAACCCACGAATGGCTCCACCTTATCATGAAGTTTCATACTTCGCAAAGATTAAGCTACATTAATGCAGGCTTTTGTTTGTGAGGAAATTATTGGCACGATAGGAAGAAAAAACACTATAGCAGAATTTGTTTCATCTTACCAAACTTGACCATAAGCCCCCGATCCGACGGGAGTGAGCATTTGATATCGCTGTGGAACCTCCCATTCCGTTCTGTTTATTTCAATTTTATGAAATTGCGACATACTACACTTACAAATTTTTCATACACCGCAGCCGACTCTTATTGAAGAGTACGAGCACAATAATGACTGATATACACTCAGTATTAGTATCACCTTGCGCGGACGTTTACAGATGCTTCGTGCATCTCCAAATTAGCCCCGTATTAAAAATTACCATACACATCGCACATAACTGGTATAAGTCGCATAAGTTTTCTCAGGCGACTTTCTTTAGTCGATCTTCGTCGCTCGAACTGGCTCGAATCGCTCGAATCACCTCGAACTACGACTACTCGATCTGCATAAATCGAGATTTTTATATGTGTGCGATATAAATTGAGAAAAATTTGGAAAACCGCGACTTTGTGTATAAATAAAATATATTTTGTTGCAAACAATTCGAAATTTCAATAGTTTCTTTCTATTTCATTGTCGAATATAAGTGAGAGAGAGAGACATGAATGGGGATAAAAAGAAATCAATAATGGCACACACAGCAATATAAGAATTACGTGACACACATATGTATATATATTAAGTGAGTTTGGGAATTAATAGTCTGTTGGAAATAGCCCAACATATTACGATCTAGTATCGATAGACCTCTAACATTATTGTGAGTTTAAGGTTTGTGTACGCCATCGATTATGCCATTTATATAATTTGAACGTACCAGAAACAAGTTTTTATTGGTGTTAATCAGTTTGGCCTACCCGCCCAAATATTTTTAATGCAAATGCGCATGCGTCAGAGTTTGCAGACACTTGGAAGGACTACGCAACAAACCATTTGTTTTTACATCGTCTAGTTTGCAATTATATGTTTTGTGGTTTTGTACACACTTATTGTTCTCTAACTCGAATCACCCGTAGCCCCGTCACTCCCCACACACTTTCTTTGGTTCTTGTTATTCTCGAAGCTACTCAGAAATTCACTCCAGTCATATAAGTAAATGACGTGTTAAGATTGCACTTGAACATTTGCGACTTTATAAATATGAGTATAAACGACGCTGAGCCGATTGAGTATGAACCCTCTATTAGAAACATAATTGAGCAACGTTCGTTGCGATGGATATTCGTTGGCGGAAAAGGAGGTGTTGGAAAAACGACTTGCAGGTTGGTTTAACCTACTTACAATAATCCATACGTTTTATGTACTTTTTGACAGTTAAACTGTATGAATCAATGATAATTGCCGTTTCTATGTCAGTTGTTCACTAGCTGTGCAACTGTCGAAGGTGCGCGAGAATGTTCTTATTATTTCGACCGATCCGGCACATAACATTTCCGATGCTTTCAATCAAAAGTTCAGCAAAGTGCCAACGAAGGTAAAGGGTTTTGACAACCTCTTTGCCATGGAAATAGATCCCAATGTCGGAATTACTGAATTACCGGAGGAATACTTTGAAAATGAATCAGGTATGCATTCACAAGTAATGGTAATACTAGTACTAAATAGTGTACTCACTTTAGTGTTCTAAATAGTTTCAGGGGGAGAGGCAATGAGACTGAGCAAGACTGTAATGCAGGAAATTGTTGGCGCATTCCCTGGAATCGATGAAGCTATGAGTTATGCAGAAGTCATGAAGTAAGGATCATTAACAAGTAAATAGTACTCTGAAATACAAAATATATCCAATGAGACTGGGATACATAAGCA
Source organism: Ectemnius continuus (assembly GCA_910591665.1). NCBI lineage: Eukaryota > Metazoa > Arthropoda > Insecta > Hymenoptera > Crabronidae > Ectemnius > Ectemnius continuus. The sequence goes on from OU342856.1 coordinate 23,283,354, forward strand.
ACATGATAATTTAAAATATTTTTTTGATTTCTAGACTCGTGAAGGGAATGAATTTCTCAGTTGTTGTTTTTGACACTGCTCCTACTGGTCATACTCTGAGACTTCTGTCATTTCCACAAGTAGTTGAAAAAGGACTAGGAAAACTAATGCGTTTAAAAATGAAAATCAGCCCATTTATTTCTCAGGTACAAATGCATAGTCAATAATTGGCAATAGCTTTATTGTTTATACAGTGTTCATATTATTGAATCCATTAATTTCTAGATCAGTAATATGCTGGGAGTGACAGATTTTAATGTTGATTCATTTTCCAACAAAATGGAGGAAATGCTGGCTATCATCAGACAAGTTAACGAGCAATTTAGAAATCCTGAACAAACAACTTTCATTTGCGTCTGTATAGCAGAATTTCTGTCGCTTTATGAGACCGAACGACTTGTTCAAGAGCTGACCAAATGTGGCATCGATACACATAATATCATTGTGAACCAGTTGCTATTTCTTAAAGAGGGTGATGTACCATGTAGGCTTTGTTTAGCTAGACACAGAATTCAAGATAAATATTTGGAACAGGTAATGATTTCAATCAAAACATAAGATTACAATTTTGATTCTTTTCCAAAGTTTTACAACACTAAAGGCATTTCTTTTTTCTTTGAAAGATAATGGATCTTTATGAGGACTTCCATGTAACGCGTCTTCCTTTGTTGGAAAGAGAAGTCCGCGGAGTACAGCGAGTGAAAGAATTTTCTGAACATCTCATGAAGCCATACAAGCCTTAACATCAATGTAATTAATATTTCATAAGAATACACAGTTTAAACATCAACACAGATTGTACGAACTGTAAACCTTGTACACTATGCATATTTATACTTGAAGTAATTTATATCTGTAGTGGTATATATGTGATAATTATTGCTTTGGTGTTCAGGTATTGGCAGCATTTATTGTGTAAGTCTCCCAGTTGTATTTGGTATTGAATATTTATAGATAAATAGAGTTTTCATTTTATACTGGCATATAACAGTGGGAACATTGTTAAATAACTCCAAGCTCTTTCCCAATCTCTTTGAATGAACTGATAGCATGTTTAATTTCTTCTGAAGAATGGGCAGCACTGATTTGCACTCGAATTCGAGCTTTGTTCTTAGGTACCACTGGATAACTGAATCCAATTACGTATATCCCCTTACCTGTAAAAATAAGAATAACATTATTTTTTTGAATGGCTAGTACTACCATTAAATTTATCGAGTTGCTATTATCGAAAGATACACACCAAGCATTCTATTTGCAAAGTCAGTAGCTAATTTTGCATCACCAATCATGACAGGACAAATAGGATGATTGTCACCACTAATAGTGAAGCCGGCCGCTTTCATTTCTGTTCTAAACAACTCTGTGTTGTTAGATAATTGTTCCAAGAATTTTGTAGAATGAGATATAAGATCCATTACCTATATAACAATGACTATGTCAGCTTACTATGATTCAAATGTCACAACAGCTATTTTATACATATATACATACTTTGCTTGCTGATGCCACAACTGGAGGAGGCAAAGAATTGGAGAACAAGTATGGTCTACTACGTTGTCGTAATAGATTTATAAGTTCTTTTTTACTTGTCGTGTACCCTCCTGCTGCACCACCAAGAGCTTTACCCAAGGTTGAATTAATAATATCCACGCATCCTAACTGATTGAAATATTCTTCAGTCCCTCTATAATAAACAGTAGTTCTTATGTCGATATATATAAAAAGAAAAGAAGTGTGTCGTAGATACAGCTAATACATTACCTGCCGGTTGCTCCAAAGAATCCAGTTGCATGACAATCATCGACAAATGTGAGAGCATTGTATTGTTTAGCAAGCTCCAATATTTTAGAAAGAGGCGCGACAGTACCATCCATGGAAAATACACCGTCTGTCGCAATTAAACGTAAACGAGATGATGAACTCTCCTGGAGCTTTTGCTCCAAGTCTTTCATGTCTCGATGTTTGTACCTTTATACGAAACGCATTATATATATAGACTATTAGTTTTGTATATTGCAATAAATTCTCATTACCTCTGCTTTTTTGCTTTACACAAGCGAATGCCATCGATAATAGAGGCGTGATTGAGTTCATCGCTTAGGACAGTATCTTCAGCTGTTAGTACTGTTTCGAAAATTCCCGCATTTGCATCAAAACAAGAAGCGTAAAGAATTGCATCTTCTCTGCCATGGAAATCGGCAATCTTCTTCTCTAATTCTACATGAATCTCTTGAGTACCGCATATAAATCGAACAGAACTTAATCCTGCTCCGTATTGGTCTAAGGCTTTCTTTCCAGCAGTAATTACATCTCTATTATCCTGAAACCAATAATGTTCTTCCAATCAATTATTAATAGAGTATGTATGATCAGTATTATTAAGTATAAGTCAGAATTTGTATATATATCTACCGATAATCCTAGATAATTATTCGCGCAAAAATTCAGAACTTCTTGCCCATTTGTTAATACAATTCGTGTTCGTTGTGGAGAAGCGATTATCCTCTCCGTTTTCCACGTACCGGCATCTTTTATTGCCGCTAACTCTGGTTTAATACACTCAGCCAGTGAACTCGTATTACGTTGGATAATGCTTTTTGAATTTTGAAATTTTAAACCTTTGAAAAGAATTTAGATATCTATAAAATACTATTCACTACATATATATATATATATAATATAAATCAAAGTGTACCCGCATAAGAGGCAATCCTTCTTCCAAAAAAATGGATCATCGTTCGGCCGAATCGAATGCTGGTCTTTATCATACTAACTTTGGATACATGACCAATGTTGAGCAAGTGAAAGGAGGCCAAACTAGTCAAACCTGTTTTGTAGAGTGTATTCTCGTTTCAGATTGATTATAATGACCATCTCCTATCTGTGAAAAATGTTCTCTTGCGTAACGCACGTTAATATCGCATGCATTCTAGGCAATTTATACCACTGCGATCGATGTGAAATTAATGACGGAAACTTTGGATCAAAGATACAGAAAAAGAAACACATAATAAGTGTATTTGGGTGCTGGTTTTTATTTGTTCAGTGTATTATACTACTGCAGAAACTTTGGTACCCTGCTATGCTTTTTTTTTATTTTATTCTGGATTGTAATCTCCTTCTTATTATGTATTCCCGCATATAATAGTCTGAAGTAATAACATTTATTTTGGCGCGGAATGTGATATTTAAATCACATTGGTATTACCGGACTTGATTAATGCAGGAGGTAAAATATTTAGCACGTTAGATTAATATATATGGAATATTGACGTCTTAAGATTAAGCAGAGCATTAATTTCAAAACTGCGACTTTTCTATTACGTACATTTCTCCTCGAAAACCCTTAACCCTTACAGTAACTGTATGCATATCGTTAATGATGTACTCTAAAATCTTTACACTGTCATTAAACAAGTGTCGAATAATGGACATCCTTCATATGGTCATCAAATGCAAGTGATCCGTGAAGGCAACTGAACGACAATTAAATGTATAACAGCTGTTGTTGTATCTGCTACTCTCTCGGGAAGTTAGTCAATGTATCCGCAATGTAAAACATTAACGTCCGTTATTAAATACATTATTACATTGAGAGTTTAATAGTTAATAACTGTAAACTACAGCTTTGCCAGTCTTCTGGCATTTGCATTTAGAAGTCTCACTATTTGAACTGTCTTTACTTGGTCTGTAGTGCCGAGCACGTTCACACAATATTTCATCTACGTGCTATTTACCTCGTGTATTATTTGCGATGATCGGACTTGGAAGAGGACTGAGGAGGACAAAAATTTTAATCCAGCCTTAGAATTGCAGAATATTCTGCGATCTTCCTTTGAGAAGATCTTGGTTTAAATCAGACACCACAATTCCAAACCGTACTAGTTACAATAATGCAACGAATATACAGGTGTAGTCATCCTCGACCTATTTTTTAGGTCAAAGAACTAATAGTTTGTATGTATGTATCGCAGGTTTTATGCCCTAAGAGACGCTTTAAATCTTATCAATTACACTGTAGTAAAATTTTTAGACAACAGTGATGAACATTTTAATATGAGCAATTTGTTGAAGAGGAGTATTTAATATTAAAGTTTTACGATGCCTTGTTCTTCATTGAAAAGCGTGTAGCCAAAGAATAAGCCCATGGGAAATTGTGTACGATGATATAAACTATACCCAAGTACAGAATAATAGCAATAGTTAGGAAGAGATCGAATACCGCTGGTTTTACACTGAAATATACAAAAATTGTTTTGATTTGATTACTTGGCTGATTACGATATTAATGTTTAGGTAACAAGTTCAACTTACCTATATACATTGAGCGTTGCTTTTGTTACATCGTAAAATACAAACTCTGGATCGCGTTTATCAGGACTATGCAAAGAGACTTTTACACCAGTAAGATATCTTGCCATTGCTTCCTTTAAAGTAGCGACTAGTGAATTATGTTTCTCTGCCAACAGTGATGCTGCCCTGGGTTGAGATGCTAAGTAATTAAACCATAAAGATAATGAATCCTTTGAGACTTCCTGTAACAAAAATTAGGGTATTACTCAATAAAACATTTTATTCGACTTGCTGAGTATTCGTGTAGTAACAAAAATATACCAGTGGTTCTTTAAAGATTTGACTAGAGCTAAGATTATACATATGTTTAGCTAATGCTTCCACAACAACTTGTGTATGTTTGTACAGCCTGTCTATTTGTCCCTCTGTTACTACATCCAGAATCGTTCGTCTAACAGGATTTTCATGACTTTTTAAAGTTGAAAGAGTAGCAGCAGGTAATCTTCTAATACTGTATCTTTCGTGTTCCCAGGCTAAAGTTTCATCAGCCAAATTTATTTTTTTATGGATACCCTCTACTGTAGTCTGATTGAGGGATTCGGAAACTGCTTTTAGTTCTTTGTAGAACAAACCACCCGATGAATTTTCTTTTGGTGGCTTAGAAACATGTACATACATATTGTCACTTGCAGACAATGTATCAAGACAGATCACATAAGATGCATCCTGAAATGCCAATATCTTTTATTAGTCACATTTATTCATAATTACGTAAGTAAAACAAGTGAAAAACATAATACATTACCTGTATTATGGATCCTTCTAAACCATCCAGCTGATCTTCCAACCATTTTTTACTACCTTGATAGTTTAATTTCCCCGCCCCAGTAATAATGAAAACAAGATTATAATGTGGCCTTGACCATGCATTAAAATACAAGGTAGAAAATAATCTTGCTATTTCTAACAGCATAGCAACACCAGAAGCATTGCTGTCAGCTCCAAAAGATAGTTCCTATTTGTATAAATTATAATAATATATCTAACAAGTTTGACAATATTATGTATGATTTCAGTGAAAAATACTCACGGGTGCTACACCAGTACTATCATAGTGTGTTACTAAAGCTATTGTTGGCATTTTTTCTTCAGCCCCAGTTCCAGTAAGCTTGCCATGCAGAGTAGCTACTTTAACATCAGTCTTAGCTACTGCCTGTACAGTGGGTACTACTACTTGGTAACCACTAGCTGATACAGAGTTAAACATGGCTTCTGCTGCTGAGCCTGCTTTCTCATCTGTTATAAATCCATTTCCAATGTCATCTAAGATTATTTGCAAATCAGGGTGCCATGAGGCAAAATATACTGGGATTAATGTTTCTGGTCCAAACATCATAGATTCTTCTAAGCTCATAATATGCTGAAATAATAAGTTAGTACAATTTCAGGATCCAGTGGTATAGAATAAATGAAATATGCTCGCAAGATATCAAGATACTCTTTATTATTTACCTGTCTTTCTTCCAATGATAATTCATTCATCTTCTCTGGAAGTACTATTATCAAAGCACCTGCCTTGTATTTAATAGTTTGAAAAAGACTAGGTGTAAGATCCAAGGCCTTCGCAACAACACAGTGCCTTGAGGTGCTCCATCCTGTGTAAGATCTTGCCTCCAATGAAATGGGGGCATTACGGCACCCTAAAAATTTCAAGATTTCTTATTAGTCCACTAATTTCTTTCTAAAGCTGTTACTTGTGGACACTAATAAATTGTCCAGTATATTAATATGTGGTAGATTTAAGTTACACCAAAGCGGTGAATTTCTTTAATTAGGCTTAACTAAAATTATTACCGTGCGCTACACCGTGTAAGTCATACTGTTGCATTCGATACACAGGAAACTCATGAGACGCAGCGACAGGATTAACAGGTGAAATTATTATGAAAATTGGTAAAACTATGAATAAGTAGTATGGCAAATATCCACGCCATAACTCAGCAAAACTGTCGCACTCTTCCAGCCACATGTTTTCATCGGATGTTGAATTAAGTAACAGAGAAATTGCTGAAATTTCCCTTAATTTTCATTGATGCAGTACTATTTCACAGATCGAACCCAATCTACACTTCTACACTCTTCTACGCCAATAAACCCACGGTAAACCGGGCCAATTTACAGCAGCATTCCTGCTGATTCGAGCTAGTTCAAATATCTACTTATAGGATATCCATCTACAACTCAACACAACCCACACAACCTAGTTACAAGCAGTTACAAGCAAGTATCATATCATGCGATTACGGGATTACACTCGTGCACTCGTTGGCTGAACGGGCTGAACTTAGATAATAGTTAGCTCTGAAGTATGCGAATGATGCGAATTATCTAAGTGCATGACAAATTATCTCGAATGTGTATTGTGTTGCGTACAGGCCCCCACAGCTACCGTGGCTGGCGCTGAAGAATGGATTAGTTCATATTACGACTGACAGCGGGCAGTTCTATCGGCGCGTCGACCAATCAGAGGCGAGTTTCAGAGATTCCGCAAAAACTCATGAATTAGTTCATATTACGACTGACAGCGGGCAGTTGTATCGGCGCGACAACCAATCAGAGGACGAGTCTGACCAATGCAAGCGACGGCGCGAGATTTAAATGGGTGGGTATTATGCAAAAAAAAAATTCTCGGCTCGGATTCGAACTTGAGATACGCTTGTCACGAGCCGAGCGCTTTACCACGCTGCCACTTCGACACTTTTGGAGTAAGAAACCATTTGATGAAGTCATTTATTTGCCAGATCCAATGCAACGCGAAAAGATTAAAATGGTAAAATCGACTAATGTCTTACATTTTTGTAAATATTTAATATGAATTTGAATTTGTCGATCTCGCATAGAGCAACCAAAGGTTTTGCTGACATTGTTAGGCATGAGGGAAAAGAGCCAAAGGCCAAACTTGACGGTAAAATTCCAAGTTAATATTCATACACAGATTTTATTTTTAAATTCTTTTGGATAGATGTGTATACAGTAAAATTGAAGTATCATGAATCTTATACTGAGAATGAATAATTACTTCGCATAAGTGCTTTAGTTGTCAACCGCCCTGGCAAGTTTACCGAAAGTGAAATAACATTTTTCTCATCGAACTCTTTTAACATTGCCAAATGTTTATTTATTAATATTAACAAAAAAGATTATAAAGCGCATGTGTGAGTAAAAGTGAAAGGGAGGCATAGGAAATGTAAAACGGCATAATTTTCACGTCTCCATCAGTCTACAAATGCTACAGTGCATCCTGAGCCCTCAGGAGGACTAGAAAACGGTACTCGCGGGACTTCCCGCGTCATCGGTCGTTTCAACCAGCGCTCAGCTCGTCCTCTGATTGGTTGTCGCGCCGATACAACTGCCCGCTGTCAGTCGTAATATGAACTAATTCATGAGTTTTGCGGCATCTCTGGCATTGGTCAGTTTGAAGCCCAAACTCGTCTCCGATTGGTCGACGCGCCGATACAACTGCCCGCTGTCAGTCGTAATATGAACTAATCCATTCTTCAGCGCCAGCCACGGTGGCTGTGGGGGCCTGGTTGCGTACTACCCAGTACTACCCGCATCTGCATTTCATTGCGAAATTGTCTCTAATCGCAATCCGCCATTATTGGACACAAGTGCAAGTTCAAATGAAATGATTCAATGCGAATAACAGGGAGACAAGAACAAAATGATTTTTTCCATTGACGAGAATGGAATTCTCAATCCTCGATCAGGATGAATTTCATTTAGACTTAGCTTGCGACCGGAAAGTCATTTGCCAAATTCATTCGTTGTCATTGTTAGTTGATAGTATATAGCACTTTTCCTTTTGCAAGCTCACCTAAGTTTATTCTTTTCAAATTCAAACTTTCCCCCATAACAGAATGCTCAGCGGGCTCACACACCCACCTTCAGATTTTACAATTCGGACGGACACGCAGCAGCGGATAGACTATCGCACCTTAAAGGTACTAGATTGAGGTACCTAGGTGTGCCTTCTTTCATCTTTGTGCACGTAGGCTTATATCGCCTATGTCAGCCTGTATGGCCTATATCGGCCCAAAGTGATTTTCAGTCATCGTTTCGTTTCACCGAACGAAACCGTTGAACCACAATTGAAGCCATAACCGATACTTTTGCATGACTGTACATAATAATTGTATGTTACTGTATGTAGTTAGCATATAAACTCAACCTACAACATGCTTTTCTACAAGGCAATTTGTTGTTTGTCATTTCTTGTTGTTCAAATCGTCGGCAAACATGCAACTGTCGAGAACGACGAGGATGCATCGACAGATCTTTATGCTATCGAAGGGAAAGTTTTCCCTTGGGAGAATTCCGGATCAAATGATTGGCAACTTATGACACACGTCATGGCCAACGGTGGAGAACATTATGGATATTTAAGGTAAAGTTAAAATCAAACTACTTGCGTCGTCAAACAACAGAAAGTAAGGCACTTTACGTGTAAAACTTTCGAGGTTAAATGACGTCAAATCTCTTACAACTTTTATATCCATTTCCCTTGTCACATTCAATTGATAAACATAATACTTTGTTTCTTTCAGGGAGGATGGAACATTTATCATTTCAAATGTTCCATCTGGATCGTACGTGGTGGAAGTAGTAAATCCTAATTATGTTTTTGAAGAAGTGAGGGTTGAAATTAATTCGAAAGGAAAATTCAGGGCAAGAAAAGTTAATTTGATCCAAACTTCGCAAGTTATTCAAGTACAATATCCATTGAAAATGCGGCCCTTAGCACCGTTTCGCTATTTCCAAGTCAGGGAGCAGTGGAGAGTGACAGACTTCTTGTTTAATCCAATGGTATAGATCCTTGATATCCTTGAATTCTTTACAACTAACTTTATCTAACAATAACAATTTTGTACAGGTGTTAATGATGATTTTGCCACTGTTATTAATTATGATCCTGCCAAAGATAATGAATGATCCGGAAACTAGAAAGGTATGTATTTATTTACACACATTTCAATTATTGAAGACCCAATGCTTTGTAACTTTATTCCATATTTGATTGTATATTCATATTTCTAGGATATGGAACAGTTAAATAGCCTTACAAATTACAATATGCCAGAAATGTCAGAAGTGTTAACATCATTCCTATCTGGAGGAGAAAAACAGAAATCAAAAGCAGTGAAAGCAGCAAAGAAGAGACAATGATTATACGTCTCCTAGGGAATATATTTGCACTTTCCTCTAGTCTTAATTATCAATTAACCTGTAACTTCATGTTTTTACATTAATACATGCGTGCACACAGTCGTGGGGCCACACACACACACACATACACAGACACACTTGAGTATAAGTATCCTATAGTTACATTAAAAAGATATACAGTTAGATGTCTATGCTATGTTCTACAAATAATGTACAAGTAAGTGTATGAAATGATACAGCCAAGTTTTATTGTAAGTTATACAAAGAAACGGCTTTGTAGATTACTGTTAATAATAAGATGAAAGTTTTATGAATATGTCATTGCATTGGAAATCATAATTGACATAAAATATAAACTTTAATTTTACAATGCTCTGTCATTTTCCATAAATCGTATCACATAGTAAATATTATTGAAAGCTGGTTTGTTGCACTTGTAGCAAAAGTATGTCCAGAATTTGTTATTAGTGGCACAAATGGTACTATCTGTAACATAGTATTTACTTACTAACATTTTCATCATAGTTACTGTGCACTGTAACATATGGTGTGGAGTACCACTGATGTACCATCAGAAGGTACATGCATGCTTTCGAATCGATTTTGCCGGATCAAACGTTGCTACAGTTTCCTTGCATATTTCTCACTTAAACTTTGAACGCACTTAATATAGTAGCCAGCCCTCTTGTTCAAGAGAACTTTGGAAAGAGAAACTAAAAAAGGGAGTTTTTTGCTGTCGCACTTACGCGTGTTCGCGTAAAGAGAGTCGCAGAGGGATTGAGCCAGCTGCGCTTCTCCGAAAATTAGTAATTGCCTTGATAAAAACACTGCCACTGATTCCTCGCGCGTCATCAAACTCTTTTCAGTGACACGCATCTATATTCAACCCATTCGTACTTACGCTTGTAAATAAATATTACTAATCATCATTGAAGAAATGAGAATAAAAGTGGCAATGCAATTCTGAACAATATGTTAACTACCACTGTCTGTATATTACATTTGCTAAGCAACGGTTTACATTATGTAATTTTATATAAAGAACTTATCTACAACTTTTTCTGAGGTTCACAAATCGTCGGCATGCATTTCTGAAGTACATACAATCCTTCTGTGGTATTTTCAAAATAACGATAATTTACAACCTTTGATGAAGCGAGGATGAATTTGGCGGGATCTATGCGTGCCTAGGTGGTCTGAAACCCAATGAAGTCAGAAAGCCACGAATACCGCAAAAAGTCATGTGTCAACCATATAGAACGAGAAGATTATGGAAGGGACGTTGGGGTATGGTGCCGGTGTTCTTATGTATGCCCGATGTTTTAAAGAGGAAAAAATAGGTAAAGATGGCTGATCAGGCGTGATTCAGCGGTCGGCGATGCACGCCCCGAAGGAGACCGGTCTCGTTCTTGGTTCCGGGAATCCGTACTCCGCCAATCGGGGCCTCAATTTCGACTTCATTCACGGGCCACTCGCCTGGAGCTCGTGACGACACCAGTTCGACATAACCGGGCATTCTCACAGATTTCAGTATTAATATGACTCCACATAGAACACTTGTTCGCGCCGCGAGAAATTCTACATCAAGTGCCTTCGTCGGGGAATTACCTGTCTCGAGAAACCGGGTGAACTTCATTGTTTGGCAAAAAAAGTTACCTTACCGTTGATGCACCGAAGTGGGATTTCCCAAGGTACTTGGTCGAACCACTCGACCGCCAGGGTTTCCTTCATCTATTTGTAACAGAGTGTGCAAGTGCGAAGTGAGAGAAACCGGGCTGCCTAATTATACTGATGATCATTTTATAATACATTCATTAGCATTTAATGAATAGAACGTAATTAACTAAGTTAATTGTATTATTGATACATTTATGAAGTGGTGCTTGTGCCTACTTATAACGAATAAGAATGCAATGGAAATTCTAAAGGATCCTTGTGACATGCACGCGAGAACTTTTAAAAATTTCCACACCTGCAACGAGGCTCCCGGGAAAATCCAGCAGGATCGAATGAAGGAAAAGCTTCCGACGGACTAAGTGCTCGCTCGACTATCCTGTTATTTCTTAAACGTGTGTGCTTCTTTGACGGAATAATTAGTCCGTGTTGAAATCCTGTCGAACTCCTTGGAAGTAAATATTCACGCGGTTCGAAAAACTCACCAAAGATACAAGTTGCTGATGGACAGTCCATACACTCCGGACAAGTACCAGTAGAATGTGAGTGTTGCATCGCGCGAAAGCTGGGTATGAGCCATCGAAGATACTCGATGACGCACGCATCGCGTCTCTCTTCCTGGAAATTGTATGATTCGGCTATTGCTCGATCCACATAGATTGATATCCAAGAGGATTTGGAGTTTCAAATATGATCGAAAGATGAACGAAAAAACATTCGACCTATTTTTTCTTTAATGAGGATCGAACGGGTAATATACGAATTATTGTTGTTCGTATTTCAAGAAAGGGAATGTCTCCGATAGAGATCTTAGTGAATCGAACGTCTTCACATCATCTGAGAAATGTAAATGTTGGCACATCTTTCAATCAGGATTTTCGTTCACTTATTGCATTATCAAACCATGAAAAACACGTGGAAGGAGTGCGCACAAAACCAGTTTATGGGAAAGCAGTATCAAAGATTCTTCCATTGAGACGCATTATGGATCAGGACGCGAACGAGACGAAAGATGAAAGTTGGCAGAAGCTGGGAAAGGACACGGTGAATTTTGAGCCAGTCATGGTGCCATCTGGTAAATATTCGAGAAACATATGAATTATTAGCAAAAGTATGAATTATCTTCTGCGATGTAGGAAAACAAGGAAATTCATATCGCGATATTTTTTGATAGATCCCTCCGAGTGGAACTCGAATCACATAGGATCGTGGCTTTCCTGGTGCACGCGCGAATTTTCTATAGAACCTAGTCCGCCGGCAAAGCTTTTCCCATCCACAGGCAAAGAATTGCTCGAGCTGTCTTTGGATTTCTGGCAAACTATTCCAGGCGGCAGAACTTTAGCTCGTCATCTTGGCCACTTGCATTTCCAATCAAGTGGTATCAAAAGCCCTTACTTGCTCGAAGATGAAAAACTCGACGGTAAGTTCCTCATAAAAAAATACCTTTCATTACTATTTTTATCCAGCTTTTCAATCATTATGAAGCTTGAAAATTGCCATTAAATGCAATTATATTTACGAAGTTCTGTAAGCATAAACACGCTGTTGAATCAAAATGGTTCTTCTACGTTCATCGAGTGTCGAAAGCAATCGTCGCATTATCAAGAGAATTCGTGAAGTAAATCGAAATAGCGAAGGGTCAGCAGGGCTTAGAAAAGGTTAATAGAGCAGCTTAGCTTCGGATTGAAAATGCCCGGAAGAGACTAACCGCTCCCTTGGGTCTATCATGGTCCACTAGCGTACGCCCCATTCTTATCTAAGAGCTTAATGAGGGTGCGATCTATTAGAGATAAGAACGGTCCGGTCGAGAAATAAATATCTAAGTCGATAATAGTTTCATTCCTGGCTTTTGTGAGCTCTGACACTCACCTTCCTCGATCAAAAATCTCCGCTCCCTCATTACAAAATTCTATCAACATTGTTTTACAATCAACAACATTCAATTTAATGACTTTGGAGCTTTATCAAACACATGAAAGAGCGATTTTTTCTTGATTAACCAAAGCATTTCGAGGAAATCTTTTTCACTCTGACATAATCTGACTCTCATAGTTCTAGTGAGACTGCCTCCCTCTCTTGATTTTCACATTTAATCATTCCACCGGGAAGGAGAGAATGCATAAAAAATGGAAAGGAAGCCGGTATAGTCTTGGAGTGTGGAAGTATGGATGCAAGCGTAGGTGAAAAAGAGCGAGACAGTGTGGCAGAGATTGGGAGGAGAGGGTGGAGTGGGAAAGTCTTGGCAGCATAAGCCTAGGAGATATATCGTCCGTTTGAATAACGTTGTAGGTGCTCCCTTGTGCCCAGTCGGCGCGCGGCGAGCGGCGCCGCCAGTAGCAGCAGCAGCAGCCGTTTATTAAACGAATCAGTGTTATCGCGGTGAGAGAGCCTTCATGAATAAACCATCGAGTGTTTAGGGCGGTGGAAAGGTGGAGTCACGGCGCGCCGGGGGTTACGATCTCACGGTAACTCCCGCACTTACCCCTCTTTCTCGAGCGAATGAGAGGTGGCGGGGGCCAAACGGTAACGGCCAGGATGTGGTAAGCTCGCCGCGGGGTGCGACTATATTGTTTTCTTGATGAGCGGCAAACATCCCTCGGATCTTCACCGTATACTCGATAATTTTACGCCAAACTCAACCCACCCTAAAAACTCTCCCCAACTCGCTCACATGACGTTCGTAATTTCATTTAATACTATTACCCATCTTGATCGCCTTTAAGTAGAAGGAGTCTCGAAACCTAGATTTAGTAGTATATCGTGCGAGTAGAGATTCCTTTGACTTCCTTGGGGATTGTTTCAGCAAGGCTTTCTTTTGATCTGTTTCTGGAGTAATTAGAATGGCTGAAGAAACAACTTAATTGGAAGTGGAGTGCGGCGAGAAAGAGGATGATCTAGAGGATTCAATTGTAGGTGGGGTGAATGGAATGCGTTATGTAAGATAGGATATCAGAGTTGATAGGGAGGGAGGGAGGGAGGGAGGCGAAGGAAGTGAGAGGTAGAGTCGCATACGTACTAGCAGGGTGTAAAGGTATTCCGACTTGGGGCGCCGCGCCGGAGTGGGGGACGATAAGGGCTGAAATCAGCGGGGGCAAAGGTCGCTCAGTTTCTCTCTGTCCACGGGTCCGGGCTGTTTTATTCTACCGATATCCCCAGTTTATTGGTAGTGCCTATTCGACTCTCGCGATGCTGCCTTTTTCATTCATGAATTTAACTCCAACCGCGCGATCCTTATTTTTCGATACATTTTTCTCTATTAGAATTTAAAGCACTCCGAATTCCTCCGCCCGATTCGTTCGGTATCTCGAAATTCGACGCATCATGTGTACCGCCAAAAATGGATGAAGCGAGACAGTATGTTGTGTCGCGTAAAACTAGTATAAAAAATGAAAGCGATTGTGAGACCAGCATAGAAACATGATACTTGGTGGTAGTATGTTGCTCGAAAGAGTGTATGATTGTGCATCAACAGTTGGCTTTGTCTTTGCTGCATTAACATGTGAAAATGATCTTGGCTGCGCAAACGTTCGATACTCAAAATATGAGTCACGATGGGCGATCTATCTCTAGTCGTGCTTGCGCGCTAAATGATTCACCTTAGCAGAAGTGTTTCACGCGTAATGTGGAGGATTCAAACGCATCCACTGCATCTTCAGCAGGACACCAGATTGCATCCTTCTGCAGCTGCCATCCTTTATAATGGTACGAACATATCACGAAATAGTAAAATTTGATAGGATCCGCACTGTTATCGCTATGATCGAAATCGTAAACAATACGAATGTCACACATTGTCATTCAAAACAAGCATATTTCTAGCTAGATGCAATAAAAGCAATATAAAGAGGTACAGCAGTATTGTCTCACGATTGACCCAATCCAGGTTATACGATTGTATGGTACACTCAAAAAAGTCCAAAAATAATAAGAAGGGAAAATCAAACACAGCGCGACGTTGAATTATTCGGGCGGGCGGGCGAGCGGGCGACATAGTTATGAAAGGTTAAGTATTCGATGAAAGTGTTGAGTGCTGTTGAGTAGCTGATTAAAGAAAGAGTGGCGCAGATATTTGGATAGACGATGTCAACCATCGCTGCTGCTGCTTCCTCTCGAATTAAAGGAATCGACCTCAAATTGTGGAGGGTCTTGGGTGCATGCGTACTCTGTTTCTTCCCTGCAGAGAGGTTCAGCCTCCTCCAACGGACTTGCTCGCTGATTGGGTCGACGGCTGGAGCTGGTAGTTCTGGGGCGGTCGGAGGCGGACAGGTTCAACTCTGGCAGTTCCTGCTGGAACTACTCTCGGATTCGTCCAACTCTTCCTGCATCGCGTGGGAGGGCTCGAACGGCGAATTCAAGCTCACTGATCCGGATGAAGTGGCACGCAGATGGGGCGAGCGTAAGAGTAAGCCGAATATGAACTACGATAAACTCTCCCGAGCCTTAAGGTAATGCTTTACATCTATCACATCTGATTTATTAGGCAAGGATAAATCTTACCGAATCTCCAAAGTATTATCCTTACCGATTCTCATTTACTACCTCTGCAATTATAATTAACATTTTTTCTAGGTACTATTACGATAAGAATATAATGACTAAGGTACACGGTAAGCGTTATGCTTACAAGTTCGACTTCCACGGTCTGATGATGGCTTGTCAGGCACAAGCTGGAGTGACGCTCGAACCATCATCATCCTCGCGTGGCGGAACATCCAATTGTCACTCTCATCATTCCCATCATTCGCATCATCTTTATCCAACTGCACCGTCGGCCTCGCAACATCCCTCCGTGCCACCCCCACCGCCCGCGCCACCACCACCACCACCACATTATTGCTGGCCTTATCATCGCTATTCACCTACGTAGCAGCAGAACATTTAATTGTTTTAATCGAACTTACCACCAGTATTTCGGCAGATCCATAAATATCGGCAGTCTAAACTCTCATAACAATATAGACACATATACTCATCTTCAAGAAGTCTGCTGTCAATCGAATAATTACCGTTGTAAATAAAGTACGTCTTGCAATAGTGGCGGAAAAGCCGCAGGTTTACTTGTAAAATTGTACAGTTTGTAAGAATAACTTTCTATGAGCATAGTGCAGGTAATTTTTCAATAAGAAATGTACAAATACAAATACTTAGGGAAATAAAGATTCCTGAATTAACCGGTTGTTTTTTTGAATCCCCGTTAGATTTCTATTTAACTTTTGTCTTATTAAATAATATAAAGAAGTGATATCAAATGCGCAAAGAATATTTCGTTTTCTTATCATATAGTACTAAGGAAGCATACTTTTTTACTTTCGGATTAGTGAAATTATATTATAAAATAAAAGCTAAAGAGATTACCGACTGTTGGATAAGACGATTTCACGAAATCAGAAGCATAGATGTCTCATCATACTGGACAAGCTACCAATGGATGTGTTTCCACAATTGACACCCAGATATCGCATGCGCTCTCGAGCGCCATTTCTCTTTCCTCCCAAGAAAAGGTAAATGGAAGCATGCTGGAAAGTGGCATATAAGAAATCGAGTTATTCCAATGTCATCGTTTTAATTTAACTTTAAGGAAATATCAAGATGTGAAGTGTAAGGTGGAGTTTTTAATGTTTTGTGAATATTTCAGGTTCATCGCCCGCCGGAAACATGTCTGACGTCGAAAAGTAAGTGTGTGTCATGTCTCGTACTTTCATGCCTATGTAGTTATTTAATTTCAAGTTGTTTACAAGAAATTATCCATTAGAACTACGATATTTCTACTAACTGTTAAACGTTAAATTTCTTTTCTTCGGAATTCCCCCATCATTATTACAGAAAAGTTGTATTTGATTGGAGTTTTACCATAACCAGCTCAAGTTTACAGTTTCAATAACTAATAAGATAATAATCATCTTCTGATATTTTTCAGCGATGATGTTCCCTCTGCGATGGCTGCGGGCGGCAACATGGATTTAAACACAGCCCTCCAAGAAGTACTGAAGAATGCTCTCATTCACGATGGTGTTGTGCATGGTCTTCATGAAGCTGCCAAAGCATTAGACAAGTAAGTCTGTCTTCTTTCGTTACAGTTTTATTTCCCATCATTTGTTTATTGCGAGAATTTTAGTAAAAAGCTGTTAACATAGTTTGTTAAAATCACAACTGAGATTTATCTGATGAAAAACTTGGCTCCCTCTGCTGAGACGAACCCAAATATTTAATACACCATGCAGATATCTGCCTATATCTGAAATACTTGATTATAACCAGAGAACGTGCTACTTGTAACTCCCATATATTAATTGTATGCTTTTACAATTTCAGGAGGCAGGCTATGCTTTGCATATTAGCTGATAACTGTAATGAACCCATGTACAAGAAATTGGTTCAAGCACTTTGCAATGAGCATCAAATCCCATTCCTCAAAGTAGACAATAACAAGAAATTGGGTGAATGGTCGGGGCTTTGCAAAATCGACAGTGCTGGCAAAGCACGTAAAGTCGTTGGCTGCTCGTGTGTCGTCATAAAGGTACTTTGTTTATTTCCTATTTCGTTTGAATAGCATTCATAAAGATCATGCGAATGATTTATGTGATGAGATTAGGGCTCCCTCTACTGAGCAGAACCCATAATTAAAATACAGTGCTGCGATTATACCCAATTACCTGATGACTCATCCACTTCGATAGTAATTGTTTACAAGTTGGTACTGGGAGTAACAATTTTTTTTTTATGTATAGGACTTTGGGGAGGACACTCCTGCGAAGGATGTCTTAATGGAGTATATCAAGCAAGGTTCTGTACACTAAGGTCTTTTAATAAAATATTCAACAAAAATCATGTATAATTAAATCATTCTTGTGTTCACTTTCACAACTTCCATGGTTTATTACATGTTGATACTATTAGACTTTTTGCTTCCATTAAGTTTTCATTGCATCCACTATTTTATCACAGATAATTTTGTGTTTTTCCCAGTCTTTAACTTGACATTCTCTGGAATAGTGTATATTAGAAAATTGTTATATTTGTCAACACATAAACAACTACTGAATTTAATAGTTTGTTTCACCTCCCACAATACCAAGCTTCTTTACATCTTGAACATCGGTTTTTGGCTGTTTCTTTACATAAACAGCAATCTTTGATATTAACAGAATCTAACTTGTCTAAATCATAGGCCTCACTTAAAATCTGGGCAGAATGTTTAATGTAATCTTTATCCTTTGTGAATATAAGCTTTGCTTGTTGTTTCGCTAGCTTTTTCCACTTGTTATGATGTTTCTCGAGGATAGATGATTTTATCTAAAACCCATCGCATATTAACGTCTCAGGATCCATAATTTATGTATACTTTTTATGCATACCGGTGGTATAATTTCCACATTGACGATACGAGAACGAGACGCACCAGTATGTGCCGAAATATCCAAATAACTTAACCATACTTTCAATTCCACTAATGGTGAAATTTGATCCAGAACTTCTTCGTGTAAATGTTTCTGTAACTAATATCAAATGCGTTGCTTTTATAAAGTCATAGTTAATTCGTATTCAATACCTTTACAAGCTGTGATATTCTGTGTTCATTCATTTCATAGTATGGGCCACATTTGGGATTGAGAAGTAATTGTCGCAAACCAAGCCACACTTGAGCCTCGGCCTTGCAAATTTTCCCCTCTTCACTTTCCTTAACTTTTTTCCAGGCGCCATTGTATATTATCGTATTACCTGTGTTATAGTTTCTGTATAAAGGTTTTAGCACCATACTAAATTTTATATGCAATTCCATACATCCTTGACTTAAGTTTTAAATTTATTGCATATGCTTGTAAAGCGATGTATACCGTCTGAATCTTTTTGTTTCCATGGGCGATTTTCAATAAGTTGGACTAATAAACACGGTACATCGTGTGTTATAAGCATTCGATTAAGGACCGCTAGCGGTAAATTGTCCAGGAACTCGGCCAAATATCGAATAATTGATATACATCGTATGCTGATATCAAACTCTAATTCTTTCTTCTTCGTCAATATTTCCTCAAGGCAGGAGCTAATTTATGGAAATGATTTATCGTATTTATAAAATTATTTACTAAGAATATTTCGTTTGTGAATCGAAACTATTAGATTATAATTATAGATTTTATCCTACTTTGGATTGGGAGTGCTCTCGTAGATTTCATGACCTTGCAGATCGAGAAGCGCACGTACATAGTTTACTGCATAATCAACGAGATCGTGGACAGAATCATCCATCGTTTCCGCGCTTTCACAATGGAACAATACATTTTCTAGAAGAGAGACTGCAATATCTTCATGATAAAAAATGCTAAACAACATAAACGTATTTTCGGGTTCACCGTTAATCTCTATTAAGTACGGAAATGCTTTGTGTTTCCATACATCGATTTGAACAGCTTCATATATAAGAATTGGTATCTAATGGGAAATACAATAACTTCTTTAATGGTTTTCATTATTCATACTTTGTATGGAAAATTCTATTACCTTTTTGAATGTCACAAACCACTCTTTAATACTTTCTTCCTGCAAAGCACTAATCTCATGAACACTTTGTAGGTTTAATAAGATTAATTTTTTATGAAATTCAAGCCATCTGGGGATGATATTAGGCTTAGCTCGCATGGTATTGTTCATGTTATAAATCGAGAAGTGCGGAAATTAAGTCCATATAGGGTTTCTTACCCTTTGGTTCCAATATCTTCAAGCTTCGATGTTTGTAAATGTTCCACATATGCCTCGGCGTCCCATGGAGCAATTATATATTTTGTCTGTTCTGACATTCTTGGCAAGGAAGAAGAGTTTCGCCGTAGTCACCATTTGTAAATAACAACGGGGTTCTGTTATGTATCCTAGGTGATTTTAAACAATTAATCGTTCCATCGTGATGGCAGTGTTACGTATTCCAATGATATCTGTATGAAAATTACTGCGTTCAGACCACTGATATAAGTGGTTCAGATGAGATTAAATTATATTCAGCTAGAGATACAAATATTTATAGAGCTGGGACAGGACATGTGGGAGGGTATGAATTTACTAACAACTACGGGTTACCAATTTATTGGCTATCATCGCACCCATTGATTTAACAAACTAATTAGGAATATCAATATTCAAAATTTTGTAAATGAACTTGTCGACGTTGCGATTGTGTACTTCTTCCTTCATTCAGACGTTGCCATAGTAAACTGTGTGCCTCAGCATTTTACTTGAGTCTGCAATTAAAAATGTTTGAGCATCATAAAAATGCTTTCTTTCATTCAATTTGAGTAATGATCGTGTGCTCATACCAATAAAAAATTGCGATTTCTTATGAGCAGCGTACATCGGCACCATCACTCCAAAAGACACTAGGATAAAGCAACTGTAGTATGTCGCAGTATGTTGAGCAATTGGAGTAGTTAACAAAGTATACAAAGTTCTGTTTGAATTGCAGTAATTTTTAAACTAAACGTACATACAAATACAAATAAGATTAGGCAGATTAACTGCTGTAAGCGCAAGTATTCAATTTTGAGAACTTCATATACTACATACAATTTTAAATACGTTTTGGACGAAAATGTTTCACAAAAATATATAATAATATTAATAATAACTTGAAGTATAATACTGAAATTATTTTCCGTTCATTTTTTAAGTTAAATCAATGACACTGGAATTGTGTCTGTTTTTCTGTTTTCTATGCTTTTCCTTTTGTACAATTGCAATGTTTTGTTTTTTCTTTACTTTCGTACGCAAGATGTTTTCACTTTCACTGCTCAGGTTTAAACCGCTCGATTCTGCCGTCACTGATAAACTCGATCGTTCAAGATCTATTGGCGAATGTTCGGTCAATACACGCGAGGTATTACTTTCATCTGCATTAATTAATTCACTATTTTGTATGTTAGCGGAAGCAACTTCTTCTTTCATGCGAGCAGTTTTACTTTTTAGTACCTATTAAAATATCTTGCATGAGACAGTGTGCTGACAAACAGTATAAAAAGTTAAATTATGAAAATTTGATAAAAAAAAGCATACATCTGTTTTGGTCTTTCTCTTGCGGTTGTTGGAGACTGATGCTGTGTTGGATTCAGTTTTTTCTTCTTTTCTACTACTTTCTCTAATACCATATAATTCTTCTAATTCATTAAGGCGCTGTTGCAAAGCCATGTTTTTGCTTTCAGAAATCATTAATTCCTCTTCTAGTTGCCTTTAAAATAACATTATAATCATATATTATATATTGCACCATACATTAGACAGGAGTTTTCTTGACCATTTCTACAAATTTGTACATTGTACACTTTTAATGAATAAGTGGTGCTTTACTTGTATGTGACTTTTATTCTTGTAGAATACACTAGAGAACGTTTAAAATATAATTAAAGCTTTCTATTTTGTAAATTATGATAACTAAAGTCTACACATTCCTTTCATAACTTATCCATTAAAAATGCACATACATTAACACAACATAATCAAAATGTATAATAGAATAACTATCAAATATGCGTCATACAATCTCTTTAAGTGCTCCTTTTGGAATGACTTTTTCTCAGTTAGAAGTTTCGTATTGTCTTCCTGGAGTGTTCTCACAGTCATACGAAGTTTTTCGCACCTGCTTAAAATGCTGAGTATTTCCCTAAAGTTACAAACTCACATGTACTCTTAGTCTTCCCATTTTATCATATTTCAAAATGTATGCTTAAATACTCACTGCTTCATGACAGTAATATATGAAATTAATGTCTCTCGATCACTTGTTTCCTCTATTAAGTCTTCAACATCTTCAGCAGGGCCTTGTAACAACACTTGCGCACTGTAATAAAAGTAAATAACTAAATCATAAACAATAGTACATAAAATATTGTTATTCACTACTATGAGTCAGCATTGTGAGATATGAAAATAACATACGGTCTCAGCTCATCTATCTTCATCTTAAGTTGCATTATTTCTTTTTTTAATGTATTGCATTCTGTGCTTTGCTCTTTGAAATATGATATCTGCTCTTTCAAGGCATGAATTGCCGATTTTTGTTTATTAATTTCACTCTCTGCACTTCTTACTTCTTGTCTAAGACCAGCATTTTGTTTTGCCAGTGTAAGGTTTTTGGCAGTATGATAACTTATGTCTTTTTCTTTGAGCAAAATTTGAAATTTCAGGCTGTCAACTCTTTCTTGTAAAGTAAAAGAACTGCAGTTGGGCACTTCATTGTCAGAGAATGTGAAATAAAGTCTTTGCGTTGCACAGCGCGAGACTTTTTCTCGGCATTGTGGACAGGTCTTGGACCTAAAAGAATAGGATACTCAATTCTAAATTCATATTTGTTTATATAAATATTTCAACGGTTCAGTTGAGTCGAATTAAAATCTAACGCTTATTAAATCTGTTAATCAATGTTTCTCACCTCTCGGACCATTGCAATAAGCAATGCTTGTGGAAAACGTGGCCACATCGCGTGTAAACTATTTCATTTGACTGTTCAAGATGATCGCTGCATATTACGCATACAATGTTCATTTTGTGTGAATAACTAGCATCTACCGGAAGAAGATTGATAAAAAAATTTATTTCGAAAACGTTTCACTAGCCACGCTTTTGACAATTAATGCATAACATTTTGTGGTAGGTGTTTGAAAATCAATTATATATAAACGTAATCTTTGCGACGTTTTGTGTCCACGGCACTCTATACAAACAGAACTCCAAAGGTTATGCATCAAGGGTTCAGGATACTCACACACATGGACGGAATGGACTATTTAAATGTACCCGCCAGATAATCGTGCAGCCAAGTTCAAGTCTCTGTGTTTTGTAAACAAATTTATAATAAACGAAAGTTATCTGTATTGTAAAGCTGTATAGAATTCAAGTCAGCCTACCGCTATCGTACAATTAAAATTATCGCCTTATTTATTTACAAAACGACAAATCCGTGTAATTGCACTGCAATACGAAAAATATATTAATTGGTTTTCGCAGAATTTTGTCGTGATTTGTGCGTGTTACGATTGGTGGAGAAAGACCGATTCGATAAACGAAAGTAAACACAAGATTTTTATGTATGGAATGTTGAGACAGTTGTGTAAAATGACAGAAAAGTTCATCGAAGTGCTCATAACAAACTGAAAACGAATATGCATGGTAAGTATTAGATTGTCGAACAATATATCGATTACTATAAAGAGTCTTAAGGGTTGCACACGGGGTGGAAGGGCATAATCTAAAAGCTTCAATCAACTATATTATTATACTAGATTGTAAAATAAATAAATAATGAAAACGTATATTCGTTGACACAAAACGATAGTATTTATTAGTTATTGAAATTTAATAAATTCAAAAAGTTGCAAATAGTAACGGTCAACTAGGGATTTTGCGACATGTTGTCGGTGCGGTTGTCGCACGGTACATAGGCCTAGAATCGATTCGGCTGAATCCAGCGGCTCCGAAACTTCGGGAAGCACAAACCAGTTGCCAGTGATACCTTCTCGAAAGAACGTCTCTCGCAAAAACACTAGCTGGAATCCGGAGAATTGCCGGGTATACATGTGCGAGTGGGCGAGTTAGGAGTCAAACTATTTACGCCTCATCGTTAATCATCATTGTGCAGGTGTGACCCATACCGGCATCTAAGTAGAATAAACGGAACACTTCATTTCTTGAGGTGGGTGAACACTATGGTTAGCCCCAATCCAGGTGGACTCGTCAAGCCAAAAGTACAATTCAAATCTAGACACCCGTTCTTTCTCTCCTCCTTCGCCAGCCTCTGCCTTTCACGATTCAAGTACACCGGCACATCCATTACACTATGCATGAGAATCTAAATCCTAGCCAGAGAACAAACACACATGAAATGTCAGAGAAAGCATCATTTAAATAAGGTGGCCTTTATCGTTGCTCGCCGGTTATTACTCACCGTAATACGCAGTTTGATGACATCGCCCCAGTGATTTCAGGGACCTTTACAGCAACCCGATCGTTCGTGTTTAGGACGACATTTTCACGTTTCACATTGCATGTTATTCGGGACTGACTACGTTTTTCTAACGCTGTCAATTTTCCGTTTGCTTTGTGAAAATCGTCATATCGAATACATCATGTTCTAATCGTTTAACAATGGTTACGACATGAGGCAATTAAGTATCGTGATTAACGATGTTTCGTTCAAGTTTTTATATGTTCTTCGATTGATGTGTCTTATGTTCTTATACAGTTGAAGTTTCAAGCGGATATAAACCAAAAAATAACACGAAAGTTTATTTAGTGGGGATTTAAGATTTCGCATTTCGCAACAATTGCAATGCCCGTTTTATTATTTTTCCCACCTTTCAACGGTCCGGGAAATAAAGTGGATGTCAGCATTTAAATATCATCACGTGTGCAAATGCATTGGACGTAATATTTAGAAATCCTTTTGTCGTTACAAATGTACGTTCGGGATAAATACATTGTGCATTCACAAATTATTGAACGTCATGTCAGTAAATAAATCTGCTTCATTCTAATGCACATATACAATTTAATATGCATTTGAATATAAGGAAAACATTATCTCAGATACACATTAAATTTGCCCGCATATGTTGAGAATGCAGCCGAGTTTTCCCGGACATTGACGAAGCTGAACGGAACATTCCGGCGAAATCCGGGAGTATGTTTAGGTAGTTGTATCAGTAGCTATGCCAGGATTTTTGTATTTATACATTTTTAGCTTCTTTGACTTTTATTAACTTTATTACGCAAAAACGAGAAGGTGAAAAATTTTGCAAATTTGCACGCATTCATAGGATATCGATAAGATACGGATTAGTGTTTTATAAGATCCTGTAGGAAAGTCAAACCGTTAAAATTGCTAATGTGACTGACTGACGGGTTTTGGTTCCGTTGCACATGTTAAAACTAGCAACTTCGAAATTGATTATCTCAGGAACGACGTGGTCAAGTCCAATAAAATTTGCCCAGCAGTTGCAGAACCTTATAAAGATTGTTCTGCCAGAGTTTAAACAAAATGTATAAAAAACTGTTGTTTGATACAACTACCTTAGAGTGCTCCTAAGAGCAATCTTACAAGATACGAATGTAGAATGTTTAATTAGTTGCTATATCTTCCGGTAAATCTTAAAATCCATACGTAAACACAAACCATGTGGTTACGTAACCCGTCAGTATCTATTAACTTATTATATCACCGGTACACTATTTGGACGTGGAATTTCCTGGGCCATATCTTTATATTTTTCTATAATAAAACTGCGTTTGAGTTGGGAAATCATTTGGATACCCTAACACATTCGTCAGATCACCATCAGTCTGTTTACGGATGAACGCATCATGTCTCATTCATCAATTTCGTGTAAAGCGCGGTTTAAAATTCCATCATAGTTCTTGATCGAACCAAAAATGATATAAGGAACAAATAATGTTATCGGATGAACGTAATTTGGATTTCGAACAGTGCTTCTCTGTGGGCATTGCAGTGTTTGCCACAAGTGTTATCATCAAGATCCTGTCGATCTTCGCTTGGCCTCCGCTAGAGCGGAAGGATCGTATCCGCGCGTGGAGGAGGTCGCTCGGCACGAGTGCGACGCGTGCCAATTTTCTTCCGCTTGGTGCACTACTGCGTTATAAGCGTTATAAGCCATGCTAGTTGAGCACGTGAGAATGTCGTGATGATAATTTTTTTGTGTGTCGGTCCACGCGCATGACGGAGTTGCCTTTTTGGTAGAATATCACTGACATCGCTTGCAGCGGCGACTACGTACCCGTAGAGTTGCACGTGTTTTGGCGAGGTTTGAACTTGGGGTGCTCGTAATTCGTGTTTACGAGTCGCTACCTAAGTGGTGACTCAACCAAGTTGGAAAAATATGATGCATCGCTTGAGCCACGGTTTGATTTCTATATGTCCGCACTAACACTCTCATTGTGCATAGCTACATGTATGCCCTTCGCTTTGTTGTGTGTCATGTGCAGCATATTGCCGGTTTATTCGACACAAATCTTATTTTAGCAATATTGTGGAAAGTTTCTACACATTGCACCAAATTATTAGCTGAATTGCCTTTTTAAACCAAATTGGAGTGATTTTGTTTACAGTCGGCACTCATTCAGATTCAATTAGTTTCTGTCAACCACAGCACGCGTAATCAATCTTTTAAAAAATTTCTCAATTTTGTCCCTTGATCTATAGTGATTCTCTAACAAAGTGACAATCAGTAAGGAAAATAGAAAGAGGAGTAACGATCACTTCCGAGTGCACTCAGCTTTCCAGGGGAAATGAAAAGCACACTCAACTTCAATAACATCGGCCTTCAAATATTTGCCTTGTTGAAACACGCTCCGTATTGGTGTAATGACTCGATCGATATCGGTATCATCTTTAGGTATTAGTAGTCTTAAAGACTGTTCCGTCAGGCGAGGGCGAAGTGTCGACACTTTTAAAATGCTGCGCTTCTCGATAACTATTATTGCATTATGATTCATGCTCTATAGCAGTCTTTTCAGTTCATCTTACCACGACGCTTTATTTCACCAGCTATAGGTGTGCATTCGCAATATGCTCTAGTAATCTCGCAATCCAGAGAGTACGTCCAACAACGGCCGTATACTCGACGTGCTTTTTTTGCTCATCCTGTATATCTTGAGCAGGTGTACTACGATTGTTTTAAGTCTGGCGGGAGATTAAGACAACTTATTCCTACTCACCCATTGCCGTTCACTGACGCAGATTAAGCGTGACACATATCCAATCTTATAAGTAAACAATGAACATAGGAGATTGCATGCACCAGAAGTCCACACATTGTTGACCGGCTGTTGTGTGCGAAAGCTAACGCGTATCATTGGTTATTTTCTTAGTGGATCAATAGGAAATGAAATATCCGAATCCAAATAAGTGCCGATAATCCTATTCCTAGATGACTTCCTTGCTCTATGTACATACATATTTGCCATCCACAATACCATAATAAAATGATAACTAAGACAAGTCTGTACGTTATTATTTGCGTACACGTAAGTTTATGGATGTGCAAAGTAGTGTAGTCGTAGTTGGTCAAGAATATGTTAATTTACGCTATCTTGCAAACGTAACACTAGCGCACGATTCAGAATGAATCATAGAGGGGGCTCAGACTAACTTGATCCATCAGTAGTGTACTACCGTCCGGTTTGCACCTCCCATTGTCACGTACCGTTCTCTGGCGGCATTGTCCCGATATAGTAGTATTGCTGGCAAGAAGTGAGACGGAAAGCCGAGGAAAGAGAGTGTCGAGGATCGGTCCAGACCGCTGGACGTCAGGTCTTTGGTTGATATCGGAATTGTGTGCGGCCGAAAGGCGGCGGGGGCAGGAGAGGAAATGGAGTGTATCAGGCACTCTTTATCCGGGCTAGGTATTGATAGCTGCAGCGCGGCGGGATAAGCGCATCTGTCTGGCGGTGGGTACGTGGCACGCGTGGGCCTCGGCATATTATTCAAGAATTAAGAGATAAGGAGATAACCCTAGTCGGCAGTCGGGCGGGAGTAGTGCCGGGAGTGAAGACGGGAGCGAAGTCGGGAGTGGAGGAGGCAATGAGGCATGGGGGCGCTAGTGAAAAAGAGGCAGGGGGAATAAGGGAATCAGTATGTTTACGGTGACGGTGAGGATGGCGGTGGTGGCAAGCACGAGGATGTCGAGGAGAAGGGTGCTGGTAAAGACGTGTTGAACGAGGGGGTGACCGTGGGGTGGCCAAGAGGTCGCGGCCCCGTCATTGATACGGCTGTACAGAGAGCGCACTTTGGACCAATTCGTCGCGACGTCTAACTTGGATAAACCCACGAGGCCGACGCGTTGTTACTTCAGTGCTACTTCGGCCACCTACCGCAGCACACTCACAAGCACTCTTCTACCTGCCGACGAATCCATCTCCATCTCCCGCACCCTCTCTCACCCTCTATCACTCTTCCTTCTATCGACCCTATCGACGCGCCCGATCAATTCCATTTCAACTACATCCTTTACTCTCTTCCTGCTTACCAACCCCGAGTTTCCTCGCCGATCATCCCGCTTGAAAGCTAGTTGTCCAGTGCGAACGTGGTAAAAACGCGGTCGGAAGATGGGCCTTTAGCGAAAGGTTCAGGACAGTCGGGACGAAGGCTGACAGTGTTACGAGGACGCCTGACTCACGGACGAAACACGGCAGGAACGAGCTAGGCGAGCAAAAGGCAGAAGATCTCGGCCGATATCTTTACGCCGCTCTAGCAGATACTAGCCACCGAGTAGGCGCGCGGTTCTCCTTCGACTTCGTTTCGCACGCACGTGTCACGCGACAGTTAACATTAACCGCCGGTGCCACGTATTAAACGACGAAGAGCCAGCCAATCGCTAAATTGAGCCGCGTGAGCGCGACCTTATTGCGTAATTTTCTCGTCACGGAGTATACCCCTTTACGAGAACCTGCCAAAATGTCTACAGAGCCGGGCAGTTTCACCTCCAACGGCAGCATGATTGTCGTGAGCAACAGGTTGCCGTTCGTGCTGAAGAGGAACGAGGCGACCGGCAAGCTCGAGCGGAAGGCCAGGTTAGTACGACCAAACTTGCCTTCTTTCTAATACACCGCTCTCGCCTTTTTACTGGGATTATGCGCGCGAATGCATGCACGCCGCAGTTCTCCGGTGTTTGTCAGCTGTCCCAGTCGAATGTATTACCGGCTACTCTCGGCAATACATGCGCACCAGGATAGCGCAACACGTAAGAGCGATGCACGGATTTATCCTTGACTAATACTACTTGCATTGAATCACTTACCATGCGACCTTCCACCTTCCCCGCAAACACCGGCCATACTACACACAGTACCACCTTTATTGATCGACCTCTTTCCACTATTCTGGCTCGTCTCGTTGATTGAATTGCTCGAAAAACATATATATACATATATATATCGAGCAGGAACCTTCTAATCTTTCAGATCGACCGACAGGAAACGGAATGAAATTGAAAATCGTATTATTAAAGTTGTGTATCCTTGTAACTTTCGTATGCGTCTAGAATCGTTTGACGAGCATGATAATTAAGCGTCGCGTTAATGTAGTTCGCGCCTATAGCAGAATTTCTTCCACTTAGGCGTATATTGTTTTGAAGGTAAATGCCGTGTCACGTCGCCGATATCAGCAATCGAGTTAATGCTCGTTAGGAAGTTAAAAGTTCCATTTACATTCAGTTCAAGCGTTACTAGAAATCCAATACATGCACATAGAGTGTGCGTTCTTTTGCGCAATCTGAACTTGCAATGTCAAGATCGTGAATTAAGGCAATCTTTTTTTCCGAGAAATCTAGTATGTTGATGAGCCGTCTAGACACGGGGTTGAAGAATGCGCACATCGATTACGTGGATCATGTGCACGAAATCTTGTCCACTTGACTAGTGATTCATCCCCTGATACTGTTTCTTTAAAGGTTGACACAGAAATGAAACTAGTCGAGAGAAATCTGGTGATTGGCTGCCGCGATTGTTTGGTAATGGTTTTATCGAGCAGCTTTTCGCAAACAGTCCCCTTGCATCTTGCACAACAGTTAAACTGTCGGAACATTTATTATTTAGTGTTCCCGGTGCAGAGATACCGCCGGCGCATTGGAAATAATATTTACTCTGATCATTGGAATGCAATCGTCATCTGGCGCCCGATTTCCATTGGCCAGATTCTGCCGCATTTCCCGGTAGATGATTCACGACGTTTGTACCTCGTCGCACACCAACCCATCCAACAAAAGTACATGCTCATAACTTTTGTTCCCTTGAAGTTATTGTCGCCTTACGGACAGTTAATCTGCGGCGTGGAAAAGGATGTTCCAGGCTGAAGCAATGAAATCGTACAGATAAGATACCACCAGCAGTTGGAGGGCTTGCAAAAAGTTAATGCTTCAAGATTCTATTAGACTGTTTAACCGCGATAGTTTCTAGTAATCGCATTATTGCCCAAAATTGAAAGAAAGCTCCGAAAGTAAACAAGCGCCGATAGACCAATGCCAATAATAACTTACACGCAAGTTATCTTAGGATTAAAGAAATCTCTGAACGATATCGCTGATGGTGATAATCTTATCGGAGTAATCGTACATTATTATAATTTTGTTATAATAGATCGTTATATCATAGAGAGATGCCATCATTATTGCAGTAATCGATATCGAAGAGTGCGGTGTATAAAGTAATAGCACCTGTTACATAACATTGCCTGTTTGCACTAGTTAAGTATATCCTTATCTGCAGGTGTCCAACTCTCCCCTTTCACAAAGCTTTATTGAATTTGTCATCGAAGGAGCCTTGGATCTGAAACAACAAGGCTGCCATAGTGCAGCGGATTAATTAGTTTGTTTCGCGGCAAAATTTTATGCCACATTAAGAATCTGCAATTTATTGACAATGATAACGATCACGAGCGGCATTGATAACACCGACTCATTTACACTGCTGGCGCCACGTGCTCTTCGCGTGTTGAATTGTTACGTGTTTATGACGGTGTGGTGTTTGACGCGGTTCGCTGGTTACTCTTTCGTTTCGAGGTGCTAAGAATATAGAGAGGAAATGCAGAGCCATGGAAAAATACAAAGTTTCACGTGACACTAATTTCCTTTTCTAATTCATTACCAAGGTCTTGGATGACCGGCGCGCTGCATGCCAAATCTCTAAAACTTTGTCACACTCTTATCTATTACTCGTGTCGGTTTCTTTTATCTTCGAATAGTAATTCCCGTTTACAATTAACAGGAAGCTGACTGTTCATAGAGTAGTTTCTTTCTTTCGTCCATGGCATCGAATTGCAATTATTCTGATGGGTTAATGGTTGAAGCGATGAGTTGCAATGACAGCCGGATATGATTTAAGTTACATTCGATTATCGACGGGCCAAAGGCAAAAATTCTACATATACTTCGCGCACTACTTGCTTCCATGAAAAGTCATTTTGATGGAAATATTTGACATCCTGGGAAAATGATTAGTAATGATAATCTTTTTTCCTATAAAAATAATCAATTAAAATTGCACTCGTAATGGGTAAGCGCGTTTAGGTTAAAGGCCGCCGCGATTAGAGGCAGTTTGGGAAAGGCACGTCCTGGTCACGCATACCCCTAGCTTTTGTGCACGTGCACTTAAGTAATAGTTTGCTCGATCCGCATAACAGTTACGTACAGTGGGAGCATATTTTATCAGGAGGACAAATTCACTGTTATGCATATATACGATTTCATTCGGTTTCCAGTGACTCTGATTGCGAGCGTTGCATCACAATTGGACCATGAACATTTTGCAGTGCAATCCTCCATAGTATTGTGCCGAAAATCAATTTACAAACCGATGGCGATTCTGCGATGCTTCACAAATATTTGACGACATGAATTTATCAAATCTACATATTTGTTCTATCATAAGTATACCGGGCGATCTGTCGTTATAATTATTCAGCGCGCAGAAATCTCCCGAATTCTTCGCAACTTGACTTCATCGTTAGGTGGAATGAATCGGCTGCAATTCGCAACCTGTTGGAATGTTTCCTTTGGCTTGGTTATATAAACTAGCAATCGATGCATCTATACAGCTGACATAGTCGTGCATTAATCGTCGTTATGGAAATAGTGTGTGCTAGTCGATCAGCCATTATAGAGAGCCAATCGAAGACGTCTCCGAATGTTATCCTCGTGCGTTATCGCTCGATACACCGAAGACGGGTGCTCGTGAACTTTTATATTTATGCACGGGGTGTTTTTTTCATGGTCGGCTTGCGCGTACTATCTTTGTTATTGTTGTGTAGATGATAGGCGGTCGGTTGAAGGCGGAAACAGCTGGAATTCCGTAATCGTATAAACTGTAAGAAGTGTCCAAGAATAAAATTCGATCACTTGTTTCGACGAGCCACTACTCCCACCAGTTCTCTAGCATTTGACCGCCGACAGGGATACCGTGCATGCTCTTACATTGAAGGATTTTCTCAAAAAGAATATCGTGTTTTGGCGAACACGATAATGAGAGCAAACGGCAAACTAGATAATAATAAAATATGAGTAAGGAATAGTGGATAATTGGGTGTTTGATTCTAGCGCCGGAGGTCTTGTGACTGCGGTTGCACCAGTGGTCATAAGTGGAAATGGAGTCTGGGTTGGATGGCC
Source organism: Ectemnius continuus (assembly GCA_910591665.1). NCBI lineage: Eukaryota > Metazoa > Arthropoda > Insecta > Hymenoptera > Crabronidae > Ectemnius > Ectemnius continuus. The sequence goes on from OU342856.1 coordinate 23,315,738, forward strand.
TGGGATGCATATGGAGAATCCGAACGAACCGATCCCGGAGTCTGACCCAAATGATCGTACACCTACTGCCGGCTTGCTATCGCGAAAGGTAGGGATGCTTTGTCTTGTTTGCGCCGCGTTCCCTTATCATTATCTCTTTTCTAGTCTTAATTTCCGTACGCACCTAGTGCATGCACGAGCATAACTACCCCGGCATCAGAGTGTAAACTCATGCGGTGATTTAATGAACGAATCAGCATCGCCATGGAAAGCCTGACCCCTTTTGGCCATATATCGATAATGCAGTTAATACTCTGACGATTGGCGATAAATACGTGTGTACGCAAGATATTCTCGTCGAGTTCGTATAAATGCGGCATTATGAAAACCCAATCAACTCGTGGCAATTATTCAACAAACACCGCGAGGCTTTATAAGGAGAGATAAATATGGGAGCGTCTCCCGTCGATATTCTCTCTAGGCGGAGGTGGTGATAGGCGTTTATCGGTATTACTCGAATTGCAGGCCGGTAACTGTAACTTTCGATAATGTGTTTAAGTAGAACGCTATCTGGTAATTGAGTTGTGTACACTCGCAGCCAATGTTTACGAGCTCTATCTCCCAGTATTACGCCTTTTTCCCATCGTCTGGGAGCGGCAATGCATTTCTTTATTATAAATCAACTGCGCTTTAGTTGGATTCAGCTTTATTCCTGGATCACCTGTTTCATTGATTGACGAAAACGATTTGCAGCTTGGCTTAGCTTTATTGTTGGATCGCATCTTTCAGCGGTTAACGCGAGTAGGTCGTATGAGTTGCAAGTTGGAGCACCCTGAAAAGAAGTGGCGAAAGTTTGGTGTAAGGCGTTTCTGGTTTCGGTATAAGCCGGCTATTTTTGTACACCGTACAGAGAACGCGCAGTGCTAATTATAATTGTTCCTGCAGATCGGCCGCGTTGAGGTCTGTCGATACACGACTGTACAAAGCCTCTCTCATAGAGATATAATGCCTAATGTTTACATTCGAATTTCTTTCGCCGGTTTATCTGATAGAAAATCATGTATCGATGCTTAGATTAGAGAAGCTACTTCTGCGCCCATTGATCTCGGCATTGTCGTACCCACTTATATACCTCTTGACCACGGAATTTTTTCACTCAGACATTTTCCCTGGCAAAGTAGGATCGATTGCTATTATCAAAATATTCCATTGATTCAGACTAGCGCGATTCGTGCTGGAAATCACCTGCTTGTCGAATTTACTATTCAATCGGTGCGATTGACGATGCGCATTTTCAATGTCGCATTTGCTAAAGCCAGCAAACGTCGATTGACCTTTCTTCGGAATATCATCTGTGATTAAAATGCATATGTAGCGTGTTATTTCCTCGCGTCTTTCAGGTTTCTCGAACAAACTGTCATTGACAAAACAATCCATCCAATTTATCTACACTATTAGATAGGTAGTCGAGAATCGGGGTCTGCAAACTTGGCAGCCGGCCAAAGATGCTAAACGGAGAGAGAAAGAGAAAGAGAAAGAGAGAGAGAGTGCTTGCTTTCACGATGACTGTTAGAATAGCTCTAGATCTTGCGGTGTGTGGGACGCAGTGAATCGCAGTTGGGAGTAATTGATAAAATTGTTTGCCCGCTTTTCGTATCAGACTAAGTAGAATGTTTCGGCGGAGCCCGGGGTGCAAGTGTCATCTGAACTCACAATGAGGGTGATACACAACCGGTTTGCAGGAGAATAACAATGGCAGCGGAGGGCCGAAATAAATATTGTCGTGAATCAAGCGAGCGTGCTTGCCAGTTGAATTATCTAATGTTTTCGTCAGCCAACTCTACCGTATCGACGAGACTTTCCTTCCGCTATGCTTATTAGCAGGCAGCGGCCACCGATAGCGGATCAACAGTCAACTTTTCAACGATATTTCGACCGAATTGCGCACGTATACATATCAATCAGAAGCTGTCGAGAATTCTATAGCAAATCGCGGTAGTATTTTCTGAAAAAATGTGATTTACACGTGCGCATTCCGGAAACAGAATGCGTTCTCTTGCAGATTGCTAGTAAGATTGCGTGATTAGCTTTGGGAAAAACACGTTTCCGTGCAAGATAAGAAAATTAGGCACGCGGCGTTTTATACGACACTACTTTGACAGGCACCTGTTTAAAGGATGTCAACTTTTTGAGATTTAATTTTTCAACTTTTCATTTTGAATTTTCAATATCGAGACTGCTCCAGCAAAGAAGCATGTAGAGTTAAAGAGGAGCGAACCTTCTCTTCTCGCTACAATTTTGTTCAGGGCAGAAGTGTATCAGAATATGTGGCCGGATTAAGAGAGCAAAGAAAGCATTGACAAGTCGATTATCAAGTAGGGAGTTCTGATCGAGGGTCATTCAATGATGGTCAATATCCTGGTGAGACGTTACAGCAAGTAGTTGAGCGGCCCAGCATCCGCCCTGCTGCATTACTTACACGTACAGCAAAGTGTTGGATGGCGGTTGGAATGAAGTGGGTTTGCGCGCGTGCTCAGGTAAAGGAAGAGCTGATGAAGTAAGCATCATCGTCGACTTACGAATAAAGAATCGGCTGGGCAGGTTTATTGGAGGGGAGGGATCGCGATCTATTGAATATGCGGCCGATTCATCTGTAGCAAGGATCTGGTGTCATGATAATAATGTCGCCGAGGTCGAAGCAGGGTTATCGGGCCACGGGACGTGTACATCTCTCGCTCCCGTTTATCAGCTACAAACGATGCTACTAATCGCGTTAACGCGTCCTTCTCGCGCGGCCGTTCGCGTGGATTCCTAGTAAATACGCCCACGCATTGAGAACCTGATGCAAATCACGTGAATCATAGATTCGAGAAGCTTCCTCGATCGTGATAGGATAAGTGATCGGCGCGGCGCGGCGCGGCGCGGCGTGCTTGAGGTAAACGCGTGTCGTGTCGGTGTCGCGTGGCGCGAGCACTCCGCTTGGTTAGAGATTGCTCGCGATAATCTGTCTCTGCTAAAATTTCCAAACCTAACACTTTCATTATTTACACAGCAAATTCTCACCATTACCCTCACCCTATCAATCGGCACCAGTTACCGTTAATCATTTCACGTACTCTACGTACGCTGTCTTGTAATTAGCTTCGATAAATAATTACGACGTGTTCGGATTTCTTGAACGCAAAGCACTTGAATTGTTGCCCATTCACGCACTGGCGAACCGCCGATATCGAGGTTGTTTTCGCCGTGCTCGGTTTACCATGTCCGTTAACAAGTATTGCTATTGTCAACTCGGATCACCTTCGGACAGGGGATTGGAACAAATTATGCCGCGATTCTCCGAGTAAATCGTTCTGCTTTAACGCGTGCTGTTATACGAGAGCGTAATATATGCTTTAAAGGAGAAGTGCCAGCGCCCTTGAGAATACAATCTTCTTTCGAGAAAAGATCTACCATGAATTACATCATTTCCTTTCGTCTTATTAGTAAATAATAAAAAAACAGGTTTTACAGGAAGCATTGTATGAAACAGCTCGTTCTGTACGTATGAAGGAAAATATCGAAATGTCGAAAAACTAAATACGCATCGTCTTGATTCCTTTAATAACATGTTTCGGATTGTGAAATTGAAACAGAGGAGGAAACTGGTCACACTGTGCTCCGATTGGATGACGGGAGCTCGTCGACACCGGGAGACTTTGATAATGCCCGATCAAAACGCTTGTTTATAATAATATCTTTTTACATGCTTGTTTTACTCCTCGAAATGTATAAGAATTGTTCATTGGGAAAGAATTCCAATTGCCATTTCGATTGGACGACATTTTTCACATGTTGCATAGTGCAAACACTAACTAGGGCAACATGTAAGTATAAATCAATGCTTGCAGACAGGAATCTTATATAAAGCATTAGAAAACAAGGAACTCCGATAGGCAGCAATCTGCATTTGTGTATTGATCATTCGAACCTTCTTCTTTCGAAAGCGCGAGCGTATAAAAACATCATTGCGAAAGAGAAAAGCGGCAAAGATGATGTAAAGTGGGATTTCTTTAGTATTATTTTAGTACGAGAAACGATGAGAAGCGTAGCACAGTTTACTTAAGCGTTCCGTGAAGGTTTACGGAAGGCAATATTAAAAGATATCGTACAGTCTGCGTAAAGCTATCTTCCCCGCTCCTCGCGTTCGGAGTAGTACGTAAATGAGGAAAATGAAAGTATAATGTGAGAGAAGGAGTACAATCGTGGTAGTCTTGTTGGTCGTGTTCGATTCCGAAGAATAAACTGATATCGCATAAAAGTAGAGCGCGCTTAGGGGTACGGTATCGAAGGAATTCAGGAGAATACCACACAATTTCCTGTATCGGATGATATATGCACACTTATGCTCGCCGATAGACGAGCGGCGACATGTACATATGTACGTAGATGTATGTATGTATAGTCGCTCTGCTCGCCTTCGTCTCGATTACTCTTAATTAACGTATCTGGAAGTGAGAACTGGCGGGATCTACTTCCCAGATGGTTGTGTCTAACTGTAGGGACATTAAATAGTTATCTCGTTAGCGATTGTTGCTTGCGTCAGCGGTGGAGCAGGCTGCTGTTTTCACGCGATTGGAAATAAAGGAGGCAGTGTCATGAGGGACAAACGAACCCCGGCGGATAATGAGCGGCGAGCCAAAGAATCGAGCTACACATTGCGTACCTCGTACACTACGCTATCGTCCACCAAGCCGCATTGTATGCACTCGTGATTGCGGAACGTAGTATGATTTACAATGCGTATTTTGTTTCGACACCGCAAATTTCTCTCAATAATCTAACGTCGATATGATATAGAATAACGTTGATGTGTATTTTGATGCCTGAGACAATTGAAACTTTATTGGCAGATCGATATAGCCGGCTTTCTGCTGAGTCGCATCTACGTCGATTTAGTATTTGCCAAGTTATATGTGTATAGTGGAATTGAATGATCCCTAGTTATCCATAGCAATTGAGCAGAGATCTTAGTCTTTACTTAAGACAGGAACAAAAATAGAACGCGATACATACGTTGAGGTATATGCAAGCAACGATATCAAATGCTTCCGAACGAAACTTTGTCATATTTTATCCTTTGGAACTTTGAACGAACTATTGCGTAAAATCATTTCATTAGAACGATGTCGTTTCATTGTTGCCAATTTTAGGCATCCGTATAATCGAAGTCGCTGTTACTAGCACTGAGTGCCGTTCCAAGTTTTCATTGCATGAAACCCTCAAAGAGTATTGCATCTCGTGCCGGTAGTTATTCCAGTGTTTCGTAGTATATGCACGAAAGAACGAACATTAGTGCTATTTCTGATGCAGGTTGTAGCTGTACACGTGGAACCCAACATCTTCGATTCTTATTACAATGGTTGCTGCAATGGAACATTCTGGCCGCTTTTCCACTCGATGCCTGATCGAGCAACCTTCATTGCCGAGCACTGGCGCGCTTATTGTGCTGTCAATGAGGAATTCGCTGCTAAAACTGTGAGTTCACAGTTGAAGTGTTGAGAACTTGAATATTCAGGAACTGTTCAGTTTTATTAACGGGGCAAAAACCATTTAGGTCGGTGCGCTTGAACAAATTCATAAAGAACAAGAAAAACAGCCGAACGGTACTCCGTTGGTCTGGGTGCACGATTATCACTTAATGTTGGCCGCGAATTGGATCAGGCAGGCAGCTGAAGAGAAAAGCTTGAAACTGAAGCTGGGCTTCTTCCTTCATATCCCGTTCCCACCATGGGACATCTTCAGACTCTTCCCATGGGCTGATGAAATCCTTCAAGGCATGCTTGGTGAGTAGCTTACTCCATCGCGTTGTTACCAAATCTTCTTCTTGAATCAGTTTTTTTACAAACAAATAATTGGACTAGGTTGCGACATGGTCGGATTCCATATTCAGGATTATTGCCTAAATTTCGTTGACTGCTGTCAGAGATGCCTTGGATGCAGAGTTGACCGGAAGAACCTGCTTGTCGAGCATGGAGGGAGAACAGTTCGTGTTCGACCACTTCCTATTGGTATACCATTTGACAGATTTGTCTCGCTGGCCGAGACTGCGACTAAGGTCATGCTGACCAACCAGAAAATCGTTTTGGGTGTTGATCGCCTCGATTATACGAAAGGCCTCGTTCACAGATTGAAAGCCTTCGAAATGTTACTGGAGAAACACCCCGAGCACCGTGAACAGGTGAGCATATTAAGAAGCATTTATGCCTACAATAGTTTCGCACCATCGTGACAGAATTTTAAAGAGAATGTTTCAATTAGGTCACAATGCTTCAAATCGCCGTACCGTCACGAACTGACGTCCGCGAGTATCAAGACTTGAAACTGGAAATGGATCAATTAATCGGGTGTATAAACGGCCGCTTCACCACCCCTAATTGGTCCCCAATTAAGTACATTTACGGTTGCGTTAGTCAAGACGAATTGGCTGCCTTTTACAGAGATGCAGCTGTAGCCCTTGTTACACCACTCAGGGATGGTATGAATTTAGTGGCTAAAGAGTTTGTTGCCTGCCAGATCAATACACCACCCGGTGTACTGATTGTTTCACCATTTGCTGGAGCGGGTGAGATGATGCATGAAGCTCTAATATGCAACCCCTACGAGATAGACGAAGCTGCGGAAGTTATTCACAGGTGCGACGAAGCTGCAACAACATATGTCTAGATGTCTAGAGTAATAAATCCAATTAACCGGCCACATTTTTATACAATAATTCATTACTTTTAGAGCCCTTACAATGCCAGAGGATGAGCGTACATTAAGAATGAACCATTTACGTCGTCGCGAGAGAATATATGACGTTAATTACTGGATGAAATCCTTCTTACAAGTAATGGGATCATTAGAAGAGCGCGACTCCGTAGGTGCCACGACGATGCAACCAGTGACCATGGATGATTTCGACGACTACTTGAGCAAGTAGGTATCAACAGAGTTTCCCGATGTGCATGACTGGGCCCGACCAGAGCATGTGCTTACGCGGGATCTAGTATGTAGACACGAATGCGTGCCATAGCAGCACGCTTTACTTACAAATTCTGCCATGAAATAACCCAAAAAACGTTGTATTTGTATGATCGCCGCTATAAATTAATTGCAAGTTGCGATTTGGGCGTACACGTTGGAGATAACATATAAAAACGGGTATGCCAATCGCTGGGAACGCTTAAAGAGAAGACTATAATAATGCGTCGTAAATTAATAATACTATTTTCAACACTAAGATCATTACACTATTAAATTCAGCATGAGTTTGGTTACGTCGCAGCGTGGTGTAAATTCTGTCAACGCTTCACACAGTATGAATCAACAGCGGAATTTTACAAGAACGTTTGGTTAACCGCACATACCTATTTGATGGGAATATACTCTGGTCTCGAAAATTCTGTGTTATGAGGAAGCAATTATTAAGAGAGCCTTGTAATATGGGACACTTAGGCTCGGTCGCGGGTGCATCGATGAAGATGTCCGCAAGACCGCATCCTGAATATGCTTTTGGAAGACGGCGGGCCCGCGCGGAGCGATTGCGACCGGACTCATGTTGAAAGCCGGGTAACGTTCCAGTGATAACACATGTCCCCTAGGTACATCGGCGACAATCACAAACTGGCGTTGCTCCTGGATTACGATGGTACTTTAGCGCCCATCGCAACGCACCCGGATCTCGCAATCTTGCCTTTGGAGACGAAAAACGTTTTGCAGAGGCTTTCTAACATGTCCGATGTTTACATAGCTATTATATCGGGCAGAAACGTGAATAATGTAAAATCCATGGTGGGCATAGAGGGTATCACGTATGCAGGTAATCATGGTTTGGAAATACTACATCCGGATGGAAGTAAATTTGTACACCCAATGCCAGCTGAGTTGGAAGGCAAAGTTGCAAACCTCATGCAGACACTGCAGGATCAAGTACGTGGATTCTGTTTTTAATATTCATGTAATGGTAAGGTAACTGCACAGATAAGTGTAAAAAAATATTTCAAAACTATAGGTTTGCAAGGACGGCGCATGGGTGGAAAATAAGGGCGCACTATTAACCTTCCACTATCGTGAGACTCCGATGGAATGTCGTCCTCATATGGTTGATCAAGCAAAGAAGTTAATTGAAGATGCGGGATTTAAAGCTTGTGCCGCGCATTGTGCCATAGAAGCGAAACCCCCAGTAGAATGGAATAAAGGTCGTGCCTCTATTTACATTCTTCGCACAGCTTTCGGCTTAGATTGGAGCGAACGCATCAGAATTATTTATGCTGGTGATGATGTTACTGATGAAGATGCTATGAAGGTATGTGTTATATTAGGTTTTATACGACTCTAAGCGTTGAATCAATATAAATAGAGATATCTTTTGTCTTTGTCTACAGGCGCTGAAAGGTATGGCTGCTACATTTCGTGTAGCTTCATCGCACATTATTCGCACATCGGCCGAACGACGTTTACCGAGCACGGATTCAGTTTTGACCATGTTGAAATGGGTAGAGAGGCATTTGAGCAGACGCAAGCCTCGCAATAGCACCGATATCCCTCCAAGATTCCGCCGTAGCAGCGCCGGTATTACTATGGAAATGTCATACACACCGACGAACGCAGTTCTTGATTCGTAGGTGTTGCCCTACGGTTATTTACTAGTACATCAACTGTGCCTTCAACAGGAAATATATGTCACACACTATGATATACTCGTAGAGTGAAGTGAAGTCAAGTAAGTGAGAAGGATGAAGAACGGAAAGGAAAGAGGAGGAAATGGTTCTAACGAGCAAATAACGTCGCGCTAACTGTATGATCCATACAGATATTGAAGAGACTGTTGTTATTGGATAGTCGAATGAGAACGAATTGATTCTACAATTGAGTTTAGAATACACCCGTTTTTGAGGATCTCTAGTTTACCCACAAATCAGGCACTGAACATTTGTAATCAATCTAATAGCTTTAGGGTTTCCATGTTCTACGGTAGAGTTTCAGTTGGTCATATGTGACAAATTATCGTAATGCTGGAGAATCAAATCGTTCTGTCGACTATCCGGCGTATAACTGATGTATTTCCAGTAACGGGTTGGACGCTTGTAGCCCGAAATGTTCATAGCTTCCGAAATGAAAGTCAAAAATACTTACTATAAATGTTTCCACGCCCCAGCAGTAACTGTTTTCAGTTTCGGCCTTCAAACGCAAAGGCTAGTGTATTCTGGGGGTTATATGAATATAATAGCCGAATCTTATCTCACGGGCTCAATGTCGCATTCAACTATACGTTTACTCAAAGTCATAGTATTTAGGTAATTTAGCTTTAGATTTATGTTGCTCAAACCAAAAAAATCAACAAATTGCTGTTACTTTCGTAAATCGTCCGTACTCAGTCGCACATTCGTCAAAAGTTTACAAAATCTTAAAGGCAGAAATACGATCGAGGTATTTCTAATTTCTCTTGCCGAAACTGGTTGCTTTTTGCATGAGTGAAACCAATGTACTAATCTTCGTGGAGAATTCTAGAGGATTCTTAATATACCGAACCTTACAAAACCTACGATAAAATTATCATAATCTTCGCCGGTGCACTACTGTAGTTGTTTAGAGAGCGTCTGCGATATCTATGATGTTGATTACACTCTTCAAAGAATCCGAACTCAATCTGTTGTAAGTGTTACGGTATGAATGTCAATGTTATAACATGGGATTTCATCATATATCGTAAGAGAAATTAAGGACCCTACCAATTCGTTTAACCATTCCATCAGAAAAAAGAGAAAACAGAAGAATGCCAATCTGACTGTCACAACGCGCGCAATACACGCTATTATAATAAGATACGACGATTAGGTTTAGAGAGATACACGGCTGTAAACGAATGAACACTTGTACACCATTTGTGTGAGGATCATTACGCAGATGTACATAAAATTAGATTAAAGAAATGTTGTGTTTCGAAATTACATGTGCGCGATAATACCAGCGAAAAATATTGAAACCCACATTGAACTACACTTTTTCTAAATAATATAAGTGGCGCAAAACTCTGGTGTACTATATGAATTTTTTTCTAACGTAAAACAAATTATGTAACGTTAATGAAAAAGAAAATACTATTCAACGGGTCTACTAGAACATTTTCAAAATCACTTACATGGGTTCGCTTTTCATCACATCTTCCAATGGTAAACTCGAAAAATAGATGGACTTCCATTCATTACATTGGATAGGCCAAACAGTCATGGGAAAAGAAAGCTATCACAATTTTCAAAAGGGCACATAAAATAGGTAGCTCGGAGTTTTCCTAATACAATGATCAGTACAAATACCAAGTCTGGAAAGGTAACCAAGATTTTTTACGACATTTACTATAAAACAAGATTACTGACTGTTATGTGTGTTCCACGGATTAAGAAAAAAACCTTATCTTCATAAGTTTTATGAAGATATCCTATACTAAAGTCACAGTATTCTGAATAATAATCCAGATAAGTTGCATCTAATGCACTACAGGAGACAGGAGTTATATACATATTGATATTTAAATACCTAAAATATACACATCAGCGCATGAGGACATATGCATACGATAGATACAGCTAATATTCGTGATTGGAGATGTTGATAGACTATTTGTTACGTATGTACACGTATATTTTTATATCACCGACACTGGAATACGGAGTAGAAGAGTGTGGTTCACATAATGAAATTCCTGAAGAAATATTAAGAGAAATTTGGAAAAAAAGAGGAACAAAACACAAATGATCCGTATAACATTTTTGCTTATTTTCGTTTTGGCTTTCCATCTTTTCTTTCATTGTACTTAAGAATATAAGCTGTAAACTTTTCATAAGGAAAGAAAATTGCCAAAGCGTCTACCGTCTATGCATTTTCTTATTTTGCTTTTTACTAATAATAATTTCTCTTCAAGTTCCTCTTTTTATTCACTGTTGTTTAAACGTCGTCCATACATTTGCGATTGAAAGTTTGATACCTTTATTGTCGCACTCTGTTTTGTACTGACTCGTTCACTAATTCTCCCAACCTGCTACTTGTTTATGCTTGCCTTCACTCAAATTCTATCGATTGCTCCAGTGTTTCGCAGAACCGATTGTGAAGTGAGTATGTAAATCTATATCTTCCAGGATTTAGTATCGTGGATGCCACTCGACATGTTTCGGCAAGATTCTCCCACGACTCTAATATTTTCGTATTTTGATCTTGGTATTTATTAGTCAATTATTATTGTCCCCAGTCAATAAATAGCAAACAAATAAGGAAGTGCAAATGCGGCGATGAAACTCGAAATTCGAGGTAATTTGCATGGGAGGGAAACGCGGAATCCTTACCGTTAGATCCACTTACCGTTAATAAACGTACACAATATGTATGTATATCCGATATCATATCTCTTTGAAAGTATTTAAAACTAGAGATCGCTATTTCACGTGTATTTAAAAACACGTGTACACGTGTATCACAAGCATGCGAACTTCAATCCGTGTAACTTTTAGTACACGGGTACCCGTGTATCAAATTCTTTTGTTTCACGTGCATTCAAATTCACGTGCGTTAAGAAGTACACGTGTATTAACACATCTGGCGCGGGAAGCGACTGAAGTCGTTTTGCCCGCTACACGGTAAGATTTTGATGGTAAAGCACCCGCGCAAGATATGTTAACTGCACAAGTGTATTAACGCTGATGCCTATACAGGGTGTCCCAAAAATGTTCAACATCACTATAGCCATCTTGTTGGTAAGGGGGCGGGGATGATGATGCCGTTTTTAAAAATTTGCGTTAGGCCTCCAATTCCGAGTTATTCAACAACAAAGTTAGGTAGCGCCCACTGAGCTCTTGGCGAGTCCTGGCCGGTTATGCCTTGCTCCTAGAAAACGGGAGGTGACAGAAAAGATCTTGAGTGTGGGCCTGCGACAATTACTATGGAGGACCGGCGGATGCTCAACCACTCGATTCCTTCCAAACCGGGGAGGAGACCCTTGCATGTGCCGTCTTGAAGACCGAGCACGCCACGGCACGGCATCGCCCTACCGACACTCACTTACTTTGACTTTCTTCTTGCTTTCCCTTTTTCGTAATACACGCTTGCGATAACTGATATCCTTGATTAGTTGTTTCGCGACTCCCGACTAAATCCAGTTAAATCCGTCCAAATCCAGTGAATCCAATTTATCAGGGGCCTATGACACATCTTTTAGAAGTATCGAAGTGGTGCCGTGACAAAACGTTGGACCTGGAACCCTGAGGATTCGAGTTCAATTCCTCCCCGTCGCGGATTTTTTTTTTATTTCCTTGTTCAATATCCAGCAGTGGTAATATCTTCTCTTTTATAGTTTTACGCCTTTTCTCCGACATTTTCATGTTCCCTGCACATGTATGCGATACGTAAGGTCTCTGAGGAGTTGTTTGGCGACTCCCTAATAAATTTGAATGAATTTTAACTTTTTTAACTACCATTGAGCGAACATTATTGAACTTGCATTAACGATTATAGGGTACCTCGTAACATTAATCCATTCATAGTTTATTTCATTTAACTCTCGCGTTGTTTTTGCATTTCTACGGTGGTTTTGTAAAAAGCGCAAAAAATTGCACCACAGCCGGGAGCCGAACTCTGGTCCACAAGGTCACCAGCTAATTGTTTTGTCGCAAGACTATCGCGGCTTTCATACAGGGATGCTCTTCCAGCATTTGGTAAAGTTGGTTCACAGGAATATATTAAGAATACAAGTATACGTGTATTCAAAGATTGGGCAATATTATTGAAGAGAAGAGAGTTTTACAAGAAACGGTAAGCTGTGTAAAATACGAAACACAATAATGAAAAGAAAGCTTTTGAAATACGGTTTATAATCTAAAAATTAATGGTTCTCCAGTTTCTAACCTTTTTGGAGGGCTCTTTAGAATTCCATGTACATACAATAGCATTGAAGTAAATATTTGAGGAAATAAAGTATAAATGTGTGAATACGCGTGTACATTGCAAAATACGAGGACATATTAATATGCGTGTACTCCTTCATACACGTATCTATGTTAATACACGTGTATTTAATTACACGTGAATTAGCAAAAGTTAATACACGGATATCCGTGTACTAAAAATTACACGAATATACGTACGGACAATTTCAATACACGTGTATACGTGAACACGTGTATATTTAATACACGTCCAAAAGCATGATCTCTATTTAAAACGTATGTGTATATCTACATGTATGGGATATATGTATATCAAGAAATTCGTGCATGCATATGTTTATGCGTCCGCACATAGAATCCTATAATGTGCACTTAATCGAATCCCATGAAGAAGTCATCTACGTTTCGTATGAGCACTTAGTATGTAGTTCAATATATATATATATATATATATATATATATGTACTATACAATCGTGTGTATTCATGAGTGCATGCGTAAACCATGTAGGACGTGTGGTATTTGTCTACCAAGAAAAGTGTAGTTTACCCGCTTGGCTGTAAAGGAAAGTCGAAGAAGTGTAAAAATAAAGACCGTTTACAGAATTTCTCGGCTGGAACTATTTCTCTGCATACCCATTATTAGAATTTATTATAGGCAACAGTCAAAATTGCTACACCAATTGGATGCGTGACTGATTAGTAGGATAAAGCAGCATTCAACTTTGGACTTTAATAAAAGGGTGTTCAAATTTGATTGAGCTATCGCTTGTTACAAGACGGTAACCTTTGATATCGCGACGTATCAAATAGCGATTATGCGGATTATGGCAGTTTCAACAAGTTAAGAATCACCGATACCACTGAACCTCGTGCATCTCCTTGGGATAAGGGTAATTACATAAATCAATTATCGTTAGCAGCTAGATTTCGGCCGAGGCGTAATCCGTATTTTGATAATTTAATAGCTGATATGAAACAATTACTCCAAAATATGGTCTGGCTCTCGAAAATGATGGCTTCGAACCAGTCAAAAACTGCAATCAATCATAATTATCACAGTGGAATGGCATATGTATGATGGATAGCTGAGTTAGCGGGAGGCAAGGCTACAAGAGAAGGTAGTAGAGGAGTTCGGCTATACACATGTATAAAAGATCGGAGACTCGTGGCGAAAGCTGGCAGAGTATTATTGACTTTCGAGCTATCCTCCGACAAAAGGCCACTTTGAAACGGGCACTGGGCCAATATCGTCGGAAACATCCAAATATTTTCATTAGAGTACTATGCACGCGGCGACAGGAAGAGGGTAGACCGAGTCGGAGAGGCAGCCCTGCGATTTTCACGGTCGTTCAGAAATCGTTTGAGCTTTTTTCAGAAGATGGCAGAAGGACGCACGGGACTGGATCGAAGAGAGGAGCATTTATTATCCGAGTGCTCGGCCTCGATGCCTGGAGGAGATCCGGTCAATGCGGCAGTAGCGCATAAAGAGCCGGATTACACGGTGTCCATTTCAGGGTGTATAAGGAGCTGGTGTTTGCGGTAAGTCTTCCGCAGAGCTGGCCGACCTACCCTGCACAGCCTCGCAGGGCCATTATCTTCGCTGTTTTGCCGATTCAATTGTGTGTGCGAAGAAAGGCGGCGTTTAACAAGAGTTTAATAAAAGGCAAACAGCGGGGTCGCCTGATCTCTCCCTTCTCCATCGCTCTTTCTCCACTAGCCCTTCCCTTCTATGTGCATCCTACATCCTGCCTGCTCTCTTCCTCGTTCGAGTTGCACCTTCTCGCTGTCTGCAGCATTTCACTATTTTCGCCCTCTCTTTCTGAAGGGATTACGCGGTCGAGCAAAACACGAGGATGCAGTGGCCGAGGATGAAGAAAGGGAGGACTCGAGAAAAGATCCCAGCTGGCACGCACGGGTGGATCCATCGACAACTGATTCCCTCTTTTCTTAGTCCCTTTCACCGAATCCTCGTGTCTAGCCCAATCCAGACGAATCTACCCTAGAGCTCTCTGGCGCACGGCCGCCCCTCTTCGCACACACCCTTCCGCCCAACTATCAGATCATAGAGATAGAGATAGAAGAAGGTCTGGCGCAAAGCTATTATTTCGCTGTCGCCTATTAATAAGACTGACTTTCGTTTCTCCCAAGAATTCTATGATTGAGTTGAGTAATGTAATTTCAGAGTGGGTAAGCCACAGGTGATCGGTTCTCGTAATCGGCATCGTTTAGAATTGCAAGAAGGGGTGGGAGGCAGTAACCGAAGTAAGTCAGTAACCCAATGGAAATGTGCCCTTGGCTATCGGGATCGATCTGGTCCGATGCAATTATCCAAACGCTGAATCTTTTATCGCGGTGAAACAATATCGTATTTTCACTCCAAACAACATCGCGGTATCGTGCATTGGAAAGGCCAGGGCCGCGCTGCGCTGCTCGTCTCGTCCACTTGTATTTTCTGTTGACATAACGTATAATAGAATAATCTGCATTACCAGAGTGCCAGGACTGCGGGGCAAAAGTGCTGCTACATCCTTATTTTGTCGTCTGCGAAGCGCCGCCGCCGCCACCGCCGCCACCGCCGCCGCCGCCCCAATGGTTATTCTTCTCTTCGATAATACGCCCTCCACTCACTTTTATTGAATAGAATAATAACGAGCACCGATGAAATCCTCTCCTACGCTCCTCTCCCATTCCATTCTCGCACTAAGCCGCACATGAGAAGCACTTCGCAGTCAGAGGAGTAAAAATAAAGCTGCGAGAAGCACAAGCACCCGCTATTCCAATTAAATGAAGCTCATTTTAAGAGAGCATCAGCTTCTCTCGTCACCGTTGCAGGCGCTATCGCGTAAATACTAACAAACACACTTAATCCTCGAGCTTTCACGTGCTTAGGATTTGTCAGGTGTTAATACTCATAATAGTAATTCTGTTTTTTTTAGCAAAGTGATAGTTCATTAGTGGGAAAGTAATAATGTAAGCTTGCTTCATTCGCAAATTGGAAAGTGGGCTTGTTTGCGCGAGAGATCTGATTCGTGAGTAATGACATCTCGAGAATCCTTCCCACTCGGGGAAAATGGGGGTAATCCAGTCCTACACGGAAAGCACATTGCGCGTTCCGAGGCATAAGTCGGAAAATCAACAAATCTACCGGGATTAGATAACATCCCCTAGGTTTGGTGGCCTGTCGTTTATCCGCTGACGGATCCCGAGAGTAGTCCAGTCCCCCTTCTCTGTTGTCGCAGCGAGTTATTGCTATCACTTAGCGGAATCCGCACTGACTCAGATAGCTTCAGAGTCTCTTAGGTGCTAGTGAAAAAATCGAAATGAACTTTCCTTTCTACAACAGCCGCACCAAGTCATTAAGCATTATATACTCCCTAGCATCGGAAATACCTCCGCCGAGATAATTAATGCATAATTGAATACCAGTGGAAGCCGCGGATTAATAATTGCTTTTCTCTGAGAGCCGTATTAATTGAGTCAGAGACATGCATTGGTTTCTAGTCTGGTGCACGATATATGTGTAATTAAAACTTTTCATTAAGCACAAGAGAGGCATCAACTATTAGCGAGGGAATGTCGTGTCCGGGGAAATAATTGTATCGCGTGCTTCGCAATATCGATTTTGATTTCTTCCCTGGGATAAGATTGACACCCATCAATTTTGTTCCATGCTCGGGCGCCAATTAATCAATGTCATCGATCTAGTTCCACTTTGTGGCACATCTTGCGACTACAATACAGCGCGCGCGCGCTCGCGTCCGTGCTTCCGCTCGCTTTGCCCCTGGCTCACCCTCGCCGACACCCGCGCCAACACCCTCACCCTTTCGCTCGTGTTCTTCATTTTTTTGCATGGCCAGCCGGTTGAAAAGGAATAGGCGAAACCCGTTAATTGTTTCCGCGGTGAAAACAGCAGCCAGCATGGCTGACAGCCGACAGCAACGCATTTTAAGCAGACACGCGTGCGGAGGTATGTGCCCCGTTGCACTGCGGCCTGCATCTACACAGATGCGTCGATAGATATATGTATAGGGCAGCGTGAGTGTATACCGTCCTGCCGATATGTCCGTCCAATTATGGAAAATTAATTGGCGATCGGTGGACTCGGGGCGATGGAAACATAGCTCCGCGGCTCGAATAAACTTCCTTTGTATTCTGATCAGCCTGTCACAGCGGTGTAATAATTAAAGTAATTAACGTTCGAGCCAGTAAATTTGCGATTGCCCGGCGCATCCCGGCATTCTAGCGCAGAATAAACAATTAGTCACAGTATGGCGAGTCCGCTGGAAGCTGACAGGCGGTTTCTCTGATGAACATACTGAAAGGACCTTCTTGGTTGTTGAAATCGTCATACAGGCACAGAATAATTTAGGATGGTTCTTGATCGAGATTCACAATTATTCTAATAGGTTCTTCCAACTTCTATATATGATAATGAACTAAGTTTTAAAGATAGCTTGGGATTGCTAGGTGGAAAAAGGACGCTTAACTTGATCCGCGAGGGGCAAATATTGACGCGGTGTATCCAACTCCGCTAATCCTCGGCGAGCTCGAAGCGCTGTTCTCCAAAGGATCTACTCATATAGATTACTTCTCGTTTTTTTGGTCAGAATTCGGCGTCTTTGATAACCTTTAGGAGTGCCGGCGAGGCCGGCCCTTCGCGTTCCGAGTATACGATTTTCCGGCGAGGAAAAATATTTACCCTTTAAGTTAAGAGAAGCAAGGCCGGAGCAGGGTTACGTCTGAATAGGTACCCGTACCCTTCGAGATACGCCCGGGGAATATTTGCGCCGGCTTGCTAATGTTCACACTTCGCCGATTTCTCTCTGACTTACAGCAGTAATAATTCCGCCGGCTTATCTTTACGATATCGTGCATTGCCGTCGTTGCAAGCTTTCCAGCGGCAACTACTCATAATTCCTTTCTTCCTTCTTTCAGCATTGTACCGTCTGCACGCGCAGGTGTTTCACAAATCGGGAGATATGATTACAATTATGAGCGCCAGTAGATAGGAAAGCAGTGAGGTGTAAAGGAAAATTGAAGAGCCTAGTGGTGGATGAGGAAACGCTAACAGTGCCTAACAGGTGCTCCAATGGATGACACGATTCCCAAAGGGTTTGCTCTCCTCGGTATCGAGCCATTCCACTGCGCCAAATTCCAAACTTCAACCCTCTCCACGGCGCGGCGGAGAAGTTTTTAGCGTCGATCTCTCGCTTCTTAAGCCATGCTAGGCCGACCGCGCCTCTATTCCAGGAGTCTCGGTTTGCCCGGCAAATTGTAAGGGTGGACATCCCACGGCGTGCCGATTCTCGCCGAGATAAAGCGAAGGAATCTGTGGAGACAGCGCGGCGGCGCGCCACGTCGAGTAAAGGCAGCTTGAATAGCTAGGAACCGGATAATTCGAGGGATCAATTTCCATTGGCTTCTGGTAGCGGCTCACTTACTCTCTTTCTCTCATTGGTAGCGAGGGAGTCGCGGCGAGTATTTGCCCACCTCAAGGTAAAAAGGCGCTCAGTCAAGTGTAGAACGGAGCTAACGAGGGCGCGCAAGCACCGCAAGCACCGCAAGCGTCGAAGAGCCGTCGTCGGCGTCCTCGGCGTCCTCGGTGGCCAGGTATACTTTGACACTGAGACTGCTGGCACCCCTCGTCCTAAGCTGGTCTAGGCTAGCACGGACCATCCAGCAACGAATTCTCGATCCCGCCGAAGGCGGCAGAACATCCACTTAGCACGCCGCTTAGATGTGAAAACATCTGTATTGTCGCTGCATTAGCGCCAGGGATTCGGCCTCACTGATTATTCCCAGGATAAACTATAATCACCCGCCTTCTCCTACCAACTTCCGCCTTTCTAATATCTAAGTAGATAGTAGATGTATAGAAATGTAAATATCTAAACATGCTCTATCTTGTATATTACCATGTACATTAGCATAAGAAAAGAAGCGAATTGTAATACATTGCAATTTATCCGGCGAGCTGTGTTTCGAGGAAGCACTTGTTGTTTACCCGCAGCAACTCGCGCCTCTGCAAGCGAAATCATTTCTCGACAGCGAAGCTTTCAATTACGAGATAAAGTAGCGTTGCCAATTGAGAGTTGTAATACCTCGCGCACACCAGTTCTTTATTGGTTATTGAACGCGAGTACTACCGTCTGCCGGCGGCTGCTTTGCGCATTCAATGAGTAATTTTCTTATTTTCAGATTACACATTAGGATGTACTGTCATTGTACTATTCTACAATGGGAGCTCGTATTATTTGTTGCTTTGACAATTGTATAAGTCGCTGTACCGATTCAACCCTTTGTTGTACCATTTTATTCGTCGAAATCTGGTTCCACGAGTCTCAAGAACAGTTGCAATAGCCAATCGACAAAATATCATTCATTGATATTTTGATGAACATTGATTTGATGGTTCGAAAAAGGAATGGTCCAAACTTTGAATCAGCCGGCAAGAGGTTAAGAGAGAGGATCGACATTTCGGAGAATAATAAGAGGCGAGTTTAAGATGGTTCTGGTATTGATTGGATTAAGGATAGTACTGGCAATGAAAATCACGAATTGGTCGAAGAAAGCTTTCCTGGCGGTGACTGGTGCAGAGCCTCGTGTCACGCTATCCGCAGTTCGCGGGATATAACAACAGGCTAAACCGGTGGGTACATATGGAATATGGGATCCGGCCTGTACGGATAGGGCCGCGATTAACGTACGGATTAGGATTAAGGTTGGCAGAGATTTGGTAGGAGCAGTAGGACGGAGGAGCGTGGATGGAGACGGTCGAAGGTACATACATACATAGACAGGGCGCAAGGGCCACTTACAATGTTGGTAGTACGTGCGCGCCCCATGAAAAAACCTTTTCACGCTCGGTTCTCCACGTATCGCATCAGGATACGCCCCTCTCGGGGCCGGCCATCCAACAATGATCGCCCATAGTCAACGCACATTACAACGGTTTTATGTTGTTAATGCGGATGCATTGGCTGGGATTTGAATAATTGAAGAGATCTGTCGGATCAACGGTCTAGGAAGGAGAGGCCGAGTGCGGCGGACATTCGGCCGATCATCCGAAATCTCATATCAAATTCCATCTGACACGCCTTTTACTCTCCCATTCAATGGCCCTCATATCCGCAAACTATATGTATGTACAATTCCTCCCTTTATAATATAAGCGTCTTCTCATTAATACCAGGCGCTTGTAATATGCGTTAAGTGTAGAATTGCTTACACGCCGGCCTGGCTAATGAGAGATGTGATGTAATACGTGCAAGTCACATTATTACCCTAACTTCAAAGGCCTTCAACATCAGTGACTTCCAACTTCCAACTCATAAACGTCACTAATTTCGGCTGCTGTTACTCCATTCCATATCAGAGTCAAGCAATTAACATTAAAACGGTGTGGGATGAATTTCTCATTGAGCTGTCAATCGCGTGTATCTTCAAGCGACGGGGATAAAACCGATACACCGTAAACGCATACTTACTATTGCTTTTTCCTTGGCACCTTTTACTGTAGCACAGTCGCCGTGGCACAACTCGATAATTGAAAACAGCGCAGGAAAGTGCGTCGAGTCGAGCGGGACTTATGAGCTCCGGCAGTATTTACCTCACTAAATCCTGTTAAGTAGACAGGCTAATAAACCAGAGCGATGTTAATATAACAATCAAAGTCATCCCGGGAAAGTCGAGTGCTTTCGGGGTGGAGGAGAGTTGCGAGTGCGAGTAATTTGGCAATTCACGTTTCGACACGGCGAAGAACCGGTTATGATAATACGCGAGACGCCTTGCAATTATCCCCAGAACATACATACATCTTTGGCACGTATCGTTTGTTGTTGGTTCTCCTTTTTACGGTCGTGTTAAGAGGAAGAGGAATATGGAGAAAGAAGGTGAAATTATCCCGTTGTAGCCATGGCCGTTTTTTCCTCTCGATCCATCCTCATACTACATATTTCTTTGCTTCCTGAATGGCACCGCGCGTTTCCGCCACCCACTAGATTCTAGATCGAGAGAATGCTGTGTGTACCGCGATGGGGAGCATTCTACCGGTCCATCCAGCAAGCCTCCCTCCCCCTCCCTCGCTTGAGATCTCGACTGTCACCAGGAGGTCGCACCATGGATTGCCCCCTCCCGGAACCAACCTAGTCAGTTCAGGCACACTGCTATTCTCTCTCACCCTTCCTTCCTTCCTTCCTTCCTTCCTTCCTTCCTTCCTGCAACACTCGCACTCGCTCTCTCCATTTGAGTATGTCTGTCGTTCTCTGTGTCGGAAGGCAGGGGCTGCCGAGCGAGCGAGCGAGCGAGCAGAGGGTGGTGGGAAACTGGTCGGAGCCATGCCAAGCCACGCCTTCCTCCCTTGGCGTGAAAACCACCCCAGACATACTCAGCCGACTGTCTCTCGCTGGCACGTAACACCGCCGATCGCGAGACACGACGGATCCTGTAAATCTTGGACGAGACGATCACGTGCCATGAGAGGACTACTAGCCGAACATCCGAGCCAAGTCACGTGTAATGAAGAGTTGGCCAAAAGCTGTTGAGAACATTCCGCGGATCAACTTCTCTTCGCTTCTACTGACCACACGTTTCGTTGAACCTGCTGACGTGAACGTGCCGCGATATCAACTCTCCACCGATTTGTTCAACAGGCCTACCGATCGCCACTGATTCCAGTTGAAACGAAGAAAGATACCTTATGAGCAATAGCTGCTCGAATGTGATACAAGTGCAATAGAAAGGGAAGAGGGGAGGGTTGCTTTGGAGTCGATCTTTTTTCGCTAGAACGGACATTTTCTAACGGGAAAGGTGCATTATCAAGAACGGAGTATTGGAGTAAGGAATAGGCAGAATCATCCCGTAACATGGTAGAGAGTACCTTTGCGGGTGATTCCCCTAGATCTCGTTCCCCGATGACAGAGCGCTCGAGTCCGCCGCTTCAGGCTGGTCCCGGTATTTCCGGCTACGGTCACCGTTACCTCTACAACTACTCGCCCGAAACTCTCCAACAGAAATTAAGAGCTCACGAGGCCCAAAATAATACCACTGACAGACGTCACGATGGAGATAGCCACGAAAGAACGTTCTCCAGAAGTCCAGGAAGCTCCGACGAGGCGAAATACAGACCGCGCGAATTATCAAGACCCAGTGCGTCGGCCACAATGTCATCGCCTACGTCGCTCTTCACCATCGACAGTATTTTAGCACCTAGGCCCATGGGAAGTATACCACCCTCGAGTACCAGTGCTTTGAACACCATGATGCAAAGCCCCGAGAGTCTCACCTCGCCGTCGAGAACAGCGACGATGCATCCACTTCAGCAGCAGTTGCACCACTTTGCATTTAGCTCCGCCGATTTCCTCGGTAAGTCCATTTATTATGCAGATCGATCAAGTGCACCTTGCTTTTCAAGGGAGATTTTGAAAGTACGATTACAGTAAATATAGCTGCAACGATAAAGAATGGTTTATATCGCGGTATTCTTATATTCTCGAGTAGGCAAGCTTGCTATTTCGGGTGGGAGAAATGAAAGCACGCGCAAAGCCTTGCCACGAAATTTCTCGGCATAGCCGTAGGGCTTTAAGTATTTTTCCCGCGAGAGCCTCCAGCAGATTGGCGATGTGCGAGAGGTGAAATCCGCAATCCGTTTCCATAACGCATGAGTGATCTAGCATCGCGCTTCTACTCCTACCGGGAAAAGAAGGGTCGCTTGAAAGCATAAGTCGCCCTTCGCGCATTTTTACGCGAGCAGTTCTAGTTAAGCAGCTTTCTTCGCAATTTTAAACCGCAGAGCGACATCCCTTGGGACGTCGCTCTCCAAAGAGAGAGCTCACTCCGTCCGTCGCGTTGGACACCAATCTCCGTAGGATTATTTTTTCAAAGCAAACCAATGCGAATTTTTTGCCGTGGCTTTTAGTAGTTTGACTTATTAACTGACGAAATTCTTGCCGAACAAATTGATGGTCGATATATCGGAGCTGAGTGAAGAAATGTTCACAGCAAGACTAATTAATCAGTTTGGCCTATCATGTAACAATTAGTCATCTTTCTGATTTGCTATTAGCAGCAGCATGTCCCGGATTGTATCCCGGAGGATACGTAGCCGCGATGGCAGCCGCCGGGGTGTCATTGCACGGACAACCGGCGTTCTATCACACCGGTCATCCCTACCAACTGAACCCTAATGCAGGAGCCGCGGGCCCTATGGCTAAGAGGAAACGTCGCCATAGGACAATATTCACCGAGGAGCAATTGGAGCAGTTAGAAGCCACTTTCGACAAGACTCATTACCCGGATGTACTCCTGCGGGAGCAGCTCGCGCTCCAAGTTGATCTCAAGGAAGAACGAATCGAGGTAGGATTGCGTTACTACCAAATTTTGTTCTCCCACTTGTCTTTCCAAGTTTAAGCAAGTATTCCCTTCATTACACAGTTTAAGAGACAACTGTTTAACGGTCATCAAGTGGAACTGTCGATGAGGACAGGTCGGATTTAAAGCCAATTACCATCCGAAATCTGTATTTACCTTTTGCCGTTGACCGAAAGTATTCGGTAGCACTGTCGCACATTGGAAATACATTTCGAAAGGACAAATTACTAGAGTAAACAGGCGCGAATATTAGGTTTACGGTGGACAAACAGTCTCTCTCGAAGTTGTCCGAGACCTTGTCTGTCACGCATAATTTCTAACGTCCACAAGGGTTGGACACGATGCTTTACAACGGGTCATTTGTCGTTCCAGTGCGTATATACGGAACTCATGACACTTTAATGGGATCGTTAAAATTTAGAGGCATGGCTACGTGCGATTGGCATACCCCTAACTACCCAACAAGTTGCATGATAGATTATAAGCTTTGCCGATAATGTGTTTACTGCAATTATACATATAACTTGAATCAAGTGCGTGAACGACGGCGAAGGCTGATTGTATGCCGACCCGCCGAATTTATAATCTGAAGTGCACGCACCAACTGCGCGTATTTTGGCGTGAATTTCACTGGGAAATCAATGGCTTGTTACTCAGTGAAGAGTATTTGCGCGTAATGCTAATTTGCTGGAAAATGAAGGCAAACAATTTGGCTGGTATCGGAGGAAGAAGTTGACTCTTTATAAGGAGAGAGTTCCGCCAGTAAGGCTTAGCGCGCGGGGGCCATTGTCACCGAACTGGCCAAAGAGGAGGACGATTTGTCGAAGGAGAGAGAACCCCTTCAACAGCCAAAGCACTATAGCTTTCTCCCGTAGATTAACTCTGAGTTAGGCTTCTCACGCTCAGCCGCTGCCGCTCAACAGTAGACTGATGCGCACTTGCGGCTTTCCAGCAGACACACCGTCCACACAAAAACACCTTTAAGAAAAGGAACCACGGCTGCTTTCCTCGAAAGTGCTTGTAGAGCTTCTTTCGAGGCGCGCGCTAACAGGCTTAAAATTCGAGAACCAAAATCTAATCGCGCCATGTTGCAGCGATGTCCTCTTCTAGAATCGGATAAACTCGGCAAACCATGATAATTCCTGCAGGTCGCTTAAGATTCTATATGAAACAATGAAGCCTGTAATTACTCCGGACAATTTGTTCGGGGACTTACGGAATTCCCGGGGCATTCACACTCGCCGCGCGGAGGAAGGGCCACCCACATCGCCGTGTCGGCCTTGCCAAAGAAAATCCCTTGTGTTAAGAGCCTTTAAAAACTTTGAAACAACATATACCTGCAGTGCACCTGCCACGGCGTGTAAGAGTCTGGCTGTTTGCACAGAATTAGTAGAAAGACGACTTTTCAGCCCGAGTAAAGAGGAAAAGGTAGAGACGGTGGAAAGGAAGGAGGAAGAGAGAGAGAGGGAGAGCCGCTCGAGAGGTTCTAAAGTATCTAAAGTGTACTCCCTTCTGTGTTTGGAGAGAAGTACGACTATTTGCTCGTACCAACCGATCTTTCGTATTTCCGCGCTGCCACCAAGAAAGTGCAGTAAAACGAGCTCCACGTGAAAAACAATAAACCCACCTTGATAAATACACTTTTTATACGATATCCCGAAAACGCTTGGTTGTAAAATCGGCCGGGTCTTTTTTTTTAATACAGCGAGTTTTAACAAAAATTTGTGGAAGCTTTCAGTTTGAATTCGGTTGGCATGGCGACACAAAATCAGAGAGCCAGTATCGTTTAAGAGTTAAATCAGCGTAACGCGGGAAACAGTTTGGATATTGGTTACGAGCCGCTATTGAAAACGATTCGGACAAGCGTGAACAGTGTACGCCGATTTCAAATGCCGCATGAACTCGTTTGATCTTCACTAATTCCAGCCGCCTTTGATAACAGTCATCTCCCCAATACTATAGTCATGCCAATTGTTCACTAGTGCGCGGTATTCACGATCTTGTTGTCATTGGAGATCTCCGGCTCTCTTTCCTCAAGATTCACCTAATGGATACAGTCGTTGCATGCCATACAGCCGAATTAGTTTCAAGGTTACACTAATAACAGCAAGGGCAACGGGGAGGAAGAGCGTTCTTGTCTAATTTGCATGGAAAGTTCCCCCTTGCGTTCTTGTACCGCGCTGCTGTTAATCCCAGCAACGAAGGGAGAAATTGGTTTGCCAGGGTGGGTCGTGCGAATGCGGATGCAATTGACCGAGGACGAGGAGCTTCATTTCCTCATCAAACAACTCTCTCCTCCTGTTCCAGGTGTGGTTCAAGAATCGGCGTGCCAAGTGGCGCAAACAGAAGCGGGAGGAGCAGGCGCGCTTACGGAAACTTCAGCTGGAACAAGGCCAATGCAACGACGAGAGCATCTCCACGGCCACGGTCAGGATAGCCGAGCACTTGACCCTTAACCGGCAGCAGCAGCAACAGCAAAAGCATGAACAGGACACTGACAGCTCGGATCTCGAAGTCGCGTAGTCAGTCTACGCCTCCTCTCCTTCTAGTGCTCGTTACATTTTTCACTTTGAATCTCGGTCTCACCGGACCTTCACTTCTTCTCATCCCTTCGTCGGGGCTCGTGTAAATATTAGATTAGGCTGTAAATATCCCTGTACATACAACTTACCATCAATGTGAATAATAACGGAATAAATTATTGCGTCAATATAATCGTGCGAGTTTTTACTATCCGCCTACTTTTCCTCCCTTTAAACCCGAGCGCACTCCACAATGGAAAATGTGTGGAAAAATGTCCATCTGGGAATTCGGGAAATCACGAGGAACAATGGTATTGCGCTCTGAAGCTTTGCCCTTCTACCTTTCTCAACGATTATATTATTAGTATTGTAAGATAGGGGTAAAAGGCCACTTGGCGAGCTAGCGGGTACAGTCATGGACACCGCAAGTTCGCCGAGAGGAAAGTTCCGGTTAAGTTTGGATAAGTACATAAACCCTCCGGGCTATCGGAAGCTAAGACCTTCAGCGGTGCAAGTTTAATAGGTTCCGCGCCACTGCTGCTCTGAGACCTAAAGACGAACTACTTAAGTGCCCGCTCTTTTATTCTCTCTGCGCGGAAGCCCTTTTTGTCCTTCAATTATTTAAAGTCACCGGCACACCTAGTATTCCCAGTTCTTTCTCTTTCCCGTCGGTCATTCGCCGCTTATTCGCCGGTCACTCACCGCTTTCGATATATCACATACATACATACATTCATAGATACATATAAAAAACGCGAGCAGAATCATTGAAATATGCTGTACACATAACAGTCGGCTAAATCAAACTTGATATGTGTATCAAGTTATACCGTTCAGATTGTTTTGTAGTTCGACAATCAAACATGATGTTTATTAAACCTGCATATGCCCAGTTTGTTCGAGCGATAATTACTATATGTCTAACAAACGCGGCGTTACTGAAACCAAACTACTCTAGTTAATCGAGCGGAGCACTAAAAAGCGAGTAGAAGGTTTATAGGTTTCATATTTTATAGTATACAGGTTGAAAGCTTTCACCGTATGAAGTACAATACGTTTCCAATACACATTTGTTGCGGGGAAATATGCGAACCCTACAAAGGATACGATTAGATTGGTTTGAACGTTACACCAAAAGGGATATCATGACATGTTGTCCATTGGCGATAGGGCGGATACCATTGGCCATGGCTTCTTATTGATCTTGGGCTTTGCAACACAATTTGTCGATTGTCCGTCCAGTCTCGGCTCTCTTGTGCTTCCATCGTTTCATCTGCTTTTTCTTCTCCTCGTCGAACGGACACTCCGCTTTTCTCGTCTTTTTGCTCCGTTCGCCTAGCGACTTTCCAGCTGGGAAACTGCTCGAGGCCACATCGATGACTTTCAGGATCTTAATAGGGTTCAAGGCGAATTGACTGCACTCCGGCGAGGCGATCGTCAGGATAAGTACTGTCATGAACTTGGAGAAGTAAGTAGCACGAATGAGGTAGGCCGATCCGACGCCGTATTGGAAAAGAGGTGGTCCGAACGAGCTGACATCGCACATATAATAGGCACCGCAAAACTTGAAGAGGCCAAGACACGAACTCTCACAGGTGAGTATGGCGAATTGATACTTGAGGAAGAGCTGCTCGAGAGCTTGCCAGAGAAATTTACTGGACTTGCTATACAAACGGCCGCAGATTGCTGGGAGAACTTTGGCCTGGACCATCGTGTTGCCGATCATGAAATGATTCGCTAGGTATTTGCTCCAAGTGGGAACGTGACTGTATTCGTTTCTCGTCGACTTGAATTCGCCTTCGAGTTTACTGTGGGTGTAGTAGCGGTCGCCACACATGACAATCACGTCGAGGGTCTTCGAGCTCCAATACTCCGGTGCCATTATCCTGGTCATGCCAGCGCACACCACATAGCAAGCGTAGGTCTGCATGCCACGGTTTTCTTTCTCGAACATGCCATCGGTGATGTGTATCTCACCGAACAAGGAGAATAATTTGTTCGACTCCTCGACGACGTATTGATGCCAGCGCATCTTCCCAACGCCCACTGCCACTTCCTTGCTCGTTTTCTTCTTCTCGGTTGTCGGCACACATTTCGACCAGCTGATCTTGTACAGTTTGAGCCAGGTTGGTTTCTCCATTGGTTCTTTCAGGCTATCCTCGTCCTCCTGCTCGACGGCGCATGGGTCCCGGAAATCAAGCGGATCGAATGCGCAATCGTCGATTGTCTTCCTCTTCACTAAACGCTGTGGTGGCTTTGGAGGACTCCTTGCTAATAATTTTAAGTTCTGGATTTGACAGCAATGGTAGATCATCTGAAAGATCTGAATGGTATAGCAGTCTTCTTTCGGCAGATTCTCCGTGATGGTGTCTATCCGATCATTTGGCTTTTCCACACTAGATTGACTCGCAATGCCTTTTGCTTCGGCCTGCTTCTCGGGCATCGGCGTGGTGTAAGCGTACGCTCGTAATAAGAGGATCATTAAGTGCCGCTTTAAAGATCTCTTCGAACAGAACTTGATAATGCAAGC
Source organism: Ectemnius continuus (assembly GCA_910591665.1). NCBI lineage: Eukaryota > Metazoa > Arthropoda > Insecta > Hymenoptera > Crabronidae > Ectemnius > Ectemnius continuus. The sequence continues at coordinate 23,344,098 of OU342856.1, forward strand.
GTAACCCTCGTCGTCCCAGTAGCCAAATTCATCGCATCGGTATGGATTGTACAAATACCAAAAGGTCCCGTCCTTCCAAAAAGCCACGGAGAATCGGCTTGTACGAAATATGCAATTCTTATAACGGCTTTGCATTAGATCGAACCATTTCTCGATTTTCTTCACCCCTTCATGGACCGGATCGATCTGTTGGTCTGTTATTTTCTCCGAGCCTATTTCCACCCTGACATGCATCAGATCATCCCTCGCGAGGACCGCTTTCCGATCTAAGTTACTCTCCTCGTAATCGAACCTTATGCCTTCCACAATCGGCACGTCGTTCAGCTCTTGAATCAGCTCCAATTCCACGCTATACTTGTAATTATAGACAACCACGTCGTCCAGTCGTTGCTTGTTCTTCACGTTCAGTGTTCCGATATGCGTAAACAACATCCAAGCGTGGTCGTAGATGTAATCAATGTTTGTACTCCAAGCGTACTTGTATCTTACAAAGCAGAGCGTAACATCAAACTCAAAATGACAACGCTTCTTGTAAAAGACAATGATTAACATTAAAAATTGTACATTCGTTGTGATTTGTTTTCGTTCCTCTAACTTTTCGTTAATTCTTTATACGATTGATTATTTTATTATTACAAAGTTATGTTGTCCGACAGTTTCTAGAATAAATTGACAATTCCTTTCATAAAAAGAACGTCTATTTCGTAACCAGTGAAATGACCGGTAATAATATTGTGTTAAGAAAAGAAAGGAAGTGACCATTATAATTATGCATGGCATGTCTAAGTAATTAGCATGGAGATTGCGATACCTTAGTTGAGTCTTGGCCAGAAGAACGACCACTGCGTGATAAAAGCAGAACTTCCACGTTTTCTTGCGCGCTCGCAAAGGACCCAATTCCGGTAAGTGCATTCCCTTCAAGCCACGGAGGCAGACATCTGCATAGATTTTCTTATCTTTGTCGGAGGAGAGCAACTCGAAAATGACGTAGTCGCCGTCTACGAGGCCGGGCTGTTCGCCAGAGGCACGATCCACTAGGAGGTGGGCGCCCATTGGCGGACAACTTTCTGGGATTCTAGCGTGTCCCAACTCTTTGCGTTCCGAAAAGTCGTCCTTCGGCTCATCGAAGATCGGCTCATTCTCGACAATTGGCTCGCACGGAAACATTTCTTTCCTCTCCTTCCTCGGCCTTCCATAGCGAGCTTTCATTTCACGGACCAAATCGCGTGTAGTGCAGGGCCACACACCTGGCCACTTTTTGTCCTCGGCTTGCTGGCCTTGCGGCTCGCTCAAATCCTCGGATTTAGATGTCTGTACCTGGTAGAGAATTGTGTCAATCGTAGCTGACAAGAGGCAGAGGAGAGCAGCAGCTACTCTCGAAGGTGTGTCGTCTCATAGAGAAAGCTTGAAACATCCACCGTCATTCCTTACTTACCGGAGGATTCCCTCGCATGTTTCTCCAGATACGAACCATCTTATCCTGGTTCAATTGATCTGGCAAATTGGCCGAGTCTTTCATTTGGAAGATACTTCGGGGCAAGCATTTGTGCGGAGCGAACAAACCCTCTTGCGATATCGCTCGTGGAAGTTTCGCCAGGGTCGCTGGCTTTCTACGTTTGAATCTGTCCTGCTTCTCCAACTCTTTCTCGTCTTCGGCATGCCTGCGCAAGGTAACTAATAAAGATTTAGCCTGGATGGACGCCAACTTGCCATTTCCCACTCACTGTTAGACTTACGATTTCATATAAACGCGCCAGAGCGGCAAGTCGTCGCAAGTCCATCTGCCTTCCATGCATTTCGTTAGCCATGATTTCTTTGCCAGTAGTTTCTTTGGCTTCCGCTTTCGACTAACACTCTTCGCCGGTTTATTCTCGATGCTCGGTGATAGCTTCGAGCTGCTATTCTTCAGTGAGAACAAGCTTGCCAGCTTACTTGGGTTGCTTTTGGACTCACTAGCTGCCGATGTAACTATCGGTTCTCCTTCCGTTTCGTAACCGTCGCTTTCGGTCGAAGCCATTCTCGCTTTATTCTTGACAGCTTACAAATTCACCCCAATTCACTTTCGTTTCACTGATAACCTCGACTTTCGTCTAATTATTGCACTGGGAGATTTCGACTCTTCATTTTAGTCCGATCGGCACTTTATCGCAATGATTAATTTTACAATCCACTGGAATTTGAAATAGCTCTCCCAGTGAATGTTACAGAACCTTAGATTTCGCTTTTGAGTGAAATTAGCAATTTACTGCTCGATCACTTCTAATAATGTGAAATTCGATTCGTATATTTTTGTCGCTATTGTAATGAAATTGATAATGAAAGTTTGGCAGTCACGCGAGGCCATCTAAATAAGCGGTTCGCGTATTCTGATACGGAATTTTTGAGAAATTTGATTACTATTTCAGGTTAACAGTGCAGAACAGAAACGATTTAATTGTTAATTGATCATCTCACCCATCTTATTTTCATCAGTTAAGACGTAATCTTTATGACGTTTGGGAATACGAGTATAAGGAAGTGTAAAGTGAATTTTCCAAGATGTTTGTGGAGAATAAATAAACAACAGCAATATCGCACAAACTAATTTGCCACATCTTCGAATATGTTGACTTATATTCTCAGATGAGAATATTCTAAACTATCGAATTCCCTTGGCAATAAGATTGCAGTTTCTAGCTGCTCGATTATCGGGTGTTCCGAGACTTAAGAATTTCGTGGAAATTAAAGTTAATGAAACATTTTAATACGCAGATTCATGCTGTCTGCGAATTGGCGCACCTGCAACAGAATAGACGAGAGGTCGCGAAAAGGACGGCGGTACAGGAGCTTCCAGTCAAAAGGGGCGGCGAACGATTTAAAGTTTCCCTCGGCAGTGATGAAGCCATAAAGCGATAAGCAATCTCAGCGCGTGAAGCCAAGCTCTGACGCAAGATTTTCAAAGTATTTACAAAATTACAGTGATGCTTCGTGAAAATAGCGCGAAGCCTTATTTTGGAACTACTATTCTAATTATTATTGGATTTAGGAACCTCGCGTATGCAATCAGACCAACTAAATAATTCTCGATATAAATAAGCAATCGCTCAGGTTACTCGTGCTCAATTTTCCATCATCTCCGTTAATAATATCAACTAATGATGATGGAAATGGATAGCGGAATATTAAGTTTACAGTTACATCTGAATAATATAATATGTTACGCGCAATCGTTAGTGTAATTTTATGTGCATGCAGTCCGGGAGCGACCTACTTTGCGGCTACAGTTTGTTAGTCTTTTCAGAATTATTACGATTCGGGAGTAACAGAATCTGACGAAGCCATCAGCGCTTGCAAGTTCAAAACAAAACTTTCAACAAAAAGTTCTATCAAGCATTAAATAGCACCACTTTAATAATATTGCAAGCTGCTCCTGCGAAGCACCTAAAATGAGAAGTGAGAGAAGAGCTTACCACAATTTTCTCTCACAACCTGAAGAAATATCCCGTGGGAATCTGTGCACCATTCGAAAGTCAACCTAAATTTCAAGCTGAAATCGGTCTGATCCTTGCAAGGCTTCACGGCGGTAAGTATTTAGTTTCTCCGACGAAATCGAAGATCAAGACAATTCGAGAAAGTTTATTGAATTATTATTCGACAATTTTCACGAAGAAAATCCATTGGATCGATCGCACGTTGCACCTCCAAATCTGGAAAGGCCCAGCCAGAGAATCATTCCTAGCAACACGGGAGAATAGTTTTTTTTTTTTTAGTTAAAAGAGCGGCTTTAAAAATGTAGCGACGAAAGGGAGGCTCGCTGGAAATGCGAAAACCCACAGCGAACGACGGTGTAGAATTTAAACAATTTGCTGGTAAAATTCTGCATTCCATCGCAAGCGTTATCGCGATGCTTTAAACAATATACGTCTAGATTTGCATAGATTTCACGGTCTGGCGCTTCAAATTTTCGCCGGCGGCGCGCCGCTTGCTCGACACACCAAAACCACCACACCTCCTCCAAGCAGCAATATACATAATTGCCTATAGGCAAGCCGTATACATATTACTTCGGTGGAACTTTTCGACAGTTTGGGAGTCGAAATTATCAAGCAAGTGGTAGAACTTAGAGATGCGCAAAGGGCTGATGCGTAGGCGCGTGTGGAGGGATGCTGCAATGGAAACAAGAGAGAAGAAGCCGATTCGTGGAGAGTGTGTACGCGCGGGGGTGAGTAGGGTGGGCCGGCTGGGGGAGGGTGCAGAATAAACAATACATTATATGCAATAACGCACAAAAAGCCCCTAGGGCTGCGCAGCCACCTCCTTCGAAAGCCCCGCACCAAAGCCCACGCCACCAATCCAATTAATTTTATTTTAATTACCGTATCGTCGAGCACGCGCCAATTGTTATTGTTTCGGCCGCGGCGACGAGCCCAACGAAGATTGCTCGTTATATTCTCCCTGACAATTTCTCTCTATCGGCCGCTATGAATTCAATAGGCACGTCGAACCTTTCAGCCAACTATTCATTACTCAGACTCCACTGCCATCAGTTTCACCGTCCTCACTTTTTGACAGTCGAAATTCACCTTGTCAATGCAGTAGAAAATAGCCGCGAACACTAGAAACCCAGCGCATTGCGCAATCAGAGTGAAAATAACGTTGCACGCAAAATACATCCACGCGTTAAGTAGTTTCGCGTGCCAATTGCACGCTCAAAAATCGTTTCAAGTGCTTCCGCTATCCAATATTTATATTGATATTAAATTGTTATATACATATGCTTCCACCCCCCTCCCTTTTGTGAAATGGACAAGCATTACCATCGATGCCTCCTAAGCCGGATTTACTCTCATCGAGCACATTCATAAGTGACATATAGTATTGCGAATCATTCGGCATGTTTCCAATTAGCGAGCAATTAGCAAGCAGTTGCAAATTAGATGAGTTTAGATTTAGCCGGGGCTATGATATAGCAATCGAAACCTCTGTCAGAGTCATGAGGTTTCGAGATATCCGCAGAGGATGCGCATAATATTGCTGGCCGTGGGCGACGAAGGGGGATGGGTTGGGGGGCGAGAGGGGGCGAGAATCTCAAATTTCCACTGGTGAGGCAGATACGAATGAGGTCGCCAAACTAAATACTGGCACAAAATGTCCCCAGGAGGGATTTGCGCGCGAGAAGCCGTCGGAGTCGGTGGCAGGGCAGAGCAGGGCAGAGCAGGGCAGAGCAGGGCAATGTAGTGTGCGGCAGTAGATTTAAAGTAACGGTGCCGGTGGCTGGATTGTCTTACGGGAGCCGATGCGATCCGCGACCCTTGCGCGCCTTGTCCCCGAGGCCAGGCCTTTTAATTACCCAACGTTAAATTCTTTATCTGACTGAAACAATGTGGCGGGCCCGTGTTTTCAGTCCAAACAAGCCCGATGTTGATACGCGGTAATAGAATAATCTGGCAGCTGATTCCGGGGATATAGCCTACGGGGATAGAAACCCACACGATTTCTGCACCCAGTCTGCGCTTACAGTCCAGAACGAAAATCAGCCCTCCACCTTCCCCCGGCTCCTGGCTCCTGGCTCCTGACCGCTCCATCTCCATCTCCGCTGCACCCTCGCAACCCCGTCGAGCACCAACCCCACTTCCACGTGTTTACACATACCGCGGCTATGCCTGGACAAATGATTTCCGGGGCTACGATACGCTAGCTCACATCACAATCAGTCCTATGATTTCCTCCAATTTCCCCTTCTACGCCGTCTATGTATAGCTATAATAGCTATATGTTCCTGTGTATGATAATCCCAGTTCAATTATCTTTGAAATCCTGTATCCCAAATCTAGCATTGGATTACCTACCACCTTTTAGTCATTTTTGACAAACCCATTCATTGGGATGATAGAATATGTGCTAATTGTGAATATTCCATTAGCGGGCAGACTCCAGCGAATGATTTCGGCGGGGGATGAGTCAACGACAATCTACAAAGCTACATGTATTGTGGAACGTACGCGGGAGGATAAGCCAGCTGTGTATGTGTCAACACTCGTACACAGACGCCGCGCCGGTGCGGAAATGCTCATGAGGCGAGGTATGCATAAAGTAGTATGTAGTAGCTGTATTCCGGAACTTCGGGCCACCACACCATTCCGAACTCGCAATCCCAAAACGATTGAAATGAGACATTCCTCACATTGACTCACTCGCTTATTAGTCTCCCCAGTTCTTCCAAACTTCATCAAAATTATAACCCAAGGTGACAAGCTATTTTATAGCTCTTTAATATCTTCCTCGTCGCGCACAAAGTCCTTGGACCTTTGAGGCGCGGCATTTTCATTAATTTTCCAAACTTATCTTTATGCTAGGAAGGCCAAACGAGGAAGAAGAAGGGAAAGACGGTCATCCTCATTCTTTCTCACTTCGACGATTGCATTAAAAGTTTCTAAGACCTACATGTCTATCACGGGGCTGGAAAGATAGGAGATAAGTGAGAGGTGGAGCGACATATCAGAGGTTGATGATATATTATACTGATTGCAGCCATTTCAAAAATTCATTTGCACTTTCCCGAAATATTAACGGCGTTGTGCAGTACTCGGTGATAATTAGAGAGGATGTAACCGTGTGAATTTACTTTGATATTCTTTAAGAGAAAAGATATTCTTCGCTGCACATGGTAATTACTTTAAAAGATCAGAAGAGCCTTTTGGGTGGTTCGTTTTAGGTCTGACGACGATTGTTTATCTTCGTTCGTTGTTTTTTTCCGGGCAAATCAGATATGGAAAAAGAGGACGGTTCCAAAGAGAAAGGGCCGCGCACGGGGAAACGTATTCGCGAAAAGGAAGTCTGCCTTGATATTCGCTTTGCAAAAGGTTACTTGCCTCTTCACACGTAACGAGACGGCGTCGTCCTCGCCGTAGGGGGAAGTCGCGCGTAAAGAAAAGTGATGGGCGTTGTTTCCTCACCGGTGCGCCATGCACTCGCTTTTTCCTCCGTCGCTTTTTGCTTTAGCCTCTCTTTGCCGCCTAACGAGCAGCCTTCCTTCCTTCGTCATCAAGACACTTTTTCCCGGCGAGACGAGAAAACCGGGTGAAAACAGGGGAGGAGATAACTCCCGTGCCTCTCCTTTCCGTTCCCCCTCAATGTAACAATGCTACACACAGGGAATATAACAAATTCTTACACGCCCGCACTCTTTCCTTTCACTAAGACCACAGCGATTTGCCGGGGCATTTTTTATAAGGTCTTTTGTCCCTTGCTCATGATACCTTTTACACTGTACATAATTAGTTTTCCGCATTGCATCGTGGTACAGTGTAATTGTATTCTTTTCTGTATTCTGCTCTGCAAGGTTGCTCCTTGCAAGTGTCGGAGAAAAGCCATCCTACGAGTTGGCATTGATCTTGCTTCAGTCGGATTTTTAGTAATCTTTTGCGTTTAATCTTGCCGGGGGCGATAGGCGCAACGAAAGAGATAATCTTAATCAATAGGTTGATTAACTTGGGAGAGCGAGGGGCGAGCGTGCCTTAATATTCTGAGAGTTTTCATGTAATCAAATGAAGCGATGAGTAAGGGTGCGGACAGGTAACGCCAGGGGTGCGATTTACCCCAAGGGCCCTCTCAACTCACCTTTGTCGAGGCTCAAGTCTTTATCCTAACGGATTTCATTTCCATTAGTGCATCGAAGATATCGTAAACGAAGCAACCTCCTTTCTCTCCAACAAAGTAGCTGTATACGTTGATTCGAAGCAAATCCTTGCAACGTTCTTTTAATCAGTTTCATTGCGAATAAGACTGTCGGGTTTCACGCTAATTCTTTGATTCATTTTCACATGTCATTTGCTGAATGGTTACCGCTAGATTCTGCCCCGGGCTTGTCTTTTTAATATTTCGAAACCCGACGCAGTACGAGTCTTTTTCATAGCCACCTTCAAAAGAACAGGATAAGGAGTGTCTGCTAATGGAAGCATTACCGACGTACCTTAAAATCAAGATACTATCTTTAAGAGACTCTGTGACATAATGGGATTTTGGCTGTGTACAGAATACGCCTTGATTGAAACTGGGAGGAAATTTTAGGGAAACTTGACACTTGACGGAACAACAAACATTCACTAATTTTGACACTGAACACCGCTTCCTGTTCGACATTGGCTCACGCACACTCACGGCAAATCAGACGTCGAGCAGTGCGTTGCTTTCCAACACGGCCATCTAATTTTATATTACAATGCCGGTACAATTAATGCCTAAATGGAAGTGACACGGTTATGAATATATTCATGGGAGGCTGGCTATTGAGTTGCGTGAGGAGCGGGGGCGGCCAGCAGGAATCGCTCGGTTGAAATCTCGCCAAAGGATTAGCCGGTCAATATGAGAGTGTAGTGACGGGCCAGTCAGTGGCAGGAATAGCATGACAGGAGTCAGAGCATTCGAAGGCAATGAGTCCTTCATTTGGAAGGAGAAGAGGCAGTTTATAGCTGGAGGACAATAGGCTTGGGGTTGGCTGTTTCAAGGAGGCCGCAAGCGAGTAGAGTAGACCGGGAGAGATAGGTTTGGTCGCAGGCGTGACTGTGTAAGGACCCTCGCTGAGATAATTGAGCCGTCAGCTGCATGAGCCTCGAGCGTCATGATAGCGCCACCACCACCGCCATCACCGCCACCACCACCACCACCCTCGCCAATGTGTTTTCTGCTCCAAGCACCGGAAGAACACTTTTAGAGCACACTGCCGAACCCGCTTCGTATTACCCCCTCTTTCCCCAAGTTCAATCGACTACACCGCATTTCCTTTTTGCCCACCATATACTTACTTGAAAGAGAACTTTTTCTCTAGGAATTCATCTAAATCCTGCTTGCCCTCTAAGCATTTTCTCAAGTATTCGCCAAGTTATATGTATGTAAGGATCAATATTCGTTTGGCGAAAACGGTGAAAAGTTGTTCTTTCATGTTTCAAGTAATGAGGCTCGTTTTAGTTGATCGCCCACTGCCAGTTGGGAATGCAGTACAGGGGAAAAATGCAAATTGCGAAGAAGGTTCAGAAAGCATGAGCGAGGAAAGGGACGGGGATGCTGCGGCAACACGCTATAATCCGTCTAACACGACGTAGGATTCAGTAATGCAACTCGACGCGTGAAATCCCGGCGGGGTTTCTCGCAATAAAAATCCAACAGCCTTATACGGCGACGGAAGAAACTTCCAATAGCTCTCCAAAAAGCTATTATGTATAAGGGTCGGAAAATCTGCACTCGCCTCCACTGCTAGTCCTCAAGAACCATCGCTAACAACTGATGCGTCTCTGATTCTCCATGCTTTTACAATGTTTTACAATACATTGCATTTTTATTCCACCAGTTGAACCACCCTTTTCATTACGCGACTGCAATGTTGTGGTTTCAGGAAAACAATCTAGTATTACGAAAGTGGAGCTGGCTGAATAGAGGAACAATACACTTCTACCTACCGTATGATTAGGGTCAATTTGCCAACAAAGCACCGTCTCACTAAAAATTCTCCCATCGTTTTATTAAATTAGTTCCCATTGATGCTATTTTCTATACATTTTGTAGTCGAATTGTCGAAAAAGCAGGATAAACGGTAGTGCTTGTGAAAATTGGCACTGCCTACAATATTACTAGATTTAAATTAACGGATTCCTTTTTGTCACTTGTCTCTAAATTAATGGGTTAAAAAATCACAATATTTCCTGGTTTCATTGTTGCCAATAAAACATTTTAAGTCATTTTTACATGAGTTTCGGGATACCTTCCTTTATTAAACAATTTTTTTATTTGGCCTATTGGGTTTAATTCTCTGACTGAAAGTATTAGACTGTTTAGTGGGTTACTCCCGTAGATAGAAACTATTTAATTAATTCTGCTCTGCGTGCAAAATCCTTTTTAAAATCATCATGTTGCAATAAAATTCTGAAAAATTACATAGGAAAGGGTAAACCCTTTCCCTGCTGTTTATTGTGACTTAAAAATGATTAGATATTCTTTTGCATTTTCGAGTGGTAAGTTCGAATGTGAAAAGGACGCGATTTAGCTAACTTTCGATTGTTGCGCTTACCAACAAAGTCAATATTCACAAGAAAGCTGAGCAAATTACCGAAGTATCACATGTTGACACATGTATGTACTTACTTATACTTAGGATGGAGTTATGATTAATACGAACGGTGAAAAACAAGTTTTACGTGTACAGATGCGTGTTCTTCTAGCACCTTGCTGACAGCTTATTATGAAAAAAGTTGTCCGATGCGGAACGGCTATCTTCTCGCAATTGCGTAAGACACGAGTAGACTGCTGACCGGTCGACAAGGTATTAATTTCTCTATGAGCCAGAAAGCTGTTATAACATAGGCAACTTTAACAGTATGAAATGCATTATGGCGGACTTCACAAAGTGCTTTGCAGAGGAGCAGTAATGTCGACCGATTATCCGTCCCTTGACATGGAAACCCCCCCCCCCCCTCCCTCCCTCCCCCATCTTTCATCATCCCTCTCCGCGCAACATTTCCCCATGAGGAACTTCTTGCTCGCCCTCCCCCCACCCCCGGCGGCCGCCGCCACCCCTCTCGCCTCTGCCACCGTCGCCGCCGCCACTGCTGCCGCGCCCTCCCCGCCAGCGCCGCCAGCGCCGCCGGCCCCGTCGGCCCCGCCAGAAGGGCCGGCGGCTTCAGCGGACTCGTTTAGGTAGTAAGCTGCACATTCCACAGGGATGGAAAAGTAGAGGGGATCCCGCGAAGTCTCGACACCCAAGGGGGATGATGGTTACCGCGGCAGCCACACCCACTACCCCTAGAAACGACCAATCAGATCGCGGGGCCGAAGGGTTGCCGCCGATCCGGAAGCTGTCATCGTACCGGGGTAGCTTTACCAGCGTTGCGCGATATAAATCGAGAATTTAAGATCTTAAAACGTTCCTGCCACCCTGCCACCCTGCCACCCTCTCCATCTCCGTTTCACTTTATCGAAGCCCGGATCCTCCTTCCAGTCCGACCTGAAGTATTCGATCGGAAAGCCGAAGGAAAGAAATGCATGAAAAGAGCTTGTTATTTATCCGTAAAATTCCTTCGAGCCCTATTTTGCTATATTGCATAGTTCGACCTCGCTCAAAGGCAGACACTCCACCGTTTGGAAATAATGCTTCGTAGAGCACATCGTTTCTCCAATTGAAATCTGTTACATAGACATAAGTGAACTATTATAGAGACCTTCGAGTGGCAGTAGTAAAAATACATAGAGAATGAACGTGTTGGGAAGCACGGTACATAGATTTAATCGGCTACCTGGTTGCGTGAAGTTATAAGAAGCCAATCTTAGTCGATTATCACACCGGTGAGGCTTCCTATTCGCTGTCTGTGTAAGGCTTCGCGATGCTGCTGCTGCTGCTCCTCACAGTCAGCAGAGATCCTGGGATACAGAGCAGCCGCTAATTGTTTGATCAAATGACGGCTTCAAAATGGCTTCCTGCCTAGTAACACCCCTGAATCGTCTCTTTCCGCTGTCGCATCGTAAATACGAATCTGTCGGAGAAGCGCTTACCGCATCGCTGGTTGCTGCCTCTTTGATTTTCCCGATTACATTCTGACCTGTGACAGGTGTGCATGCAATTCAATATGCCGCGCTAACACGTGTTCACGCACGTGTAAGCGCACGTACTCATTCTCCTGCGAAATCTCCCCAATTGTACCTTCCGCCTAACAGTTCCTTTAAAACCATCCGTTTGTTTGCTCGTTAGTCGAAAGGCCTTGTTATAGCAAGATCAACTGTGGCTATCAAACGTCATAGAATTCGCAAACTTTTATAGCACATCAAATTGGTTTCAATATACTCTCTTTAAAATGAAAAATCGATGAATTAACTCTGTTTAATCTAATCCCAAACGAATACAGCGAACAAATAAGTTCGTGCTGAAGTGACAACAGTCTCAATTTATACATATATTAATGACAGTGCTGTGAAATGGTAGTCGGATCACCGAATAATAGCTCGTATTTGGCAATATTGAACAATATGGGAGCATTAGGGTAGGCGGCGTATGGTAGCAGCATTGACCCTGGGCTCGGCGATAGCAAAAGGGGTTGGCACATAACCACAAACCAGAGCAGATAATTGCACTGTCAGGGACAGTCCCGGAGCAATGTGCTTTGATATCGCCTACCACTCCAAACACTTCCTTCAACTATTATTTGCGCCTTCCGTGTTGGCCAACGTCTATTGTGTTATCCCCCCAGGGAATTATCATCGACACACACACATCGGCCTCATTATACATAAAGCCATTTGACTTCAATCTCTTCAATCTTTCGAACTGGCAGAAAAGTGAAACATTTATAAATCTGGAAAGCTAAATAGAAACTCATAGTGCAATTGGAATAGGACTCTAGCTGAACTCGTCAGATACCAAGCAACATCCAAAACAAGTGCACCAGTATCATCACTTCATTTGCAAGTGTATCTTTGATCCGACTTATATGGAGTGATAAACAGGTGTGTTAGCGCATCGCCAAGGCCATGCCACAAAAAGTATCCTCTTAATAGTTCCAATAGAACAGTTTCAAGGGTTTGATAGGTGCTCGCATCATGAGAACACCATTAACCCTAGATTACAGCGCTGTGGTATTTACATAGCCCAGGGGCGTAACGTAATACTGAGCGGGCCCCTACCAGTTTGGCAGCCCTTGTGCTTTTTGCCGGGTCACAATCACTCCCCCCCCACCTTTCTCGCTTTCTCTTCACCCAACTTACTGCTGGCCTTTATCACTCTCATATACCTCTCATTCTCCCCCAGCATTAGCTCGCGCACGCCCTCCACCCCCCCCCCCCCCCCCCCAATCCTTACTCTACCTACGTAGCATTATCCCCAGTCTATCCCCTGGAAATGTATCACTTCACCTCATTTAATATCGTGGGAGACAGCTCGCATCGGTGCTATTATACTCGGTGACAGCGACACACAGCTAAAATAATACCAGGTAATAGTTTGCGATGTTAACCCGCAAACAACGCCGCCGTAATGATCATAGACATATGGATATATTGGTAACAGAATTATATGAAAATTCGACGATTGTTCTTTCACATATGAAAGTAGAGGCTTATAAGGCCTATTCGGTAGAGTAGAATTATCTGGAGAACAATATCGCGCCACTTTAGCACACCGCGATTCACATAGTTCAGCAGTGATGAAGGAACAAGATTTACTGGATATTGGAGTAAGATTTTCTCTCATCCGCCGCGTTGCTCGTCCATTTCTGTGCAAAGTTGAACAGCGGAGATAGCTCACCGGAAACTGAGGAATCTTATTTGCATCGTTTTCTTGAAGCGTTTATAGAGATTTGGGTAAAAGTGAGCATTCGAATCTGTATGTATTTTCGGTCTAACGGAGTACGTAGCCGCGAGACCGAGGCCACTGTAAAATCTCAATAAGATCTCCGAAACGCCGCTCCACCAGAATTTCATTATTTCCTAGTTGCTCGTATTATACTCCTGTATAATTTCAGGAGGGAAAAAACGGTCCCGGAGTACGTCGCACACAGGTACGCACCCAGGGCAGCAGTAATTTGTAGTTTTTACGAGAAACTCTATATTTGCCCAAGCTTTTTATTAACCCGCTCGCGTTAACCGAGCTGCGGCTGCGACACGGTAATAAAGCTAGTTGCGCGGGTAAAAGGGGTTCAGGAGCGTTGCAAGGAACAAGTACAGTTATGAGGCGGTACAGGAAAAAAAACCCACCGACGAGAGAATAGCGAAGAGGACATTCGACAGCACGAGAAAAGCAGCAAACGGACTCTCTGCTGCTAATTAATTATTTCAGCTGGCAAGTACTGGCGGCGACACACCTTACAGTGAACTCGCTGCACAATAAAAGAAGGCAAGTTGAATTAGAACGTTTTACAGCAACTTGTGAAGGATCAGTTAGATTTTTCTATGTGTTGTGGTACGGATAGACTACAAGTTCGCCCAAGAAACAAGTGAATGGACTAAAAGGTATCGGAATGAAAGCATGCTCGGTAACAGAAAGTGATTGCAATTTAGCAGTGATATTGACTGTAGAATATAGCGACGGGCGCAGTGCTCGGTTGAGTGTATTGGCAGCTGTCTGTGTTGGAGGCTGGAGAATTTTTCTTTACACCCTACTGAAGGATAGTGTAAAAAGGAAATCTCGAGTACTTTCCTCTACGGGGGGATTGACTAGCTATCGGTGTCTCGTACTACATGCTGCGAATGAGTAGCGCTCGTTTCTCGGGTTACAAAACTTAACTGGGCAAGGGCCGTGCCTAAAACAATATTGGCGGGGGCGATTGGACCCTGTACGGTCCCTACGCATCAGATATTTATTCAAGACCACCCGAAACGCCAGCTTTGCTCTTATTCGCTGTGGAAATCCTGGCTCCCCTGTCTTAGTGAATATAGACATATGTATGTACACACAGATACAAATGTATGTTCGTGCACGCGCTTCCGCAGAGAACGGCATGTCACTGACACAGGCAGCACGCCAAGCAGCCGACACTAAGCACCCCCAACTCGAAATGTTGACCTAGTTAATAGCTTCATGTTTGATTTGACTACTGTTGTTCGTGTTTAGTTAGCGCTGTAATACGAGCATCGTAGTTTCTTCCTACTTTACTCCTGTCGAACCACTTGATGCCGCCGAAGCAATAATTGTCTTCAATTAGGATCAATGATGACGGGAATTTTGAAACCAATATTTTGGCAGTACCGCCGTTTTGATGGATTCGCACCAATTAACTCTACGATTGCGAACTCTAAAGCAAAAGAACGCATCGCGCATCGATAGGTATAATATAAAAGATGTTGTGATGCTGGGCATTCACAAGTTTTTAGAAAGCGATCAGTGGCTGGTACTTACTCGGCTGGCGAAGGCGATTGAAATTCAACGGGACGCCGATCCCCAGGGGGCAGGAAAGCCAGAATCCAAAACTCAGAAGCGAGCGAAAGCCATTGATCCTAGCGCACAAGAAGGTGATCACTCGGTCGAGCGATCAATGAAGAGAAAAAAAGGACTTTTCGCAAGCCGACTTATACGTTTCAGTGACGATGTAACGACCTCACAATTCAGGTTGGACCCCGGTTAATCCTCTACCCAATCGATCGAATACGATTCATGCTATTCGCTGAAACAGCACGATACCCGCAAAACTTTTCCCGAAACTATGTATCCAGCTGCATTTTCGAACAAAAAGCACAAGCCTGCACTCGTATTGATATTTCTAGTATAGTTTCTGTAATTCGAACATAAATTTGGTTTCAACTGAAAAAAAGTAATGCCTTGTATGTAAATTAATCAGCAAAAATTGTAACAATGATATATATCAGTCAGTGTGGTTAAATAGGTTTTAATTAAAAAAAACCAAAGTGCGAGATATTTACAGGAATACTTCCGTGCATTCTACCTCCATTGCCTTTTCTTTTTGTCTACCCTTGAATGACGCGATTGCTATTCAGATATTCGTGGCCAGGGGGCTTCAATAAAAATATTTGCTAAGAAAACAGCTCTCGGGATGGTGCGGAAGCAAGATGAGTTATTCTTATATCCAGATTCCGGGCGTATTCTCTACCCGCGATTTCCATAAATGCAATAATGCGAAGTAACGCAACTGATAGCAATTTCAACTTGGATGATCGATATTACTGATATAGTTACTTAAATTCTATAATGCTTGGAGAGCATCATTCCATTAAAGGCCAAATAATTTGATTGTACGAATAAGTTACTTTTTTTATAACTATCATTTATTGCAGAAACGCTGTCTATTATTACAAATGTAAGTAATGTTCTGTAGGATACAAAATCTGCGAAATATAAAATTACTGAAGAGAGTCTAACTCAAAATGAAGTATAAAATGTAGTTTCACTCATAGTAATCGCCCAAATTAGTAAGAATGCAATCATCATTTTTACAAATGGACAGTCTTTTGAGACGTTTTCTGAAACGATATCTCAATTCCCGTCCCATTGTATGTCCGATATTCCGCATTTGAAACTCGTCTGTGCTTATGTTGTACGCTTCAATAAAATGCTATAAGAAATATTGTAAAGTAAGGATAGTGTGTTTTGTTTTTATGATGCTAAATCTACTTAATTTCGGATTTATACCTGATCGTCTTCGAAGATACAAAAGATGTTATTATAGTTTGGAGAAACTCTGCGAATACAACTGTATGTATTATTTGAGACATCTTGGCATTTACACGCCATTTCTTTAGAGCAGAGCTGCAATGTTTATCGACTTTAAAAACAGGACCTTTAATTATGCGGATTCCATTTTCAAAGCTAATATTTGATATTCGATCGGACGAAAATGTTTTGTTTATGTCTAAATGTGCACAATTTCTGTGAATGTGCGAAGGGTTTCAAGTGTAAACTTACTGTAAGATTCGGGTCACTGTCGCTTGGGCATCCTGATGTTGGAATCCCTTCAGATTTTTCTCCTCTGTACTCTATTAGTAATGTTCTATCACTAGGCAATGTCTTTTTAAGCACAGAACTTCCATCGGAATGGTGTTCTAAACCAGCTATACTGAGAATAGTAGCAAACAAATCTACACTACTAACAGGTGCAGAAATTTCAGATGGTGAAATTTCTGGACCACGTATTAGTAATGGAATTCGTATATCAGTCTCATATGGCTGGCGTTTATCAAGTGGCATGCTGAATTGTCCTGCCCAAAATCATTCCCAAATACAATTGCAATCTCTATAATCTAATAAAAAAGGAGATCTTGTTAACTTTTACTACCAATGTGGTAACCGTTATCCGAGGTAAATATAATATAGGTCTTGTCTAACTGATTTTGTGACTTTAAAGTGCGATACACATTAAGAACCAATTCGTCAACAGCCAACAATGTCTCCCATCGATTTTTATATATTTCATCCAGTGTAGGTAAAATGCTATCTGGTAATGGTGAAGGTCCCCTTCTTACTAGCCAGTGTTTATCCTATAGTCGTACGATTTGCATGAGAAATAGTAGGCATTGAATAAATCAATAACTCTGTGAAATCTCTATGGTACCCATTGTGGCAAGGTGTTAAAGTTGGGAGTTCTCTTTGCTTTTGTATTGTTGTACTTGTGTGCGTGTCTTACAGCTGCCGTGAAAGGCGCATGTGGTGCTGGAGGTGCCAAAACCATAAGAAAAGGTTCATCGCTTGAGTTTTGAACATTTAGGAAATCTATAGCCAATGCATTCTATAAAAATGATACTTTAAGTTAATTTCATAAGAATGCCAACTGTATGTTATAATGAAATTGGAAACCTACAACAACATCGGTAAGATATTCATTTGGTTGGTCACCATATTTCTTAGCAGTGCCATTTACAGATAAAGTATAATTATAATACTTTGAATTTCCAACCAAACCAGCCCACCAATCCCATCCTTCTGGTACATGGGCTACTCCACCAACCTTTTTTCTTCCATACTAGCATTGATTTAGTGAAATTTAGAATGTTTTTAATGCCAAACTGCTACGGAACATAAAAAACTCTACCTGATTCAAATACTTTCCGGCATAAAAAGTTTTGTATCCCATTTCATTTTTCAAATGAGCAGCAAAGCTATTAGGCTCTCCTACGTTCTGCCAGTGCTCACTATTGCAACCGCCTCCAATGGAATTATTTACAGTCAAATGATTATGCTGATATTGCCCAGTTAAGATAGAAGCCCTATTGGGACAACAGATTGGGGATGCTACGAACTATGATAAATAGTAGTGATGATTAATACTGATGCAGAGATATAGTGGGCCACTAAAATTGCGAGAACTCACGCAATTTGTAAAAGTTGCTCCTTCTCTACCAATTAAATTCAGAGTGTTGGTCATAGGCGTCTAAAAATGTTCAGTATTTCAGAAAGTAAAGATTTGAATTTGAGTTTCGTAATGTATTTACCAGCCCATCCAAAGTCAGATCCAAGTCATCAGCTATTATTAACACTATGTTGCTTGCAGCAGATGACAGTAATAAAGAATTGGCGAGTATCAACGGTAACAGAATCGGTAGAGTCATTATGGGGGCATAGATGTAAAAAATTATGACTTCAAATAATTGATATAGTAAATAGCCTCTGCAAAATCCTTCATTTGCGAATACCGAGTGTCAAGGGCATAAATAAACGAACCTATCAATGCTTCCACTGACTACGCTGACAACTGTCTATTCGAACCTGCGCCGCATTTGCGCCGTACCACGTATACAACATACCAATCGTACCACGCCGTGTTGCTCTCATCGCCGCGTCCGCCGCGTCCACTTGTCCTCTCCACAAACATCGCTGCATTTACTTCTCGCTCACATGTGTCGGTTGTGTAGTGAACATATTTTCATATTTATTGTGAATATTTATTAAGTTATTAGTAACAATGATTGTGTCGACGAATGAGGGCAACCCAAATGCCCTAAAATTACTCATCGCAGCTAAAATTGGTGATCGGCCGGTTACCGTGAAGACGGTAAATCCTTCTGGTAAGAAGACCTCTTTAACCTGGCAACTCGGCCTGCACACCTTTTACCTATATGATGAAACAATCAGTTATATTTCACTTATTTTAAAATTTATTGCCGTTACAGAGCACAAAGATGCTTTCAGCTTAAACTTTCAGTATGACATACGATTGTCGCCGAAATAATCAATGACATAATGTTAAAAACACACTTTGAATATAGTGTATCCTTGAAAGTGTTGAGTTCATTAATTGCATGCAATTTCAATTGTTTTAACAGTCACATATGTTTCTCTTTGCACGAAATAACATGTAGGTAAATGGTATTTCTCAAACTACATTACTTTGTATGGAAATGTCATGATTCATGCGTTTTTTTATATTTTAGAAAAAACAACATGCCGATTACCTACTCTTGAGTTACCGAATGGAGCAACAATTTTTAGTACGGGTGCAGCAATGCAATTATTAGCACCCCCTTCAAAGGAGGTAGAAATTGCTACCAATGAATGGCTAGAATGGGATATTTCTCAGTTGCAGGTTTAAAGATATAAATGTTATTAATGGATTAATATAACACTGTTCTGTTATTATATGAATGATGTATTACAGCCATCAATAGTACACTTTGAAAGTACCAATTCGTATACAAACCCACAGCAGTCAACGCTATGGCATTTATTGAAAGACTTGAATCAAGCATTAGAGAACAAGTACTTAATTAAGGTAAACACCCATTAAAACAGAAATTTTGACATATATTATATGTGATTTTGATAAAACTGAAATCTGGCTGGTAACATTTTAGGATAAAACTGATTTGTCATTGGCAGATATTTCAATATGGGTAACAATATGGTCAACTCTATCAAGCTCCCCTGTTGAAACAGAGATATACAACAAATATCCAAACATCAAGACTTGGTTGACTAACATAGAATCACAGCCCATTGTCCAAGTATGGATTCAATTGTATATTTATTTTACTGGTAGTACTATTTTTATTTACTTCTATTTATTAAATCCAGGAGTCCATTAAAGAGTTTAAAGTAAATAATGGTTCAAAGGCTATCCTAGGCATTCAGGCAGGATCCTGGCTTCCTATTAATACAACAATTGTTTCCAAGCCGCAAACTAAGTTACTTACAACTGATGTAAGTAGATGACATTTTTCTACTATATTTTGCACCATTCATTTCTCATAATATAAACGTGATTATATTTTTTCTTGATTTTTCACTGAAGACATAATAATAATTTCTGTTGCTGGGTTTACATATTTTAGATGAGTCCAGTTAAGGAAAAGGAGACTGATGCAATTAGCCAAGAAGAAATTCTGAATATAACCAGCAATTGGAGTTCCACAGCATATCCAAAAGTAAAAGAAGCACAATACCCTATGTAAGTTACAAACATTATTCTTATGAGTATTAAAGAATTAACTTGACTGATTTGTTTATAAAAACTTTGTTGATTAGCTTGCCTAAGAAAGGTGAAAAGAATGTATTAATTACATCTGCCCTACCATACGTGAACAATGTTCCTCACTTAGGAAATATTATTGGTTGTGTGCTTTCTGCTGATATATTTGCGAGGTTTGTATAACTACAAATTGATTTACTTAATAAGATATCTTTAGTATGAATACTAAAAGATAGTTTGGATTTTATTTCATAGGTATTGTAGACAAAGGAACTATAACACACTATTCATTAGGTAATTATTCTTCTATCTTGTATTTCATATTCACATAGTTAGTAATACTACCTCCTCTGTAGCCTACAATATGTGATTACAGCGGTACTGATGAATATGGTACAGCCACAGAAGCTAAAGCAATAGAAGAGAAGTCCACGCCACAAGCTATATGTGACAAATTCTTTGATATTCACAATGATATATATCGTTGGTTTAATATTGGATTTGATTATTTTGGACGTACAACAACACCTGAGCAAACCAGGTGAGATAAAGTATATAATACTGTATTGTTTATGAAAGTACAATTATAAACACCTTTCCTTAATAAAAGGTCAATTTCTTAACAGCATAGTTCAGGAGTTCTTCAAGAGGATAAGGTCGCAAGGATATATATTAAGTGAAAGTGTAGATCAACTACTTTGTGAATCATGCGATAGGTTTTTAGCAGATAGATTTGTAGAGGGAATATGTCCAAGGTGCAAGTATGAAGATGCACGGGGCGACCAATGTGATGGTTGCGGGCACCTTGTTAACGCAACGGAGTTAATATCTCCGCGTTGTAAAATATGTACAAGTAGACCTGTTGTGAAGAAATCAGAACAATTTTTCTTAGATTTACCTAAGGTAAACAGACTCCTAGTTTTTGATACCATGTTTGAACATTTGCTGAAATTGTTACCTAGGTATTTTGATATTACAGATTGAAACTAGGCTGAGAGAATGGTCCGCGACTGTAGAAAAAGGATGGTCTTCGGTTGCACGTGCAGTAGCTAAACCTTGGCTGCGTGATGGCCTGAAACCGCGATGTATAACTAGAGACTTAAAATGGGGTATCCCTGTGCCAGTAAATGGATACGAAAATAAAGTCTTTTATGTATGGTTTGATGCTCCGCTTGGTTATATTAGTATTACAAAACGGTACACAAAAGACTACCAGCAATGGTGGCAGCCAAAAGATGTTGAAGTCGACCTATACCAATTCATGGCTAAAGACAATGTACCGTTTCATGCAATCATGTTTCCTGCATATCTACTCGCAGCTGACCAGAATTACACACTTATGAAGCATCTAATGGCAACTGGTAAGATTTAGTACTGAAAATATAGGACGGCAGTGACCGATTTATATGTTAAAAAATGGTAGGATGGTTTATAAATTATTGTACATTGCAGAATATTTGAATTACGAGGACACAAAGTTTTCTAAGTCAAGGGGAATCGGTGTGTTTGGCACAGACGCTAGAGAGACTGGAATACCAGCTGATGTTTGGCGGTTTTATCTTGCTTACGTCAGACCTGAGACACAAGATTCCAATTTCAACTGGGTTGATTTAGCAACGAAAAATAATAGCGAATTACTAAATAATTTTGGAAATTTTGTAAATAGAGCTCTAGTGTTCGCTGAACGATACTTTGAATCGAAAGTACCAGAAATGGAACTACAAAAAGATGATTTAAATGTATTGGCTCTAGCACAGCGCGAATTATCTTTTTATATTCATGCTATGGAACAAGCGAAGTTACGAGACGGCTTGAAATATGTATTAGCTATTTCTAAACACGGAAACCAGTACATGCAGTATCAAGAACCTTGGGTGAAAGTCAAAGGAACTGATAGTGATAAGTACGCTAAAACGATATGAACTACGTACAATACTTACTTCTACTGTGTCGATGATATATCTGTAACAATTTGAATTGCAGGAAAAGGGCTGGAACCGTTATCGGTATTTGCTGTAACTTAGCCGGTCTTTTATCAGCTCTATTGGCTCCGTTTATGCCGAATGTCTCCCGTGAATTGAAATCACAGCTGGGGCTGGATAAAACTAGTTACGGTTATATACCAGATGTAATTACCAATATTCTTCCAAGCGGTCATTCTATCGGAAAACCAAGTCCCCTTTTTAAGAAAATAGAAGATCAAGAAATGGAAGTTCTCAGAAAAAAGTATGCAGGTAAACAAGAAAGTACATCTAATGGCAAAGTAAGTGCCAACACTGTTTCTGAACAAGATATCAAGACATTGGAAGCTGCAATCACAAAGCAGGTTTGTTCTTTATTATCAAAATAATATTAACGTATACCTAGAATAGACTCATAAATTGTTTATTAATTTTTATTATTAAAATGATTTCCAGGGTAACTTGGTCAGAGAACTCAAAGCAAAGCAAGATAAACAAACTTGCCAGCCGCAAATTCAAATTCTACTAGACTTAAAGAAGAAATTAGCAGATTTCAAAAGTAAAGTAGTTAAACAATCAGAATCTGTAGAGCCTGACAAAAAATCTGAAAAAGTACCTACGTCTAAACAAAACGGCGATGCGTCAATGGACGTAGCAAAACTAGAATCAGAAATAGCTAAACAGGTACCAAAATTCAGCATCTCTGACTGTAATTGAAATATCAAAATGGAATTACTAACACGCCTGTTTCTTTAGGCGAATCTGGTGCGTGAATTAAAGGCCAAAGGTGACAAGTCGGTATGGCAACCGCAAGTGCAAATTTTATTACAACTTAAGAAACAATTGCAAGATCTCACAGGGGTACCGTTGCCTGCAACAGACAAGAAATCCAAAAAAAAGTGAACGGCTATTCCTGTCTTTTATTTATATAAACTTGTATTCTTTTACACATTGCAACATATTTAATTTCATATCATAGTCAATAGTATTAGACAATGAACAGAATTGTATGTATAAATATGTGGCATCCATCATTATATGCAATCAATTTAATGCATTTACTGATTCCGACTTACACATCTGGAAAAATTTGAATTGTTTATTTAATAATAATAATTTATAGTTTACGCAAAAGCCCTTCTCCTGTCGATTAATTCCTTGTTCTTTTCCTCTAAATGGTTCAAGCTATTTTCCTCTCAAACGGAAAATAAGATTTTCAAAACCGCAGACAATGATAGAGCATAGAGTGCCACAGAGAAAAACGAGTATCGTAGGTGTAACTTCGTAAATCGTAAGACTTGATATGAAACGTGAATCCCTATCGCAGAAAGGCCTTCTTGGAATCCAAAGTTTTACCGACCGTTGTCGAAGACCCGCAGAAATAGTCCTAAGCAACCTATATTTTAAAAGAATCTATTATCTTAGATGGTATGACTCAGAGTTAAAAATGTAGCGTCACAAGTGTTTTTTACCCTATGCGCAATATTTCATGTACAGGGCTCTCCCAAGAGCTGAATATTGCCATTTCAGAAGAACGCTTTAAATGGACTTCTGTTAACTGGCAAATCATTTCCATCGTAAAATTGTGCTCGAGAAATGGGTAAATATCAGTGGGTTCAACGTGGTATGCATGTTGACCTTGTGCAATTTGTTCAATACCTATTTCCAGTGGCACAAATCTTTCATTCGGCGGTACCTTTGACCATCGTCTTGTGAAATACTCGATTTCCGGACTAGTATCCTAGAGTTTAAGGATAAAAATATGCGTACTGTCAATAACGGATCATTAAAATTATAGATTGTCAATGTAACAAAGAGCTCACATTCAATAGTAAATCGAAATACACATAATAATCCGAAGATAATATATAATGACTGTTTGCTAACGAGTACAAGGAGTCGTTCATTTTATTTAGTGGAATATTTAGTCGCCCTGATACGACTGACGCCGAGTAGTAAACGTATGCAAGGTAGCCATAAATTAAAATCTGTAGAAACGCGATATGACTTGCAAATTGCTTAGCAAACTTTGGAATACCTGGAAGTACGTAACAAGATTAGCAGCCTGTGTTAATATCTTTTATATATACTTTCCATCATTTCTACATACCTTGTTGGCAGAACGCTCCTATAAGAACGAGAATTGATAATGTATAATCAGGTTTTTCGTCACCTTTCTCAACGGTGAATATCACGCATAAAATCAGTATTATAATAATTGCCAGAGCTACAATGCTATACCAAACTCCTATACTAAATGGTTTCGTAAGAGAAGCCATATTTATTGTCGTAGTTGGGACAGTGCGGAATATGAAACACGTTCTGCAAAATGCAAGATGCACAAAAATGTAAAATTTTCAATACTATATATGTTACTTTAACATACATATTTAATACCTGAATGGACGAAGTTGAAGAATGGGTCTTGCAAATTTGAACCTTGGTATTGAAATCATGGCGGGTGTGATTCCGATATCGATAGTGTGGTTTAACATTTTCCGCATCATCGGACCGAATGTATCATTTACGGGCCAGTCAGATATGTCCTCTATATCCAAACTGGAATTTATAGATGAGCTACATATCGCGACAACCGAGCCTAAGCTACGACTTATCTTCTAATCATAATCCCGGACACCCTTTCAGGTAGTTCCAAAACAGCCATCTAAAACAATCTCGCAATCCCATCAACAATGAAAAAAGCTGTCAGGCGTCAATGACGATTTCTTTAAAATGGCTCCAAAATATTATTTAATGTGAATTCAACAATGCTCGCAAAGTTTTTTTAAACAGCCTTCGTTTCAGTGTCGCGGAGGTCCGGAAAGGTTTAGCCATTAACAAGTTTTAGCCATCCTGACGTTTACAGTTACGGCAAACGGCGGTAGGTTTTGTTAAGAGGACTATTTGAAACTACGAAGTAGTACGCCACTATGTAGCCTATGTTTAAAACACAATGGAAAAGTGCAAAAGGGTACATTACACAATGTTGAACATTTCTGCTACCGGTGTTATTAGAGTATAAGCAAATCTCGCCATATTATCAAATTCTGGTTGATTGTATGTTTTCGCTAACACATATGGTAGTAATGACATATTTTTGGGCTTGTGTAGTACCTAGCAATGCATTACGGGAGGATACCGGTTTAGAATATTATTTTAAAATGCCAACGAATCTTGAACAAATCAAATCAAACTCACAAGACAACCCGTTTTCAGTGATATTCCATGGTGATTCCACCTACGTGTAATCTTCTTCTCTGTCAGATGAATTTGCAATCCATTTTCACTTTGCCATTTTCCTAATTTTTCAATATGAGAAGTATCACCACATCCTTTGCAATGATTGTACACATCATAAAGGTAATACGCATCGCTATTAGGCACAGAGATGGCTAAATCCGTAGCAATGCTAAATGTCGTATCATTTAGCAGGTTTATAGTATGATTTAGATCTTCCGCCAGTATTAACCAGAGATGTAAGTGATCATACACTTTTAAGAAGGAGCTCTGAGCGATAAATATTAGCATTCTATTACACGAGTTCCGGATGAAAGGAACTTCATTGCTTTACCTCACGAAATATTGCTTTAACCGATTCATCACCGCAAGTGAAGTCCGTCAATACACCTAAAGGCCAATAGCGTGAAGGTAAAAATCTAGTTAATTCAAGCTTTGGCCCTGCTTGCGCCCACGATACTGAGATTCCAGAGTCACTCAATGTTCTCGACACTTTGTACAAATCTGTATTTAAAGGGTTAAAAAGTTTGTTGCATGATTCTCTTCTATATATTTAAACACATATTCTAATGTATAAGATTTCTAAAAAGTGTAAGCGTCAGTTGGCTACTTCAAAGCTTTCATAGTGAATGCACAAGTCTACTAGGAATTCACACTCACTCTCAACGCTGTCGCACGAAAACCCAACTACATGTGAAACATTCTTAAAAACAAAATAATCGCGGACAAAGTCAGTGTTCAGAGCATGTATCGCTGAAATCAAGAAGAAAGAGGAAAATCCGTTTAAATACATTTCTGGTATGCTTTCGATGTTTTCTCAGAGGTGCGCCATAACTGACTGAATGCAAATATTTCTCGCGGCTGGTCGGTCGCACTCTTTTGCTGCAGCATGTTCATCAAGAAGTCACATCACGTGCAATGCAAAAGCTCTCCGGGGATTCGCAGATAATGACCGTTCTGAGCATTTGATGGACAGAAATCGATCTTGTCCTTTCTTTCCCTCGCTTTCACCACCACCAACTTTTTTCCTCTTCAATTTATTTGATAGAGCATTGATACAATTCAATTACAATTCAATACCGTTGCAAGCTGCGGTTGTATGTGTCCTGTAGAAACATCATTCTTCTGCCTGGCTGGAGTTACCAATTGCGAATTTACATGACTGTTCTATTTGTAATGCGAATACTATTTCGGAATTACTTACTTCAACGATCTTTTATAACTGATATTCTCCGCAATACAAATGATACCAGCTGCAATCATACCGAAGGCAAGCAAAATGAGTGCGGGGGCTGTTTCGTAAATGGTGATACTTCTTGTAGAGAGGGTGTCTTTCTGGCATTGGGGTTTTCGAGATGACCAGTATTTAATCTGACGATCACGCAGTCCCGTATTGAACATTTTTGTCAACCTTGTATGACAATCGAAATTAATATACCACACTGAATAGTATATCGATTCAACTAGTGCTCACCCAATTTTTGCGATCTCAATAAATTGGCCGTTGTGACTGCCGTACATTCCCATCACTGATTGCTTGAAAAGATGTATTTCCGTTAATTCGCAGATTTGATTGGAGTCGAACATCCTCTCGACATATGGGTAGGCGGTATTTGGATCAGTGTGGTATGCCAAAATTCCTTGGCTCACTTGTTTAATTCCCTCTTCAATGGGTAGATATCTCTTGGATTCGGGCAGGGGGTCCCAGCGTTTCTTTCGGAAGTAATCTGACTCCCAATTCAATTTCTGCGAGAACGTGGAAGCTGAACAACTGTCCGGAATGCAAAACTTGGCGGATTCCTCTTACATATAAGAAGTAGTTGAGGTATGGTACAGCTTCCGCCGCGATCCTCAGATTACTATCTGCAAGGACTGTCACTGAATCCTCCATCATATCGAGCGGCTCGCTTAAACGAGCAGACACGATACTTCCAGAATAATAATTATACATCATCCAGCTGTGTACGATCATTTGTAAGAATGCAATTCGGCTCGCTAAGCGCTTTGGAAATAAATTCGCACCTAAATATCAAAGTTGTCCTTTAGCGACTTATTAATCGATGATCGCTTTTCATATAATACCTTGCTGACAGATAATGCCGACTGATAATATCATCGCACCGGAATACTTTCCTCTCTCGTTAATCTTTTCCCGCTTCATTATCAATCTCATTACGAACATGGTGAAAAAGCCGAAGAGGGCAAACATGTACCAAGTCGCGCGCGTAAAAGGTTTAAGGAAGATTTCCAGCTTGATCTTGTTCGTCGAGGTCGAGAGTAACATGAAGCACGGCCTAATTTTCGAAAAGTGGATATTAAGCTCGAGACGATTGTTAGATATCTCGCTTACCGTATTGGCCAGGCAGCTCCGATCAGTGTCGCATAATCCAAACGTTCGGATACCATGATTCTTGGATTGCTGGCAAAATCGATGTAATTCGAGCGAAGAAATTCAAATATTAAACCGTGAACACTATGTCTGTCCCAATAGATAATTTCCGACGCGTGAACACTGAAAGTTGTATGAAATCTGTATTTTTACGATTTAACACACAATTTAAAATGTAACTTCCAGACACGTGAAGCTACCTAAAGTTGAATAGGTCTCCTATGTGCGATATCATAGCGTGGACGAATTTGTGCATGCTGTCCAATGATCTCGTGTTGATGTCATGCATGTACTCTTCAAGCCGCATATCTTTCGGTCTATATTGAATCTGGCAGAGTTAACACAATCATTAGTCAGTAAAATTCATACACTTGGACATCTAGGAATACAAGAATGTTTAGCGATTATTACTTACAACTCCCGATATCTTAAGCCTAATACCATTCATATTGGCTCGCCGGTTAATTAACGGTTCTGTCAATGTAATAGTGAGCCCTACAGCAGGATGCCAACTGCCCAGTTTTGTAATGTTTAATATTCCCCCTCGATATTTGCAATGATTAAAAACGTCATACATGTGATAGGTGTCATTTTGCGGTATTGCAACAACAACGTCAGTCACTATACTATAGGCAGTGTCGTTCAAACTGGAAAGCGCGCTTCGGTAGTCCTTCCCGAATATTAGCCAGTTGTACGAATAATCGTACATGCGAAATTTCGAGCTCTACAATTTCAGAAGCATTCTAATAAATTGTATTCAATTGAAAAACGATCGAAATTTAAATGAATCTTTGAAATAGGAGTATACCTCTGCGAATATGATGCGTGCCGCATAGTTATAACAGCGCAAGTCCACGATGACACCGAGGGTCCAGGTTTCTGTGGCGAGGAATCGACGGAGATCAATATTTGTGCCAGGTTCTCGTATACTAGTGAATATCCCGGAATTACTGAGTAATCTTACGAGATTCGAATCATCTATCAAGAAATCACTTATCAAACAGAATTGATTAAAAATCATAACTAGCATTAGAATCGCACCAATTTACATACCAATTATGTCGCCACAGGAGAATCGAACGACATTCCGCACACCCTTGTGCACAAAGTAATCGCGAATGAAATGTTCTTCAGCCTCGGCGTTCGACAAGGAAATTGTATATAATAAAATAAGGATTAGAGAAAACATGATGATACTAATCCTGGCTCTGAATTTAGATTCGTCAACACTTTTAATTATCTTCTTATGTCAGCTAGCAGATGTGGCATGGCGAAGAAATTTTTGGACTTAATTAGTATCGTCGCAGTGCCACTGTCATGTTTGATGTTAGAAGAAAACTATTGGCGTCACGCAATGAGCGTATCGAGTCCGCTTAATTCTTCACTGGGTAATGCCTCAGTTCCGTTGCAGTAGGTGCATTTGGAACAAATGGCTTTGGAGCAGTTCGAGTATCAGTCACGATATCATTCGGACAGTCCTTCTAAGCAGTGACATTAACATGACACTGACATGACGTCTTACGAATATTTAACTCGCAGCTGCCCTTTCAATCCTCATAAATACTTGTTCAAGATCGCGCAGTTGTCCTTCGCAATCTGCGCTTTGTATAAATCGATTGCAACACAAAGAAAACGAAAGACAACGACAGTTCTCTCGCTCTACAAGCTATATTTATCCTTTTACAGTTATAGTAAGTTATAGTTATCCTCGCTACAGCAATAAATTACGCGGCGAATTCTAGAAGCGTTGCAAGGTGGTCCAATTTTAATTTTTGGAGAAGTAAAAGTTCTTCAGTGATTCAAAATTAAAGGCACGTAGTGGTGATAAGTTAATATTCATTGAGATTAAGCGGTGCTGTCCGACGGCAGAACTAGGTGGGCTATATGGAAGATGGGGAAAAGTCTCGGTTAGATTTGGCTCATTTCAATTGTGGATTCTGCGAAAGATACCTTTTTGACCACATCGAATACACCAACTGCTCCAGGATACAGAAAAACAGGGATATTGCCACGCAGATTGATATGAAAATGAATATTGGCGCTGCTTCATAAATCGAGAGCGGTTCTGCAATCAGGAGATTATTCGGGCAAAATGGTTTTCTCGCTGACCATCGCGTTATTTGCCGATCACGTACACCGACATTGTCCATTTTAATGAGCCTAAAATATAGTAATTACTCTAGAAAAAATACTATATTTTCAATGCGGGATTAGAATGACTTATTAAGCATACCCGACTCTCATTAATTCGGTGAACGGACTTCGGTATCCGGCATAGAATGCCAGTGTTGTTCGAAGAAGATGAACTTCCGTAAGTTCGCATATACTTCGATCTTGGAAGGAATTCTCGATGTATGGATAAGCAGAATCGACCATTGCATGATAAGCCAAAGTACCGTCCGCTACTTTATTTAAGCCTTCTTCTAACGGCAGATACTTAGCCGTTTCTGGTAATTTTGACCATCGCTTGTCATAAAAATATCTCACCTCTTTATCTTGCGCCTAATTTTAATAATTTAACTGATTTAATAACTAATTTAATAATTAAATAAATGAAAAAACTAATTTAATAACGCCTAATGGATTTTTGTCGGTTAGAAAATATTGTATCACCTGCAGAAAAGTATGTATGTTTGTTGTAGGATCGATGGCAATTTTTAAATTGCTGTCTGCAAGGCTTATTAGCGAGTCGTTCATCTTTTCGCCTATGTTTTTCAGTCTATCGGAGACAACGCTTGCTGAATAGTAATTTTGGATTAAAACGCCGAAAACCATAATTTGCAGGAATGCAATACGTCCTCCATAGTGAGACGGAACAAACGTCGAGCCTGCGTTGAGTAATTAATCGTTTCTCAAAAAAGGAATATCTGATGTATTATGAAATGATTTATTAACAAACCTTGTTGTGTTAATGCGCCAATAGTAAGCAACGCGGAAATACTATAATTCTCAGTAGTACTGTGAATATTCTCTAGTCGTAGAAGTATTACCAACATCGAAGTGGCGATGGCAATCATACCGAGAATGACGTACCAAACTTTCACGGACAAAGGTTTTAAAAACTGCTCTGTCTTCATTTTAGTCGATGAAATTGTACGAAACATGAAACACGAACTGCAAACATGCATCGGATTTGTCCAATATTTCTCAAAAAGTTCGATTTACTAAAATCCCGTCTGTCATTTACCGCATTGGCCAAACGGGTGCAATTATGTCGCCGTGCTTGAAGTGTTCCGCTCGCATAACAATCGGAGTTGCCGACAAGTCTATCAGTTTCTTTTGAAAGGCAACGAAAATTGGACCAGAATTATGGATCCTTGTCTGCGCATTTATTTCGACGGGTTCGATTCTAAAATATAAAATTAATCGCCTGTAGAACCTTCGCGAAATGCAGAGAGAGAAATATATTTTTTAAGGTCAATAAGTTTAAAGTTTACGTGAAATTATAAAGATCGGCCATATGAAGCAACAGTGTGTATAAGTATTTCGATCGACCATGCGTAGCCTTCATACTGTAATGGAGCATCATCTCATGCAGAGACATATTCTTTGGCTTACTATTAATCTAAAATCACAAAGTGTGAAATTCTCTGGTCCATGATATATTTTTGTGCTAAGCAGTAAAAACTGTATGGCGTAAAATCAAAATAAGAAGATCTTGACAATGATACTTACCATAACTCCCACTTTTAGTTTCATTCCATGTAAATTCGACCTCCTCACGAATTTCGGCTGCGTTAAACTAACGTTTAGTTTGTTTTTGCCGCGCCACGTGCCGTACACCGTCGCATTCATCCGTCCATCGCGAATTTTACAAGGATTGTAAACGTCGTATAACGTATAACCACTTGAAGAAGGCACAGCTATTACAAGATCAGTCATAACGCTAAAAGCACGGTCGTTCAGTACTTGCAGACTGTGGCTTAAATTTATCCCTATTATAAACCATTGGTGCAATCCACCGTACATGGAGTATCTGGTAGCCTGAATGGAGTATTTAACTATCATACTTTTCATATTTTCCGAAGCGAGAAATCAAGTTTGCCACTTACTTGAGAAAATATTGTAAGGTACGAATGATTATTACACTTTAAATCAAGGAATACGCCAATTCGATGATACCGAGTATCCAGGAACTTTCGAAAATCTGCATGCTGTCGTGTTTGAGATATCGAATGCCAAAAGGAGGAGTACATAAACTTTTCATTGAATGCCTTGGCAAGCATAAAATCACCTATTTTCAAACATATCATTTTGAGATCCGTAATTCTTGCTCACCTCCACCCAGATGGCGATGGATATTTAATAAACACTTAATTGCGTCGACTTACTTTCAATATCACCGCACGAAAACCCAACGACTTTCTTAACACTTTTGTAGGAAAAGTAATCCTGTACTAAGTCGTATTCACTTACACTAAAATTACTAGATAACTGTAACCCTAACGCGAAAACAAATAAATGTGCCCAAGCCATCATTCCAGAAGAACACTGTCTAGCACAACAGGATGTTCTTGATTGTATTAAAGATTTCGAATACGCTTCTACCCGATTCTCCTCTCATGTATTATGAAATGAGCGTTTTAAGTATTTATCGAGGAAGTCCTAGTTCCGCATTCGATCCACATACATTCTTATTATTCCATGTGCCTGATAACTTGGGGTCATTCGTTTGCTCTTTAAAAACGGATAATCGAAATGCCGCAATAAAGTTCACGCAACGTATAGGAAAGAAATGGAACTTGAAAGGATCCAATTTATTTTCTACATTCTTAAAATACATATGCGTAGAGAATGAGAATAATTAGCGAGCCCGATTATAATAATTTGTACTTTTAGGGAGCTCAAGTGAGATTGGGATATCATAATTTCGCCGTAAGTTCAGCCGCACTAATACACATCCGAATCCAGATAGGCATAATTACGAGTCAACAAATCTTCACATAAATAGAGTACAATTAAACATGACTAGCACAAACGGAGATATCACAAAATTCTGCTTGCCACTCCGAATCTTTCAATTAGTTTCAAATGCTATTGGTCTTCTTACTCTATTGCGAAGGGTGGTGCGTCATTGGTGGATAAATAAAATTTCCCTCTTAATCTAAGAACAGTAATTAAATGTTGTGAAATGGAACTGGGAATTTGTTACTCTTACCAAATACTATAAAGAATGAATCTTACGATGATGAGGCGTATTCTCCCATGAGAACAATAGGATTATAATTGCAGCGACCTTCTTTGTACTTGTCCCAACTCTCGCAGGTTCTCGCTTTGAATCCTGCTGTGCTGCCTATGCTCTCGGTCATGAACTGATGGGCGCGTGAGTGACTGCAATAAGCTGCAACAAGTTACCCAGGTTTTCCTAGAGATTACCGAGCTTTCTCAGTCGGATATTTGAAAAAAGTGGGATTTTTGTACTCGACGTCGGCACGTAGTTGCATCCAGGCTGTGGAAACTGTCCGCTGTTCGGGTAAAAGTCCGCGTGGCCCAACGGAGTGAGGAAGCCGAAAGCGGGTCCACTTGTATGAATGACATCGACGAATTGGGCGTCCGATGGGTCCAGTCTGTTCTCTGGGCCTACTATTCCAAGTATGGTCTCGAAGAGCGGGCTGGCGGGATCCAATCCTTTAAATGAAAATTGCCTCTATTGGTATCTGTACTGTGGCCAATGAGAGTACCTACAGGTATGTCAATTGGTGAAAAGGAATATTTGTCAGGATGGATAGCGAGGAATCGTTTTTCGAACCTGTTATTCTGCCGATTCTTCCGTCGAGATAAGAACCGGCGAATCCGGCGACATGGGAACCCAAACTGTCGCCGCTAATATGTACATCTTTATACTCCAAATTGGACTCGCGGTTCAAGAATTCGAGAAAGTCGCCCAAAAACTCGCCGACCTGGCGAGTGTTGTTGGCTGCCACCGGATATACATCCGCTGCCAGGAGACCCCAGCCGACTACTATCACGTTCACATCTTCGTTAAGTAGATACGCTGTAATTTTATTTATGTCCAATTTATACCCTTATGAGCTCCACTTCCCGGGCTTTGATACACACACGCCCGAGTAGTGTTTCTCGAAATGAATAGGCGGAAGCTCGCAACACTTATGACAGAGAGTGTCTCACGAGTGTTCCCATTTCAAGCCGTTGCCATTTGCGTCAGCAATTTAACAGCTGGAAATGCAACTCACAACTTGTAAGACAATTCTTCTCTCTATTGAATTGAAATGACTCTGCTTGGCCAAAAATCACTCTGTTGGCATTAGTGGAAATTACTCGGAAAGTTCTTCATTCGTAGCTATAGATTCAGCTCATCGGCGTACCGTCAATCAATCCTCGTACCCATGCTTCGTTTCCGGTATCGCTAAGTCCATGAACAATGAACTTGGTGGGCCGGCTTTCATTAAAGTGCGATGCGTAAAGGACTTCGGTATTGTTCAAGAATAATTGTTCTTCACCGAAAGCATTTTCTCTGGAAATTATTGTATTTATTGCACATGTAAATTGCCGCACGAACTTTCTTATTCCTCGGCAATTAGTCAGTGAAAATTGTGTATAAAATGAGAATCTGTAATTAATGATGCTGTTCGATGTTGGTTAAAAGTGATTTTCAGGGCGGTGTGATTCTAAATTAAATATTCGGACAACGACGGTGATAAGAACGCGTTGGGCTATTATTGTACAAGAAGATCTAATTTAAGGCGTGCGATTGGTGTTGAGGCATTTCTCATGGCGCCACACTTTTCCCCTGTTTTCACATAAGAGGATCAACACACTGGCAGAAGAAGTGAAACGGAGGCTTGTGCGAAAAGGAGATCGCGCCGAAAAGAAGAAAAGGAAATGGAGGCGCGACTGCGATATTCGCGCATCGATAATAGCCAGTGGAGCGTCAGCGCTGAGAATAGAATGAGGCTGACAACTGATTACACGTATCACTAAAAAAATTCATGCACTGCTGGGAGACGAGGACGATAAAGTTTTGTACGTGTAAAAAAATGGCTACGAAATCGACACAGTTAGAACTTTGATGAAATGTGAACTTCAACTGTCAAGCAGCCGAATATGTTGCGAAGAAAGACATTATATAATAGCAAAAGTGTTTTCACTATACATATATATCAAAATATGTTTGACTACAGCTCTGTTGAATTTAATGAATCTTATTAAGCAGCTAGGTTCCATCAAATGTGTAATATTGTAATTACTTTAAGTCATTGGCTTACCTAGTATACAACTTGAATGTAGCAGGCTCCCAGGATATTTTACGAACAGGTTGAATCAGTGCTTCCAGGTTATTCAAGAATGTGTCCTGCGGATATGCATGAGCTGCAATGAGATTTGCCGTAAGATATTAAGGGATATCAATAACTAGATGCCAATGGCATAAATCAAACTTAAGCATCCTCGGAATTTCCGACGACACGACGCGGAGAAGTGTTCGATTCTAAGAATGGGATTTATGATAGAAACTAAGACATTCGGTTGGTCTTACCTGAGGTGCAAACAAACACCGAAATAATAAGTAACGTACAGATTGACATGTTCCCGATACGATACTACTCGCTTTTGCACTGGATTATTACTGCAACCAGCTTAGCGAGCGTCGAGCTCTCATTCATCTCCTGTGATTCCTTGGCTTTGATGTTCGATAAGCGCGCGGGGTATAGCCATTAGCGTAATTAATTACAATACTCATGTATGCAATACGTAAAAGGGATTCCAGTGTACATACACGTCCTTACACTCACACAGGTGCTGCCTGCCAAAATCCCACTTTTCGGGCATTTTTAAATAAAATGGTGTGAGTTTAGCAACCTTCCCTTATTAAATTACTCCAATTACAGATCCGCAATATGTCCAGACTTTTATTTCGCGCCTGTTCGTTTTTCGGTTGGATATGTTTGTGGTCTTTGACGAATTCTTTTATTATTTATTAATTAAACATCACGCGATTCAATAAACGACGATTGTTAATGTTAATTAACGTTGGCTTTTGATTATAACGCGAAGCTTTTCAAAATCTATGTGTATAATACAAATTTGCGCTATTAATTATAATAAAGTTCCACCAGTCACCCTATATCGATGTTCCCGCTTTTTACGCTTTGTTATTTATTACATACAATCATGTGCTTGCAAATTTGTAACATTTGTAAAATATATGCATTGATGTTTTCTTAGGATGCCTAGACTTTGATGATTGACACAAAAGCTATCAAAAGCTAGTTCAGGTTTATCGTTATGTGTTCAAGTTGCTCGAAAATTTGGCAAAGCTTGATTCTGACGTTTACAGTAGGGACATACAAAATGTGCGTGAAGAAATGAAAAATTCACCAATAACGATTTTCGCATATTCTTCGAAATCATATTTGTTGCCCGTCTCGGAATACTGAGATAACACAGAGATGGCGTCAAGAGTTAGATTCGAAAAGGTTATGTCTGGTTATGTCTTGTATTTGCTCCATATACAAACTAGTACCCACAGTACCTGGGACGTTTCTGAACGTTATGAATGAATCAGCTGAGAGCTGTCAAATGTGTGTCACATTTCTAATAATTTCGTTTATGTCGTGAATACAACGTTTCTGTTGCAATCTAAGCGGTGACAGTGAAAATTAACTATAAAATCCTCACGACAATTCGAATCTTTCGAATAACTCAAATTCATCAAATGGAAGGGTTAGGAGTAACAAGCCAATGAACATTCCTTCGACTATTACAATTGTTTTTAATTCATGTCAACGCTTCGTACGAAGTAAAGCCATTTGGAAGAATAGGTTTTACGAAGTGGCATTTCACAATGTCTCCTGAACCCACGCAAGAACCTATAGACGAACATTTAAATGCTCCCGATATACCTGTAAATATAAGGGAAATAAATGGTACGGATAGTGAGGATGAAGACTGGGACATGGAGGGATATCTACCTTTGTCTCAATTTCCCACAGATACAGATCTTATTTTCGACGACGAGGAGGTATTCGTATTGAAATTACAAAGTTTTTTTATGCCCTGCACTTTTAATGGCAATAGAATTTTAACATATGTAATCTTTATGTAGGATAATGAGTGGATCTCTGCTGAACCAGGCCCGAGTCAAGGGATGCCTATTGCACCTCTAGAACCATCTGATGTAAGAATTGGTTTCATTTTGCTCTGTATAAATAACATTACGTTGCAGGCTTTCAACACATATTGCAAACAACATTCTACTTTTAGAAGTATCCTTCGGAAAGAATCGAAGTTTGGTCTTCGACACAAACCAGTTCGAATATCGATATGGATGCTGAGAAAATAGATCAAGTGAAATCTATGATGGCTTCTTTCACACTGCCTGAAACAGCATTTCCTGAATGGGCTAGCAGTGTGTCGGAGGAACAATGGAAGGAGCAACTCATGAGGCGTATAAAAGAAATGCAAAATAAAGATAAATAAGTTTAAGTATTGTAATTTCACCTTTTACATAATTGTATATCATTATATTTTGAAGATTTAAAGGTTCGCCAGTCTTGCACTATGTATTTCTCTTTATCGAGCATAGAAAGTTTGGCTTGCCTTGTGTGATTGGCAAATGTACATATGTCAGAGGTCCGAGGATTAAAAACTATTCCAAAAAATGCATGTTCTTATTTACCTGGCAATATGTGATAATTTGCAGTATGCTATATTTTATAGAATAAATGTTATGTAAGTATTCTGTAACTTAAAAAAAAACTTAATTTGTACCAGCCAAAGTGTAATAAAATGTATCGTTACTACTACTGTTGTGGTGAAATTGTATTAAAAGTCACCTATTTTCTGTTTCATATTGTCTGTTAGTTACTTGTTGATATTACGTGTGGTTTATGGTTATTATGATGATTATATGATACAGTGATTATATAATCTAATAATGGATAGCGAGGAGCTATAGTAATAATTTCATAATTCGAGTTCTGCATTAATTGCGGCAGCTTTAGATGGATTTAATTTCATTCTCAAGGTTGCTACGCTATCGTCTATCCTTATTAATTTCCGATATTTCTGTAACAAACAAGGGTCATATAAATGTTAATTCTGAATGTAAATCTTACTATTACTTGTCGTGATGCGTACCTCAGAGGCGGTACCGGGTGTAACAAACCAAATGTATATCATGTAACCCGGGATGCATAACATCGAAGATAAACCACAGAGCCATCCCAGTATATGGCTCCACCAAGGATATTCGTAAGTAAGATATTTTACTGGGACGAATTTTATTATATTAAATACGAATACACCCTGCAATCGAACATTTTAGGAATTATTTTCGAAAATGCATTAGTACAAGAATAATTAATAAATGCAATGGCATACCACGCATATAGCGGGTGTAGTCACTGTCCAGCATATTTTCCACCAGAAACAAGGGTAATAGCCAATCATGTCTCGAATACCGTCGTAAAATCGATTCACACCGAATGCCCACGACACAGCAATGCATTCAAAGAACATTAAAAATAGCAGGCAGAATCCACTGACGGCATACGAATCTAATAATTGAAACACATATATTCCACCCTAAATGGAGGAAATTAAATATATTATTGCTCTGAGCGAATATGAAGCTCAAGTATTATGTTTTGCGTGTTTAAGACTCTCACTTCGGTAACGCAAGAAAGTCCGACGATGAACGATATGAAGCAAACTATAGCAATGAAGATTTCTTTTCTTTTCCGCAATAATTGAGGCCATTCGTCTACCGCCGCAGTAATAAAACCTTCAACGGTACAAAACTAGGAAAGAGCATTAAAATTAAACATTTTAATAAAACCGTTTAATCCTTGGAAAAGGTATGGCAATAATAACCCTTACCTGACTATCCAAACCGATTAGTAGTAGCATGAAAAAGAATAGGCAAGACCAAATCGATGATCCTGGTAACTCGAGGACAGCAGAGGGATAAACTAGAAATGCTAGGCCGGGACCTGATAAAAGACAGCTAGAATCATCATTTTCAAATGGAAATGTTTGTTTATAGCTAAATTCCAGGAATAAAGTGAAGTGCTTGAAGGAAAGAAAGTAAGGAAATGTCGTTACCCGAAGCAGCAACATCCGCGACGGGTTTCTGCTGCTCATGTGCCATAAAACCAACCACCGAGAATATGACAACTCCACTTAGCATACTTGTGCACGAATTTACTGTACACACTATAAGCGCATCCCTATTCCAAGTAAATAATATCAATTATATGTAAATGGCAATGGTTGCGCACACTCGAAAGAAAATCCATGCACTTGGTATCGAGAAGATGATTTCGCCAGCAATGTTAGCGCGATCATTATCGCGAGCATGCAGCCCAGACAACCGAAATGTGCAGTCACTGGATGCACATCATTTTTCGGAAGCTACTCACTTATAAACATTATTGTTGAACTTGTTGTAACTACCGAGGGCAACAAGTGCACCGAGGCCTAGTGCATAGGAAAAAAATATTTGCGTCACCGCGTCTATCCATACCTAGACAATTACCGAAGCATTAAAATGATTGAAGCGCCTGGAAAAACAGTCGTGTTAAAATGCATATTATAGATAGTACTTCTGGATCGCCGAGCTTGGAGAGATTCGGTGTGGCATAATATCGCAGGCCTTCCATCGCACCCGGAAGGCTCAGACCTCGGATTAGTAGGACAAATAGCAAAGCGTAAGGGAATAATGCCGTAAAATAAACCACCTGCGCAGAATACAAATGAAGGATACACTCTAGCTCGGTGTGTTATTTCAATCTGTGAAAACTTACTTTCCCGGTCCACTTTACTCCTTTCCAAATGCAAAAATAGCACATAATCCAAACGACTGCCAATGTTCCGGCCAATTCCCATCTTATATCACCGACTTCTTCTATTCCGGATGAGATCTGCAGGGTGCGTCTCCTTTTTGTTAACAGAGTGCACAAATTGTATAGCAGGCCTGCCGAATCTCTTGGTACTATTTCGATACTTAAGATGACTTACTCCCAAAATTCTTTCACGGGATCCTTTAATAGCGTGTGACTTAAGTTCCCAATGGGTGTGACACATATCGTGTCTTGGTCTTCCGGCCAACAAAGAGATTCCAAGCGTTCACTGGGCGTTATGCAATACCGCGTGTTCCATGGGTTTCCGCATGTTCTCCATGGCACATCTGTGGAATGGCTTTCTTACAGGAATCTTTCGGCGAAAAATCGTACAATTGGTAATACACGTACCAAATTGTAGAGATAACAGGAAGTAAAAGAGGGCCCAAGCCAGAATGATAATGTAATAAACGTTAGTCCAACAGGAAAGTACACAAGTGGCATATCCGATTCCTGAAAAGATCAACATCGAACTGACCACATCAAGCTAATTCGCACTATATAAATCTTCGACTTCTTTGACGATTTAAAGAACTGCTTCCTCTAGAGTGTGGAAATACGAACCTTTAAAAATGGGAGCAATCTTAAAAACACCCAGGCCACCTATTGTCATCATTTGGCCCAATGACAATTCCATAAGGAACATGGGTACACCGGCGAGTGCCAGTGCGATAAAGTAAGGAACCATAAAAGCTCCGCCGCCATTTTTATAACAGAGGTAAGGAAATCGCCAGAGATTCCCTAATCCTATTGCCAATCCGACTACTGATAAGATGAATTCGACCTTGGAAACGATAAATGTAAAGGCACGTTATATGTTGATTGAACATTGCTACTAATTAGAATAATCGGGCTAACATGCGACATGCTGTTTCTTTGGAATGGCTCTCATTCGAACGAAATCACTCTCAACATGGAGCTAATAGCAAAATTCACCTTGCTGTTCCAACTGCCCCTGTCCGGTAAATCGTTCGGCTCTTTGGTGACAGTCGATTGTAAGACTTGAATAGCCTCGAAACGAAAGTCTTGCTCTTTCCCTCCATTAGTAACTCGAAGAGGTGGTTCGGCGAAGAGAGCCTTTAATTCTTGGACGGGATTTACAGGTTTGCATGGCAGAGGACTGGTGGACCTGTCTACCCTGGGTAGCCCCGCGGATCCACTCGAAGGCATTATTTTTTATTGGCGGCTCGAGTCCGAGTCGATTCACGTCATCATACCTACAGCGTAGATTCATAGATCATAAAAGGGATATTCTTTATTAACTATGACTAACGTGCCGACAGGATGATAAAGAGGACCGAGCAACTAACGAAATCGTGTTCGATCTTCAATGCGGTCTGCGCTACATTCATCTTCATGCACATCTTGTTGGAGGTAGAGAGTTATAGTTTGGCAACAAGACGGGTATTTCCATTGTTGTTATGTACAAGAAATTATAAGGGAAAGGTGATGGTTTGGCATGTGGAGGTCTTTAAATATTCAGTGGTCATCGTCATCACGTGGGACACATTTGTATAAGGGTCTTGATGATGATGAATGACGGACAACGAGCCACTTCCGGGAATCACAACGTTTGACAATCGTTCTTCCCATCGAACAACCTTGTCCTATTTTAGATTAATCATCGGTGAAAGAAACGATGTCAGCGGGCATCATCACGTGGAAGAACGCGCTATGTTCGGCGCATACCCCGCCCGACGATATTGCACCGATTTCCAGCTTACTAAGTGGGAAGTAGAAAATTGTTCCTCTGCAGCATCGCCGTGTCTTCTCTTTAGAATGCTCCGTTTCATGCTAATGCGCGCCCGGCTTGCCAGCGCAGAGTGCTAGCAAATACAAATAAAGTGATTCCAGCCGATGAGTAACGGACAGCGGGCATTAACGAATTGCGAGTGCAATGTCTCTTGAGCACACTCTGGTAAGTGCAAAATACTTTGTCATTTCTGGGCTTCAATTGTGTAACAAGTCCAATTGTGTCATAACAAGCCCGCGCGACTGTTGACTGGTAACGTTTTCACTATTCGCAGTCAGCCCCCGGTATAGTTTTCGTTTAGAGCCACCCATTATTGCACAGCCGGACGGATCGGCTTTCGGTATCGAGATTCGAGGATTGGATTATCTTGAGAAATTTTTAAACCCCCGGAAATAGCGTAGATACCTGCTAGGACACGAGGCACAGCCGCACACACTTCACGAGGAATGAACGCGGCTCTCATCATCTACTCGATTTAACATAGTCACTGTCAAAATACCGACTATCTCGACTACCTCGCCTCTACTCGCTCGTGTAGTTGCCAGGAAAGATTAATCATTTATTGATCGTGCAGTTAAAAAATGTACATACGTGAAGAATGTTACCGGTTGAGATCTTGAGAAGGGACTTTCACTGGACTAGTATTCGGCGAGTGTTCACAGATAATCCCAGTGGAAATGGTCCACGGAGCGTTATCGCGCGTCCAGGCGTCGTTACGTTTACAAATCGTACTCACAAACGGCGAGTGCAGGGATTTCTACTGTACCCTACAGATCTACCCCACACTGGCGTTCAGTCCCCCAGCACCAATACACCTATCGTTTCATTCAACAAATTAGTGCCACAGTGTCACTCTATATTTAGGTTGTACTATGTGAATACTGACAGGACCCCAACTCTACTAATAACTGATTGACCACATCGTTGGCCGCGAATTGTTCCCTTCTTTAACGAAGATGCTTAAAATGCTGATGCGGGTCATACTTACCCGCGCATACACACATCTATCTATATTCTCTCATCTCGTCGATATTTATGCGCTGCACAAAAATATCGATCTTGATCGTCACCCTACTATCTGCCTTGCGAAGAGTCGGTAAAGTCTGATATCTCTGCGAACTCAGCGTATTACGCATTATTCCAGGAGAAAAGTATATTCAAGTGCGATAATGGGAATCGATAGTAGTATTTTTGATTGTTATTGTCTAAGAATTATACACTTAACAGTTGAGCGGACGTATCAAATATAATCTGTCGGCAAAGAGGCGTGAACTCGAAGGCGGACTACTTCGTCGTTCAAAGGGTCCCTGGGATCATAGCTTTCTATTGGAATATTAAAATAATGAAAGCCGGAAATAAGCTATGAAATAATAACAACCTGAAGGGCAACGTGCGCGTTCTCACTTCCGCCAGGGCTATCATAATTTCAGGGCCATGAAGAAATTATTTGCTTGATTAATAGCAGGACAAAAATAAAATTATTATGAAATAAACGCTTGCCCTCTGGGATAAAATTCGTACATTAAACAGCTTCTTATATAATATGTACACGTTTTCTATGTTTGATCATGCATGTTATAACGTATATGTTAAATTAAAAATATACGTTAAGTATTCACTTATCATATGTACATTATTCGTCGTTAGTTTATTTCAGTTTTCCTTATCAAAATAAAGTATTTTACATTATACGAAAGAACAATCCAAGGTATTTACATCATTTTTATCCAACTCATGGTCACTCTCTAGATAATGTTCACTATTGTAAGATCTGTTATATATAAAATGTATGAGGGATGTCTTGTAATGATTATAATTATGGAATTAACCGATTCGGAGCTTAAATGTTTGAACTGGGGTTGAAACGGTTCTATTCTCGATGATCACCATGAGGCGACTTCCTCCATGGGTATCATTTCCGTTTCGCGCCAAAAGCCGGTAACACAAACGGTTGGAAGCTTCGAGCAGAAAGGTGCTTTTATCAAGAAAAAATTATATACTACTGATTAACGATAGATTACACTTGCTGGAAAATGGTCAGAAAAGGCAAGATGTTTGTCATAAAACGAGGTAAGTCATAATCCTCCTGCTGTGTTTAAGCGTTAATGGAATAGTAAACAATTGTAATGTATGTGAATCACTGTGCTGTTTTGTCGGCATGAATTAATTGTATCAGGAGTATAATTAATCGTTTGGATTTTCTGTAATTTTAGATGGGCGTAAAGAAGATGTGCATTTTGATAAAATCACATCCAGAATACAGAAATTATGCTACAATTTGGACATGGATTATGTGGACCCAGTGAGTGTGCTTATTATAACAATTACTCTATACTTCTGCCAAAGTAAACTAAATATATTACATTGCATTTACGCCGGCAAACTAAAAATAACATCCTATGTCTAATAGTGAAAGATATTTAATTTAGAGATTTTTTTATGGTTTTATCAGCAAAGGTTATACAATTAATGGACTAATGAGTGTATTGTAAACTTTATGATTTCTTTGTTGTTTCCAGTCTGCTATTACATTTCGTGTTATCAGTGGCTTATATTCAGGAGTCAGTACGGTAGAACTTGATAATCTAGCTGCAGAAACTGCAGCTACAATGACCACCCGACATCCGGATTATGCTTTACTAGCTGCCAGGATTGCTGTTTCCAATCTACACAAAGAAACTAAAAAGAGTTTTAGTGGTATGGTTATTAAACACTAGACATAGATCTATCACAATTAGTGGATTATACTTTAATCCCTTTGATTATTTCTTGATTCTCAGAGGTGATAAATGATTTGTACAATGTGAAGGAAGCTTTTACCAATGTTGACAGACCTGTCATCAGCGAGAACTATTATAATATTATCCAGAAAAATGCAAGCAAATTAAATTCCGCTATAATATATGATAGAGACTTTAGTTATAACTATTTTGGTTTTAAAACTCTGGAAAGGAGTTATTTGCTGAAAATTCATGGAAAAGTTGTGGAAAGACCACAACATATGTTAATGAGAGTTTCTGTTGCTATTCATGGTGAAGATATTGATAAAGCAATAGAAACATACAACTACTTGTCAGAAAGATACTTTACTCATGCTTCACCAACCTTGTTTTCTGCCTGTACTCTGAGACAACAAATGTCTAGGTATACTTGAGTTACACACAATATAGATTTGATTTAAAGTAATCTGTATAACTTAAAACTAATGAATTCTTGATATCACCTTTCAGTTGCTTTTTATTGACTATGACTGAAGATAGTATTGATGGAATCTATGATACATTGAAACGATGTGCTCTCATCAGCAAATCGGCTGGTGGAATTGGATTAAATATACATTGTATTCGAGCAAGGGGTACTCCAATAGCTGGTACTATGGGAGTATCAAATGGTCTAGTGCCTATGATCAGAGTATATAATAATACTGCCCGCTATGTTGACCAAGGAGGAAATAAACGCCCAGGAGCCTTTGCAATATATCTGGAACCATGGCATGCTGATATATTTGACTTTTTGGATTTAAGAAAAAATACTGGTAATTTTCAGTATTCCAC
This sequence comes from Ectemnius continuus, assembly GCA_910591665.1. Taxonomy (NCBI): domain Eukaryota; kingdom Metazoa; phylum Arthropoda; class Insecta; order Hymenoptera; family Crabronidae; genus Ectemnius; species Ectemnius continuus. The sequence continues at coordinate 23,388,724 of OU342856.1, forward strand.
AACTCTTTCTATGAAATTGAAGAAAAATTCAACCTGATATAATTAACAGGCAAAGAGGAACATCGAGCTAGAGAATTATTCTATGCTCTATGGGTCCCTGACTTATTTATGAAACGTGTGCTGGAAAATGGTGTTTGGACTTTGATGTGCCCACATGAGTCACCTGGTCTGCCTGATGTATGGGGTGACGAATTTGAAGCACTTTACACTAAGTAAGATTCGGAGAATTTATATTGATAGATGTTCAAGAATCAAATTTATTTAACGAAATTGGTTTTACAAGGTACGAATCTGAGGGAAGATACAAACGGCAAGTACAAGCCAGAGATCTGTGGACCGCTATCCTGGTGGCCCAAGTTGAAACTGGAACGCCATATATGCTCTATAAAGATCATTGCAATCGTAAATCGAATCATCAGAATATCGGAACTATAAAGTGTAGTAATCTCTGCACCGAAATCGTACAATATTCAAGTGCTGAGGAAGTAGCTGTATGCAATTTGGCGTCCATTGCTGTTAATATGTTTGTAAATCCGTCGACTAAAACTTTTGATTTTGAAAAACTGAAGAAGGTGACGAAAATAGTAACAAACAATTTGAATAATGTGATCGACGTAAATTATTATCCGATTCCTGAAACTAAAAAGTCCAATTTAAGACACAGACCAATTGGTAATTTTATCTTGAAATTTACTGTTCAAGTTCATGTGTATGTAATACTCAAAGGTTTTATGTTATAGGAATTGGAATACAGGGACTAGCAGATGCATTTTTGCTAATGAGATATCCTTTTGAGAGTGAAGAGGCACAAGCACTGAATATAAAGATATTTGAAACACTTTATTATGGTGCGTTAGAAGCCAGTTGCGAAATAGCAAAAGAAAAGGGTCCATATGAGTCATACGAAGGTAGTCCAGTCAGTAAAGGGGTAAGCAGTTTGAGAGACTGATTAGTCTTACATAATAATCGAGAAAACACCAAATGTCAGTAAGAAATATTAATAATTATAGATCCTACAATATGATATGTGGAATGTCGTGCCCACTGATCTGTGGGATTGGAAAGCACTAAAAGAAAAAATAGCAAAGTATGGTGTCAGGAATTCTCTATTGATTGCACCTATGCCAACTGCATCAACAGCCCAGATTTTGGGTAACAACGAATCGATCGAACCGTATACCAGCAATATTTATACTAGACGAGTATTATCTGGAGAATTCCAAATTGTAAATCCACATCTCTTACGTGATTTAACTGAACGTGATCTTTGGGACGATGAGATGAAGAATGAGATAATAGCTGAGAATGGTTCCATACAAGTAAATATATTTATAAGATACGCAAAGATTGAAAATCTTACTCTTGATCTAATACTATTTAACCATTCAGAATATCGATCGAATTCCGGATGATCTAAAGGCTTTATACAAAACAGTTTGGGAAATATCGCAAAAAATCATTTTGAAAATGGCAGCTGATCGTGGAGCATTTATCGATCAGTCGCAATCATTAAATGTCCACATTGCAAAGCCGACAACAGAAAAACTTACATCGATGCATTTCTATGGGTGGAACATGGTGAGAGCATTAGTATAGAAAGGCAGCATAAACCTGTGTAGCCTTTGAATGAGGTGACAATAAAATGATTTCTGTTTCTCAGGGTTTGAAAACAGGCATGTACTATCTTCGTACGAAACCTGCAGCAAATGCACTGCAGTTTACAGTGGACAAAACGAAGTTACGAAATAAGAACACGTCTCTGAATCAATCAATACTCTCAGAAAATGGCGAGCAAGAGGAAGAGTCACCAGCATCGCCAAATCAGAGTCGAAATGATGAAGTTGAAGCAGTTCTTGCCTGTTCCCGGGAAAATGGAGATGCGTGTATGGCTTGTGGGTCATAAGGATTTGAATTCCGGATATAATTTTAATGCCTTATTTTTATAATAATATTAATATTTTTATATAATAGTTATTTAAATGTACTTATATATATTTTAAATAAAGTATCTTGTCAGTGTTCTTACATTTAAACAATCAAACTTACCCCTCTAAAAACTTATTTTATTACACTTTCTTCAAGTCGACATGTGAATACTTAGACATTTGGTGAATTAGGTTTTTTTTGGAAACGATATTGTAAAAAGGAGTAAGTATAAAATAGATCGTAAGTACTAGGTCTCGTTTTCTTGGAGCAGACCCTAAGTATAAGTCTAGTGTTCCTTACTGTTTTATATCGTGAAAAGTAGTGTGTGATTCAGTACGTCCTTATACTGTGTATGTTTAGAAAGCAGTTTTTACCGCGACAACACTTAATAGAGTTGTAATGTATATTTTTTTCTGATTAAAAATGTCATTTAATGTTACACTGTAATATATTATAACCTAAAGCTTCATTCACGCGACAGTTCCTCTATTTTCCCAAAGTTGTAGCTTAGTGTACAAAAATGCAGTGGCAGACTTGCTTAGAGATATTGTCTGGTATTTTGAGAAAGAAAGGCTTACAAAGAAAAAAGTTCAGAAATGAACGGGAGTTAATGTCGTATGTTTTGATAGATTCCGATGTAAGGTAAATAAAATGAAATTTTCAATATTTCTGCATTTAGAAACCTCGATTAGCATTCGGATGTTTATGTTTAGGAAAATCATGTTATCATGGCTTAAAGAGCGTCAAAACAAAAAGCAATGTAAATCGTCTGTTAAAGCGCGACAGTTAAAAGACATTGGGAATGAGGAGTTTAAACGAAAAAAGTATCCTCAAAGCTTAGAGTCATACACAAAGAGTGCACTATATGCACTAAAAGGCAGTGATGAACTATGTGTAGCAATTGCAAATAGATCTGCATCTTTATTTTACTTGAATAGGTTTAACGTAAGAAATTTTGCCACTTTCAAAAATAATTTATTTCTATCCATATATATACTTACATATTTAATACTTGGGAACAAGGATTGCATACAGGATATTGATGTAGCACTAGCTTTAGGATATCCTGTTGCTTCACAATACAAATTACTTCTACGCAAAGCACAGTGTTATATGAATCTGGGTAACTTCAATGGTGCACAAGAAGTTGTAACCGAATTACAAATTTTATCAGATAATTGGGAAGAGACAACAGAATCTATGAGAGGTATATAAGTCTCCCAACATAGTCATAGTTGTATTCAAATCTTGAAACAGTTTTTGATTGCATTGTTTTTTTTTAGATAATGTTAGAAAAAGGATAACTGATCTTTTATCAGATATATCCAAAGGCAGAACTAGCGCTCAATTTCCTATTTCTAAGGCATTCTCTGAAACAAAACCTAATATTGCGTATGGTAAAAATGACAAATTTCCATATGCATCTACCTGTATAGATAGAGTTTATAGTAATGACAAAGGAATGCACGTGGTAGCAAATAGGGATATAACAATGGGTGATATTCTTTTTATGGAAGAACCCGTAACATTTGTATTCATAGATCAGGAGAAACCAAATGATATTTGCAATTATTGTTGCAAATCGTGTAGAAATATTCCAGTACCGTAAGTAAATGCAACTTCAGAGAAAATAGTGTATAAGAATTAGTCAGATATGGATAATTATTGAGCATTATAGGTGTGTGGAATGTTTGAATACTATTTATTGTGGAATAGATTGTGCAAATAAGGCATGGTCTACTTATCACAATTGGGAATGTGCTGGTAATCAGATTGATATTTGGAATGGTGTTGGCATTGCACATTTGGCTCTAAAAGTATTGTTGGTTTGTACAACAACTGTAAATAACACCATGTTCAACGAAATGCAAAATTTACTAACAAATTTCGAGAAAGTGTCTACAGAGGACTTAATAGTGTATAGCATTGTAAGTCATTATATAGTTCTAGTATATTAGTTAATTATTATAAGTAAAAGACTGATAAAGAATTTATTGTCAATGAAACAAAGTGTATTCTTTATGATTCCTTAGACCGCGGCCATGCTTACTTTATACTTGTCGGAATATACAAACTATTTCAAAGTGAATAATTTGAAGCAATGCCTTGAACGGAAGTTCACCGGCAGAATACATGACGCTGTTTGTGATTTGTCATCGGATAATGATAAAGATCTATACATAAGTTCTTTGGTTTTACATCATATTTTGCAACTTATATCTAATGGTCATGCAATTTCCAAATTGAATACGACCGTTGGGGGCGGAAGTGAGATGGTTTGGCAACAAAATATTATTGCTACAGGAATTTATCCGTCTGCAAGTATAATGAATCACTCTTGCGACCCGAATATTATAAATATGTAATAAAAATCGTATTATAATATAATATGTAAACCGAAAAATATTGTATCTTATCTTATTAATCTTATTATTGTAGTTTTATGAATGAAATTCTCATTGTAAGAGCAGCAAAAAATATCGCAAATGGGGAGGAGGTATTCAATTGCTATGGTACAAATTTTGAATTATGAAAAATTATGAAATAATCAAAAGAGTTTGATCAAGTGTAAATGTGATGAATATAATGCCTGTCTATTAACTTTATTTGATAGGGCCACATTATAGACAATTGCCTACGAAAGAGAGGCAAGTACTTTTGAAGAGCCAATACTGCTTTGAGTGCAAATGTAATGCTTGCATTTTGCCGGAATTGCAGTTCTTCGTGGTGAGTGCGCTAATGAGTATATCTATACATGCATTTTGGGGGACTCATAAAAAAAGTTCTTGCATTTACATATTAAAGGAGAAATTTACTGGATTACGTTGTCCGAAATGTGACAATGCTATGCGTGCGATAGATTTGTCGTCTAAAAGTAGTTTGACCTGCATAAGTTGTAAGTTCACACGTTCTGATAATCAACATGAACATATAATTCAAAAGGCGAATGACATCTTCCGGTCAGCGCAGCAACTACTCGATTCCGGGAGGGAATCTGAAGCACTTAGTAAATTGCAAGAATGTTTAAGTATTAGGCAACAAATTTTGTATAAGCATCATGACGATATAATCCTCACTTTGGATTTAATGGGAGAAGCTTATGCCTCTACAGGTCTGGCTTTTTTTAATATGATTTGATATGCCTAAATGCAAGCGAATTAAACATTTAATGATTATTCTCATACTAGACCAATGGTTAAGTACAATATCCTGCCAAGAGCGTACGATTCCTGCTATTGTCGAAAAGTATGGTTCAATGAACCTTGAATTAGCAACAGAATTGAATAAGCTTGTTGACGTATGCTATGCATACCTTCGCAGCGAACATGATACAAATAGTCGACCGAGCAAGTGAGTGAAGCAGCTACTGTAAATACTACGAAATGGAACTTTGCATGATGCTATGAAACTGTTGTAGGAACGTTTCAGGGAAGATTCAGTCTTATTTAGATCAAATAGCTAAAATTGTTGAATTTAATTGTGGTTCCTGGAGCAAAGAATATAATATGATAATGGAAAAAAAGGAACTAAGCCTGAAAAATTGTCTCAACAATTGTGACATATGATGCGTGAAAGATGCAGAGCTTAATATTGTCACAAAGAATGTTTCCAAAATATAATAAAAGTTTTTCTGATAACAATAGAACTCTAGCAATTACTTTTCCAGAAAATGCATGCTGTTTTAACTAAAAGATCATACACTCCAACCCCTTCATTTATAAATGTCGAAAAGTGAATTTATTACTTAATATTATTTTATAAACATCAGGTTCTTTTGGACCTGAAAATCATTCCATATAAAATTATCGTTTATCACTCTCGGGTCTACCGATGAATGTGTAAGTATAATACATGCATGTATACTCAAATTTCAAAATTGAATCGGAAAGTAGTTACTGTTGCGTAATCGAGTTTTTGTTATGAAAATCGATCGAATGAAGTGCACAATATGGCTTTATGTTTATTTGTCCTGAACTATTCGTTGATTAGTGCAGAAACTGTATAATAACATTGTATTCTCTGTTGGTCTCACAGGACAACTTTACGTTCTATGTAGCCACGAAGTAAATAACAAAGTTCTGTTGAAAACTCTATAGTAATTGGAACTGAGCGCCAATTTAACTCTATAATTATGTGTCAACTAGTTGAAGACCTAGCTGTCAGTATAAATACAGTGCCTACTGAAATAATATAGTAAAAACATAAATATATTTTCTACGTATAGTCTGTATTACTTGACGCAATGCTAGTTATTATTCACTTAATATAGTTTGTACATTAGACCTAATAATATAACACAAGATTATGATAAATGAAAACGTGTTATTCAGTAGATACTTTGACATTTCCATAAAGCATTAGCTTGACAGAGTATAATTCGAGACAGTGTTTTCGAACATGTTTTTTATTCCTCGTGCAACTTATATTGCATATAAATTTTCATGATTCTCACGCGATCGTTAATGATGGAAATGCATTGTTCATGGACAGCCTTATGTATGATTAGCATTATGTGAGCATAGAGAATAATACGAGAGTAATATGTATAACATTATAGTTCACAGATATTCATAAAATCAGACAGCGTGTTATACAGATTAAGCGCGGACTACACCTCCGAGATGGCACGGTTTGTGGCGGATTTGCATTTAAATGAAGTCACCCTCTGTTCTATAGACATTCTAATTTGTTGCGAACACGCTTTTATGAATTTTCCGGGCCACTTCATAGACAAATCGGCATATGGTTTCATATAGATTCATCGAAAGCAATTTTTGCCGTGATTGAATGTAGATTGTCATGTTTTATTTTATCAGCAGAGCGGATTGAATATGCAAGGGGTATTACGTATTCGCTATGAATATTCGGGAGCCCCTTCGCTTCTCTTACTTCTATGAGCTAGCAGTCGAATTGCGAATTAATAATATTATACACATTTTACACATTATACACATCTAGTTGTTACATTTACATTCGTAAATAGTCTGGGGAAGTATGGAAAAAATATGTACAAATTTCGGGAAACACATAACTTTATAATTCGCGCACACTAGCTAGCTCCACGTTTTGCAGCCGGTGCCTTTCTTAATTCTCAGTTCAATGGATAGTCTTGCGCTAATTTGTATTTTCGATTTCTACTAATTAACGATCGTCTTAGCAAAATTGCCCAATGCGTGCATCCGTTGCAGGAGGTTCCCTTTAATGAAATGAAGCCGGCATGACTTGAATCTTGATTGTAGATAATGGTGGGATGGTTAGGATTCATCTCAGTATCTTCACCCTATGTACGTCAGGGGCGTCGATGAGAAATTCATAATGGGACGTCGGAGTATCGCATATGTCGACTCACGTTTACCTTGTCGATAGGAAGGATTAAGGTCGGCTTGGCCTCGCTACATTTGGCAGCAGTTATATTAAGCTAACCGGCTGCTACTGGCTTTGACAAACTGCTTTCTATATCGAGAGCCATAGATCTGCCGATGACTGCGTTACACTTCTTTCATATTTTCTCGGACTTTTTATGATGCTTGAGAAGACATCGTAAAATTCCTATTAAACCAAGCGAAGGCTTCATGATTGAACTATAATATAGTACATACACAGCTATATCACTTATTGTCCAAATAATTTTCGAGTCGTTGAATATCCTTTCAGTTTCCACCAGGTCATTCGATACTTGTTGTTGATCCAAAAAATTCCTCGCTAATCCAAACAATAATCTTACAGCATCCAGTATTAGTGATAAGGGTAATCATGGAGCAAGCTACGCGCTCAATTGTATTTGATATTAGTTTACTATTCCGTGTAGCAAACGTTCGTAGGGATCTATCCTATGCAAATTACCAATATCACGCAATACATTCACGTTTCGTCCTACATAGTACATTCCATTTGAAGTGTATTCGTGGACCAGTTTCTCCAAAAATCCAGTGGCATGATTTCATTTCCATTTAGTAAAACCTCTCACGATAAAGGCTGGGTAAAATGATGAATTATTTAACCATTCACCATTTCATAGGATTTTTCTTTTACAAAGCGTGTATGTAGGGCTGTGTAGCGTCAGTTCTTCATGCGTCCTTCAGCCATTTCATTTTTATTTAGATGCATATATGCATACTTAAAGCGCGCGAGCAGAGCATACACGTACGCTAGTTTAATCCACAGGAGATAATACATTTCTATCCTGTTTTCTTCCTTCTGATCGACTATTCGATTCAGCCTGCGTGAAAACTATCATTAATTTACGGCCGGCGCGTAATCCTGCCAGATTCGTTGGATTTATCAGTGCTCCTCGCATAAATTCGGTGGCGGGCGATTATATGGACTTATCTCCCTAGCAGTATGTATTGTATTGTTCCATGGTACCGTTTTCACAAATTGTCAGTGCTTGTAGACACTTTCCCGTTTAATTTACCTATGAAATGGGACAAAAGCTATCACGAATTTAGTCGATGAGTTCTTCATTTTTAATTGTTTAATTAAATCCTCAGCACTTGATTACAGGAAACGTAGTGACGTTTATTTCAATCTGGAATGCTGGTACACTATGCTTTGGTTTATAGAAATGACACGATATGTACTACCATTCGGGGATGCTGTTTGTAATTTTTAATGCGATACAAATAGTGCCCCTTTCTTGCGCCTATTTAATTATTTATTCATTCATCTGCTACTTTCTCATCGCATTGCCTTTCTTTTGTTCAAAGAAAAGGCTATTCGTTGCGTGTCACTATTTGCTTACCTTTCCAATCTTCTGGGGCTGGGATGCATGGATATGCTAACATATTAACCGGTTAATATAAAAATAACGTAGATATTACAAATTCTCGGTGTACTTCATCAACGGGCTAAAATAAAGAGTGGGTCAATGGGAATTTCGTATTTAGTGACTGAAGTATTTATAAAGCGAAGCCCATTGAAGCGTGATGCAGCCAATTTTCGAATGCACAAAAATTACCATATGAAAATTTTGCATTCATGATTGTTAAATAGCACGATGTTTTCCGCTCCAATAAATAATTGAATTTGCATATGTTGCATAGGTATAGATATTGGAGGAAGCTGAGGCTGACCTATCAATATCGTCGCTTGGAAAGCTTGAAGAATCTCTGTGTTAATCTAGAGCAGTGTATACTGCATGTTATCAGGAAGATATATGGTAGGGAGTTCGCAAGGTCCTGTAAAACACCTATCAAATTCTCGTTGGCTTATAGCCGCAGCTCTAATCTCTTGTGGTGGGAGTTGCTTGCTTGAAGGGAGACTCTAGTTCGCCGGGAAGCCGATAGCCAACGTCTATGTCAGCGAGCCGTGTGCGAAACAAACTGCGCCAGGGGCTGAAAGCACATTTTTGCCGAAAAATCCGAGATAACCCTGGAGGGACTAATCGGCAGGGAGGATGCATCGGTGCGCAGTATATTGTACAGTTTATCTGAAGCGTTTTTCGTTAGCGGTTGCCCACCAATGGCCGAGAATAAATCCCGAGATTTTATATTCGACGCACCCTCCGAGACTCCTAGCTCTTCTACAATAATATATATTGGTTTTCCAGTAGCCATTGAACTTTATTCGAGAAGCGATATATTAAATTAAATGTGATCGGGAGCTCCACTTGGGTTCCTATTCTTGTGGGTGGAAGGTAGCAGTGTAAAGTTGTATCGACCGTCCTCCCTTTGATGCCAACCCGCTGGGAATATTTGATACTTTTCAACGCCAATCCTCCGCTGAATGCGACACTGTGTTTCGGTTACGTTTTATCGCGGGTTTATTAGTACGTATTTCTCGTTTACAGTTTTGCATTAAATAGAATGCTCATTAAGTCTGATAAGCATCCGATTTCGTAAAGTCGTCTAGTGAAGCCGAACTTGGCTGTGAAGTTTCCCAGGGAAGCATTGTCCAAAAATGTCGAAGATTTATAAAAAGAGGAAGAAGTTTTGTGGCGCGGTAGAACGATTCATTTTATAGGAGGGCGATTTCATTGGAGCGGACTATTAGATGCGAATCGATTTCTAAGTGGATAGCTTCCGAGAATACGAATGCAGTGTCATGGGTAACCCATATTCTGGAACGGTGCTGAGCCGTGACAGAGGGAGAAATTGCGCTTTGCCGCGCTCCCGAATCTAAACGGTCGTATTATGCTCCTCGAACCTATACATATACGTATATGTACGCTCGGTTCCCTAGCCACTACATTTCTTTTATTTAGGATGTGCTGTCTAGCGCTGCCATCCAAGCGATACCAAGAAGTATGCTCAGCTCGATTTATCGACAAGAATATTACGCTAATTAGCTGTCCTATTATTGTATACTTTATTTCTCGCGTGAAAGCGAAATATGGACATTTTTGGTAAACTCTGTATTTAGAAAATCCTGAGTTTCTTGCTACCCTGATTATTTTTTATCAGTGTCCATTTCAAAGTAGGTATCTGTCATTTATTCCTTCCCCGGAATGAATTAGAGAGGTCACCTATTTCCATATAATCGATATCGCAATCGCGGTACGCCATTGAGGAAGATTAGTTTAAAACGTATGGGGATGGCGGATATGTCTTCAGTCAGTATCTCAACTATTCGTAGTAACCCGATTTTCGATCAAGTTCTGCCTTCTTCTTGGGTTGCTGGTCCTCACTTCGAGTTCAACCGCCTTTCGCATTGCCCTCAAGCATTGTTTAACATCGAAGTAGGAAAGTCAACAGGGCGATCCTCGCGGCGAGCGTTCGACCGCTGGATAATTAAAGTGGACGGTAACGATAACGGTTATTTACCTATAAACCGTGTAAAGGGGATTTGCCATTAGAAATTTACGGCATCCGCTTACGCCTGGACAGCTGAGGCTGATAAAAGTAGATGCGCGCGAAATTATCGCTTCTCAATTTATTGCTGGTTGTGCTGCTGCTTCGATCGTTCGGTCTATCGGACATCGAACCCTCTACCATGCATTTCAAAACTACGTATTCTCACTTATTTGATTATCCACCTCGATAAAAAATAATTTTTGCTAATTAAAAATCAATTACCAGGCAAGTTTAAATCGGTACTGTTCGCTCAGTTCGCCGTTCGCCGGTATAACGCCGGCGTTCGGAACGTGGTGGATCTCTATGTTATTTATAACTATAGCATTGACCACTTATGACTATAGCAAGAAGAATGGTTTATCTAACAATACTAGTATGTAATTATTCACCTACAATTAGAAAGAAAGTGACATTACTCGGACATGACCTGTTGGAAAGATCGGATAAGTGAAGATTAACGATTTCAGTCCGTGAGCACGGTTTATATATATGGTGATTTCGAACAGTTGTCATGTTTCCGATATTCTCGTTTCGTTTTTATACTATTTTTAAGTGCGTTGAAAGTTCAATAATTCCGTAAAAAGCATCCTTTTTGGAGCATGCATTCTTACTCTACCTCCCTAGGCTCTATTCAAACGGAGTTTCTCTTAGCCACCGTCGACTTTATTGCAGCACCCACTGCAATCAAATGGTCCAGAGATTGTTTCCCTTTTCGTAAATGGAACAGAAGGGTTTATAGCCTTTGTTCGATGAAGCTGATGAAGAAGGAATGGGAAAAGGTGGAGAAATCATCGAGGGGTTCCGCAAAAACGATAGAAAGAAAGCGGCAATACCCTATTTACTCGAAAGGTACTCGGAGGCGGTAGAAAGCCTCCATTGATCTTAGCTTTTGCCCCCTTTAACTTATCCCTCACCCCGTTCCTTCTTCCCCTCAGGGTAACACCTTCGCATCCTGTTTTTCCCGCAAGCCGCCGCTGCTGGCTTTTATCTCAACCGGCTTTTATACTTACGTCAAAAGATTATTTATTTTCTTCGCTACCTAGCTTCAGCATGAATTGTACAGAGGCTGTATATACATATGACGGTTGTTTTCAGGGTAATTCTAAAGCAAATTTAGGTCATCGTACTACATTATTCCATCTTTGTAGTACACGTTATGGAATTTTATAAATTCCGTACGATTGACGTTTCTCAATTGTACGGTCGATGTTTCTTTCACTCTGAAGCACACCATTATTTGTATACTTTGGCAGACCAATACAGTTTTAAATGTATACACATATATTATTAAATGAAATCCACCTACCTTTCGACCATGCTAAATATGGGAGCGATTGGATCAGTTTTTGGCGTACTAAGAAAGTCGGAAAATGGGCATGTTGGGAAGTTTAATAATGATACTTTAATGGAAACACAAATTCATAGAATTCAAATGGACACCTGAGAGTGTGTGTATGTATAGATATATATATATATGTATATATATATGTATATATTTATAGTCGCGTTCATCATAAAAGTACAATAATAGCTTTATATCAAATCACGAGGAGAGATTCAATATTCTCACGGTAGGCGCGGATGGCAGTTCACAAGAATATGATTTACCGAGGGCCATTCCGTACTTTTAATTGGTTTCCTACTTGCTTCATAACTGCTTTTTCCTTTAATGCCGAGGAGACCCTTTCGGAGAAAACATCACATGAAACTAAAAATAATGCGGATGGTACGTTACTAGACAAAACAACGTGTATACAAAGTCATAATAACAACAAACAATTACAAAACGCAACAGCTGTGGAGGTTTCTGAGACGTTGGAATGACTAATAAACGCGCTTAGTAACTTGGAAATTGTATCGGAAGTACAGACCCGCTTTTTCTTTTGGGGTCTTTCACACACGTCGTTTGCCGAGAGACATTATGGCATATTAGAACTAGAGGACTTCAGACCATTATGCGAATAATTCTTCTGCTTTTTCCCTTTCGCATAGCTGCGCCCTTTTGCGATATTTATCATGCTAGTCCTCCTTTCTTTTGCCTTCCCCACTTCTTCATCAGTTTTGTACAATTACGATCGCCACTAACTGTATTATTTGTATACACACATATAAGAAGATCAGTTATAGTTTGCAATTCCACACTCACTTCCCGCCGATATAATTCAATATACGGCGGTGATTTTAATAAAAATCATTCGTGTTTGGATTGTATATTTCTGATGTTGCGATCTCCATAACATTTATAATAACGCTGACCAAATGTATTTCCTACTTCTATAGAAGTGCTAAATATTCATGTTTATATTCGTACAATTGTTTCCAGCTTTCCTGACATCCACAATGCAATGAATTGTTCCCTTTGGAGTTGTTCAATATTCATGAGATATACTGGTGAACAATAACGAATAAATATGCAGACATTGGAAGGGGGCAGGCGAAGGGTGAAATTAAGGGTGTCACTAATCAGGCACTTATAATGTCCGTTACCCTTAATCTTTTGTGTTTTATCATTATTCCATTAACGTATCTCGGCCGTGCACAATTACTACATATGCACACGACATTTTCGGCGACGCGCCTGACCGTTGAAGAGTTCTCAGCTAAACACCTTTTTCACCGCCATTCACACGACGCGCACACAATCGCACTACCAGTAAGTATACAGCAGTTACACTATTCCATACAGTGCGCCAAAAAGTTTCCCTACTATCACGTTTCGTACGATTTTCAGTACACGTTCTTCTTTCCCATTACTTCTCTGCCCTCATTTGTTCGTCTGCTTGTTCTTTCTCTTCGGTTCATATACATACTTTTGTTATTTTTCGCTGCCTCATGCGACTGTGATCGTACTCGAGCTTGAACGCGATGATCTAGTAATCCCACCGCTGCCAAAGTACGCCACGTTGACTTGTGGTCTATGGAATCCTGACTTATCGATCTTCATTGAATTGTTCGACGAGAGGCCCTGTCTTCGGATAGGTCGATAATGTCGTCTAAGTCATTAGCTCTGTTGTGTCGTCGGCATCGATGTCATCTGGTGGATCGACCCTCATCGTCAATTGGGTATAACCCATGTTAGATTCTTTCCTCCCTGACATAGCCTGGAACAGAAATCCATAATTTGATTGAGTGAGCTATAGCTCGTATACATGCATATAGCGTACCACGTCTAAAACATTATATTCAGTGAACAGACCTGTAAAGCGACAAACACTGTCGCAAAGAGAGCAACCGATGCTAAGCAAATTGCCACTGCCATAGTTGTAGCTGCTGTCACAGCAAGCGAGGCTGAGTTGGTGTGTTCCTTCTTTTCATCATAGTTTGCATATACTTCGGAAATGGTTGAATCTGCGGAGACGAACTCCGTGCCCGGTACTCTTCTTTTGCCAGCCGGCGAGCTGTTCCTGCAGCCACCTGCAAACATTGCGCAATCCCTTGGTTTAGAAATGGACAATTACAATCACCCATGCTAATGGAAATATGGCAATATAGTTGCTCACCGGTCTCTGGGTCGCAGAGGCAACACTCTTCAGCGTGCGGGCCCTTCTCGTTCTCCGGACAACAGGGTACACACTGGTTGTTTAGTTTGTCCAAGTGGAGCGGAGGTGAACACGCCGCGCAACTAAATTTACCAGGACCCGTGCATCTTCGGCAATCCTGGTGACAACTCTTGCAAAGTTGCGTCAACGGATCGTAATACTGCGCCCCGAGGCATTCCATACACAAACCGCCTTCTAACATGGAATGTGGTGGGCACGACGTACATTCAAGCGGGCCTTCGCCTGTAAGATCCAAGTTCGTGAATATTACCAGTTACCTCCAACTCAAGCACAAAGGGCAATCTCTTCATTCCTACCTTTGCAGGTGCGGCAGTAATGGTGACACTTTTGACAGCCGAAGTTAGACTTGAAAAAGCCTTCAGGGCACTCGGGGTGGCATTCTCCGGCAGCTAGCTGCCAGCCTCGCGGGCAGGTCACGCACTGATCCCTTCGGGGGCCGGAGCATGTCTTGCACGACAAATAACACTTGGCACATTGGCCTCTGTCGCTGTAATATCTGCGAGAAAATAGGATATCATCCAGGAGAGGTTTACTGCTGAACGGCAATAAAGGAACAACTGCCGGAGTAGGCAGGAATATTGGAAAGTTCCAGTTACCCTTGAGCGCAGGATGATCTGCATTCCCCACTCTGCAATTGTAAGCCGTCCTGACAGGCGGTACAGTTCAATCTCGAGACGCAACTCTTGCAAGTGTGCAGGCAAGGCACGCAAATGGGCCTCGAGGGTTGCGCAGTTGAATAATAGCCGTCGTCGCACTGAGATACACAGCGCTTTCCTTGAAGCAGCAAAGGGCTCTGACAGGAGATGCAATAATCTTCTGTGGGCCCCGCGCATGTCTCGCAAGACGAATGACACGGCTTGCAGTGCCCGTTTTCGTAATACTGGTTACTGTCGCAGCGATCGCGCGATTCCGGGGCGCACAGGCCCTTTTTATTCAAGTTCCATTTCTCAATGCAAGTTATGCATCCGGAGGACGTGCAGGTAGCACACCCAGGAGGGCAAGCCACGCACTCTCGACGTTTCTTATCAGCACTATAGCCTATGGGACACGATGTCCGGCAGGTTCCTGGAATTCCGAAGGGAATTATGATTCCACCGTCTTACAGAAGACAACGATATTATTCGCAGACCAAACTAAATTACGTACCGTTCAAGAAGAACAATCCAAGTCGACAGGCGATGCACTGGCTTTCCGCGGTACCGTTACAGGTTTCGCAGGTAGAATGGCAGAGTGCGCAATTATAATCTTCGGTCTCATAGGTATACAACGGGCAGGCCGCGTAACACTGATTTTCGTGCATTACTAAGTGATGCTCGCAACTAGTGCACTTATCTGGCCTATCCTGGCAACTGGCGCAATTAGCTTCGCATGGGACGCAAGTGCTATTTTCCGTGTCTGTTAAAAAATAAAGGAATTATTCCGATCCGATCAAGTCGCTTATCAAATATGGCCGGATTCTTAGGATTTTACTACTATTCATGATAGAAAGGACAAAACCTATTTTATCCGAGGATATTTCATTATGTCAGATTGGCCGATATGTTAATGAGGACATTAACTTGGCAGCTAAAGAATTTAAGGACCATCGAAGTTCACCTACTTTCGTAATAGCCTTCGGGGCACTGTTGAAGGCAGACAGCTAAGTCGGTTACTCGGAGATGAGCAGGTGCGCACGAGAGGCAAGAATCTTGTCCGGCACCAGCGCAAATTTCGCAGGATTCGTGGCAAGGCCAGCAAACACCGCCTTGATTCGGAAAGCTCCTCGGTGGACAGCGGCTGACACACGTGCTGCAAATACAACTCTCCTAGTAAACATCCTACAATTTCGTGCGCTAGAAAATCGCGTTCTTTAATCTTCTTTACTTTTCGTGATTGCAAATCATTCTTTCCACTTCTAAAAATATTTTTGTGGACGCGTGAAACTTTAAATTATCTGAGAAAAGTACTATTAATCCAAATTATAGGAGTTACTTTATCTTGCCCTGTCACGAATATCTATGTTGATTCGTATTTAGTAAAAGGCGCAATGGGTTTTTAAAGGTCTTAACTGAAGTTTATTGTGATGCACAAAAACAAGTATACGGACTGTGATGCGTTAAGTCGCCTGTTCATTATCCCCGTACTCGTAATCCGTATGGCACACGTCGGGAATAAAGCGCACGATATGAAGCGAGCGAGCCGTGTGTTACGGGTCTTAATAATATATAATAGCGATATAAAATTCCTGCTTTTTGTTAATAGAAGCAGGGGGTATTCGGTAAGCCCCTTTGTCCAGCATATTACGTGAGGCTGCTAACGGCGCAAATGTGATTTGTATAATAACATCAGATCCGCTCTAGCATTTACGCTGATGATGTGCGGCCTTTAATCTTAGCGAGCCTTTGCGCGTGTAAATAGCGGACTACTGAAACTTTCAAAAACACTAAGGATTTCCCCGGCATTGTCACTTCCATGCACTAAAGAACTTTCTGCAACGCAATACACAAAGAAAGAGGGTTGGCAAGGGTTTAACCGTGGCACCGTTGTAGCCAGACACTTGGGAGTATGGAAGTTTGCTCCAGTTAGAGTTCAAGCGGTTGATAGGAGAGCGTAGCGCATAACAAACATGAGAAGATGCACTTACTTGTCGAGGCGATAATTCTTGCAAGCGACGCACTGCGTGGGTCCTTTGCCGTAGCAACCTTGGGGATCGCATTGTGGATCACAATCGTGACGGATCTTTCGGGTGGCGTCGAGAGAGTCGTAACCAACGCGCGTCGAGGACGCTCCGGCGGGTGCGTCGAATCCTGAGGACGCGGACGTGTCCCCAGGAAGCCGATTAGTCAGGAGAGGCGCGGAAGAGCCATCCAACGTGGCCACAGATGCATCGATGTTGGAGGCGGAACCGGCATATGGGCCTTGGTAGCTCTGTAAGATCAAGGTAGTAATGAAGTCGGGGTCACTGCGATGGCCCAGTGATAGTGGATCATCGTCTACCGTGAATGGATAATGCACTGAGGCATATGGAGAATGTGCCTGTACCGGGTTATATTGGCGCGTCCTTATCCTAATAGGATTGGTCGCGGTCCCGTAGAATATCAACTGCCACTTCTTCAGTATTCCTGGAATAACGAGTGGAAGAGGTCATACCATGATTAGCGAAGTCGTTTAGAGGTACCGTTTAAGTCTTACTGAATTTTTAACCATTGACCGGTGGCACTAATTTGTCGTCTACTGAAATATATTTTCAGTATGTCCCAAGTTTGATAATTTTGCATTTTCAAAATTACGCTTTTTCGGGATAAATGTATATGAGGTAGACAAATTCGGTGCTCCCGTATAAAATATGTAGAAGACACTGGAGACTGTGTTGATATAATGATCCTAATTATATATTCGGTCTGCTATCTTTACTTTCTTGAAATAATTATTCGATTTCTCGAAGGCATACGAGTGAAAAGTGGAAGTACTTGCCTGGTGAATTAACGTGCCGAGTACCGGCATTAATGATCTGTAATGTCCAACGACCGTCAGCTTTCTCGCCCCAGAAGTGGACGCTAAGGAACGGCCAGTCATCGAAGTTGGAGCTGAGTACGTCGCGCGGCCTCTCAAAGAGCAGAGTTGACGTAGTGCCCATTGGGGAGGTCAAGAGTAGCCTGAGATTGCCTCGCGGGAAGAACCTCAATGAAACCTGGTTCAAAAGCGAGCGACGTTTTCGTATTACGCTCGAGAATCAATTCAGTAACTTAACTTTCATTCTCCACGATTTCGTCAATATCCGATCGGTTACATATTTGGCAATATTGTACGAAGAGCGAACCGGTAACAAAGACGTTTGCTGGTAAAATGCGCATTGACTCGAGCTCCTTTGAATTTCTTCAAAAGACAATATGTATGACGGATTCCAATATTTCAGCGAAAGGCATGTCATATTGAAATGCAGCATTGACATGGAAGTTGAGGCGCAACAGATTGAAAAGACGCGTGGAGAATCATTGACTGTTCAAGTGTGGGGGCGCTAGCAAGCGAATAACTTCCGTACCTTGCACTGCACGTGCTCGAGGAATCGCACTTCATTCAAGGATCCCGCACAACCAGTCACATCCATGTAGACGCTGAGCGTGTAACCGTAGGTCTGATCGATCCGCCTCTCCTCGTTGATCTCGTCAGACTTGCAGATGTGTTGCGGTGGTACGTTTGTCCACTGCTCGGCCAGGCTGACCATAGAACCGGCGTCCATGAGGCCATAGCCGAATTTGTGGGATACCTTCCTCTTGACCCCATTCAGGATCCAACCGGGTTCCTTCTCGAGAGGTCCTGATCTCGAGGTCAAGACAACGAGATACTGCATGTCTCGCCAGGTGAGAGTTGGATTTGCTTCGAGGGCGAGGGCTGCGATGCCAGCAGCCAGTGGCGCTGAAGCAGAGGTGCCCGTATGCTCGACGGTGCAAATGTGATCCGGTCGTAATTTAGCATCCATGTCGACGGTTGCAACGCTCTTGTCGTTGCCCGGTGTCCCCGAGGAGTAAGTCGAGGCTAGAGTCGAGCTGCACTCTTCCAAGTACCAAGGCTTATAGCCGCCCTGCGTAGCACTAGATATCGACAGTGTGAAGATGCTGTTGGTGTAGCCATCGCAGTTGCACGAGTCCGTGTGCCGACCACCGTTTCCCGAGGCCCAGACGAAAATCGAGCCCTTGCCCTTTCGGCCCTATCATTTCACAAGTTTACTGGGTCAATAGCTTTCAATGATGCATGAGAAGTCTTTAATCGATTTCTACTGGGATTCGTGGATGCCTAACTAAGCACCTAGTGTTCGGCGGATTAATCTTATTAAAGATTTTATGATCAATCATTGTGGTTCTGCTAACTCTAAAGCTTTGCTGAAACAACAGTCTGTATTTTCAAAAGTGATGCCTTTAATATTCGATAGAATTTACGTGTGCTTATAAGCACGGTGGCTGATCATTGGTATGATGAATGTACCGTTCAATATGATGGGCTATGAAATTTATGTCACGTAAATCAGGATATAAGAGGCGTTAGGGAGGTGAGAAAGATACATGGCACATTGTATAACTTACGCTAGTTACACCATAAATAAATGCCCGTCTAGCAAGAGGTCCGGGGCCGTCGACAGTCTTGCCGTCGTCTTCGGGCCCCCAGGAGGCGCTATATATATCAATGTGATCAGGATTCAATCCCAGTGCTCGGGCTTCGACAGCATCGTTTACCGGTCCATCGAGCATCCGTACGCCTGAGAACACGGAAGGCATGTGCGTGAGATAAATTTCATTCAGGAACGCTGCTCGGTGTCTACGGTTTTCCCATTGAATTCCTGAGGACGCTCAATAGAATTGAGTACGATTTTCACACGGGAAACCATTAATTACACCGGCAAGTCAATCTCCACCGAGAATAATAGACCTTTGACAATCTCATGGGCGACGATAGGCAGTCGCTCAATCAGAGAAGTGGGAATTATAGAAAATCGATTTCACCGAGTTCAAAATTAGACGAGAATCAATTATCGGGCCGAAGTACGTGGGCTAAGCTCCTTCGTTCCGCGGGCTCCTCGTTTTTTGCAGCGTGTTCGAGAGATACTGATTTCCTCTAGCTCTCGCTCTTTCTTTTTTCTGGCAGTCCTCTCACCTCCAATGCTGGCGTTATAAGCGACGCCGACGCCGCAGTATTGGTTGAATGCTACAGCTGCGACTTCGCCGGCGCATCGAGTGCCATGCTTGTTATCACCGTTGTCCCTCGGCATCGGATCATCGTCGTTATCGTTGATGTCCGTGCTGGCTTCATGATCGTAGTTAAAAGCCAGGTCGGGATGATTCGTTTGTATGCCATCATCAAGGATGGACACGACCACCCCTTTCCCCGTGTAGCCCTTCTGCCAGGCTGGTCCAAGATTCATGTCATACCCATCTTTCGCACCCCCATTCTATGCACAGAATAAATAATTATGAAATCAAAATAGTTGCAGTCAAATTGTCAGTCAAATTGGCAACCTAATCCCCATGTTAAGGGAATTGTCATCAAAATTCTATCACTCAAAAGTCAACCGTTGCCCGAAGGAATTATTAACTTTGCTTTGCACAGGAATGGCGCAAGTTCAAGTTGATCAAGTCCAATAATTTTCTGGCCAGCAATTGCATAATCGTATAATAATTGTTCTATTAATAATATATGCGTAATCCCACAACCATTCAATTTAGACTATGAACGCACATATGTGTTATCCTGCAACCATTCAATTTAAGTTATGAATGCATATATGCCCTAAAAAATACATAGCCTACAAGGTGCTTCTTCATAAAGAGTGGGCAGTTCACGGTGTATGCTTAACGTCGGACAACTCAGCGCTCAAAGGGTTAAGGTTTAAAGGAAATCTATAGAGGATGTTTTTCGATAAAACGACCTTAAGAAGTCAAAGCGATAAGGCTAATCAATGTTCAGAGCGAACAAGTGGAAGAGCTAAAGCGCGCTGACTGTTTTCGATCAGTTTGATTTCCACCGAGAGCGGCGGCATTCATTTTTTACATCGCAAAGTGTACGATTTATTGGGCGAACGGGAAGGGCGATGCGGCACAATGGGAGTAGTGCGCAAACGTTGGAAATTGTAAGCGTCCATGGTCAAGTCCTATGACAATTCCGAACAAGCTCGCCAGATTTTTCCTCTCTGCTAGTGGTATCGAGGCTGTGCAGTGAAATTGCAAGCGAAAAGGATAGCCCTCATACAGGATCGCCATCACTGTCGCATCCTCATAGGGAGGATCATATTTCATATGCATACATACATATAGGAAGATACATATTCCGCGCGCATTTATAATCTATCGATTATTACGGAAAGTCCGTACCGTAGTGTTTATATTTGCCCTATAAATTTGCACGGCAAACGCTCGCGCCATCCCGAATGTATTAATGTATGATTGGCTGCATACAGCACTATGCTCCTCGCTAACCATTTAATCAAAACTCTTGTGGTGCGCGAGAAAAATCCATGCCGTTTGTGTATCAGATATTTGTCCGCTACAGTAAATGTAAAAGGAAAGGAATCATTGTTATGCTCTGCTGAAGCCATATGATGATAGGATCGTTGAATATTTATGCAGATTCCTTTTTATAGAAATAAATAACCGTATTTCCCAGTTTCGAAACAGAAAATATTCCGTATGAAAGCATCGGCGAAAATGATGGGAATATTGTCGAGCATTAAATTATTAGGTGATGAATGTGAGTGTAT
Organism: Ectemnius continuus; assembly: GCA_910591665.1. Taxonomy (NCBI): domain Eukaryota; kingdom Metazoa; phylum Arthropoda; class Insecta; order Hymenoptera; family Crabronidae; genus Ectemnius; species Ectemnius continuus. The sequence goes on from OU342856.1 coordinate 23,410,230, forward strand.
TCGTCATTTAAATCTGGAATCTGTAACTGCCCCCCGTTTTTAGGAAGAGAACAACAAAATATAGAATCTCAGGGTAGCCGGAAATTCGTCGGCATGTAACGAAGACTAGCACTTGCAGATTTCTCAGTAGAGAGCAATTAACCAGGGAGGAGCTGGCGTAATTTCATGATGAACTTTCGCAAATTTACTACCGCCAAGCGGTTCGTCGCTGCTGGAAGATGCAGTGCTGTGCTTGTTCCTTCTAGCCAAAGGATCAGGCACATTGTGTGCCCAAGGGAGAAGACAATGCGCTGCTCCATTGTCCCTTTCGATACGGTCCTGTGTCTACTTCTCTGGCTGAGACGGCGGGGGACGGCAAAAAGCACTTTGCTTGCCTTGCCGCGCACAAGGCTGCTGGTGGGCGTCGTTCGGACGACTCGAACAACTGATGGCTATGCGTGAGAATTCACCAGTGCTATTTAAACACACTTTCATGCTTAAGTCGCACCCCTCACCTTAACATTGTCCAAGTAATAACGCAATTTGTTCGGAGCACGAACGCCGGTCATCCGAATTGAATGGGGAAGAGCTTCGAACTAAGTTGGATGCAATTACATATTCCACTGCGACGATTACAGTTGGGCGCACAAGAGAATTCAACGCTTAATGGTCAGGCTCGACTTCCCCGTTCAAAATAGACAGCCTCCTGTGTTCTCCAAGGAATCCCACTCCCCACTGCGCTGCTTAATAACTTGCACTCGGTAATGAGATGTGCACTCGAAAGGAGTACCATTGCTGGGGATTAAGGGCGAGAACTAGCGCGTTTCATCCTACTCCGATAATAATACCGGCGGTTTTTCCAGTGAAATCTAATCCTGGTAAATCGAACCTTTTCAGATAATATAATTATTCACATTTATACCGAGAACCATTGATTTCATTAATACGTGGTGCGCGGTAAGTAAATTAAGTATTAATTATATGAAAAATCCGCGAGCAGTCGAACAAACCGTGCGTTTCGCTTGTTTTTAAATTCTCCGTGGAGAATAAATTCGCTCTGTACGCAAGTTCCAAGAATCGGCAGAATGCAGCTTTTCAATTAGGTAGCCTTGTGAAAACTCATTAAATGCAGAGAATGCAAAAAATGCAAAAAATGCAAAAAATGCAGAAAAAAAGTAGCGGTTGTAAGCTTTCCTATCCTAACAGCGTGTTCTGTCGCTGCATTCTACGGCAGAAGAATATTACAATTACGTAATATTTGATTGAAGAGCTGAGCCGTTACGCGGTTTCATGTGAATAACCGAGTTCTCCTCCAATCAAATGCATGGAACACTCGCATTATTATCCTTGCTTTGGATGCCAATTATTCTGCTTTTGCGAATTCCATTGGTATGTTGACGTTCCCTCTTGCCGCCAGGTTTGTAACTGAAGTTTCCAATATATTGGTAGAGTGGAATCTTTTGAGTGTTCCCGGGATTCCATTAGCATAAGCCTTGGTTAACAGGGTAGTTTTCGTCATCGGCTTTATTGATCAGAATTCTTTGTGCAGTGGGAAACGATGTCCCAAGGTAAATGGCTGCGGAATAGTATGGAATAGAGCGGGAGATCGACGGGCGACGGGAGACGGGCGTCGGGAGGCTGTAAAGCGCGGTGGAGAAACTCCAACGAATACGTTATAAGCGTTATCGGACGTCGTTAAATCCACTGAGGATCGCGACGAATTCTCGTCACGTAGTTCGTCTCGGCTGATTTGGAGGAAGTAGAATCGGTCCACTTACCAGGTACCACTGCTCCTTAAAGAGTGGATCGGTGAAGAGGCTTTGGAGTGGGGCACCCCTGTTCCTCTGGCGATGGAACGTGGCCTGCCTGGGACGCGGTCCGAAATCATCGAAGAACGGCGGATAATCGCCGAAGACGAAGGAGGTCGGCTCGAAGTCCCTTTTCTTTCGTTTCTTCTCGTGCTGCTGCTGGAACCAGAGCACCTGCAACCAAAGAGAAGAGTTAGTCTCGCGCGGCCCCCTGCATTCCATATTCATGTTTATTACTTGGCAGAGCTCGTCTCGAGGGGTCCGTAATTTATTGCGAGCGGAACGCGCCATTCCAATTGCTTGCACTTTCAATAGCGCTCCATTGAATTATCCAGCGTACATACACATCCGCATCCACTTTGGAGGCTCTCCCGCTCCCGGCGGGGGTGAAGTGTTTGCGCCGCTTTTTTGCCAGGCGTCGGGCATAAATACACGCGGAGCGCGCGCGAGATGCATATTGAAAATTTCCCAGGGCCAGATCTCGCTCGCAGAAATTCAGCCTCCAAGTGTTTGCGGTTCTACGTACGCCCAACCCTCCCCTTGCCACCCCCCGCCGCGCGCGATCCTCATACTTTTCCGAGCTTTTGCACGCCGCCCTCCTACTTTTCCTGCGGTATTCTGCGAAATCGGTGCACACACAGATCAGCCGGAGCCGCTGCTCCCTCTATGTACATTGTACACTCTTACGCATGCAAATACTACCGGCTGAACATTTCATCGCCCTGACGTACGTTCGTGTCTTATAAATCGTGCCATTGCGTTGATGGAAAGCGACTGGGGTTTCCGTGGAAAGTGCTTGTGTACTTGTCTGTAGGTTCATCCGCGTGGAAAGTCGGATATCGACGGAAGTTTTTTTGAACACTTCCAACTAACCACGTGTTACATATGTACTATAATGATAATGGTTAATTCTTTGAGTAGGGCTGAACTGTTTTTATTAGTTAATATCGTTAGCAAAGACTTCAGAGGCAAATTTCTTTCGACATTTTATTCGCGAAACTAGTACTGAAGTTAAGTAAGAATTCCATTTCTTGTCTCTGATATACGGAAGCTATTTGATTTAAATCCTTTCGTTTGAATTGATATTATCAGATTAAATGAAAACAGTGAGAGACGTAGTGTGGTTGACATTCCAAGGAGATGTATTACGTGACTATCAGCGTTTCCGGTGATGGAAAATAATGTGGGTTCGACTGAAATTGGCGTCGATTTCGAATGCTGTCAAACGTGTTTCATGTACGGTTAAAGTGGAAGATATGATAATATTGATTATGATCTGTTGGCGATTATTGTTATCGATTAGGGGTGACTAGTGCTGGGAAGGTTTTAGGTGAATGCGCCGAATGAGTTGGTTGCACAGCTGTGGTAGTGTCTGAGTTGGCGGTGTCGTTTCATTCATTCATACGGTACGGCAGGGACGATTCGAGGGCAAGCGGCGCAGTTAAATTCACGCTCTTTGAATCTTGGCGTTCGTCCAGAAAAGCGGTTGCCGCTCGCTCCGAGCGATTTCCACTTTCCGATAAGTGTCAGGGCCGCATCACGGTTTATATTGCCACGCTCGAAGGAACATGAAACAGGATCCTCCGGGATTCGTGAAATAAATTGGCTATGACTTCCATTCCCCGAGGCCGTTCCAAAAGGCATTATTGCGAGTAAATTAATTTTGCCGGAAAATCGATACTCAGCGAATCCGATCCTCTCGATTCTACACTGTAAAATCGCTGAGTACGATTTATACCTGGGATGCTTGTCAACATCGGCGAATCGAAAAGTAATACGGTCAATTAACGAACAAACGAAAATATCGTGGGAAATCAATCAATCACCGAGTATAAAGGATCGAACACAATGCGCTCTTTTCAACGACACTGCTTCCCATTTAATATAAAAGCGTGATACTGTTTCTCTGATAACTTGGTAAGTTTAATTAATTACATCAATTAGCGTCCCTCCGGCATCAGATAACTCCCGAACCGATCCACTCACACTTTTACGCACGGCCATTACACAACTACATTTCCCTCTGCGAACACAGGTCCGTAGTCCACAGCTTTATTAGCACTCAATAAATTAGGCTCCTCAAAGCTGTCGTTTATGGATTGTTTCATGCTTTTTGCAGAGTAGTAAAGTACTAACTGGAATGTCGGTGCTTATACCCTTGTGCCGCGTAAAAATTACTGGCAGCATTTCTGCTTTGAGAGTTATGCCGGCGTGATTTTACATGCGACCATTTTTTCCGTGCAAATAGTTCTCTAATAATGGCGGTTCGTCCTCGGGAATCGCTAACGTGCCTAATTGTGCAATTACAAGCACATCACACAGGCCAATTGTTCGAAGGAATTCGTGGCATTGGATGTGCGTGTTTTGTTGCCGGGAATTTCACTAATCTCGCGTATTCATTGGTGATGCTCGATTGAATGGCACGAAATCCGGATTGGCGAGCACTCACTCCAAAGCGCGATACCGTGTACGCTCGCTAACAGTGACACGAGATATAACGAAAATATATTTCTCTTGCTTCTCTTACGCCCACATTTACCATTATTGCCATTCGCAACAGTAACCAATATGATTATCAGGAGTTACATTTCTGTTCATAATTAATTCGACTATTACCGTTATGAGTTATTCCATTATTAAAGCCAGAATTAAGAGTTAATTAGTGCTTGCTCCACGAAAAAAACGCACGAGGGAGTTGTTTCCTCCTGTTTTCTCACCGAGTATATCTAAGCTGGGAAAGTCTGAATATATGTTTCATCTGGCGACATTTTGAAACATTTAATAAACAGAAGCTGGACTCCGCAATTATTGTCACAAAAATTACAGCAACATACTGGCAGAATGAAAAAAATATATAACTAAATTTTAGCGAGTTAATTCATTATCTTTGTAATGCGAGGAATCTTGCAGAGGGAATGAACTCGGTTCCGCTAGTTAAGGGGCAAAGAAAAGAAACCGACAGATCTCTATGTGCAAACTCGAGGTGGAAGTACGAAGAGATTCAGTGGTCGCAGCTGCTTATATCAGAGACACGAAACAGAGTGAGAGAGTTAATCATGGAGGGAGGACTACGTATGAGTGGTAAGAAAAAAGTGCGTCTATTTATCAAGCTGCAGCTCCCTCGGGAGAGTGATCGATGTCCTGGCAAGATTTCTTCGTCGCCAGGAACCTGTTTATGGAGATTTGAAAAACCTGCCACTGATAGCGTAAAGGGAGAGCAAAATAGGACTCGATGAGATACACATACATATACAATGTATGTTAGAGGTGCGATATGTGCCGAATCAAGTTTTCGAGGTGGTTGTTTCATAAGCGCGGAAGGGCTCATTAGCAAGAAAGAGACAAGAATGCCAGTGCCGGTGGCGAATGCGTCGGAAGGCTAATATTATCTGAGTAAGCGGTGTGATAGTTTGCCGAGCCTCCATTGTACGCTTGAAGTTTTTCCGTCCGCTACCTCTGGACTGATAGTCACTTGACGGTTAGTTCTATTGTCGCAGTGGTATGAGCATCAATTATGAATAATGCTGTAGTAGTACTGTCCCGTTGTGCGGTGCGTTTAAAAAATTAGCGCGAGGGTTGAAAGTTAACAAACTCGGCTCGGAACTCCATTAATTAAGGCATGGCCGTTGCTCGCAATGGGATTTCAAGAAGCTGTCCGATGAATTCGGAGCGGACTCCTGCGAGCTTAACGATCAAGCATTCACTCCTCAACAATACTTGACCTCTGCCTCTTAAGTAGGATATTGCCGACAACTTCCCAGCCAATCTGCTACCGAGACTAGTGTTTGTAATTAAAACTTAAAGATCCTCTGTGAAATCGGGGAAAGGAGTATATTCTGGTAAGATACGATTATGCTTGAGGAGCTTCCTCGAGAACACTGTTGCTTGGATGAAATAATGAGAATCACGTCCGGGAACCGAAAAGGAACTCCTTGAGAAGTTATGCATCGGAAAAAGAACTTGAAGCTAACGGCCTCTAAGTGGTGCCTCAATTTTGCTAAGAGTTAACGGTTCTACCCAGACATCCCCTCGTCTCTCGTAATTCATTGTTGGAATCGGAACGCTTACCCTTGGCTCGTCGTTGAGTGTCTTCTGATGCGATTCGCTCAATAAAAGTGACCTCTTGTGTAACCGCCTGTCAGCGAAGAGGAAGTACTCCTTCAACGATCCAATCTGTACAGAATAAATAAGAAATTCGTTAGTTACTATCATTCATAAAGCCAACGCGACGTTGTATGAACTAGACTCTACCTATCTTGGTTTACCACGAATCTTTAGAATTGTAAACTAAACAATCCACTCTAAGATCCATGAACCTTTTATAAAGATATTACCAACTAACTAAGACTAGTTTGTCACATTCTTGATAGAATCATCAGAGGGTAACATCACAAACAGTACATGGTTAAAAATAATGAAAACACTGTCCTATCAAATAGTCGGAGAAATGCGATGTTTACCGAGTTGTTTTCGTGTTATGAAGGGAACGGCATTCCCTGGCAAAATCATGTTGCAAACAACGTTAGCGAGGTGCCTCCGAACTTGAACATGCAGACCAGATTGCGGTGGAAATATTGTGTTGTTTAGAAGGGGATGGCAAGGTTCGCCTTGAGAATTCCCTAGAGTAGATGGTCCGATTGAATAGACCTTAAAGACGCCTCCGAGTGAAGTAGCAGAGAAATCCAGCGGGGTTTACTGCGCGCCAATGAAATCTTCAGGCTCGACAACATCGTGTTGAATTTGCGCGGGCTCGAGCTCGTAGCTCTCCCCAGTTATTCATGGTTATCCTAGGTTACTCGGGGGTGCACGGTTGCGCCAAGCTCGCCCTAGAAAACTCCACCCCCGACGAGCGCATAACACTCCATTGCCATTTCGATCGGCGGCTTCCTTTTCAGCTACTGTATGATCGAAAATACATACACTTAAGAACTCTGCCACCGCTCTTGTCTACTCTTCGGATCGAACACTTTTCAGTCAAAACATTCCTTCGCAAAAGAGACAGAAAGTAGCCGAGCGAATGACAGTGATGGGATGGAAGCATCGTTGTACGTTTCGTGCTTTCGAACGGAAGGTTTGCTAGAGTAAAAGCGAATCCAGGGATAGGATATTGCCAACACGGCTAAATTCGCCTCGCCGATTTTGAAATAGCGGATGCACCTCCCTCATACGCGCCTTTCATCGCAAGACTATCTCACTCGTAGGAAACTTTTGCACGCGTTTCGCGTTGGAGGAGCGCGCAAGAGCCTGCGGTAATCTAGCGTAATAACTAGCGGCATTCCTTGTTGCCATCCTTGCCGCATCGCTGCAAATCTTGCCCGGCCGCCAGCGACGTGTGGAGAGAAAGGGAAGAGAAGGAAAGAGGGAGAATCCAGCGATGGGAAGAGAGCCGAGAGACGGCAAGTGTGCAAAACAAAGAGGAGAAGTATCGTCGACGCAGCCACAGTTACAGTTACCGATGATGAAGAGGAAGCGCGAGAAGAAGGAAATGCATGAGATACTGTAGGAAGGAAGGAAGGAAGGAAGGAAGGAAGGAAGGAAGGAAGGAAGGAAGAAATGGGTGGTGGGGGCGAAGAGTTGTATCTAGTATCTTGAGATATTAGCCGAGCGTGATGGGGCATGCTTCGCTAGCTTCATTGCTGCTTGCTGCCTTCGTCGTGACATAACTCCTACACCGGAAGGCCGTCTGGCATATTTCCCTGCTCCCTTGGTAATTCTACGTCCGATTTCTCTCCATGCATACATGCTTACCCTTTCTCTCTCTCTCTTCCTTTTCACCTTTGCGAGCCTGATGTCTCATTCCTCGGTCAAGGACAGCTCACAATAACCGTAATTATTGACTCTCACTTGTTATGTTACATGGATATTTCGACCCTTATTAATTATGCATCGTATTATCTGAAAGCTTTCAGTGCCTAAAGCTCCGTTTGATTTTGAAAAGGTATCTGTAAGTCGATCCTTTCATGAAAAATATCTGCTCGGGATATTTTTCCAACTTTACTCGTTCTTGAGATACAACGTGAACCTTGCGGCCGCTGGATTAATGTATAGCTCTACCAATTCACTCCGAAGGATAAAGAAATGTAATGAATAATACGTCTTTCTCGGGATAGATAATTGAGATGGACCTGCTTGCGTGCGGTACCCTGAGTATCATTTTCTAATTGTTGTAAGTTCATTGTGGATATTCATCGAAGAACGTTCTCTTCATTTATTAACAAATATGTCATTTATTGAAATATGTATTCAAGAATCACAGAGAACCTCCCGCAGCGATCGGATTATTTATTTTAGTATCTACATTTGAAATTTTTGTCAAATGCTATCGTAATAAATTAATATGCATTGTGAAGTTTTGTTCATTGTCATAAAAAGACGGCATTAAATAAGGATGTGAATATAAAAGATAAATCCAGTATTGTACGTTATCTATTTCGCAGGCGCCTCCCTCATTTAAACGGCGAACGTTTTTTGGCGTTTCAATTGCCTGGAAAAAGCACCATCCCTTTTTCGCTCTTTATTTCTGAGTTGATACGGATTATCGTGCTTTTTAGTCCGTTAATGCATCCCAACATGCGAGTGCTCGAAATACGCGGATTATATAATCCGAAAAAAATCCCATTTCCACGTGAAGTGTAAAATAGAAGCAATTCTTCTAATAGTTGGCATGGCAGACTGCTATGTCTTTTGTACTATGCTATTGTGATGTTTCTTTGAAATACAAATTATTTACAGAGAACAATTCTGCCAATTCGGGTGCGTGCCACCATCCAAGATCAATAGTTGCCTCCTCATAATGTTGGCGAGGATTCAATTTCATTTAATAAGTGTTTTTAACATACATAGTAAAACATCCCCAGTTATCGATACTGATCCTATTCTTCACAGCTGATGATATCACTATGATATCACTTTATTAGCATCTCAGGCAATGCCTTTTTTCATACAAGGCATAATAGTCCATGTTGACATTTTACAATTAAATAATGTTCATTTATCTGATGTAATTTCGTGATGTATTTATGGAAGATTAATGTTTCCATGAGAAATCAGATCGGCGTATGCAAACAATCCCCCTTCAATTAGGAGGCTACATCGGCTCTACATGCTCGAGTTCTGAAACCACTTGGGAGGTAATGGCGCGCGCAGGACTATAAGCCACTAATAGTTATTAGTGTCCCAGAATAGCATCCATCAGATACGTCAGGCTGTTATCACCACGAGTATTAAGAATATTTATTAAATTGGTGTGCCTTAGACAAGCACGCTTAGCTGGAACGAAGGAAGGTCGAGTGTTCATGGTGGCAGGTAGAAAAATATGCGGAGTGTCGTGCTAGAAAGAGGCTCCGGCAGATTCATAAAGTATTGGTTATCGAATTCCCTATGCGGCCGCACAATCTATTTCCGTGGCGCTTCTGTGAAAGACGAGGAGATTGTTCTGGGTTTGCGTAGGAACCGGAGCCGGCTGGCGTTTCAAAGAATTGGGTCTCTTGGACCACCGTCAAATTCTTAAATCTCTGTGGCGTTCTCCTCCGCCGCGCCGGCATGCGAGGCCGCCGCGCCGCCCTCTTTCTCACCTATCTCGCGCCGTTCAGGTAAGCTCCGCAGCTTGGTTATTCTCCGCCGGTGGTGAAGGAGGAGCCCGGCAAAGGAATGAGAGCGGAAACTAGAGAAAAATTGGGAAAGGGGCGAAAGATCGACGCGCGAACCAGCTGCCAGAGCCTGTACAGGAAGGCACGGCCTCACATTGAAAGGGGAAAGTTTAACGAAGAGGAAAGAGGAGAGGTGGCTAGAGATGAGAGGTGGCAGATATATATGTATAGAGGGAGAGGAGAGCGAAGATGCGGAAATGGCAGACAAGAATAAAGCTGCAGAGGGGGCACTGATATCGAGAAAGGGTGGCGTGCCACTGTGGCAAAGGAGTATATGCACTAGCATCAAGGACAATTTATCACTTGCTACGAGAACAAGGTTACCGCACTGCTATGTCTAGGTAGACGCATCCTCCTCTACGTCTGCTTCTACTAGCCTAGTTGCATCACTGACGCGTGGAACGAGGTACATTGCCTCTCGTATACGAGTACGAGTGCGTGCATGCGCTTGTTCATCGAAAATGAGCGGAACTACAGGCTCCGGGACTTGCTCGTTGCTGGGCCAGATAGCGGTCCAATTGCAAGAAGAAACTAAGGGGGGTAGGAGGTTGGCGGGAGACAGAGCTCGTAAATCAAACTAACGAAGAATGTCTTAGATAACCTTGGTGTATGGAGGGTCATTGGTAGGTTGGCCTAGCCCTACTCCTCTGATTCATGATCTACCATTACCTCTAAATAGTTCATGCGTACACATTGACCGATGAGATGTTAGTCGAGCAGAGGAGCAGAAAAATTGTTTTCATTACTTGCAATGGTATGTTAATAATAAGTTTTATAAAGTGCTCTTTTATTGCATCCAGGTCAGATAAAAGTACTTTTCATGCAAAAAGATCATGTGGTCGTTTAATTAACAGAATTAATCGAAGCTATTTTTCAACAAGCCAAACAAACATTGTGAAGCCAACAATGTGTCTACTACGTAAAGGTGGTATCATTTAATGAGCGGAAAACCACTTGTTGTTTGAATTAACATGAAGCAGTTATTCGACTGTAAAGCTCTGTGATGCGAGGATTTCATGTACCTGATAATGGATCTTAATTTTAGCTCATGAACCGCGTGAGTGATTTTGGCCGAACGCACACTGATTTCCGGAGATTAAAGCCGAGTTTGCAGTGTCACAATACAGCGTTCGTAGTGAATAGGTTAATTCTGAATTGATTAATCGTGAATCGATTATAGCTTCTGAAAATCATTATAGTTTGAGACTCCGTGGTAGTTCTATGAGTCCTCGACTTGACGTTAATTTCGATATTTCCAATTGAGGACTGAATTCTGAGTGTATGAATGCCACGTGGCGACTGAGAGGGTACCGGCTTCTCTTTGTCAGTGGCGACCAGACACAAAACCTGTGTCAATAATATTTTGGCTTTGTAAGATCCGTCCTCCCTTTCACCCGTCCCTGCCGCAGGCTTTAGTTATTATGACTGTCGAATTTTTCAAAGGTACAAAAGCTTTTGGTGTAGATTAATTAAATGTTGTGCTACACGTTTTTCTTGTCACAATCGCGCTTTCAAATGCAGGTGTACCCCTTCACAAAGTTTTCATTTTCCGAAGGTTCTCAAATTTTAACGAACGGTTGATAAATCGATTGTTTTATTGTTACCAGTGGCCAAAGTCCTGGATTTGTACCGAAAACACTTGGAATCAGCTTCCCGAATAATCGATCTCATCTAATTCCGATGGTTTTGGTGGCTGAAATTTGGCAGTGAATGTTTTTTCGCTTCAAGAAAGAAGTGATAAAAATTCCAGAGCCCTAGGTCAAACTTCATTTTTTCGCAAATTTTTTATTTTATCAATTTTTTAAGGAAATAAATACACAAAATGTTGCTCAGCAGTTATTGCACTTACCTCAATGACTAATTCATTTATAGCTATGAAATGGATCTAAGGTTTGTAAATTGCATTGCCGCATGCATAGAGTTAGCGGTAAGAGTTGCTGGTTCGAACTGGCTGGTGCGTGTTTACAGTCTGTGCATAAATAAAAGAGGCTCGGTTAGAAAAAAGCTAAAAGCGTGGGTTGCAGCGGTACGCAGTTCTCGTTAATACGGTTCTTGTCCTTCGAATGCTAGTGCACTGTTCGGCTGAAAATACTGGAACAATACGAGCAATGACTAGTGATGCGCGGGTTGCCTCGCGTATTGTTGTTTCAAAGCGTCATGCGACTACTGCTGTTGTTCAATTTATCGTGTGCGGCTGCCCAGCCAGTCTCTCGATTGCGACAAAGTGACAGGAGACAAAAAAATGGACGCCTCTGTCAGGCAGACCGGTGTGTTTTGCTGGCCGGATGATTGTGGCCTGTTGGAAAACGCCCCTGGAGCAACGTTATTCGCTGACGCCACGTTCGCAAATACAACAAAAAGGTTGAGCTTGACTCTGCCGTGCCGCAGCATCAAGCACGCGCTGCATTCCACTTTTTCAGCGGCATTGGTTTTCCGGTCCGGCATTATCCTGCCGGATCCTTGATGGAATACTTATGAGGCTGGTCGCTCGCTCCGCGCTTACAAGCTTCAAAGTCGCCTTAACTGAGACTCAAACGTAACCAGTCTTTAATTAGCACTTGACGAGCATGGCGCAAGAACTTGTCGGTGATGGTTCAATTCATTATGCTCGTCGCACGTTCAGCGTTAATTGCGCGCGTTACTAAACCGCGTTGCACCGTGGGAAAAGTAATATTCGTTATTGCGAGATATTTCTACGTGTCGTTATAAGTCGCTCCCCATTGAACACACCCTCGTAAACGTCTCCAGTCTGTATATTTACTAACGTATAAAAAAGTTGCCGGCACCCCTCGCACTATTAGAAGATTCAAGCGTCTCCATGTCATCTGCAATGGAGTCACATGCGTCCTCGTAAATGTATGATAGTAAACGTTCTGATAAAACATGGTCCTTCTACAGAAATAAAGTTCGACCGTTAAAAACTGTTAGACTTAATCGAATTCATGGGAACGAAATTTAAGCTCCAAATTTGCTATAATAAATTTGTATCTTAAATTAGATAAAAAATCGAAAAAGAAACCATTCCTATCTTTATCCATATTATCCATTTTAATTACGTTACTCATTCTTCATTTATCTGTACTATACTTAGAGAAATGCGAATTCATTATGCCTCAGTAGCATTTGAAATAGCTCTGTGATTGGCACGTTATACGTACATATTATTTATGTAGGATACGATTTTAGATTTTAGGCTATCTGTATCTATGGGTATGAGTGCGTGTGCGTATGCTGAGTGGACAAAGCGTGGAAGCGCTTATCGCTTGTTTCGAATGAAGAGAGAGTGAGTGAGTGAGTGAGTGAGTGAGTGAGATGGGCAGTGCGAATCGTAACGTGTCGAGGAGCAGAGTCGAGAAGAGTGTTGAAGGGACAGGACGTGCGAGTTGAGATGAGAGTTAGTGGAGAATAGAGTTGTACAGAGTTGTAGTGTTGTGAATGAGTCGTAGAGGCGTTGTGTTGGTTGCGCGAATTGTAGAACAAATCGAAACCGTATTTTGTCAAATCACCTTTCCTTTTCTCGTTTCCAAACATCTACATTTATGAATCATGGAAGTTATTTGTATACAAATGTATGTAAATGGGTGCAGTTATAATGGCGGACAGCATTATGTTAGCCTAATAATCGGGCAGAGTGGCCACTATGGCAAAAGCGTTGTAAATAGTAATCGAATATGGATTAGTTTGATAATTTAACTATTGGTTGTCGATAACACGCAAGCATATCTATTGTTTATGATTACCTCTTTATAGATAGAGCAATGGTAAGCATGTATATACACCTATTTCAACACCTTTGGTTACAGCGTCATCCTGATCTTGAAAGAATTTCGTTAAATGACACTTTTTTCTGTCTCCATAGCTGAGGAAATTGGTATATTCTATTTTAACAAAGCCGGAGTGGGTGGAATCCTTATTAGCGTAGTTGGATCTCGATAGTTCTTGTTCCATGTTGGAGGAGCATCGACATTCAAGCGCCAAGGAAATGTCTAAGAAGCCGTGAGTGTAGTTTATAGGAAGCCAGAACGGTGGTTGAATTGGAAGCAATGGTGATGTAACTAGATCATGGAGAGAAAGAAAAATATCTATCTGTTGGGTGCAGCGCAAATAAGGCTACGCCGGCTGTTATCTCGGAGCGACGAAATCGAACCGCAGAACGAGGTTAGATAAGCATTCTCGAGGAAACAGTTAAAGGGGGCTTGGAGCCATAGTAGAGAAGCTCTTAGCCGGAAGAGCGTAGGAAGAACGGAAGGAGGAAATTGTGCTTCGAGAATTCGAGCTTTCTCCCGTACAGGAGATCCCGTGATACTTTGGGTAATGCTGGCCTGTTTCACGCGCTCTCGCCACACCAGTGAAACTGGTGGCGTTGGGCGGCTGGTGCTCATCCACCGATCTATGTATTCCTTCTACTCCTCTCGACGAGCTGCTGCGTCGCTCAAGCGAAATCCTTCTTTTCCGTCTCGAGCTACGATATCGCTTTCACCATTTTCTCCCCGGTTCCTCGGTTTGCCTTAGTCCGCGTTAAATCGCCGGCACACAAGCGTAATCGTAAAGAAGGTAGGGAAGAACGGCCGGGGCGACGACGTCGACGATCACGACGGCGATGGTGGCGTCGGCAATACGGTAGAAGAGGGGGTTTGCGCATCAGGGATAAGCCAGCATAGAAAACGTCGGCAGCAACCACCTCAACGCCGTCATCGCCCTCGTAGTCGTCACCGTCACGGCTACGTCGCGTCGCCTCTCACCACCCTTTGCACCGGGGGAATCTTTTATCGGTCTTCTACCGGCGCGGCGTGCGCGGCGGAAGCGGAGGCGTCGCGTCGTCCACCTCGTCCTCCCGCTAACGATCTGGATCTTCTTTTCTTTACTCCGGCAACTCCTATTCCTTTTTCTGGTCGCGCCGTACCGCGAGCGCACGCGCGAATAAGACAAGAACCTAATGACTGGAAAAACATGCTGCCGCATCAAGCAAGGAAGAGCTGCTGTTACTGCTGCTGCTGCTGCTGGTGCTGGTGCTGCTGCTGCTTCGTATTCTAGCCCTTCCTTCTTTCTCCTTGCCATCACTGTTCCAGGGTGGAATGGCTTCGGTAGAGTACTCGGTGCCAAAAAAATTCGGGCTTCTGGCCGCATAACGAGCACACCGTGCGCTCCCTTCTTCTTCCACGTGTGCGCGCCCACCAGACGGTGAAGAGACGAGCCGGGCGAGCGGAAACTCGAGCGCGCGTTGCGGGCAACTACCGTGCGGAACGGCAGAGGACTGGGTTCTGGGTTGGGGGTTCGCAGTTTTCTTTGGATATTTAATTTGCAGACAAAAGTGCGCTTTACCCGCCGTAATACGCCAGGCTAAAAGTGCAGAGGGTGACGTGTGCACCTCGCTGCAAAAGCAAGCTTCCGTTCTCGACGGTATTGTCTGTCCCCGGCCCGACTATCCCACTATTATTCACGAGTAGCCTGCTTTTTATTGAGTTTAGAAATGGAAGGCCCTGTTGCCGGATGATCGAGGATCTCACAGAGAGTGACGTGGCAGGGCGGTCGTCTAGGAATATATATGGCTTTAACTTGGCAGCAGACAATTTCCTTCGAGATGCCCCCGGGATCGCTCGGCAGCACAGCATCGCTTACGATACGTGTCACTTTCAGAATGCCAGATCGAAAATCAATTTCCGGTAAACGAAACGGAAAATATGGATTTGACGTGGGCATTAAGTATAAATGCGCGCAGCAGCGCACTCAACTCGTCGTCCCGGGACGATGCGGCGGACGTCTGGACACGCGTACCTAGCACGTACCACCCCTTGTCAATTTCTCTTCTCTCCATTAGCTCGCACCACCAACACCAGCCCGCCCGCTACCAGCCAGGCATCCTCCTCGTCGCTTCATTCACCTCTTCCTTCGATGGTGAGCGAGTCATCCCAATTTTCGTTTCCAATATCTCTTTCCCTCTTTCTCTCTCTCTCTCCTCCTCTTCCTCCTCCTCTTCCTCCTCCTCCGTTTGTCGCTCGGCGCTTGGCTCTGCCTGCCGGCGACGCACACTGCAGACTACAGCATAGGCCAAACAGAACGAACGAGACATGAAATCGCTGAGTCTCCCGTGGGGCCGGAGAGTAGCTTCAAATTGAGCGGCAAGCCGAGCAAGAGTCCAAGTCGCGTAACGGCGAAAAGTCGGGAGGAGCGAAGGTTCGAGTAAATGGATACAGGAGGAGCTCAATCGCAAAGGGGGTCTACGTGAAAGAGGAGTCCGATCGGTCTTCATTGGTTTTATGTATCGGTCTGCCGGTTTATGTATACATACATATAACCAGGGTCACATAATAGACACCGCGTGTGTATGGAGCAGTATGCGCTGTGTATGTATATGTAAGTATGTATGACGGTGTGGTTGAAGCGGGAAGCTTTCAGGTAACTTGGGAAGTAATCGTTCCAAGTGATCCTGGAATCTCAGGGGACCAGCGAAGGGAGAGGCGCGACCTCCTGGCCCCGGGAGCGGCCCGTGTCGATCGTCCTACATCCACTCCTCTCGTCGTCCTCTCGTCCTTTTGCCTAGCACGATTCCTCCACCTCCAATGTGCACTGGTGTGCCGAGAGAGCACTTCAATTTACATGGATTTACATGCTCCCTATCCTTGCCGACGCTCCACCTTCGCATGCCTCTCCATTCGCAAGACTACTTCGGGATTCGCGCGCATCGACTCATTAAATTTGCACGTGATAAACGACTAGTAAGTTCGAGTCAAGCCCATTTGGAATTACACTGCGAAATCCCGATAAATCCGCGAGGAGAGAGAGAGATGCCGATAGGTTTCGGGGCTTCCCACACAGCCTTTCAATCCCCTACCAGCTAAATACACTGTACGATACATGCCGCTTCGTGTGTATTTTTTTCTGCATTCATTGAGTACAGCATCGCAGCAATTTTAACAGCAGACTCGCTGACCATTTATTACATTTGTGCCTTTAGTGATTGAAGAATTGTGTGTGCTGGATGAGAAATACTTTTGCCATAAAGATAACAGCTGCACTTTATTATTTTTTTAAGCATTAACTCTTATATTGTATATCGTTCGTACATATTCGTACTTGGTTCGTTTTGCTATTATCACAGCGTTTTATAAACAGCTATTTTTAAAAATAGTCTCGTGACTTATTTGCAGCTTAACAGATACTCGATGCTGTAATCACCCTATTTTTTCATGCAAATTACCAGGTAACTTTATTGTGTTAATCGAACAGCCATACCCATGATCTCATTGATCCCTGCAAGCGTATTCTCGGAAAACACTATATATATTCTTTCGCTTCTTATACCACACACTGTGTTGAATTATTCGACTCGCCCTCTCTCTCACGTATATATTTGTCCTTAATTTCACGCCACTGCATTTTATATGTATATAAAGCAGAGTACGACCGCATCTGCCCGTCACAGAAAAACTCAGAAACGGTGACCCGCGACGTAATGAACTTTACACAGTTTATTGTGCATGCTAAATCCAGATGAACGAGACTATTTTCAGCTCCCTATGTCATAACCTCCCGAATTTATTTACGAATATAGAAGTAAAAATATGTATTTATGAATATGACACAAAAGTACCGCTCAACGTATTCGGAGTAAATTCGTCACGAGTATTTTTCGATACCTTAGAAAAAATATCGTGAAACCCAAAAACCACCCCGAAAGCACACTCCAAGCATATCATATGTATTTTCAAAGGATTGCATCAGCATCAACCATTAGGCATACTATCGGACTAATTTTATTTGCGTTTACGATTTTTCAGTCATATCGAGCGCAGCCACCGTTATGAAGCGCTTTTATCAATTTTGCCAGTTTCATCATCGTTGAAGGTAGTGTCAGTGATCCTTGTGTGGCGCGACTTGCTGTAACAATTTGTCAACGTCGAATTCACACACTTGGCCGACCGAGTGTTAGAGAGAAAAGGTGACGGAGAGAAAGGGAAAACAAAGTTTGGACGGGTGAAAAACTGTACAAATGTGAATAGATCGGCTGGCAAAGAAGTGTAGATGGCAAGTTTGAGGATTATTAAATTTCAGTAAAGATCCAATCACTTGGAACTCAATAAGAATGTCTTTTTGGCCGTTACTCCGTTCGGATGGAGGTTAGCCACGAGTGGCAGGAACTAGCTAGCGCGCCAATGTCTGCGGTGCCGAAGAGATCCTGAGCGGAGGGAGGATTGGCTACGAAAACAATCGGGGGGTGGCGATGAGAAAGTGTCCAGACTGAATTCATCGACAGCCCGTTTCATTTTTCCCGAGCGGCGCGGCGCGGAGCGGTGGGGTTTCGGAGTGGCGACGTCCCGAAATCGTTCGGCGCGTCTCTCAGTGGTGACTTGGCCAAAGCGATCAGAGAAATACGAGTTTGTCGAACCGCGTCTCGCCGTAGCATGTGCGGTGCACTGCGGAGATAGGCGAGGAAAGCGGCGAAAGCAGAGGATCGCTCGAAAGGACTCTCTTGACGACAGTCATCTCTTGCGGTGGCAGCAGGCTGGCGTGATAAAAATTTACGGTGACGCACTGCCGCGATAACGATGTATTCTCGTAAACTGAAAATCCATTTACCGCGTTGAGCGGTGCCACTCGACCCACAAACAAAATAGAATCGGGTTTTTTTCACGTGCTCCAAACTACAATGGCACCTGGAATGCCAAGTCTCTCACTCATTCTCTGGCAGGACTTGTTTACTTTGCACCGCCGCACCTTGTCAATCAATTGCTTTCATTCTGAACAGCAGAGTCGAGAAAATAAACACGTTCTTTGTGTCTCGATCTTTGCTATTTACCGCGTGTTCCCAATGCCTTTTCAGAAGCCTTTTCAGAACCCCTGTGTTTCCTGTAGTCTGCCAATATCTAATACCGGAGAGGTGAAGCATAGTAACCGGGTGGTTCATTAACGATTGCGGCATATGACGCGTGCCTGCTGCTGGCAACTGCCACGGAGTTGCCAGTTACACTCCATTTATTCCTGAAATAAATACACCTCCGCTCTGCCGAGACGACGGTGCGTGTGCATGTCTCTGACTTCTGCTTAACGACGGACAACTATTTCTTTGTTCGGCCCTTTCGAGCTGCTCTACCCATTCGCTTGCGAGCTTCGCTTTGCAACTCAATTCTTTTCATCTTTTTTGCCCTCCTTCGAGTGCATCCCGTCTCTATTTACAGTACCAAAAGTATTCCTGGCGAGCGTTACTATAAAATTCAAAGGGGTGCTCGTTATTTCTGGCGGAGTAGAGTAATTGCTTAACCGATTATATGTATCTCCCGCGAGTTATACCATTTAGTATTCGCCATAAAGAATTGTTCGAAATGTATCTAAAAACATCGTCTGTCAATACA
Organism: Ectemnius continuus; assembly: GCA_910591665.1. Taxonomy (NCBI): domain Eukaryota; kingdom Metazoa; phylum Arthropoda; class Insecta; order Hymenoptera; family Crabronidae; genus Ectemnius; species Ectemnius continuus. Next base: position 23,429,016 of record OU342856.1, read on the forward strand.
TCACTTTTGTTATACACTCATCATCACTGAATTGTAATTGTATCAGTACAAGAATGATTTTCCGAGTTTCGTGGTATTAGTATTATCGACCGTCGATGTTCATTAAGGTTATAACGAGAAGCCGCGGTTGCTAACAGGGCTGTTTCAAATTCAAATTAGATATCCTTAAATCAACTCATAACCTGTGCTACAGAGCATGCTAGCCAAATAGAGATTCTATCCTAATATGGCCGAAATTGGCCGATTGAAATGCATGTACCTTTGGAAAGCCGACAAAATTAAATAATGCTGGCTGGCAGATGGTATAACTAGCGACAGAGAAGCTATGTAATACGTCGGGCTAAAACTGAATGCCGCGGGATCGCTCGGTATCCAAATTCATTACTGTGGAACAAAGCGACTTCAAAAGGAGGCGCCTCCAAAAAGCACACATTTGCGCTTGCGGTTGTTAACTACCAGACCACGGTAAACGTTGCGTATGCATCTACCTCTAGTCAGAGAGATCCCAGTCTCCCATTCGAGCCTGTTTACACGGCAAACTGTGCGCGCCGTGGATCTAAAGGAGGCTACAGGATTAAATGCGAAACGGCTCGATGACTTCCATGTCGAAAATTGAGCCACCCTTCTAGCCCCGTCCTTTCGCCCTCCAAAGGATGTTAACGGTAGAAAGGAACAAGGTTCGGGATCACAGCGCTGAACGAGTAGGAAGAACTTAATAGAAAGTCGCTCGAGAAGTTCATGCTTGGAAGTATCGAGTCTGCCTAATTAAAGTCGATGCGATGCTCGCAAGGTGTATGTATACATATACATAGAGTATCGGGCGGGTTATTAAAAGCAGGAGAAAAGAGAGGAGGATTGCGAAGCTGAGCTGGTACATGCGACCGGTGCGGTGGATAGTTTGGTCCTGAGGGGGGGTGAGTGCTTGAAGGATACGGATGGCAAGGTGGCTCTAGAAGCGCACGCTCGATTACCGGCTCTCGGGATAAAAGCAACGGGGCATTACCCATCTCGGCTGCTACGGCTTACTGGCGCGGCGCGCAACCAAAGTATGTATAGCGCATAGACAGGACGAAAGAAGAGGAGGAGAGGCGCAAGTATCGTGCGCAACCAGTACAAGTCAGAGGAAGATAGTGGTTTTCTTGTAGTCGCCCGGGGGAAAGCCCAATGTTCGCGAACTGCCAGAAGAAAAAAGAGATGCAGTCGCAAGTCGCGATGGTGCCTTCGGCTCGAACAAGCCAGAACGTCTAACTTTTCGACATTACTTTCCTTATAAGAGGAGTGGGCGCCGTGTCGGAGGCGGCATGCGCCGTTGCGTGGCGCGACGCTGACGAAATGCCGGCAATTTCGTCGCATGGAGTTGTAGTTCCGGCTTTTTCTGATTTATAGTGGCTCGCGGCTGGATTGTCCGAGCGGTGCGCCAGAGCCATCCGGCCAAAGTGGGAGCGGGCCAACAGCACTGGAATGCTTTTTGCCTGTCGATACTCATCCGGCGGTCTACAGTTAGGAGACAACCATCGAGAGAGTTGCCGCAAGAAAAGGGCCAAACTTGAAGGCGGCGATGCGGCTTCGGGAAGGCTCGCCTCCCTCTTATGTATGTATAGCGTGATAAGGGAGCAATATTTTCTAATAAGAGCGAGATACATTATCATTGTCTGAGAAAGTGTACTTTATAATAGCCGTTACGGTGCAGGAGCGCGGTTCTGCGCCGCGCCGTGCCGTGCCGTGCCGTGCCGTGGCATGGTCCGCTCCTTTACTTCGAGAGAAATATCCATTTAGTTTTGGCAGCGAGGGATTTCTGCTCCCCACGCTTTTTCTGCCGGTTGTCGGCCTCGTTGCGCTTCAACGGGCCACATGCCTCTGTAATCCTCGATGTTCGGTTGCTACGTGCCCAATCATGCGCCCCGTGAACGCTTAAAACAATAGCTTTCTCGATCGCTCTTCCATTGAAATCCCGGCCGCGCACGCTCGCGAACGAAAATCCATTTAAGTCTGTCCCAACAAATTCGCTTTCCAGAGGGGAAAACAAGTCCCTGGCTCGCGCGCTCGATTGTTATTGTTGCTCGCGCTTTTTCTCACATTCGGATCACTGTAGCAGCTGTTGAAAGCGGCATTACTCGATCACCGCTCTGCCAACGCTCGACAGAGAGTAATCGGCAGGCTATACATCGATTGAGATAGGCTTGCAAATTGAGAAGAACGAGTGACTAATCACCAGACAGTAGCTGCGTTACTGGCTTATTGGGTCAAAGCGTACTGCCCCCTTTTCCAAATTCCAATTATATCATATTCGTGGCGAAGCCGCGTGTATCACGAAATACTGAACCTGAATCGACCCTGTCGTCCCTCAACAAAGAACCGATTCTAGCACCGGCCGCCAACAGAAATGTGTCCAATAAAGTATCGTCCTGACACAGACCGCCGTGCATTATTGTGCCAGCTAACAGTATTGTCTCCTGGGTAACAATAACTCTTGCTGCATAAACAATTATCACTACCAAGCGGAACCTGATTAATTATCCCATACGTCGCCCAGGAAAATTGACACTGGACAACTATTCATGTAATTGATGGGTAATGCAAATTCCAGTTGCGTCCATCATTTACCACGTTGGCATGCTCTTAAACAAAGAAAGCGCCAGAGGTTTTCTCGATTTTCCATGCCTCACCATTTCGCACTGGATATTTCATCTATAGCCGATTTTTTTTCTTTTTTTTTTTGGCTACCGCCTGTACGGTTTCTGGGCGTAAGCGAACTCCCTAGGTTCATCGCCAGTTTGGCTTACAAACACTTTTGTTCGGCTATGGTCATCGACTTACACAACAGCCTAATGAAGATCCGAGCTGCATCTCGCTAACTCAGGCAATCAGACCTTGAAGTACTTTGTTTAAGGAGGTTGGTGCCAAGAATGAAAATAATAAGTTCGGACTGAAATTTACAGAGAATGATAGTCAATGGTCACTGCAGTTCTCTTAAAAATTTCAACTTATTTGTCTGTACAGTTTTCGAGTAATCAATGTTCAAAAATCCATTCTTATGCATGGGCTTTTATGGCGACGAGAGCAGAGATTACCGCTCATGGCTGAAAAGTATGTGATACAATAATGACACATCAATAAAAAACATTTCACGTGGTAAATGAGACATTTACAAATAATCAGGCAAAGTTTCAAAAGCTTCGTCTGTCCGGTTCGAGAGTGTTTGACCAGAGAATGAAAAGGAAATATTTTCAATTGTAGAAATAACGTGGTAAATAGTATAGAAATAAAAGTAACTTATAAAAGCAGGTGTAACATAGTATAAACTTCATTGCAAATTGAATTTTTCTTTTCAAAAATTGGGAGCAAGCAGGTAAGAGCGAAATAGTGTCGCATGGCCTCTGTAACATTATGAAACTTCTAATCACAATGTTAAATTGATTTTCTCACGTTCTACTACCTTTCCGAGGCATATATTAGTGTGAAGAGTAAAACACTTGGGTACTTGTGCATTACAAACGTTCAACCAATAATTACACACAATAATTCAAGTTATGTTTAACCCCTTCAGCCATTGAAGGGTTTCATGCATTAACGATGAGTTCGCTCGAACTCGGTAGAGTTAACTGTGCGTCAGACAGGTTGGTTGCTTAGGCAGTTTCACTAACGGAACGAACAAAAGATCCGGTGGCAATATTCTGCGTATCTCGTGTAATTATTCGTATCTCGAATTATGGGTGTCCTTTCGGTAAACATTTTCCCTGCGATAAGCTTAAGGGCAAATAGACGGTACAATTACACGTTTCTGCTAATGAGGCAATCTCTGTACTGGCTCTGTCGTTCTCCCTCTATGTATACATATACTATAATATCCATGTGTGTGTGTATCGCATTACATGTGTAGTGGGAAGGAATATTCGGTATGCCTCGGCATATGTCTCTGTTATCTCTCATTGTCATCGCATATGTATATCCTTTGGTGAATCGCGAAAGCACATGCCTGAACTGCTGGCCACGATGTATTCAAGCATCGAGACGACACTCGAGATTTCCCTTGGGCCCACTCGTATTCATCGGGCCTTCCGAGATGTCGAAGTACCGGCGAGGATTTTCGTACATGAAATCTAATAGTTATCCTGGCAGCCGAGCAGCGCCATCCGACTGGCTGGCTCCCCTGATAATTAAATTCATTTTCCCGCCTTCTCATCCCGCCGAGTCATCTCCGCTGTCCCAACGAGATTAGCTCCCGCTCGGAGCCTTGCACACCGGACCTTTTTAGGCGCGTCATCTTGCCATTGTTAGTCATATTTATTGAATCGAAGCACCAATTTTCCATAGAGGACTTTGCAATAGGCTTCTCCGTCTTTTCAGTGTATCGACTGATTAGTTTTATTGAATTCTGAATCGAATGAAGTTTTTAAGTGAGTGGGAATGTTAGTACATATAAAGGAGTTTTGTACAAGTGAGGCGCTTGCTGCAAGAAGTTTTACTGGAATCGAGAAGGATCTTAAGTTTATTGTTTACATTCACATAGAATTTGTGCCTTCGCGTACTATGATGTTTTGGTCAAAAATCTCCATTGAGATTGAGAACTATTCAATTATATAACACGGAATATGATTCTATTCCTGTCGCAGCACACGTATTTGCCGAATGTGTCAGAATAATTCATTAGAACCTTAACCGTTTGCACTCCGCTGTCCCCTCTCACTCATCCAAATGAATGGAAAATGGGAAGTTCGGAGTGCGATGGGTTAAATAAGATAAGTTTCGTTAAAGAAATGCAAGAATCAAGCCCGTAATGGACTTGGCTGACTTGTTCGAAGTCGGAACTTTGGGTCTTCGATACATATTCATATAGAGGTATAGTTCTATTCGAAGTACGGGTGGCTGGTTATACTCGGCTGCGGATATGGCTCTGTTGGCTGTGCCACGTAGATACGGATAAGTATCGCAAAACATTTTTCTGCAATTTTGGCGGAGGCAAGCTTTCTAGAACGGTGTGCATGCCTGCTCCAAGTATTGAGCTTAAACGTTATAAAAATGCGAGAGGCTACTACGTCCTGGCTTCTGCCTTCTATATTTACAAACAGGTATCGAGTGCTTCTCTCTACTAGTCTCGACTTTTTCATTTCCATTCCGTATGGTTTTAAAAGTTCCTGAATTCCTCCAGCCAACCGGTACCCGCGAAACTTTTCGAAACTCGTTTGCTTCAATGTTGCATTACGAATGAAATGGTATCATCGCGATGAGCGATACTACAAGGAATTCAAAGGTAATAGTCAGAAAGATCTCGCAATAGATATTAAAAGTGGAGATCCTATCGAAAAGAGTGTTGAATATATCGCTGGATTTTATAAATGTACTTCTATTATGCTCATTCATTCACTTGGGTCACAGAAGTACATTAGCTAAATAGTTGTTCAATTGAATGGGACAACAACATAGTGGATGTTAATAATGTATTTACAGAAGCAGGCTTTTAATTAAGCAGATGACTCGAAAGATTATTTAAATCAGTGAAATGCTTTATCCAAATGTCACTATTTATCAATATGTAACTATAAATACAGCCGATTAAATGTTCATTTAATATGGATCACAAAACGTGTTAAAAGCTACATTCAACATGCACGATTAAACACTAAAGATAAGAAGTAATACGCTTAAAATACGCTTTAATTGCGCACTAAGGTCATTGTCATTTTAGTAAAGTCATACGAAAGGAACCTGCGGCTGTTTTGCACCTTGCCAATTATCTGCACCTTTTTTGCCAGAGTGCAATAATAATATAGTCGATATTATATCAAGAAGAGTGCAAGAAAAAAAGGAAGTATTCATTAATTCGTTCCAGATTTACTTTCACGGTGGTATGGCTGAAGTAGTTACTGACAGTCTTTTTATCAGAGATGAGAAGCATTCTTGACGTTCCCGAGGAAATTGTGTACAGCGGCATAATCATGGTGATTAAGCCATCAACGCTGTAGCACATTTTGCATGCACTATGCGATTATCGATTGGAGGAGTCGCTGATTATCCTTGCCGAAACGGATTATTGGAAATTACTTGAGATCGCGTCTCGAGGAGCCACTTATACGCTTAGTCAAGGGCCATCCAATAATGCGGAACGCCCAACAGGAATAGCATTTGCCATGACACGACATTTACGGATCTGACTATATTACAGTCCAATACAAATTGACTTGCCGAGCAAGTGAGAAAGTCCATTGGCTCCAGTCGTTTCGGGAACGCACCCCGGCTGCGAACAACTCAGCCAGTGAGTAGTATGGTCAACGTATGACCAGCCAAGGGGCATTCAAGTAGATATGGCGGAGTTTGATCAGACGGAACCCATATCTCCCTGTCCAATATCTTTCTCATCATGTCGCTGATATTGTTGTATCAATACATTCACGACCGATGCAAAATCGTTCCACATTCTATATGTAATACTATGCATATTCTTTATATATATGTATAATACTTTTATCGGAAACTCTTGTACGAAGTGATGGAATTACAATGAAATAACTGCTCGACATGGATTTTGCAATTTTTGAAAAGCACTGGGATTTGTGTACACTTGGGATTTACCAGGCATGTTGAAGTCCTAATCAAGGTGGGTTCGCTTTATGTTTGCAGAATGGAAACGCTACCCTAGCTGTAAAGTGGAAATTTTGGCAGCTAATAATTTCAGCGCAAGTATTGTTTACGAGAATGTGTTTACTGTTCCTTGTTAGGTTTATCACAAGTAAATTTGCCGTAGGCTTCCCTCGACTACGGCATTACGGAATTTGATATTTAATATCCTAGAGTGTAAGGCCGCTCTGCATGTGTATGCACGTAGAGATGTATCGTCGGATTGAATTTCGATTGCAGTCTCCGACGATAGTGTTGAGTTCATAGTAAGTTCATAGCGTGAAGCCGCCGGCATTTGTTGGCAGGAGAGAAGCGGAAGGTGGGAAATTCAAGGGTGTAGTCGGAGGAATCGATGCAATATTCTGATGGGTAGAGCGCGAGCTTCATTGTTATCGATGGTATTCCACCCGAACGGAGACCATGTATCCGAAATGTACCCGTAATGAACTATTTAACGGTGAACAATCGATAGATGGTTCTCTCACCACTAGGACACTCGGTGACCCATGAACCCATCGTGGCGAAGGCACGGCATTTCGCAATTTCAAGTGTCCGCAAAGCTTGGCCGAATGATGCGTTTACACTAGAATCGGACACGCCACCAACTGCACACTGGCGCAATACGAAATTGTTACATGCATAGGACGCAACCAGGATGCTTTAATTGAATCTATCGGAAGACTTTGTGAAAATTTATAAAATATTCTCTTCCGACGAAAGGGCAGTCAGGAAAAGTGATACAAAAGAAATAGTTTTATTGGTGTTGTACAACCCCTCAAAGAGTATAAAAGAATGCAAATTTCTGTTTGTGAAAAAAAGAAGTGGAAACCAGACGTGAATTATCATTGCCGACTGATGTCCACTGGAAAGAAATTAGTCAGCGCTTTTGCGTGCGTATCATAAATTGTTCGGCAGTATTTCAGTGCAGTTAGGAATTTGTTGAAGCAGTAAGGACATGAAATATAATAGATTTCCAACTAGTAGCCCGATTCTTTCACGGATCAGAGCGATCACTCGAGACTTGGCGGAACAACTTATAGCCAAGTTGGATGTCAACGAGCCCAAGGGTCACCGTCCGTTCGTCCGTAATTCAACGGTACATCGTCTTCGATCTTCGTCGCAGGAAGTTCGGTGGAAGAATTTCGTTTCAGTGACGAAAACACTGACGGCTGTCTAGCTGTGCTTTCTCTTTAATGTGAACGGGTGCGCGCATCGGAACGAAATTCCTTTCGAAGCGATAATGCGGTGGCTCGAGATCTCTCTGGCACGGAGGAAGAGATGGGGGCGAAAGATAGCCGAGGGAGTGTACTCGTATCCTCCTCGTTCCTCCTGGCTTGTCTGTGTGCGTAGACAGTACCGATCGACACGTGGAGTCACGATAATTGGAATATACTATATTGAACCGTGCTCTGATCGGATTCACAGGGCACAACGAATGGATCTATCGATCCCGCTGCAGCGAAGCTCGACGGGCAAATGGTACGGTTGAATGTGACCGGGAAGCGGCGGCCGCTCGGGAAAGGGGAAAGGTGGAAAGAGGGCCAGTCGGTTGATTCGACACGGTTGCGGAATTTGCGAGAAGAGTAAGAAAAGGGGGTGGATGGAGGGCCGAGAGCGAGCCGTGGAGCCGTCGATGAGATACCGGAAAGGAAAGACCCAGATACCGAAGGAATTCGCGACGGTATTAGGGGTGGCTCGTTCCACTACCATCTATCCGGACCGGCTCTGTGCTTAATTGTAAATCCTGACGACGACTTTTAATTCGCCGGAACTTCCTCTGGGATCTCGCACTCGTAAATTAACTAGAGATTAGTCCTTCTGCCGGTCGAGCGCTGGCGTGGAATCCCAAAACGGAATGTTTGCGCCGATCCGGAATATTTTGTAGAGAAGATATCGCGCCGGCTCTTTCCCTGGGACATGATTCGAGTTTCGTATTGGCGGGCGCGCGGCTCCACTTTCTTCTGGGATATCGGCTTCCTTGGCCGGATTCTAGGAGATTATAAATCGAGGCACGCGAGACCGGAAGGAAGGAGGCATTAAGTTTCGTGAATCCTTGTGGAAAGCATTGTCGGCGTCGCTGAGATACTGAGGAAATGAAATCGAGGGAGAACGGATGAAAACAAGAAGGGCAGGAGGAGCGGAAAGCCCGGGCAGTTGGGGTGGAGGGTGGGGGAGAGACGGGGTGTCTACTAGCAGAATCTACGATCACCCTTCCGCCCGGGAAGCCCGCTAATGTTCGCCGGACAATGATGGTTCTATGGCAAGTTTCTTAATGTCCCTTGCCCCGCGGTCCCATCTTCCAAGACCGAATTGTCGAGGATGGAAAATGGAATTACTGTCGGCGGACGGCGAGCACAAAGTTGGGATGGAAAAACACCGGGATGTCGAGGTCGGAAGACGCGCCGACTGAAATATAGATGTCTCGACGCCAAATAGACGCCGCTCAGATGTCGGTAATCACAATTAGACGAATTTACGTTTGCCTGTTTGCCTCTGAACGTCCGGTTAAATGAAATTACCTGTCATTTCACAGGCTAGTTAATTTTCATTTTCCACCCTCGGCTTCTCTTGCGTAGAAGAGAAGCTGACTGAAGCAGGCGCACGAAACTTGGCATTAGACGGGCGCGTGTGTGCTTAACGGTATCGTGTTCAACAGCTACTCAACAGTATCATGTCTAGTGTAGCTCCAGCTACCGCCTCTACCGCCAGGTTGCACGCCCAATCGCTGAGGCGCTGCTCAGCCATTGGAGAGTCGCGAGTGTTTATAGCCACCGCTCGCCGTTCCTAGCACGACACGCATCCTTTCATGCATCAATGTTTAATTTGCAAAGGCACCAGGGAGCCGATGAGCCGGCGTCGTACCTCAAGCTGAGAAATACGAGTTGCAAGTGGAACTCGCTAAAAGTGTGTGTAATGCGCTTGGGAAACATAGAGTAAGGTTGTCTAAATCGCACTATATTTCAAACTGGGGTTCCTTATTCAGAAAGGAAAAATCATATTTTTCTATTCTTTAAGTCATAATAAACTATAGTATCTCCTCTTTCTTACAGATTTTTTTTTATAATTTTAACACACGATGATCAGTTCGAAATCCTCCAATTTAGGCAACTAGCATTCTAAACCACTCCACAGGTTGCCAAGATTGCAGTGCAGTTGGAAAACATAATTTTAATAACGGTTTTGCACGTAAAGCGAATTAATTAAATAATCCTTATGTTTAGGGGTAACACCCTAAATAGATTAACATTTTCAATCGAAGATTGAATTGTAGTATTCTCGTATTGCAAGAATTAAAATAAAAAAATATTCGAATAAAAGGACGTACTGAAAAACATGTGGAAATGGGTTTTGCGGAAAATGGTTAGAAACAATTAAAGTATCATTGTGATAGCGTTAAGTACAGATTGTTAAGGAAGCGGTGTGATTTGGAGACCAGTGCGATTTTGGCAAGCTTACCGTATATACGATTGCCGAGAGTGGGCGAACCACAAGTTAATAATCTAGGCGGCTGACTAGGATCCTTCCACGTATTCATTGAGAGAGTTAAACGATTACTATACTCAGTTGCCTTCAGTTGTGGTATGATATTAATGTTCACGAGGACATGAAACGATACGATCTAATTGGGAAACTTCGAGGAAAATCTCGCCGTCCGCTCTCACGGCTTACGCCAAAGTTCGGTTTTAACGTAATTTGAGAGAAATAGTCAATCAAAGTAGTATAGCGCCGCGACGTTCATTTGACGGATACGTGGAGAGCGTGCGAGAAGGAGAAAGGGAAGAAAGTTTTGTTCGTATTAATTGAGCTAAGTGCATGTTTTTAAGTTTTGAATTATTGGTCTTCGCAGAAGTGAAATTTCACTTGGAAGGACCTTCAAGTTACTTGAATAGTTCAAATCAAAGGAGTAACAGATTCACATTGAAAACGTAGTATTTTCAGGTTTGTGGTTTTAAGAGCGAGTGAGCTCCCATTGAATTGCTAAACGATTTTTCCCCGTTTCGTTTATAACAGTTGGTAACAAACGATGCGTAAATGTAACATGCTTATTTTTCATAGTTTCTATCTTTTTTCACCTCAGCTACTCTACAGGTGTTTGCGCGTCGAACACACCAGAACAGCGGTTTGCAATTTTTCGACTCTTCGCTCGTTAAAATTGCAAGCGCACGCGAAAAAATCCCTGATGTGCACCCAGGCTCGTTGAGCTGAAATGCGCTGTGTCGCTCTCTTACGTGTGGAGTGCCCGATCCAGCGCGTTTCGCTTTTTCATTCCTCGTGATTCAGCAGGATACTGCATTAATTACATCGAATCTCCTGTGACAAACTTGCCGTTCGCCATTTGCATCGCGCTCTAATATTCCCGTTCGATGCAAATCCCTCGGCTTCCTTGTAGGCTAATCGGAATTGCAAGAAAACTCCATTTAAGCTTTTATCACCAAATAATTCATATTTCCCGTTAATCGTTCTCTTTACACATATCTGACTAGACGCATCGTACTTTCGCACAATTACTTCTCGCGTTAACTAATTGCTTCGCACTGAATCTCCCTGGTCGAGAAAGGAATAAAGGTCATCGCGTCTGACCCCCAACATTTTGTCTCTCAATTAACGCCTTGGTTACTATTGATGCTTTTAGGCGCCCCAAAAATGTATTAACATTGCATTTATTACAGTTAAAGTTTCGTTGGATGTAATTAATGTTCTTCATTAGATTTTGTACCAAATCCCGACTCCACCTTAATAGACTTAAGCAACAAAATATTTGTTGCATAGTAAATACTCGCGGGATATAGTGTAGTAATACTCATTATATGCAGTATGTCCAAGCGTTGAAAAACTATTGTATTGCATGGCTTATCTAGTGATAATACATGCTTACTAACTAGATCTTACAAAGAGCTTCTTCGTGCAGTTTCTAATTAAATTAAACCAGTCCAGCTGGCGTAACCGCCTAAGGCAACCCTTAACGCAATCGCTCCGAAACCCACGTACTCCCACTAACCACTAACTTCGAATCCTGATGATATCGATTTGGATTAATCAGTGCTTTTGACTCAAGAGCCCATGAGAAATTATGGGAATTATTTCGCGCGTAATGGCAGCCCCCGGCTCAAAATCGTACAAAGGGAGATTTGACAATGCGTGATCGTGTAGGTTATATCTTGGTGATAACAAGAGAGAGACGTGGCGCATGGAGGTTCGGCAGAGCGAAACAGAGAGAAAGAGTGGGGGAGCAGTTACACAGGCATTTCGTCGTTCTGACGAGAACACGCAAACCCTCTCATTTCAGTAGGCGCTAAATGCTCGCGCGAGTTTCTCGCTCGTTGTCGCGATAATTACGTCGTTACTTCGGCGGCGATGTTGGCAATCACTATCAAGAGTGGAAGAGGGAGTGATGGCTGCTCGACATCCGGAGGGAGAACTAGCAGCACCACCGCGAAATGGAAATTCGTTCTCTGGAAATGAAGAGTAAGAGAGAGAGAGAGAGAGAGAGAGAGGGTGGGAAATCAGAGGAGGGAGGCGACGGCGACGGCGCCGACGACGAGAGGAGAAGTTATAATGGGGAAAATGAGGTCGTTAACACCGCTAAAGACATCGCTAATAATTCCGATATTAAAGTTATTCTCGTCGCGCAAAACGAGCGCGTTCGCGCGATTTCGAGTGAGCCTCTATTTTCCATTAAACGCGATTCTACCAAAGTGTCTGAAAGAGCGCCCGCACAAGCGATCGCGCGAGCATCTATAATTCGACCTATTCTCTGGGATTTCCTTCTCAGCTCACTGATAGTCATCGAAATCCTGTAATTACGTGCCTCCGGCTCTTACAGGTTCGTCGATATCATTCTTTCGAGCGAGGAAGATTGCGTAGCTAGAATGCTCAAAGGCAAGGAGCAGCCCTCCGCGTCACTCTCTCCTTGGACGGATCGCCCAATGAGATATCTGAATGGGGCTTCTTTGAGAGGAGCTCGTTTTTGAACTTAATTACAATCGAGCGACTCTCCATCCTGCGGAAGCTCCCGCTGCATTATATGTATGTATGTATGGGGGAGGAGCTTTTCTATCTCTATGGTTGATTCTGTTCTCGGAATCACAGAGAGTGACAGGAATTCTGCGCTCTGTGGTAAAGAAAATCCAACAGCCATTAAACATAAAAGAAGAGGAATCTGCCTATCCCTGTAGTTAGGAAGGAGCTATGCCGGAGATTTGCGAGTAGATACCTCTGACTCGAATACAGATAGAGTGTCCCTTTTGGAGTGAATACAGTGGCGCGCTATAAAGGCCTTTGGGAGCATGGCGTAAGGGAAGGCTGAAGCGATCCTCAAAATTGCATCAGTACCCGCGGAAGAAAGTAACATAATGAAGCCTAACTTTATTTCCGCTCTACCGCAGAATTATACACTTTCGTGCACTAATGAACCTTATGCTGTATTGTGAGGACTTCTGAACGTAGGTGGAGGGGGGCTCGATGGAGTGCCGCAAAATGGAAAGATTTATATATACCCTTGCTCGCGTACGTACTATGCCCAATCGGATAATTGCATGATCCGATTATAGCGAATCCAGTTTCATAAATCCTGTGGTAGAAATTAAGAGTTTAATTAACGGGCAAAAATCGCGCTCCTGCAGAGAAACAATGGAATTGGCGTTGCGTATCCGGAAAAGCGGTCTTAACTCAATTATTCACAATTGTGCCTTGTTTACTAATCACTTCGCCGGGCAAACTCACAGTTACGTGCACTCATTACAATTAACCCTCTTTAAGCGTTTAATATGCTTCCTTCCCTTGGTGAAATGTACCTGTGCACTGAATCATAATGAGCAATCAAGTGTGTCCCGATGAAATCTAGTTTCGGATTTTACCTTCTTTTTTACCTTCATGTCGGATAATTACTTTTGTCTCGCATAAAGTGAAAGCTGAAAACAGTTTATGCAGTGTCAATTATGTATTCGGAGATTACCACTTTGTTCTCGATTTTACAACACGTTGAACCACATCCTCACACCCTTACAGAGATGGAAAGCTTGTTCGAGATGAGGCTGTTGCTTCAAACAAGTTATAATGTGGCAAGCGGATTACCTAGCATAAACTGACCAAATTTTAACAGCATCTAATAAATATATGTAGGTATTTATCTACAGTAGCACTCCGTTCAGGGTCCTTTTAACAATTGCGCTAAAATCTGCTTTGTAAATTCTACAGTTAAAAATCTTGCCGTTTTTTAACCTAGTATTATTATAAATTATACTCAGTTACTTTCTTGGTAGGCAGGTAGTAGTTAAACTTAGGGAAGCGCAAATGCGAAGTAGAATTAATGGTAGAAAGGCCAGCATGGATCTGCACTTGACGCAACAGCCAGTGGAATCGAGTGGCTTTAGTTTAATGCACGAAAGAACCGGAAATAGTCGTGATTCCACCAAGCAGTTGCCAGGCGTACTACAATAATGAAACACTCGACATCCGTGTTGATAGTTGGGTGAGATTTTCGACGAAGCTCCCGAAGAACCTTTGAAGGTACAAACTGAGTTTATCTATGTATTGTAGTGTATCCAGCGAGAAAACTGATCGCAGATGAAAGCAGAGAACGACGAGAATTCTCAACGAGGAAAGGACGAAATGGAAGAATGTTGCGAGGAACTCGTTTCATCGTGGCGTCTGCGTCGTCTGCGTCTTTCAGCTTCTGCGAAGCAGCAATAGTCTTCGGCTAACGTAAATTCTTTGCAAGAGTTACGCGTTCCGCTGGCGGAAAAAGCGTACTTTGAGTACTCGAAATAATACGACTGGCTAGAGCTGGCTGGATCGCTTCCTCTTTTTCCTTGGCAGATCGTCTATTATTGAATCGGGCCGATAACGACTTATTTATGACTTCTATTCCCATTTCATCCTGTCTACGCTTTACCGCCCTACGCCGGCGTGCTCGCCCGCTGAATCTGAGCATCAGCACTTTGTCCACTTTTTATTTACGAGCGTACAATACCCTTTCTCTCGTAAGCCTCTCAATCTCACCGTTCCTCTCGCCGATCTCTCTCATCATCCCGACTGGAACGTTGCATTTTGGAGGAGCTGCTGCTTGAAATCCCGGTAGTTGCGCATCGATAAAGATCACGGGCGGAGAATGCGCCGCTTCTCAATAAAGTGCGAACAGCTTAAGGACGAGTAATGACAGCCGACCTAAATATCGATGGGGAGATATACTCGGCCATCTATTCCCTTCTCTCCTCTGGCTCCCTCCTACTCTGCCAAATTTCGAGCAATTCATTCTGCTCGCGAGCCGCCGGCCGCTCCCTGCACCACGGGGGTAATGGTAATAGTCTCTTGTGGGAACAATCAGCCCTGAAACGCTGATGTACTCCTCTACCCTATCCTACCCTATCCACGGCAATTCTCTTCCCCAGCACAGCTTACCCTGCTTATATTTATTTCTACCCGAATCTTGCCAAACTCCCGATTAACGATGCGGCGCGCATAAATCCTCCACCGCTCAGCATCGCAGTCATTTTCCTCGGCGTTTCTGTTAATAGAAAACGGGATGTAATTTAGGTTGTCCGTCGGTGAAGTAGATTTTAGGCGGCCATTGATGGAGAGAGGCGAAGGGATTCACGATTTTGCATCTGACACAGTGGAAGAGCATTCCGGGGAAAAGGGGATATTTTGTGTTTGGCGCGGCTGGTGAAAGAGATGCACAGACACAGAGTGTATACCTAGTAGAGAAGGAATTGGCGGGAAGCATCTATGGAGAGTCTCCGGACCAAAAAGCAGAAGCAGCGAAATGGCTGTTTTTCCCGCTGATGGTCGGTCCGTTCGTTTTTCAAGTGAGGCGAGCGTTAACCTTCATTCTTCGCGAATTAGTGACACATGGCCACGTGCATTCACACGGCCGCTACACACCCTCGCCGCCACCGCCGCCACCGCCGCCACCGCCTGCTATTATGGAGCGGAGGGATACAAGAAAAGCTGTAGCATCCCATTGTTCGGGTATTAGGAGCATGCTGCCGCAATGGTTGGGACTCGTGGTGCTCGCCGACGAAAAACAACAGGAGCAACACGGTTTCCTACTTAAGGCCTTTCCCCTTTTGTGCAGTACGCCTCGCTAGCTTGGATGATATGCCGATGCAGTGAAAATTGCATCGGCGTATTCGCGCATTATCAGCTGTCCCAGTTAAACCAGACCAATCCGACGTCGCTTAAGAGGAAAAATCCTAACTGTCTCTTTCCTCGTTGCCAAGCAATGCATCTCGCATCTCCTCTGCATGCGTACATATGTATAATCGCGAATAACCGAAACGAGAGAGAGAGTGGAGCGACAGGGATAATAAAAGTCGAAGAGGAATGGGGTGCATAAAGATAGACCGAGTATATATGTGTCTGCTCTTGTTGCCAGCAAGAGTCATTAGAGAGTCCCAGATTACTGAATAAAAATATATTCCCTGGAAAGAGGAAGAGCGCCTGTCGCAGTACCACCTGTTTTACAGAGTACGCCTTGTCATGGTTTCTCGATTTCTTTAACGTTCGGGGCAAAGCACCGCGACGTTACTTTTGCAAGTAGCCGTGACGCTCGCCGAATGGGACATAATTAATGTTATGATGGGCCAAATAAGGAAGAGGGGTGGCATAGCGCAGCCGACGCGGCGCGGTGCGGCGCGGCGACTCTCTGGAGTCGAGGGACATAAAATCTAAGCGAAAAGCAAACGCGCTCACAGCCATAACGTACCTAATGGCTTTATCAAGGAGGTCTTCAACCGCGTTCAATAGAATTTTATGATCGTATCGAATCGGAGTTACCCGTCCACTATTCCATAGATAGGTGAGGTTTCATTACATTGCGCCAACCACGCGCGCTTCACTACTCGCCATTTAATTAAGAGAAATCGGCTCGCTCCTACATTGGAAAAGTAATGATTTTCCAGTGAACCCTTTCAAAGCGAAGAGAATCCCTGTTAATGGCAGAATCATTATATTAAAAAAGGGTTGTTTTCTTTTGGTTCGGCCTGGCGAAGAATTGCAGAACTACGCGGCAGTGGTTTACGCGGCATTCGCGAAACCGCGGCGAACAAAGCCACGTTCTTGCAAATTACAGCTTAACGAGGTACGCGGCAATTGTTGTCTGCTGCCGAATCGTTGGCAGTGGCTCCACCGTGGATACGCAAAAATGCAAATAATCGCCGGCCATGAAAATAGTTTATTAAACATGACGTTAATTAAGTTTGAAATCTGTAAAACCGAACAAGAGTAAAAAGCACCCTGCTCGAGTCACGATGTATTACTCTCGGGAGAAATAAATCTGCTCTTTTAGTACTTTAAGAAGTTTATGAAAGACTGTTTTTCTTGGACTGGCACAAACTGCTTTTCTGGAATAAATTCTGCTGCGCGTCTCTGATGAATTTGCAGGAGCTGGGATGATTGGAAACGAATTCCCGAGCTCTGATTCGCTGGTCTTTGATGAAGTTAAAAAGCAGATTGTGCTCCTTTATTGGATTAGGGATAAAAGATTGTGTTTTTCTACGATGTTGAATTTCGCAAAGTATTCTCCAATCACTGCCGTTCGCTGGTTTCAATACAAATTTCGCGGAACAAACACGTACTTTCCGTGAAGAAATATTGATGTGAACAAGTTACTAAGGTATTAAAAAGCTGAGTTAAATACTAAAAACTGAAATTTATCTAGCAAAATACTGCACTCAATAATGAGTAATTCTGGGAGTTTCCCGATTTGCCCCTCTCAATACGATTATGATTATGAACACATTAACAGATTCGAGTGGACGGAACACTTAGGGAAGACAGTGCAGCTTCAAGCAGCCTCGCAAATCATCGGTGTCCTACGAAAACGAGCCGCATTCCTTCCAGCACATAAATGGCAAAGTTGCAGAAATAGCCGGCAAGTCGCCAGCAAAGGGAAATAACTCCTTCGCAAGCAGTTCGCGCCGAAAAAGTTGAAAAGTAGGCATCGCTCCAGGATCAGATAGCTCTCTCGACGGTCAGAGCGTAAAAGAACGCGTTTAGCTTAGCTTCATGCATTTCTCCAACGGTATCGCGTAATCCGGCCTAAGCAAAAGAGTCGAAAGGCAGAGCACCTGATTCTTGTTAATCTCATTGCGCAATCCCACCCAGAGGGAACGAAACAAACTGCAGCAGACATTCGCAGAGTCAATGCCAGCAGGCGGGAAGCTCAAAGTATTCGCCTTCGCAGTTCTAAGCGCGACGTCTTCTGGATTGTTTTTACAGTGAGGTGCAAAAGGACGTCTGGCGAATTGCCTTTGGAGAGGCGAGAGGGATCAAGGGGCTGTTGCTGGCTGTCAAGATGGCAGAGGAAACTATTCAAGAGATGCCAGGCCTCTGTCTCCAGTTTCTATTCGAGAAGAAGCTTTCATACTGCTTTGGAAGCCGCCAACGATGCTGCCTGCTTGATGCGCGAATGCAGTAAACTCGAGTAAACAGCGCGAACACAGGGAAAACAGCCTCTTTACTTGCTCCTAGAGTCCTCTGGGACAAGGCTGAGCAGATAGAGAAGGAAGAGGGCCTGCTTCCATACATACAAACAGACAAACGGGCACGCATATGCCATAAAGGACAGTAGATGGTAGCCCCTTTAGGCTAGATGGGTATAATTTGCTCGTGATTACCGCTGGCGCGATACAACCAATCCTACTACCGATCGAGTATTAACGAGCGCTATTATTAACGGCACACTTCCTGTCCTTCGAAATTGGTACATGCCTCCGTATGTCTAACACGAGCACGCGCTTACCCTGAGTGTCAATGTCGATCAATCTGGTTAGCTTGTATTCGTAGTCTACGGGCAAATTTGCCATATCACCGTTGAATCTCGAGTAATCATCATACTGCCATCTCTCATTACACCGCTGAAATTTTGGTAAAAATGTTCTCGAAACTTAGTGTTTCTGTCTTGTGTAATTGGACTCAATAATTTACGATGGGATGTTATAGTCTTATGATTGTTGTACAATCATAAAAGACAATTTAGTGAATAATGTTATTTGTACGATCTTATTGAGGTGCGTTCATGCTAGTTATTTATTCGCCGAATCGTCGAAAGCATGGCGGCGGCCTTCTTCTCGATAAAGAAGAGGATGCAATGGAAAAAAGGGAGAAAACAAAAAATCCCCAAAGGCCTGATACAGCGCAGGCTTTTTAACTGAGCTTTTACCGGAAAGCAACCGTGGCCAAGCCAAAGCATACTCGGATTTCGTTATTTTTTATTTCGATGGTTCGGAGCATCTCCCTTTGAGAAATGCAGTGATCGCAAATGTTTGTGCGGCAAATACAATATTTCTAGCGGAAAAAGTAGGTATTGGAAAGGGCAGGGCCAGATTTAATCCTGGCGATCCCAATAGCAACAAATTTTTAATTGGTTCTGGCAACTCGAATAGTTGTATGAGAGAAGTGGGACAAAAGGCAGTAAAAAAATTAAGGGAAAAATCGGCAATTGTATATTCACATATTCCCCAGAAGCGTTCCTGATAAACAAGGTAGCCGCGAGTCGGGACTTGGGACAATATGATGGAAGCAGAGAGCAAAACATCAGGGTTACAGGAAGCGGCGGTAACAAGCATATTTGTCGAATCGTTTTATCCGCGGAATATCCTGCCCATGGGATTTAACAAGCGAGTCCCCGACACGCTTCACCAGCTCCCACCGGTATCTGTAATATTGCACATTAATATCGCTGCTTCGGTCACTGCCGCCAACGTGTTTTCCAATCACCGACTCGATGGCCCGCTTATTCGATAATTCAATGGAATCGAGGCCGCAACGGATTTCAAGAAAACTCATCTCCCAGCGCGCTTTTCCAATCATACCGAACTCCCACCGGATTCCAGACAGATTTCAAAACCCTTTGCACTTCTGCATTCGTGTCCGAGTGCGCCTTTAGATATCATCAAATGTTCAAATATTAGCTGTTATTTTGATTCCACTGATATTAAAACCCGGATGCTGTTTGCTGACAATTAGTCACTTATTTAACGCTTAATGTTGTTGCAATTTCAAATAATATAGGAATAATACAATAGCTAAACGGAAGAATGTCTGTCTAGACATTAGTTACGTAGCTCCAAGGGTGAATGATACCTGTCAATCGAAAGGACTAAATAAAATGTTGAGTCTCCGAAATCTGGAATTATCGGACACTGATAACGAGCACGTAAAAAAATCAAGGCAAAAAATCCAAACCGAAAGCCAGTGTTCGAGTGAAGAATATCCGAAAAGCAGAGTGCCGCCGACATCGGATTTTTCTCGATTTTCAAACCAGTGTGGAGCCGCCGGTGTTCTCGCTCGGTCTTCCTACTTCTACGTTCGACTGCGAACGAAAGGAAGCGGGAGGAGCGAAGGTGGCTGAGTAGCACAGCAAAAAGCAGGGAGAACGGGGTGGTTTTAGTCACTGACCTCGTAATGAATAACCCGGAAGAGCCTTCGGGGTTCGACCGAGATCGGACTCACCTCGAATGCGCGCGCGAGAGCAACTCCCTTCTTCCCAGAAAGGCGGTTGAGCGCACCAGCAAGAGACAGAGAGACGGAGAACTTGCTGCCCCGTTCCCTCTCTCTCCGTCGCACTCTCTCTCTCTTTCTTTATTCTCTTGGAAGGGGTAATGGTCCACAAATCACAATGGAGGCCAGCAAAAAGTTTACCGCCCGAGAGCGGAATGGTAAATCTTTGAATATCTTTAAATACGGAGCGTCGGAGAACAAAGACGCCCGGCGTATTATAATTTATATTTCGGGCTTGCGGTAATTGTTCTTGTCCTCCAAGTCACGGAGGCGCGCACTTCTTGTCGCCGGGGGAAAAAGGGACTGCAAACGCCTTCTCAGTGCCAGGTTACTTTCATTCGGTTTTCCAGTTTTTCTTAAATACATATATACATATACAAATGTATGCATATATATTGCCTGGATACGCATGGCTTATGATTAGAGAAGGATGGCATTGGGCCAAGTCGAAAAGATGAGTGGCAGTTTTCTTTAGACGAACGCGTTTCATTCATAATGTAAATTTACCCCAAGCATTGAGAACTCAGTACGTGTATGAGCTGTAGGTTGTTGTGGAGGCGACTTCCCACTTGAAACCCTTCTCGGAGGGAGAAAAATGTGGCGGTGACGTCCCTTTCAAAGCATCAATACGAAAGTCCGGAAAGAAGCTGTCCTCGAGCGAGAACGGAACGTCGCCTTTAGCTGGTTCTGCTTTTGCTCTTCCCTTATCCCTTGGCGAACCGGGACATCAGAAACACCTCAAATAAACGTCTTTCGAGCCAATTACCTTCCGGGGCTGGGGATATTTTCGTTTTACAGCATGGTCCCCAAGTCGGATTTCCGGCTCGGCGCATTTCACGGGAGGATCCTAGTGGACAGCTCTCTGCCGTGTCTGGATTGTGCCGAGCGGCGGCGCGGCGCGGCGGTGCGGCGGCAGCGACGATGGTGGTCAGCCTGAAGCCTCGAATGACAGCCGATGCAACCGGCACTGGTCAAAACCACTCGCTCAAAGCGCTGCTCTGAACGAGGGCTTGGAACGAGGGCTTGGAACGAGGCGGTGTGGTCAAGAGAAAAGAAGAGCAGAAGGGCTGAACGCTCACCGATCTTCCGACATGGCGACGCGAGCTAAAGCGAAAGCATTGAGTTTATCGGCTCGGCATTTGCCCCTGCAATGCTAAGGGCGACTTAACTGAGTCGATTTCAAAGTCAGCCGACACCAACCAATTTACGTAAAGCGTGCGCGCTTCTGAGAGCAGGGTAATCGGACTTCCGGGGTTGCCTACTTGGAAGCCAATCAACGGGAATAGCAGACCCGGTTCGATCCATTAACTTCGTGAATTGATATGTCGGACGATTAAATGGACCACTTAAAAAATATATCATCAGCGATGTGATATTTCTCTCCACGAGTTTAGCGAAAACGTACCTTTTTTCATTTTACCAAAATTTAAAGCGCCCTTGTTAAGAGTTTGTTTATAACAAATATCCTTTGAACCATGGTTCATATGGAAGACACGCACAGATAAATGCTCTTCCATAATCAACCCCGCTCGCATGTTGTACGAAATGAATCGCTGTAGTTGGTCCATCATGAAAAAGCACCGGTCTGCACCGGAACGGCAAAAACTCTGTATTCTGCGAGCTCTTTGTAATTGCATCTGGTTTCAATTAGAGACTTCTGCGAGCGTATGTGAATTAATAGCTTTTCTGCTTGTAAAAGATCAAAAGGGTTGTGTTTCGCGAGCACCGATTTCCGACTACTTTCGTACAGCTGATATCTCGTAGAAGCGAGTAAGCACCAGGACAAGTATACCCCTTTAAAAGATTAAATGGATTGCGTAACACGTTTGTCTGTCTTTCGAGTGTCAATGTTTCGCAAGAAACGATAAGGGTATAAGAATAACCATGGGAAATTCCCTGGAAAATACTGGCTCCGTATGTTTAGCACTTATCGGTATTAACGACGATCTGTTTCACTTCTGCCGGCGCATAATGGAATCTACGGGAACAATAGTGGGCCGCAAGTAGACGTGTACCGTCATTTCTTGATCGAACAAAGAACAGACAAAGACAGCTCGCTTAAAGATGGGCCAGCCCTCTGTCTGGCAGTGTGTGCGATTCTGTCCGTCAGTGAATCGCGCCCGAAGGGAAAAATGGAGGAGCGAACGCTAGTCGAGGCAGCTTGCGGTAATCTGAAAAAAGTTACAAAGAGAGGGATGACGAACTTGACGATTCCAGTGTCAGTGGGAAATGGCGTGGTGAAGTAGGACAAGCGCATCCCGAGCTATCGAGGAGTGTACGGCAATGAGATCCGCTTTGTCAGCTGCATGGAAAGCGACAGATACGCCAGACAGAAAGAAAGAAAGAGATTTGCCACACAGTCAGAGTGATCGGCGTGCGCGCTTGTTCCTCGTATAATGTCGGATAATTAAAAGGAGATCGGTAGCGGCGAAGGGGACAGGTGGACGATGGATCAGATCGACATACTATCAAAGAGGAAAACCAAATTACACAGGGTAACCCCGATCGATAAGTGAAATTGTATCTGGTGGGTGTGAGCGCTCCAGAAGAGCACGAGGAAGGAAAAGAACGGATGGCAGATGAGCAGGCAGAACCGATCGACGAACTGGCGAATGGGTGAACAAAGAGCGAGAGCGCGACAATTGAGAGACACAGTGAAATAATAGATTCCACTTTGTCACGGATTCGCCGACAAAGGTGGCAAAGGCTGATTAAGGGAAAGTACGTAGTGTGCGCACCCGATTCTTCGGCCAGGCGAGGAAAACGGAGAAAGGAGAGATCGCAGCGGGCATCGCGAGTAAAAGGGGCCCGAAGAAAGGCCCCGCTACGACGGCTACCGGATTGCCTTCAACGAGATTTAAATTAATTTCCCCCCACTGGGGGAGGTGATGAAAAGAATTCATTACTCCCCTGTAGCCTTTGAAGCGAAAAAACCAATAATTCCTGCAAAAATCTTGGGAAAAATTCTGTCATGTGCGCCGGTGTCACTGGATATTGAGGGTTCCACGTTTCCTTTCTACACCCAATCTCTCTTCTAAATATATCGAGCTGCTGCATCCGGCGTTTAAAGTGTTTCCAATCTTGCTAAATGATGGCGGTTTGGTTTATAAAAAACTGGGATCCTGCTTGTGACAGTTAATTGCTGGAATGTGCAGGCCTGTCAACCCCTAGGAATAACTTGCAGCTTAATTTTTATCGGTCTAAGAGCGTAGCTTGTTGAAATTTAACAATAAGGTATTAGAACAGTTATAAGCGGACTTTTTTATATATTGATTTATACTCGCATTTATTAATAGTTCTTCAAGCAGCATATTAATTGTGATATCGCGTTCGGGACGTGATTCATCGATTGCAAATGTATTCGACAGTAGTGGCAGGCGAGGTAGAGCAGAGGAAAGATCAAACATTTAATTTCAAATGAATGGCTGATTTCTAATCTCGGCAATGCTCTCGACGAACCTCGCTACCAGCTTAATGAAAACTTGCCTTATCTTGCAAATTGCGCGGTTTAGTCGTCGCTGAATATAACGGTCCCATGTTTCTATCAGCGTGATTAAAGGCTTTGGCTGCAAGTCCAAGGACTTTCAGTGGGTTTAGTGGGCGGCGATTCGCCGATCTAGCGGCAATAAGTGCGGAGAGTGGCGAGTTTCTAGTATTGGAGGAGAGTCTGGCGATTAACGGATAGGTGGTCTAGAAAGGCGGCAAGGAGAAAATTGTTTCTCATATTGGAGCATCGACTTGGTCACGGCGAAAATGCGTGATAAAGAAACACCTATAACCTTCTACTATTTCCTACTCTAGTCCCGACATTTGAACTATCTCTCGATTTTGCATGGAACATTCGCATTCGTTTCTCATGGAATAAACCGGTTGTCTCGTAACTCGATACGTATTCCATGACTACGGAGTACCAGCCCTCGGTTAGCATGCTTGGAGAATTTATTGGCTCTCTTACCGGAAAGATTCGATTGATAGGCTTACCTAGATCAGAAGATATTCCATACAAGTTATGAAGGGAGGGGGCTGAGCATGGGGAAAGATCAACGTATATCGCGGTCACCAATCTTTTCCAATCTTATACCTGCTAAAGTAATAGTTAAAATACTGTTGGTCTTGATTTTCTTCTGTAATTATGATTGGCTAAAAAATTAGCACGTTCAATATGAATTATGCTCTATGAATTCTATATGTATATGGTATAATGTGTCAGAGTTAATATACATAGGGGAGTAAAATTAATAACGAATATGTATGTATGTGAGACAAAGAAATGCATTGCAGATTTTTGTGAACTATGGAATTATATGTATGTATAATATAAATCAGGAGACTCGGTAGAGTCTCGCGTCAAGTAGTAGTAGCATGAGTAATATACATAACAGTAGAGCGCGCGACTAGCGAGGTTCATTATACCCTCAACAGGGGTTTGGCGTCTTATGTTGTACAAAGTTCATCGCTCGAGCTTCTTTCAGTAACGAACTTTGTGTTATACTAGAAGTCAGTTAAAAAAATTCGACGATGCACTTGACCGTTTCAATATGGGATATTGACAATGTTCATCCAGTTTATGCATACCAATCAGTGTGTGTCTCCACAAAAAGCGCTGCATCGAATATTCGTTGCTTCCTGAAATGTAGATTTAGACTTTTTGCTCGTGATACTCATCATGGCAGGTTGCCGCTCAATTACCATCGGCCCTGATTCGATGCCCGTTCCATCTCTGATGAAAGTTAAACGAACCACGCAAGAAGGACGTTCCGCGCTCCATTAACTCTCTATTTATCGCATTCAAGAGCGATCGACTGCCGAGGATTGCACTTGATATCCGCCGGGAAAGGGTGACCGAATGGCCAAGTAAACACTCTCACCGATTAAAACAATTACGTAATATTGCCATGTCAGCTTTTTGACAGGCTTTGACTCAACTTGTGTTATCTCAGCTGATATGATACTGCACCATATCGGTAAGCCGGGCTTTTCTCAAAAAACCGCTCTCGCTGAATGTCGAGCTTAAAAGAAGGCGAGTAAAAAGAGCGCCGTTTTTCCAGGGAAGTGAGAAACCCCGATAATGGAGCAGATGAAGCGGCAGGTGTTTTCTGACGAGCCACGGTGCGCATCACATAGCGGGAAATTGAGGCCCTCGCTTAAAGAAATGTAAGACCGGCATAGAGACGTAGAAGAGAAGCAGTAATGCAGGGACCGTTGCGTTCTCCCTATCTGTTGGAGAGTGGTATGGAGGAACGTTGTGTGTCAAACGCGTGGCAAATTGGCTCAGAATGGAGAAGAGAGGAGGCGGGGTTGGGGCATTGCGTTTTCGTGGCAAATGCGCCCTCGAGCATCCAATCGACTTGGCGTCGTAACAGGATCACTCCGGGGACTCGTTATTCCGATGTGTAGTGGGCATCGAGCGTGGCTTCTGCGGCCGATACACCCAAGTTACGCGCGGCCTCGTCGTATCCCCAATTCGCCGCCGTTCGGTAGAGCGTCACCGCACCCGGAAGACCGAAAGGAAAAAGGAGACGTGCCAATGCCGAAGCCATGCGAGAAACGGACACGACACAGCCCACTAGTAGAGTGGGACGTCGACTTGCTCCGTTCCTCGTAACTTCCGCTTTTCCACCGGTCCAAACTCGTTCTGCGGAAGTAACTGTTCTGCTAATCGAGCTGCCGCTCCTCCGGGATATCGTGGCTGCTTACAAGTACCGCTTCTACCACCATCCTCTTCTCTCCCTTTGAACACTCGCTCCTCCCGTTTCGGCCACAATTACCTGCTTGCCTTTCTCACCGCAACCCTTTACTTCCGCGACTGTTGCGTATTTCGCTTTCTCTGCTGACCAATTTTCCGATGCTTCGACCGAACCAAAGCGGAAAGGAAAAATAACCGCTACCAATGCAGCTAACAATTAAGTACTAGGTCTGGAGGACAGGGTCAAAGATTGATTCCGCATCATTACTCCACAAGAAATTCTCGTGGAAAGCATAGAATAGTTTCAAACTAGTATGTATGCGTAAACTGATCGCATAAGTAAAATATAAGAATCGAGTGTCTAAGCACAATAGCCAGAAATGTCATGTCTGTTGTGGACATCCAATTTTCTGCGATAAATTGCTCGAAGGTAGCCAATTAAAAATATATTATTACAGAAATATTTTAAATTTACAGTACATCTTCTTTGCTGCGAGGATTTGCAGTCATTTCTTAGCGCGTCTCAAGTATGGTGTTTACAACTTTTAAGATATTAAAGTGCAGTTATAGCCGGCTATGTTGTTTGAAAGCCAGTCGGTTAATAAAAGAATCGAATCCTCAACGATTGGGGGATAAATTGCGAAGCGAGCGAATATGTCCTTTAAAAAATAATTGTCGCTTGGCCAGTTTCAAAATAGAGTGCTATAAATCGGATAATGGAAATTGTAGTGAAGTAGCACAACTGGTTTAAATACTGGAGATCCGATCTGGAGGGTACTCGGTTGGCTCGTGAGAAATTTCTAAATAACAGTTTGGAGGGAGCTCGCTGGTCGGACGGAATGCGGGAAATCTTTATCGGCGTTCAATAAATTATGGATTCGATCCGCAAGGCGCGCGTGAAACGGCTTTATCACGACCGACGAAGCTCTACTAAAAAGATTTCGCTTGGGTCGCCTTCCTCAAATGTTTATCGGGAACGGTGTACAAGGTAATCTTAACGTTTATATGTTTGAACCGAATAATGGAAAGCTACTAATGCACTGAATTTCCAATACGAGCTTTTAACACAAATCGTAGAGTTAATTCAATGCGACCTTCTTATATAAAGTAACAGTAGATTCGTATTTCAATTTTCCTACGCGGTCTCACAACTCCTATTTTCCTCTTTTTATACTCCATCACTCTGTAAACTAAACATTCATTCCATGTACCCAGCAATCAGGACTAATTGCAAATTACAAAGGTGCGATCTTTAACTCTTGTTCGGCAGCTTCAAGGAGTATTCGAGTGCTAAGAGGGTGAAGGAGAGTCTTTGCCAACAAGTTGAATATAATTAGACCATAAATATTTATCGAAAATAGCCAAGCTTCTTAGCTGTGTTCTTTTAATCATTTCAGCTGTTAAGCTGTCAAACAATAGCGTAATCACGAGCACTTGAGCGAATTATTCGTACACTTAATTGTTGCTTGATTAAATTCCCTTGCACGCAGCTATGCCTTAACTGCGGTGTATACAGATAACGCTCGTATCACGAGGGAATAAGAATTTTATTACATATCCCGTCCCTCTTGGGGTTGTGCATGCCAGCATTTTCTTGGTTCGCTCGACTCCACTAATGGGATGAGATTTATTTGCGTGTCTATTTGATAAGAGGCTGTTAAGGGAGCTTCCACCGGAGAAAAAATACACAGCGAAGAATGTACGCGAGACTTTTCGATTTCAAAAGAAATGCGATCGCAGTTTTCCTTGGTAGACGTTCCAAAGCAATAAATAAATCGACGTTGCATTCTATCTCGAATAAGGGGCTGCTACCTGATTGGTTGGCTGAGAGGAAAGTTGGTGGATGAAGAACCCTTGTCGGAGCGGGGCGGCCGGCGGAGCTCGAATTAAGGGCGAATAATCCACGGAAGACACGGCAGGATCTTTCTGCACGGTCTCCCGTTGAAGTTTATAGTCGGTACGGCGCGAGCATTCCGAGAGAAATTTTTATCGTTCGCTCGCACCAAGTCGAGGCTAGCCTGTCTGCTTGTCTGAGAATCGGACGAATGACTTTATCCCCCTCCAGCTGTACCGTCACCCATTTAAGACGACGGCACTTCTGGCGCGAGAACCACTCCGTTTGCTGTCTTCCACCGGCAAAACTAGAACAGGACTTTGACACGAATAGGTGGGAGAAACAAGCGTCTTAATCAGGAGCCCTTCCAATTTGTCTCGAGCGATGGGAAACAGCCACCGGGGACGCGACCCTCCTCCTCTCACTCTCAGGGCCAAATAGCGAGAAGCATTAGTTTTTTCGTGACTTTGTAAGCACGTCCAAGTGCACGCTCCATTCGACCAAAGTTATCCTGGTTCTCTTGGCCACAGGGATTACTATTCTTTTCTGGTAGCTTGGAACGATAAGAGACCGGGCTCTGCTAAAAACGTCCCAGGCTGTTCTGTTGTTACGCAGACAATGGGTTTCGGACTGGTTTTATACTGTCACTCAGGCTCCCAAGACTAATTGATTTTCGGATAAAGGAATTTAACGGGAATTTAGATACACTTCATTCGCGCACGTCTACCGAGTAATTGGAGAATTTCTGATAAAGGAACTTGGACAAAGTGGCAGCCTGAATGGGACCATGTTTTTCTTCGTTTTCTGCTGAATGAATCTTGGACAGACTCTTTCTGACTCCGCCCAACTTCTTCCTCTCTTCATCTGTTTCGTTGCAGTACTCTTATCTAGCTTTTTAGATGGTGCAGTGGCACCAATTATAAGTTGGAGCGAGATAGTCCCTTTGGCGAATTCTCAGTATTTCGCATTGAAGCGTTGTTACA
Source organism: Ectemnius continuus (assembly GCA_910591665.1). Lineage (NCBI taxonomy): Eukaryota > Metazoa > Arthropoda > Insecta > Hymenoptera > Crabronidae > Ectemnius > Ectemnius continuus. The sequence goes on from OU342856.1 coordinate 23,457,637, forward strand.
GTTATCAGAAAGTCCAGATTAAGGACTAGCCTCAACTTCATACATAAGGTAGATATTATCTGTCTTAGACTGTGCATTATTATCAACAAGTAGTTGATTAAAATGCAAATTGAAAGAAGTATAAAATGGATACGCGAAACAGTCTTATTGCACAAGACCTTTCTGTTGAGTTAAGAGTAGTGCGAGTAAGATGAAGATTTAATCTTTAATAAACAGTTGAAAATGCACACTTGGATAAACGGAGGGAAATAGTTACCGAATGGGAAGGGTTGAGAGTGGCCGGATACGATACGTTACCGAGCGTGGCGCTCTGTGCACTGTGTCATTCAAGGTAATACAGGTTTTTCCCGCAACAATAACAGCACCACTCCGCGATCAATCGGTTTCAGGCATTGCGGGCGCGAAGCACTCTATTTTTTATGGCCGGGTGACCCGTTCACTCAATCAGGCTGTGCGCAAGAGAGCGGTTCTCGATTTCTGCGATATTTCACCGGTAGTCCGATCATCGATATTATTCGCCATTGGTTATTGGCCAAGTGCGGTGCGGGAGGTAGAAGCGGGCGCTGAGTAGTCAATCCTACTGATATATCCACAACCGCGCCGAAGCCTTAAGAGATTTGAATTCACGCTTACGCGCGTTTGTCGAGCAAACTCCGAAGGGATGCGAGAGTAAATGGTGTTACCCGGCTGGATTCCCAGACCATACAAAAGACAAACATCGGGAGATCAAGCTGCTCCCTCAAATAAATGGTAAAATTGAGATCCGTCGAATCTATTTGTGGCGACCCGTGGCGAATCGATCATTTTCGAAAGGAGAAATCCATCTCTAGGCCTTCCTGCTCTAGAGGTTCTCACACAGCATCACTACGTATAAAGAGACACTGGTATGCGTGCGTTATACCCTTCCAACTGTCTGTCTGGCCGATAATCTCTGACAGATATGCTAGAGGAACATTTTCTCGAGAGCAGCGTTCGTCATTTTGACAGTGTGAAATAGAGATTGGTCAAAAATCAACAGCCTCGCCCGTCACACAGTTGAGAACGTTTTACGCATCCGCTTGAATTATGGGCTTCTTTGATCGATATTTTTGGTGGCGTCGCGTCGTGTCGCGATTACGGGGAGGTGTCTCGTGCAGGTTTATTCAGTTCGGATGTTTTACGAGGCCAACGTGTACGGATTGTCCGGCGCTATGAGCCACAAACAAATCATTGGTTAGTTTGATCGGGGAATGAAACGATTACTTTTCCAACTTATTGTTTGATTGTGTGACTATTCGGTAGGTTGCACATCACTTTGATCGCTTGGTACGATTCAATTTACAGTTGGCAAATACAATATCCGTTATTTGCAAAGATCGTATTGATATTTGCGAATAAAAGATACAAGTGAGTAGTTACACCATCTATAGCTTCACTTATTATAGCAAATGTAGTTTTACGGCTATTACCATTTAATGGGTGGTTGCGTGTAAAAGAGGGTGATCTTAGCGGCAAAGGTTACTCTTTTAAATAGGCCTGGTAACGAATGCGTATGAATGCCAAGTACATCGCGCGCGCACTTCACGCTTTCTCTTCCATCAAGATTTGTGTCTAATCATCCTTCAAATATATGCGAGGCGTAGAGAAATGGTGGAGTCAACTTTCGCGCGACTTATATGTATACGGACCCAAATTTTCATAGAGATTTCTCCATCGGCTGACACGAACGATCGAGGAACACACGCGGATTCGACTCGAACACCATCGATTGTCAATAGAGGGGAAGTTTTTGAAAATTCATGGTTCGTAGCGGCACGCACAAATACTTCAGCTGGCTGGGAAATTTAACGAGCTTTGGCGGCTAGGATGACACGAGTGACGATGGCCAAACAGTCCAGTCCCCAATTGTGTCGTTCTCCCTGGAAGTATCGCGTTTACGCGTCCATGGAGAGATGTCAGGGCGTCAGGCACAAATTACACTAGGCGCCCTTGGATATTTATTGTTCCGGCACGTCTCTGCCGATTTCCTCTTGCATCTTATTCAACGGCGCACAGCAGCGCTCAGGCAAGTATACCTTTCGATAAAACTGTTATCCACTGCCACACACCACGTGATAACCTAAACGTTCCTACCCAACTTCAAATTTATGCCTGATAGACAATTTTCGAAACCTGACAACTATTTTGTTGGATGTGTACGTAGATAGTTGTATTCCCTTGTGGTGAGAACGAAGCGGAATTAGGGGGAAATGAAAATCCCAGACCTCTTCACCCAGAACGTCACGATGCTTGTCAGTAGGATTTCTCTCTACTTCTTCAGCCATTTTTCTCCCCTCCTCTACGGTTCCATCGCTCGCGGAGTTGGCTGTCACTCGCTCGACAATACGAAATTGTCTTAATTCATTGTCGGAAGAACGGGGGGTGCGAAGACGCGGGGAAAGCCGCTGCTCCCTCCGGGGAAAACAGCCTTTTACTCCAGGACTCGCATTGCTATGATTGTGGAAGGCTTACTTTAAGAGGAGTGTCTCCGCCTCTTTCTAGATGATATAGCGAAGCTGTTTGTCAATGCCTGTCGCACAAGATGCCTTGATGTAGCAATTAACTACGACTGCTGTCCCAGACTTGGTAAGTATAAGTCTCAGACTCACCAGAGCAATCGAAAATAATAAGAGGATACTTTTGATAGGCAGCTGATGGTTAACGAATGTACAGGAATACTACGAATTATATGACATTTCTTCTCGAATTTACAGCAATTATTTACTGATTTGTCCTAATGAGAATTTCAGCTTGCTTAACACGCAACGTCATCAATTCCATCCGTGTAACGTGTCATTTCGTTTTTATGATTTGCTATCCGATCACCTATCAATTTAGTCGATTTTTCGTCGTAGTTTGCAGGTGAAAATATATACAAAAAAACTCACTGTGACTTTTCAATCATGTAATTTGGCGTTACACGTATTTCTACGGATATTTCTGTTTTGGAAGGTGTATAATGTGAGTATTTTGAAACGACTGCCCTGTATTTCGATGGAATTGTTGGATTGCAGTTTGTTCTCATGTACAACGCTTGGACATAAACAATGTTTGATACGCAAGCGATGATGGACGTGAAAGATTTCCTCGAGTATCCGGATACTGATTAGTCTGTCGGCCTCTTGCCCGTGGGAATATTCCCGCGCGTGTGTCCTAAGATTATTGTGTTTCCTAGAAACGCCTCGAATTCCCGATCTTTTCCCACTTTCTGTCTGTTTTCCACCTCTCAATCTGAAAGCGGATCGCGCCAAAGCGGACGCGGATGCAATATCAGCCTTTTGAATTACCGACGTTTCGAGAGCGCTCGGGACTCGGCTCCTCTTCTCTCATCTTCTCATTTTATGAGGGGGGACGCCTACGTAAATAAGATTCGAAGAGTGCTGCTCGATATATCCGGTATTTTCTGCTACCGTTCTCTCTCCGCCACAAGTCGGCGAAGCTCTTCTGCCGGTTGAGAAATACTTTCCCGGATAGAAATTTCTGGTCAACAACGTCCGAAAAAAACCCGCCAAGGGAGTTGCTTTGCCTCCGGACAAACGCATAAATTCCACCACGAAATATGTATATCTATGTATATCACTTCGTTCAAATATTAATGTTGCTGGAGCTGATGCATGCAAGCTATTTTAGCCTAATTACACTAGTTAGGAGTTTAGCGATAATAATCAGTGAACTTTCTTTGCCCGATTTTGATGAATAAGTATCATACGATCAGGGAGAATATAACGAACGAAGAATATCGCGCGAGTGACTAGAACTTCGTTAACTAGCTGACTCATATGCATCAGCGTTTAAACAGATTATGACTATGCGCCGAATAATCGCTTGCAAGTTTCCCTGAATTTCTCAGGTTATTTATTTCTCAGTCTTTGTTTCTCCAGGGTTCAATGTTTGGCAGCACACCGTGTATATTTCCGGGTGAGTCGACTTAAAAGTTATTCTTGCAATTAGCAAGATCGTACCAACAATGTCAGCTGTGCTATCCGAGTGAACTGCAAGTGCAGCGACAACCAAGATCAGAGATTCATCCAAGCGAAAGAAATCTCTCCAAATGACTGAACAAACATCAAGTATTAATACCAATGTAGATAATCCATTATTCTATTGTCCATTGGTCCTGTATTGTGTATTCTACCATTTCTCCTGCCATCTCGCAGGACTTGAAATAAACACGTTGGCTGGTCGGGCTGTGCCATCTAACCTGAAAGAACTATTCATATAGAATTTCGAATGTTTCATCTTTCACTGACCAAGCAAGGTAGTGATGCGAATAAAACTGTTTCCGATACCCGAATTTATCGTAACTTTTCTAAGAGATAAATTAGATTGCTCAACTCATTACATTAATGTGCCAGTCGTCCTAATTTTTTCCATCGCAGATAGAAAACGGCAAAGACATGCAAATAAAGAGGTGAGAGGATCGGGAAGATGAAGGCGAAGGTGATCATAGAGTTCCGAGTGAAATTGGAGCGGGTGAATTATCCATAGGAGTGTTGGGGCTCATATTACAGCGGGATGCTGCTGTGTCTGTGAAAGGTGTGGTGGGTAGTGCGCGTAGCGCAGTGCATCCCGAGGAATAGACGATTAAACCGCTAAGTCGGCAGACGACGATGGTGGAAGCAGCACCTTGGCGTCGGCGGTGAGTGCGTAAATCAGCATGTTGCAACTTGAGAGACGAGAGAGAAAGAGAAAGAGGACTCGCCAGGTCGACGCGCGAAAGGGACTTTCGACGATGCTTTCCTGCTCTCAGGGAATTCGCACTCCATCCTCGTAATTTTCCACCGAGCGCTGCTGTCTACGCTCTCTACGCTCTCTACGCCCAGTGTGCGAGCGGAAGCCTCAGCTATCTTGTCGGTGGACCATCTTGCGCCACTGTCACCCTCTACGTGTAGTAATAAGACATCACGGCATACCGCTGCCGCCTACTTGCGCTTCCTAAAGCGCTAGCCAGCTTTATGCGTATCCTCCTGGCAATGCCAGCGAGCTAGAGGAGAATTGAATTCCTAGCAAGAGAAGAGCACATGCGGTCTTGCGCTTCCGGACTGCTGATCTCTTGGAGGGGTTTGCCACCCACAAAATTCCTTGATCGGGACAAGCATAAGCATTGTATTTATGGGATTTTCTCGGGAATGCGGAGCATGTTTCTCTAGAAAAGGCGAGGGATCTTTTTTAGAGAACTTAATATTCCATCGGGGTTACCGCGCGCGGCGCACAGGCTGCTATCCTTGTATATGAAGGAGAGCGGGCGGGCGTGGTAAAATTTTAATTTCGCAAGGCGTCCGCTCGGTCTTAGGAATTTGCAATAACTTGGTCGCGGCTACCGCCGTTCCCGCTATTTTTTACGGCCGGGCATTCCAAAGGGCTCGTCTGCACGCTCGCAGGAGCACGCAGCAAGACGGCTTGCAACCTCCCGAAGTACATCAGCATAAATTTTGAGATCCGACGAACGGACTTTGTGAACGGTGGTGCACCCTGTGATGAAAGACACCTTTTAAACTACTTCCATTAAAGTGGACGCGTGTCGGTCATAAAAAAAATGTGTACGAGCATTGAGACGGTAGGGAGAAAGAGATTGAGAAGGACGAGTGAAAAACTCATTTCGCAAGAGGATGCGAATCAGAAATCTATTTTGTAACCGTGCGATGAAGACGCGTTATCAAACTCGTATTGGGGTTAGTAAGGGCAGGGCGGGAATTGCTGGAGCATCAAGGGCGCCCGGAAGTTTTACGGGCATAAGGAAGAGAAGAGGGGTGGATGGAGGAAGCCGGGCGATCCTGAGATTCCAAGGCGTGTCGGGAGAGCATGGTCGCACGGCACTGTGTCAGTGGCGCCGGTGTGCCAGGCACGGCACGTGACACCAAACGCTGGCCGCTGGCCAAAACTAATTACGCTGACCTCTATCCGTGCTTTCTCGGTAGACCAGTTACAAAGGGAATTGTAGAGCTACTATCGTCCGACATCGTGCGCCTTCCGTCCGTCGGCGCGGCGGTCTGTCTCTTCCTTTCCTACCTCCCAACCTCTCTCCGTCCTGTCGACCCTTCTGTCCGGCTGGCTGGCTGGCTAGCTGGCTGGCTGGCTAGCAGGCTGGTGCAAGAATCGATTCGTCTCTATCCACTTCTACTTGTCGGGGAAGTCCTTGCTCTTTAGCCAAGATGGAAACTCGGTCAGAGGCAGCACGACACCCTCGAACTATGAAAGTAGTGCACGCTTGCTCGAAGCGGCTGGGTGTCGGGGGCAGAGGGAGAGGGACCAGCGCAATTCGACTGGGCTTGAATTAGCATTTTAATTGAATCTTCTCGTTCCCCCTTCCCCGGTAGCCGGGGCACACACCTTTTTGCCACTGGCCGCTCACGCATCCTACCACTCTTGTGCGAATTCGTGCTCCCATCTGGCAACTTGGAGCACGTACTATTTGTAGAGAGGGACGGGAGCGCGGGACAGTTCGGCCACTCGTGAATATAATTTAGACAATCTTGTCCAGGATCGCTCTCGTAAAAAAGTGTCTCTTGGGAACGGGCTTACGTTGACTCGCGCACTTCTGCCGAGAGATTCGTAAAGGCCGAATAAATTTCCCTCGCCACACAGGGAAAACTTTATTTCCTATCCAATCTCGTACCCGAGCCTCTCGGAATAATTGTATCGGTCCGTTCCATTTCATTAATTAATGCCGACGCATCACTGCCTCTTTTCCTCGAATTCAGCTTGTGAGATTGGATAATAAAATACAACGATGTTTATTACATTTTATGGATGCAGTACGTGAGTTTAATTTCTATTTATTTGCTGCTGAAAGCAGCATCAAACAGCTGCATTATCGAAAAGCACAAAGGGCCATTTTCATCTAGACCTTCTTTATCATTAATTAGTCATGTGCATCGAGGAATTTTGAATGAAAATTTAAAGAAAATTGATTTCGTGTCAAGAGGCTTTTGCAAATGGATGCGACATTAATTCGGGAAGCTGGTCCGCAGAAATTGAGAGGCATCGGAGAGCAAGGTTACGCAGGGTATAATGGAAGACCTATTGGGATCAATTCGGATTTGAAGCTAGCCCATGGGCCTCACCATCCGTTTGCCTGACATATCGTGACGCCCTACTCGGCTTTCAGCCTGGTTAGTCCTACGGATATGGATGGATAGTCGTCTCTCCACCTAGATGGATCACCAAGCACCCATCAACCTTACTACCTGTGCGTGGACATGCGGTTACCCTCGGCGCATATAAATCCACAGAGTGACGATGCGCGCCTCAATACTCTCACACTCTAAGTACTTAAACCTCCCCCGCCGGCCATCTAGTCCGTCCCTTCTGGGATGCTCTGCCATCGAGAAAGCTATCATCATCAAGAACATTTCACCTCTAGTCAGAGCACCTCACGCGATACCATGCACTGAAAAATCGTGCTTCACTACTGTTCCGCCGCGCTCTCCTATAATTGCTTGATCTCTCTGTTGAATGTCGACGCGACTAGAGGGCTGGTTCCAACCGTTCCAACGAACTCGTAAATCCCCTGACCTACCAGAGGAGGAGAGCCCTGCCCTATGAGCGTGCCTATCGCGAAGGCGGTCTGACAACGTTCTGGACAACGTCTACGCTCCTCGAGGTAGGAGAGACGTCTCGTAGCTCGTAGCAGGCCAGTCTGGCTGCAGGCGTTGGTACATATCGATGGATTGGTCACTCGTCCTACTGGGACCTGCAGTTCTCTATCTCTCTCTCCCTCGGCGTCCCTCTGTCGGAATCCGGAGAGAGCCCGGCCGCATGGACGATGTAAATTTACGGGGTGACGCCGGACAAGGGGGCCGTCGGCATAATTTACCGGTTTGTATACATAGGCGCCGTCTGTATGTAGAGGTGGCGTGTATGTAGAGACGTAGCGCGCTTATGGGAGTGGGGCTGCGGCCTGGAGTGAACAGTGGGCGCGCGTGGCCGTGCACGCACGTGCGTGTGCCAGGGTGGACAATGAGCGGGACGAGGTGGCGCACAGCAACAGCACACAACCACGCGGACATTAAGCGACTGATTTATTATCTCGAGCGGGTGGCCGAGGGAATTTGTGAAGCGAGAGCTTTGCACGTTGACGCCTCGAGGCCGGCAGCAGCACGCGCGCGACAGACTCCCTCCTCTCAGCTGCTCAGCTCGCGCTCTTCCTCTCGTTCTCTCGCCATGTGCCGTAAGTCTCGGCGAAATTGGCGAATTTTCCCCGAGCAACCGCATATACGGGATGCCTGTCGCTCTGGCAAACCGTCCGCCTGATTTATCGCGCGACGTATTTGCGCTGAGCCGGAAACGCAGTGGGACATCAGCGGAAAGTGGAGCTAGAAATTGGACTGGAACAGCCGGCAGGCAGGCAGGCAGGCAGGCAGGAGGCAGGAGGCAGGCAAAGCGTTCGTTGCGAGGATCGGAGAGCTCCAGTTATAACTAGGATTAAGAGGTTTTGTTCGTTAGCTGAGACTCGCGGAGTCCGCGTTCCTCTAATGGGAATTCCAACTTCTTTTGCGTTATTGGGAGCAAATGTTGTTACAGTTAGCGCCACTCAGCCATGGCGTCAGTGGTGCCGCGCCACCAGAACAGTTAAGTCCGCCAGTTATTGCCGAGTTCTCTCTCTCTCAGTCTCGCTCTCACTCTCGCTCTCGCTCTCGCTGGCGCACGCTGATTATTGAACACTTCGCTAATTGCCTGGCCGTCGCGGAGCGCTGCCCCGTTATTCTACGCCATTTAACTCGCCCGCAAAAGATAATCGTTTGTGTGTATATGCGCGTGCATGTCTGCCTAAGGGGCTCTGCTGGTCGTTTGTTTACCTCTTAAGAGGCAGGCTCCGTCCAGCATTAAAAGTTCACGCGGTAAGCAATTGCACGTAATTCACACGGGATTACTTGAGGCCGACCATTCGCCCTTTAGCCTTTCACGCCAGGCTTCGTTTCGTACCATTCCGGCCGCTACCCCCTCCTAGATGAATAAGAATCGACTGAACTTGGAGTACAGTCAGCACTTCCAGCCCGATTTCTCAGCTGAGAGAGTGCCGAGGGTGAAGTTGGCTCTCGCGCACACATCCACACACTCTAATGTCCATATTCAGATGCAAACGACTCGACTTACGATCTCGAGCCGAAGACAAAGAGAGTTGGGCCGGGTGATAGCGAGCGATTACCGCATAGTAAGCTCAAAAGAGACCGCATACCGTGCTAGACTAGAACCTCATAATTAAAACATATACCTTGCTCTGCTATATACTATATACTATATACTATATATTCCACACCGGCTATGAATAGCATTTCATTGGCCCGAAATTACTTCGCTTCCAAAGCCGAGTGGATTTACTAGCAATTGCTAACCGAACGATCAACTGTAAGCTCTGCGCTCCCATTTGAACGGGATGCAGCATTGTTTCTTATAGCTGTATGCGAATACCGAGCAAATAATTGGCACTTGCAATCATTATTGCAAGTAGCATGGGCAGATTCTATATATACGCAAACTAAATGAAAGTATCAGTGACAGGCGTATGATACGTGTGATAACGAAGCCGGCACCATCCAATTCGAGACATTAAAATCGCCATATTTCCGCGAGCGCTGGAACACATTAAATTGGAATATACGTAACGCGCTGGGAATAAAGCAGCCAGACAACACGACGAAGCTTTCTGACACGTTCGTTAAAAACGCCTGTCCGCTCCGCACACACCCCCGCGCGCGCCAAGTTCGCCGAGGTGTCACAAATCCGGAGGGTTATTTACAATATGTTCGCTGGAAATTTTCGGGTGTACGGTGGCCTCGCGCAAGCTTTGCCTGCTCGTAATAAAAGTTTTGACAGACCGTCACCGCCACGATATAAGTACCCGTAAGATTCGTGCTGACAGTGGCGACGGCCGCCACTCTCGACAACGCTTCGTCGCGCCTGCTCTTCAAACTAGTCCTCCCATCTCCGCACTCCAAATTACATTGCTTTCTTTCTCGCCGAATATACTCGACGGACTGTCGGCCAAATTATTGTATAACCATAACCCTGCATCAGCGCCAATTTCGTTATGGCAGTAAACAACTTGTTAGCAATGCAGGACGGGAAGTTGTTCGTCGCCAATAACCGGGCAATGTATACCTGAAGAGAACGGCGTTACCACTGCGAGAAAGTCCCCGCCATTTTGGCTTACTAATGTCCGACACGTATTTTCTCTCGGGGCGATAAAACGGCAGTTTAGGGCCGGCTGTATTCGCATTCAGCGCGTATACTTCGCTGCGGAAGGCGGAAAAGTGTGGCGCGCGAGCTCGTAAGGGTCGAAGAAGCGGGTAGTTTCTGGTCCGGAGTCTGCCATTTGCAAAGGAAATTAAACGATTCCGCCCTATTTAGTGGGGCGCGACGCGCAACTAGTCAGCTCTACCTTTAGTTCATGTGCTTTCACTCCCCCTCACCTTCCACTCTATTACCATTCTGCCACACAAATACACACCGCACCACAGCTGCCTTAACATTACCGAGAGTGTTCTCTACTCTGCCATTTGAAAGAGTTTACCTTTCAACGTGGCTGGATCGCAAGCTATGCCCACAAGCATCGTACTTGAGAGTAAAATTCTGGGGAGTACCTCCTGATAGTGGTAGTCGTTAATATTTACGTAATTGGAAGTATTCTCAAAGAGCTGCCTCGATCCTTAATTACGTGCACATTCACAAATATCATTCTCCAAAGGTACTCTAGAGATTGTTAGTATCATTTGAACGCGTACTGTGACTCTTTACCTTATGATCGCGCATTGATGTTGCATCTGATAAACACGTTTGTATAACCTATACTTTTCGTTGGTACAGTTCATAAAGAACTGCAATTCAAATAGAACTCGATATAGGAAGAGTTTAGCCATTCAGGTTTCACCGCAGGACATTTAAAATCACAATGAATTTAGTGGTGGTGCGGTAAATTTTGAAAATTCTGAGCCGCAACTTGCAGCACAAAACGGAATAGCGAACGGCGTTTTTTTTTATGCGAAGCGCGTACAAATACGCGTGACCTCTATTCGGGTGGGAGAGTACGGCAGAGGGAAATCAGCGGATTAAACAGGGCTAAAATCGTTTAATATGTATCCGACCAAGTACTTGCTTGTGTTAAACAGTTTTACGAAAATACGATCCCGCAGACTTTTTACGCAAGATTGCTTAGGGGTAATTTTGTCGGCAGAGATCCTTGTTAGTGGTTGATCCGAAGATTATACTAAATATTTTGATATTTGAGGCTCCGATCGAATACATCGTTCACTGCGTGCCAAGCATACAAGATTAAGAAATGAATGGATAATCGTGATACTATGGGTATGCTGCCATTTCATAAATCATTGGTCACCAATTCAGTGATAATATGGAGAGCTCGTCAATGGATTTCCTGACTCAATAGTAGCTCGATTAATTCAGAAATTTATCATTAAGCATTTCTGCCGGTGCCTTGAACCCTCATGCTCCTCGCGAAATAATATTACTTGTCTGAAAAAATGCTGCATTAAGTCGGACTTAAGGTATACCGCATTAAGTGAAGCTCCCAAGCGTATAGCCTTGGGCTTGGTCTCGTGTTAGCAGATTTTCAGCAGTTAAGTACTATATGCAGCAGAGCTACACCAACAATTACATATTACAGTACTATCGAGCGGTTAACTTCACGCCAGTATTGCGGGAGTTTAACTGGCACGTCTGCGAGGACGTTCGTTTTATAATAAATTGAAATCCGAGTGCGAAACGGTCGAAGTTGCGCAAGAATTCACTAGTTCTACTATATATGTATATACCTGATACGATGGTTAAAAACTTGATGATACGTTCGTAAAATATTTCATCGGGATCGACCTCGCTGTCGACGGTTCTTTCTCATACGTGAAAAATACGTCGACTTGAAAACACAGCAGACCTGTCATTGATTGTCCAAGCAGGCTTGTAAAATAAACACGTAAAAATAATACGCTCTTGCCGCTTCGGTCTCTCGTCGTAGAGTTAATAAAATGTCCGCGAAACTCATTGTTATGCTTGGGGTACGCGATGGCGACGGTATCGCTCGGTGCCCGCGTCAGCATCGCTGCTTTACTCGGCCGATTTTATCCGGGCTTTGTCGATTTTACACGACTAACCACAGGAAGGAATACATTCCCGATGAGTTTCGTCGCCAGTAGCGACATACACACAGAGACAGTAGACTGCTACTACACCAACCCTTGCGGCCAAGCACTTTCCACAATATTCATTCTCGCCGGGCAAAACCTTGTCTTGTGCGGCGGTATTGTAATACACCGCAACCGTTGTCTTAGCAGACATTCCACTTCCCTGTCCTCCTCATCCTCACCTACTCTCTCTCTCTCCCTTTCTCCATCCCTAAGAAAATGTTACCATAGCTCGACTGTCGCTACGCTCAACCAGCCCGAGAATCATTCGCATAACATCCCGGAACAATTAACGCCAAACGGTAGTAGGGTTTAATTTCCTTTAGAATGTCATTAGTTTGCGGTTGGTGACTTTCTACACTGAAGTCACCCAGTTGTATGATGCTTGCCGACACAAATATGTACAGCAAGCAACCAAGCCGCGCTGGAAAAGCTTGCCTAAGAACGTACACGGTGGAAAAGCTTGCAAACGCTTGACACGGAGAACTACTTTCAGCCGTGAATCAAACACTCCAGCATCGCCAGTACTTTCTACATTGGCGAGGAGCAAACAATAAAATGTTTACTCAGGACCGTTGCGCATCTGGGAGCGCGGCGGAAAGCGTGGGAAAAAGAATCCCTCCTCCTCGCATTTAATGCGCCACTTATACTGAGAACCGAGTCACACTGGCGCTCTTCATAAATGAGAGATCTAAGACGAACGACTCACACTCCCGAGCAAACTAAGTCGCTCGACACTGTGTATAGTAGCTTACGACACTTTCGGCGAAGAGTGCACATGCGCCACTTGCATTTTTCATTCTCAAATAGCTCTAAGTGGACAAGCGGCCTGATGCATTTCAAACATTAGCAAAATGTTGCTGTGAATGCAAACTCACTGAGGCGAAGGTACGACGATTGTTTCAAAAGTCCAGCGAAACTACTCTGAATTTCCTTCTTTAAGCACTTGTATTTTTTTTAATAAAACAGAGAATACTTTTTATTCTTTTTGTAAATGTCTATGTCACGTTCTTCTACTAATAGGTAGCTTTCCATTCAAATCGTATCAGTAGATAAAATTCTAAAATTTAATATACCTATGTATGTTCTTAGAGATAATGTATGCCCAGAAAATTGTCATTAGATTGCACCAGGTTGTAGATATGACTTATAAATATATGTAGTGGGGATATTACAAAATTCTTGAAAAGAAAAATCAACGCGACAAGTACTCCAACACTCTTCGATCATTCTTTCATACTTCTATTCTAGACTTTCCATACACTGAATAATATTTCGCATGCACTTCTACCATATTAAGCGAAGTGTATGCATTTCTATGTATGGGGAGGGAGGGAGGGGTAGGTTATGACTGTTGTACACAATGAGTGCTGAACCTGTGCGGTTTGGCTCGGTCAAACAGGAATGTGGAGTCAGGAAGAACTAGCTTACCGGCAAAGCTGGGGGGTAAGCTCCATTATTCGAGTTGCAGTGGGCCGGAGACTTCTACCGATCGTGCTCGTTGGACTAATACTGTTAATTACTCCCGTGGAGGACGGACCTTGAGCCGACTTCACCCCCTAACGAACTCTAATTGGACGTCGACCTGTCGTCGTAACGGCAAGAATAGCCCGCCAATCTGTCCAGCTATCCCGCCTTTTATCTTGGACATGCTCCCGAGGGGGAACACGCTCTCAGCGATCACGTTCACGTGCAGCCATGACATCACGCGTGTCCAACACCCTGCTCGTTCACCCCCTTAAAACTGCTGCTCTCTCGCTGTGGTGCTCCTACGTGGTTTCACGTATCGTGTAAGCAGGTGTGTAACTACATATGCAGAAACGGATTCATGCAGGAGTGCCAGTCACTCCGAGTCTTTTGAAGCAAGTCACTCGTGAGTGTCACTCGAGAAACGGAGAAATACCTTAGAGAAGAGGGAAGCCCTGATCCAAAGAAGGAGAGGGAGAGAGAGGGCGCGAACATAGTCGAAAGGAAAGTGTCGGATTTTCAGGATTTTTCCCTCGTATTTCTCGCGCATCATCGCGTGACCGTTACGAGGAGCGCATCTTTCGATCAGAAGGGAGGAGAGGTTCGGGCTTTCGCGATATACGAGACGTACCTCGAAAATGCCATGGTCTTACTCCGATTGGACGCGACTACGTGTGCCTCATCCATATCCCAGGTCGTGCCTTTGCACGTGCCCGGCGTAAGCAAATAACCAGACGGGATTCGGATATAAACCGCGTTGCAGACTCCTCCCTATCTCGCCCTATCTCACCCTATCTCACTCCCTCTCTCCCTCTCACCCTCTCACTTCCACTATCACTCTACTAGCTGCCACCTTCTCCTCCACGCTCACTGTCTCTTTCCCTCTTGGGCGCTTCCAGTTGGTGGATATGCGACGACAGTTGCCGATCAATTGGGACGTCCGCTTCAGAACCACTGTCTCTTTAGGGGCCTGTACTATTCGATTGGTTACGTAAGCCACGTATCCAATAAGCACTCCAAGTACCCCAGTCCTCCGGGACTATCTAGTTTCCCTTGCACTAGTTTGAGGCAAACCAAAGATCAAACAACCATACTCGACACGAACATATTTGATGTGCTCATTAGGATCAACAGATATATCACACTCCTCTTGGGTTAGGAGTAGAGAAAGCGACAGAGATAAAGATAGAGCGAGATTGTGTGTGTGGTTATGCGGATTATAGCTCGTCTTGAGAATTATTATTAGACTCTACATTTTTATATTGAAATATTCGTATCTCTTTCCTGCCATTGGTTTCTCTTTCGTAGTAGATTAGAAAGAGAATCTAGCGGAGAACCGCGACTTTCTAATGCGACCACCCGCCTCCCGTTAACCGCTATTGGAATCTGATTCCGCGCTCAGTTTGAGGACGTGATGATCTTACCAACAAGTAGGTTAAGATGCACGCTGACCCAGACGATGAAACAGAGTTACTATAATAGGACAAACCACTGCATTATACGAGAAATTGGTAAGTTGAAAAGTCTCGAACTACTGCTAACTTGAAGATTAAACAGAATGTGGAAAAGCGCGGGATTGACATTAGCAAGGTATAATTTTACGATGAATGAAATATAAATCGATTTCAGCAGTCTCTAGAAATAAAGGAACTTAGAGATTGTAATTATTAATAGAAATAAGTGTACGTCACTCGTCATCTCTTGCCTGGTCCGTTGCGAATTGTCTGGCTAAAAATTAACTTTCAATGAGCTGCCAAAGATTCGCCGATAATTAGTGGAACGCGAAACGTTATTACAGTGTGGCCTCTTCCATAGTGTGCGAAAGCTGATCGGTCTCCTCGATTATCATTGAGGACGGCAAACTTTGACTATTATGCATGTTCGTTAATTGCATCTGCACTTTGTATACAAGAGCCGAGTGGGCTGAGACACAAGAACGAGTGTTCTCGTTAACGTTAAGATTAGTTGGCTGGCGCTCTGCGACGGCGGCAGCAAGTTTACTTCCACGCTTTGCCAAGACGACGTTGTCGACAAGGAGGCGGGTGAGGAAGAGAAGGAGTGCGACAAGAGGATCAGGTAGCACTAACGACAGAGCACATGAGAAGAGCCAGTGTTATCCTTGGGCGACCTTTTAATTATAGGGCTCCATTAAATTACCCTCGTAATTTCGTAAAATGCCTTTAATTATGGAACGCTGTCTTTCGGCCTTAGACTTTTTTCCTTTGGCCTATTATAATTTAGCGGAAAGTAGAAGGCGGAAACCGAAGAAGAAGAAGAAGGAGGAGGACGGCGAGCAAGGTAACTTGAGAGGAAGGAGTCCGTGGGGCGCAGTGTCTCCTTGCTTCCAGGCACGAACCACTTTGCATGGACCACGAGGAGTGCGTCCACGGACTTGCACTCGAGAACCAAGTGAGGCCATCGGATCGCACGTACTGCGGCCGGGTCTTAAGAGCCCCTAAAAGGGTCGGAGTACTCCTCGGAGGAGAACGTCGTTCTCCGTTCGAATACTCTTATTCGCCCCAATAAACACAGAAGGACCAAAGGTCTATCAGCAACGCAACGCTGAGCGGCACTAGTGCGGAAGTTCCTCCGAGCAAAACACATTGGTGAAACATCATTCTGAAGAGAACGGTGACCGCGATGGAAAGATGCCGGAGGTGTCGGCAAGAACGCGAAACGGTCGCGGTGGCAAAGGCGACCAAGTAGTTCCCTTTAACAAACCGATGGGCTGTTTCGCCGATCTATCAATAAACCTCCTTACGGTGTTTTCCATTCAGCAGCGCGCTCTCTGTCCTGAGTTATCCACAACCGGTCGGCTTTTTCCGCGACTGTAAATTCATTTATGGCGTGGTCAGTGGTGAGATGCGAATACCGAGACCACTCTAACTCTGCCGTCGACCTCTACTCCCGAAAGGCACACCTGGAAAAATAGTCGAAGAGGTCAACGGCAACGTCGCCGGCGTCGAGCGATAGGCGCACACCCCACAGATACGTGCGTATGCCTATGCCGTATCTATGTGTATGTGTACATAGAACGGGGTGAAAAAAGTCAAAAGCCAGGTCGAAAGCTCTGTGGTGCGAAGCCCGCGCCTGATTACCCGGCAGTGAAGAGTACAGCAACGAGAAAAAGAGAGAAAGAGAGGGAGAGAGAGAGAGAGAGAGAGAGGCGAAGAGTGGAGAAACAAAAATTCCGTCAGCAACGATTTCGGGCGAACGTCGTTTACCGCACGCCAGCTGACTACCCGGCTGGTTGGCTGGAAAATATTTTGAAATTCGCAGGAGGACTCTCGTCCCTGCAACTCGATTACATCGCCCCGATAGATCCAATCGATTGGGAGATCCTCGATCCATGGAGCTTAACCATTCACATTGCCCGGACTCTCGTATTGCCGCGCACGACCTTCGGCTCCTCGCTCGCATTCCTTCTAGCAGGCTTTTCCATTTTCTACTTGTCCTCATTTCCCTCTCTCTCTCCCTCTCTCTCTCTCTCTCGATCTATTGAGATGGCGTTTTCCTCCTCCGACACGCTGTGCATCTCCGTTCCGTCCGTCCCCTCTTCTATCCTGCGGTATGTGGAGTGTCTTTAGCCTTGGGCTGCGTGCTCGCCAGATGCATGTATGGTTGTCGTGCCATTGCTCAGGATGACTGTTGATCCAGCCGACAATAGGAAGCCCGAGGTGTTCCTGGCAAGGCCTATTTCATCTAGCGCAGCTCCGACACTTTGAACACCGCGAGCGAACTCGCATATCTGCCGCCTGCGTCCATTGAGCACATTCATCTAGCCGCGATCTCCGTTCCCTGCTTCCAAGTTGTTGCATCGGGACATTCCGATTGACCGACGCAACATGCCGCTAGGTTACGATACCTTTGCCAGAGAAACCCGTTGCTACCGAATGCCACAATAACACAGCTCTGTTATTCATTTGACTATATCACTGTCACCTTGGACAAACAACCCGGCCGTAACCAATCTCTCCAGAATCACTTTCACCTTGCCCGAGTCAATGGATTCGAGGCAGATTGCATGAAAACGATGGCAGAACGTGCTCCCATCGGCTTTCGGCTACATTTCACGACGAGAGTCCTAGGTCAATTTAGCCCCGGGTTCATATTTTTCCTTCCGATCGTGAAAGTTAGGGCCGCTAACTCCCGGTAACTTCTGTATTTCAAACGAATTTAATACGTTGAACGGCAACATTTCTCAGGGGCATTCGGGATACAAGGATAACAGAGGAAATGGAGGCAAGGGTGTGCATAAATAGGCGCGAGCGGTCAGTGTTAGTGTAACATGGTATTTCTGGGGCTGATGCGCACGAATGAGAAAGAAGGCTAGTATCGATCTGGCAGCGACGAACCTTAGGTCTTCATCCTCAGTTTGTATATATTCGTTTTCATGGACCTGACGAGATCGACATATCTCGGTTCTCGGATGTGTGTCGTGTACACATATGTACATATAGGAAGAAGGAGAGGAGAATCTGAAATCGATCTTCGCAATTTTCTTCCGCTTTTCGTCAATCGGTGTCGAGCGTCCGGAACGTTACTCCCCGGCAGATTCAGAATGCACCAAGTGCAAAGTTGAGTGATACGACCTTTCGGCTCAATGCACCAGCGCGGCGGCGCTCTGTCCATTTTTAAGCAGTTCTCGACACATTTCGAAGATTTGCTGAGGAGGTCTGTCGCCGCAAATCGCCTCCGCTGAACTTTCTTTTCGATGAATTTGACTTTGAAGCTTCTCCCCATTCTATAGGCAAGTCCGGGGGAGCAGATTCGGCGAACGATCGGCAATTCAAGCTACTTGGAGGTAGGGGCAGACTGGCGAATGGAAGAGAACTTCTTCCACTCTACATATCCATTTACCGTAATATTTCTCCGAAATCGACACTTATATTTCAGCGAAGGGTAACCTCGAATTTACTTTCACTTCGGGGTCAACCATTTCCTACCGCCTAGGGGGAATCTCGAACTACAGACATAATAACCGTAACGATTATTATTCCGATGAAATATCGACAGGGAAAGTCGAAAGGGTTTTATCGAGGGTGCGGCAGTTGGCGGACTTTGAAAATGTTCAACGACTGAGGCGTTGTTGATTTTCTACAAGTAGCGCGGAAAACAAGCGGGCCTATGAGAGAGGTAGGCAAATAGACAGAGAGGAGGACGAGAAAGAGGAAGGGAGGAACGTACAAGCCACCAAAGGAAAACCGGGGCAATGGACAAACTTGGGCAGACAAGGTCGTACGTGCAAGGTAGACTGAAGCTGTTTAGTGAACATATTGACGAGATTGGCACATGCTCTTTCGATCAACGTTGGTAGATCCGTCCTTTTACGGCCTCGAACCAGTAAGTCTGAATTTTTCTTTAATTTCGTTAAGTAAATGCTACCTTTGCTACAAATAACAGACAGCCCGACCTGGTTGAAGGTTCAACAATTTTATAAGGCATGAAAAACCTTTAACAGAAAGACAATAAGAGCGTACGTGCACGAATGTATGGAGGAAGAATGACAATCGAGTGACTGTGACGCTAGATTTTAGGTTCCTCTTTGGAAGCCGGTGAGAACAAACGGGCGTGATGAGAGACAAAAGTGTGGTTCGCTTGCATATCTTACAAATACAAGCTATCCTAATTCTACAATATTCGCATGTTCTATTCATTTTGAAATTCCAATACTTTTGTACTCTCTTGGAAAGTCTGGGGCGAGGAATCGATTCGATCACTCGGCGGAGTTGGTGAGCGGGTGTGGGTGGTGGAGAGGAAGGGAGCGGGAGAGGGAGAGAGGGGGAGCCTCTAGTAGTTAGTGATCACCGCTTTTACGCTGCCGCTGATTGCTTTCACCGGTCACGTCCTACCGTAATTGTGCCCGAATGAATCAAATTGATTGCCCTGAATGTAATGTTTTCGAGGATAGGCGCCGGAGGAGAAGGAGGAGGAAGAACAGCAACCTGCCAACGGACATCACGTCTGCAGGCAATTAATTAAAATCTATACATCACCGCGTCGCTATTGCACGTTCATTATCGTATTTCGAGTGTTTGCGCGTTGATGACTTTCCAAGGGGTACATCGTGAAAGAGTATCGGTGCGCGCAATTTTCCACTAATTATCATGACCAAGCGACGCTACAATTCCCGGTGAAGTTCTCCCGCGAGCATTTGGCTGAACGAATTTAATATGGTCGTGCGGTGTAATGCATGAAAGCGCAGACTGAAGTGACAGGTAGCGGGCCGCGCGGCGTCGCGCCGCCGGAGAAACAAGGCACGAGGAAAATAACATTTCAGGCTGCCAGTTCCGCGCGAGCTCCCTCGGGGCGAGAACATTTTCGTTGATTGACCGAAAGTGCTTTTTTAAGAAATGAAATGAACCTCGCAAGCGAAAGGGGGAGCTGGGCCGCGCAAGAGAAGCGTGCTTTGTCAAGGCCCCTTTTGTTGCCGAGCATTCCCGCTCCGCTCGCTCCTCATTCACTTTCTCCGCGAAGCAGCCGAGCAGCAGCTCCCGCGCACCCTAGAAGTCCACCTATATATAAGCCGAATTCGGCCCATTAGACTGCATTTCGCAGCTCATTACAAAGCGACGAGGCGACTTGGGAAAGAAGTCGATAATGCCGCGTCAAGAAAAGTTTGCAGCCGGCTATCGGCTTGAACGCCCTGCAAGAAGGAGTGAAAAGTTGGAGTTGCCGGCGTAGTGGATCCCGAGATCGAGGAGAAACGAGCGCTGAGGAGGACGCGCGGCATTTGATGCTTTCGTGGAGGCGAACGCCGCCGCGCCGCTGGCCAAAAGAAATCCATCCGACCTCTCCTGACGTGACTGACTCACGAAAGCCGATGCTAACGAAGCCCGAGCAACATTTCTAAGCATGTGTGCGGACCTCTGTTTTTAGGATGATAGATCGGCCGTTCCAAGCAGCCACAAATAACCGTCGTGCACGCGAACCTTTCCGAACAATCTAGCCGGCGGGATCGCTTGCTTTGCGCGGTAAAAAAAGCCGCTTACATGTAAAATACGTGCCAGTCCAAAGAGGGAACACGAGCGACAGAGGGAGATGGAGCGAGTTATCGATTTATATTGCGCGATCGCCTTGTACGCGTATGCTGCTCGAAGTAGGGAATTTCTGTAGCTCGTTCCCGTTCTCCCCTGTTCTTTCGCACGTGCTTGTCATCGTGAGCCTGAAACGGAGCAGTTAGTTACGACAAACGCAACCAACCACTAATTATTTTTTACCTTTCGGGTGACGGGCGCCCAGAGCGTGTATCTATAGCACATACTATAAAAGTGTTCAGAGCCATAAAAGCAGACAGTGATTACATTACGAGGGCCGACGGGGGCGAGCGTGGACGTGCGCGCCGGTCACGTTCATCAAATTAAGCGCTTAACGAGAAAGCGCTTTTGACGGCCGTCCGCTCCAGCCGGGCCGGGGATTCGCCTTTGGTCGACAGGATCCTCGAGCGGCACCCGAGAAACCTAGCGACATCGATACTTAGTCGTGCGAGAGTACTACGTCAGAGTGTTTTAGACGAGCAATTTAACACCCTGTTAGTGAAGAAGAGTCGCCCTACTGTGTGCGCGTACACCATATTCTCTCTCGCTGCCGAACGCCCCTGACTTTTGACGTGAGTGACGCTCACCATAAGCACCAGCTTCCGCAGCCGGTAATAGTAATCGATTCTGTCCGAGCTACTAAGCAGAGTCGAATTCGCGAGGCGAGATAATAAACTCTTCGCGAATTAAGTTGCTACTCATTCGTCTCGAGCCGAGAGCCACTATCTTTTTCAAAGCATAATAAAAATGATTATTTATTAGATGGTTAATATCCTATCACGATTAATCATAATAATAGTGGGTGTGTGTGTGGATCTGCCATTCAAATTTCTTTTGTCATCCGTTAGTCAAGGTTAATCTAACATGGACGATTTAAGATACAACAAGCCGAATTTTTGAGGAAAACTTAGAATGCAGCAAGTCATTGAAATTGATTTGTGGTAAATTTATGATTAATACTATAAGTTACTACTTAATTCAATCTGCACTGGCTATCAATGGAACTACAGGAATTATTGAAGTGTGGGTACTTTTTTGAGAAACACTTTATTCGCATTTCCTTTGAAAGTAGTATTTATTAAACCATCAACATTGTACTCTTTGCCTCATTCTCTGCCAAAATCCTGTTTACTTTGACTCGGACTCTGACTGACTGCTTTTGTTGTCCAAAATCCGGGACTTTATACCGTTCGCACACGGACTCACACTTTTTTCATCCCTCCATCGGCTCGTCAATTAAACAGTCCCTCTTTGATTCTTGCCGCAGCCACGCACACACACATACACTCGTCAGCCGTTCACGTGCATTCTAGCAAATCATTCATACATTGTCCACTTTTCCCAATCATTCGATTCTTTCTCCCATGTATTCTCTCTTACTCTTTTCGCCCATACAATATAACCTATCTTTTCGAAGGAGAAAAGTTAACGACCCCATTCGGTTTCCGTTTCAAGCTCAGCCAGACTCCATTCTATTCTAGATCAATTGCTTCTGAACTCCACGCAAACGGCAGCCATGATCTGCTTGATATTTCGCTGAGCATGCATTAGAATGGCAAGATTTCATGTTAGAGGCTGGCCTGTGAGCAGGCGATAGTATGTTATCCTTTCGCAAAGTTCTAGACAAAAGCGTGAAGCAGCCCGACGTGATTTTCAGAGCAGAACCAAGCCAGTTCGAAACGGTGCGGTCGAGGCGAACGGGAGGAATGAGGCAAAGAGTGTCCTTGGATGTTTGTTACGTAGGAGCTCTCGCTTGCTATCAGACGCACACGACGGTGTAATGATCCTGAAGTGATTTGGATAATATCACTCGCAATTCCGGCCATGCATATATACAATATGGCCCCTTGCGAATCGCGCGCTGAAATTGTACGCCGATTTTAGTATAGCTGCTCCATAAGCATCAGAGCATATTATTCATCTATCACTGCTCCAACATGGATACAATATTGCTTTTATACGAAGTGGACACGTAAATCTCTTTGTAATATTGATGGATTTGTATTATCATTGGTTACATAATACAAGTTAATCGGATCACGTGAAATATAATGATACAATTTCTGTTTACCTTGGCGAGGGTAAAGGTAAAATGAATACTCGAGGTGTTTGGTATTCTCTTGCTATCAAATATCGCTTCGAATCTGATTAAGGCAATAACTTTCGCTTGGTATGATTAATTCTGTGAATATCACATTCAGTATCTTCGTGTTATAGAAGTACAGATTGATATTTTTTCGTAAAATTGAAACTTTCTTTGACTCTAACGAACGGCATGTTGCATGATGGGGATACTGTTCAATGAAAATTCAAGCCGTTACTCTGGTATATCTGGTTTTTCGAGGGAGTACAGCAATTTTACACGCACGATTGATCCAGAACCAATAGTTGCAATTAGTTTCGACGAAATGAAAGGTAGGGTTCATATTTGTGGAATGCGTGAGAGCAGCGAGATTTGTTAGAAATGCCATTTTATGAAAAACCTGGAAAATACACGTGCGGGGTACTAAATTAAAAATCTTAATGAAAAGTTGAACGTTTAAATTCGCATGGGAGATGCGCGTGATTAGTTTACTGCGAGTATTCAAGCATCGCCGCCTACACAAATACTTGTAATGTGTGCTGTGTATTTATCCGACGAGAGGGACGCGTGCCCCAAAAGATCTTTTGTTCATGATAATTAAAGTGCGGCCCGCTGCCGGAACGAGACAGCTTTTACCTTGTTTCTGCGGCGGAACACATTCGGAAGCTGGAAGCATGGAAAGCGTCTCGATTCTCCCGATGAATTCCGTCTGCGGTATACTCGGCTGGTAGCTATGTATACGACACGAGGAACTTTTCAACTACTCGGCAATGCGACCTCCTCGCAACCACCGCACGGCAGCGAACTCTCTCACACGAAGAAGGGCCTAGTGGAGCGCGCGCGACGCCTTTTAAAAAAAGGGGGCGTACGTATATTATTTCTAAGGGCGGAGCCCGCCCGATTAATGATCGCGTGCTGAATACCCTCGCATTTAATAACGGCTGCCTCCATCACTCATTATTTGGCCTGTTTTCGCGTGTCATTCAGTGATGGCGTGGCTTCGCGAGAACAGAAGCGTGTGTATATCTACCGGTATGTGTGTGTATGTGTGTGTGTACGGGTCTCAGGCTCGACCAAAAGCTCTCTGATCCATGCTACGCGCGTTCTTTTGTAAGCACAGCAACTAGCGCCGACTCCTTTTACTCCTAGCATTTTTCCTCTCGGTTTGTGGCCGCACTTTTGTTCGAGGCGTCGAGCTATAAGCCTGGCTCCGTGCTGTACCGCGCAACATTTCTTCTCAATCGACAGTTTATCCGACTTTGCGCCTTCCGTGATGCGACATGCTGCTGAAAAGGCTGCGAGTACGCTTTTGTCCAGGCGGCGAACTGCGCGTTCCTTATGGCGCAGTGTAATTAAGCTGTCAGTCACTTTCCGATAACTGGTAATTCATGAATTTAAGTGCCTAACAATAGCTTTCGTTGAATGCCGCCGTCAATTTCCAGGAACCAATATGTGTAAGTATATGATTGAATGTCGCGAAGTTTATGTCAATAACAAATATAAAATCACGTAAATATATGTCGGCGACTACCAGCGTGTAAAGTGCAAGCGCTGATCGATCATAATTCTGAAACAAATTCGCAGTCGTTTAACTATCGGACGCCAAACACGAATTGTGTTTAAAAGGCTATTGTTTCGTTAAAAATTAAAATGATAAAAACCACCCCCGTTGCAAACTACCTTTATGTGTTTACTACCTAGAAAAAATTGTTTCATCTGTTTCAGATTAAAAGTGTTTGACCTAGAAGGGGCAAGATAAATCGTAATTTAAAAAAAATTCCAATTATGATCGATAGATTAAAAAAACTAATTTATTATATACCTCGAATAATATATTTGTATATATATTATATAAGATTAAAACAGAAGCGTGAGTTTTAAGTATCTTTTTGTTCCTTGAATGGGGACGTTTTCTGTACGGTGACTTAAACTAACAGTTAGGTACGATTAGTACATGCTCTCTATGTATACGGTCCTTTAGTTTGCAATGCCCTTTCCAGCAGAGCGTTACAGCGGAAGAAGCACCGAAAGCCGGATGGACGGAGGAAGTATGTGTAGCAGCCAAATGTATTAGCCTCGGTAGGAGTCTGCGTGTGGGGTGAGATCGGCGTACAATTATGCAAAAAAGCGGCTCATTTTAAATGTAGAAACGCGAACTACCATTTATGGCAGTGAGCAGCGACGCGGCATCCCAGTGCAGACAGCGCGGCGGGATATCCACTTGCGAGAACGCATCCACATATCCAACGACATAGCGCCATATCCACTGCTTTTCCATGGAAATTCCTCCTGCATCCGTGGAATTATTCAACACTTCCCTTCACCGTCTGTTTCGGCCAGCAACCGGACCTAGTCCGACTTAAACTTGCCCCTCTATTAAAAGAAGTTTGTTAGGATGAATCTAGCCATCCATCATCTCAACAACAGAGCAACGATAATTGCATAGTCTCTTGGACTTTTTCCACTGTATTAAGATTATGCCAGTCCTGGCTTTCTTTTACATAGCGTGGAGCAAATGCGCACTACGTTAGCTGTTTCGCCAAATGATCCTGAGTACTGGCTTCTGCCTTTCATTACTACACCCTCTATCGTAAGGTATCAAGCTAATTCCAAGCAATAGTTGGGGCGATACTGCGCGGGTTAATGGATAGACTCGGGTAATTTACCACGGCAAATTAGGGGAGAAGTTTTTAAGAAGCCGCAATTGCCGAGTTCCACGTTGCGCGCCATCCGATTCCGGAGTACCTGTTGAACATCGTCGCGGGGCGCGTCGCTAAACTTGTACACAATTTACGAGGGAGATAAGGCATTCCCGGGGAAGAGCGTATTAGCCAATTTTCTGGAGCTAAATGAGCTGCCGCAATAAGGCCCGTTAACACGGAGGATAGTAGGCGTATCCCAGTTCCTCTCCGGATGCAAATTGAACTTACTCGATTCGTTTAGCGTAATCGCGGCCAGAAGAGCTTATTTCCCATTTTCCTGTTCACTCAATTCCACACTTCAGGTGGCCACATTTGATATTTTCTTCCGACAGACAGCATTCATCCTCATCTCATGGAATTTACGCAGCAGCGATTTTTTCGTTATCCTCTCTACCGTGAATTTCGCTAGTAAATAGAAGCTTTCAGACATTTCTCTTCTAGAACTGCGTGCTCTGCCATGTGTTTGATCAAATTGAAGTAATGGAATGCGTACGCGCACTTCAAATACAAAGTAAATGATCTTATTAATTGAGCGAACGTCTAATCCTCTTTTTCACTCAGCAATATGTGGCTTGCCACGCACGTCGGCGTCGGCCTCCCGGGAATTCGATCACCTATGCTTTGTTCAACATTCGATTGTTAGTGCGTCGCGCATTTCATCGCTCGACACTTCACCGCGCCCTGGTGCGCCATTGAATGCTGCTGCGAACTAGTACAAACTCTGCGTACACAAAATACCGGCGTACATATGAATAACACCGGCGAACATGTTGACCAGCGGCGGCAATTTGACCGTTGACCATTATAAGGGTTTAATTTTGCGCAAAAAATAAAAATGCAAAGCCAACCTAGCATTGCCGAGAGCGAAAGGGACTGAAAGCTTCGTCAGTCTCAAAAAGTTGGCCAATGTCGTGGCTCAGGCCCACCGATGGAATTTCATTAGCAGGACTTTGAACGGGGCCAAAAAGTTTGCAGGAAAGTTTCGTGCATTAGGGTGTTGTAAGTTGCATGGGCTAGCGAGTGAAGTGCCGTCGCTCGAATAACGCAACCGAGCGAGAGCACACGCTTGCACGACTCGCTCGTCCGCCCCTACTCCGTTGGCGCTCCCTCGGTATCCGCTTGCACGAGAAGCAGCGAAAACTTCGATTTCATCCCCGAGGGAACTCATCCAGGCCCACCAGTATGAATCTCCTGGCATATTCACATACTAAATTCGCAGACTCGTGCGCACTCAGTGGCAGGTACAGGGAATACAGGGAATTCGAGTAGTTCGAGCGGGCTCGTGTATTTAGCGAAGAATAAAAAATCCCTTTATTCACATTATTTGCAGTTTTAGGCATATTCGTATTACGTGTCGGATTTCCGTGTCCTACGAGAGGGAAGGCTAAGCGTTTGAGTGTATGGATATATGGGAGAGGGTAAGGGCAATGGAAGAAAAGAACAAGGGAGAAACGACAGAATAAAAGATAGCAAACCTCTGAAATGTAGGTCGCCAGTCTAAAAGTTTGCTGCCTTTGAAGGGAATCTTGCTTTGCTGATCATGTGGCCGCTATAATATTAGTGTACCAAACGAGACGTAATGATGGGAACATTCCGAAGTTCTGCGTAACGAGAATGATTTTGAGTGCAGCCGAGCAAAGGAACGGTCTGTATAGTTACGCTTTGTTCGGTACGCGCTTTACCGAGCGAAGCAACGGTCCAGGAATTAAAAGGAGTCACGGTTGGCCAGACACGCCAGGATATGTGTAACTTGTTCGTGGTGGCTGTCGTATTGCCGGAAAAAGTCGGGTAGAATCCTCGCCCACGAAAAACGAAATCCTCGGCGCCGCTGGGCCGTCGCTGGGCCGCCGCTGGGCCGCGCGCGCGACCAAGGAAGCCCTTGATATGAAAAGCTCGAGCGTCAACGAGCAGAGTCGTATTTTTCCACGTTTCCCCTTTATATGCACGCCACTGATCTTTTCTCCACACTCAACATTCCTCCTTGTACGCTTCCACCCTGGCGGCATACGTGCCGACTCCTTTCTAAACAGATTTTCATCCTCCTTTTTTCCCTGCCTTTTGCTTCCATCACCCCCACTCTATATCTTCAGTTTCTTTTACTCGCCATCCCTCTTCCCTCTGCTTTTTCCACTCATTGCGCCGGTTCATCTCCCCTCCTAGCTATTTACGTGTAATTAGTCCGCTTTAATTCGATTCTTAACGAATGATAGCCTTCTTAGTAAGCTCGGTGCATTTCATAACCAAATTTAGTTGTGTCTCAGTGGAGATGGTAATCATAATTACTAGCAGATTGGTTAAGTACTGAAAGCGACCTTTGTGTTGGTAGCAGTGGAACAAACCATCTTGCTCTGAACTGTTGGCTTTGCCGCGCGCTATATGGCCTCGCTATTAATGCTTATGATATTTGTATTAGAATGTCGTGTCTTACCATTATCCGATTAGTTTGCCGGAAGTCTGCCTTTGCTTATGCATTACAATCACAGCTCGTCTAACTGTCCTTAATATTTAACTTGTTTTCTCTAGCAGCGATTTTATTTCTGTCAGGCTAAGGTTTATGAACCGTAATTATTTTTACAGATAATGGTTAACTGATTTAAAATTATTAGCGTGATGGCTAGTTTGACTGTATACACTATCATCCATCAGTACTTGGGCAGGTGATACGTTTAGCGGCAAACACGCACTGATGTTGTGCTATAGATTTCCAAGGTATCCGCATATCTATACATATGTGCACATATGTACATATAGACGTGTATGTATGTATGCAATTAGCTAATGTGCATCGGCAAACCAACGAACAAAGTAGCATAATATCGTGCTGTGTCAGCTTACAAAAAATACGTCCCCCAGTTGAGCGTAGGTTTTCACATCATTTTCGCCGGGCTTTTAATTAATTTCCAACAATTAGTTTATATTGATTAGCGATGCCTAATGCGATTAGTTTAAATGGACTCCGTGCGAATTGAAGTGTCTTAATAGTGTTCTCGGCAACTACGACTAGATTGACCACTGTGCATTGGGTATAATTACTGGATAACATGCACAGTCGAGCCTTCATCATTTCATTTTACAAGGACAGATAGAGCTCCAACGAGTAAAATTGATCGACAAGTAATCGCTATTACGCTGATCAGTAAATATGGGTGAAATATTAGTTCTCTTATTGGTACGAAGCGTGACGCGCTTCCGTTTTTTTCTTCATCCATGTTCACGGATTCGCCAGCGGTTAGTTCTCAGCGAGGTTACGTCGCCATGAGGCAAAAATTACTGTGTGATATTACGAGAAAGAATAATTAACACCCGCTGCTTCTCATGTTCGTAGCTGTGCCGGCATTATTCTAATAAGGTCCGGCGACTACGGCGGCGCGAATCGCCCCGCTCGCTCTTACCAGACCTTCTCATTGAGATATGCCATCGAACACCATAGCCAATTTCCTGCATTAGCATTATATTCCACTTGCGACTTTTCTTTCTCTCCCTGTTTTTTAATCGGAGTAATCATAATCTATGGAAATGACCGCACCGATTTCCCATTACGGCATTCTAATTGGATTCGGAATCGCCATTGAATCGACGGTAGCTGTCGGTTTAAAGGAATTAAGGGGGTACATACACTTGCAGCCTGAAAATTGAGGCTTAACTTCAACATTTTGACAATATATAACAAATATATATATTTTAACTTTTTAAAATAAGTGTACAAGTACATACATCATTTGAGGCATATATTAAAATAAAAGGCTGACCTTTCATTAAAAACTAAAATTCGAAAATCAGCCCAGTTGCGTACTAGCTTTGAGTGTCCACTTTCTAGAAAAAATTGTTTCATGTGTTTCAAATAAAAATTGTCTGACCTACAATGGGCCTTTATTATACTATGTATATTATATGTATGTTTATTATATGTACATATATTTTGTAAACTGAAAAAGTAGTGGTTTTAATATTTCGCCAAAGTGTTGAAGTTAATTCTGGATTTTTGCGCTCCCAGTGTAGAATGTCGAAATAAAGCGACGGCGGTGAATATTAAACCGACGACCTATTTATGATCAATTCATAAATCTAAAGATGACCTACTTAGAAATTAACTACTACTGAAACATTGATATAACGGCGGCGCTTTATTCTGCGGAAGGTACCGTAATTGGGAAACTGCCGTTCGAATTTTCGCAGGTGCATTTCTATGGCGTCTTTCATGATTGGAAGTTCTACACGATCAAGTAGATATGACCGCAGACATTTCTGATCAAAAGTCAGGAGTAACGCCCCTCCCCTTTATTAACTAAACTTTCATCGATCGAAAGTAATAAAGAAGTGGCCAGCAAACTTTGTAAGTTCATTTACGACTACAGAACATGAGATATAGCAGTGCGAAAAAAACCGAATCTTCACTGTAGGAAAGTACTGTAGAAGTAAGACCGCAGGGGGTGTTTCTTCAAAATGGGCAGAAACTTTGGATGCAAGTGTGGTTTGAAAGGGAGGAGCGAAGAAACCGACTCCAGCAGTAAGTTGCGCGCAAGTTCACCGCGAAGAGTTTTCCCACTTGAGACCAAAATATTTTTGACGCCTCGCTCCCACTACTCGGAACAATATGTATGTATAGGGCTCGGGAAAATGAGTCTAATCTTTTTGTCCTCTCCAAGTCCGCGTGCGAATCGCGAGAGAGGCTTTTAAAAAAGGAGTACGGACTTGTAAGAAGTAGAGAGAAGTGGCCAGAGAGCGCCATCGCCGTAGAAAAATAGTTCCAATGCAGTTCCCGAAGAAAAAGAACTTGGTAAAAGGTAATCAAGTTTCCTTGGCGGATAACGCGCGGAAGACATGCTCAGAGCAAGAAGCCCTTAAAGAAGTTCCGGGACGTTTGCGTAATATAATTTAACCTTCGCTCCGAAGCAGGCACTGGTTGCAGAAAAACCAGGGAATATTTAGCGCGAGTTCGCGCCCCTGCCAGCATCATTCACGAGTCCGCGGGAAATTTGATAAAAATAATACCTTTAAAGCAGCCCGGCTTCGCTCTCTTTCTCTCTCTCTCTCTCTCTCTCTCTCTCTCTCTCTCTCTCTCGCGCTCTCTCTTTCTCTCTCGATTCTGCCATCCAGAGAAATTTCTCATCACGCAATAGTACTTCCGAAACATCACCCGGCTATTACATTTTTCACTCGTTAATACTAATGAGGCTGCGCACCGGTATAGCTCAGTCTATTCATTTGGCGAAATACACTCCCTGTCGGCAGTGAAAAATCTGGCGTTCCTTATAACAGCTTCTTCTCGCAATATAATACTACGTAATGTAACTACGGTAACTACACCTTCTCGTAATGTATAGTATGTATCTATTACGGTTTCGCTCTTGCGCCCATATTGGTTAGCACCATTTTTAAACGACCACACCGCACGATATTTCCCGTTTAAATATTTTATATTTGTTCTTCCTCATATTTAACTGTCCAATTATCAACAAGTGATGCATTTTTCAGCTCTTGATTTAACTAATTGACGTATTTATATTTGTAATCTCTGAAGTTAGTATTACTACCGGCTAAGGCGAAAAGAATTCTTTTGAGGGAATGAGATAAAAACCGCGAGCAATTCCGCTGATTTAAGATGCAATAGAAATGCAAGTCGATTTTAGAATAATTACGAGTATTTCTCTGAATTTATCCTGTTGCGTAACTCTCCGATATTCCGATGCGGCAAATTCCTACCATAAATGAAAACAGTTAGAATACCAATATCGGCTAACGGGGATTTCAAACAGAGAGTGATTCCTCAAGACTAACGTAAACGGGGCTGGAGTACTCGGAGGATTCGGGCCAGAAGCGTTCTTAATTACTGGTGGATACAAATTTACCTCTAAAACGATGTGCTTTTTGCTACTGAGACTACTTCTCCTCGGGGAATCTTTACAGACCCCTCGCTCTACGCACTCGAAAGTCTATTTCTTGCAAACAGCATTTCGCACTTTATCCACGCGATCGTCAGCCTCCACGCTATCTCGGTATGAATGGTAAACATCTTGGTAAGTACTTCGTTAAAAGTGAACAGGTCGCATGAAAAACGTCGCACTACGCGCACATGGCCGTGTATTCCAATTCGATTTCTAAATAGGTGCGAGTGCGAGGAGTGGATAGACTCAGTCATAAATAGGATTTCCTAAGAGCTCATTGAGTCCGTAATCCGCGAACGCACTTCTATTCACGTACACGTGCTAGGTGCGTGCTGATGTATACCAACTCTAGTAAAAAACGCGCCTGTATTTTCAAGCGCGGGCAAAGTCGCTCTTTGGCGACGCAATTTCTCGGAAAGCAGCGCGCAACTACTACTGAACTCACTGCACTACGTTTTCGTATTTAGCCTCGGCCGAGAAATTAGTGCTGTATTCAGGTGTTCATCTTTTTGATTCACACACCATCTCTCCCTCTCTCTCTTTCTCCATCTTCCATCAACGCGCTTGCTCATTCTGGGGTCGACGCGGTGAAAAAGCCTCGAGGAGTTAGAGGGAAGAGCAAGCAGCCCGGAGTCCGGCATACATAGGTTGTACTATAATGCGAGGTGCAAATCGACTCGTAACTCGTAAACGGGTGCAAGAGCTCCTGCGCCACCGCACCGGTCCGGTGTCCTCCTTTCTCATAGGTTGCTACGGAGCCGCGTTATTCTCTCTACAGACCTTTCTCTCGCCCCTATCTCCCGGCATCGTTCTCCCAGTGCACACATGCTCGCTCGTTCGCTATGTCGATCTATGGAAATTCGTAGCTCTGGCATACTACTCCGCCGGATGCTGTAAGCGCCACTGCCCTCGCGCGTTCGCTTCCTGTGTTTCAGCCACGTTTCAGCCAAGTTACCCGCGAGCGAGCTAGCGCGCGCGCGAGGGAGAGAGAGAGAGAGAGAGAGGGTGCCGCGCAGGCAAAGCAGGAAGATGGTCGCATGGAATTGCTGGAGAACATTGGGGCCCTCGGTGAAGATGGTGCCTCTACCCTACGGTGGAGAGTGTGTGTGGCAAGGATGAGAAAGGGAGAAAGGGAGAAAGGGAGAAAGGGAGAAAGGTATGCGTTGCTGGGAGCCAGTGGGCATACGTACAGGCATACAGGATTATACCAGCTTCACTGCCTCGTATTTCCTTGCAGTGCGAATTGCTCTCTCCGGCACATATTGCTACCTGAGCCGCGAAGACAGCTAGCTGGCGCGCAGGTAGTCCGGGCTTGACTTCCCTTTCGCAGGGAAAAGAGCCGGGAAAAATGCATAGTTGTATCGTCGCAGCCGATTCGCCCGCGAATACTACAAGGAATAAACTGTGCGAGGAATGAGGCGTCATTGCCCAGAAATGAGCATTCATGGAATATTACTGGCTAAGCAGAGAACGCTCGGACGAAAAGTACATAGTATAACTCTGCGACGGGCAGAACTATAAAACATTGCCCGGCATGCTTTCACGATAATTACAGCTAGTTTTTAATAGGGTGGGTGGGAGCGGTCGGCCCGAGCCACTCTCAAAAGTGGATGCTGCACAGGGTGACAGCCGATTTGTCTGCTGGAAAATATGGAGTAAGGCTGCTAGTATGACAGTCCTCTGCTTGAACGAACTGATGGACATTATTTAACTTAAGCATAGAACGTTCATCTTATGAAAAAGCAAGGGAATACAATAAGTAATGGAATGCGAAGTCGCTTAATGACGAGCTCTGTTATTGTACTCTATGTATATGTATTTTATCCTCTCTGCCTCGTGACTGATAACGCTATGGGAATTGAATTTTCGAAGTAGACGTAGATTTTGAATGAGATCGACCCTCTAATTCATGAATTAAAGTGATTTGAGAACTCAATATAAAATATACATAAACTCAGACAGTCGCATGCTGTTAACGTGTACCATATGTATGTAGCCTGCAATCGGGATAGTTCTGAAAGAGTAAAAGATATCCTATTGCTTGAATAGGGACTTAATGGTACAAGTGTCAAATTTTACGAACGACGAATAGTGGAATTAAATAGGGAATGTTACACGCTTTTTAAATCATATGAAGTGGGAGAGAGAAGTTTAAATATTTGCGAAGTGATTTCTTTCCTCTTTGTGATCCGACGAGAGAGGAGGAGTTAAACGTTGATGCGCAAAGGCCGGGACGGGTCTTTTCTCGTGAACAAGAGGTTCGCGTGACGTCGTCGCCTCTCCCATTCGACAAGCAGTTCACTACGCCTGGAATACATGGATACATCCACACCGACTCACGCAGACGGAGACAGGCTGCTTCAGGAAACTGTTCCTTCTCTTGAAATTTCTCCGCGAGGACAGGAGTTTCTTTTGCAGCGTCAACGGAGTGGAAAACTGTGGGACGATTTTACGTCTTTCACTTGCCTCTGCAGTCTAAATGTTCGGGCTCCGCGCCGCTAAAGGGGACAAGGGAACCAACTGTCTCGGATTTCTTTTGAGAGACACTCAGTGGATTAATCTCGCCGAATGAGAATCACGGTCTTCCGCGCCCCGAACGTCGCCGTCGACGGGGCTAAATGAAGGTGGATGCTCAAATCTCGTGATAGAAGTATACTCAATTACTCCTGGAATTGAATTTTGTCCTACCAGCACCTTCCGGATATTCTGTGGGGTGAAAGTAGCGCGTTTGACTGCTATTAGTTTCAAATCTCACGCGAAATTATAAGAACTAACATTGGAATAGTCATTCCTCGCGCTATCCTTCCTACTTAGTACTCAATCAGTACTTTTAAATATTATTCGCAGAAAATGGAAATATACATATTGTACGAATATCAGTACTTCGTTAGTAGAAATATTTAAAAAGTTTACGATATTGCTAATATAAGTCTGCGATAATTATACTCCAACATTCCCTGCAAAGGGAACGTGCAGTTATGAAAGTCAACTATCAACTCAGAAGAAAGGAAACGTCGATTTACATAATTTCTCACGAATGTTATTTGAGCGAAAGAGCGACTAGCAATCTGACTTTCTTGCATGGCAACTCTTGATCTTATCCCTGGCTTTAAAAGGATGGGGTAAGTACAGTTTAGAGCTTCCGTACGGGAGGATCTAGGTAGCTTAGAATGCTAGCATGTAGCTAAGGAATTAGTAGCGGCAGGCAGAGGTGCGGGTTTCCATGTCATCCTGAGAATATGAGTGTCATTCAAAGTCCTAGACACACGCGAGCGAGCGAGCGTGCGCGCGCGCGCGCGCGCGACGGTACTTCATGTGCGTCCAGATTAATCTCAAGCTGCCGGCTCATGTGACCGACCGTCTTAGACTTTCAGTTCCGTACGTGTGGCGCTTGAATTAGAAACTCGCCTCGGATTTCTGTCATCAAATATATTACGCGCGAAGAGGAACTGGCTTCGCGGATCTTGCTAAAGTGAATTTCACGGTGGCGTCCCTGATAAAATGGTGTAAGGTGTCGCCTCGGTAGACAGGGTGAAATA
Source organism: Ectemnius continuus (assembly GCA_910591665.1). Lineage (NCBI taxonomy): Eukaryota > Metazoa > Arthropoda > Insecta > Hymenoptera > Crabronidae > Ectemnius > Ectemnius continuus. The sequence goes on from OU342856.1 coordinate 23,492,505, forward strand.
TACCCCTCAGCACCCACATAGCCTTGCTACCACGCCGTGATACTATCTCGCTTAGCACTCACCAGAGAGACACTTCACAGAGTTCCTTAATCGAGTATTGTTTTTCTTGCTCGCCTAATTAATTTCAGCCCGCTGACACCCAGCAACGATTCACGCTTCCGCTATAATATCCAAATTCATGGGACGCTCGAAGTTACTTTTCAAATGGCGCCCGGGAGAGTTCTCTCTCAGTTAGGAGAGCTCTACGAGCTCTGTCGAGTGATCCCGTAAAATTTTATTCGCACTCACCGTGGCTCGTAAAGTTCTTTTGTTTTGCGCTTTCTCTAGCCGCACATTTGGTCGCGTGGACAGCTCGGGGACCCTCTCCCTTACTTACTCGCTTGCTCCACCAATTTCACAGCCAACATGACGGCACGACAAAAGTTTTGCAATTCGTATCAATACGTGTATCGACTGGGACGTTTCTCGAACACTGCGCTGTATTTTATCTCTGGGTTTTCATCCCTCCAAGTGAAAGTATCTAGATCGTTTAATGAAACCATCGGCAAATTATTGTTTTTCCATGAAGTCGAGCACTTCAACGTTTAGTTTTCTTCATAGGAGACCCCAATCAAATTTCATTGATCATGAAATTCTAACGCAAAGGGACACATTAATTTCCTTTATACTCACTTTAAAAAGGATATTCGCTACCTGAGAGAAAATAGATGCTCGTGTGAGTAGTTGGGAGGATAAGATTCATATTTATGTGCGTTATAATATTGTTCAGTGGTGAAGGAAGCAGCGTTGCTGTATCTTTGCGGTCAGTTGCAATATACACAAGTTTTAACGGCATCACGTAGTTCACGCGTTACAGCAAAATGTGCCGTAGCATGCCAGTTGGGCGAATACCGTCATTCCAATGATTAGTATACGTCGCAGTGCTCGAGAGCAAGCGCGCTCGAATTTCATGCGAATTTCTGAAATTTCGGTCGGATGCTCCGACCGAGCGATTTGTTGGCCGCCAAGCGGACATGCGCCTGCAAAGCTGACAAAGCTCGCATGGATATGTACGCGTGATGTCACAGTTAGCCGATTAAAAAAAGGATCCTTTCTCTGCGTGTATGTGCGTGTACCTACAAGTTGCAAGGTTTTCAGCAATGTAGGTTATACGTTACGCCAAATACTGACGACTATTATACAAATAAAAATCTTGTACAAATAAATTGTTGTACAATAGGTTTGCTTGTCTTACACGGTTGGTAATCATACGATTTGTGTGCACGAAAGTATAGCGATGAGAAGAGTTTTTCCATCGCTTGTTAATTAGACCTCCTTGAGCATTGTTTTTATTTTACTCATCATCGAAAAGCGAATGTATACATTTCTGGCGAGTTGTAGAACTGTTAACAAATATATAGATAGTACGGCCTACTTCTTATGCGAGTTTTTCTTATTTCCCAATCAATGGAACTTTTAATCGATAAATGTGTTTCCCTTGCGCAGCACAATATTTAAACTGAAGAGAGAGAAAAGGGAGTGAGGGGGAAAGAGGAAGAGTGATTCGGCGATGAACCTTGGTCTTGCAAATTATGTGAACGCAAGTGGCCCGCAAATAGCTGGCATAATGATTCCCGGTTGCTGCAGCGTCGGCCCAGCACGCATTATAAAATCTCGATAACGAGTGTTATTTACCCGACCGCTTAATGGCCATTACGATAATTAGTGGATTAGCCGTACGTTGCAGAGGAAGCGCGAGCCGTTGCGCTAGCAATCCGTTTGCAAGTTAACCGTATCAAACGCTTTGGAGAACGGGGATATTCAAATTCAATAGGATAATTAACGCTCTTCCACCCGGCAACTAAGTATGAAAATCGATGTCACTAGTCGAATGCACTCGTCAGGCTCAACAAATTGTTTTCAATTCTTGCTGATTGCATCCCGAATTGCCACTCGATGAACATTAGTGATCAGATTGAGCAGGACTGTGTTAATGAACATCATCCGGTGCGTGTCTACCCTGGTCAGAGAGGAAATACCATAATAGAACCGCAATAGAATGGTGAATAACAGTTATTCACCGTTTCACCGTATTTCGTGAATGTGAGAATGTGTGCTTAAAATGCATATTATGTCGTTATTTGGATTAATGAAATCTATTCTTTCATCATTCCTCTATGAAAGAAAATGTTAAGGATGTGCGTAAGGTAGTCCTATCAAAAAACCATTTTCTATGGATTTTGTTTAAAGTTTCACAGAATAATCTTTATAAAGTTCTGCAACTGCTGGCCAAAACCTTTCTATTATTTACATTAGCAATTTTAACGCTTTCAGTTTTATATAGAATCCAATAAAAAACGAACCAGTGTTTCATCGATATTCTATGAATACCTATGAATTTTTACAGAATTTTCCACCACCTCGTTATTGCGTAATAAGGTTACTGACACTCAAATAAAGTCAAGATTTTATTCAGTGATACAATACTTAGATTTAACTTGCTGCTTTATGAATAAAAAAACGACCTGTTTATACTTCTTTAGATTTTTTAGTTTTTTAAGGTTCCAGACTTTGGCGGGTGTTGCATAAATCCATTGATTTAGTATGGAAACAGATCAAAAAGATAAAACCAATAGTAGAAAAGCCGGATTTATATCGAAAACAGGTGAAAACAGCCTTCTGAATAGTCAACTGCTTCTAATTCAGGCAGCTTTTTTCACGTTTTCTAACCATCTCGACATTTCCCGGGGCTGAAATTTGGTACAGATTGTTTCCTTGCATCAAGAAAAAAGTAATATAAATTCCACAGCCTTTAATCAAATGAAGTGGCATAAACCAAATTGATAAAAACAATAGGAAATTTCATTCACTGGAAGTTTTTTTTAAATTAAATTTGTAGCCGTGGTAGTGCGTTTTGGCTTCGCGGTTCTACCTCTCGTGATCATATTGGATGGGTATTCGGGAAAGTACTCAGGAAAAACAAGAATTGCTTGGGTTAGCCAAACGGAGTTAAGGTTTTATTATGAGGAAACAGGTTCAGGATTACATAATTGGAGTACAATGTAAGGAGCATGATTGGATTTGGATACGGGAAACGGTTTATCCGTGACTTGATATAATTCAATCATTATGATCCTTAGCACCGACTCCATTTTCTAATTGGCGTATCGGGCGTCCGGCCTTCTCAGCAGTAGTGTCCCCATCGTAGGGTATCGCGAAATACTCGATGTGCCCTGGGCGTCCGGATGACTCTCCGAACTCTCCTCTCTGGACCGGCCTTTTCAGCCGTTCTCTCTGTTCCACGAGAGGTCCAGCAAAGCCAGCCCCCGTACTCTCCTGTTTTGCCTAATTCTCTCAGGCGGCCGTGGCTTCATACCTCGTCCTCTCCTTCGAGAATGCGGCGGAATAGGGGCGAACGCGTACGCGATCGCGATTCTTATAGGGAATCGTTGCTATGCTGATTGAGCCGCCGCGGCCGCAATCAACTACGCGGTGTCTATGCAGCTGTCCGCTCGGATCGGAGCGCGGAGTTGCATGGAGCTCGCGGGGCTCTCGCGGTGCGGGAGGTTGTGTTTGTTACAAATTGAGTTTGGTGAAATTACAAATCGTGAAATACATAGTATACCATTTAGAATCATTAGCGGGATGGATGAAACTACCAACTGTTGAAAGCGAGAATCATTTAACTTGTGCAAACTGGAAAGGAGATGATATTTTGATGAATCTTTGCGACAGATAGACCTAAAAGCTATGCATCACTGCTATAGTAGTGCTTTTTACGTGCAATCTGCGTGATCCACAGCAATAGATTATAAATTCCAGCTTACCGTACGCAAATGTGTGTACCACTCTCCAGTACCCAATAGCTATTGTGGTAAAGGCAACTATACGGGTTAAGCTCGATTTAATAATAATACAATTGTACATCCACAACAGACACGACCCGACGACTCTGACAACACACTACGATCCTCTTTCAACTTTCCTACAAATCTCAACCCAAGTCTCACACATTTCATTTCTACTCTTGCACATCTTATCTTTTCGGTACTCTTCATGATTCTGACGTCAACGCACTGTGACTCATACTGCCCCCCCCCCCTCTCTCTCTCTCTCTCTCCCATGCCTCGACACACAGCCAGCAACCGTCTATGCTCTACCACTCGGCCACACTCATACACACTCATACACATACTCACATTCACACCACAGTCGTAAAATCGTACCCCACACTATTAGGGTAGTACCGTTCCATTTAATCGGTTTGATCCGTAAATGTGCTCTGGTCAATCAGTTGAATCGGGAAAGCAGGGAGATGACGGGAGGAAGAGAAAGAGAGAAAAGGGGGTAGAGATGTAAAAGAACATGTAATAGATGCGATGTACATTTGATGGCTGTATGGATCCACTCGGCTGGTCTGTGATGGATGTCACTTTCGTCGGACGCTACACATCGTGGAGTTCTTGCGTGGATGAGGATGGATGAGCGCTTGGAAAGCTGCAGGCAAATCCGGCCGTGTCACTCATGTGGCTCTATTCAGATCTACGCAGGATTCTTCGAGGACAGCCGTGAGAGGCTCGCACGCTCGTGCGAGCGACGCCTAATCGCATTATAAGTTGAAGCGGTGGAGGATGTGGACCGAGCTCTTCATCCCGTTACTCGAGCGAATGATTTCACTGGTAAAAACGTGGGGTTGAATGGGGAGCGAGCGTCGACAGGGAGATAGAGAGGCGGCCGCGTTTTTATTATTAATTCGGGAAAGACGGGCAAGCGAGTGAGCGAGTGAGCGAGTGGCTGCCTCAAACATTTTACAACGGGTAAAATGAATTTTTGTCCTCTCTTTCAGTAGCACCGCTGGGATCGGCCCCTGCGGTGCTCCGTTTTTAATGCTGCCAATTTGACGACGCATGAAGGTTTGATGGCATACATGGTCACCCGTCCACGTGTAATTTCAGCTCCACATTCTATTTGTCCGGATTTTCCGATTCGGCTCAACTTAGCGGAAATATGCGTGTGAATACAAGCTATACTATGCCTTTCTCCGCGCAGCAGCAGTATGCAATCATTTGTATTAATAAAAAGAATATCCTGGTTATATTCCAGTCGACCATTGCGATTTCGATGAACATTTCAGAGATATATTACAGACGTTTGAGGCATGAAAATTTTCGAATAACCAATCGCCTACTGGGAATCAGTGAATTTCGTAATTAGTCGGCGATCGATCGCGATACGATCAGTCCGCTAGCAAGGATGACTCTGCCACATTCGTCTACTGACTGAGAACAGGGGTGATGACAATCGTCAAGCGATTACGCTGTTCCGCGGTAATTGCGAATAGCAAAAAGAGGCAAGCCATTCGACAAGACGATTAAATCGTGCCAATAATGAGAGAATAGTCGAGAACGGATGCACTCTGGTTACGAGCGAATTCACACTATCGGCGATTGGAGGAATGGTGTCTCCATCTACCAGACATCATTCATCGCAATGTATGCCTGTCAAGCTAGCATTTCTCATCTATCCAAGTGGAATTGTTATGCTACATTGTACTTTCTTCGAGCTATTTCCTACGTGTGATAAATCGACAACAAAAGCATTGCAAATTGAACAGTGCTTTATTTCAATCACACTACACATAAGGAGAAGAGTGCTTCGCGTTCGTTTATTCTTTTTGTTGCTTCTTGTTCATCGAAGAAAATAATAATAGTAACCTTGTTTCTATTAAGAATTCATATATTACAATCAATTATTTTCGTGTTAAATTCGCCGAGTAATTATTAGTATTGTTAGACATTTTCAATGATAACACTTATATCACGATCGACGATGATCACGCGGGGCTTCTTATTTCATTTAACTCATCAATTTCAATCTCGCATCATGTAAATGTAACATGATGCCATTACAGAATTGTCTTTCCACTGGGAAGTTCATGTTTTATGAGGGGGGGTGAAAGAGCATCCCATGTACTCGCAGTATCCGTGCACGTTTCGAGGCACACATGCATACGATGCGCAAGTTGGAACTACGGGTGGAGAGAACAAAAAACGTGGAGTGAGTGAGAGAGAAAGAGAGAGAGAGAGGGGGGGGGGGGGGGAGGGAGAGAAAGCGAGGGAGAGAGAGAGAGATACGTGATGGAGCAACAGGCGGCAGGAGGTATTGACTACACTTGAAAATTCTAAGAGAAAGGAGGACAGGATTCAACAGCGCGGAAAAGGGTGAAGGATGTTCGGAGAAAAGGGTTCATTGGAAGGAACCGAGTCCATTTCGATGGACGAAGCATGTGAATGGAGGAAAATGTTGTTGACTCTCTTATATCGGGTACGAACGTGTCGCACTCATTACCAGAGGGAGCGCTATGTCTCCGAGTGGATCCAGACAAGTACGCTGGCTTGATACCTTCGCCAAAGTAGTACGAACCAACTTCTGGCCAGACCGGCGGACGGGCTTCATTGTAATCCTCGAACAAAGTTCTTTCCACTTGATCGTGGACGTCACTGCCCCCTCCCTCCCTTTTTGTCTCACTCGCTCACTCTCTCTCTCTCACTCTCGATCAACACACCCGCACCAGTAGACTTTGCCTTCCGATGGGAGGTGTTTTGACAATAAACATTTTGAGAGTCCGCGCTGAGGCATTTACGAGGCTGGCATTGAAGGACGACGGATCTCCCTTTGGAAAGGGCCTCTAGCAGGAATGCTCTTATCACGGGGAGTAACCCCTGAGCTATTTACCGTCTTTTAAGGGCGGCGTGCTCGAGCGAACCTGTTGCTCGTTTAACTGGTAGGCTGAAGCCTTCTTTTCGGCCATATCGATCGCTCCGAATTGCCTACTTGGGTAGTGGGAGAGCGGCACCAGCCTAGCCGGCCTAGTAGCAGGCTAACGGTAGTAGTAACGGTAGTAGCAGCCAGCAGCAGCCTAGTCGGTGCATTCGAAGGCTCAAATCGATCGATTGTAAAACGCAGCTGAGTAGGAGCGACTGCTTCACGGTAGAGGGACAGGAGAACAAGGGGAACGTACGGGTAGTCGAGAATTGGTTGAGCGGTGCTCGGGAAATGCTTGGGGCGCGCATTGTCGCGTAAGCCTGGGATCAGCAGGCAGGTAATTGTCAACGAGTCGGAAAACGAGTTCGCTACAACGCGCTGCTTCACATCGGGGACTCGGGGAATTGGCAAAATTTCACGATTAATCGGAATGAATGCGCGGTTAAACGCGCCGGAAAACTCATTCACTACTCCTTTGTGCGATCCGCGTGTACATTGAACCTGTTGCTCCTGCCAGTACGCCCCGCTCCAGCAGAACGCCTGGCAATCTGCGTCTGTTTTCCGCACTCATTTGCTCGACCCTCGCGCTCATTCCGCACTAGATCCTATTACTCTTTCCCCTTTATTATCTATTAGCTCAGGTATCGCGCTTTCCACTCAATCTGGATTCTGTAACTCGGTTGTGGAAGTACATTGTGGTAAGTTACAAGCCATTGGAATCCTCCGCTAAGTGCATATTTAAGCCATGAGTTTGCTTCTCCAAAGTTCGCTATAATTGGCTGGGCAATGATGCGTGGTCCCCTGATCTTCGGGCTCATTGGCTCCACTATTCAGCCGAGCCGTCCAAACTGGTTTACGGCACTCGGGTGCTTACGTTTTGCCGGTGCAATCGGGCTGCTTGCGGTCAAACTAATCATCTCCTATATTCCCCGGACGAAGGAATATCCCCCAATACCCTCGGGTAGATATCGATCATATTAGTATCAGGTGCACGTCCTATCGATTGATTATGTTTGTTCTCAGCAGCTTTCCGATAAGATTGGAGCCGGGGTGATTAACGGGGAACATCGAGCATCCCCGGCGGCACTTCACATCCTGTTGAATTAAGAACGGATTACCCCCTCGGATAACTTGGGGAGCAGGAGCCGGGCGGAGAGAGAGAGAGAGAGAGAGAGAGAGAGAGAGAGAGAGAGAGAGAGAGAGAGAGAGAGAGAGAGGTGCCCGCTAGATTTTGAGTAAATTCAGCAAAACCAGTAGTTGCTTGCAACATTTTAAATCGCAGTCTTTGAGAGGGAATAGAAAATCGAGAATGCATCCAGATTTAATATGATTAGTATCCGATTTTCAATTGCATATTGCCTTTAGAGGGGCGCCGAGATCCTCTGGAAAGGCAAGCGTTTTCGAATGTTCATAATCGAATTTGTTCCACTTTGGCACTCTCCTTCACCGAGATCAGCTCCTTTACACTGACACGAGTCACTACAAGTATGAAACACAGTGAAGGAGCGAACGGCGCGGCGCGGTTTCCTTTGCAAGCTACTAATTACATCGATGATCTGCTTAAGCGCATTATCCGATTACAGAGGGGATCGCTTGTCAAAGGAGAAGCAGCTAGGGCAGATATTGCACGACGGGAGTTATTGGCAGGGGGAGGTGTAACGGCGAAGGATACTCATGCGGCTTCGAGACTGGCGCAGTGTGGCAAGGCATCAAGATGCAATGACACTAGAGCTGGCTGGCTGGCTGGCTGGCTGGCGTTCGTCGGCTGCACACCCTATTGAATTTACACGTATGTCGGGCCAACCAGCATCCACTCGAAATCTCGACGAATTCCTGCTGCTCGCCACTTCAGTTGCACAGAGTAATCGGTAGGGCCGATAGTGTGGCAATTATTGTCTCGTGGGTGGTATCCAATTTCCTAACCACATGAAACAATTAATCCACTCGCGCGCGCGCGCGCGCGCACTTTAGCGTAATTCCATTGGCAGCGATATTGCACCATCCTATGCTCCTGCTACCTCTTTTCAATATCTGAGCCTCCACTCGCGCCACTCTTTTCCATGCTAATCACGCACCCTTCGTCTTGTTTTGCATAGATAACGGCTGGAACAAATGAATATGGGAATATGCCCGATAGAGAACATCTCCGCCCTAATAGAATACGAAAAATGTATTAGTATGCGCCATGCACGTCATAACAAGCCCACACTCCACGATATTGTTCAGCTTAAGGAACATTCTATTCTTCTTATATAGAAATATATCTTATTCAGACTGCCAATTAAATTGCTTTAGTGTGTTGTACGATAATGCTGAAAACGGTAACCCGAAAATATTTTCAGTTTTTCCGGATTGCATTGAAAATAATGGAGTTTTATCGCGCTTCGTTCGTTTTTATGGACAGCTCTCTACTTTATAATTTGTGGGAACGTGTTCAAAAAGATAAGGTAATTGGTGTTTATTTTAGTAGGGGCACTTCTGGCAGCAATCATTTAATCATAGGCTCTTGAACGTTCAAATGTGGAAATTTAAAAGTAAACGTGTGTATTTGTACAGAAAGCGTTATCTAAACCTTCGAAGGGTAATAGATCCGGACCCTTGCAACCCTTATGGGAATATACATCTATGTACCATCTTTCAGGATCTAGATAAACCTCTTCACCTTTACATATGTCTGCTTATGTAATAAATATTATAGCTGTGATATAATCGAATCTTTACTAGGGCAAATGTGGTAGGATTTGTTCAACCCTTTATAATAAGTTTGCGATTGGTTTGATGTAATTTTGAAGAAAATCTGTACATATATGTTTTTAGTATCATTTTTCAATTTTGTAAAGTTTGTTGATAATTGGGTGGGTGCCGGTAAAGCACGAACGTCGCGATCACTGTCAACATCATTTCATTTTTCATCCCTGAATCACGTTGTATAGCCGATGTCTAAACACGTGCCGGATCGATATTCTAAGAAATATGCCGGCAGCACCAAGTAGCACGATAGCAACACAATGCTGCCGGAAGTTCGAAGCGACGCTCATGCAAGGCAGCCACGTCAAGTAGGTAACTTGAATTTTTATTATTTCACGAAAGCGAGCAGGCTCAACCAAGGCAAAACTTCCAAATCAGTAACACTTGGTTTCCCTATTTGTTTAGTTAGCCATTTTTGCTTCAATGTAGAATATTGTCCACAATGTCAATCCTCAATGCTCTTGTCGTGCATGTTTCTAGACGGGCAGGAGATACCGTGTTTTATAGCTGAGAGGTCCAGTGTTCGATGCTTGTTTGGATTTATGAAAGCGAAAATATTTCCATGAATATGATGAATATGATATTTGTTAAACTTTGAGGCACCGGCAACTAGAATCACACGTGAAAAATTTCGCGTTCTTTCAACGTGCTCGTTAAACTTTGCGAACTAGCCCAAGCATATGTATCCATTGTAAATTGCTCGCTGCAATTACGAATTGCAAGTAACTCTTGCTTGAAAACACAGATAACAATGCGCAAGTAATTATAGTAACAGTATTTGCCAAATTATGAACTTTTTAATAAACAATCGTGTCGTTATCACGTTTTATATTTTGAATCGAAATAAAAACTATATCTAGATAGTGGAAACTTGCCTGCTCCAGTGTTTGTGAGTGAATGCAAATGTAAGTCAGCCTTCCTTTTAGAATATTGAAATCCGTGAACAGTCGAGATTGCTTTCGTAGAACTGGCAATAAAAGCACTGGTATTTTGCTACTCCCACGAAAGAATCCGTCAATTTCGACTTAAATATTTCGTTTGAACAAAAACTCTGAACGGGAAAATATCTCTTGCAATCACTAGAGTGTACATATAAGCGGGAATCCGGGAGATTGAACAGTCTTGAAACTGCTCATTTGATCTGTCACTTTTGAGACCGATCGGACACATGGACGAACTTTGGGATATTTTCATTTTTCCAGCGTCAAAGCTATTTGCGAGAACGGCTCACGCTCGTCAGTAATCAGAAAGCGCATCTTTCATCTGGAAAAGTTGTCGCGGTGCAAATTGACCGACTATTCAGCATCCTACTGTGCGTTAGAAAGTAGAGGAGCGCTGAGTAGAAGTACGTCGGGCTCCATTCGACGTTAATATAACTAATTAATTAATAGAAGTTGGGCGAAAAAGTTTGATGAAAAATCGGGAAACTTTGAGTGTGCATGTGCCAGTGTGTGCTCGAGGGCCGAGGCGTAGTGTTGGAAACTGGAAAGCGGGCGCGAGGAGGTTTAATTTCCGCGTAATGCTTCCTACACTATGTATCTATGTATGTATGCGCAGAAGCAGTGTCTCTCTTAATTACCAGCCACTCCGGCTGACATCAAAGAGCAACATTATAATGAAATGTAACAACACAAAGGGCAAGATGCATTAATTAATTATTCGTTCGTCCGGATACTTTCCAACTTGCAACAAGTCAGAATACCGTCATGTAACAGCTCGGCTTCACTGAGCTCAGTTACTCATGGAGTTTTTCAACTTTTAATGACGAAGAAAAGAAAAATGCTTCCCCAAGTTTTATAATAACAAATAATAATTCCCTGTGTTTACGGATTGTGCTTAACTGTATCTCTTCTCCTCTTTCCCTGACCTGTTTGTTCTTCTCTCCTTCTTCTTAGATTCGCTGTACACTTTTTACACTTTTAGATTCGCTGTACTGTAGTTGTAACAACTACAACTGCAACAATTAAATACTTAATGAGCGGGCTTCTTCAGAGTGCAATAATAAAAGGAATGCTATTAATGCAGAATATGCGCGTACGCGTATGATGAGCATCAGTAGCAAACAAACAGGAAACCAGGAATGTTTGGATTTGCTTGTTCTCTTGTCGGTAATATAATCGGCAGGTTTATTTCTATTTTGTTGCGGAAAATATGGTAAAACTTCGCTTCGCACGAAATAGTTTAGTTTGCTCGATTTGCATAGAACCTCGTGTAATTTATTATATCCATTAACCTAAATCGACAAAGTAAAAAGTTTAGCATACGTGGCCCTAGCTTAACGCAACGCTAACACTCGTGTCTCTAAAAATACATACATATGTAAGTACGTATATGTATGTATACATATGTGGGTAGGAAGAATATCGGATGGAGAAGTACCTGTCTCGTATTTTCTAAGAAGAGAAGTAAGAATCTTCAAGATGCATATTGTCTGCCTCTCGAATTCCCATTTGCTCGATGGAGAGATCGTACGTATAAATCGATAATTGCCACTCGTCGGTAAGTGGCTGACACGTGACGGTATTCCGGGAAAGCCGGGTATAACGCGGAAGTGATGAGCAGCAATAAACGTAAATTGGCCGTGCCAGGATAAGTGAGCTGTACTTCAAGGACGTCAGGAAAATTCTTGCGAAAGAGCCAACCCAGATAAACGTAGTTACTGGCTCGGGTTAGGCATTTGCCTAGCATTAAATGCTCGCTCACGATTATCGGAAAATTAATGGCTGCCTGGATGATATGTTGGCCAATCGTAGCGGTAAGCATAAAATTAAGATTAATTCTATGATACCAGAGAGTAGCCTGGTGCCGGGCGTAATGACGACGGGCCGGACAATTCCCGTGTGCCATAAATCATTATAATATAAGTCCTATAAATCAAGCAACCGAGAATATCTACGCGACCTAGCTGTGGTACGCCGGATGACATGAAAAATTCATTTCCTCAGCGAAAAATTGAACGTCCATTGTTTACCCATTATCGTTGGCATCGGTATTAAGTGGGAGCTTTTTCATCGGGACTCGTCGCGACAATTAATCAAGCCGAGGACTGACCACTTCATCATAGAGAAGTGTTCAGCGGTTGTTGGCTTTCGCATCGCTCCAGCCAACCACGTGCGATTTCAGTTTGACTAGTTCGTTTGCTTCCGCATTTCCTCGTGACCACCCCCCACCACTACTTTATACTTTATAATAAGTATACGTCTGCAAATTGCGTCATCAAAAGCGTCTACGAATACGGAACGATACGATTCACCACTTGCAGAACGGTAAACCTGACAAAGTTTTGCACTCTGTAACGGTCAATAAGTTAAAGGGTAGTTGTAACTTTATGAGAAGACCAGACATACACACATACTAGTATGCATGTATCATGGTGGCTTTGGATTACAAAAAAGCCGGCTTTTTTTACTGTTGCTTGTTGTTTGTGTAATAATAATACAATATATGATAAAGTGTCCTAAATACATTCACAATACGGATAAAGAAAATACATATGAATGTATAGACGCGAGATGGCGCAATAATAGTACAAATCAGAGACATCACTTTCAAAGTAAAGATAGTCCGAAATCTTTAAATTTCAATTCAATGGAATTCGTTTCTTCCCTCGCTGGGAGATCCTTTTGTTACCGCATTCGCATCTGCCAAGAAGAATGCCAGATCAATCATACTGTCCGGCAGAAAGTCTGACTTCCACGGAGATGGCTAACAACCGAAATGAAATTATCCGTCTACTGGGAGACCAAGGCGGCCAGAGCGGCCATCATAATTTCGACGAACCATCGCGATTTAATCAAGCAGATTTAGCTCAGCTCCGGATTCTTTTTGCACGGTGAAATCCGATGGATATTAGAGAGCAGTGTACTCGTTAGCCAGCGCAGCGGCGATGAGTAAGTATGGGAGAATTGCATTGAATGGAGCGAGCGCCGTCGGCGCCGTCGGCCACGCTAGCCGAGTCATCGGTCGATAGGAGTGCGAGGATTATTATAGGCTTTACGGGGGGTCCGCCTAATTAGGATGCATTCTCGCCGACCCAGTAATATTCGCCGGAGGTAGGCAGCCGGAAAGGAACCACCGGGAATCGGCAGACTGCGAGTGCGCGCGCGGCTTACTTACGTATTCAGCGTATCTGCGCTTCTTGCCGCCCGTCCTAAATCTCAGAGGGAGATGGAGAGATGTAGAAACGTACCTGTAACAAAGACCAGAGAGATAGATACATCAGTACTTTTCTATTTATTTATAGAGGGTAGAGGAATACGCCCCAAGCGAAATATATTAGGAGGACCATTTATGCGTGAGATTGAACCGTCCGTCGCGTCGCGTCGCGTCGGGTCGCTGCGACGCCGTCGCCAGCGCGCAAATTACCGTGTGCGCGATGGCAGCCGCTTCATTAAAGTGCACACCATCACGGCTAAACGAAAACGTCAGCAGCACGTTACATCGGCCTGATGAATGCAAGATTGCTTATTATAAATGCTCCAGGATGAAATGGCTCGGATAATCGATTCCAGTCGAGCATTTCCACCCCTTCGTATAATAGGGAGCTCTCTCGCGATACATCCTTTCCTCTTTTCTAGAACGCCAGACAGAGAAGCATTCCACTACAGCCGGCGAACAATGCCACGCAATTATCGTGTGCTCTGGCACCGTTTCTCTGCTGTGCGGACAACCATCCGCACATGCATCTTGGCGAATGTTTAATTACCGCCTCTTGAAGTCTTATTCCATTGATTGAAAGTTTCCCATCAATCCGATCGGCCAGATTTATTACAACCCATTGTAAATGGCCCAATATAGTTTTCATTAAGCGAAGTAATTAAACAGAGATATTAATGCTCCCCAATTCCTGCTCTTGCGCGATTAATTGAAGCCGACTAAAACGCATAATTGACATCGCATATGCAATCTCATCGCAAGCATAGGCAGGGCAAATGAAGACTTTTCGGGAAAAAGTCAGTGGATCGAGAAATTTCATCGCATAATGCATAGGGACAGGCGAAGAGGTCACGCACACTCCATCATATGTAGACCGCGACGTTTTTTCCTGGCGACGAATGCGAATCCGCAGGAAACACGGCAAGAACTTGGCGTAAAATCCTATTTACCGGACTGAATTAATTTGGAGCGTGGAGTTTCGAGGGGAATGGAGAGGAAAGAGCGCCGATGCGAGAGCTGAATTTGACAGAGTGAACCGGGTACCACGTGGATGGAGAAAAAGTGGCTGACGGGCAGGCGGAAGGCGGTGGAGCTGGAGGCCGAAAAGTGCGCAGCGGGTTCGTTATCGCAGTAAACGGAGCATACCTGCTCACGTGCTCACCCACGTGAGAAAACGTAGGCATACTCGCCCTCGCTGTCTCCCTCTCTCTCTCTCTCGCCTTGCACTGGAGAACGCGTCCAGCCAACCAGCATGGGTGAGGCTGTTGTTAGCCAGGCGTGAGAGCCTCCCGCTGAAAAAATGTAGGAGATGAAAACTGAGAAAAAAAGAAGGTACGGCAACCATGAGAAAGGAAGTCGGGGGAAGTGTTGGTTGCTTGACAAAAGAAACGGCGAGAAATGGCGGAGGAGAAGAAGAAGGGGGGAAGAAGCATGGGAGACAGAGGTGGATAAGCGTGGGAGAAGTTAATCTCTCGGAGCAGCACCCCTTCCGCGCTTTAGCAGCCTCGTAAACACACTCCCGGTATTTTTATTCCTATTATTCGCGCTCACCTCAGTCTCCTGTGTATGTGTGTATGTGTGTCGCTGGGAGTCGAGCGAGTCAGCTTGGCTGATGGCTGACGGCGACGCACGAAGAAAAGTGAGGAGAAAACGCAGCCGCCGCGCCGCGCCGCGCCGGAGGAGAAGGTGGCGGCGGTGCGGCCGTGGCCGGTGTATAGTTACGATTTTAATCTTCTTCCTCCCGGCTCGCTTTATAAACCCATTCGCACTGTGTACCCAACCTAGTCCTGGCTGCGCCCATTTACGTGCGCGCGCGCGCGCGTGCACACCTACATATGTACCTCGGACCAACATCCACTCGCATTTCACCTTTTTGTCTCTGACTATTCGTCCGCCAGCTTGCCCGCATTACTCCCTCTCCACCTTGGATAATCTGGTCCTGTGTGTGCACGCTGTTATTTTCTCCCAGACTTTACTTACACTAGCAATCGATCACCGATGCCTTTTCCTCTTTTCAATAGGATAAGATTAGCGCACTGAGCTCCTCTTCTCCTCTCTCTCTCTCTCTCTCTCTCTCTTTTTCTCGCCTTTGTTAAAACAGGTCGAAGAATCGCTTGCCTTACCTTAACTGTGAGATTCTTTATCCAAGTAATCACGCTTAAGGAAAGAGGAACCGGATCGCCGTAATACCACTCTGAACGCACACAAGCGGCGGAGTGTTTTTTCACTGAACGCTAGTTTACAGAGTCCGGTGGTGGCAGTAGTGCCGGAGACTTTTCAAACCAAGTTTCCACGGAGTTGTAGCGCGGGCGGGCGGGCGGGCGCGCGCCGCCGCGCCTGTGAGACTCTTTACTACTTGCAGTAGTAAAGTCGACAGCGCGCGGCACATAGCTCCGCCGCGCCGCTCCGGTCAGCCCCGAGTAGCAGCGCGCTCATTCGCCGATCGAAACTTTGACACTCTCCACGGTACGCTCCGACCAAGATAAAGCGGTATGCCTGTCTCGAATTATGCTAAATCGCGTGAACAGTGAGATTCCAGTCACGGACGGCGTGCGTTTGCAGTTCCGGGGTACACTTTGTGTGTGCCCCGTGTCAACTACCAGCGAGAGAGAGAGAGGAGGGAGGAAGGAGAGGGGTGCGAGGGCGCGGACGAATACTACACCCCTTACCTCGTGAAAATTGAGTTTGGTCGAAACTTACTTTGGGCTTCGAGGGATTTCTCAGCTTCTTCGGAAAGGTTACTGCCGATGCTAGACGCGCCGAGGATTTCTAAGGGGTACTCGGGGAGAAAGTTTCAGAGGAAAGGGCCCCGTCGCTGCCACCGCCGCCACCGCCGCCACTACCTGCTTTATTTCTACCCCAAGTCCGTCGTCGTGCCCCTCCCCTTCCCCCCGAAGCAACATTGCTGCCTACCTTCTTATCCAATTGGACTTTAGTCGTACCCGTTCTACGTCCGCAACCGAGAAAACCAAAGCTGCCGATCGAGCCGATAGTAATTTCATTAGAATCGTCAACTTCCCCCCCCCCCAAGAGTGACGATATTTACCCGACGTCATATCGACTTTACGTACTGTTGACACCTCCGTTCGTAGTAGTCCCGTGCAAGCATCCTACCATCCCCTTCATCTAGCCTCTCTTCCCCTCTCTTCCTCTCTTCCCCTCTCTTCCTCTCTCTTCGTGCATCTATCGAGTTACGGATAATCGGCTTATCGATAGCCCGAGTTTCCCGAAGGAAATTTCCTTGATCTCCTTGGGCGCTCGATCGAGCGGTACGGGTTGCCCGATCGTGCGCAAGGAGAAGCAGCTCCTTCTGATTTTTCGCCCGAAAGGGCAATCTTCGGGAAAGAGATCTCTTTACCGGGAAGACGAAGTAAGCAAGGCAAGAATACACCAGTCGATGCTGAAACCGAGACACCATTGAACTTGCCGGGAAAGCTAAAACCAGCCTATTAATCCTGGGGCAGCACGACACGCTGCGAACGCGTACGCGCGCGACGTTGGCTTTCGGCGCACGTATCCGCCCGGCGGTTTTAGTAGGATGAAAGATAGCCCGATTATCCGTGCATCGTACCACCGCACGCACACACACACGCACATCCCTAGCCGCTCAGGCACATCCCTATCTTGGAAATACAACACGATCGTTGACAACGCCCTCCTACGAATAAAAGCAAATCCGGGCAATCCGATCGCAAATTCAAGCACGTACGCGTCGTTGATGGTGGTAATCGAGCGGAATTTGCAATTACAGTGCCTATAATGCAGCCGGGTTACAGTATCCCCTAACACATAACGGTACGGTTATGCTTACGCATCCGGTACAGGCCGCGGGCGTTTTTGGCCATGTTAACCGTACACCCGTTGCAGGCTTATTATCAAATGCCGGAGGCCCAATGGAAACCCGTTGCAGAAGCCTGGGGGACAACTTTACCCCGCTACGGGCAGAGGAGAGTAGAGAGAGCGTGGTGTGGCGCGATTCATCATTTATTTTAAGTCTCTTGAAAGTAGAATGGCTCGAGCCCCGGTGACAATGGGCCAAGCCGTATAGAACTAACGAGGTTTGTCGCGTACACCGCTTTGCGCGGTTACAAAGCGTCGCCCTGTCGAGCTTTTCATTCCCGGCTCTTGCTCCGGAAGCGGTTATCACTGCTTTAATTAGAAGCACCTTCATCCGCAGACAGAGCGCGGATATTCAATTTTCCGGAGCAGTGCTTTTTTCCAAAAGCTCACTGTCCTTTTCCCTCCTTGAGTCTGGAGGGTACGGGTGCCCTGATACCCTGGCCGAACGGACTTCTTCTTTCACAAAGAGCACTCCGAAGGAGCGTCGACATCAGTAGGGCATTATGCCGAGAGGGCTATTACTCTAACCATATTTCATTCAGGCCTCTAATAAAATATTTATACCCTTTTAAGGATTGCGAACCCTCGACCGAGAGGAGCAAGGACCAGCAGCACACCGGCCGTTTCCTTCTCGGCATTCCTCTCGGAGATATTGGCCGAGCACTCCCGAAACATTCACCTTCGATTTTTCGGAAGGAGGGTCGTAACTCGCTTCAAGTTTACCCTGAGGGAAACGGGCCGACCAGCAGCCTTTTCATACCAGTGAGCACGCGCGCTATTCAGACTTTCAATCTTTCCTCGATTCAGCCTTATGCTATTCAGTCACATGTACCGTGCTCAGAACTGCGCCAAGTGCAACAGATGTAATCGTACTTGTTCTGATTCCAATAAATTATTTCGTCGAAATAACGATAAAAGAAGAATCTTTCACCATTGGTCACTATTAACAGGCATAAGAGAAGGGAAAAGAGGGAAAGAACGGGTCATTCGATTCTCCTCAATCTCAATCCTAGTGTGAGAAAATATCTTTCACTTTCTCCCTGCGAACAGCCGTATTTACGACTCTATTAGCACCTGTCTCTCTCGGATTTGTCCCGCACATGCTTCACCCTTGCACGAACTGCTCGAATGAAGATTGCACAAGTAGCGTGGATTGTTCCCTTCTCTTTTTCCCTCGTCGTCTCACTCATTCTCAGCAATTCCCACGCTCTTCTCCTTCCTCTTTCTAGAGACTTGTCTCTGCGCCTACCCCGTCGAATTCGAGACCAGGTTGCAGCAGCTCCACGAATTTGAAGGAGAAAGGGTGGGCAGAGCAGCGTCGCGGTGGCTCTCTACCGGTAGTCGCATCCACCGTAGCAAAATAGCGCATGCATTATGCATGGGGGCAGCCCGGTACACGTGCCAAGTGTGCCGCCGTGACTGCGTGGTGACTGCATGTAATTTAATTTAACAACATCGTAAGGAAGCCCAAGCCAGCCCGCCAGCCACGCTCGTTTCTCTCGGCAGGGCACACGCGTGCCCTTGTTCCCTCGCCTCCTTACCATCGGCCTACTATGGCCTCGCCGTTCCTCCACTTGTACTACTGCCGCGCCTGACTAATGCCGGCCTCTTCTACTTGCTATCGTACGCTCAGCCCGATACGCCAACTTTCCCCGAAACTCAGCAACTTAATAAGGTCAAGGGGCAATGTTTACCCGAGTGCCGAAACTTTCTTACTCGTTGCCGATCTAACCGAGTGGGCCGATATTTCACGGCGCGGCCTCACTGCGGAATCTGTCATATTTATTTGACGTATGAGCTTTGGCAAGTTGGCGCGCTCGACGAGAGACGAAAGACGAAAGACCGGCTCACTTTATATCCGTCAGCGCGTGAGACGCCCGATACCAACTATCGGGCGCAGCCGGCACGGAAAAAGTAGCCTCGAGAATAAGAGCAGGCAGGAAGAGGGTGACGGAGCCACGACTGGGTGAGCGTACCCGGTGAGAAACAATCTCGCAAGTCGGAAGTGTCAAGGGAGAGCGTGATAACAGCTACTCTCTCTTACCCACGCAAGTATGTAGGCATTCGCGCTGCCGGCTGAAAGACTTGCGGCGAACTAACTCTCCGGGGGGGGGGGGGGGTTTCCTGGTAGCAAGAATAATGGACAAAACCACAGTAATTGGGGAAAGTTCAACCTAGCATATAGACTGGGAGAACCGCGCAAGTAAATCTGCAAGTGAACACATAAGACGCTCCATTATTGAGTATTATCTATTTACCTTGGATCAAATTCGGCCGCGTTCAATGAATTTGATTACCCACATTTCATTATAATCAGTTATTGGCATCAACATTTCAGAAGAATTTCTGGTGGACTTGATTGTTGGGTATATTTCATAAGCTGAAATTCATAAATTCCAATAGAGGAGGAGGACGGATGCGACGCGACGCGACGGGGTAGGTATGTACTTCTCTACTCTCTATGTATACATATTGAAGAGCTTTCACCGAGATAGTAAAGCAATTCGCTGGCGATCCGATACTTTTTTCCCGGGGGCAATAGGGAACGGGCAAATCCAATGGATTCGAAAGTAGAATGACCTCGCCGCTATCCCCTCAGGGAATACTCTCTCGAAAGATACACTTCGCGCCTGATTTCACGGGACGCAAACGTTGCGGCGGCGGGTTTCGTTGAAACGGGAGCACCAAGACATACATAGCTCGGCAGAATGAGGAGCAGATTCCAGAAGGAACACAGAGGCCCCGAGCGCTCTTCTTGGCAGAGAGTCAACTAAAAGGTACACGATGTGCAATTTCCCAGTACGGTGATTACTGTAATCGACTTCAATAAAGTGGGTGCTAAATCGGCCCTTTTTTATTTGGCCACCCACCCCGACTTATTGTTACTGCTGAATCGTAAACTTCACCTGCAACTTGATCACTCCAATCTTATAAAGCATGCCGTATGCGTAATAAAGACGGTGCTCGTACTAATTTCGTTTGTAGTCCAATATCACTGCTGATATGAAACAGTTTATATAAAATTCAAAATCATTTTGAGTCGTTCAGTAGCTCTAGTAAATACTTCAAAAAGGAAAAGGTAACTGAAGCGTTTAATACCTTATTGAATTATCATGAAAGGATGAAGCATGAAGCTATCTGATCCTGAAATTCATAATATCATCTGCTTATGGTGCACTCGAGCGCACAAAGACTTCTTTGACGGAATCAAGCGACTTTCATAATTGACATTTTCCAGTTGCTCGCCTAGAGGAATGGGCCTGTTCGGTGGAGGTTCGGTAGAAAAAAAGCGAAATGACAGATAGAAAAACTTGAGCGGTGAGAAGTCCAGGCTGGCAAGGAGAGAAGTTGACAGGCGAGGGTAAGGCGAGTAAAAGGTATCCTATGCCTTGCGGGATGTCCTTTCTCGTTTCTAATCTGCCAAAGGGAAAAATTTGTGTAAATCCTGGTGTGTCCATTGCAAGTGAATGAGCGCGATTGTGCGCTGCCCGAGCTGAAAATAAATCCGGAAGCAGAGGGCAGGCGCTGCAACAGAGTAGGACCGGCGAGCTATACGCTATTATCATGCTCGGCATGACGTGCCAGTAATTGTGCCAGCGAACTCTCGATTAAATTCTCCCATTGGCGAATAAACACTCGGGGTAAATCCTTTTGAAGCAGTCCCGCAGCGACTTTGCTGGCAACGAGATAATAGCCTGGAAACGCAAGCTCGAAATTGTTATAATTTGTGAAATGCACTCTCTCCCCCCTGCTCCGCCCCGCCACCACCACGAATCCTTCTAAAATCAGCGGACAATAAAAACGTAATCCTTGCTAGAGAGATGTCCACAACATTACTAATGCTAAGTAGACGCGATCATAAATCCCTTTGAGTTCTAATCTGCCTAATGGATATTGAAACTACCTATCTCCTTTTAGCATCCACTGCCTTTCACGTCAAAAAAGCCTGGCGATTTTTGTGGCCATTGAGGAACGCACATTGTCCGCCTGGGCCTTCTCTTTTAGAATTAGAAACCAGACCGTTTTGGTCATTTGTGATGAGCGCCCAAAAGAGAAAGAATCAGTTCAACTGGTCGGAAGCGGCCTTGTTCTAGATCTCGCTCGCATGTAATCGTGGCCTTCAGGCACCGCAGAAATGAAGGGTGAAACACTTGAGAGTGTTCTTTCGATTCTACGCCGCAGGTTTGTCTTTCGAGACTACCCGCTTAACCGCTTGCTGTTGCTCTTAAAATTGAAGTAGAGTGACGGTGAGGCAGCAAATGTATGTTCGGTTTGCTATCATCCTTTATTGCTTTCAAAGACGCGCGCACCGAAAGTCAGAAATGGGAAGTACTCGCCTGAAAGAATCACTTTCAAATTGCTGCTGACTGTAGTGGATAAAAAGTGATCGATTAACAGCACAGTGAGGTAGAAAATGCATTGCATTCTGCTAAGGTGGTTGTTAGCGCAACAGTCCCATCAAAAAGTTTATGGTACGGTGTATGTGGAGATGCTCCAATAATATGAGTCAAACAGCGGTGAACGTTTAGTAGTGTACCGTCATACTAAGCACTTATATATGGAAGTTTATGTACACGAATCGCGTCAAAAGTCGAGCAAAACTATTCCAAATTTCCTATTTTAAATATTTGTATCTTTTAAATCAGACTTAAAACGTTTTAGACGTTTTGAAAAAGTGCCAACTTCGAAGACAATTATCTCAAGTTTAGATGAGAAAATTTCCTTTAGATTGCACCAGGTTGCAGATATGAGTTATAAATATATGTAGTGTGAATTTTTCAAAATTATTGAACAAACAAATCTACACGAGAGCTATCTTAATGAATTTTTGACAGCGGCTCATTTACCCATCTTGCGTCTCAGTGTCTTGACTGATCAAGAGACTTGGTAGATCTCACGGCAAGTAGTAGCAGTATATATTTCTATTTACCCGGCCGAACTCAGCCTGACAGATGTCACCTTGCAACGCAATTTGTCGACTCGACATCATCCTGTTCAGAAATGTACATATACACGAAGATCCTCACACCATCTCGCTATCTGATGGCTCAACATGCTTACATCTGACGGCATTATGTAGCAACGCGCCAATGGAACGGGCGCGCAACAGAATTCGTAATCGGCGACGCTTTCTCAGTAGACAAGTGTCCATGTATCTGCTGGTATAACCAGCCGGCTACACGAA
The DNA here is from genome assembly GCA_910591665.1 of Ectemnius continuus. NCBI lineage: Eukaryota > Metazoa > Arthropoda > Insecta > Hymenoptera > Crabronidae > Ectemnius > Ectemnius continuus. The sequence continues at coordinate 23,515,177 of OU342856.1, forward strand.
TGGATTTCCTTTGGATGAAATGAGACTTGAATCTCACATACAGCTTCATCTCGAATCAAGTTTCTTATGATTTTAGTTACAGCACCAGCATTATTACTTATTCAAACAACTCCTCCAGTAATCCAACATTTATTTGTCACTCATTGTTTCCGTAAACATGCACTTCTACAAAGCGAGATTCTTGCCAAAGAGAGTGTTGAAATGTTGTGCTCGCAACCTCCGTCAAAGGAATGACGTTAAAAATTGCGTAACGCGCGAGAAATGGAGAAGTGCCGGAGATTGTAATGGAGATGGGAACATGGAATCCATAGTTAAATAAATGAAGCGAAAAACATCATCGCCGAGTCTCTTACGTCCTTGAAGATGTAGACAACGTCTACAGTACTTGTCAAGTTTACACAACAAAAGTTAATCTTCCTTTTTTACCTTTGTGAAGGCCGCCCCTCACTCTTTCTCACTCTCACGGCGCGAGCAACACTCAGGATGAGGTAAATATCAAATTATTTCGAAACTAGGAAACATCAAAGGAAACAACAAAAACACAAGTGTCAAGTGACACAGTCAAAGAAGAAAAGATTGATCTAGTTTCTAACCGATTTTCCAAGCATCGAGTTCAATTAAGCTACTCATACATATACATATTTAATAAATAGACGAAAAAAAATAGATTTAACTACAACTGTTTTGCAGCGGATTGAAGGTAAAGCTGCATCTGGAGTGGTTAAGAGAGTGTACGTAAACATTTGAGAATCATATAAATTGTAAATGTCGGTGATAGCAATAGTTTTTATTTTGCTGAAACTAATTTCCTATCTGCGCTGGGGGGATCTTGCCTTACTTTGCGGTTCCTGTTAGCGTTAGGCGGCGACATACAGTCGGAGAAGTTCGGAGGAGTTCGGAGATGTTCGGATACCGACTTCCGTTGCACTATTCCGTTACACTTCGATCTCCATCAGATGATTTTACTCTGCCGTACGCTAATCAGTTTCACTTGAAAAAGAAAGGCACGACTCTATTTCGAAAGATACAAGATCTCGGTCTATAATCAGATGGACGAGAGAGCAGCACCGCTGACGTAAAAGTCGCAGTGTTCTTCAAGGATTTTCCTTGTTATAGCAGCTCAAACAGTGTGCAGCCAGCTTCGAAGTTTATTGTGACATGCTGAAAGATGCAATGTCGCGACGTTGCAAGACGGACGTCCCCAATTGAAGGAAATAAGAACTCGCAATCAGCAAACGCGCGCGCGAGCGCGATTGAGAGAGGGAGAGAGAGAGAGAAAGGGAGATGCGAATACTGAGGTATATCAAGGTGCGAAAAAGAAAGCGTCTCACCAATCAAGCTAGCAGTTCTCTTCGCTCTCATTAGATCGTTGTCAACCTATACAAATCCTTTGTGGAGATCAGAAGTCAGGTAAGTGTCACTGACAAAGTGAAGAACGAAGAGGAAAAATGACAAACTCGTTCCGAAATATTCCCCCCAAGACTAACTCTTTTCATTTCCATTTCAACCACTTTCCATGGGAAGAGGGTGAGAAACAGAGTTTCCGGAGTGGTGACTAGCGAGGAAAGTTCTCGAGAGCATAGCGTGCACGAAATGAGAGAGAGAGAGAAAGAGAGGATGGGAAGAGAGTAAGATGTAGAAAGAAAACGACAAGACGAGATGCTGATGCTCCGAGGGAAAAGGAGCAAGAGAAGAAAGAAGCAGAAGGACTGGCGTATTATAGAGAAGAGGAGAAAGCGCGAAGGAGTCGAGTATCATGAAGAAAAGTTCCGGTGGCTGAAAACCAAACGGTGGCAGTGGAACGAACAACCTGCCAGCGGCAGGCATGCTCACTGCGCCAAGCCAATGCAAAAGCGCTCGGGGAAAAGGAGGAAGCGGGCTAGAAAAAGGCTAAGGCGAGCTCGGCTGGCAAGAAGGGGATGCAAAGATTTTAGTGGATAAGAGGTAAGACGGTGATACTCGGTAGAAGGCCTCAGAGGCACGGCCGGTGAAGAGCAGCAGACTCCCTCTCGAGAGAGTGAGAGAGTATCCTCTTAGCGTAGCCAGTACTCTCGCAAATTCATTTTTCTCGTAACCCTTGTCACGTCGAGATGCTTGGGGGACATGCTCAGTCCAACTGGGTCCAATGCCACACCGTTCCCTACGCAACGCAGCACCACCAGCATCACCAGCAGTACCAGCCGCTCCGCTGCCTGCCGTCTCGCAGTTGGGGGAAGAAATTTCGCGATTTTCTTTTATTAAGAGTCTGTCGCCGCCTCTACTGCCACGATTTACAGTCTCACTTTGCCGAGGCGTTCTCCACGCTCCTCGCAAAATGAAGATACTCCGGCTGCTTCTTTCTTTCCCCGCTCGCTCTCTGCTCTTGCACTCCTCATTTTCCTTTCCCTATCGTCTTTGGCCCCATCGCTCGAGACAAGCCTGGTTTCTTCACGCCCGCCGGACCTTAATCACGCTTAGAGTCTCGCGAAATACGGCGTACTTAACACATACGACGCATCGTTGCCTGCGACAGCGAGTCTACACTATCTTGTCGCAGTCGTGGTTGCCTTTCTGTTAGAATCCTCTCAGACGCTGGCAACGCATGCGTGCGCGTCGCCTGAGTCTAGAAGCCACAATCAGCCATGCGGTGTTCGAGCCCCTAAAGAAAATGCTCTGTTTCTACATCAGAACGACGACTAATTGCTTGGGAGATACGCCATCCCAGAAAACCAGGTAAGAAAAAATGCCAGTGATGGTGCAACCCAACATTTGTCTTGAATTCTTTTAAAATTCAGTATTCGTGGTGCAATTAGCTTTTTAATGTGAGTCGCTCTCATTGTCTACATTCTTCAATGCCAATGAACGATCTTCCTCATTTTACACGGAATGCAATATGCAAACGCGGAATTATTACATCGCTCCTAATTGTGAAGCGGCTGCAAAGGAAATTCTTTGTTGGAAATACGATATGTTTCTGAAGTAAAAACCAGACAATTATAAAGGAATTAGACATAGTATATGAAAGCGAAACGCATATTACGGACTGTCTTTTTATCCAGAGTTAACTCGATTTGTAAAATCAATTAAACGAGGTTGACTCAAAAGCATTCTTTTACACACAGGTTTAAAGAAAGCGCAGGAAACATATAAAAAATCAACGAGTTGCTGTGAGAGTAATGGAAACGATGAAACAGAAGATTATTATTTACAAGTCGTCGAATATAAGAAAAATAGGAAATAATAACCATGAGACATTAAATTCGCAGTATCAGTCTATAAAATCGAACGTGCAACTTAGAAGAGCTTTTTGCTCAAGTGAACATTGAGGAGTTTCACACCCGGCGCGATTACCAGGTATTTAATTGCACGGGGACCGCTAACCAAGTCAAGGTATTCGCTGCTGCTCCAACTATTCATTTCCGAGCTCCACGTACGTATTACACATTTCTCGTTTCCCGATATGAGAGATTCATCCGAGTGTGTACATATATGTACATATTCTTGAATTCCGGAGACGAAACTGTCAGCTCGATTCTACCAACGACATGTCACACGAAACGTCATTCTCGGGAACTTCTACGTTTCCCAGAATTGTTAAATATACACTGCAATAATATTCACTTACCAAAACCGTGAATGTGGATTCTATAACTGTATTAAAGTCTTCGTTAAAGCAAACAGAATTCTCGTGCAAAATCTCAGAATTCAATCATAACTGGGTCTAATAGTAGAAACAAGATATTTTACACGAGCGGGGCATTGTTTAGAATGTACGTTTTCTGAATGTAAATTCGGATGAGATAAAACATGGAATTATAAAGAGTAAAGTATCATAAGGAAAAGATTCATCAGGTGAGAATGAGGAATGGTAATACCAATTGCTGGAACAGAAGTGGGATAAATCCCACATGAATAGGATGGTGTTTGAAAGCGCTTCTAAATTCATCAGTCATCTGAAGACGACGGAATACCCTTAAAGTATTAAGACTCTGGCTCCCTTTGGATCGCACAAAAAGCTTTGATACCGGCAGTACTCTGCGGTGAATACGTAGCACCTCAGCTAGTTTCATAGTACAGCGTTAATTCCCTTTACGATCCTTCCATTCGAAGTTTCAATGAGTTTCCAAAAATGAAATAGAAAGTGTTTCCGGAGAGTAAAATCTCCGTTTCTGAAAGGGGCATCGTGAACTGTATTTCGGTAAGCTATGAAGCATACATTTCTTGGGGACTATTAGCATAATGCCAACCACGGCAGAGAGGCCAAATGAGAGCGGGAAGCTTATGCAAGAGTATTACCAAGGGAACAGAGAGGGTATTGTGACAGCGGCTTTCTATTGTCTATACAAGCATAGATCGCCTAAACGGGCAGGCTCAACACCGTCGATCACGATTCGCCTTTCAGCTTTTCGTCGTGGCAGCGTTTGCCACGTGACATAACTGGGACGCCGGAGTCCCGGCAATCATAATAATTACCGGCAAGCAGTCAACAAAGCGTACGACATCATTTGCTTGCTGCTGATTCTGCCACATGCTGCTTGCCATAGCGATTGTTTCGAAACGGTCCCTCGAGAAAGAGAGGAACAAAGGTAGCAGTCACCAGCTTTACCTCTAACTGCGACAGTATGGGAATTGCACTCTCTGTAATATGCCAAAGTCCAGAACCAACGCTTCCCTTTTGCTCGTACGAACCCGTACAGAGCACTGAACTCCTTTCACTGCTTATGCGACAAATTTATCTTTCACCAATACACCACAACGCATTAATTCCAATCCCGAAATTATATCAATTGTTAATGGCTCAATCCTGCTGACAATTTCGAATTGATTTTACGCTATCTGTTACGAGGCGAAGGCTTTTAGTGACCAAAGAAATTTATTTTGGAAAAGAGGATATTTGTGATACCGTTACATAAAGGTTAATCAAGAGGTGCAGATTATATTGTTGTTAGAATAGATGAAATTTTTGCGGAATTTTAAAACGGATAAGTGCCATGATTCTATTATAACTGATATACATACATATGTAGAAGCCATGTTAGTGGTTTATGAAAGTAGCAACAAGTTTAATTGCATACAAAAATACAGTAAATGTAGAATAGTTTCAATTTTAAACAATGTTCAAGTTATTTCTACATATATCAAATTAAGAGGGAGATTTACATAGTCTTTAGATTGAATTCTTTCGCAGAATTATAATAATAAAGACATAAATGGACATTCTTATTCGAGTTTTGGACTTCATAGGTCGTTCCTTCCATTGTGAAACTACAGCAGTGTTCGTTACCTCTAATAATCCGCAAATATCGCAATCTGATAATGCAAGCGCAGTATACGTATGTAGTATGAGTTTCAGATGGCAGTAGGATTGAAAGGCATTAGCCTGACTGGTGGGGGTGAGGAATAACCCGATGGCCGGGAGTCAATTCCGAAGATCGGTGTTGGACAGTAACGAGGACACCTCGAGGAATGATCGATACGCGAGTATCTCGAGGACGCATCGGCATACCGGCGGGCAACGGCCCCTCGCGCGTGCTTGCGGTGCTGAAACGCTACTGAATCGATGTGTCCAGCAAAACAACTCTGTCCGCCTTCCTGACAATGAACACCAGACGTGTAACACCTCAATTTCCGTCCTTTGAATGACACACATATGTACAGCTCCATCTACATAAATACATACGTATATGCTACTCGAATTATCGACGCGTAGCGCACCGTTTCACCGAAGCAGATCCCATATCGGCCTGCTAATGCACAAATGGAGTAAAAAATTGTGCCGCAGACCGCGGCAACCCGGCCGAATGATTTATTCCCAGTGTCAGATAGCGTGAGAAGTTAATCATCGTACGTACGTAGTTAGTAGACAGGTAGAGGAGAGAGATAGGTTGCGCGTTAACTTTTTAAAGGCAGGCTTGAATATCGTACATTTGCGGTGCACCGTTGCCGCTTGTGATGGCAAAGCGATGTAATAATTCAGAGGGTGAACAGTTGGAGTTTACCTAGAAGCGCGTTTCTATTGGGTTCTGTTGCCGCCTTTGAACCCTACACGCTGAGTAGCTGCTCCCCTATTCCACGCCTACATGTTCAAACACTTGCGCACTCTGTTGCCCAATGTCCCGTTTACTCAACCATGCTAATACCGTTGTATCCCTTACTTACCACTCATATTGTAGCCGGATTATACTCTAATCTCTTCTCTTCTCTCTTGCTCGTTCGCTAGCCTTCTCAGACTCTCTCACTCTCGCCAAAACAACTAACCGCTCCCATAGAAACGCCAAACTAACGCGAGGCTCCGGCTATCAGAGATTAGAGCAGCCCATTCTAATTTTAATGTCGGATATTCCAGAATTTTCGGACGGACAAAGTGCGGCCAACCCACCCACAGTGGCGAACATTGTATTTTACATATTTTAAAATTGTAACAGTGATTCATCGTTGAGGAACAATTCACTTTCGAGTGCACGCTAAAAAATGTCTGTTCTATTTTCATGAAAAGGCAAGAGATAACGTGTGATTTGAACAATGTTAGCTACTGAAGACCTCTCTTGCTCCCGATACTCGAAAATTTCCCCAACACGGAAAAGAAAGCAATTTTCAAGAATCTATTGAAAAGTTTTCACTCTTCAGTCAGGACAATCGAAATGTAAGCAAGATAAAAAATACTTTCCTGTTCCTTTAATGTGTACTAAACTAGTGAAACAAACATGACGACCCACAATACATGTTTCTCCAATCGCAATCTGTTAGACAAGTATTGTAATTTGCATGCAACGATGTTAATTAGATGTTAATGAGGAGCAAAATGTCAATTCACGTAAAATGTTCTATTATTCAGGCAGCCTGGTATGCGCATCCAATTGGTTATGTAAATATAGAATAATCCATCCCTTTACTAGTATAACAATGGCAGACACTCCACGATATAGCCACAGGGGATACGGAAATGTCTCTAGAATTCATTAAGTTCCGACCTTGCGAAACTACTACAGTCCAACTACAAATAGTCGCCACCGGGAGAAACTGGAGTAATCTTATGAAAATATTGCCAGATATTATATTTCCTCTTGATAGTATTCCAGTCTAACCGCACTCCAAGAAGCCAGCCAAGCTAACAGAGGGAAACCAAGTGCGCATTCATCATCGAGTGAAGTTGGTTGGCTGAGGAAAAATGGTAGGTGCAAAAGCGAAATGCAGTCGAGGAGGAAGAAGTAAAAAGGGTCGGGATAAGTAAGTTGCAGTTATCACTCGGTGGAATCTTAAAGTACTTGAGACTCGATTACTCAGCAAGGGAAGCTGACCAATACGCGCCAGCGCCGCTGGTGGGGACATGGATTCCAGCTTCCAGCTGCTCTTCACTCGTCAGGTAGGGCACGTAGTTTGACTATGGCAAGTATAGGGCAGCCAGGGAGAGAAAGTACTCGTGACAAGCCAAAACGTACTCACATACACTTCAATAAAATATGTATGGGTACGTGGTATATCGTGTAAGGGAAGTACTAAGGCTTAGCGGGTACGGAGATGGCAGTACTAGAAGGAGGCGAAGTTTCAAGCCACCAAGAAGGTTTCGAGCTGCTGAAGCTGTCTTCGGAAAGGAGATCGACGACAGGCGCACGAGTGCGGACGCGCTCTTCAGTTGAGGCCCGTCGAGTTTCCAACTCCTAACTAGAGGCTTGCATTCGAGCGTCCGCGGCAACGAGTCCCTTAATGCCAAAGTCGCCAGACCAAAAACGTCGATCGCGCAGGAAAAACGTTCCAGCACCGCCCTCATGTACATATGAGGAAGACGCCTAACTTCGTCCAAGTTTCCTGCATCCCGAACTTTCAATGGCCCGTATAGGTCCGTGAGAATTTTCCCAAAGACTCCACCGGCAGATATATCAAATAAGTTAGGGGAGGTGGGCGGGTGTGCACGCGTCCACGCACCAGTCAGCGCGCAAGCTTTATTTCTATTATTCGTTTATCTAGCCTGGTAAGCGAATGCGCGAACTTTCTAATTCGATCACGATGATGAAGTTGGTGGGATGGGCGACGGTCTTGTGGAAGCCTTAGAAAATTCAGTTTGTACTCATGTTACCCGGGAAAATGAATTTCCCGGGCTGCCGACGCGTACTTGCCAGGACGACTCTTGCGTCGAGAGCCAGTCAGCGCGCCCTTCTTCTCTCCATCTTCTCTTTCTGATTGTCTCACCCCCTCTCAGCCTCTTGATGAGAAGGCAATATTCCTTTTCCTTTTGTCTCGCATTGCCGTATTGCCGGGCACGGCCGCGGCCAGTCTGTGGAAGGCAGTGGCGTCACTCAATTATCCACTCGACAGCACCACTTGTACTTCTTGACAGTGGCTGCCCTCGCGCCTTTCGAGTGCTCTCGGAAACAACGACCTCTACACTCCTCCCGGAAGAAATCTACTATTTACGCATGGCTCGCGCTGCGCCACGTCAAAGACCAGGCAGGAACCGCACGCTTTTTCTGGTCAGGTCGAAATAGAAGGGAATGGAAGAGGACGACATCGGTCTCAACGAGCCAGGTACCAGACTAGTAGTTTACTCTGGCCAATTAACACTGTTGAACATTTTCCTCGGTCAACAGTTATCTTATATACGTGTATATGTATGTATATATTTTGCATCGAACACACTTCGAGCACCGAATGCCTCGCTTCTTCCCTGATTGTGCAACTCTTCCTGCAAGCTGAATCTTCCCCGTTGTCCTTCTATATCTGCAGGTACGTTTGATCGTCGAATCTTATCTTTCTTGCTCGTGAACTCGCGCAGCCCCACCTCTCTCTAACGCGCGCGTTTCCATCCAAATGCACCAAGTTTTCTTACTTTGCCGTAAATAGTGTACCGTTCCTGTAGGTAACGTGGAGCTACCGTGAAAGCGGGCGGAATTCGATTTAGTGTACACCTTCGTGGGAAAGCTTTTGCCCGAATTAACTGAAGTTGAATCGTAAGTTCGCCGCAACCCTCGGCTTTCCATTGCCACCTGAGTGCCCGAACTCCCGAACAAGCAGGAGAATAATAACGATTATATAAGCCAGCAACTATTAAGCATAGAACAAACAAAACTTCCAAGAATAGTTATGTCAACTTCAAATCGCCCATGAATATAGCAATTAAACAATAACATTCAGTTATTTATTGACATTGCCAATCTTCTACTACAAACTGAATGTAAACATTCAAGAGTATTGTGTTTATTGATTCTGGCTAAACAAGCATATGGGACTAGCATTCCCACAGAAAGCTTACTGAATTAAATTTTAGTACGGAAACATCGTTGAATCTAAATAAGATGAACGCGCTATTATTCAGTGGGAGTCTTCTATTTGATCATCGGTAGAGAAAGAAGGAGCGCTGTGACAAATGTATATGCCGAGGAGCAGTAAGGCAACATGAGGAGACTATCATTGATCTTTGCACTTGTCAAGCATACATCACAGTTATTCTTATCGAATTACAGCAAGGGAATACTCCTGTCATCGAACAATTTATCGATCCAATTTCAACCTTTGTCTTCGTGGGGTTCTCTTTTGATAGATTTATTGATAGTACTTTGTTCGTGTCACTTTGTTTCCCATGCTCACCAGGGACTACAAACTACAACACTATATGAGGTAAGGTTGTCAAAATCGCACTCCTGTGCCAAAAAATTCACGCCTATCGTCATCTGGTTATTTATTAAATTCATTTACATATTCAGAATATAGCAGTGGTGTTTCAATTCTCTTTAAACATTTGCCACAAATCGCAAAGTTATTATTAATGTTTTGCTTTTATATACGTTTTGTAGTTGAATTGCAGAATAGATGAGATAATTAGTAATGTAGTGTGTGTTAAATGTGTGGCTATGTATGCGAATGAGTGCGTGTGAGAATGTGTGCCAGTTGCGGGACAAGTATATAAAAAGTTGCATTCCGAAGATAATAATTTGAAAACTGGCACAAGATGAAAATAATGGTATCCGGGTAAGTCGAACGCGCTTGTTAGCCTAGATGATCTCTTTCTGTCTCACTCGTTTTCTCTCCTTAGCATTGCATTCCTGTACACTTGATATTGCAGTTTGGTTTGCTAATTGGGAATTGTACCTTCCGTTGAACGCCATGTTGAGGCCGAGCGCACAGAAGGGTAAGTCGGCATACGATGCAAAGTACAGCTAATAATAAACATCGAGTCGAGTGGAACACTTAGCATTCAGCATACGTCTAGTGCGCACATGAAAATGCACACGTTGTTTTTTTCCATTATATCGCATTCCCCACAATATGTTTGTTTGCAGGTTGATTGCAACCGAAATTTAAAATCCAACGTGATAAAGGGAAAAGTGAACGTACTACTGGGCAAATATAAACTCGGCAAACTCAGTGAAGGCAGAATGCAAAACCTCACCACTCCAGAAATTTAATGAAAATATTGTCAGGTTATTCTTTACAATTCTCGGGCACATTAAAAGTCAGTAATTTACCCTTATTACGTTCAGCAACAAACCTGTGTTTGTTCCAGTATATCGGATTTGTTGGATATTGTAATACATTGAAAAGTCCAATTTGACTTTTAATTCGTCAAAGCCAATATACAAATATAAATTTTAATAGATATTCCACCCAAGGAAATTGTTGTTTGGATTACAGGAGTTCGAGATGCACGCATACTCTTAAAAAGGAGAAAATATAATCCAGTGTACCACGCGGAAAGAAGGAGTTTCATTTTCGAAAGATTTACTAAGAAAAATCTCGGATATTCTTTGTCCTTAGATGCTTTCCGAGAAATGTGTATGCAAGTAGCCTTGTTTGGGGATGGGAGGGTGTTAGCTGAAAGAGAGGAGAGGGCCGGGAGGAGGGGATGGGGATACAGGTAGCGTATTTATCATACATTTTTGGCGTGCATGAGCAGCCTTCGCATTTCCCGGGACTCCGCGAAGCACGCAATAAACAGCTTTCTTGTTTCCGCAAACGCGAGCGAAGGAGGAGCCACTATATTTTCGTAGAAAATGTCGGAGCCATCTGCTCGGCGATTTCCTCGCGCAGATCGTCAGCCGGCAAAAATTCCCGCGCCAGGTAATTTACATCGAAATCGTTCTTCTCGCCGTGGTATCATCTCCTATTGTGTCCTTGCTTTTACAAATAAATTTAATCGCTCGCACGTCACAATACTCTGTGTTCAGGTGGCGGGAGCCACATGATAGGAAAGAGCATTCTAAAACTGTGCTTCTATCACTCTCGCTGGGTGATTGGATTCAAAACATTTCGAATCCGAGGAACAAAATAGAAATTCGTATTACAGAAAAAGCGTCTGTACGTGTTGGTACAGCTACGTTATTTTAAATATGAATAAAGCCATATAATATAGATGTGTTAAAGAAGATTTGTCCTGTCTGCCACTCTACGTTCGATGTCTGCTAATATAAAAGGAGCTTAAAATCTCAACCAAGAAATAATGCGGTATTCGGAAGCAGGCCATTAGTATCTGCATACCATAGTGTGCGTAGATGCGTATGAATGCGGCCGAGCGTGAAGGCATGGGCGATGGTCGCGGATCATCTTTTGCTACCAAATGGACGAGTGTGGGAGAGAAAGAGTCACCAAGCGCAATGAGTGCAGCGAAAAGGGAGCAGTGGAATCGTGCTAGTAAAAAGTGGTCGTCGTCATGAAAGGAGTGGTGGTCTTGTTGCGGCGTTGTCGCGTTGTAGTTGCACTGCGTGAGTAGAATGAGCGAATGAAATAAATCGAAACTATAACCCTGTATTTAGTTTGCCACTTCATTCTACCGACAATAATAATACGACGAAGTATAATCGGCTGGAGCGGCACCTCCAAGGAATGGTGTTGCACACATACATATATATCTTCGAGTCCTCGCTCACACTTGAGCCGGTACGCACGCACACACTCCTAGGCTAGACTCTTCAGGCGCATTCCTGTGGGCGTAGTCGCTCCTCGACTCGCTGAAATTCCGCTGTGCCGAGATTACGCTGGTAATGAGCTTTTTTTCGTGGGGGATAAATTGAGAAAAATGGGAAAGGAGCCCGGCAACGGCGGATTGTTAAAAACACGAGTGGGGTGGTGGCGTGTAATTGCGGCGGCACGGGTGCGTAACGACACGCAATCACTGAAGTATCATCTGAGCGACCGGGTTTTAGTGGGCATAGCCCCGTGTTTATTTGCTTGATTTTTGCAGACAGAGGCAGACGCATGTGCACTTGTGCACCAGCAGTCTCAGCATCCTTAAACCTCCAGACAACTCCACTTCCAACTAACCACTTCGTTAGCCAGCAGAGCGTATAAGCTTTTCCTTTCGGCAATTCCTTGCTGTTTGCGACTATTTTACATATTTACGTCCATCGCGTTTCGAAAAGCCTTGACAAAATCGTAATTCAAGTAATTGGGCCTTGGAAAGGATTGCCGGTAGTTGTACGATCGTTCTGCACTGCCTGCCACCCCGTAACATATATTGTCGGCTTCAACGCAATAGACCCTTTGCGTGGAAGTTCAATTAAACTTTAATCGTTGACCGCTTATCAAAATCTCTCTGATATAGCCGGTGTAGAGGAGGGCAGGGCAACGAGAGAGAATCGAGAGGCTTCCCCGTAAAGTTGCCGACGTCACTAAAGGAAGATGGCCTCGGTGAATGGGAGAATTGAATATGTTGCGAGTTTACTCTGGTCGGGCAGATTGCAGTGGTGGTTGGTGGTTGGTGGGTGGTGGGCTTCTTCGTGGTCGTGGAAGCCTTCTAGCACTGCAGAAGTTTCGCCTCGGCCAGGGGAGTAGTACATTCTCATCAGCCGGTAATTTGGCACTATCACAAATGCGAACACTTAGCCGGAAATGAGATTATTAATATTGGCCTCCGAGGAGATCCTCGATCATTGGGATTCCAAGCCGCAGGAGCGGTGGGCTCTTCCACCCGAAATCTCCCTCCTTCGCCAACATTCGGGATGATTAGCCAGCCAGAACGGGAAGCTTGCACGCAATTCGTTCTCCCTATTCTGCGGAAGCGGCCACCCTTCCTAGTAATTCTCGACCAGCAAGGCTTTCATGAAAAACGAGGCAGATTTCCTTGTCTCATCCTGCAACATGTTACACCTTAAGCTTCCGATTCCTTATGCCAACGCGAGCCTTACGATTTAACCATCAAGAAACCCGGCTGTATCGCCGAGAAAGCTTTTAAGCAGAGCGACTTTTAATTCTTTGAGGATACTCCTGCCATTTAACTCGAGAAGCCTGAGTACCATGCTCGGGAGACGAAAGATTCCCGGATCTTTACTCGACCCAATTAACTCTGTTCATTCGACTTCCTCGTCAGTCAATACAATGCATAATATAAACGTTGGCTATAATTACTTGCTAAGATCAGGCCTTCTATTACTTTTTCAATGCGGAACAATTAATACTGGTTGTATTATCTGGAATGTTTAATACTTGCTTGGTTCGAACTGCAACTTCAACGCTCTTTCCATTAAAATCGATAGGAAGTTGCACACATCTTTTAAATGTCGTATTTAAAAAATGTTTGCGCAAGATTCATTCACGCGTTGAATGATTAATTTGTGGCCATTAGTCCAGTTGCGTGATGTATCATTTTTTTGTTTGATTTTCTCTCGCCAGTGACCATTCCTCTCATTTCTTACGGGGATGTTTAATGTCACAACAACTGCGTGCTCAACAAGTTAACCTGGTAAATAATAATAACGTAGCATTGTCATACAGCTGACGCGCGATCTATTGCTGTGAAAATTGCTATCCACATAATTCCCGGCAGAAAATTCATTGAGTGTCTGGGGCGCTGCGAACTGAACATCCACCGGTGATTCTTCAATTGAGTTAGAGCAAAGTGAGTCGTTTCAGACTCTGTTTGCACGTTCCCAGTGAACTCGCGCGAACATTCACTGTCACGCCTTTCGCGCAAGGATCGGTCGAAGTGGTCGGCAAATATTTATACAATATATCGCGCAAACCTCAAATACGATAGATCGGAATATTTTTCACGGGTGAGCGTGACATATTGAAAAACATCAGGAACGTCAGCAGCAGCCGGTGTTACGACAACGTTCGCCAGTCCCTGGTGTAGAAGGTATATTTAAAAGTATAAAATACAAAATGCGCAACAAAGCGTTCCTAGAGTTTCGTTCATATATCAACTTTGGGTTTGGGTCGCCACTAACAGAGCGATTTATTTGCCGATTTGCAAGCACAGGAGTCTGTCCCCCATTGTATTAAATATGAACGAGAGCGGGCCAAGTGAAACTCGAAAATTTTCCCAAGTGATATCGGCCAACCAGCAGTTTCAGAGCAATTTGCTTGCAATTAAAATGATTTTTATGCCGCCTCGGGTTTGTTTTTTAAGCGGCTTTTAACGTTTTAACCCACGCTTTCTGCTGACGTTGTAGAACAGTCCATAGCGATTAACAACTATTAAATACGCTTACTCATTTGTATATTTTGCAAGTGTTCTCGATCCAGTGGGTAATATCATATTTATTATAATTTATCACGCAGTAGTTTAGTCCTGAAGAACATCTGTAAAGCTATTACTGTTTGCGATGTAACGTCGGCATAGTGAGTACTTCAGTTCTGAATGGTTTAAAGTTGTATCAGAATACTTGTTTCACTCTTAGAGAGAAATTTTCCTTCCATTGCTTCTATGTGAAACGGACCGATTTGCCACAGAAGAAAGTAAGCTAAAACGCGATGGGAAATTACGATGGAACCAGTAATACGTGCGATCGCAAATATTATCAATGGAAGAGGATTAAGGGATGTATTCTTCTGCTGGGCAGCCGCACTAATTCCTCCAGAAACGAGTATCACTGGTGACAGCGTGTCGAGCAAACGTATTACTGCCGGTAGTCGATCCACTTTCGCCCGGTTGCGGCAAAATTCCATCGGAAATTGCAAACTCCCCAAGAGTCCGCCAGAGAAGGAAGTACGGACGAGTGGAAGAGGAGGGGGAGGCCTTACGGGAAAACAGTTCCAGCTCGAGGAGTAGTTAGAAAATTCTTTTGGAAGTATGTGAGGACGAGAAGCTGCCGCCTCGATGGCAGGTATTCGCAGGATCTTCAGGATTGCGTTATCCCGACGAATGGATCGCGATTTCCTCGTTCTAGCTTGAGCTAGGCGGCGTAAGAGGTCCCAGGAACAATTGAACCAGCGCGCAGCACCGAGCACTGACCCGCACACGACCCCCGACTCCTTATTCCGCGTTCTTCCGCGTCCGCGAGCAATTACCTGCGAGGAAACTGCAGGCTAATTAAACGAAACGCTTTCGAGGTAAAGGACACGGAGATTTCCTCTCGCGCGACCGAGCGTAGAGCGATAATCGAGAATTACTCGACGAAGGAATTTTTGTAACAGCTCGCCACTTGCCGCCGGTGACCTTTTCCTCTCCTGCATTAGCTGCACGTTGGAAACTTCAGCGATCTCCTGTAGAAGAATAGACCGCCGCCAAGAATGTACGAAAGGAGCCAGTTATCCCTGCCATGAAGTCAATGCCGATGAATAGGATATTCCCTACTAACAAGTGATGGCCCTTCATGATCTTTTGAAAGCGCGTCTTAATTTTGCTCACTATTTTCAAGAATTTACATTATACGATGCATGAATGTGACAAAGCTTCATAAATGAACTCATTAATGCGAAGAGAATTTTAAAAGATAAAAACGATGAAGATAAAAGGTGCATCCCTCGCGAGTAGATTCTCTTAAGTAGATTTCAAAACGCCGCAAGCATTCTACGTTCTTTGACGCTACTGCGTAGAATGGCATAAACGTGTACCGTCGGTCTTTTTGTTCGCCTTGGGAGTTTGAAAAAGAGAAAGCTGAAAGTACTTATGACAATCAATCGCGCGAAAGGAATTCCCAAGAGGAGTTTCGAGTACTCAGGGGAGGAGGAAGCAGCTGTGTTGTTGAGAGTATACATATGCGGAAGAGCATATTAGGAGGGGAGCCAGCCCACTTCTTCCTGTATTTACTCTGTCCTTCTACTTTCACGGGGATCTGACTCTGAAGAGCGATTAATCTTTCAACCCCCAGCTATGCCTTTCTCACGCGAATCTTCCCTTTCCCTCTAGAAACAGTGTATCACGCAGTTGTCGACTGTTTCTCATCACTTTATTTATTTATCCGTGGCCAACCGCATCTCACGCCTTCTCGGAGTAATCCTCTACTGTCTGACACAGAATTATCGCTGACAGTTGTGAAGAAGCCTGAAGAATCCCGGTTTTTCTAGAGTGCGAATACTTGGAACAAGGTGAGAGTGGAAATACCTGCAAAGTGATGTAAAAACAGAGCACAAAATTTCCCTAAAAATCTCCTCATTTCCTTGTGAGGCTGCATCTTAAGCCTAGAGTTAATTTTTTTACAAAGACTCCCGGGGAATCTTGGCTGCAGAGAGATTGGAAAATGGGGCATCGACTTTCCATAGCTATGCATAGAGCATGCTTGTTTCAGGGAAGGCTCGCTCTACCTTTGTACATATATCCATCCAAGGCTCTCTGCGTCGACAGTATCATAAAACAGTTATTATTTCTACGGGCCTGTTGAGAAGGCACGAAAAAGATCCATAGAAGAAGAGGCATTACTTTCCTCGGTAGTGCAAGATCCCAAGGAAGGGAAGGGAGTTACGTTACTCAGCGGGAAAAAGGAGTCAAAGTTCACTGAGCATCCCACTGCGTAATATTCTCGTGAGTGGCTTGAAATATTCTTTCGCCAAACAATATTACGCTTAGTTCCCATGCTCTTTGCCCTTCCCGTACACCAAGTTGAGACGCACGTCGTTTCTGCGTCGATCTTCTCAAAGAGTACATAATACCGCTTATTAATGTCGCACAGAACACAAAGAATTCTCACTGATAATTTCTAGCGCACTTTAACCCGTGCGCCTTCACTTTTCCTATGTGTATGTGTGTCCGTGTGTTCCTGTCCATGTCCCCCAGTGAAGGGAAAGGCTGCAACCTCGCTGACAATATCTTTTCGCAACATTGAAGCCCATTCCTGCCACGTGTATCGTGGGTGGTACGCGGCTCTCCCTCTCTCGCGCATACGGAACTGCCGCATATCACGAACTCGCAATGTTCCGTAACATTCAGCTGAACGGCAGGAACTGTTATATTAATGCTTACTAGCGACCCGCTCCGCATAGGTGCTTACGTCCAGATAAAGGGAACGCAGCCAAGCGAATTAGTTTCAGCAGGATTAATTGCGTTCGCGGTTAAGCCGACCGCAGGATTTCCGTGCACTGTGCCCGCCGAAACAAAGCTGTCCCTCGAAACCCGCTGGATTTTCGGTGGCTGCGCTTCGAGCTCTCTCCCTGATATTCTCAGGGAAAAAGAAAACTATCCTGCTTATCAAGCACACTTGCCTGCCTCCTCCTGGGACTATTAGCCGCCCCATTACGGTTCGAAAGCCAATACACCGACTTATTTTTCGAACCCTGCACAACCACCCTTCTCCGCCTACTACACTGTACACTGCCCGGAATTTATAGCTTTCCAAGAGTGCTTTTCACGCTGAAACAGTCCACGCTTATACCAGACTGCTAGTATTCACTTTGAATTCGGAGAATTAACTGCAAACTTGGAAACACGATACGAAACTTGACTTTTGTGCTGTGAACCGTTTCATTCATACCTCTACAATTTCGTATTTCTGACGAAACTGAGATGTAATTTTATCAAAGTAGACTTTGGTGCGATTCTAGCATGAATTCAATCAAGTTCTTATCGGCGTTATTATAGGCCCGGTCAATCGTAAATCTCATATGCTATACTGTTACTGTGATTAGGTATTACTTAGTCATTATCACAGTATACGAGCAATAAGTGCATCAGGCGATAATGGCGAATAAAAAGATATATAAAGGACATCGTAATATTTGAACGTATCCTAGCAATGAATCGTAAAAAAATTTATGTCGAAATTATGTGCGCGAAAGCGTTTACGAGCAAGTAATACGCGAGGCAGGCTTCAGTCGGCGGAAAGCTAGCGGTGATATTATACGTGAGTATCTTATGCACAAGTTGCTTGACTAAAGGGTAATCCAGCGAGCAGATTTGGGTAACGAGTCTGTTGATGCGGTTTGTGAAAAGGTACCAATTTGAACAGGTTCGTAGTAACAATGGATATCGACATTCCAGAATATAATTAATGTGAATGCCAGGAGTGGGGCAGAGCTGGGTTCATGGCAAGTTGGATCGAGTCCCAAACTTGAAAGTTTCATAAGCTCATTGCCGGGCGTTTAACTGAGGGCGTGTGCCAGTTCGGAGAGGCTGCTATCGGTATCGACACTGGAACACTGGAACACTGAACATTCGAAGTGCAGATCGTGCCCGAAACTCCGGTTCACCTGATTCAATCGTACAGTAGTTCGAATCAATCGTAAAATCGACAAGCTCCACGGTCAGAAAGCTTCCATAAGCTTCTACCGTTTTTTCCTTACTCTTAACGAACTCGCCGAGTCATCTGGAGAGTAACATACTCAGGCAAGGCCACTTTTTACGGCCTTTTTTACGAGCATTGCCTTTCACGATACACATAGTCCGGTAATAGAAGGTCCACCGTAAGTAAATAGAAACCCTCAGGATCTAGATGACCTCCGCGGGATAGCGAGCTAAAACACATTCACGTTACATCCGAAGCAACAAAAACTAAACTAGAAGAACAACAAACTAAGAGATCGCAAAATCATTCAGTAATCTTCTTAGAAGAAAATGTCCACATGCATACATACAGTCAAGTAGAGACAAAGACGCAAGAAATCAAGGTATACAAAATTAAGATGCAAGCAGTAAAATAGCATTGCGAGAACATTGAGATATATGTATTGCATTCGCTTCAGTTGGAAGTAACATAGATAGGGAATAATTAGAATGTGAATTGCAAGGGAAGAGCCGAGTTTGAATAATGAAAGGAAGATTGGGTGATAGGCAGGTGTAATGAGATACCATAGAAAATAGGGAGAAACCGCTCGAAGGTATTGGTGACGAGTGTCGATGAACGGTCTAATTGCAAGATGTTAGCGAACATGCGGTTGGGCACTTGGTACGGTGAGATAGAAACTACGATGACACGGAGGAGTTTCCCACGTTGACAGTCAGGCAGTGCCTCTTGACGATAGGGGGCTGAATGACGCCGTCAGATTTCCTCCGTAACTAGCGACGCCGACGACGTTGAAATCCGTCACTTCCCTCCATTCAAGCATCCATCCATCCACCCAGCCATCCATCCATCCATCCATCCGGCGGCTCATTCTTTCAAGGAGTTTGAACGCTCGGCCCAGTCTCCGTCTCTCTTTGTCTTCCTCGCCGCCCCTCACTACCGCTCCCCACAGCGCCCCTCCTCTTCTCCTCCGTCTCTTTCTTTCTTTCTCTCAAACGAGCGACAACCTGATAATTACTCGCCGCAAGCAAGTAAAATCCCATTTCAACGCTGCGTACCGCGGGCCTCGGGTGGTTGGTTGAAACCTCGGCACCATACCGGCGAGAACGCCGCATAACGGCTCGGCTGCTACTAGCAGCAGCAGCAGCACCACCAGCCGCAGCAGTTTCTTCATGACGCTTGGGATTTTCTCCAGTAATACGGCCGGGAAAATTGAGTTTCCGACCCTTAAAGTATATTTGAGAACACGAACTCCGAAAGAAAGAAGCGCCCGCGTCCATGAGTGAGGGAGTGACGGCAGCGTAGGAAGGTGGAGAAAGGAAAGGGGCAAACAGTCAGCCTCCCACTGAAGAGAATGAAATTCGAAGTGGTGGTAGATAAACATACGTATAAAATCCGATCTGTGTGGACCAGTGGAAAGAACGAGATAGAAACGGCCAACACAATCAGGAGTGAAAACGTGCCTGCACTCGCCGACGCCGGAACCATACTATAAATTAAGGTATTTGTATAAAAAAACAGTTTTCTATAAATTTTGTTGAAACTTTGAGAGAACGAGCTTTATAAGGTTTTGCAACTGTTGACCAAATTTTATTAGATTTGACCACGTCGTTCCTGAGATAAAGATTAAGAAGGTGACTTTTAATACATGCGACATAGCTATAACCCGCCTCTTAGTCATATTAATCATTTTAACGCTTTAACTTTTCTATAGGTAGTTATAAGAAACTTTCCCCTGTTTCATCGATATTCTACGAATACGTACAAATTTTTGCAAAACTTTTCATCGTCTCGTTTTTGCGTAATAAAGTTAATCAAACTCAAATGAAGCCAAGATTTTATTCAGTGATACCTAGATTTAACTTGCAATTTCATGAATATCGAAAACAGAGCAAAGGTTGACTTTTGGATGGTACGATACCAACAATTACTTTGAGGAGTGTTGATTAGGATTCCGAAATAATGATGCGCCGTCGTAGCTCGCAGTTTTAAAGGTGTAGGTCAGCGCGCGCTGGTTTCTTCAGAGGATTTTGCAGTGTGTATGTAGGTGTATCCATATATTCTAGAGGATTCTAAATAGCCCGGGGCGCGCGCACCAGTTCGAGCCAATGTAAGCGAGCGGTGCGGTGACGAGAAATTCTTGGTGCCAGACGGGAAAAACTGGAGCGCGGCCTAGCA
The DNA here is from genome assembly GCA_910591665.1 of Ectemnius continuus. Lineage (NCBI taxonomy): Eukaryota > Metazoa > Arthropoda > Insecta > Hymenoptera > Crabronidae > Ectemnius > Ectemnius continuus. The sequence goes on from OU342856.1 coordinate 23,535,699, forward strand.
TAAAAACGTCGAGCGCGCTGCCGCGTCAACATGATGTCAACAATGAACCGCGAGGGAAATGTATTTTGCTTGGCTGTTTAGCCAGAGGAGCAGCACGCCGATGAAAAGCCTTCGCTATGATTGCACCGTCGATTTTCAGGGTTGCGCGCAACTTTGATCGCGCGCGATAGATACTTGAGGGCTCGCGACCTCACGAGGGAATTAGAATAGTAAGATTTGCGGCTGTAAATTGGCAGGAGATTGGTGCATGCTGTGAACGACGATCCCTCCACGATGTTTACGCGCACTGAGGAGGATGGGACCTTGCCGATGTGGCGACGAATGGTCCCGCGTCATTCTCATCAGCTGGGTTCGCGTTCGTTGGCTAGTAAATCAGTGAATAGTAAACGAGAGCAGTGGGTTCTCGAATTGGCAGGTTGACACACGGCCACCGCTGCTGGGTTAAAATATTCAGGGTGTTACGGGTTGGGCAAACACATGATGCGATGTATTGCGGTCGGTGCTACTGAATCGCATCAGAAAGATAATTTGTCCCTCCCGTCGCTTGGGCAAGTCAAACTCGCCCCGCATTTCGGCAAATCCAAGTGACCCCGCTCCGCTCGTGCAAATATGCACTCCCCTGCCAACTTAATAATTAAATGTCAAAGCGCTCTCAAAATGTGTATGCCGCTTTGCCCGACGAGTCAGCTCCCGATAATCCCACCCAATTCTGATTTAACACAACCAACAGATCTATGCGAGCAGCCATCACTCCGCTCCAGCTGCGCCATTCGTGCGCCGTTCTCGCAGAAAATTGAGGAATCGTGCTCGCGCGAGCGCTGTTATGAGGCCGTACGTATAAATATTTTCTCACACCGCTGGTCTGATTAGACCGTTCGAAACGTGCCGTTTTTATCTCTCTTGGCAACCACCAGTCATAAAAAGCGATCGAAGAAAATCCCGCCCGGGAAATATCGGATTGACTGTTAACTCCCAATGGATTAATTAAGTCCCCCTGCTTGCCAATAAATTCATCCGCAATTTCATCGTCTCTCGATTTCAGTGATTCAGATTTCAGGCTCGCGCATATACATATAATATGCATACATTATCCGAAGCAAATAGAGCAACTGCAAATGGAGGAAATATTCGACGCATTCGCGTTTAAAAATTCTGAGCGGGTCGCCGTTTTTTACGAGAGACAAATATGCGAAATCCGTCTAAAGTGATACCGTTGGGACCGTTTTTCATCCGAGTCTCCATCGCCGGAAGCTGACAAATTTTTGCCCAGATACAGTCGTGGCACGCTCTTTATCCGTCCGGTGAAATATGTCAGAAGATGATACGTATACATCAAGCAAAGGCTTGGTCGGTGAAAGCTGTCACGCTTAATGCAGCGTCATTCGAGTAACATGATTTAACAAGCATTTTATGTTGTAACATAAAAATTCCTTTACATCCTATTAAAGTGCTTAGAGTACGTTTTAATTAGATGAAGTGCCTTTGCAAACGGTCGAGCATTAAATTAAATATACATAATTAACTGAAGTAGCTATTTAGATATTTCAAAGTCACCTTGCTGCGATTCCTACGACTTTCCGAGTTTCAAAATCGAAAAAAGCTCGAAAGACAGACATTAGGATCAAATTCAAGTGTTGCCAAAGTGCGAATAGACTAAATATTATTGGCAACCTTGAAAACCTTAGTTACAATGATGATTATAAGAAAAGCCAGGGCGCCGCCGATCTTATGCATCCAACTGCGGAATGAAGATTGCCGAGAAATAACACACTGATCCCATGGAATTGGATTCAGGCGAAGCTCTGGAACACTTAAGAAATAAATGGTCGCCACTGGTAGCGGAAAGATGGCGGAAAATCTCAGTAGAAATGGCCTAAATCAGGAACGTCAGTCAGTGTCAAGCAATACTAAGTATGGCGACGCTTACTCCTTGGCAAGCTAAGACAAACCACCGCCAGCTTATCGTCCTATTTGCACATACATAGAACGCGCCGTTTCGTATCATTCTTATCCGTGGCCGTGATATGCAAATTCCAGTTCCAGCTTTCCAGCCGAAATCCATGCTTAAGTTTCAGACCGACGACGGCGGCGGCCTGGGTGTTAACGGAACTTTGCAGAGTGAACTTCGCCAGCGTCCTCCCAAAGTGCTGCTGCCGCTGCACACTACCTTTATCTCCAGCTACACCTCCCCCCACTCCCAACTGTTGGGACACTTGCGGTTTTTCTCCTAATGAAACCTCGCCTCCATTAAATAATACTATTGCTACACCCTCAAAATTATACCCCAGAGATTATCAAATTTTGTACAATGTTTTATACAATTGAAACCCGCAGGACATTATGGACATAATAGCAATTAATTTGCAGATGTATCTTTTGCGAGCAGACATTACTCTTGACGTAACGCTGCTCTATTCATTTATTTCATACGCGTACATTAGCTAATTATAATCGCATATATAATAGGACTTTGTTTCTTTAACATACGCCAGATTAAACAGTACGAGCATCCCTTTTATTCTCATTTTCTATTACGCTAATTACTCTTTGTATTATGTTTTCTTCCCTTTCCTTTCCTGGAATTTATTTTGAACTTATTCATAATACCCTTCTTTTATTTTCATTGCATTATTTTTAACACAGTCGACAGTATTAAAGTTTATTTATAACGCGATCCAGACGAATGTTGACAATGCAGAAAGGATGGCGCGTCGTGGCAATCGGAAATCATTTATGGAGATAAAGCAGATGACATTATGCATGCGAAGGTGGCGCCCCTTAATGCTGCGTTAAATCGAACAGAATTGAAATGCGGAGATCTTTCCGACCAATCGAGCGAAAGAAAAATATGCATGCTCGAATTTCATGAGGTCCCAATCTAGTTATACATAGGATAGTCTTTTATGGCTATCAAGAGAGCTCATACGTACACATACGTGGATGCAAGGGAAATTTCATATGTATATGTACATGGAGACCCACTCAATTATACTCTAATATACATATAATTTCCATTCTACGAACAATTAAGAGCTGCATTTCAAAACAACTTTAAGTAGGATGTTGTGCATTTCTGGCTGTATAAGAGATTTCTTGAAATAATCACCTATTACCATCAGCGCGGATTTCTAACCAGCAGAAGAAAGAATCGCATTTACTTAGATTGTAAATACAGTGAATGCCATTTGATATTGTCGCGATTGTCTTATCGTGTGATTAAAAAGTCTTTAACTGGAGAAGCATTCAGTAAAGCGGTATTCATTATATTTGAGCCGACATTTCAGCGAGTGTTCTAGATCTAGATCTCTCCGCTCGAAAGACTAACCTCTCGGTATTGAAAAGAGCGAACTAAACAAAAGTTTGGAAATGAGGTTCAGCATCGATTGCGGCATCAAGGAAACTCGGGGACATGAAATGCCTTGCTGACGGGAGTGGCAACCATTTGGTCACGAAGTGCAAGGACTCTTCGAGACCGCGGAAAAGGTAGTAATAAAATCCGAAACAATAACGACCTCCTCGCCCGAGGGATAGCGGGGATCGCCAGGTAGGTCGTCGACTGCCCGAGGCTTTGAGAACCTGCCGACTACTTGGACGTCGTCGCTGCGATCGTGATCATACTCTCGTGGAGGACAGGGTCCTAGTCCCAGCATCCTTCCACTCGGACATTGCCGCTCAAGTCCCACGAGAGACAGAAAGAAAGAGACAGAGGAAACGTCACGCCGACGATGGAAGTCCGAGCACGAAGTGCACTTCCTTGTAAAACGGTGTGATCGTGACGACTGGAAAAAAAGGACTTAAAGCTCCTGCGATATGTCAACTCGCAATCTCCCTCGAACAAGTGTTCTCAGGGCCACGATCTTTCCAGGCGACCGGAAAGTTTCCCCTTGTTTTAAAACGCTCTCTAACTTTCCAACACCAATACAAATTCTGTATAGATCTACCAACAATATTAATATCGTTGTTTATTCTCCCTTTCGAATACGGCAATGTTCGAATCTGTATCCATTTGAAATATTAATAAATGAAGAGAGATCAACAGTTACCGTTGCCGTCGTGAGATAGAGATAGAGAGAGGGAGAGAGAGAGAGAAAGAGGGATGGATAAGGGCAAAAGTATATTTTCTTGATATGTTATCCTGCTTAAAGTACAGTAGGAGTCTTCTTTACGAATATAATCGTTTGATCTGACAGAGAAGCATGGGTGCCAACTGGCAAGTTGGAAGCAAGAGAAATAAGGGCGCCGGAAGGTCGAGTAATCGAGGTTTTTACGATCGACTACACCGCCGCGAACTTTCAGACCCTCGAGGAGGAAAAAGTTGCGCGTATTACAAGAGCGCAAATGCGAACAACAATAAAAGGCTCGCTACCAACACCGTTGCCAGCAGTACATGCCGTTTACCGTATACGTAACGGGCGGCTCGGGAATAAATACTCTAGTTACAGAGAGCTTTTTCATACAAGTGTTCGCGGGCACTGCAGAACTGCGAATGCATTATACATAGCCGTGTACTATTCCAGGAGGGCCCGGCTGAATTTCACGAAAGAGTTAGCACAGTTTCGCGGTACAGAACGCTTCAAGTAGAATATGATTAACTTGAGGATAACGGAGGCCGGACGGAGCTTGATAACTTAGAGTAATATTAATAACCGTCTGCATTGGCGCAGAGGTAGGCGAGAGTGAGCCGGCGGTGGTCCGAAGGGAAATTGGCCGAAGCACGATTGCGTGAACCTCAGGGAGCAGCAACGTGTCGTTAAAATAGAGAGGCCAGTGAAAAATATCGGAAAAGCCGCAGGCGGCGGCAACCAGCAGCAGGGCCCGTCGCGTTAACTTCCGCCATACTATGCTCTACTCTCCATATGTACATATAGCGAGCGGCGTACTTGTCCCTCAAACTTTTTCTCTGCTCCAAGAGCGTGTGTCTACAACGTTCCAAAGGGATAGTCGAGTAGTGCGTGAGGGTGTTGGCAAATGCGTGAGGCAAGTTTCACCGTATCGTACACCGAACTATCCATGTGGATCGAGCTGAAGACTTTAGACGAAGGATATACAGAGTGGATTAGGAAAATGGCCTGGTCAGCCGCGTACACTCGAGATGTTCCGAGGAAGTCAGCGCCATTAGTCGAGCCACTGGATAATAACATCGGATGGCTCTGTGCTCTTGCTGGAAAATTATTAGAAGTTATTGCGCAACAATACCCGGCCTGTTTCCCTCGAGGTTGTTTGCCCTGGCTGCACGTCGCCTTCTCGCTCATTGGAGAATTAATTTCCTCCATTTCATCCGGAATCCGGCGCATGGACTTTTCTAATTTAATCCGGCTGATGAGGTAATCCTCGGAGAAATCGAGTCGTCCTGTGTGTACATTTAGTACGTACATGTTGGAGAATGCGCCCAATTCTCGAGGAAAGCACTTGGTTGGAGTATTTTAATTTACCAGTCGGTATCAATCAAGTTAGACTAACACAAAAATACATGCTCGGCTTATTGGTTCGCAGCAGTAGCGCACGATGAACTTGCGCCAATACGAGCTATAGAGAAGCCAGCTTGCTGCAGAAAATATCAGCATTCGATTGCTATTTGCATCGATATACATACATACGTGGAGATCTTCCTATCTTCTCGTCTGCAAGCCGATTATTTTTGAAGCCGCATCAAAGAGTTGAAAGCACTTAATATGACCAGCTGCTATATGCATGACCCAAAACGAACTCGTATTAAAAGTAAGAAAAAAAAAATGAACTACTTTCTGTCGCACTAATTGAATCGGCGACCAAGAGGGTTAAGAATCGTCGAGATTAAATTACTTATACGATATAACCGAAAGGGCGATTTTCATCCTTTTAACCGATGAATCGTGGCGCACGAAACTTTGAAACGAATTTGTAAAACCCGCGAAGTAAGTTCTCGGATGAGAAGAAGTCCGATAATGAATAAGTTTCGACTGACACCGATCCAACTGTAGTGTCTCAGATCTTCGTGTACCTGTCTACATAATCTGTATTTATGTATGTCTTTCAAATGAGTTTGGCCATTTGAAGAAAAGACATCCTTGGTAATTCATAATACTCTTTTGATCGACGTTCAACTGTCCTCTCAAAGACGATGTCAGGCTTCGGTGCGGGGTGTGAGCGGCGGTACAGTAAAAAATCTCGAGCGATGTGCAAAATTAGTTTCCGAAGTGCTTGAGCGTGGTAATCAAATTTAATCTCCAAGGGAACTTTGTTAGCCGCGACAATTTTCTACTTGGAAATCGGACGTGCAGAGCTAGCCCTGCTAATATCGTTCGATTCCCGGCTTAGCGAAGGAGGTGAAGCGCAGTGAGAGAGAGAGAGAGAGAGAGAGAGAGAGAGAGAGAGAGAGAGAGAGAGAGAGAGAGAGAGAGAGAGAGAGAGAGAGAGAGAGAGAGAGAGAGAGAGAGAGAGAGAGAGAGAGAGAGAGAGAGAGAGAGAGAGAGAGAGAGAGAGAGAGAGAGAGAGAGAGAGAGAGAGAGAGAGAGAGAGAGAGAGAGAGAGAGAGAGAGAGAGAGAGAGAGAGAGAGAGGGGGGCAGGGGGTGTAACGAAGGGGTGAACAAAATTCAATTTATTCTCATTTATGTGAGCGAGGAGAACTGTAAAGTGGACATCTTTCTTTTCCTTTGGATTTGAAGTCAAAAGTTGACAATTGCTCGAGTGGTAAAAGTCGAAGCAGCATCGGGTGTTAAAGAATCTCTGGAACTTCTTTTCTCCATTCTCCTACAAGCGCTTATCCAATCTTCGAGAATGAAGTTATCAATAATTCGGTAGGGCCATTTCCACTTGTCTAGAATTGGAGTAGGTCGATAATTCATACACGCACACATATGTATGTATGTATATATAGTAGGCGGTGTTTAAAAGCCTTATTACTGGCCGCGGATGCTGCAACCGCCATTATACTACGTATACATAAGTATCGATCAATACTTGCAATTCGATACCTCTCTGCCCACATTGAAATTATCAAGCACTAATACCAGAATTTCATAAACCCTAATTATCCACACTTTCTCTTCTCGATCCTTTTGCTTCCTATAACCGAGCCCTAATCACTAATTGAGCAATTTGATAGGAAAGCAGAATCCGCCATAAAAGAGGAAGTATTTTCGTTTAAGGTTCTTCGTTCCGTTCAGAAGCCCATCCCTGTAATTTAAAACCTGCTACTTTACTACTGCCCATTTTGAATTGCTCTTCATATTTATTCGATGTATTTTTAATAGAAAAAATTCCGGCATTTTTCCAATCGTAATTTTTCTGGAAAACATCTATCTCGTGATTTCCAGTAATTATTCACTGCTGAACCAACGCAAAAAACAAGAGTTTCCGTTTTTAAAAAATATGGGCCGATCCATTCTCATGGAGATAATGAAAGTGCAGGCATTTCACATTTAAAATCATTAAAAAGCCACTGCATTGTTTGATCAGGGATTACAAGCTCTTGAAAACTACGTAGTTCCGGGTTTTATGCAAGCTCTACAACTAAATCCTTGCATAATCCTTACTAATAATCCTTGGCAGTAGGAACGGCAAATTTAATGTACCGGAAGCCTTTACCAACTTACTCCGATGAGAAGTAGCGGATTTTACCGTAACAGACTAACACACCAACTTTTCGACCGGCTATTAGGCCTGTCGAGCAACCTTTAGCCATTCTGCACGTGAGTGGCTGAGAAACGATCGCGGAATTCCTTGTCGACGAGGGCGGCGAAGAACAGGAGGCGAGGAATGAACGGAAGAGAGTGTGTTGTGTGTGTGTGAGTGGGAGAAGGAGAATTGGAAAAAAGAGTTGAGAAAGTACGGAGTGCGGAAGTGAAAAGTGGGCGAAGGAGGGGTTCGGTTACTAGCAGGTTTACGGGCGGGCTAAAGCTCCGTTCGAGCTGGTCTTTCTTCGATCGAGTTGAGTCTATAGGAAGCCAGCCAGCGGAATGATAAGCCGAGCGAACCAAGTTCCTCGTCTCGCCCTCGTAAATTAACTACTGCTCACGCCGGACCTTTCCTTCCCGCAATTTTCGGGACAAATCCTGCGTAGCTCCACCAACGATATCGGCCCGATAACCTAATCCTCATCTGTACAATTACATCTCTGCTGGTGAGAGAGCAGTGATCGGCGACAAAAGATCCGCCAACGAGAAGTCGATTGATGTCAGCGCGGCATGATAAGCTACCGGTAAATGGCCCACCCACTCTCCGGATGGCAGGGCAATTTTTCACCTACTTTAGCCGAGGGATCGATTAAGACACCGTTAAACGAGGTCGCTGCCCGGACCTTCCACGGAAAGTAACACGACTAATTTATTTCTAAGAGGCCCTCAACCGAGCACCAAGGAATTTCGGCCGTCACTTTATTAACGAAAGGTTTTGCGCCCCTCTCTCTCCTCCCCATCCCTATCCCTATCCCATTGCACGTTACGCCACTTGGAGGTTCCAGTGGGCGCCTAGGAGGCGACTCTACGGAAGCAGGAAGACGGGAGTGATGGTCGATGCGGGATATGGAATTTCTCTCGCCTGCTCAGAGAGAGAGGAAGGCAGTGCAATGGAGTGCAAGGGAGAGAGAGAGACGAGGATTCTAAGAAAACGACGCTACAGGAGCTCCGATTCACCCGAACTATTTGACGAGGACGAATTTCATATTCAATGCTGCGACATGGCACACAAACGATGATTTATGGCGCGGCGGCGACGGCGCCTTTCGAGACTGCGCCAACTGACGCGTTTACTCTCAAAAGATCCCGTTGGCCATCGCTAAAGCATCATCTTGCAGCCAGCCACTCCGCACGTACACGCAGCTTCCACTTACTCGCTCGGCATACTGCGCTCTTCCAGGCGACGAAGAGCTCTGTCGTTGCCTCACCGCGTAGTGCTTTCATGCTCACCGTTTACCACCACCCTGACATAAGTATCTACCTGCACTGCCAACCGCATGGCCACTGCCGACTCGCGGTCATACAAATCACAAATGATAGACCGAGTGTCCAAAGTATCCCAAACGCGCGGGCCACAAGGAGTCCACCTGAATCATCGGAATCATCCTGTTCTGTCGAATGAAGAATAACTAGTTTCAATGTTGTTTTAGACGCACGATTATAATAACCGCCTGATCAAATACCAAGCGCTCTTTCTGCCGTCTATTACCTCCATGTGAGGTGCAAAAGAATAGTAACGTACGTATAAATAGAGCTGAGAAGGCTCGAACCTCGTAAATCATTCTTTCGATGAATCATAGATTTCGTTACAGTTCTCGGCGCGGCTCATTAATTCGACGCCGAAGCTTTGTTATTCAGTGGTGATAAATCCTATGTCGAGGTGGGCGCATTGTTCTCTCAGAATGGACGGGCGGTGCGCAATCGATACCATTTATTAGCGGCGTAATTAGTATTGAACAATGATTCAGAAGTGTAATAATGGATTTTAAAGTGAATGGAAAATCAATAGAAATATATCGTACACGAAATTACCATTTGCATAGAGTTATCCACTCATACATACATATACATACAAGGTAAGGTTGCTAAAATCGCACCAGTTTTTAAATCGAACTCCCCCCTCTAACAATTCACACCTACCACCACCCGGTTTTTTATTGAGTTACTTTTACACCTTTAGAATACAGCAGTCATGTTTCAATTGGTTTTGATTGGCGAAAACCTCCCTGATGTTGTTTAAATCGCACCGGTGCTATTTTCTTTCTTGCTATGACATTATTACTGTTCTATAGCACGTTTTTTTAGCCAATTTGCAAACAAAATAAAGAAATAGTAAAGTTTATTAAAACTGCTGATGGTTACAATACTACGAGCTTTAGATTGAATGCATCGACTAAAAATGTTAACCTTTTTATACAGTTACCTCGAGTTAATGTATATTATATAAAAAGGTAAATTATAAGGAATCTATAAAAAAAAAGGTGAAATATTGTCGTTTATGATGACGTAAAGAACATAAAGATATAATTCTTCATTTGTGAGTGATAAGCCTTAATGTGAAGGTAGGGCGGTTTAGGCAACCTTACCCGACATACATACATATGATGTGTAGTAGATACAGTCCATATGTACAGCAGTAACTGGAAAGGAAAACGATTGAAAACCGCATACATTGATTAATTATTTGAACCAACTTATTACCGTCATAGCTTTCCATCTGCTTGCTCGAACGTTGAAATCCCAAGAAGCCAGCTTTTTAATTTCCGCCGGGGGGATTCTCTAATTTCCTTTATTTAATCTTGAAAAATGTTTGCATTGTTCTGAATTATAGTCCCACCCTCCCAGACTGCTCCCAGTAACCGGGATTGAGAATCGGCTTGGGGGATTTAATCATCTCCATAGCCGTATTATGTGTAACACTCCCTCTGTAATATATGTATGTATGTATGTATACCTGACTTCTTCAAGCTTTACCTTTTGCTCGCCAGAAAATAGGCATGAAAAATTCAGATTTCCTGAATCACGGAACCGATTTTCTTGTTTGTTAGTTCGTTGAATTCGGAGGAATCAAGGGAACTAACTAGGTTTAGTTTATAGGTCGCGCATTAGAACTGTAACTATTGTAAGAATCAAAGTGAAAGTTTCAGAGAGGCTGGAAATCATGGTCAGTCGAGAGAAGAAGCTTCGGTTGTCTCGCGCTACCACTACTTGGCGCGAGACTCTACCTATTCTCTACCCTGGTACGTATACCAATAGATAAATCCAGGTATACAATATAATATAACATAGGTAGACATGTGCACACATATCGTAGACATATCCGTGATGAACAAACAAAGGTCCAACAACAAAGGTAGTATTATAAGCGGGGGTTAGTTTCCATTGCGTAAAAATGTCTGAGTTTCAGCCCGCTGAGCACTTACATCATATCAGTAGTATCTTATCTGGCAACATGACACGGATAGCCAGCTTATGAGCTTATGAGCTTATCTTTGATATACATATTAACCGTCATCCATGAGTTAATTCACGTCGGTTATAATAGATGCATATGTTATAGGACACGTGGTTACAGCAACAGAAAAGAATGCCGCTTCTCTTGGAGAGGGAAGCAGAGTGATCTGCCGCGGTTAGGTTGCACAAACTATAAAACCGTCTATGCACGTAGCATAGGACGAACGCATGGTAGAAGATATGCTTAGATAAACTACATACATACATATTTCTAGTAATATCCCGGCGAGTAAATTTCATCTGAATGGTAAGGCGTTCCGCATTACCATCAAAGTATATTCGAACCGGTGATTCGAAAGATTCCACTATACATAGTATGTCTTTGCGGTTATGCTGTTTCCGATAGAGATTATCGGAATAACCCCGTTTCCTCCCATGTTATCCGATTCGCATGCGACTTCTGCTTAGTAGATATACAGAAGCCTATGAATAATCGAGCCTCTTCCAGCCTCCCTCTACGTCCGGATTATTTCCAATCTCTATTATTCACTGGCTAACATGGCCCCGCTTCATTCCCCTTTTCCACAAACCCAGCAGCCCCCGGCGTTCGATTACGATCAATCGCTGAGTATTTCTCCACGACAAATAACAAACACCACTTTTTCCCATGAATCGCTGCTTCATTACTGGACAGAGTGTTTACACGTCCTGATGAAGGTAATTTACCTCCACAGGATTTCCTATTGCGCGAGCGTTAGATAGGTACTCTATCGTCTCGATTCGAATATGCCGTAGCTCTGTAAGAAAAGTAGCAAGCTCTGTAAATGGTGGTGGATTTGCCAAAAATGAAGCTGGAACATTTAACGGATGCGAGTTTTTTTAAGCAGACACGAAGCGTCCAGGAAGCGATTTTCTACCGGAGTAGAGGAGAAATGAAAAGTGCCTTTGTTGGTATTAAAAAATTGCGGGCTCCACTGGCGGAGGTTAAAAGGAATGATTACCATGGCTACGCGGTCAGTGTTCCAAGGAATGTAAAACATTTCTACTAAGATGAATTGCTACTTTCAGAGTCCACATTTCAATATGTTGCATGGTATGCGCAGTATTTTGCGATTACGCGAAATTTCCAGCGGAAGAATCGCTGTCTTACTTTCACTCTGAGTAAAGACTATTTTAATATTTGCAGAGAGCCACAATTGCGGAATGAAGATCTTATCGATGGAGGGAGTTCGAGTTGGTAGAATCGAAAATATGCCCGCGGAACATATGTATGTCGTTTTTCAGTTTCCAGCCGGGAGTCAGTATCTGTGCGCGATCATCATTCGCATTAGCAATGAGCCGTGCGAATAAATCTGTTTTGGGCCGGCGACGATATTTCACGATCGGCCTTTCACACACTTTATCTTCAACATCCCCAAGCTCTAAGCCGGCGACAATCGCAGCCCGGATTTAGTTGGCCGAACGTTTCTCGCTTGTCAAAGTTGAGACCTTGCTTGAAATCGAGGGGACCTTCTTTGCGAGGAGCCACGAATGCCAAGAAAATATTGAAAACGCGCAATTCTCGGACAAAGGGTTTCTTCGTCCGACAGTGAGCCGCGCACAAGCATCGATCCACACCGTGCTTAACGGTGGCGCACCTTTTGCAAGAGAGAAATCCGCTTGAATGGGTAACCGCACTCTTTGAATCTCACCCTCGACACCCTTTTTGCTGATAACCCCTTTGACTTCTTTATTGCTGATCTTGCTTAATCGCTTAAGACCTGTGCGTTACCAAGTGTGAGAATTCACACGGATTTAGAAGCGTCAGAATCAAAAGTGGGATCTGTTGATTTTCCCTGCAACGTTTAATACAAAATCCATCTAAACAGCGCTACATAAGTCAATAAAGTTATACCTATTTCTAAGAATCATAATAGAAATAAAAGCTATTCTAAAAATTTAAATGAAAAGCATAAAACACATGTTTTCTTTATTGGAACTAAATACGGAGGAGTGTGGAACACAAGGGCAAAAGATCACAGTTACAATTATTTTCCTGAGTTTAATGATAGCTTCATTGTTCAACTATGCGAAAGCCTCGAAAATGGTCACGTTAACTAGAATTACAAATTACGGTATGTAAATTCAACCAATTAAAAATTAGCGTCTCAATATTTGGAAACAACTTTTCTACGAGGTTGGTTAACGATTAAAGGGAGAAGCAAGCGATCCTGTGTCCTTGGTCCTGGCGGAAAAGCAGCTAGTTAAATTATCGACATGCCAGAAAGCGTGGAGCATCCGAGGTACTTGAGCACGGTGAGTTGACAAAGTAACGAGATAACGTGGGAAGTTTAATCGTGGAATCATAAGGAGGAGCAGGAGGCAAGTTTTTCCCGAGTGCAAGAGCCACTCCTAGATCGCAGCGCGTCTCGGTAATGAAGTTGCAAATCGAAGCAAGCTCAAGCAGAAAAACAAGCACGATCCAACCGAGAGCTCGAAAGACTGCGACAGCCGGGACGCCGGAAAAAACTAAGTTTTTGCACACACATTCTCTCTCTCTCTCGCTCTCTCTCTCTCCTTCTCTCACCCTCTCGCGCGGACCACTCTCAACGCAGACAACACTGGCAGTGAGACACTCTGCCCCACTTTGCATAGGCTCTTCCTTAAATGTCCCAGTAGTAATTTCGGTGCGGTTTTCGCGGAAGCAACGGGGATCTTTCAAGGAAAGGGAATTGCCAAGTGCGAAACTTCTCAAGCCCATATTAAAAGTTGCAGTGATTTCCATGGCATTCAATTGAGTCAACAGAATGTACTTACGAGTCTAGATTGAACGGGTTTAACTATTTCGTTGATCGAAGCGACTGTTATCCGAGGGGCGTTCGGATCAACTGAGTTAATGAACACAGTAATAGCATCGAGCGCGGCTAAGGCCAATGCCGCGGATGCCGTGCTCCTGCGATACTGTAAGCTTGACACAACGCTATTTAAATGAACGGCAGCCGGTGCACTAATAATCTCGTTAACGGGCCACGTACTCTCGACAAAGCGATACATAATCTATCACGTCGCGTACTCACTCGACTGCTGCCCTTTTCCTCGCGAGTAAGAACTTTTTCATCGTACATCACTGGTCCGTTATTAACGCCACTCTCCTGCCGGTGACATACGTTCCCCTTCTTTGTTTTTCCCGGGCAGCATTTCAACAGGGTAGAGGAGTGAACTCGAGACATTTAGCTTGCAAAGAGCGGGACGCGCGCCAGTTAATTGCCAGGGCAACAACACTGCGAATATGTGTCACCGGGAGGACTCGCGCGCGAGCGCACAGCTTGCTCTTTCCAAACACTGCCACGGAACTTGCTTCTACTTCTGGCCGAGTTTGGAGAACTCGGGACCAGAGTAACGGATGTTGGAGGGGGCGACCCTGTCGTCGCAGGATGAAATTGAAAATAAATGTAAACGCGCTCTGCAACGCCCATTCATTCTCAGGCAAGGCCACAAATTCTCACGGCCTAGCACTAGCCTGACCGCTCCAATAAAACCACCGTGAAAAACTAAGATCCCTTTAGAACGGTGAGCCCGCTGAATCTTCGTCATCTCGTAATTTACTTTGGGATTAGTACGAATCTAAGTCGATTAGAAATGATTTTGGGAGTGCGCGCATGCGCTTACCAAATCGTAATATGTAGTATTTGCAGTGATGAAACAGCGAAGTTTGTCATGTCGTTGATTTTCAGAGACAACATAGGACACAACTCAGCTTCTCGCTGAACACTCTAATTCGAACGAAGTGCATGAAATTTTAGAGGCATCCGTACGAACAAAATCGGACTGCTAGCATGGCTAAGCGACAAGCACCTTTTAAATGTTAACTCCCATGCTTAACACACATTCCTGCTCGCACTTCCAAAGCTCGCGTTGAATCCATCCGGGTTTGAAATCTCGTCAATTTGCGACTAACAAATTCTTTCGACAATACGTCGACAGGACTATGGAACCGCGAATCTATGGGAAGAGAATCGATTTTCCCACTATATCCATACGATCTCTGCTTTTTCTTGTTTTTTTCAAGCGCCACAGAGACTTTTGACAGTGTTTGATGTAGCTAGAGCAGTTATCAAGCGAGTGCTTCACGCAGCGTATCTGTCAGATTGTCAATGGGAAATATTTGAACACGAGGGCCTCACGCTCGGACATCGTTATCTCATAAACGCAGATTGTTAAATCCATGCTTATGTAAAACTGAAACTATATCACTTGTTCTTCTGGAAGTAAAACATTTATTTCAGTTGTAAACGTCAACCATTTGTCACCACTTCTATCGGCTTACTATTAGTTCTTGCATATAAATAAAGTAAATCGCAGTCCATTGTTTCGCGGAAGAAAAGAAAGAAATGCTAAAAATGTAATGAAGTGATGATATCTCCGTATCGTATTACATATGTCAATTTCTTTCGATCGGGCAAAGACATAGTGCAGATATTCTCAAACGGGACGCTTCTCTGTGGAAGAGGTGGCCAGTGGAGCGATGCAGGAGGCCTCGCCTCTCTTTCGAAAGTGTTGCCGCCCTTTTACCAAGATGCACGGGCGATCGAGGCTGAACGGGGTGAACGGGGTGAACGGGGTGGCAGTATTCGAGGAGCGGAAAGCTAGCAAATTATTTCGTAGATCCGATCGAACTTTCAGGCTCGTCGGTATCGGCGACATTTCTCTTCCGGTACGTACGATCTGTCAAGAGGCGAATCGGCTCGTACGTTAGTTTCGGGCGTAATGGAGATAGGAAAAAGAAAGGTGATGGTCGCTGGTTTCATCCAGGCTTCCCCTTTTTCCCAGTTTCCGCGTCCCCGCCGTTCGTACAGTCTGGGAGAGAATCACAGCCTCTCTTTTTCTAGTTCCCCCCCCCCCCCCCTCTCTCTCTCTCTCTCTCACACACCCTCTCTCACGCTCGCTCGCTTTCTCACTTTCCGGGGGCATAGGACCTTGCAGCGTATCGGCGTTCCAATTAAGCCATGCCATCTATCTGCCATAGCTATTTCCGTAGCCGTGCCAGATAGCGCGTACTACCGATCGCATTCTCTATAGCCTCTTCTCCCGAAACGAATGCGTGGAAATACCGTCGACTATAATTCGCGCTACGGTGCGAATTATTAATCGTTATTAGCCATCTCCCTCTCTCTCTCTCGCCGCTTTTGATCGATAAAGCCTCAGCCTTGACAGTCGGAGTTCAGCCAATTACGCCTGGGTGTCCTTAATGGCGAAGAACACGCCATCGGTATGTACATTGCACATGCATACACACACACACACACACACACACACACACACACACACACACACACACACACACTTTGCTATACTCGACGTGCCGGAGGCGAGTACGATTTCCAGGCACATTTCAGGTTTTAAACGGGCCAACTTCCGAACAACTGAGATATCTTTGGCTCGGGTGCTCTATCTTTTAAAGTTCCCTCATTACCGAAGCCTCTAAAACTCCCGGCTGCTCGGCTAATCCCCAGCAAAGTAGAGTAAACATCACCACAGTGATGAAGAGTTTCACGGCGGTCGGTGAACGTAGAAGCAAGAAAAAAAAAATAGTGAATTACCCACCGGCACGCCGCCACCATATTTCAGCGAAGTGACCATCACAAATTTCTCCCGCTCCGGGTACTCAAGATCGCTACGTATTCTCGGATCGTCGATTCTTCTCATAACGCGCGACTGAAGAATTTCATTTACTAAATGTACAATACAAAAAGTTAGACAAGAAAATCTTCCTCTGAATGTGTATCGGATAATCCTCAAGATTAAGTTGGATGTTTAGTCATGATGGACAAACAATGAAATCGATAAAAAAACATCAGTAGTAAAGCTCGGGGCATCACGTTCGATTTACAGTGTGATTTACGGAAACTTGACTATGAGAATGCCATACTTAGGAACAATTGTTTGACTGGACAAAAGCATGCCTGCTTTTTTGGCAGCGATTCAAACAAGAACTGCGCACAATCGAACTGAATTATTAAGCGACAGGAAATCTGTATTGTATGTACGCCTAGTCGGAGTGCATAGCTGGTAGTTCACGCAGTAGCGAGCAGCCAACAGAATGGCTAGGAGCAGAGTGGCCCGCCCGTATGCAGCGATGCATCATGTTATTATCTGTCCACATACGGGAAAGTGAAAGCCCACGCGGAGCGTTCAGTGTTGAGTTTTTTCCTTGAACGGCGGGCACTGAATTAGCAAGGAG
Organism: Ectemnius continuus; assembly: GCA_910591665.1. NCBI lineage: Eukaryota > Metazoa > Arthropoda > Insecta > Hymenoptera > Crabronidae > Ectemnius > Ectemnius continuus. The sequence continues at coordinate 23,552,809 of OU342856.1, forward strand.
AAACATTCGATTCGCTTTGTCAGACACGTATAGCAGCCGAGCGTGCCAGATGGCACGGACCACCAATCCCAGCGGCCGCAAAACATCACTGGCACCCAATGCCAGCATTGATAAATGTGCTGCTGCTCGAATATGATTTAACGGGCAAAGAAATACATCGGCGCGCTAACTGCGGCCAAACAGTATCGACTGCTAAATGAATTCGCTGCACAATCTCGGGATTCGGGATACAGAACCTCCGCAACCACAAAGCTGACCCGGAGACTATAACTTGGGCTCTCTCGATCGGGCTGTGCTAGAATTTCTTTCCCAATAGTTCAAGGGTCAAGCTTGCCGTCTTGCTCTTGTTGGCATACCGATAACCGACTACTACGTATCTATTTTGTCTTTCGTGAAGATTATGGAAATTAGCCAGTTCTCCGAGAAATGTTAGTGCTAAGTTACAGGTCAGTACTTACGAAATTATAACTCATCTTGAATCAGTAGGTTTGTGCGATAGAAAACGAAATGACTCTTTATTAGCTGCTTATAAAAACCCCGAACAAAGTTGTGCTGACAAGTTATCAAACAGTGTTAAAGTCGACATAATACAGGAAGCGAAAGCTACATTTTACGTTTCTCATTTCCTTGTATTCGATAACCATTCGGTTCAATCTCCAGCTTACAGATGCATTGGCTTTTATGTATATAAAAAAAAAAAACAAGCGGCGACAGTTTCGTCAATTGGCCGGATGGCTTCACTCCTGACTCCGACGATATCGCGTAGTTAAAATTGCATGCTTCAACCCTCTAACCTATCACTCAAGTGTATCGTACCGCGCATACGTGATTTTACTAATGAACGGATGGACTGATGTAGAAGTGAAGGTTTGCCGGTAATTACGCAAAATCGTGGATTCATGCGAACGCGCAGGTCCTTCGCCGAGAGGAAGTTCAAAAGAATCGCGGTAGGCTCTCTCGTCTGTAAAGTAGGTCATGACTGATGGACAGACGGTATCTGCGCCTCCTCCCTATCTCTTTTCCTTCCACCCTCTCACTCTCTCGCTCGCTCGCTCGCTCGTCGTCGACGGATATATTCGAATCCGTGTCGGATAGGCATGCGGGCGCGCGGAAAGCAATCGTAATGCCCATCGACTTGGGCGAGAGTACAGGCTGATAAGGGAAAAGAAAAGACAGGAGAGAAGTGCAGGCGAAGCCGAAGCGAGCCTGGTTGGGATGGATCCGACTGATAAGTATAAGAAGAACGGAAGGAGAGTAAAATCAAGCAAGAAGGAAGATCAAGCAGCCTGGTCGGTTACCGCGAAGAGAGTGGTCGTAGGGGGCAGCTAGCCGTAGGAAAAATGAGACAGTCAGGAATAAGGAGGACGTGGCTCTGTTGCTGCTTCCACCAGTCCAGAGAAGATAACAGAAGCGCCACGACTTTCCCTTTGCCAGCAAACTGCACTGCTGGCACCGTCTGAGTGACACGATATTCAATCTTCGCCCTGGGAATTTTCATCCCTCTCTCTCTCCCTCTCCCTCTCCCTCTCTCACTTTGGTGATGCGCGGATGTGCCGGTGCATTATGTAAGCACCTCCTATACATCAAGGTGGAATGTATTCGTGATACGGACGGATACGCGCGGTGCTGGCGATACGCGCGAACGAAACCCCGCTAAATTGCCGGTCCCCGGTTATCAGTAAATTAGCATGGTGCCGGGGAATTATCGGTAAATTCAGGGTGATGCCAGCGGAACTCGGAGGCAAAACTCAATATACAATTAGCCCTACGACCAAAAACGATCGTGCTCCGATGCACGGCCCGAGAAGCCAGTGACAGTATTATTGGGAGGCGGGTGGTTATTGTGTCGCCGCACATTATTATTTCGGTGAGATTTATCACGTCCGTGCAAACGCGCGGCCAACATTCATGGGCTGGTGAAACATGACGTAGAATTGCGCCGCGATCGATGTGCTAGAGAATGGTATACATGCTCGCCTACCTGGAATCGTAGTATAATTGAGCTCTTCTATGAGCCCAAGCAGATAATCGCAGAAGCGGGGAAGGGAGCTGTCGACTTTTAACAAGACATACGTAATCTACATTATTCAAATGCAGAATGAAGCACGGAATGGGAAATGCACAATGAAAGTACATTAGCCGTAATGCCGATTTATCAGGGATAATTCGACTTCAACGACGGGGAAAGCAGCTTTCGTAAATTAAGCCAGCAGCTTACCCTCTTCCACCATCTCTATAATATCTATCTCTATCTCTCGCCCACTCACACAGCCACTTTTTCTTTGCCCCGTGTATTGCTATGCACGATCATCTTCTCGAGTAACTGCGCGAGGCTGGTGCTCGCGTTTCCGAGTTTTGCGGTTCAAGGATCCATAGTTCCCATTGGAAAGAAGCCGGCGCTACGCTCCTTTGGCCATGAGTGAGTGGGAGGTGGAACTCAGCCAGAGCCGAGTGAGCTCATCGTCCGTAGGAACGAGCCACTCTAAAATCCAATGGTCCAGGCTCTGCTGCCAAAACGCGAGTTTAGACCTAGCATTGCGCGTGCAAAGTTTTGCGAAAGAAGGCAGAAACTTCCATAATCCGGTGGATGCTCGTCGGCAGCAAAATGCATTTCGCCGGTAGGCGCGAGAGGCTTTAGCGGATAGTCCCGATCCTAGTTCCGCGATGCCTCATTCCTTATCCCGAGGGAGGACGGGGAAGGGCTGGCGGCAAACAGTGGCTGAAGGGTGGAGGATGAGAGGAGGGCCGGAGGAGGAGAACCAACAGAATGAGAGGCTAGTGTCCGCAAAAAGAAGGAAGCAGCATCGAGCAAACACGAATATCCCCGTGATAACCAAGTGCTCTGGCCACAGTTTCTCTATCCCGCTCCCCTGCACTCGGCCAATAAGCAGCCGCCTGGCCGGCCAATTCTCGCCCGTGCCTCGGCTAAATCGCCCTTGTTTCCCCTGGCTTCCTTTTACCCTCATGCACTCCTGGCGTCGAACTAAATATTCCACTCGGCAAACTTTTCTCAATTACGCCGGCTGCGAGTTTAGCGTGCCGCTGCGGCGGAGCATACGCGCTGCTGCTTCCGACTTGTTGTAAGTTCGATGTAGCCATAGTCTCGGGCACGGAAAGGGAGCGTATTAACTCGCGCCAATTCCGCTGCGAAGACGAACGCTCCTCGACTCTCTGCCCCTTCCCACTCCGCGCCGCGCCGCGCCGCGCCGCTCTTCACCCTCGCCCTATTACTCCACGGCGCGGCGGCGGCGGCGGCGCGGCACTGCGCGCTGAAATCGCGGTCGTGGCCGCATTAAATCCCGAAAATTATGGAAATAAGCTGCGTGCTTCTCGGCGTAAGTGCACGCGCGGCCCACCTCTTCTCGGGGAGAAAGAGCTCCTACTCAGAGGAGGCGCCACGCCGAGTTCCTTTTGGAGAAACGGAGTGGCGATGCAGCATTCCGCTCATTTTCAGAACTGCAACGTGAACTCACCTGCAACAGAAAGATAACGGGGAGGAATTAATTATGCGCCACCGCGTCAAAACCCGCACATCCTATCACCGGATTACCAAAATATTTGCTATTGATTCCCGTGATATTGCTCGAGCAGAGCAAAAATTAATCTACCCTCGGCAGGGTGCTTCGCCCAAAGAGGAGAGTGCGCCCGCTATCCTCCTACACCTCCAACTATCTATACATACATACATGTGTGTACGTATACGATTGCAATCGTTTGTATTTCAAAGCTTGCAACGCTTCACGGTTAAATAGACCAACAGTAACCATGCGGATCACCGCTACAATTCCAACTGCGTAATTTGTGCGAATGAATTGTACCAAAAAAACAATTAGTAACCGCAGGCAAAACGTAACAACGAGGTAAACACGGAATCAGCATTACGAATGTTGCTGTTGCGCCTATTGCAAAAATACAAAGAAGCAGTGCACTATTTTGAAAAGGGACCAAATTTAGTACTGTATTGAATCCTTGCGAACATCAATTAGAAGATACCCCTTCCTTTTGTTTATAAAGCATAAATCGTTTTAATAGGGACGGTAGTGAAGGTAAACAGGAATCGGTGAAGGCTTGACTGTACTCAACTTTATCGATCCGCCAGCTACCTGAGAACAATCGATATTTTCCAGATAACCAGAATCAATCTCGGCTAGCTCGCTCGTACTGATTAGTGTATTGATTTGTTTGAAAGCACTTCGCCGTAACAATAACATGGTATAGCAGTAGAATAGCAGTTGAATTACACTCCTCTCACGATTTCATTTGTATAGGATTAATTGTTCGATTCCTGTTACGCCAAGAGTTCAAGCACCAAGACAATTAATAGCAACATTTTTATTTCGTGCTTTCTGCAATATTGCGCTCATATTCTTTTTGCTTTTGACGTGTTAAACTGTTTCTTGCCGACGACAAAATTTATATCAATCGGAACTTAACAATTTATGCGTTGCCTCGAATAAAGATTTTTAAATCTGTGCTATGAAGATGTTTAGGGGTTCGAATACTTCTGTAAAACTATTCAATTATTATACAATTATGTATAATAATAGTGATGCTACGATCAAATTAAGAGCTTGTAAAAGATCGATAGATTCCTCGAAGTAATAATAAACTTTGAAGCGGGAAGTAGTTAGCTCTTAATAGTCGTCGATCTTCAATAGAAAACAAATACTTTCCGATTATTGATCATACTTTCAGCACAGTAATGCAGTAGTTACACCAGGATTATAAGGAGTTAATATCATCTGGATGTACTACATAGACTAAACGATGGTAGATGCAGCACTGTTTGATTAAGTCTCGTCTTTTCTGCTATTTATAGCCGTCCACTCACAAGCTGATAATAAGTGGGATAATATCAGAAGCAGGATAACTGTCAAATTTGACGATAAATTCAGAATTCTGGACAACGAGACCGAATTAATTCAATATTAATGAGAAACAGTCAACTGCAGCATGCGCACGTGTGATCTCGAACAACGGTCTTTTCAATGGCGTTCGTTCAGGATGGAGAATAGCATTGTTCCTGTAATACTGGGATATGAAGAATTAATTACCCTTGTTGTAATAATAATCGTTGCAGAGCTAGTAATAATATGAGCCATTGCCAGATGAGAGTTACATTCATGAGTTGATAGCGGCCCCGTCCGCACGGAATGGAGAGGCAATGTTTACATATGAAAGGGCCCACGAATGTCAATACGACAATTATTTTATACTTAAGCACTGTCAAATAATGCAGCCAACCAAAATTACCTGCCTCGTGCAAACGCGAACCCTTTTAGCCCTTCGGATGTTGAATAGGTTTGCTGAAATTTCTCTACCCTTTGGACGATCCATCACCAGCACATAACATTTCCACGGCACGACCGTAAACCAAAGTCAATTTTCAGCTGGTCAAGCATAATAAACGTTTCACTATTACATAATCATGTTTTTCAACCACGTCTCTCAAGCTCATAACACCGAACTGGTTAATAATGCAAATTTGATGGTGTGACTACAGTATGCTTCTACGGAAAATGCTTAATCAAATATTACAGATGAGATGCTTCCGGAAAGGCAGAACACTCAGACTGCTTGTGGAATTACGTCAAGTTCACTGTGCTGGAGTGCTGAACTTTCTAAGTAAAAGTGCGAACGAAGATTGTGGACGTCCACTTCGATAAATGTTAGAGGGTCAGTCGGGCAAAAATAAAAACACATATTCGACGATCAATTCATTAGGCAAGTGAAACCCGATGGAAGAAATCTCTCAAGTGACTGAATACATAAGAGATTAGTGGTATTCTAGTTCTGGTGATTGGTTAGCGGTGCTCATTCGCCTTTCGCCGAAATGAAATTGACCGAACATGGATTAGCTTGATTCTGTTAGACTCATACATATTTAGAAAGCCAATACTGTGAGCCGAAGGACAAGTCGAAACTTGTTGCCCAATGTATTCACGTGAAAGTGGCTGACACGCTCACTTCTTACACTAAGCCCTTATAAGAACATCATTTTCCGACCAAGTCTCTCCCCACCCCTTATTGTTAGACCTCCCCTTCCGCTATCCTTGGACGACCACACCAGATCACTCCACTTCTTCCTACAAGTATCGACACGTTGCCCAAATATGTCTACGAAAAATTCTAACCTTACATAAGAAATAAACTCACGCACTGAACGAAATTCTCAGTGTGCTCTTTTCATGGAATCATAGCACTTTTTCCAGTCTGATTTCTCGAACCACTAGTCGCTACAATTTAATAAAGGTATTTACAGTACAAACTGGGGGTTGCCAGATGTTTACATCTCGAATTTTCGAACTCGTCCGTGTCTAGCACAGTAAGTCGATTGAAAAATTGAGGGAACTTCTTTTGTCAGTATGTCTGGCATCGTCACACCTTCCAGCTCGGCTCCTTCTATCTTTGTTTATGTGTCACCTGTTCCTTCGACAATTCACTTTGGCATCTGCACTTTCTGACTCCTGCTTCGAGCAAGGAATCTATGACGGCTCTTCCGCAGAAGCGCGAGCATTTGCCCTTGAGAATAAGTAGACCTTGCTCTTCCTATACATAGAAATCACTGATGGATTGAGGCCACACGTCAAAGGACAGACGCTTAGACTTTATCATTTCCGATCGAAAGTAGATCAAATCCGTCTATATGACACGCCTCTGCGTAATAAATAGATCTGCCGCATTTTGATGGACGACGTCAAATTTCATCTTTCAACAATTTAATTGAGATTGCTGCGGAAAGTTTACTCTGCTTGCCATATTATGGATACGCATGTGTATTAACTCAAACATAAAATGATGTATCGTCAATAATATAAATTACAATATATGATAAATGCGGCAAACCTCGCATATCAATGTACATGGTGTCTTTCCTTTCAATGAACTGAACAATAATGAAGACAGGGATAGTCAAACAATCGGTTCGCCTTTGTTCCAATCCCGATCAATGACGATCAAATATATATGATTCTTACCAACTTCGAAAGGGTATCAAGGTACTCAATTCGACCATTATATTTTTTCGGCCTTTGGTTCTAATTAGTCGCAGAACGTTTTTATATGGGACAATTCGGACTGCTGGGCAACACAAAATTAATAACGCACGCGGCAGTCCCTATGGGCGGATTTATCTGATGCGTTCAAAGGAAGCAATTATTCAGCATGTACGATCATTTGTGGTGCACCGATCGCAATTGTTTAATGATCGTAACCGAGAGAGCAGCTAGATTCTTTTAAGCTTTAAATAATCCGCCCCTTCAATTTATACGTGCATGCCGCGTGTGCCACTAATTGCAAAGTGATCCGAATGTAACAAAAATCAGCCACAGTGGCCGATCAGTAGAATTTAAAATGCCGGAAATATTATTTGATGGCAATTTCAAGATTACTGGGAAATTCATCGGACTGACATTCTCATATCTAACTTCCCATGGCGCTTCTAATTAAATGAACGGCTAGAACAAAAGGGCGTTTAACGACAACATAATTCCTCAATATTGGAGCGCGGTATTTACGCTGGATGTCAGCGGAGCTCTTCTCTCTCTCTCTCTGCAGGCTGCATGTGATATTAGCCAACACAGCAAGCGGTGGCTGCGGCAATTATTTGCAGCATACAACCCAGGCTCCTTTATGCATGCTTATTATTATTACCGCTGGATCACGGTATTCGTGAGAACATGTCGGCACATGTCAATGTGTATTACAGCCACTTCCGCTACCAATTGGAATCGACATACCATCGATTTACGTTGCATAGTCGAATATGTTGGGTGCAAACGAGCTTGTAATCGCAGAAAAGTGTGCGCTATACACAACCGAAGCAATTCGCCTTGGATTACAAGGTGTTATTAACCCTTTGAGCGCAGAGTTGTCTGACGTTAAGTGTCCACCGTGGACTGCCCACTCTTTATAAAGAAACACCCTGTAAGCTACGTATTTTTTAGCGCATATATGCGTTCATAGCCTAAATTGAATGGTTATGGGATTACGTATATGTATATGCGTTGATGGCACTCAAAGGGTTAATGGGAGGGTGGTGGTAGGTGTCGAGCACCTCCAGAGCAAACATTCAGAGTATACGAATGGTTCTGGTGGCCGATGTATTTTATGAGAAGGTTGGGAGAAAGTACAGCAGAGACAGGAAGTCACGTCGCGCGAAATTAGAAGAACTCGACATAGTAGAGGGAACTGTTGGAGGAGGAGAAGGAGGAGGAGGGCGAAAAGTTGAAAACGGGCAGTGTTACAGGTTGTACGGAGGAATTAAGCGTTTGCTATTCAGGTTACAAGGCGTTGTAAGAATGAACGCGCTCGGAAAAGCTGCGAGCTTTCGCCCCACTCTTTCTCTAATGGTGTTCTGTTTCGCTGCGGCTCGCTCCTCCTCTCTCAAGTAAGTGCGCATAAAACGAACTTTATTTCACGGCTGGTGGTGACGTGACCGGCGCCCGGTGCCACGGCGCCCGGCGCCCGGCAGTGCGCGCTGGAATGAAATTCGTTTAATTTCAACTTATTATACTGAATGCATTTTCACCGGCCACGAGAGCGACTGGTGAATGCGGCCGCGCCAGCGCCCCAGTACCGAAATTGCGTGCGAGGACCGCAGCGCACGTGCGAGAACGTGTGCCCAATCTCGTTTTGCATGCGGCGGGAGAACGAACACTAGTCTGGATGGTGACGGTGCGCACACTTCTAGCCCGTAATTCCATGCATGGAAAGCACTCGAGGAAGTTACCAGCTCCGCTTAAGCTGAACCTTCGGCTATTTCAGTCGATGTCGCACCACGTAGCACCACCAATTCCACCAGATCGCGCACGCGCACGCGCCCCACCTCCTCACCCTCCTCCTCTCTCTCCTCGACATACACAAGAATTCGAGTAACAAAAAATAGGAAAGCGATATCTACTTTTCGACTGCGCATTGTGCGCGCGAACCGCCAAGGCAACGCCAGCCTTTACGGTGTTCACTAAACTCGCTTTCGCGTTAAATTGAACGTAAAATATTCCGAGCTTATATCGACTTTTATATTCATATAGAAATGTTGACAGGTGTATCATTGTTTGCCACTCTATTGCGTACCCAAACATTTTGGAATATTTCCATTGCACCGAGCAGCCACTGAGTTTAAACCACAAATGCCACTAGGTGAAACGCGAGAACTCGGTTACTGTCCATGGAATTGTTCGTTCCTATACATATACGTGCGTATCAAATTTCATATCTTCCACTCTTGATAGCCCCGCGTTCGACTACAACTTCTCCAAATCGTGAAACGCTGGAGAGAAAGTAACAAGATGCTCAAACTGTCGATTTCAACCTCTCGTCGGCTCTCATCACAACATCTTATATGTATTCGTACGGAAGAATTGTCTGAAAGTCTAAAATTTATTTGAAGGATCGTATATACGTTTCGAGGAAAGAATATCGAAACGTGATCTATTGAAAGAATGCGAGCATTCGAGGACTCGATGTATCTTGGAAACTATCGACGAACAGCATGCAGGGAAAAGCTGCAAATGGTCTGGTGGCCATAAGAAGCATCAAGAAATTGAACGAGCATTGAAAGAGTTGGCCGAGTACGTCCGCCAGAGCAGCAGAAGGTTCTTTTGTCGGCCATTAAACTTTTAATTTCTTGCGATCGCGCAATGAAACGCTAGGAATACGAACGGCCCTCCTTCGGGCGACCTGGCCTCCCTCCCTTTTCCTTACTTCGCTCTTTTATCCTAAAACGCTCAGCCTTCTTGTCTCGTGGAAAGACAGGCAAGAGAGCGATATTGCCGGAGAGAAATATTGCAGCTACAGCCACAGCGAAGCGGGCATCGCCTCGTTTTTGCAAATGAATCGAAGAACTGCCGGGAAGAAAATCGAGGCACGGAGGTATTGCCGCGAGCTGTTTCACAGAAAGAACGAGAGCAGCCGGGGCGCGCCGAGTTGCCGGGTAAAGACTGGATGCATTAAGGTTAACGAATCGGAAGCACGCACTAGGGAATTGTAGAAAGCTAAGAGAGAAATAGCGCGCGCGCCCGTGCTCTCCCTCTCTCGTCCCTTTTGCCAGATAAGAACAGCACAAGCTTCTCGCAAGCTTTATCACGCTTTCCTCTCGAAACGAGAGATTCGCGTCACCTCTAATGTCCTCCCAGCACATGTCGCCCAGTCTAGCACGATAACAGCTCGGCGACATTCGCCTTCGGGGAAGGGTGAGGGGTAGCTGCTGGATCTTGTGGCTACTGTTCCCACTATCTTGGCCGATCGCAGTACCGCGAGGAGAATACATAGGTGCGAAGCGGGCAAAAGAAGACGGAGCGTAATTCGGTGACGAGCATGGAGAATGGCGGGAGGGCGCGAGACGTGGAAACCATAGGGAAGCGACCGAGCGCGATGACACTAATTCGTTTTAAATTGCCGACAATTACCCAAGAACGAAATCCGTGGTTACGTGAAACGCTGAAGTAAGCGCGAGCTGCGCCGTTAACACTGTCTTCTCCCGCTATTTATTTCTAGTTTTATTCGGCCGTCGCGCGTCAGATCGTACATCATTCCGAGCGCTTCTTGCCCATTTCTTCTACGAAACCCTCATCCCCCAGCCTCCCACTTCCACGATCTACCTGAAGAGAGGAAAGAAATCTTCTTTTCAGACAGTGCTAAAGCGTCGGCAATTTAAAGCAGGCGCGCGAGCGAACGTTGCTCGCTGCAAACAATTAAAGGTGGAAATTCGCGGCGCGTCGGTGGGACACGTGCATTTAGCACTGCTCGCGGAAAGCGGTGTCGAGCCCGTATACAGCAAATTACAATTTAATTAGTGTGTAATTTCAGCCATTATCAAAGAAGCGCAAACCATTTCATTACCGGGATCCCGGCGGCCCGTACCGCCAACCCCAGCGCCTCTGATTCCCAGCAGCGTCCACTCCGACATGAGAGAAGTCACTCTCTCGCTTTCTCTCCCTCGGTCTTCTCAGTTCTTTTCGACATCGCCAGTCGGCAAGAGGAGCCCGCTCGAGAAAAAAGTATGCGGCGAGCACCTCAACATTCTTACAAGAAAGAATTACAAGCGGATGGTATTTGCCGTTCTTCAGTTTCAAAGACTCTTGCCAGATGAGCGAATGGACAATCGGCGCAAGCTGGATTGAAAAAGTTCGACAAGTGCTACCTGCGACAATTGCGAGAAAAATCATTCTGGAATTAACGGACTTTAGACTGGCGGGGAGTCTGAGGCGGGTAAGCGGGCGCAAATTAACCTCACTAGTTGGGCGCACGATTTCAAATAAGAGAGGCCCATTTGCCGGCTCCGAAGATGTAACAAGGGGGAAAAGAGAGGGACTTATTTCCCGATAATGGCCCCACCGCCCGCTAATGACACCCTCCGCGCGCCCCTCCAACAACGTGATGCTGAGCTGCGTTCGCCTGCAGGACAATTCACTCGATTCGACCAGATTCGCACTTCAATCTCGAACACATGGACGCTCCGAGTGGATGTTTGCGGTTATGTCGCCAGGCAAATGCTCCATCGCCAGCTGATTATCCCCTATCTCTCAATTGCTGGATCTGATTTGCTCGAAACGCGGCACGCTGCAAAATTAATTTCAGCCGGCTGATAGTGGTGGCGATGGCGATGGCGCTGCTGTGCTGCTGGTACGACTGGAGGTGGCGGTGCTACTAGCTCGGGCAATTGAATAAATTGCGAGACTAGTTGCGAGCATGGGAGGATGGCAGACGCGGAAAGCATAATTGAGTGCGGCGGGCGGTAGCAGCAGGCCCATTCACAGGGAATTATTGGTGCAGCGTTAACACTACTTCCTTGAATATCAGTGCTTTATACGGGATGCCAGGGGGAAACGAGTGGACAAGTATTTCTCAATGGTGGGCAAATGGACTCAGTTGCAAAGCAGCTGAAAGATATACATATATATATACTGGGTCGGATAATAGGGAGCGCGCGGTTCCTTGATCGCAAACGGAACCTATCGATTTCGACTGTTTGAATGAGAAACTCGATGGGAGGAGGAGATAGCTAGCTCGAATGCACAGCCCGACAAAGTTGAGCCGTAACTTTCTCGAAGCGCGTCTCGAGCTGTCTCGATTACGACGAGCGATGAGCGCGCGCGGATACTTCAGCATTCTATCTTACTCCACTGACAGCACCGCCGATCTTTGGACTAGCGGCTCGCACCATCGCCGTCGATCCCTCCAAACTACCCAGCGCGGCGCGCACCGATCAAACTTTACCTTCTCCCCGTCCTCTACCATACACCCCCCACACCACCTCGTCGCGCCATCTCACTCATTCTCGCTTTTCCCCGCCTAGTAGGGAGAAGGGTGGAATTTGCCGTTTGTACTTCCCTACTTGGCCGAACACACACCTCTGCTCGCATCAAAGATAGCGACAATCAAAGCGAACGAGATTGGACCGGCTTTCCTTCCTACGTTAAACAGCACCGGACATCCAAATCGAACTCGATTTTAGGCAGCTACCTCCGCTCGGAATATCAGCTTTCATTTTAGCAGAACGCAAGCAATCCTGCCGCTAGCTCACTCACAGTATTGCAAGCCTCATGTGAATTTGATTAATACGCACCGTTTGCAATAACTCGAGCAAACTAAGTGTCAAAGAAACTGTACTAAATGAAACTGTTATATCAATTTTGCGCCACAAAGCAGACTGACCCACAAAACATTGTAGAACAGTATCAATCGAATTGGTGAATCGAGTTTAACTGTCTTGGGATAATCAAGAAACCCAAATAAAAGGATAAGTATTAGTTTCATTAATCACTATACTTTTGGCAGTCTTAATTGCAAAGTTAAAAAGACTTCTTTAATTAAAGCATCATTTGTGCTGCGCAATATGAAACAACGATAACATCTTTGTGTTAGTTTTGCCAGCAACTGTACAATTTCAGACAGCAAGCGTGACATGATTTTCTGGTAACATTCGATAAAGCACTCTAGCACCTGCATGGGACAAGCATTGACGAAAAATTGCTCGATTGCGTGAACGCGTCTATCGTCTTTTTTTAGGACCGACTGAATTCATTCTCGGCAGGGACATTTTTCCAGAAAATTCACACAAGTGAAGAGAGAAAGCCACGCCAAGAGGCGGCAACACTTCAGCATCAAATATTTACCGAAATAACAAAGTAAAAGGGTGCCAGTGGAAGGGCGAAAATAGAGTTGGGATGAAAAAAAATATCGGACCACCAAGACCAAATTGGATTATATTGTCTGGGCCCGAATTAACTCTAAGGAAATTATATTTTCCGCTGGGGCAAATTTATAAATAGAAGGTTGTTGCACTTGTTACGTGACATAATTAGAGGGCCAGATAAGAGTGGTACAGCCAATGGGAGCGATATTGGCTTTTAATCGAGCACTATTTCCCCGGTTCGATGTTGACTGTGCTCGTTAATGAGCCTACGAGTTTAATTATTTGGTCAACCCGACACGAACCGAGAAAACAGATAAACGCAATGTATGACACATCCCTACCGTTGTAATTACTGTATTTACATCGATTCTCATTGCTTCTTTTTCCTGCCACAGTTGCCTGATTGAACGCGAAATGCTAAAGTGAAACGCAATTAACTGTCCGGTTTATTATCTCTAAATCAAATGAAATCACGGCTAAATTTCCGGCCATCCTTCTGTCATTTCATAAAGGTCCATTAATTACGAATAGATTTTGTTCATACAATTCCGATCTAAAATGCCAAATCAATGAAATTTCTCTTCCGACAGCCGCCCGTCGAGTTTCTTATGTGCGAGAAAAAAGAAACGCAATGAAGTGTGAAGAGGTTGGGTAGAATATGCATATGAGAGCACAGCGGACTAAATGCCGAAGCGATGAAAGCGGGAAACACAGACTTTCCTTGGCGAAACTGGGAGTACGTGGCTGGTGGAAATAAAAGATACGCCGAGAAGTATCGCGCGCCCGCTGAAAAGGTAAAGTAAAGTGAATAAATATGAACGGGTCTCCCTGTTAACATTGGCCAGTGCAGCAAATGTCTCGAGATGAAAATCCGAGCGTTTCCAGGTTCTATAAACTGAGCCGGTAAAACCGCAAGAATTATGCGAGTAAACGGTGCGGCCAGTAGCGAGGAAGTAAAGTGCGAGTATGAATGTAGCATAATACATACACAGGGAAAGGCAGTGGAACCACTGGCTGAATCAATAAAGCATTGTTATCCCGATCGCGTGTACGCGTGTGAGTGCGTGTGCGTGTGTATGGGAAGGCTCAGGCGCTTATGAAGTCCCGTAAAATGGGATTACTTGTTATTCATTGTCAGCGGCGAGGAAGAGTGTCAGGCGAGAATACATCCGCGCCCGTTAAGACCCTTTCTCTCCTATCATTCTCCTGGCTGTGCCGCGTTGCCCTTTTTTCGTCCGTCGCACAGTGTGACAGTAGCGCTCGCTCGCTTCAGCTGTGATACGAAAGCATTAAAAACTTTTATTCAACGTGTCATAAAAGTTGGCGCTACTGGTCACGCCAAGCGAGAAAGAGGATCCTCGTAGAGGAGGGATATGTGTTGGAGTAAGCGTGAACCGAAAGATAATGTTACCGGGAGCACAGAAGAGGAGTCAGCCCGCTCTTTTCACTCGTATGCATCCACGTACTACTCTGAGCAAAGTTCCATCGACGCGCACCAAGCACGGTAAACGAGGTACGCGGGGATGCCGACATTTCAGCAGATCGCCCGCCCTCTTACAGAAGGCCTTACATATTTCTATTCTTAGGAAGCGAGCAGGCGGGCCAAACGCTTTTTCAAGCTGATACACGGGATGAAGCCATGAGAATTACTCCATTTATCCTGTTGCCAGAGCCCACCAGCTTGTCCTCGGCTCCTCGGCTCTTCGGCTGGCAGGGAGAAACACTAGCGTGTCATACGGAGCGCATCCTATAAAAGATACTTTGAGCGCGCGAGAGTAACGAGCGCTCAACCGCCCAGTACGATGCATGCAGCGATGCAAACCTCGCCACGCCACCCCCTACACACCAAGATCTGCATTCTTCGTCTTGGATCGCCGAGCGTACGTGCGCCTTGCGTCCTTTGCGCCCCATTCACGAAAGCCGCATAAATTGCAAGCTGCGACGACTATCCGTACGCGTCGGGCGACGAGCACCCTGCCACAAATATGTGCCACAGGCATCCATCGGTCAGAAGAGAGTGCTGGCCGACGGATGCGCCTACCGAGCCGCCTCGATAAATTCTCCTACCATGCTTGACGAGTATACGCTCTGCTTCGAACCTTCCTGTCCTGTATAAGCCATGTTCTATCTATCGCTGCTTTACGAAATACCGACGCGAAAACGCTTCCTATAATAGTGAAATGCACGGCTATGCCTCGTTTCGACTGAGTGCATTCGTTGATACTCGTATTATCACATTTTGTCTGCTAATGCACTTTTTCTTCGACACTCATTTGAAAGCGAGTCATAACTAAAGGGTGTCCCTATAAAAACCCGCATTTTAAGTATGTTAAAAATCGCATCAGTTACTTTAAAATTTAGCGATAAGGGTTCATTTTAAGAGTTATTTTAACGCCATAAGCTTTGAAAGGTGACAATCTGTATACTAAATAGTAACATTTTTAAAATAAATAATGCGATTAATTGATTCGGATGTGCGTTATTTCTGTGACACCCTTCACATTTTAGCTTCCGTTCCACCGAATGAAGTTTTAATAAAAATTATCTTCTAACGAAAACAACAAACCTGGAGACAATATGCTTAATACATTAGAATAATTTGTCACTCGTATGTCACACGATAATTTAAATTCAGGTGTGCATAAATCGGATATACGCAGAATTTTACCGAATGCGGAAGAACTTCGATCCAGGCAAAGGTATTACCGCAATTACCTTGAGATAGAGTAATAATTGTCGTGTCCATACTAGGAAGGGACAAACCATTTTACACGACACTGACTCAACATAATTTCCGTAGTAGCGACGAAACATCATTGTTTTCAGAAATGTTGTAATTGCATTCCTATTATAGTTAGACTCTGGAAAGGACAGTATTGAAATTAGCATAGAATCGGTTTCCCCTAACAGAGGCGGATTAAGGAGTTCACACCATAATCATGGAAGAGCTTTCGACGTACGTAGGCGTACCAGTAATTCGAATGAATAGGGAGCGCAAGATGGTCGTATCTATCGCGTGGTTTGTCTGATCAGCAGGCGTTCGTTAACGAATACGCATCTGAGCATTGCTCCGGATGCAATTACCTGTGGAAATGCTCTTCGGCAATTGCAACCGAGTTCCAGCCAGTGATCAGTTTTCACACCAATTTCAGCTCTGCCGGGAGGACGGCGGTGTCTCGTGCTCGAGCCACTGAAAAACTTCGATTCAGCCGAGAATTCAAATTGCTCTTGCCGCGATCGGCGCCACCATCACCGACGCTCCATCAATTAAGATCTTAAGAGGCAGATTTATTGGAGTACAGGCGAAAACTTTTAACTCGCGTCGCTATCGCCGTATCTGCCGAATCCAGATCGGCTTTTTCCAGCACTCGACCAAAAATTAGCTGGTACGCGCTACCGCCTGCAAAACCAGGTCGAGTGGAGAAGGCGAGTCGATGTACCGGTACGTATCAGTCGATGATATTTCACCGTTCACAATTCATTTGGGAAAAAGTAGGCGACTGGTGCGACCAATGGTGATTGGATATTTCACAAACAGCTCGTTCACCCTCGCGGGAACGAACCGAACGCCGAAAACGAGCACGGTCCTTCAATTGCCAGCCAAACGCCGCTCCACGGAAATCCAAGCAAAAGGAAATCAAAGTGTGTTTCGAGGAAAAACTAAACCGCAGCATTCAATAGAAGCTGCTGAATACTTCGGAGCTCTCGAAATTCTCCGGACCGTTAGGGTATACGATAAGAGAAATATTGAAAACAATGTAGGCGGCAAGGCTAGGTATAATGCTAGCACCGAGCACACATCCTACAATATGAAAAGAGACTACGATAAAATTAATGCCGAAAACAATGTTGACTGGAAATGAACAACCAACTACAAGTTATCTTCCGATTATTGACAAAGAAAACGTTGTGCGCGCCTGGAAAGTTGATGCAGTCAGAGGACAAATGCCGCTAGCAGACGATGAATGAAACGATGTGTCCATTCTCACAAATTTATCTTTCCGCTTAAAGCTGAACGCTTAATATTAACGAGTTTTTTCAGAAATGAGTTTCATTTCTATACTTTCATTTCTATATGCAGATCAGGAAGAGGTAAAGAAGAGCTTATAGCGATTAAACGATGCATCAGTGAGGATGATACGATAAGGATAAACTGGAAGATCCAAACGCAAATTGCTATGATTCCTTTTCCTTGCGCGTAAGCATATAAAAACGTGTTATGGAAATTACAGTATTGTAGGGTAATGTTAGGAGGATTGAATAATTGGAGAAACGACCATATAAGGCACGGCGATTTATTCAAGTCTATGCCCTCTTTCACTGCCTGCGTTCGACTGCCTTTTTATCGGCCAGAGACACGTCGAAGGTGTTTCTTTAGTTTTGACCGGCTCGACCGTTACCGTCGTGGCGACAACAGTACGTCGGCCGCTCCGAACGCCGTCAAGGACGCATGTATGTCTGTACAACATCTCGTTTTCGCACCGCCTTACAGTATATCATCAACTGAAATGACGTCATATTCACTATACAAATAATAAGATTAGAAGTCAAATTACCATGCACTTAATTGTTCGATGAATTATTTTTACCAACAGTAAATATTAATAAGCTTGACGTAAAGCACCATAATGAGCATGTTCAGAATTCGTGATCTTATTTGTACTTGATTCAATCAATAGAAACGAACACACCAACTACAAGTGCCACAAATAGGAAGTGGAATTGGCCAGTTGTCTCTATCGTCTATCGCATTGTCGTTTTATCTTCGATTTCGAATTTTCTCGTGCAGGTTTTTGACCGTCGTTTACAACTCTAAACCGTGCATACCACCTGCGACGACCTCGTTCGCACAATTCGTTTCGTCGATCTGAACATGACGCGAAAACGTCTCTTCATCACGCACTTCCGATTACATTCAGCGGCTTTTAGCAAAACAGGACGCAGTGCACTATGTCGAGGGAAGAGCAGTGTTGCTGTCGTTCTTTCCCGTTTGGGATTGGCGGATATTCGCTTTGGATCACCGCTACGATTCACAGGTGAATCGGGTCTCTTTCTTTGTACAAGTGGTCAGTAGCCTGATGAAGAGATAAAAGGGAAGTGTAGCAGGTACGTTTTCGACTAACTTGGAATTCAATGATTTACTAGAGGAGAATAGATTCAGTGGGCGCCCTCGTCGCCACCATTGCCACAGGGTTGCGTTCTTCCTCCCTCTGCCCGCCCTCTTGTTATTATTGCTCCTTTCTCTCCGTGAATTCCTGGAGCCGACAGTACATGGCAAATGCGGATACGATTGCGAATCCCGCACGTGCTCGTTAGCCACGCAGCACTGCCGCGTTCCTGTCCACGTATCTATGTCTCCATCGGCTATCCACTATCTCCTATGACAATGCCGGCACTCCTCGTTTGAGACCCCTTTCCTCCCCAACTTTCGCCGCTCTTCTCTCACCTTCTTTTCTTCCTTTTTATTGGAAATCACATTCCTTTTGCCTCTCCACCATTCGTCCGTCATTCCCCGTGCCGACCACTCACGGCTTAATATCGCTATACTTTAATTATCTAGCCTCTATCTCCCGAAAATTGGTTTCATCGAACGAATTTTTTTCGCTGAAATTTTCAATCGCACGTCATCCTATAAAATTCGCTTTGCCGGCCGAATGTAATATAGGAGTGAGAGAACGCTACGCGTGTGAGGAAATAGAAATGAAGTGGGGGCAAAATTGTATGCAGAGCCCTGAAAGCCATGTGCTGCTGAAATGATGACTCAATTCGACGTTCAATAGACTAATACACAAAGGAGATTAAAATCCCAAGTGACAGGAAATGGAACTTCTCGAATCATTCCAAAGACTTAGTTGACCTACAACTCGCTACAATATGCATCAACGTTATTATGCTGGGAGATTTGCCTTTCGAGTTGTTTAAGCTGCTTTGGAAAGGAATTCGAATATTAAACCTAGATAGCCGAGAAATAGTATTAATAGTATACTTCGTACTGTATGTATGTATGTATAGACATAGACGTAAGTCCGTCATGACTAGACTGTGAATGAATTAACACTGAGCGAAGGTTCATTGATTATTTAGCAATCCTGAAGGAAGATGCGAATGGCAGGAGTGTGTGAGAAATGAGGGCATAATCTGAAAACGTGTGGGAAGGCAAGGAAGGACAAAGGGAAATACAAAACGCGCCATGTGGAGCGTTCGGTGTGCTCATTCGTTTATGCTAACTTTTGTACCTTCCTAGCCGGGTTCACAGGCTTCGCCCATGAAACGATAAAACAACACATTCTCCCTGGCAAGCTACCGAAAGCAGCGCACAAGCCAGATACAAAAAGATGGTATTACAAATTTCTGCTTTCTTTCAAGCGGTAGTCAGCCGTTTCCCCCAAAGCTCGCCGCTCAAATGAACCGGAAAAAGAGAGGTTCAGGCAGGAAAGAAAGCACGCGTTCGCGCTCGCGCTCGCGTTTTCAAGGGAACAAAATTGAAGAAAACGCCGGCTGCAAGAAAGCGTTGATGTGCCAGACACGAATGTATATTCGTAGCTTTTAATGAAATATTCCGATGCCATTGAAAGGTGTGTGTGTGTGTATCGCGGCAGTAATCAAGCGTGACTACTTGGTGACAAGTACGACAGCAAATGAAGCGTCAGTAATGAATGAGCTTCACATCTTACTAACGGCCCCGCGGCTACCGTTATTTATTCACAGTTGCGATTTTAATGAAAACGATCAATAAACCGGGAAAACGTCTGGAAGTAAATGGCGCTGAAATAATTAAAAGCCGTCTTTGTTTGCTGGAAGCACGGAGCCGATGATTACGCGACTGCGCGTTTCCTGAGGCCCTGCTCGATTGACTTTCTCGCAAGGAAAAGGCATTGTCCATTTGATACCGTAACATCCAAGACTGTAAAACATGTATTTGAGAGACTTCTTCCAGTAGAACTATCTATTCTAGTTTCTTGTTAATGAAGTGACTCGTTGAGCTCCTCCTTGAGAGAACAAGATAAAAACTCCTAAAGGATACTTGTTTTGTGACTTCTATAATGCAACTGTAGAGATTCTGCGATTCCAATAACGTTTAAATAATGTGACATACAGTGTACCCGCGAGCAGATTTTCATCTTTCAAACGCAAAACTTAGCGACGAATGCAATCGCCCGAAACGGAAATAGACATGTCTAGGAAATTAAAGAAAATTCGAGTTGCAAGAAGGTTTCCATTTCAAGCGGGAGATCTTCAGAGCTGCCACATTCAGAAGGCATCTTTAAAACAAACAAATTGAAATACGACTTGTACTGTTCTTCTTAGATGGAAGATTGTAAATCTAATATTATCACGGTGGCTTTGTTCCATTTGGTGCTCGAGAACCATATAAGCTGAGAGTGAGGGCACTTGGAACTTGCAAGCAGAGGAAAGGAAAGGCGTATCCCGTAAAACGGGGCAGTCAGCTGAAACACGCTTTTTGCTCGAATCCCTGTGGAACGTGCCGGACTCGAGAACTACCAAGCCAATTTCATAGTCCGCATCGCTCGGAAAGGCGATCGGGCAAACAACACAAAATAATTTCGAGGACCGACGTACCGTTAATCGGTTAACGGAACGGCTCTCTCGCGCTTCACTAAAATGGCACTGCGATAGCAATCCCAGCGGACGATTGATATTTTGTTGTAGCCAAATGACAGAAATCGACTTTCAGCCGGAAAAATTTCCACGGGCTAAAATTGATGAATCTACCGTTATAATTAGGTTAAACAAAGAAGAATTGCATTACGTCATCACATTATACTTCTTATCTTGCCAATCTACCGATTGCCGCTCGTAAATGTACTAAAACAATCTACGCATTCGCGACAGATGGTCGAACGCTACTGCACCGAATAAGCTAAACAAAAGCATATTAATTTCGATAAAATCGGCGATGTGAACAGTGCGATATGCGTAAACTGGAAGATTCCAATGCGTAAAGAGGCAGACGTGCTAGTGACTGAAATTCCTCTTAGCTACTATTAAGAACATAAGAGAGACTTCAAACGTTCGTTGAAATGGGACCTGCGAGTCATCCATAGAAATGCCAACGAATGATTGATATTCTATCGATCCGGAAAGATAGATGAACAACTTTTACCTGAAGAAATTGCTATCGAAAGTTTAATGGATCTGCCAATGTCACAGGGGGTTAAGCAAATACGAACTGACCCTCGTTCGATCTCTCTTTCCATCTCTTTCTATTTATTATCCCTCAAAATTTAGAATCAAGGTAGACCTTGAAAAGTGATTAAATACTTCATATCGGAGTGCGCGCCTTTTGCATGGTTTCGGAGCGCTTGAAAACTTGCCGAG
Organism: Ectemnius continuus; assembly: GCA_910591665.1. Lineage (NCBI taxonomy): Eukaryota > Metazoa > Arthropoda > Insecta > Hymenoptera > Crabronidae > Ectemnius > Ectemnius continuus. Next base: position 23,574,287 of record OU342856.1, read on the forward strand.
GTCGAATAACAGCTGAAATATGCAATAATCGTGCAGTCAGTGAAATATTTTAATTTCTTCGACGTTAATCAGGTGCACACGGTATAAAACTGAGATTAAATAATTATTGTCGCCGACAGGGTACCAAAGAATTGCATACAAGAGTTCGAAATGAAATATAGGTAGACCTATCTCTTTCGTAACCACGTTGACATACGTGTAACTGTTTCCGCCGCATTTCATCATTTAAATAATACGAGTCCGCCGCATTGTATTTTCAGTACTGTTGCCTGTCGGCGATCGCGAATTAAATATGAATACATTAATACGCTTATAATGTGAAAAGAGCGGAAGAAAGTTACAAAAGTAGTCAGGTTAAATGAGAAACGCATACGCGGCCTGCCAGATTTATTCTACCAACACGTGAATGATAAGCAAACTCAAAGTCCAACAATCCCAACTCATTTTGAAAACACAGGAATGATCGATCTAAGTAATCTTGTTTTCTTTCTTTCTAAGCATAACAGAACAGCTTCTAACATCGAAAATGACAAATGAACTGCCATGTAAAGGAAAATGTAACATATTATAAATATTAATTAGAATTACGTTTATGGATGACCTCCATGAAATTATAAAATACACAATAATGTATGATTTAAATGATTGCACTTCCCTGTATTTGTAGCTTCGATGAAAGCGTATTGTCAGTAGTTTGCAAGCACAGCTTTAGAAATATGTACCTGAATGACTTAACAGCCTGTTAATTCTTCAAAGAGAATTACCCAATTAGCCATCGGGAGTAAACCAGTGTCGGCAGTCGGCAGCACAATAAGGCGCATACTCACATCAATAGCAAATACTCTTCATTAAAATATCTATTTAATACTACTTCGGATATAGTACTCCCGGAAAACTCATCAGGCATTAAAGATACAGGATACTACAATAATAAACTATAATAATGTAATAATAACGACAATAATTCTCGAAAGGAAAATAAGCCAGGAAAAACGAATATCCGGTTATTTATGAAGCAGCATGTCGTCGCAATAAATCAACGAGATATCAAGAACTAATAAGCGCATGATATAACAAGTGCCAATGCTGACTCTATTATCATTCAAAAGTAAAGAGAGTTGGGATGGCTGAACTTCGGCGAGGCCAGGAAAATGTTTCGGCCTGGAATGCTTGCTGTGTATTGGAATATTGACGCGCATACCGGGTGAACTGGTATTTGCGCGAAGATAAAAGGCCTGCGTGCCGATAAAAGCGCCCTTTCTTCCAATTTCTGTTACTGGGAATTTCGATTTTATGGAAGGTGGGTGTGTATGTATGTTCGTGCACAAGAGTGAGGGAGAGAGAAAGAGCAGCTGTTGCCCTCGGCCACGTGGTACTGGGAACCTTAATTGGTGCGGCGGTCTGCCAATAATGAAGAAGCGCGCAACCACATTTTACACGTATTCGGTGTAGGATCGAACCGCGATCAATTTGGTAGTTTAGGGGCTCATCTCGCGGCAATGGCGGTGGTAGTGGCGGTGGCGGTGGTGTTGGTGTTGGTAGTGGCGTCGATCCACATAACGTCCTTGTAACGCTGGATCGTGGAAGCATTGGCAATTCTACGAGGACATGAATCGCCGCTTGTATTCGCCTTAGCACCAAATCGTCCCGCAGCAACGACAGATTTCGAAAATCGCCCAAGTTCTCACAAGCAACCGGACAGATATTGCCCATATCCGGGATCGATGTCCGCAGTCTCTCTGACTTAAGGATAGTTCCGCCGCTCTTGAGATTGTACTCGGCATCGGAGGAAACGACGATAAAGAATGAATAATCCCAAAATTCACAATGGACCAATTGGAAATTTTGATGTCGCAGTTATAGGCGAATCAGCACGACATTCGATGTGTGTAACCGACATAGTAGACTATTTTTGCGACTGACATACTTCGTCAACTAAGAACATTTACAGAGATAGTCCGCAGCTATAAAGAATATCATCCCTCTACGGGCTCGAGTAATAATTTATAGAAGAAGGTTCCGGGTATAAATGAGATCATGCAAAACATTATTAATTTTACAATAACTAAATGTGACTCAGATTATATTACAGCCATAAAATATGCTGTGATTGGCGAATGATTGGCGAAGCGTATGAATAGTTGTGGAAGCCGTCATTGCAAAAGCAGATCGAATGTAGAAGTAGAATGAAATTATTGGTAGGCGCCGATTCAGACCAATTATTTTATTTCAGTCGCCGATGGCTGTCCGCTCTCCCGCCGCCGGCAAATAACATTAATTACGGCGTTCGCGCGCGCATACTAGTTCACTGGACGCAATCAGTGTATTTTACAGAAATCCGCGATACGCGATTATCGGCTTCCGGAAATAGAATTTGCTCGGGAAACTCGTTTCAGTTTGACCGATAAGATTAGCACACGACGTCGACACACTGTGCTGTACTGACAAGCGATCATTAAGTGTCATTACCGTCTACTGAGATTTAAATCGATTTATTATACATAGCAAGTACTTGAGAGTTCCGCGAGTCAAATCCCACTATGTACTTGTTTCACTCTGAAACTTTGCTACCTTCCGCTTCTACGAATATTTACACAGTGTCAACTTGTATATGCTTGTTTATCTTACCATGCTACCAATTTATGCAAATTTGTTTAATAAACTTAAATTTTCTAGTTGTTTTGTCCGTGAATTCTTGCGAGACATCTTATTGCGAATAAGGACAGATTTCAATGCGAACGCAGCCTTTGTACGTATCATAATACATCGATATTGAGGAGTAACAAAGAGATAAATTATTATTCGCGTGGATTCTGTTGAAAAGCTGACAGTTAACGAAGATCTCCTACAGTGCATCGTATACATAGTTGACTATTACCGTTATAGTACACGAATAGTCACGACTCGTCACGACTTTCTCTCCGATTACGTGCGTGTGGACTGCATGTACGCGGATGAAGATAAAAGTGCCTCTGTGGAAAGTGAAAAGGTACGCACGCTTTGTAAGATTATGTATTCAAGATAGCTCGCGACTTGCAATTTCAATGGCTTGGTTCTGTCGACTGGGGATTGCTAATTCAAAGACAGAAAATACATCCTTCTAGCAAACGAAACATCCACAACCTTTTGAGATTGGTGGATACTTGAACATTTTTGGCGTTGCAAGTTTAATTAACGATACTTGACGATACTTGAATGCTAAAAAACATTAAGCAGCTGTTCAGTGTCGCATTATGTAAACAGTGTAGATAAATTAACATAATATCATTAGGAAATAACATGCGTCTCAATCAAATCATTATTAAATAAAAGATTTATAGTTTATAACAAATGTTCGCCATATTTTCAAAGCAGGCACATCAACACCTTTATAGATTACAGAATAATACTTCAAGCGAAACTCGATTTCTCGTTAAGAAAAATTTCTCTGCGGTGCATTAAAAGGCCACGGCGATGAAAGCGCTGCGTATCTCGGAAAAAGTCTAAGAAAGTACATCAAAGGAAAAGAATGGTTTACTCTCAAAAGCGAGGCTGAAAGGAAAGCCAACAGCTTTGGGTGTTGTTTTGACAGAATCACTGATATCGCCAAGCAGAATAACAGATTGACGTGCAGCTGGCCGGTTACTGACACGGGAAGAAGGTGTAGAAGTCGAGAGAGAAGAACCGAGAGGGAAGCAAAAGAGGAATAAGAGAGAGAGAGGTGGGGGAGGGCTATGACGAGAGAGTAAGCGAGCGTTGGTGATGGGGCGAGGGAGATCAAGGGGGTCGCGTGTTGTAATTACGACTGAATGCATTTCAAATACAGTATTAAATTGGCGCTGGCCCGAATGAAACTTTATCGTAATATTGACACATTATCGTCTCGCTGAAAGTAATGGACGGGCCGACTAATTGCACATTATAAAGCATCCGTCTATTTCGTTGAAAATAATTACGGCATTATTGGAGCATTCTCATTCAGCCACTTGCAGTTGGTCAGATGGAATTACGTAAAACATACAGACCGGCGCGAAACGATAATTGAATTACACGGAGAATACATCGCTACCCACGGATTAATCCGACGAATTAGCAGTGAGTGATCAACATTGGACATAACAGGAGCGTTACTGTTGGTCAGTTCCGTTTCATACAGACTCGCTGACATTTGCATCTTTGGTGAACCGTAACAAATGCAATATGCTGCGGTTGTCAGTCTTTGATTGCCACCTTTGAGTGTCCCGATGTTGAAGTTTATAATGAATTCATAATAAATTCAAAGCTGTGTGCTCTAGTTTTTTCGGAAACTTAAGTTCTACCTGTTGGGACTTATTCCTCCTCGACTTCTAATAAATTCATGGGATGGATCTTCACTTTTGTAAGTGGGATCGCTCGCTTTTCACTACTTCTTATTACCGAGTCTTTGCGATCAAGCATTAATACAATACTACCATGCAAATGCACCAGTAACTGGCATTAATAAGTATGCTTTGGAAAAAGCTTTGGTACACAGAATCGAGGACGAACGGTATCCCGATAGCAGCGATGGTAGATCGGGGATAACGGTGCACTCGTCGCAATGAGATAGGGGAGCCCGAGCCGAATTCCTTTCAGAGACAAGAGGATTAATTTAATACGGTAATCAAAGCCCACGCTCGAATCCTGTATAAGCTGAGACTCGATCGATGCTCTAATATACGAGGACGGGACGTGGTTAGAAAGACTTCGAACGGGGAAAAAGAGAACGTGCTCTCTTTATCATCATCCTGCTTTCCCTCTCGCACGGTTATCACGTACGATATTACACGAGGTGAGGAGAAGAGAGCTCGCTGATGCTAAAGGAGGATGAGCGGGAGGATGAGGAGGAGAAGGAGAAGGAGGTGGGAAAAAAGCAAGTAGTAAGTTGAAGAGCGGATGACAAAGAGAGAAAGGGAGGAAAGGAAGGCAGACGTAGGCCATATCAATTTCCATGAAAGTGTCAGCCTCGTGGCCGACGGTCCTCGGGCGTCGCGCAACTTGATCGTAAATTCGAGAGAGTGCCGTTTTTCCAGGACAAAGTGGGGCCGGCGAAGACGACCGACTATCCGCGCCTGTAACGAAGTTCCACTTTCTTTCGGCTGCCGTGGCATCGGCGGCCCTCCCGACATCCGATCCTAGATCCTATCCGTCCTATTCTAGCACGCTTCCGTCGATGCCATTATTCTGCCAGGACAACGAACTTCACCTGGGGGAGGGAGTTGGGGGAGGGCTTACCTCGGCAGAAAGTGCCGCGAAAAATAACGTACACGTCGTGTGCTCCCGTCGCACTGACTCATCGCATTTTTACGATTTGCTCGTCGCGCACTGACGACCGAATTTCTGCTGCCGGGCGAGACCGATCGAGGAAGCGAGCAAGGAAGCGAGCGAGCGAGCGAGCCAGCCAGCCAGCCAGCCAGCTTCGAAGGGCAGATGCATTCATTGCTCCCGATATTCCGACTCTATCTTGGCACGATCTCTATCGGAAAAAACCGACAAGTTTCTTGACTGCCGTCGCCGCAGCTGCCCAGGAATTCCACGAGATAGGATCTGCAGATTCGGCGGTATTTCCTTCTCCATCGCTCGGCAGCGATCCCTCAAAGCCCTTCGCCGCCCTGTCTTCCGACATTCCGTATCACTCCTACATATGCTCAAGTATCTAAGTACACCCCCTGTAGGCCGATGACCTTGTGTGTTCTCTCTCTCCTCCCAACAAACCCACCGTAGCAATTAGTGTCCAGGCTTTGTTGAACTCAAACATAAGAGACAATCGTTCCAAATCACTATACGCGCTATAATTAGCTCGACCGGAGTATAATAGACAAAACGAGCTATTGTGGCAATTTCGGTTCTGAGTGGCAACGGCCTGAAAACAGATAGGCGCGGTAGTAGGTAGAGTGGTACTTTTGACAATATATGTATAGTCTTTGCATCCTTGCTTCCTTATCTGCTGCAAACGATCCTTGCAATGAATTCTGCATTCCGGCTGGCGGTGATGGCAGCGGCGATATGGAATCCTTTTTGTGTTCTTGCAAACCAATATTCTCCGTGCCGGCTTTCATCAGGCGCTCGCTTAAACGCGATCGCCCGTCAAGTATTAAACTGGGCATTCACCGTCATGATCGGCGCCCTTTCCATGCCAGCCGGCGCGGCGCTACTCAGCAGCGCCAGTTATCGAATTATTCCAGCGCATTATTGGCCGAATGCAGTGGCGCGTTTAAAAGCTAACCAATCGAGCGAAAGCCAGCGCGCTTGTCTGCCTGTTGCCGACAATCACTTCCATTATCTCGACAGATCCTGCTGTTCCAGCATTCCGTCAGTCAAATAACACAACCCCGCTTTGATAATGATATTAAAACTTGACTGGACGTTATTCAATTACGATTAATTACCAAATAATAGCCGACTTTCCGTAGCATGTAGCTCACCGGTAATCTGGCCTATACGTGAGCTTAATGTAAAGTGAGACATTGGGTCAGCGGCCGCCCTATGCGCCCTCCTACTCTCCTCCACGTTCACATCTAGCACACATACTGCCAAGCCGCCCGGAACTCTTTGGTTTTACGGATCTCTTTTTTCCCTGCAGGACATTCCCCATCCCAGCACTCGCATCGGAATCGTGCGAGAGAATGGCACGAGTGGTCGCCGCGTGTACGTACATATGCTCTTGCGGTGGTGCCGCAGGAACGTGCTCTCCTCCATCGGCTCCTATTCCTACCATATCGACTTTTCCACATCCGCTCAACCCCTCACCCAGCAGCCTTCAGCTTATCTCGGGGGAGACGAACGACTCTCATAGAAGAGGAACGTCTTGATTATATTTTCTCGCCTTCTACAACAGACCACAGCATCCCTGTCTCCTCAGCTTTCCTCCTGGAGACCCTTCCTGCACTCTTTCTCGCTCTCTCGAAAGGGTAAGTGAACGACAGGGAGTGAAAGGAGAGGGAGAAGACGGAGGTGCACAACAGTTTTCCATTCGTTTCTAGAAGCAATACCGTGCACTGCACGTACACACCATTGGATTTATTCGCAAGTCGCATGGTGTTCGGCTATGCAGCTAGGGTGCTAGGCTGTAGAATGCACATGCATGAGAGAGCCGGAAGAGACACGGAGATCGGAGGAGCGATGGACCAGAGGTGCGCACCACGCTCTACCTACCGTAGACAAGGATGTCAATGGAAATACCCATGATATTCGAGGCTTTTGTTACGTCTGACAGGTCGGGAGCGCGCGGAATTCCAGTTGCTTGTTTTATTCATTGGCGCGCTTAATAGGGTGATACACGTGACGGGAAGGCCAATAGCCCGTGTGAATCTCATCGATACCGAGGTGCCTGCTAAAGGATCATAATTTCCGCTCTCCCAAGTGCTAGCGCATCATTTCATCGTAGATAATACGCGAAGGAGAAAAAGTGCATCGAACGATTAACTCAGCTTCCTGGAGATATCTAGTCACACCGCAACAAAGGCAGATACGGCACGCGTACACCTCGATACATGAGAATCTAGTTGTCGTGTGCGTTTGTTTTTCTCGCAGTGTTCGCTAAAGGAAATTCTCCGGTTACACGCTTCAATCTCAACAATCCTCGCTCGTGCCTCGACCTCCATATGGGCCGACGGCAAAAAAGTCTCAAGCATTGTCGCGCAGGAAAAAGACCCAATGGAAAGAGGTGCGGGCAGAAAGAGAGGAAGGAGATAGCCGAAGCTTGAGCCCCACGACGACACTAGTTGGGTGAGGCGCAAAGTGTTGGATTTCGGTTTTACTCCCGAGTGGAAGAAGACAGAAGGGTCGAAAGGTAAAAGAAAGAATGACGGTGATTCTGCAAGCTGATAATATCGTGATACTGGCCGGCGAACCGGCGCACCGAAAAACTGCCCGGCGGCTTTTTGAGCAAGTCAACCAAGTAAATTGGTAAAACAAACGAAGGAGGTACTAATTTTTTGTACGAATCTCTATACCACTTTCCAGTACACGTGAAATGGTGGTATTAAGAAGACGAGGATAATCCTGGATCGTGTTTAAAGGTGCTCTTTAAATGTTTCTCTTGGTATACTCTGTGCACTCTTGTCCATATCTCTTTTTCTAACTTCTCTTTCCAATTACTCGATTTTGCTAATACTTCGAACTGCTCGAGTTTTCTGCCTCTTATTTTGAAGCGACTAATCGCAGGGGATGGCCGGTGGCGAGGGAGGGGGTGTAATCGAGAAATACAGTGGTCTCTAAAAAAATCCACTTTAATGGAGTAGAACGATGCTCGATCCAATCTCGGGGAGGTAAGCGACGCGTAGGTGCACTCACACTCGAGTCCTCTCGATCGGGGTCGTGCGATATGCACGAAACTGACGAGTCACGGCATCCCCCTAAAACTTCGAGGCCCTCGTGCTCCGAGCACACCAATTTTCGATGCTGCCAATCGCCCGAAGTAGCGAACTTCGCAAACACCAATATTCCACTTGGAAAAACAGCTGGTAGAATACACTATTCAGGAATTTTTCTAATCCAGATACAGATAGTATGCATATGCGCTATATACACGATGCGACGCGACGCGACGCGCGTATATCCCAGTGTGTTTTTGCTGGTCTCAAAGCCGGCCAATTTCGAGACAGCCCGCCGGAGACCTGTGGCTTTGTTGGCTAATACGATCTTCTTCGCACGGGCCATTCCCCTACCTACGTCAACTTGGCTGATACATTTTTAAAGATCTCTCGGATGCGGCATGTCCCACTTTCCCCACTGAAACAAAAGCTCCTCACTCTGATTGTTCAGCGTTTCGCTCTCCCTTCACTATTTGACGTTAAGCGCAGTTTGTACAAGAAATTCGTAATTTCGTACTAACTAGTTAATGCCCCCTCGTGTCAATTGTTAATTCCCGCCATAATTTGGACAATGTCGACATAAAAGAATCTGTTTATACACCAATGTTTGTGGTATTTGGAGAGTCATTTAGTACTAATTGCAACTATGAAAACAGTTAAGTTTATTTCCCAACCTTGGTGCTAATGTTGGAGGCTAATATTCAAGAATAGCGCTTGATACTTTTAACTTAGCTATCTGTGGTATTGCTCTAGAAACTAATACTGCTAAGTACAATTACAATCCCGCGTAGAATGCGCGATATAACGGCAGATGCCCCAAAATATGTAGCGATCACTGTTCACCGGGGTAGGATAGACAGTAAACGTTTACTTTTCCTGAAATAGACATAGAGTTCCTACAGGAAGTCTCGGAATTCCTGTGCACATACTAAACGCGGCCGAGTAAACTGTCGCCCTCCGCGAATAAACAAGCAAGCATTCCATTGTTCCTAAAGGATGATAATTGCATCGAGTATGGGAGGATGAGTGTCAGCCGACAGACTACTTCCAGGATTCCAGGTCGTGGATATGACAAATACATGTACATACTGTGAAAGACACACAAGGACCAAATAATGATGAAATAGGTTTGGTAGAATCTAATTCAATAAGAAATATTTACGTTGCATATTTTGTCTAGAAATAAAAGTGATCTGAAAATGAAGGAAGAGCACAAAATGCTGTCCTTCGCCTTGGGCTTGTGTGCGCGCGCACTCCTGACGACAGCTTCAATTGGATTAATCTCGATCTAATTACATGAGAGCAGACCGAAGACCGTATCGTCCAGCGTTTCTCTCCCTCTGGATATCCTTCGAGTAATATCTCTCGAGCGGCTAACCTCTCGACGCCGCGCCGCGGAGGCTTCCAACCCCAGAAGAAGACTTTCTCAATCGCGTGCCGACGCTTGCAAAAATGACTTTAGTTAGGAGACTTGCTAAAATTTCATTTTAACATTTTTAGTACACAGTCTGCGTATTTATTCGCGAAGAAAAGCACTCTTCTTAAGCATCGAAATTATACGAATTTGAACAATGTTACAACAAAAGAAATGGCATTTGATAATTGATTTCTTCTGCATATACATATAATCATACATATATGTAGATGCTGGAAACGATAGAAGGAATGGTGATTTGACAGAATACGGTTTCGATGTATTCTATAAGCGTTCACGCAACCAACACAACGACACTACGACTCATTCGCAACACTACACTCTGTACAACTCTATTTTCTACCAACTCTCATCTCAACTCGCACGTTCTGTCCCTTCAACACTCCTCTCGACTCTGCCCCTCGACGCGCTACGACTCCCACTGCCCATCTCTCTCTTTCTCTCTTCATCTGAAACAAGCGATAAGCGCTTCCACGCTTTGTCCACTCAGCATACGCAACGCACTCATTCCTATACGGATAGCCTAAAATCGCATCCTACATAATATACATATACTGTACAGATTCCTTAAAAATTCCAATAAAAGAACAAGGAGCCTAACAGCCATTTTAAATGACCCCATTTACATGTTTCATCCCAATTGCTGGTAGACTCAAGAAAGTGACTCCCTAGTTTACAAACCATTAATTGCCACAGCATTCACACCCATCTCAAATCATGAGACTATTTCTTAGATTTTCCGGTAAAATTCCAATTGAAAGTGAAGTAGCCGGGATGCAAAGTGGAAAGGGTGTGGCAGACAAGCCAGGAGTTACCTTTCGCTGTAGCTCTTGGAACGTAGCAGGGATCTCTTTTTCAACGGGCGAGCATTTGGGCAGATTTTGACCGGTTCAATCAATCATCGCACGAGAAGGAGAGGCAAGTATGGGATGAACGTTTCTCTCATTACGGGACGGCGCGGCGGGTGCGAGAGCTTCGGTAGCTGGGGATGAACGTTCCTCGGCAACGGTGCATTGCATGCGCACATTGGGAAATAAAAAATTTACCAGCTCCAGCTGAGTGCGCGCGATTGTAATCGTTGAATGGGGGGCGCGGAGGGAGAGGGTGAGCGGGGAGAGGGTGAAGGCTAGGCGAACGTATTACGATTTATCGACTGGCATTCCCGCGCATCTGTGTCCAGCATAGGTGCGGCTTGATTAAAGGGCATTCATCCCTCTTGTTCCCTTTGGACGTGCATATTCCAACAAGATGCACGCGGCCAAATCCAGCTGAGTATAGCGCCACGCTCACATTTACACTTTCCAGGCTCAAAATCGCGCAGGCATTATTACCACGACGACGATTGACTTAATAGTCGTCTCGTAGTACTATGAAACAACGCATATCGTCGTTAATATCGGACTAAGCATGTGGCTAGTAATAAACGCTTCTTACTCCATGAAATAATCAGCGCCGTAAATATGCACGTCGGGCATTTAATTGCGCCCGTAGAATGTGAAATTAATTCATAAACCCCTTTAAATTCAATCATTCAGCTTGAATGACACAGTAATAATTACGGACTAATGTAGTCTAAGTGTATTCCCACTTACGTATTCAGGGGATGGCATCTGTGAATGCGGGCTGTGACACTTACCTGAAACAGTAATTATGCAATTAAATGTCTATTCAAAATATTCGCATGTGTTTAAATGTATAGACCGTCGAAATTGCAAGTAGCGCAAGTTCTATATCTATTCAGTTGAAACAATCATTAAAACTAATCAATCACATTGTGCTTCAGTTCTATTCGCGCGTACGTATACTTTTCATTTAATTCGCAAATGCACGATCGGATGACTGGTCGTTCGACTTAAAGGGCAAACTCATGAAGGCAACAAAACAAGCCCCAACAAGAACGCAGTTTCCCGGCAATTCTGAAAATCCTCCAACAGTATGCTGGGCGCTCAAGAAACAATGCAATGCCGGCGTATGAACAAAGGCATTCTCGGCCGGGTTCGATAATGTACGGCCAAAGTCACCCAAGTGGCACGTGTTTACTGTATATTAGACCGTGTCGGGCCGTACTTCTTCCTCCTCATAATTTATGTTGGGACGAATGCGCATCTAGCTCAGATGATGCGGCGCATATGAAAATTCCCTAGCAAAAGCAGCGAATTGTTGAGACGAAAAATTGGAAATTATTGAGCTCAGAATTTATAATGCGGTATAATCAAAATTCCTGGTCGATTAACGCAAAAATTATACAAATATTGGCTAACCAATAAACAGAGCTTATGGAAAGTAAAGCATATACACATATGTATGCGTACATAGTTTGTAGATGGTACGGTTAACCGCCTAACCCTTACACGCAAAATAATCAATCGAAATTGTGAGAAGAGAATATTAATGTGGCGGAGAGAGAAAGAAAAATGGCGATTATCCACTTGGATGAGTACAATCTCTCTTGGCAAGCGTGAAAATGCTTCACCTCTGAACCGTGTAGGCACTGTTGTCGAAATCTTCACAATTAAACCCCCCCATTCCTCCCTCACGCGCACTCGCCCGTTCAACAACTTCGATTGTTCATTCGCAAGACTGCTCTCCCGCGAATTCAGTGGAAAGAACAAATGTAAATACCACGAAAAAATATTTGAATAAATGTGCGCATAAATCCTCCCACCGAAATAAACATATTGGGATTTGATAAATGTAAGATTATGGAAGCATTAACGAAACGTTGTTAGCGATGCTCGTTCCGAACGCCGGAGATAAGCACAGCCCGGCGACAAGAAATCATGCAGTTCATCGAATTTATTTTAACAGTTTTACCGATTTTATGTAGGGAAATACGACGTACTTTATGTACATATAACTACATATTATAGTATTACATTCATTTTGAGATCCACAAGACTCGCATGTTCAAATATGAATTTTTTCTTGCGTGTTCGCTATAATGAAAGCTCGAGAAGAGCATCGCAGGCGTCTGATAATAAAGTAGTCTGGCGAGATGTATCTGGCGATACTGTCTCGCAAGGGAATAGAGAAGGCGGTGAGCAAAGGAGGGTCAGGTCAGGAGCAGGACGAGGAAAAGAACGAGAGGTAGGTCGGAATGTAAGAGGGCAGCAGGTTTGCACATACATAGATATTGTAGTATACATAGATAGAGGAAGGGAGGAGAGCGCATCGAGTAGAGGGCAAAGAAGATGCTCCTCCAAGAGGGGGAGGTGCGGGGTGGTGGCTCCTTTCGTTCCTGCGGGCGATATACATGGCACGATTGTAATTTCCCTTTCCCAACATTCCTCCCTTCCCCCAGGTGGTAGGTAACGCCTGTAGGTAAGCGTTATCGATCTCGCAAATAATAGCCGATATGTAGGAAGCGACACCGAGTGCCTCTCATAACGAGTCGAATTGGATGCGAGAGTGGGAGGAGGGCATATTCACATCCTGTCAGAAGACGGCAACTCGAAGGCAAAGGTTCGAGCGGTTGAGGCCCGCACTGTTTCCAGTCGCGAACGCAACTAGCATCCACGACATACGTGACCTGGTTGTCGGGCAACTTGGGAAGTTACGTATGCGCGCTCGTTCGCTCTCCTGGCACTTGTAGCCTCACGCCCGCCGATCGCGCCTCGTCTCTCGAGACTCCCTACCCTCCCACCATTTCTCGATCTTTGCCACTCCATCTCTACCAACGAGCCACCAGAGTTCAGACCGAGAGCCCTCCCCTCCCTCCTCTCTCCCTACTTCAACTCTCTCATAAACGCAAGGTAAATATACACACGCGCTATCAAAACCAGACCAGATCCTTGAGTTCCCGCTTATACGAATACTTGTATCCCTCAATCAGGATGCGAAAGCCAATCCCCTTTTTGACTCGACACATAAAAATGCAAATATTTGCGATACCCTAACGCGAAGATACAAGCGTCTGCTCCCTACTACCCTATTTCGGAGAGATGCTCGAACCAATCGCTCCTAATCCGCCTAAATGTTCCCAATTATAAAAGATTCATTCTAGTCCTGCTGCTCTCTAATATTTGATAGGTTGGTGCGTGCTCTACTGAATTGTTGGCTTTATCGCTAATGAGACACGCAAACGCGACAAGTGCAACCGTGAGACCGCTTGCGAGCGTTGCGCATGAATTACATTCGGTGTTAATTAACTATGCACAGCAAATGATTAATTTACAGACGGGAGTAGCACGCGGGAATATTGTAGTAAACTTCCGGTAATGAGGAACTTGAAGTTTCCTAATATATTTATGTCTAATTATATACAATAAATATCTGCGGTATAATACTCTGTTAAACGAGGCGGCGTTCTTTGGATGTATCGAATTTCGACTGGGAATAAATCTGTTTTTATCTGTCTCTTAAAGGAGATTTAAGCGTGGAGTTTCCCACTGGCAATCACCGGTGCAAAGAAGCCGAATCGTTCGTTGAGAGGAGATTTAGCATAGCTTGGCCGTGAAGTTCCGCAGGTTCCTTCAGCATTTCTCGACGTTCTTCCTCTCTCCCTCTCTCTTCTGGCCGCTTTGCCCTTTTTCTGATGTTCGTCGGGCCGAGCGCAGCTTCTCGCAAGTTTCGAGAACGCGGTGTAATGCAGTCATTTAAAGTGAAGCACGACGCGATAATACAACGCGATAGCTGGCATCTTCAGCGGGCGGTCCACCGCTTCCTGCGGGCAAACGCAATTTTCTTGGGGCAAGCCCATCCTCCCTCGGCAGGCCGCAGCCAGATAGATTCTTATCTCGCGCGAAACTTCCCTCGGCCCACAGCCTCCGCGTCCATTTCCGCCCTATCTTCCTCTCATCTACGCGCTAGCCGCACTTGGCCCTCTCCTGACTACTGGCCCTGGGACAATCACGAGAAATTAACATTCGTCCTGCGAGTACGGCCGGACTCGCCCTCGCGATAATTAGCTGTGAGCGTAACTTTTCAAGAAACAACTGAGTGTGATAATCGAAAGTCCAGCCGGAGACTCTTTAAGTGCTTTCACCACCTTGGTAGAGATGTTATTAGCCGGGTGTGCCTTCCAAGTTATCCGCGGTCACCGCGCACTGTAGCTTTCCTTCATAAACATACTTTCTATCAGCAAACTTTTGCTTTAATTAAAGAAGTCGGATAAGTACAAAACTACAAAATTCCCAGTTCGTCGCCAATTCAATACACCAGATATTTGTTTATCACAAATCTATCATCATCGACTTTACAGGGATTATTAACTCTGCAATGTTAAAATTAATGTTAATGTTGTTTGTTTACTATAAATAGTATAAATCATATCTTTTGTCAAGAAGGAAAGACATACATTATCGAGCATTTATCGAAAGGTGGCAACAAGAAATAGTTTAGACTGCTGATATGTGTTTTGTTAAGCCTAATAATATAATCCTAGTTCGCCGTGAAGACAGCCGCCGGCCAATTGCCGTTAGCAGGTGCAAATCTGCCACGCAGTTGCCTTACAAGATCCTAATAAAATTGCCAGCACAGAGCAGGAAAGTTTAGGTTGCCAGCGCTATATCCGTTTCGTGAAGTTTGTGCAATTAGGTGGAGTTTGCCGAGCGCGATGTATTCCGACAAAGGGCGATGATGGTTTTACCTATCGCGATATTATAAGCCTACGTGCACCGCGGGATCGAAAAAAACAGTCGCCTTGGAAACTTGGCTCGAGTACTTTCCGGTAGAGGAAGTCATATTGGTGCACACGCAACGCAAGTGTAGATGTAGATTTTCGGCTGTGGAAAGGACAGACTCCTAAACAAGCTTTTTGTTCCGACAGTCATCATAGCTGACCCAGAAACTGTAAATTCCATTTTGGATTCAGAAGCGTCGCAGAACTACCACGCTTCTCAGATGCTCGCCACACACGGGATTATAAACAAAGCTTGTCTAACTACAGAGCCCCACGGGAGCGAGAATTTCCACATACACATGGTCTGGTGCCATCCCTGGTGCCCATAATCAATAGGCCCTACCTGTTTTCTCACTTGGTTCGAGCTATACACAGCCAACTACCAATGACGCCACAAGGCAGGATTATCCGTTTTAGAGTAAGACATTGTTATCCAGTATATTGGGTGGAAACTCGCTGCCATGGAGATATTGAGCTGTCCCTCAAGGACCCTACTGCATAGCTATGCGGCCAATTGCCTCAATATTAGTGCGACTGCTAATGCCCAATAATTAGCAATAAAACGGTCCTCATCTTAGAACAATAACTCTGCATCCTGTATCGAACTCTGCTAGTAATAATCACTGATCTCCTTACACCGTACCATTTCCTGCGCCTTCCGGCAATAGTACTCGGCAAACAATTGAAAAGGGGACAAGTTCTACGCACATACATATACATAGGACAGAAAGTCTAGTTCATCGAGCGTCTTAACCTCAATTGCTCAATTGGAGACTGGCATGTACATTTATCAGGATGCGCAGCTTTGGAGAGTGATGGTGGTTTGCGGGAAAATAGAGTGGCAGATGGTTGAGTGGAGAGCATAATGTGGCGGTAGAGGGTCGTAGAGGTGGAAGTGGAAGCTGGGAGGGAGGACATGACGCTAGCCGCAACGATGAAATCCAACAACCAATTTTCATTTGGTCGCTCGCGGATCGGGCGGGTAAACGCGCATCGTGCCGTGCCGAGCCGAGCCGTGCTGCTGGAAATGCATTACAGGCCGGAAGCGAAGTGCAGTCGCCGCGGGCAATAATCCAGATCTGATTCGCGCGCGCAACCGTGTGTTGACCGGCATCCTCCGATTTGGTTGGCGCGCATTGTCGCGGCCCATGGATACGTTATTAGCACAGTCGAGTAGATCAGCCGCAGCTCCACGCACCCACATACACCAAGTAACATTAGTGAAAGAGGGTGCTGCCCTCTTCTGAACTGGTGAAAAAGCCACTGATGGTCCATGGCCGAGAGGACAACTATAGCAGCCAAGTGCCGGGCGTACGAAGAGCGATTTATCGGCTGGCATACTGAGACGGAAGGCGCGCAGATTGCCATTCCTCAAGAGCAAGGCGATATTGCTCTCGAGGCAATAGCGCCCGGCCCGGCAGGGCTTTCCCAATAGCCACGGCGACGACGGATTTGGAATGACTGGAATTTTCGCTTCCGTAATTGGGCTTGATTCCCTTTGATCTCCGGGCCCGGCTATTTCCACCGAATTTCTAGGATGCTGCCAACCGGGGCTAAGGTAAACCCAAAATATTTCCATTAGATGTCGATAGCAACTGGACCCGCTCCCGTCTCCACACATTTCTTTTGCCTAGGCTCAGCCAAGCAAAAAGATCTACGGCGGCGTTGAAAATGTTAGCCAGTGATGGAGGAAGTAATAGTCTGAGTGATCAGTAAATAAGTGCATAGAGGAAGGCATAGTTTGCTGCTATAATCGAGCGTATATGTATATGTATATGTATCTGTGCACTAGGAAACTGGATCGCCTCGGTAGAGAATCGGGACGGGGAAAGCTCTTCTCAAACATTATTTCACTTCCATACATATACATATGTGTAATGATGGATTGACCGATCCTCGCTACTTTCATTCCAATACCCAATGGAGAGCCGGAAGATCCGCCCAAATGAAGGGAATTATTTTACTATCGCAAGAAGTCTGCAATTCACATGTTTCACAGAGTCGTAAAACCACTTTCATGTCATTCGTCGTAACCATTCCAGTTTCAAACATTACCGAAGAACACTGTAGGTATCGCAGTACTTCTGTACCGTACACTCTACAATGTCGAGAAGGCCCTGAAATCTAACTGTCCCACCAAAGTATCTTTTAGAAAAGTAAGACCATGAATTGGGGAACACGCGGCACCGCTCCGAAGCACGTACCAAGGGAACTACATTCACTCCTGAACGATCATTCGATTTATCGTTGTATTCATTGGAGGAACGGTATCGTAAAAATAGATTTTACGTGCAATTACATGACTCGGCCGCGGCATAAAGCGTCGCTGTAGAGACAGTCAGTTCTTCAGCAGCGCTGTACGTCCACGTCGCGTCGCGCATGCGGGTGTGTATACATACAGCTAGAATATCGGGTTATGGTGGCGATGAAAAATTAGCCATAAACGGGGATCAGAGATCGGGCTGTTTGGCGAGATAAGTTCCCGCCGTCGTCGGTGGGAGGGTGGTTGGCGGGGGGTTGGAGGGGCCAGGGAGTTAACAGGGTAGGAGCGTGGCCGCTCGCGAGCATTTAACACGATGTATTCATCGATAATCCGAATGCCATAAAACAGGTAAAGCATGAGAGTATGGGGAAATGGGCCAGTTGCAAGAGCAGGAGTGGTGGGTGGTGGCGGGATGAGAGTCGGTCAGCAACGAGGAGGAAATCGGTAGCCGCCGATGGCCTCTCCCCCTCTGCTTCGAATTTACACGCACCCCGATATAATACCGGATCACGATGCCAGCGACGGCGATGCAGCACCGTTGAAAATCCACTAGGATCCCCTGGGCCGCTGCAGCCGCTACAGCCCCTGCCGACACCTATACTCGCCCAACCGAGCCTCGGGCTCGCCTGCTCAACCGAACGTGCTCCGATACTCGCGATGATAAGAATGAAAAATTCAGCGCAAACTCTAATGCGCACAGGATTCCTGTAACGGCATTCGCCATCGTCCCGGCTAATCCCCGGCCGCGGCTAATCTCGTTAATGATAAATTTATAGTACTACTGCAGCCGGGAATCCTCGGCGCGCCAGGATTTACGGCAGAGTTTCAGCCTGATCATTCATATCTTCTGCGGGCTTCTACGCTCAGCAAGAGATGAACTGATGGAAACTCCTGCTTTCCCGCGGACGCATTGCGTATGTATAAAGGATGATGATGAAAGCATTTCATAATGAATTGGCCACACGATTCCCATTATGACGAATGGAAAATGTGTGCTAGATGGGCCATTATCTCTTTTGCCGCGACTGAAGATTTAAATGAATTATGATATTAATTACATCATATTGAAAGGATCTTAAATAAAATGGCATTTGTTCATTTCGATTCCGCTACTAACTGAACAGTAAGCTGCAAAAGTGAACAGTTGAACGAACTTTCATGCACTTGGTCTATGTATACTCTTTCAAGTAAGACTACAAACTATACAATACATATGAAGGACCCTGTCAGTAGTCAACCTTAAACAGATTGTAACACACAATACATAAGGCTATTATTTTCGGTAGAAAAAACAGAAACACCGGGAAACGATTTTGTTAGACCAGTGGCAGTAGCAGCAGTAAAGCGCAAAAGAGATTACTGGAGCCCAGGAGATACGTGATGGGAGAAGCGATCTGTAACGAACAACAGTTCGCGCACGTTTGTCAGAGGAATGGACGAGCGTAGGTCGCGAATTTTCAAGCAAACGCAGTAAATGGCAGAGAGAATCAAGCGAGAATATAGGCGCAAAAGCCTTGGAAAAAGAGAGGCGAGCGGAGGGTTTACGGAGAGCTGTGATTGTATCAGGGCGGGAAACGTAATGGCCGCGCTCGATTGCCGGGAAATTGGTGGGGGCATGCGGTAAAAATTACGAAACTCGGGGAGTGCGTGCTGATAGCGCGCCAGCAGTAGATCGGCGGGGGCTCCGCACAGAATTAGATCGTGACAAGTTGTACTCGGCGGTCAAACATTTGAAGCGGCGCGGCGATTCGCCGAGGGCCGCAGGGCCAGCCGGCATGGGCTTTGGGAGGAAGGGGCTGCCCGCTAAAACGATATAAAAGCGACTGGTTGCCGATACAAGGTGAATTTGCATATATCTGTAAGCGAATGTGCGCGATTTTTAACGCTATTTTTTTGGCCCCAAACGCCCCCGGGAACAGGATTGACGAGACGGGAATTGTTCGAGGATTGACAAAAAAACGGGTTGGTGAGGGTTCGGGTGTACTGGAGGGAGGGGGGGCAAGGGTGTGTGCCAAACAGGGTGGCGTGCGGGCGTTCGTGCGTATAGGTATATGTAGATGCACACAGCGTCAAAAATTCCAGGCCAAATGTTTTCGCAATTGGAGGACAAAGACAGCGCGTGAATCGAAATCGATTACACGATGGGCGTTGCATGCAATCGCCACGTGCTATCGACGAGCGATTGCCTTGCTCCAAGGAAAACTATAAAAGGCTGTAGCCGGGTAAGCAGCCAAAAATTGCCCTTAGAGTTTTTTTAACGGCAATTTAAGGGGATGTTTGGACGATTAAAAGATAATTTTTCAGCAAGTTACAGCCTTGTTCATCCAAGGACATTCGAGAAAAAAAATGATGATTGAAAACTCGAAAAAAAAATATATCTCGCCATGAGAACATGCAATCGGCTTCGAAAAAACACCAAAATGTAGAGAATTTGAAGCACAATTAAAGAAAAAATAGTGTCATTTCCTCGCGCTCCGGATTCAATGATAAAAAAATGTTTTTTTGTTTTATTATTTTTTTTTACCGATACCGCTGCTTCGTACAATTACCAAACTTTTTTCCCTCTATCTTTAGACAGTCCCCTATCACCTCAATTTTTGTCAAAAGTCCCAGGAAGGTACGTCATAGTTAAAAAAAATAATATTTATTTGCTCATCCCATTTCTCGAATATTATATCATATACTATTACGAAACTTTTTTTCCTCTTTCTTTGTACAGTCCCCTATTACCTCCATTTATTTCACAATTTTCAAAAATGTACGCCATGGTTAAAAAATAATAATTACTAGTTTATTCGGTTTTTTTAATATCACACTAAATGCATTTGCGAAAATTATTTTCTGTATACTATTCCTGAACCTTATAATGACGTATTAATAAGATTTGCTGTAGCGATAAACAGTGCAATCGGTTTGGACGTTTTAAACGGACCGAAGCGCTCATGACGCTCGTGAGTATCTGAAGCAGATGATAGAAAACATGCGCGGGAGCGTCCGAGCGCTTGATGCACTGCTTGATGACATGCGTCTTAGTGGCGACATCTACTCCACTTAGTAGCGTCTCGGCGGCGTCCAGTGATATATATCCGATTTGTATTTACCATTGCTGTCTTACGTTCAGTTCATCATTGTACTGTACTGTTTGCAGCGTCTCAATAGTGTTTGCATAAGTTTTTCCTTAACTTTTGTTAAAACATGGATCCTGTCAAGACGGACAAGTGCGTGATTTGTGAAAGAAGTGTGAAGAAACTACGGGGAAGTAAGAAGAAAATAGACACAGTGGATGATGCTGAGATGTTTCAACAAATCTTTGGTAAAAATGTGTCTATAAATGATGTTATATGTGGATATTGTCGTGTTACCTCATACAAACGCTGCAAACAGTACAGTACAATGATGAACTGAACGTAAGACAGCAATGGTAAATACAAATCGGATATATATCACTGGACGCCGCCGAGACGCTACTAAGTGGAGTAGATGTCGCCACTAAGACGCATGTCATCAAGCAGTGCATCAAGCGCTCGGACGCTCCCGCGCATGTTTTCTATCATCTGCTTCAGATACTCACGAGCGTCATGAGCGCTTCGGTCCGTTTAAAACGTCCAAACCGATTGCACTGTTTATCGCTACAGCAAATCTTATTAATACGTCATTATAAGGTTCAGGAATAGTATACAGAAAATAATTTTCGCAAATGCATTTAGTGTGATATTAAAAAAACCGAATAAACTAGTAAGTATTATTTTTTAACCATGGCGTACATTTTTGAAAATTGTGAAATAAATGGAGGTAATAGGGGACTGTACAAAGAAAGAGGAAAAAAAGTTTCGTAATAGTATATGATATAATATTCGAGAAATGGGATGAGCAAATAAATATTATTTTTTTTAACTATGACGTACCTTCCTGGGACTTTTGACAAAAATTGAGGTGATAGGGGACTGTCTAAAGATAGAGGGAAAAAAGTTTGGTAATTGTACGAAGCAGCGGTATCGGTAAAAAAAAAATAATAAAACAAAAAAACATTTTTTTATCATTGAATCCGGAGCGCGAGGAAATGACACTATTTTTTCTTTAATTGTGCTTCAAATTCTCTACATTTTGGTGTTTTTTCGAAGCCGATTGCATGTTCTCATGGCGAGATATATTTTTTTTTCGAGTTTTCAATCATCATTTTTTTTCTCGAATGTCCTTGGATGAACAAGGCTGTAACTTGCTGAAAAATTATCTTTTAATCGTCCAAACATCCCCTTAAATTGCCGTTAAAAAAACTCTAAGGGCAATTTTTGGCTGCTTACCCGGCTACGGCCTTTCCCTCGACGGATAAACTTTAACAGAGCCAGACAGAACACCGAACGAATCAGTGGACACCCAATGGCACCTGAATACACAATAGAGAATTCTTGTCCAGTTTGTCGCCTCTCTGCACGATTCTGTTACCCGCCGAAACGATAATCGATAAGGAATTTTGTTGCAAGTATTCTGCGGAGAATGTGGCCGTTTCAAAACGCTTTGCGTACTAACAACAATATGAACGTCAACACAACCATTACCAAATGACGTGATACGATACACGCGCGTCAAAGGCACGTAAATTGCCGTATTCTCTATTCTTTCCTTCATTGCTCTCCCTCTCTCTCTGTCACTCTATCCCTTTAACCACTGACTAAAGGAGTGCCTCCCTCCTCGCCATTGTCTCTCTCGCTCCGTGCGCATTTCCCCCTATCCAGTTACGCCAAATCCGTATCATTAAAGTGCTCGCTTTCAATGAAGCAACGATTCACACGTGATAATGCACGTACTGCCCATTAATGCTTTTAACGAGACTTTTGTTATGCTAAGGCACCTGTACATCTATCTACATATACATACAGCCGCCGGCTGCAGAATGTCGGCTCATGCCTATCGTACACCATCCACCGACTGCCAGCTACTGTGCCCGCCCAATCCTATTCCCATAACATGAGTGACATGACTGTAATTAATTTCAGTTAATGTATATGCGTGCAAAAGCTTTGCCACTACGAATTTACCGCGCTTGCATACTCGTTAAAACACGTTCCCTCCTCTCTCACACATACACCCCTGCACTCTCTCTCTCTTTCATATTCGACGTCCACTCTCGTCATCCGTTGGTATACCAATCCAAAAAGAAATACGGGAAATTTGATCAGTCACAGCGATACGCCATTCGCGCATATTGATAGAAAACTCATTTTCAACTCGATCTGTTTGCAGTTCTGGTCGCTATTCCTGGATGGATCGAATTGCAACTGCTGAAATTAACTTTCACTCTTGATCAATCTGTGTACTTTGAAAATCGTATCGACACAGAACCGATTGAACACAGATTGGCCGCTGGGTAGCCTTACAAGCATCGATTGGAACAAGAAAAAAATCCAGCGAAAAAAATGCTGTTGCGTTGAATCGCGAGTCGCAAAATAGAGTGGAGTACGGATGAAGCCCGTAAACGAAGTAAATAAAATAATAGACAATACTATTCTAAATTCAAGGAAAAACAGTCTAGACTTGTTTAACCCAGTGAGGAAGGATGACACGCAGATGCAACTGGGGCACAGGTCAAAGAACGAAGATATGTACTTTTGTCAAAGAGCAGAAAAATAGTCGGGAAACCTTTATTTATTCTACATTATGTCTTAGTGAAAAGCGTAGAAATGGTGGTACATACGTTGAAGCAAGATGGAGGATGATCCCGTTATCAGGCAGATGGTGGTAAGAGGGCCAATATGGTGCTTAAATCTTAGCCGAGCATGGGGATTTCGCGTTGGCTACGAAGCCCCCCCACACATAGAGACTCGCGCACAAAGATGGGACGACCCGATCGGTGAAAAAATCCCCGGTGATTGGAAGCAGTTTGTTTCTAGACTGTCGCCCTGATCCCGAGCGGTCCTGGTGTTATCGTCGTACGTTCGTCTTCCTGAACGTCCGAAATCCCTCTCTCAAGAGAACGAGAGGCCTCGTTCACGCTAAAAGGATCGTCCCGCTCATTGCCGGCGTGGCTCTCTCCGCCGAGATAGATTAGATCGCAAATAAATTCGCATATTTTACTGATCGCCCCACTTCCACCTGCCTACCCACCCCTTCGCTCCTTCTCTCTCGCCCCTTCCTATTCTAACGCTCGCACTCGGTCTCGTGATTTTTTTTCATCCCCTTCGCTCCGCAATCGATTCTGCCGCGCGGACTATTCTGCTGATGGCAATGGACGTACTTCTCGCGTGTAGCTACTTTGCCTGCCAATCGACGAGTGCTGCAGTGGAAAGCACTTTTCATACGGGATTACAGTACCATTGATATTTTTTCATTTCAATCAGCCGGGCCCGCACTTTGCTTTTCGGGCGCTCAAATGCCTATATTGTGTGAACGATGCCGATAGAAACACCCAAATGCAACGCTACTAGAAAGTCTAGAAACAAGGCAATTCTAGAACTGCATGCACAGCGCACATGCATAATAGCGTAATGCGTAAATAGAATGCTTGAAATAGAAGACCATCAAATCATATTCCCAATTTCCAAAATAGAACTGACATACGCACATCATTGGATTCCACATTGGGCAAATTCCTTAGTTCATTTCGTATTAAAAGTTCTATCTTTTAATTATAAATTAAAGGTATCATTATCATTTCTATTAAAAGTATAACATTAATCGGTCGCCAGATTTAAACAGTGGCGCGTAATAAAGTATTTTTTTTAGGTTTTGCTCGTCTCCCAAAAACTCTTTCAAGACATTAGAAAGATTAGAAGAAAAGAGATTAGCGAGAAACAATGTCCCGTTTTTCATTGGATCTAAAAAAAAAACATGAGATTTCAAAAAGCGATTTGTTCCGGCAATGTGCGACAGGGACTTAGCAGTGGAGTTTTAAACAAGAGTAGAAATAGCGGGAAAAATAAGATTTCTGCACAGAGGATTATAATGATTCCTTAAGTATAATCCCTTACGTCTAGGAATGGCGTTCTCAAGGAAAGCGAAGCGCTAATTCCGTTATTAAACATTAACGTTATAGCAATATGATTGCGGTAGTGGATTATCGCTCGAGTATACTACAAATACATATACATATACGCGTACTGAACGCTGAGTGCGCTCGTGTTTCTATCAAGACCGCCATATTTTCACTTTTTAATATCGCGAAGTGTCGCAGCATGTGCTGTAAATAATAAGTATAATCGAGAAATATATGGAGAGAGGGAGAGAGAGAGGCGACAGTGGCGGAGGTTAAAATGCCGCAGGCTTCATTTATATTTTAACGATGCCGTCGGACCTCTTAGGCCGGGCATTAAAGTTCGCCAGGATATTATCCACTCGTCGTGAAAGCGCTCGTTGGGGAAGATTCAGGAAAGACGTCTTTGGTGGTAAAGGGATCACTCGGCCAAGTTTCGAGGACGGCGGAGGGCGAAGGGCGGACGAAGGGCGGGCGAAAGGTCTGCCGGCGGACACGGCATGAAGGGCTGCTTTCGATTAAACGGGTAATTAGAGGCGGAAGATGGATGGATATAATTCACCGCAGGACACGACCAATTTTCTTAGCACGAACCTTCCGTTCCAAGCATGCTAGATCGCGAGAACTTCAAAAGCAGGTTGGCCTCTGCCTCGCTCCTCCCCACTTTTTCGCACGCTCCACTCAACCAGATATGCATGACTCACGAACCTGTCACGAAAGAATCATCTTAATTGACATTAATTCAAGCGGAAAGCCTCAAAATTGTCTTCTTTCTCTTCAGAATATAATGGCAAACTGAAATAAGTTGGTAATGTTGGATCTCAATGGATCTAATGGGATTCAATGGGTTTGAACAAATAACACCCTTGCTCTCCCTCTATCTCGATTGCAACCTATTCGTCACATTGCCAAAAAATTGGTAATGAAGATCACGGAGAATGTTGAAATTAAATATGATTTCTTAGCTTCAGTGAAATAATAATGACACTTCTCTTTCTGATTATGCAACTTAACATAACATCCGATTACTCAAATTTGAGTAAAGCCTTTCACCCAATGAAGCGTGCGAGACATTGACCCTTTCATAAATAAGTCACAAATAAAACCGCACGTTAAAAACTAGTAAACTGTCTAAATTTACTTTGTATTCAATATAATAATAACTGCTTTAGGTGCTGCATAACTTATTCATAGTATGACAATCATTCAGTTCTAGCTGTAAGTGCTTGACGCGGTGAAAGAGAATATTATAAGATATTAGAATAATAAAGATGCTGAAAAGGGTAGCTGTTTTAAAACAGCTATTATTAGCATGCACTAGCATTCATCTCTCTCGCTCTAAATGTGCTGAGAGTACATCACTAAAGCGGATTTGGAATACTGATTAATCTTCCAGAGAATTGGTTGTACGTAATCTGCGCTAAAGCAGTCATCTAATTAGTGAGCGCTTTCGGACGGGAGAAGTTTTCGTGAGTTTAAGCGGCTTCCTCGTGTTCTTAATTTAGAGAGAAAAGTTCTAAGGTGAACTTCGCAGGGCCTTGCTACCTTGCTCTATTTCTATGTGTCATTGGCTTCAACAGTAGAATGCAAAAGAAAACATCATTGAAGTTACAAATAATTTTCGATCGATTTTTAGTTGCGATATTTATGTATAATAACGAACAACCTGGAATGCACGACACATTCCAATGTCAAGAAGGAACCTTCCGCAAAAGCACTCTCTCACTACTTGTTCTTTCCTAATAAATTCAGACGCAAAATTACCAAATCCTCTCAAACTATTAGCACTAAGGTAAAAGGAATTTAAATACTTTTCTCTTCCTACGGGAACCTAGCATTTAAGGAAGTAAAGTAAGTAAAGTAACTCGGCAACTTGAAACTCAAACACAAACTAGAAAATGTAAACCTAACACAACTATGACCTGCCTCTTTCTACAAAACTGTGTTCGCTCTTAGGAACGTGTTGTTGACGAAACCGAATTTCAAAAGTATCACGAAACACTCCTCGAGGCAACTGCACACATACATCAAACATCCTCCTCCACCTCTTCATTCAAGGCGAATGAAACGCACGCGAGAGAAGCGCGAGAAAGAGGCACTTTTTGACGTAGAGGAACATAAAACACTTAATCCGAATGCAAAGATATTCGCGCGGAAAGCAGTAACCGCGAATCCCCGAGGGGCGAACTTCGAAAAGATCGATCGCACTGCGGGGACCAAGTGGCGCGAGCCAGATCCCAGATCCCTGGGAATCAATGGGAGATTCTTCACTCCTCGGGGAGCCGGGTGATCATCCGTGGACAGTAGCTCTCCAAGCGGAGCCCCTGCCGCTCCCAGCTCGTCAACTTTTTCATAACTTTAATCGAGTCTCCTTCGTACGGGACGACCCCGTCCACGCCGCGCCGCTCCTTTTGACAGCAGCCGATTAAACAACAGGACGCCGCTAAAAAGTAGGTCTTCCAGACTCGGATTAGCAGATAATGCTTTACGAGCAATGACCGACAGCCTCCACCCTCCCCTTCTTCTCCTCAAAAACTTTAAATTTCGTTGACATTCTACCGGCATAACCACGAGGAATTGCCCCGTGGGAAAGAGATTTTTATCGCTCTTACGTGAAGAGTGCTATCCCATTCTCCTTGCTCTTCTCCTCTCTCTCTCTTTCTCTCTCTCTCTGCCAATCTACCCCCGTCCCTCTTCGCTTCATAGGAAATCTCGTCGCGGGACAAGGGGTTGGCACTAACCTATCTCTCGCAATCATCATTTCATTAATCGTAAAACCTGTCCTACTGCATGACAACCAGTTGCGCCGGCTTGCTTGGATGCCCGGGCAGATGCAATCCACGTAATCGTGTCTCGCAGAAGGGCTCCGCTCTGCTAATAGGGATTAAATTAGTAGCAGAAGCTCTTTTAGCTAATGTTTTGGTTTCGCAGGAACAACGCAAGAGATGCAACTACAATGTTGTTTCAGGGAGCATTTATCTATAAAGCGTAGAGTGAGTGGAAGCTCATCGCCGCGCCGCCGGGAAAATCTTCAATTCAATGTAGAATGCAGAAAGCATGGCTTGCTACTGTTTGGAGGGAGCGAGATCACAGGCCCTTCGGCTAGTTAGTTCCATGCGAATACTAAGTCGATTTTGCTATCCATGCATAGAAATGTAAATCCCAATTCTCCTACGCCTTGTTCCTGCGTGCTAATTAGTGCCAGCTGCGAAATCATCCAGGATTCTCGGGATCCTTTTCCCTCCACGTTTAACCGGGTGCACATTCGCACGTTATGTATGCACGCGCAGATGTATGTGTATGCGGATATAATTGGCAGCGAGACGCATGGGCTAAATGAGAAGCAGACTGAGTCAGCGCTGAACTGTCAAATCTCTTTACGCCTGAAAGTAACTACCAATTCCTTTTGTGTGACGTATCCTGCCAGTCAACTGTTTTGGATTCAATGGAATATTTTAGTCGCAATGACTTAGAAATACTCGAGAAACATATTGTCTCATTCGCTACTCCCTCTTAAATAGACGAGTGAGTCTCTTGTTTCGACATTCACACTTCAACTTCCTCAAGAAATGTTAGAGGAGATTCATAATATATTCGAGTGAGGAAAAGGAATACGCGGCGCTAAGGTAGTCACTCATTCTCAAAAAATCGCTAAGCGTTGGCCAAGTTTTTGTAAATTGTACAGTAACTATATAGCATTTTCCTAAATAAAAGAACCCTTCTTTAAACTCAGGGAAAGTGCTATGTGTAAAATTTTTAGGAGGTAGCTCAGATTTCGATGAAAGAAGCACGCTAAGCAGCCGGCATTAAGGGTATTTAATATACGAATTCAAAGGGAAAGCTTTTCGCCTCAAAGGTTTGAGATATTATTCTTGTAATTATTTTAAAAAATGGCCGGCCCACGTATCCCACAATTCTGCTTAATCACTCGAACCTTATCCAGCCCTTTCACCGCTGCCCAAAAAATAACCGGTTATATAACAAGCATATTCTTCAGTAATCATGCCATTAAGCCGGCTTTCGTGACGGGATTGTGAGGAGAGCGGCCTATTATAAAGGAAAGCCGACAAGAAAATGACCGCTAATTAAATACGCAAATGAATAAATCGCAGGGTGGCATGACCAGATATAAATCTCGACGATAAGAAATTGAATTACCTCAAGGGGGATATTAAACGTTTTCTCGTTCATCCGGTTTCCTTGTCAGAGTTCTGGAGCTCAAAAATCGCCTAAGGCTTTTCTTAATCACAAAGTTATTCAAAAAGATCATACATTCACAAGATTTATCTTTCGTCGCATTCGCTAATTTTATGTTCTATCCTATACTCTCGTTCTCCTCTATACTTTCGTCTCATGCTTCCATGAAATATCTAGATTTCATAAATCTTATATTCTTTATTTAATGTGGATTACGCTCGCGAAGCATACATATGTATATCAGAATAAGACCCGGTTTACCATTATGACGAATGAAAGGTGATATTTGCCCCTCAGAAATTATCCTATTCTTAGTCATACTGATTTCTTCCATTTTCCACAGCACAGCGTACCTCGAACCGATTTTACGCGAAGCCCTGCGCCGCACGAGCATCATTTCTTCGTCCAACTTTCCTCCATATTGACGTTTTTTTCAACAATATATTCTTAACGCCGGTGAATTGTACTCACTATCAAGTGCGCGATTGGAGCCGGCGTTAAAAGTTTCCCTCGGCAAGAGCGCTCGTATCAGAAAGCGGGCAGAAACTCCAATCGAAAGGCAGTGGCTCGGCTGTATAAGAGGCTGTCAGCAGTCTCTAGGATCTAAAGAGGTACTGCGGCTAAACGTGACCAGCCCAAAGATTCCCAAACGCGCACGTGTGTGTGCGCGTGTCTGAGTTGTGTGACGATACTCGCAATGTTCGTCGCTTCTGGCGGTAGTCGGGGCGACGCTTCAGGCGCGCACACCGGAAAAATAGCGACCACGTAGCCACGTTCCTCAACTTATCGGCGAAACTTTTCGGGGAGATTGCAAGATCCGCCAAATGAAATAGAAGCACGGCGGCGTTTATAAGTATGCGCGTTCGAAAGAGAAGAATTGCGCGAGCGCGCGCGAGAGCGAGAGAGGGGGCGGGGGGGTGTAGCGGTTGAGATTGGAGAGATAATTCCTGGCGACGCACGCGTTCGTTCCTCAGCTACCTCATGAAATATGGATATCAGTTTATACAGAAATACCTACGATATCGCATTTACTCAACCGCCCGTTCCCAACTTTTTTACGAGCGAACCGTCGTGTTTAGAATAAACAACGCGCAAGAACTATCAAGTTAGGGTGTACCAGCCACTACACTCGTGCGATTCCTCGGACGATGAATTAAAGGAGCGTAGAATTTCAATATATAATAATAGAAATTCATTCATCAATATTTCATCAATGAACTATCTAAAAGGTCATTTGTAGTTCAAATTCGCGAGGCTTTGACGAAAGTTAAGAGAAAGTTAAGAAAGTTCGTTCTGGAAGCGAAAATAGCAGTAATAAGGTGTATCTTTACAGACGACAAACTCAGCTTAAAGCAGAAATAAAACATAACGATAGGTATTTATACTTATGTATAAAATGTAACTATGCACTGAGACGTTCGGATTTACGAAACTATTTCAGAAATGCACAGTTTACTAGTATCCTTTTATAGTATCTTGCAAGTTTTAACCTGTATAACATGGCAACTTTCGATAGCCGATCCTTTAATAATGCCGAACCAGCTAATCAACACTAGTGGCGCGGCACACGGTGAACATTTCAACATTGCAAGCTCTTCCTTTTTAGAGACATTCAGTCGGCTCTCCTTACCAGTTAATTATAATTTTTTTTCGCTCACTCAACCCTTGAGACGAACCTCGCATTTCTCGAAGAAGCCATGAAGTGTTGGCGCGTCTCTTCTTGCCCGACGGGAGTTGTCAGAGCAGCATTCCATTAAACGGAATCTCGGCTCTCGAAGAAGAAGCCTATCGAGTATGATTTTCAGAGGGGCGAATGCTACGCGGTGGTAAGGAGCGAGAAAGAGAGGGAAGAGGGGGAAGAGAGGGGGTGTGTGTAAAGGGTGAAGAAGACGACGACGCAAAAGAGATCTGGGAGTCCGCTAAAGTTCGAAATCTCGATCTAACTTTATGAAGCTCGGCGCCAGCTTCGCAGTAGTTCGTGCCAGTAGGATCACGTTCGATGGGCGCCGACCCGAGAACTCCCCTCTAATTTTCCTCCCTCTCCCCGGCATTTGCCGATGTACTGTACCGAATGGAGGAGACTCTTAGAACGATTTGCTTCCGCTCGTAAAAACACTTTATGATCGTTACCAGTTAACGGGCGACCGCAAAAGCTTTCGACGAAGACGATCGTTCGCATAATGGCAGGACCATGAGGATTATGAATTGGAAGCGAGCATTCCCTCGTTGGTCAAGTAGTCGTTCCCATACGCTCTGTTCTATTGTCCAGGGGATTCTTCGATGGTCTCTTTGAGCGCTCGTATAGGAGAGAGGCTTTGTCTCGACAGCAGAGTAAGCATTTCTAATGGGTGGGTTTGTCGTTACAAGTAGTCGGTACGCATTGTCTCGGGATGCGTGCCGCGTTAATCAAGCCCTTTTCACTTGTCACTCAGTCTCACGATTTCCTCTGGAAAGCAGGCGCTATTGACCGACCATTCATTTCCCCTTTACAAAGGGAACAGACGTAACTGTTGCCGCTTTCCTAAATACACCAAGATTCTGGTATCGATACTCGCCGCTGCCTCTACACGCGCGGGCCCTTGCCTCTCCTCTCTTTTACCGATAGCGATTTCCCTCCTTTCTAACTCAACAACGGCGGCCAATCGGAACCGAGTACCATTGATTACCCGAAGCAGAGGTCGGTCGTGGCTTCTACTGTTCTGATGTTTCCTGGTTTAAGCATCGCAACGGAGCTCGGCAACGTGCTGCCGAACGGGATTATAACAGCTATGACAGGGTGCTAAAAGCGATCGTAGGTCGATCGACAGACCCATTGAGAATATCTAAACGGTATTATCGGCAGCTGACAGCTGTTGAGAACGGATCATATTGATAGATTCCGAGTACTAGCATTATCGGCAATACTTGCTGTTGCTATAAGCGCAACATAGTACCTGATGGCACATAGGAAATGCTGACAATGCGCACGCTGACAACCCATTTCTCCGCTGACATTCATGAGAAAGATCATGGCAAAGCTCGCCCGCACGCATGGATGATAATTCGCAGTGAAGCTACGCAGGCTTTAGCAGCTACGTCGAATAACTGGGATCACCGGAAGGCACGCACCAGCAAAATGCGTTCGGAGGACATATTAATAGCCAACTTCGATAATAAAGAGATTTGAACATATGGAGACCAGGTTTTATTGTCTGTCATCGATGTTATCGGCATGGATCATTCTTATGACACGCGAGACCCCCGGCCACCCACCAGCAACGTTTGAACGACTGAATGAAAAGGACGTAAAACACGTGTGCGTCATGGGAATATGAGAGTGGTTCGAATAACGGTGCTGGCGCCTGAATAATGGAAGAACCGCAAACGTTATCGTTTTGACGCGCAAGCGTTTAACCTTTCAGCTTGGTATCGGCACGTGTAGGCAGTCGGGCGTTGGTTAAATAACAACGTAGTGATGACTGAGGGCCCGCAAATATCGAAGGTGTAGTTATTGATCAACTACTTATCGATAGTTTTATAGCGTAAATCCCTGGTAGAAATTGATTTCAGGCAACGATCTTGTTATGGATCGGACTTCCCGTTTAAAACTGACTTGCGGTCCAGCAGATGATGCTGTTCGAGCCAGTGTTTATGCCACCCACTCTACAAATCAACCTGATCTCCAGCTTTTCAAATCGTTACGTTCTTTATTTGATAAATTGCCATACGCCAATAAAAAAAAAGTAGGAATCAGCAAAATATATTGTCAAAATATAATTTCAGTTTATTATGCAATGCAAAACACTCTGTAACTTATAATAGAGTATTAATGCAAGCGTAAGTATAAATCAGTGTCAACCAAAAAATAAAAGCCTACAAAAAATACGCGATAATAACTTCGCTTCATTATTCAATGAAGGAAACAGTCTCCAACTTTATGATGACGGCGTAATGCAGGTACGAGAAGAAAAGAAACACCGCCGATGACTAAAAAACAAAGTGTCGCGAAAAAGTGCTGACTTGACTGAATTGTTGACTCTCCCTAATACAATGTAACAAACTGAAAGTTCCTCGAAGCGCGGGCGAGGCACTCTCCCCTTTTTGCTTGGTGAAAACTTAACTTGTCCAAGCGGAAATCGAAATCGCAACACTCAGAAATGTTAATCAGATACTTTGCGCACAGGACTACTGCATCTCTTATATCATTTGTAATAATTGTAATGCAGCTGCCAATCAGGTTTGATCAAGTGCAGAATCACTGTTATAAAATCTTAACACATATTTACTGGCTAATCATAGGCGTTCTCGTGTTTGCATTTTCATAAAAAAGTGATGGAATTGTGAAATTACCAAAACTGAAATCGCTTGTCGTAAGATTTGTTGAGCTTGATATCAAATTTTCAATGTGTTAATTATTTTCAATTTGAAAATAGAACAACTATTATTATCAAAACAACAGATTGAACTTGCTCGATATTACCGATAACCTGACTTATGACGTTCAGCGTCCGACAAAACAGTTGTCATGTTCTAAAAAAAATGGTTGCCGCCTACAAATTTGGAATTGCGCAAGATCGTCTAGGTTATCGCGTAGTATGTGGCGGTCACATGGTCGGAAATCACATACCGGATGTGTATCCTACCAAATGTCAGGTATCTGCCAGGCAATCAGTAACCGCGTGTAGTTAACTACTTTTGACGGAAGGCGCACATGCGGTCTTTAGTTGTTAGATTTGTCTGGCCGAGTTGGCCCGCTTTCTGTAGTCTGGCTCCTGACAGGGATCGGCCAGTCTGGTTTTCCCGGCTTGTTCTGCCTGGCTTGATTTCTACAGGGAATTCGACGAAAACATATGGGAAAGCGATAACTTGTATCTTTACTTTCCAATCAATCTTTTTTCAATGTGTTTCGAGAGAACGCAGAAGCTTTATTTAGTGGCCAACAGCCAAACGGTCCAAGATCGAGAAAGAACATGAGTCCTGATAAATATGTATAATCGTGTAGGGTTTAAATGTTACGATTGCCTGGAATTCGCCGTAACTGCTGTGATTTTTGACTATTTAAAACTAGGAAGATGGCAAATGTGAGTTGTTCCGGTGGTGTGCGTTACAATTACCGGAAATCTCCTTGGCCGGATCGACTTGGAGCGGCAGAGAGTGGCCGAATAAACAGGGACTGTTTGGGATGGCCGTTCGCCTGTAACGAGGAACCACCGCCGCCGTCGGGAGAAAAACGAAAAAATATCGGACAAAGCACGATCTGCTTCGCAAATGCGTTTACGGCCCGGCGCACTCGGGATTCAGCAACCAAGCAATAACCTGGCAGTGCTATCACGCTAATTACAAACGGTCTCTGCACGGCCTACTTCTCCGAGCCCGAGACGAATACGTGCAATAGAACGCGCCGATATATCTAACACCAACGAGCGTCTTTAAAGCTTATACCCTGCACGTTGCTTTCCACCTAAAATATTATAAACGATCGCCAATTTCCGCGTCAACACTATCCAATAAAGGAACCTAATTACTATTAATATCTTTAGCCGGGTGCCCTAACGAAAAACAGTTTGCCGCTATTGAAAATAATTCAGAAATCAATGATAGCCAAAGAGTGCGATGTATTATGAACCTGAGACAATTATTTAAGACTCGCCAGCTTGTCCCTCGACGGCAAAATTGAGGGCAGGGCATATCCAGCATTCCGTTACACGATACACGAGACGCCAAGCGGGATAAAAAGTGAGAGCCAAACACTAGGGGAAGAGAGAGGGGGGGGGGAGAAGAGTGTGTGAGGTGGGGGAGTGCATAAAAACGTCCCTGCATTGACTCTTCGTGAAGTGAGTCGGAAGCGAGCCACGGATAGGGGAACAATAGTCCAACGGCGCTCGTTAAAGCATTAAAAGCACTTTTGTCTTCCGCGAGTCGCTAAAAAGCGGTGGTGATGGGCTCGAAAACTCAGAGTCGCTCTCCGTTCCGGCCTCGGTAAGTGTTGTACGCCACAGGAGCGGCCATGTTAGTAGCAGTTAGCTTCTTTGGTTGGCCATCGCGACACCGACTTCCACTTTCTTCGCGTCGGCTTTCTCCGCGGTGCAACCGCACTCGCGCTCCATATGGCAGAGCCATTGAAATATTTCTCGCGCGCAAACGAGAAAAACCCACTACTAACACAAGAGAGTCCTCTCGTGGCATAGTAATTACACTCACTGCACACACACCCTACTAGCAATCCGCACGCCAGAACTGGGCCACGCTTCGCGAACTTCGATGCTCTCGAATTATCGAAATATCTTGTTTTCTACCTCTCTGCTTCTCACAGACTGGCACACGCACATGTTCTCCCCGCCATCCCCCTCTATTTCGCCCTCTCTCGCTGACTTACTAGCCCACTTGCTGGCTCGCTCTATTCCACAGCTGGAATTAGCTGGAGCCGTTGTTGGTCGATGAGGACTTTCCGTGGGATTTTTCATTTGGAATGGGAAAATGGTGATTAAGAGCAGCGGTACATTTAACCGATCCAGCGAGCACTATTTTTCCATTAAAGCTCTATAACGAGAAATGCGCTTTTCGTGATAGTGTTCCTCTCTGGCCTGGGGGATTGATTACACCGGCCGACCTGTTCTATTGCGAGGTCCCCAGAGACGGAGAACAAAAAGCACAACCGGGTACTACTCATAGTAGAATCTCATTGTGCGTGCTGGCCGCGGCGTGTTTCTCTGGTGATGCTGATCCCTTGCAAATTTGCCGACACGAGCAAATGAGGCATTATGAGGCGAGACCGAAGCGCAAGTGCGCATACAGGTGGTACACGTAAAATCTCGATAATGTTCCTCGAACGGCATTGCGAATACATCGCTCATCGGATTAAAGCAGGCTCGATTTGTCGGCGGTGAAGGGATCACTCCCAATATAAACTCAACTGCGAGATTGTAATAATGTTCGTATTAAAGTCCCGATCGCATTAACGTAATTTCCATTAACAGTAGTTCCCGTTGTTGTGAACTGTGTTTCGCCACTTTGCACCGGCTACTGCACCGGCTACTCTCATCGATCAATGATTATCACAGGTTACTCCAATGTTCACCCTTCATCTCGATGCAACAAACTGGGCAACCACAACTGATGTTCATAATTTAGCTGTAGCCGGATATTGGAAGATGAAGAGGACAGTGACCAGTCGGAGATGGCGAATCGTTTGGTTCGATCAGTTATAAAAAGCGTTACGGGAGGAGCACGTACGCATTGAATGGAACATCGATTCGCCTTGCTAAGGAGGATCTCGAAATCCAGTGATGCTCGCAACCCAGAAGAACACGGCGTCTTTACGGCGTCTTAGAGTTTCGACGGCAGCTTTTTATCGTGATTTTATTAGGGGCCGCCACCATAGCGAACTTCTACGCCGAGGAAGAGTGCTCCGCTGCGCCGTTGCAAAACGTCGAGCAGTGCGTTGTATTCCCAACTCCCGGGAAAGTTAAGGTTGCGCGACGTCAAAGTAAATCGATCGATTGTCCCGTTATCGACTACGAGCGGGGTATCGCGTTGATTGAAAGCTCGCGATACTTTACGTCAGGCAAACGCGATTGGAAATCATGATGCTCGGAGGACGTCGTTACGCGCGCGGCGCCATAAAGAAAGCCTGCCAAGTTTGGAGATACTTGGAAACTTTGCTCTCTCTATTAGAGAATAAAGGGACCGGATGGTGCAGACGAGCAATTAGTTGAGGATTCGCTGCTACGAGGAATTTTAAGAAAATTGTATAACAATACAAGTCAGGTGGTATTCGAAGTAATTTGCGAAGATCTTAGCAGAAATGCGCTCCAATCGCATACTTGCTTAACACATTGCTCGTCCTGCTATATGTATGAACGAAATTTCCATCTCCCGGACGCAATTACTGCCACTTCCCTTGGCACTTAGACGCGTGGTTGTCGCAACACTACTAATTTGTCACTATATGTTGTTGGTTGTACAAGCCAACCAAGCTAATATAGATAAATGAAAAGGGCGAGGGGGAGACTGGAGAAAGACAAATTATGGTCGACTCCTCCTGCTTTTCATCCCTCAATGCTCACATTCTTAGTAGAGGAATGAATCTGCACTCCTTTCCATTTACCTTTCATTTACTGCTTTCTACCTTGAAATCAGCAGTCTCTTGCGAGGATTCAATGCATGCGGAATTACCTTTCGCAGTGTGCAATGCCGTACTGGCGAATTCCCGTGTATAATCACATCGAGCAAACGCGAATGCCACTCGCAAAGGACTGCCACGTGCACACACAGAATCCGGAAACAGCGGCGATGCCTACCCTTGGACAGAATTAACTTCAAAACGCACGGTCAAAGTTTGCGCCTAAGGAATTATACACGCCTACTGCCTGGCTTGCGGCCCAGTCCGATACGCGCCTTTATTAAATGAATAAATTCATTGCGCCGAATAAATAAAATTCATTACACGTACGCCGCATTCGTAAATTTTCATTAATAATTACCACCCTCCATATGTTCGATCATTCACGCTCTGTTTTGCCAAGTGTTCTGTTAATTCGCTAATACATTCGCGTGGATTTATAAGAAAGGGAAAGCAGCGAAATTTAAATGCAATCATATTTCGACAATATCTCTCATTATTTTCCTGTAACAGTCATTTCGTGGTATTAACTAATTTCTTCATAAAATTTATGAAAGTTTAACTCAAGGACGAATAAAATGTAAAAAACTGGAAAACATTGCACGAATTGCCCACGATTTCTACTGTCAGCTGCCGAGAATGCTCGACTTAGAAAAAACAAAGCGTACAAAAATGTCTTAATAATTAAGAATTTTTTTTCTATTACCATTTCATCTCTTACTACATTCCCCGTAACATTTAATTTGAAAGGTTGCGCTGGATAAACAATAAATATAAAATAAATG
Source organism: Ectemnius continuus (assembly GCA_910591665.1). Lineage (NCBI taxonomy): Eukaryota > Metazoa > Arthropoda > Insecta > Hymenoptera > Crabronidae > Ectemnius > Ectemnius continuus. The sequence continues at coordinate 23,611,967 of OU342856.1, forward strand.
ATGACTGAAAGAAGTGTATGGGTGGGGTGGGCATTGGCCAGATAAGTGCGAGAGCTAATGAGGATTCGAGCTGGCAGTCAGTGGTTAGGTTGGACGCACTCTGTCAGTAGAACGTGTCGACGGAGAGTCAGCCGGTGATGAGCGAGTGAGGTAAGGGCCGAGGGAGATGGAGATTGTCTAGCCTATGGAACGAAGGAGCGGCTGGTTGCGCGAGCGAGCGAGCAAATAGCTCCGTGGCCGAGGAAGTCGATGCGGTCGTTGAGGCGTTCTGTCGACGGCGACACCGCATGCCTAAACTAACCGAGCCCGAAACTAGCGGAACCGCTGTGAGCCTCGACTGGCTGCTTGTCGCGAAACTGTCAACAGAAACGTGGTTTCCTATGCGCCCTTCCACACTCTGTACACAGTATAGTTCATTCTCGCAAGAGCATTCTCCAAGACCACAGTACGAGTAAAACACAATCATAGCAGAAAGCAATCTCTAAACCAATATAATCATCAATCTTACTTCTAGTATCCATTCTCGATTGTATTAGACAGCACTGTGTCGATCGTAGGCAAATCCTAAATATTAAATGCGTAAGGGCCCAGGAAGAAATAGGCGTGAAATAAAGCAGTAGCTGTCCGTTGTAAAGCTCGGAGCCAAAGCAACCAAGAGCGCATCATTATCCTTGGTAGGTGCGCCAGTGTGGTAACATCATGTCACAGCAGTTCCTTTGAATCGGTCAACACTTCACGTTACGTAAACAAAAAGGAAAGGGGGACTCTCCCAAACTACTACGTGACCAAGAGTAACTATCTCTCATAATAACAGAGAAAAGCCTTTACTCTCACTTAGCCGTCGTCCTCTCGTCAATCCGTTTCGGCCGAGGTCCGCGAGGATGTGAGCGAGATTGTATTTGTGGTCATGGCAGTGTTTACGCTTTACTTCGAAGGCAAAGAACGGGAGAAGCAGGATGAATAGTACAGAGTTGCGCCACCCAAATTGGTTGTGGCCAAGGTAGTAAGCTATAGTATAGGTCTCTTCCTCCTTCCGCCCCGCCCCGCCCCGCCCCGCCCCGACCACCCTCGAATCGCCCCTCCGCGTGCCGACGCAGCTGGGAGAGAGAGAGAGAGAGAGAGAGAGAGAGAGATCGTGCAAGATAGAAAGAGTATCGAGGACCGTAAACCGATCCCGTCCAAGTCGACATGGCAGTCTGGTCCAGTGGAAACTTCTCTCAGCCTTAAACGCAGCCTGGAGTTGGCTGGATCGCTGCGAAACCACCTGAGCTCTTAACTGGAGAGAACGAGTATCGTTGGGAGTAGGTGGAAGCAGTGGGGGGTGTATGCTCGGCGCGGCAGAGCTGGCGGTGGGAGTTTCTAGCCTTGTGAGAATTGGAAAAGGTGCTTGGAGGAAAGCAATATAGGTTTCGGTTAACCGCTTTACTGCCCGGCTTTATGGTCGCGATCTTGTAAATGCGTTAAGAGTAGCCATCGATACCAGTAGCTCTCGGCCGAGCATCTCTCGCTTTTCGGTGATCCGCGCACCTACCTACTCTTTCCCTCCATCGATGCCAAATTCCTGCGGGGCCAACGCGCTACAAAAGGAGCTCCGTCATTCGCCACTACCTGCCACTCTAAGTTTACGCTCACTCTTACTTTATAAACAGACAGTGGGCGGCGAACGATTGACCAGATCTACCAGCAACGGTTTAAGAGCTCGCCAGTTACTGTAAAATAAAATGGAATAAGACTAGCAGCTCGAAATTAATTCAACGTGAACCGAAGGACGAAGGACGAACAGTCTCTCCCTCGTCAGAATTTGTAAGTTCGATCATTAATTCCTGCCAAGAAGAGAAAAAGGCAGTGCCGAGACTGAGCGGATTGTCAACTAATATAAGTTGGAAGAGAGTGGGAGGGAGGGAGGGAGGCGCGGAGTGATAGAGTATTAGCATTATACAGGAGAGGGTCGTAATGAATTTATAATGAATTAGTAGAGTAATCACGGCCATTGTATTTAAATCAGTCGATCGATCGTACTGGAACGCGGCCGTAATTGCCAGCGCTCTCCCAAGGGGACCGGCGGGAATTAAGTTTCCGGCTAACTTCGATTGAAGTTTTCCTCGACATGATTCGCCGGTTCGGCAGGCGGGCGGGCGGGCGTGCGCGCCTTAAATTCGAAGCAATACATTTTCGTGGCAAATATTGCGCCTCGCATACACGCCCGTATAAAGAAGTTATTTCCTTTTATGGTGAAATCTAAGATTCCAACTGGGTTGGTGTACGAACTTTGTATAGATATGTTGAACATTATCGAAAAGGTCGAGGGAGATGGGAAACCTAGATTTGGGTGAGGTCGCGCGCGACCGTGGTCGACTCTAACCGACGGTGAAGTCGCTCCAACTTCCAAATGAACTATTGATAGGTCGCCCCTATGTATAAGAAGAAAAGTACGTGCCGCTTCAACTTGGGAAGTTTCCATCGTGGCCGATGTGCGCGTATTAAGCGAGTGAAGGGAAGTCCGAGAAGAGCTGTTTAATTTGCTCTAGAATCGCCGAATAGATTGGTAGCGTGTGCAACATCTAAGTTATTCCCGAGTCCTATCTGCCGAATGCAATACACATGGATGGCCTGGTCTAACTATGTAATCGTACTGCCGAGTTGACGGATCCATGTTGGCCAGTATATATTCTACCAGAAGAAAAAGTATGTCCTCGTCGGTCGGCTCGAAAATGTAGTTCGAAAGCATTCTCATGGAATATCCATTGCTGGATACATCCTGCATCTGCACATATGCCATCTACGTGTACGCTCTGGAGAAAAATCTTTTCCGTTCCTCTTCCATTCGGACAATGTCGGAAGTGCGTCATCGTCTTCCTTCCTCTCGTCTTCCTCTTTTATGCATTTTACTGAATTGGAATATTATTTGAGCCGTGCCATGCATCTCCCACAAGAATTACACCATTATTCCACCAATGAGACTTCGAAGATAGTCCACACGATAACAGTTTTGTATTGGTTTTCATAGGCAGTCAAAAATAGATTTTTTCATAAATTAATATTAGTTATTAGAGAGTAGGGAAGCGATCATTAGAGACAGTGACTGCATGTATTAATGTCTATACATACGTTATATTTAGATTCGGCAAACTGTAGCGATACACACTGCTAGTGTACATTGCGGCAAATATTGAAACAAATAGAAATTCTGGATTCCATATTGCTTACCTGAAAGCGATTTCTGTACCAAATTTGTGGTGGATTCTAACAGCAAACCGATTCTATTGTTATATGTATGTATATTGATTGGTGCATGCTTAAATGACTGAAAGAATGACCGTCATTTCGGCCGAGCTTCAAAACAAAAGTTCAGTTTGCTTTATCTGTTGTATCAACGTTTCCAATCGGAATACTTTTCTCTTTAAACGCAACACACAACAGTTTCTTTCCATGAGTGGTTACTAAAATCATTTGGAAGATTGCGCGGATAGAAGTAAGTTTGCAGAGTTGATGGGTTTCGGGAGCGGAGACAGAGAGTGCACTCGAATAAGCAACAGTCTCGCAGGCAGACGTTCTACACGATTCCATTAGTCAATTAAAATACAACCTGCTTTCAAAGTATTACGTTGCCAATTTTCACGTAATTTCATCATACTCTCCGCCCACTACAAATCCTTTTTTGTCAATTTACCTAGAGAACACCCCACGAAATACCAAGTAGAGCATGGTATTCGACTGCTTCGGGAACATGGGCTGCTCTCGCATTTCTTTTGCATATTTGCAGAATCTTATGAAGCCGCATCTCGCGTGCTGCTGAGATACCGTGCGAGACGGAACCATGGAATTTCTCTTAATAAAAGAAAGATTTTTGGAAGCGAGCGAATCTATTTTCGACTAGCATCGGACACATCCATTTCAGACTTGCCACGAATCTGCAAGCCATGTACTATTAAAAGAAAATATTCAATTTTCATGAAAAAGGGTGCATGCTTCTCGAGAAAAAGAATCAATAGGTCTGAAATGAATAAAAGACAAACAAGATAAACTAACTGCCACGGTTACTGAAGTCCCAGTGCAACCGCAACGCTGTTCACGCAAACGAAAAACATTATTAACTGGTGGGCAGTCGGCAAAAGGATATCATTATTATCCCGGTAACACCAAATATCCGATACTACGGCGAGAGCGCTCAGCCAACACTGCAAGCGCAAACTGTAAACGCAATCGATTGGCAGGCGGGTCACGTAACCCAATTATACGTTTATATTAATTATGCCGCAGCGTTGAAGTTTCAGCATTAAACAGCACGAGGAAAAGCCGGGATTATGTAATGAGAGATCCGTGTCAATGACAAAGTGCGAGGCCCACGAAAAGCAGGCCGTGCTGCGCGTCAGCGTTGCACCGCGCCGTCAAAGGCACGCCGGCAAAAAGCCAAGCTCTCTGCCGCTCGAGCTGCTGGTTTCCGTCTACACGCAAACAGGAAGCAGGAAACGGGAGCGAGAGGTAGACACGTCGCCGGCCCCCCGCTCGCACAACACAGAGAGACGCGTGCCGTGCGGTGCCGTCCGTCGTCTATAGTTCCTCGTTTCCTCGCGATTTCGCCGTATAAATATTTATCGATTCGACTGGCAACAGCCGGTCTTGCATCGCTCTGCCAACCACCTCCTTCAAACGCACCGCCGCGACGCGCTAACTTTACTTCTGCATACATGCATGCCAGGAGTAACTCGGCCTAAGAATCATCCGTTCCAATCTTATCCCGAACAGGTGAGCAACCCTTGCCGAGGCCACCAATAACACCATTAGCTCTGCAATGTTATCTGTGGGAAGGTTCCGGGCTTCCTCCCAGGAAATCAGGGTTTCGCGAGCGAACACATTAGGGCATGCTCCACCGGAAGCATCGAAAGTCGATAGTTGCTCGGCTAGATACCAGAGATGGATAGCCGCTTGTTACGTCCAACAAGAGTGTACGCTCGGCCGAGCGAGTGGCCGACGCGACGTGGACATAACTAGCCCGGAAGGTCCGCATCGCTTGCGACGTGTTCGCTCCGGAGACTTTGGGATCCTTCCTAAACCAGCGAGGCATGCATTTAATTATGCTCTCTCTATATTTGTTAGCCAGCAGGAGGTCAGTTGGAGTCTGCATGATTTTGTGGCCAACGGAGCACGACATTTACCTTGGAGCGTTGGTAGGAGCTCGAGATTGCAGGGTCGAAGGGCATACGAGCTCCTCTAGGTCCGCCTGGCAGTAACAGAGAGAAACGCATATGAAATCAAAGAAACGGCAGCCAGGAACGGTGTGCAATCCGAGCCGGTGCCCAATTAGGAAATAGGTTTCCTCCTGCTCGTCGACACACGCTTTCAAGTAAAGTTTTCCACGCTTCGTCGCGCACCAGTCCAGTAAATAATTCCAGGGGAAATTGCAAAGCGCACGCGATAAGTCCGGGAGTAGCAAGAACGCAGAGAAGAGAGTCTGAGCCAGCCGCCGATCATAAAAGCGTTTTAGCGCGGAGCACGCAGCCCCTCCCTGGTAAGAAAAGTCGAAAGTCTAGGCAGCATTGGAAGGAAGGGTCGCCAGATGAACCCGTGTAAAATCGGGAACAGGTGGTGGCGGCCGTTCGGCACGTCCCGTATACGCGGATACTGCTAAATGAAATCATCGCACCGTCCGCGTCCGGCCGAACCAAGCGGAGCCACTCTAAGAAATATTGCCGAGCTCGGATAATTCAATAAGGCAGTAGGGGCGCGCGGCCGCCCGCGCTTCCAGAATGAAAGCTTGATGCTCCTCCTCTCTCGGCTGTGCTGCACGGAGATTGAAAATATGCGCAGCTGCCGAATGAGTTAAAAGCCACCAGGCGAAAACAGGGCTAACTCAACTAATCGTAAGATCGAATTCTTCTCTCTTTCCCTCTTCCGCAGACATCGTTTCTTCCCTCGTTATTCCAGGTGAACGTAATTAGGTCTAGCGTCGCTATCTCTACAGCGAGCTCGCGCCAAGCTCGAGCTTGCAGTGGGGCGAGCGCGCGAAGGGGCCACTGGGCGAGAAAGAGAGAGTCTCTAACGCGGTTACGTCAAATTAGAATGTTAAATTGGAACGTACTGCACCGAGTGCGCGTACTACCCTGCCGTGTGTCGCGTTCTCTGACCTCAATGGAGACCCCCACCGCTCCTTCCGCGTGGACGCCGCGGTTAAAGCGCTGGCAGAAATACCAAAATAGCGCCAGTCACTAAATAGACAAATAGGCTGGCGTGCGGTGCGAATCTCTGCGGAGAGTGAGGCCAGGAGGGATGCGAGCCGCACAAGCAGAGCGTACAAGCTGGACACACAACACAAGGGACATAGAGAGAAGCCAGCCAAGCCGTGTCTCGCGTCCCTCTTCTCATAGGCGCGGGCGCTGCCAAGTGAAAGTGATTCGCTTGTGTAATTCCGGGCCGCGACCAGCCTCGCATATATGGGCCACGCGAACGCAACTCCGCTGAGACGTCTCTGGATAGAGCAGCTCGCTCCGTTGACCAAGTATCGCTCAGCTCGAGTTACCAACGCACTACAGGCTCACGTCCTTCGATCGCACGCGCACACATCTACCACTCGCGAGCAAAACTTATTAACGCTCCACTCGCCGCCAATCTACTCCTAATTCGCTGATCGAACATTATTGGCCTTGACAAATTTACTTAGCCGCATGCTAGTTTTCGTCTTACTTATTGCAATTTGCTAGATAATACCAACACTCTCATTCCCCGCCAGACTCCAACCGGTTCCGTATTAAAGGAGTTATGCTTTTAGTATGATGAAACTGTCGCGTGAGCCAAAGGATCAAGAAGTGCGGCATGTCTTATTGATTAGAAGTAAAGAAGGTTGTGAATCTGAAAATCGGGGCGAATATTGCGGAACTGAATAGATGGAGAATATACCGAGCGAAGAAAGGTGGGGGGCTGCCAGGCTAGAATTAGAAATAACCTTGGCGCAGTAAGTATGGCGGTAACTTTTTAATGAAAACACATAATAGACGGGGTAAGAAGGCGAGTCTGGTACGGGAAGTGATGCTGGCTCTGGCCTTAAATATGTATAAAAGGTAGCATATACCGACGGGGCAATATCGTTGAATAAATGAGGCTGCCGTGATTAACGATCCGATTGATACCAAGCCGAACTACATCCTATCTAGCAGCGGCCACGGAATGTCTAATAGCACGTGTGTGGTTCTCCGGAGTCCGAATGCGCTTTCGAAATACATGGCAGCAGCAGCAGCAGCAGCGCCGATATCTTATCGTGCCGAGCACGTAGCGCTTCCTCGTAAAACTAGCGATTGTAGTTTAACTGCCAGTCATTCCCATTTACCTGGGTCATTCGGGAGAGGAGGAGAAGGGAGTATGGGAGCGGGCGCCCTATGGGTCCAGCTGCTCGCCGTAACCGTGAAGGGGACACATCGACCGGCCTCATAATGATAAGTACGATTGCCAGTAACTAGATCCGTACAGGGTTTGCTGCGTGCGCAACTCAGAGCCCAAGCTTCCAAGTGCAATAACTGAAATAGAGTCTCCCCCCCCCCCCCCTATCCCTCCTCCCTCATCATCCTCCTCCGCCACGTAAAACCAACTTTCCGTAGCCGAGTGCACTGGACGCACTCTAATTTTCTGGCCTACGGGATGCGTGCCAATTCGGACTTTGCTGGCGGAGAATGGGCACACAGGTGGCTGGCTACCTCTCCATCATGATGCAGCTGTTATGCTCACTGGTAATTCGGTCAACTTCAGAAACACCATTGCTCCACTCACTGCTAGAATATGCACTCGAATATGCTTTCATTCAGTCAATCAACAGTTAAGAAATAGTGTAGGTAATAAGCGTTCCCCGATGCACACGATCCTCATTATTAGAAACTCTTTGGTAACTGATGGTAGTCAGTCGATGGGGTTATCAGGGTGAATTGATATGAGCAAGCGCATACTGGCCAACAAGTCGTCAGACACAATAGAAACTGGCTTCGAAGGTGAAACTCGTGTGTCGGTTATCCATCGATAACTAAAACTTGTAGTAGGTGGATAATTAATTTTCACACAATTTGCTGGACCAATGGAACTATAAAGTAGTGTCGGGTAGCTGCGAGGCATAAAGCAGAAAGGACGCTGAAAACTCGGGGGATCTAACAAGCAAAACATGGAAAAGACGCAAGAGCGACGTAGCTAGCAATTACGCAGCAAGATGAGCGAAAGGCGCTGTAATACCGGCTGCTTTGTCGAAGGAACATTTTAATGAGTGAGTACATTCTTTTGAAAGACAGTCGCTATCGTAATTCCATATCCGGCGTCCCGATCTCTCAACTTTCATCGGTATTACGCAAATGGCACTGCGGCGAATCAAAAAGAGAGTGTTCGGAAACGTTGGCTGGTTAAAAATCGTTAAGCGCAAATACCCTTGGAAGGTCAAAGGTATGGAAATGGGAACGGAAGTAATTTTTGATGCGGTAATATTGGTTGATTGCAATAAGTATTTAACAACATATCGGCGATATTGCTGTTACCTCCTGGCAACTTCCACATTCTATGGGCGCATGAAAGAGAGAAAGAGAGAACATTAACGGCGTCGCATGAATGTAATGGCGGGCCGGTATATCGCGAAAAAAATGGTGGCTCGTTTATCCTGATAACGCGATCTCTCGTCGAGGCAGCCGCTCGTGAGCACAGGTTTTTCTCATCTTATTTAGACCCGTAGTCGTTAAGGCGTTTAAAAGTAAATCTCCAGAGATTGCAGTGTTAGCTCGAGGGCAGCCGACAACGCGAATATCGCTCGCGCCACATGATATATAGTCGTAACTTTATGACACACAGTGGGTTCACCAGGCGTAAACAAAAGTCAGTGGGTTTGCGCGCATGATACATTCACCGCTAATTAGTAGCATAAATATCACTTGGCCAAAAGGAGTTTCATCAAGCCGGCGTCTAACCAGCCATAACGCGAAAGAATAAACTCAGCCCCGAGCTCGACAGTCCTCTAAGTCTCTATCTTCTCCTCTAATGACATCTTCAATAAGAGTTGTCTGGCAGATCGGCCTACGGAAGAAAATGGAACACTCAAGCGTATTGTCCGGCGGAGGAAGCGGGCAGCCACCACTCGGCCCAAATAACATTCCCCGATCTACTAATGCTGTCCTATTGGAGTATTGAAGCATGAGGGGCATTTCGGTGGACCAGTGGCGACCCAGAAAAATTGTTTAGGCACATCTATCGATCTATTTCTTCTTTTTCGTTGTTTGATTAATCAAGGTAATTTATCAAGTTTCGGTAAGAGTGATTGTGCGCATCAAAGCTACCCTTTGGGGGTGCCACTGCGGCCGGGCGAAAGCTACCGACTCGTCCCAATCCATTTACGTGCGGTTAACTAGTTGGAGCGGAGAACAGTCACTCTCTCTCTTTCGACTGCACTGGTAAGAGATCGATAATACATGGCGAGTAAAGGTTCTGGTTCACCGGATGCAACAACGGATTTTCAAAGGACTCCGGAAGCTACGCTGCAGACTTCTGCAGACTTCTGGAGCTGTAGTAGCAGCGGCAGCAGCAGTCGTTGCGTAGTGAGCGGATAATTATCCTAATTGGTAACGGATGGACGCTCCAGGAAAACGAAAGAAATTGCAGAGGGAGAAGACGTGGAAAGTGCGAGAGAGGAAAAGGAGCTCGAGTACTCAATGGCTTTGCTCCATGAAGGACGGGAATGCGTCCGTGAGAGCGAGGAGAGCAAGTCCAAGTGGTCGCTCGCCCTCTACCGGGGACTGGGTTGGACTGAATGAAGGATGGTGGCAGGCAAACCAAGAGAGAGCGATCGCGAATGAAGAAAGTAATTAACGTCCGGCAGTGTTCGTTAGACGAAAATCTCGGCCGTACTTCTCAGCGCAGAGCAGGATTGCGGGAGGAAACCACGCGGACCTCCGCAAATCACGAAGCGGATCTCCGTTCCGCTCTCCGACTAGCGCTACTTCTCCGAACGATTCCGGTGATTGGCTAATCGTATTAGAACTTTTTCACCCTCCCTCTACCTCCTCCCGACCACTACGAGTCGAGTCTTTGCATCGCATACGCGCGCCGCCGCCGCCGCCGCGCTTCGACACAATCAGCGCCGACAAAAGGGGAGGAGGAGAGAGCGCCTCATTTGCAAGCCAAGGAAGAGAAGGACTCAAAGGACTCGCGGATGAGGCCGGCATACTTCCTCCACGATTTCGAATTAAATCATACATCAGCCGGAATACATTCACTGTTATTTCTTTTGCTCTAGATCTGATGATGATTAGAAAGGGTACTTATTATATTGCCACCCACTTGTCTATCTACTCGCTAAAGTGGTCACTGTGATTGCGGTAGAGGCTTGCCGTAATCAACGACGCGGCGCGGCGCGGCGCGATGGAAAATGGCAAAGCCACGAGGAATATTGACACCTTACTTTCGAATTCATGTATCAAATAGCTCCCGGTGGAGTGGCGCGTTTAACAATCTACTAGGCTATGAGAAAACCGGGCGTTCAATGGAGCGACCGTTATTGGCGTTTTTGTTACTTGACTCCGCCGAACGCAATACATGCATACTCTACGGAATGCAATAGGCTAAAATGTGCCACAAAAGGACAAGCGCTCAAAGCTACAAAAGATGTACCAGTTCGGGGCCACGCAAGCTGGCAAATTTTCCACTGAGAATTCTAGTTCCCCTTTGGAAAATTTATAGAAGCTTTACTGTTCGTTAACATCAGCGTAATTTCTTGGAAAGGCAACTTCAATGTCGCGTGGACCGCTGGCGGCCAGAAAATCGGGTTAGAAAGTAGTATGCACTACGAGATTTTACTTACCCTGCGCACTTCGGTACTCGTCAACTTCTGCTACCTCTTTTGACCACGATCGAGAAAAACCCCGTCGGAACTACTAACTAATACCAGCACTTGATGAAGTTCGACACTTGACACACTCGTGTGAAAAAAACAAATTTGTGCCGGTACTCCGACAAGTTTTAGTCCCATAAAAATATCCAGCGACGCTGGGATAATTTCAAATATATGTAGTGAGATGGCCCGAACCTGATCTCACTCGGGCGCAGGAGCATCAGAGCGTCGATTGTGCGCGAACTCGGCCTACTTTCCGACGAGCTGCACCAAGAGTGGTATTGCAGCCTGCCTGTACCTTTGGTTGATGCTAACATTCATTAGATTCCTTCATGAATATTTTCGGTATCTATCAGGTCATCTCAAATTTTTTCGAATAATTTATATACTTTTTCTGGTGTAAAAACGGAACGTACTTTCGGGGTACGCTAATACTTGCCAACTAAAAAGCTGCGTCTGCCATCATTAACCGTTTACACCAAACATCTCATATAAGAGTCAAAAAAATGACTAGACCAAATGAAATGATGGATAGATGAGTAGCGTGCTTGTGTACGCCATGTAAAGATTGTTACTGAGAAGAGGAGCATGTTTGCATGTGTGAAAATTGGCTGAAGCTCAAAACAATTGTCCTCCCACATGGACGTTTATAAATAAGCCAATAAAAAATCTTTGAATTAGTTATAGAATTGTGTTCCTCCAATATCTACATTCTACGCTAATTTAAGTTTAACATATCTAAAAGCAAAATGTTTCTTCCGCGTCAAAGTTTTCATTTAACCCTGTAAATAATAGTTTCGAGTGAGCTGTCACGTGATCACACACACCCGATTCCATGTATACTTTGATAATACTTATCCAACTCACTCAATGAAAAAACTCCGGCTTGTCAGTATTTACCCTCCCACATAACATGCCTCTCTCAGTGTTACGTTCCCGTCTCTCCTCTCCCGCTTGAATTTTACGCATCCCCATTAACGACTCATGTTAAAAACTCCTCATGGACAATATCCCCATTCTCCATTCTCGTGTTCGTCTGTACTCCGGTGCTCTCGATGCAAACAATAAAGCGGCTCACGCTGGCAGAGAACGCGTTCCATTTTTCCCAATTACGACGCAGGAAAAACAAAGTGGAACAAAAATGTTTATACGCACAAAAACAACAGTGGGTTAGAAATATGCCGGGTGCGGGCCGATCCGCAGGGCGGATGCCGGAATCACAACAAAGATAATACACTGGGACAAATACAGTTTTGAGGATCAATGGAGGAGATTATTTCTTTGTTCCAGTGAACTCTACGCCCGCTATGTAGCGAGGAGTTATGGGTGGTGGTTTTTGCCGACACTGCTCACCCGCCGATGCAACATCGAGCGTCCAGCTAGCAATTTGCAACAAGAAAAATATCGACATCTAATAGAGCCCTCCCGGCCAATTACCCGGCAACTTGCGCAAACTTCGCGCACTGATGCATGTATCTTCCGGTACGGCGAGGGCCCGCCGCCACCGCCGCCGCTTCGCACACCTCGGAAGTTCCAAAATTTAGCAACTTACAAAACTGTCATAAATAAAGCGGACCTTTGTCATTATTAATTCTCCTTCCAACCGGGATAGCTGGATGTTTATATGTGTACGTATACCGTTCACGTATTCCTTCGACTAAGCAGAATACATGGAACTAGGTGGGAATGTTATTAAGCTGGAGATAGGAAGAGCACAGGCACAGACACACCCGCGTTCTGACCGAGCGTGCACACTCTCTTGACAGAAGAGACTAAGAAAGGGAAGGACAACGAGGGAGAGAGAGAGCCAACGTTCCGGCTACAGATACCATCGGCGTAAATGAATAAAACTCCAATTTTCCGGTCGCTCTAGCCAATAGCTGGAAAAAGGTTGTAAGTAGAATGAGAGCCGGCTGAAAGGACAGAGAAGATAGGTGCGTTCGGACGACAATGCACCGTGGGAAGAAGAGCAGCCGGACGAACACGAAACAGGAGAGTGGAAGGAGGGAAGTCGGAGGAAAGTGAAGAGAAAGAGAGTCGCCAAGAAAGGAAAGAAGCGAGCGAAGAAACGGAAGGATTCGATGGAACAAGGAAAGTTAAAGAAGGTCCCGCCACGTACGGATCGATGCAGCGCAGCGATATCAAAGCCCCTTCACCCTCTACAACTTGCCTTCCGCTGCACGCTCTGCCTATCATCCATATTTACCAAGTCGAGCCGCCCATTTTTGAAAAGGAAAAACAATTGTTACATTTGGGACTATATGTATGGACCGCATCACGGCGCAGATTATAATAAAATTCATGGTGAGATATTTTACCAGACCTTTACATTTTACACTCCACAGCCAAGATAGGCTGCCTATTGATGAATAAAAATGTAATCTTGACATTTTTGGGATTATTCTTATATTTCAACATTTTATAACAAAAAAGTCGACTCGATTCGGTGTTTCTGACAGCCGGTCCCTGTATAACAACTTACGTCCCAACAATTCATAATAACGTAGAAGTTGGGTACTGTAATAACGCGCGACTGCACTCGAGTACACTTTATACCCTGCAGTACGTCCAATTGCAGTCGTTGCTTTCCGAGTGCCATGAAAAAGCTTTACCATCTCATCTTCTGGGTTATTTCACGATGAATATTAATCAAATACTAATACTGACAATGATAAAGCTTAATAGAGATTTGCGTAAGGTAAGCTTCCCAAAACCGCACTCCCTGCCTAAAAATTCACACGTACCTCCGTGTTGCTTTTTTAGTAAATGACTTTGCACATTCAGAGTTTTCCGAATATTAGTAATACAATGACTACAAGACTGTTAGATTTAGACGGAAATATTGATTTTAGGACAGTTGCCTAAATCGCACAATTTAGAAGGTTTGCAAAATCGATTATTTTGACACTGATCGTGCGTTCAAATTCTTTAAAAATTACACAGAAACCCGTTACTGTTCATTATGACATAAACAATGTAAATGTATAATTCTCTATTTCTGATAGGTATAATAAGCCGTTATGTGAAAAGTAGAGTGATTTAGGCAACCACACCCTATAAATATGTATGTATACATAATGATTCTGGAGCCGAGCTGACAGCTACGCGTATACTACATACTAATATGCATGTATGCAGATGCCTGCTATAAGTAGCATCCTAAAAAGTCAACCTATAGGCTGCCAATTCTAATCTCGGCTAACTTCTTCGCTAACCCTGTTCTCAACGATCCTCTCTTCTGCAGCCCTCTCTTGCCCCCACTCTCACTTCTTTCTTTGGTCGCGTGTCAGAGTTCCCACGAGATAGCCCGATCCCCGATCCCCGATCCTCGATCCCCGAGTCGAGCACGAAGCCCATCATCGCATCGTCTCGAGCCGTGTGAACTATGCACAGGAAGGCTTCTTCGTTTGCGGCAGATCCGAGCTAAGTTTCGACGAGCACTTCCGCTTTCCCGCGATCTTTAAAACCACGTTGGTCCTCCGAGTGTGCGTCGCCGTAGGTGGGAGAGTGCAGCAGCAGCCCCCAAGCAGAAACTCTCTGCCAAGTCGGCTTGGCCCGGCGACTTAGCCATCTCCATGTATATCTATGCATACCCACACCAACTCCAGAGCTAGGAGATTGCAACCCTAACACATCTAAAGTAGTCGAACACGTACAAACTAAGCGATGGCAGTCGCGGAGAATTGGCAGCGATATGTAAAATACGTGTTGCTTTTTCTGCCGCGGCGCGGCGCGGCCTCACACCACACCTCCGAATTTGTAAAGCGGGTATTCGTCAACGAGTACAGCCTATCACCGAGTCGAACGGAATAAGGTAACAACACCTCGCGCCCAAAAAACATTTCTCGCCCTGTACCACTGGCCCAATTAATCCCAAGGCATTCTCGCAGTTGTATGGAAAACTTGCACAGCCAATATACGATTGACTTTTCCGTTTGCATATAATTTTTCGGTGTTGTTTCCGCTTTTCGAGCAGCAAGGCAGCCATCGGTTACTCTACAATAATGTTGCTATTAAAATTTGTATATTTATTTTAAAATCGGTGATCGCTCTGATTGCCCCAAGGCTTCCAGTAGAATTTCATTCAAATACCATTATTGATATTTGTGTATATTAAACAATATAGTTTATGGAACAAGCGGCAGCACATTTATCCGGTGTTGAATTATTAATTTTTTGACCAGATTTTAAATCACTCTCCTCCTGTTGCGAGCAGGATCATTAGAGTGTTGGGTTAATGATGATAGTGACCTGGGTAAATGCTCGCTCGGTTGCTGGCTGCTCGATATCTCACAAGTTTAGGCGGTGCATCGAAGAAGTTAAAGCGGAATAGTTAGATTACCGCGAATATAGACGGTTGTTAGCCGGCAGCTGAGACACGGTTGACTGAAAATGTCGTATGCACGATGCCTTCAGCTCGAAAATTCTGCTCAATGTGCTAACTTCGTCCAGCACGAGCCATCCATTCCACGCTAGATTAAGGATATATTGGACCTATTTTGGAATAGTTCAAACTTAATGGAAATTGATGATTTGAAATTCCAGTGACTTTCCACGTATTCTTATGGAAAAACCACTTTCGTCGAGAGAAACTACAAGAAAAATGTTGAAAAAATTGTAACTACCTGAATAAAAATTTCCCTTCAAAAATTTTCGATTTTTCGAAGGTTCCCGGACTGCAACGAACGCTTGATATTTCGATTCTTTACGTCTCAAAACGGATAGAAAACTTAAAACCAGTAGCCAAAGTGTCGAAATTGTACCGAAAACACATGGAAAATCGATCCTGGATAATTTATTTCCATGGTTTTTCCCACATTTTTCATACTTCCCGACCTTTTCCGAGGCTGAAATTTGGTGGGGAATGTTTGTTTGCAGCATCAAGGAAGAAGTGATAAAAATCCCAGAGCTCTAGCTCAAAATTCATGTTTTCGCAAATTTTTTAAGGCATACCCCTACAAAAAGGGGGGTCATACATATGTAAGTGGATTATTCCTAACGGATTAAATAATTGGAAAAATCTGTACATATATCTGGTAAGCATGGAGAACATGAATATTGTCGCGGACCTCGCATTAGTATTTATTAGTTATGTGTACGGGGAGAGAAATATTTACGATTCCGCATGCCGGTGCTATCGATCGAGTTCATATTTCGACTAAGGTAAAGCCGCGGTTACCGCTGGTTATGTAGAGGCATGTGCTCGGCGCGGCGCGGCGCGGCGCGGCGTCTCGGGGAAAATAGCCCTCATTTTCCGATGAGAGGCTCAAGCGTAAAGCATTTACCGAAAATCCGCAGGGCTCGCGCTAGCTTAGAGAAGCGCGGGTGAGACAAACGTCGAATGGGATTGCACGGGCGATTATCGGAGAGGCAGCACATCCTCGTTGCTGCTCGCAGATAGGACGCTTAACTCCTCGCTCCCGCATGCTACGTTAAATCTCCATGACAGTGTGTATACTCTCTCGTTCGGAGAGAGTTGGTGGTGCAGGTGGGGGTGGAGGAGGGCCGATGCCAAATGCCAACAGCGAGGGAGCGCAGCGGTCACACGTAGGGGTGGTTCGGCCAGCAATGTGTAGGGTGAGCAGCATACGCGGACCATCACACGGAAGCCTTGATTAGCCGGCAGTACGGGCCAAGCAGTTATGCCAGTTACCTGGCTGCCACCGCTTAAGTACGAAGGCACACATTACCAAAGTTTCTCGTGAACGGCGACGGCGACGGTGACGGCGGCGGCGATGCCGGGGAAGGACGATGGTAGACGGCAACGAGGGCAAGTGCGACGACTAAAGCAACTAGGGCGCAAAAGGGAGGAACGAGACTATCTCGAGCAGGACCAAAGCGGAGGCGCTGCCGCCGCTGCCGCCGCCTGGAGAACGAGCCAACGCTGACATCTCGGTTAGCCATCGGTTGAAACGCCTCAATTTGAACCGGTTGCTCCTCCGAGAACTCTCGCCAACTCAGCGCTTTTAATTAACGACGATCGCCCTTTCACTCAAGAGTCCACCATCAGACACTTTGTTGCGATCTAACGGAACTGACGTTTATTATATTATGAACTCGGCGGGTATCGCTCTAAACCGCAAATTAGAACCAATGATCAGAACACAACTGTTTGTATGTATATAGAAGGATCTCTGTTTACAATGCCTGAGAGAGCAGAATAAACAAGAGTGTAGATTAACCTCATAATTATCAATAACCGAATGGATAAAAATGGTATTATGGAAACAATACATCGTTGTACTAAACTAAATAAATGTTTGAAATAATAGTACCTTTTTCATAAAATCCGACGAAATATACATGTATACTATTATTTACATTATATGTAGTTCGAATTTCATATGGGGTTAATCGAAAATATGGTATACGGTAACAAGATCGAAATTATACGTCGAACGAACCATCGCAATGCACGGTGCGAAGGAAGCCGTCAGTTGGCCAGACGACAATAACAAAGAGTTTGATAGGAAAGATCGAATGATACAGGAAACTGAGATAACTGGCAGCGCTCCTTGGGAAATAGGACGCTAAGAGACGGGAAATCTCGGCGTCTCGACATTAGAAGAATCCAGGACGTGCAATTCTGAGCATCGCGGGTGGGACTTAACGCCGACAGCAGTAGCGTCCTTTGACAAATGTGACAAACGAAATGCAAAGGGGTTCCTCGATAGTATACCGCCAGCATAGTATGTATTGGAGAAAGTGGAGACTAGAGAGATGGCACGGAAAGCTGAAGGGAAGAGGAAAAAGTCCCTGAAGAAGTACGGCGAGAATAAAGTGGAACGCTAGTCGAGATAGAAACTGGTAATATACTGAAATACGTCCCCTTGCACAGGGGAATCGGATGCTTGCAACAGAAAATCGTTGATGGGAAATTCCAGCTCGTCCTATGGGAAAATATTACGCAGCGGATCTTGTCAAAGAAATAATTGTGTATATCGAGCGACACTTGTTAGTAACATAAATTAAAAGCCACCATCGGAAGCTGCTCTCGAGTTTCGAGTGACACTCAAACCGCCCTACTGCATGGGCATGCCTCTGCAAAAAGGAAGCAATCGAAAACATCTCTAATCACCATGGTAAACGTATACAGCGCCCGAGCGTCAAGGTAAAATCAGTTGGTCGTTAAGGGAATCCTTTCGAGTTCAAGTAAAAGAAATGTAAATGCCTTCTGCCGACGAATGCCCGGCGCGGCGTCCCGACGGACGGCCAATATAAAAGCTGAAAAGCAGACGGAAACTAACTTGACTTTCATTGCTGAACTCGGGAACGTGGCGGCGGAGTTAGCGATCGGTATTCCCGAGTACCATTTAGATCAACGACGAGTTCGAGTGTCAAAAGTAATAAGATCTCGAGCGGCTGTAATCTTCGAACGGCTAAGCTGTTAAGGCGTATCTGACCTCGGCAAATTAAATACGTCAGGATTATCGGAGGAAAAATCGAGCTCACAAAGTTCAGCTGGCTAATTTCGCTATCGGTTGGTGAACCATATAATTACAACGGTTAGCGCGTGTAATAGAAACGCGTCATTTCTCAATGTTATAATCAGCGAATTGATTTTAGTCTAGCGGAAATAAGGTAAACTAATAAATAGAAGAGTGCGTGTCGCACAGTCAGGGAGTGGGAATTATCGTGGTGCCGGGTTTGAAAGGTTCGCCATCACTCTTCTACTTTACGAACGGCCAATGGACACGCGCCTCTCATACAATCTCTGCGTACGTGTGAGTGGTTAATGCGATTTCGTGCGAAACTCGAGCAACGTGCGTCGGTTTTCCTCGTAACAGGTAATTTTATAATGCATAAGCGACGGGACTACAGAAACTCATTTATTTACATGCGGTGGACGATTAAAATTTCGTTATTAACCGATTCGGATTAACCAATGTTTCGCGTGCGCCTCCGCCATTTTTCTGCACGCACGAATCCATCCTGGCCGCAAAGGCGAAATTTTATTTCATGCCCCGTAGCTAATCGAATAGAGAAGCAGTAGCGCGTTATTTCGATAACATTTTTATTATAGAGAGCCACAGTACGTCCGGGCAATATGGAGAGCACTAAGCAGCATGAAAAAGCACTATGAACTAAAACGCGCCTTGCAGAATCGCCATAGCACTTGTCAAACGGATCGTGATAACAAAAGAGACCTTATCTTTCGCATGAGTTTCACCAGTCGTGTTTTCCTACATAAATATAGCATTTTTAAACACATGCGGCAAAGATGACATCAACATTTTATGCTTTTTATTTGCGCTTTTAATACTTCAAACTATTCAGCAACACAATCAACTGAATGCCAAATGAAGGGAACTTTTTGTATGATTAATCTTTTTCTCCGATAATTCTTAGTGGATCGATTATTGACCTTTCCAACGAAACAAAACGCAGGGAGGAGTTGCAATTGAAGTTTTAGTTAACTTCCAGTACATTCCGCACACTGTCTGGAACTCAAATCTCAGTCAAAGCTCTCCGGCCTCAAGCCTCGCAAGTGTAAGCTGCTAAACGGCTGCGTCCCGTCTGTTAGACTAATATCGAAGCCGATCGTTAAAGCGGTCCCGTTTCCATACAACCAACAGGACAGTTCTCTCGTGCACCTCAACCGAACACTTACCACCCCAAAACATGCTAGTGACTAATGCCTCGTATGACATACGCTGACAACATTCAATGAAAGCCGAATATAAAGAGAATTTTCGTGAAACGTCGAAACGAGACGGAGAAGAGGTAAAGAGAGAAAGAGAGAGAAGCATGAATTAAGCTGAAAAGTGGGAGACGAGGCAGCCAGCGCAAGGAAGAGAAGAGGCGATTTCCCATAGACAGCACCAACTCCGCCCCGTAAATTTATTCGAGCCTTGGCACCGATTCGCTGTGCTGCGAGTCGCGCAAAGATTGCGCTATCGACATACTGCAGATCTCCATTCCTAAACCACCTTTCCTCCCGTTCTATCCGTCTCGCTCTCGGCCCTCGCGCTCTTTTCGATATATGCTCAACCTCTCTCTCTCTCTCTGTCTGCCCAACTATCAACACACTCTTGGTCTCGTGTGCGCGCATACATAGATACTCCACGTCAAGTACACGGGAAAAATGTAGCACGATTCCTCTCAAGACAGTCGGTGCAAAGAATGAGTAAATACTGTGTAGACATGCGCGCGTGTGTGCGAGAGGAGGCGAGAGGGAGAAGGTGCGATTTACGAGCGAGCGCAAATATATCATACTCTGGCACGCGTATATCAGGCCGTGTGGCGTGTCGCCTTATCGTTATCGCCAATCGACACACGAGCCCCGCTTTATCGAGAACAGACCGGAGAATCGCTAGCCCGATTCTGCGTCGAGTGTACCAGCCAGCCGGAAATGCACAAGGGAAAAGCCATCGTTGCATTCCATCCGCGCGCACTGCTTGCAAATGATTCTGACGCATGAAAAATTCGAGGGAAGAAAATGATTGCATATAGTACATATGTAGGTACATACGTAATATGTAGTGTGTGGCGATGTACCGCGCAAATCAAAGTGACTCGTCTTCCTACATTAACCCGAGTCTACGAACCGTCACAGTAGCTTTAGAATTTGCCGACGTGCATTTATAAGAAATTCACTCTCTTGAATCGTTTAATAAACCCCTGCTTCATTCGTAACCTGCTGTAGAGTGCAAACATTGCGAGTTACTTTAACATTTTGAAAAAATATAAACAAGATTTTTCTAAGCATATAAAATATAAATACAAGTACATGATTTAAGGAATCTTATAAAATTAATTCCATTAATCTACAGGTCATAATTATAAAATTATTGCCATCAATGGATGTTTTTTCACAATTCACGATTGACAGTACCCATTGTAGGTCAGAAATTTTTTCATCTGAAAGAGATGAGACAATTTTTTCTAGTAACAAAGACTTGTGTTGACGCCGTTATTGCTGTTAAAAGGTTTCATGAATGTTATTCCTGTACATGTCTGAAAATGAATTGAAACTATAATCCCCATAATTACTTTTCCTCTTCATCTTCGCAACGACAGCTCTAAAAATCCGATTTCGATTCGTATCTTTACTGCTTGATAAAGTCGCCTGAGATTTATATTTTGATTGGAGGAGATTTGCAGGGATGAAATAGTGCACGTATGAAAAGATATTGAACTGGTCATCTTTTGGTACGCGCGGATCACATGGACCAAGTATATTCCAGGTGGTCGTTAATCAAGACAGTTGTAGACTCCCACTTTGAGCTAATTGAAAGGCTCTCGCGTTGGTCAGTCCTTTGCGCTCTACCTATCTCGGCGCATTCCACCCAATCGTGAGCGTGCAGTACGCGCTTGATTGGACTGCAATATCGCTAGGAATTCTCAGAGTGAGTCTTATCTATTACGAGAAATATGCAATTGATTTCTCGATTGCGGCAGTCCGTATAAACGAAATCAAATCTCAAGTTGCGCCGCTCGGTATTTACGGCGATGCTTACTTTTGTAGTGTCTATGCCACTGTGTACAGAATGCGCGTACCGGCAGCGACACGCAGATGCGTGCGCATGTCTACCCGCTAAAAAGTTAATGAATTCGTTAATGTGGGAAGGTAAAAGCCGCGAGCAACACGTAGTACTCGCTCTTTATGAGATTACGTATTCCTACCTGCTTCTACCTGGGGTTAATGCGTTAAGGACCTAACTCCATTTGCAGATCCCAAGCAATCAGTTTGTTTGCCATTGCATTTTCTTAAAATACACCATTCTAAAAACGCCTTCTAAGAAATCTCCACCGCAAATGAACTAGCAAAGCTACACCGATTTCGAAAATGCATGCAAAGAAATCGCCGAATGATTTCGATCTTCAAAGGCATTTCTCCCGTAACCATGTATATCAAAGTGAGTGTGAAATTGTCGAGTTGTTCGGTCTTACAGCTCGTATATGCTCGAAAATTTGAGCGACTGGAAGACGCGGGAACCAAGCGTGCTATACCCACACTATTTCTACATGATGTACCAATGTAAATATGCTGAAAACAGCCATTTTCAATTTGCATGCAATACCAGAAAAATTGATGATCTCTCCAAAACAAGAAACCAAAGCCGAAAGACAAAAGTAGAGCCTTGGACGTGCAAATAGTATAATAAACGTATTCTGTTATGATGTGCATGAGTCTCTGATTAAGACGATCGATGATATTATTAATTGGTATTTACCGAATGAATTTGTGTGGATGCCGCACTGGCTTCGGAAATGCATTCCAGTCGCAATGCTAACATGGGAAGTAATAAGCGATCGCATGCATGCCAATGAGACAACCGCGCGATAACAACACAAGCACGGCGGACACGCTGGTACGTGCGACCGCGTGAGATCGATCTATTGTCTAATTACGATTGCTGAAACTAACCTCGATGTACCTCTATTGCGACTAGCGCGTTATGGATATTAAAAATAACGGAGGTTTTATTTTGTGGGGAGGAACGGTTAGCCAGGTCGGAGTATAAAGACTTTTCAACATATTCGCTTCCTCTCTAATTTCTCCGTACGATTCTACGTTTCTTTCTTTTTGCTCGAGAATCCACGTTAAAATTATTTTCCTCTCCTTACCAGTACAAAATGCATAATATACATTGTGAACTCAAAAGTGCCTCCCAAATGTGGATTCGCTTCGCAGTCAGACCTATCACATTAAGTTTGTCTGTTATTTTCGAAATCCAACTGCTTTTCCTCTGCAATATTTTAATGAATATTATATGTATTCTGTACAAAGTAGCGAGGGAGTGAAAGGGGGGAACAACATGAACCAGATGCAGAGAGTACTCTCTTCCTCTGATATTCTCCCACTCCAGGTTTTATTCTTTCATCATTTTATACACTACCGAGAATGCCAGTTGTATTTAGCATTCATGGACTCTATTTGATTAAAACTAAACGTTTTCCCAGAACAGAAAACATTAACGATACGTAGCTTGATAAATAGAGCAGTATCAATCAAACAGGTCAGATCATATGAACGAGCCAATGATATTCGCCCGTAGAAATGCGCCAATGCTACATTATACTACACCACAATTCGATCTATAGACGCAATTCTATTTTGTGTACATGCACTGGGACATATTCCGAAAACCCGTCGGAATACTGTTCGAATCGATTATACGTCGAACAAAAGGGGTAATAAATTGTCACGATAAATGTCAATAACGAATCAAATGAGCCGACATTAAAGGAACTACGCAACCATCAGACTTACGCACCAACAAAGAAATCGAAACATTTAGCGGGGCTGCAACTGTGTTATGGCCAATAGTAATTCAAGTGGTCGGGGGAAAAAATGAGGTTTTACGCTGTAGGCACTGGACAGTGGTAGGGCAATTTAATTTGAACAAACAGCGTCATGCATATGAATGAGAGAGGAGGCGACGGGCAAAGAGAGGGAGAGAGGGAGAGAGAGAGAGCTGGTAGCGGTGGGCTTCGTTCAATTCAGCAAAGAAAACCGAGAGAGTTCACCTGTATAATTAATTAGTCCAGGTAGCGCGGGGTTAGCGTCATGGCGTATATCATTCGCCGCGATAAAACTATGCGCGCTCGCGCTCGAAAAAAAAGGGGCGGCCACCTGGGCTCTAATCGTAACGTTAATAACGTAAACGAAGCTACGGCCGTGCTAGCAGCACCCTCTGTACAATTTGCGCTTCACTACCCGCCACTGCGTTAGCGATGAAAGGCTAGAGACGTGCGCGCACCCACCTGCCTGAATGATGATCCAGTAGTCAGGTAGGGTGAACAACGATAAATCGATGGTGAATCGTTAGCTCGACACAACTGACTCCCCGAAATTAGTAACCGTCCCATTGTTTCTGCGTTCTGGTATCACCGCGAACGTAGGATGAATTAAACTTCACATCGACCCCATCTACACAATGACTTCCTCCTCGTTAAAACATAGCACAACATTTGCAGGTATATCAGAGAATTTTCAATCCTTTGCAGATTTTACTACAACCATCATTACATGTTAGGATAACGAAGCTCCTATACCACGAGTGTATAATATCGGAACAAGCGCCGAATGTTAGTTTGTATGAATCAGATTTATTACGACTCCTACTATTGCATGGTGCTCCTCCAAACAATATCTCTATGTATATGTGATTTTCCAACAAAATGTACATTTCAGCAATAAATGACTAAAAGATGAATTATGATCCCAATTCAGATAAGATGATTACTGAATCAAGAGAAGAGTATAGTAGTTATAAGTCTTAAGTACATCTAACAAAGCAGCTATAATAACATCTGACATATTGCAAATATATCACTTACTTTATGACCCTGACTATAAACTGTTTAAACGAGAAATCGCATGCGTAAGGTAATCTCGGTGGCTCGCGCTTTAGTCAAAGAAAAACTTAAGCATTCGTTTGAATGTGACACGGGCATCTATTTACCGGGGATGTCAAAAGACGAGGCGAGCTCCTCCAACAAATTACCCTACATAATCTCGGGTGTCAGATGTATGTCTACTCATCTAGCAGCACTGTGGGAAGTAGCTCTTGACACACCTGCCGTAAGAACAACAGTTGTCCCTGTGATCAGTGAGATTTATGGCTGCATTTTAGATAAACTGGCGACTTCACCGCCGGCGTTATGTTTTATTGCAACGCTTATTTTCCAGCCGCCTTTACGCCAGCGATAGTAAGGCACACACACACACACACACAATCTCACTTTATCACGCTCGCTCACGCATTGTAATAAGTCGATTAGAATAAGAATGGCTCACCAACCACTTCGCTATGAGATTCGCATTATGCTAAACTGTTAATTATACTGGCATAGTATGAATGCCATTGGCTTGCTGGATTATCGCTGACACTCCCATTAATTTGGAAGCCAAGGTTAGAAATCGGACTTCCACCACGAAGCTTGTAATCTTCATTAATCAACCGCCTTCCTGAAACTTTCACTGGCATAGCTAAATCAACCTGCGTATGGGTGCGCGTACACATACTATAATATATCTGTTAGAATAATTTTACATTCGTTTCTCGCGAGTTTATTTCTTTATTACGTGAAATAATATTGATTTATTATTTATTTAGTGTGCGCCATTTTCATGCAATGCGACATCGCAAAAGTGGACTCATACATATATTTCACGAGATGCCCAACGCTGGGCATTTGCAGCTTCGAATCCACTTTACATAATGGTCGGGGGGATTGCACAGAATGTGGGTGACCTTTTCGAAAAGTTGTTTATTAAGCCCAGTCGCAGTGGTAACAGGTCCAATAATACCGAAAGTGATGGTGACACGCGTTCTTCCGAAAACATTGTGACTCTTGCGACACAAAGTGGACGGCGCGACGACCTGTTCCTCTGTGCGGAATTTCAAGGAAAGCAGGAAGGAGGCGATCAGCACGTGACTAAAGTAAATCGCAAAAGGTGGAGCGCGTGAAAGTTGGTGGGTTTCGAGTGGAGCTTATGTGCTGCCAGGCTAACAGGTGAGCCTAAAAGACGTGCGCAGACGGAGGAAGCGGGCTTTGGAGAATTCGAGCGAAGCAGCGAGCAGACACGAGACTAACGAGACTAAAGTGGCGCCGCAGTAGTATGAGCAATTCCGAGTCAGCCACTGCATCACTGCGCGACAACCAATACTACTGCAGCTCGTCAGCACGTGACGCTCGAGACCATGCTAGATTCTAGAGCCGACGATGCCGACGCCGATGCCAACGCCAACGCCAACGCCGACGGCGGCGCCGCTCGGTGCTTGCTGTGTCTCCAGGAGTTATCACTTCGGTTGGTGATAAGCCGTGGCGGCATAATCGACAACGTTATTAATTAATGTGCGATCGAGCGAGTGGGTTAGCGTTACACTCGATATAAAGCCAATAATTGATTATTGCTGCCACAACCCCCTCTACATAAATAACGAACGAATTAATCTAATTACCAGGAGAGAATGAGAGGAATCGCATTACCGTTGGAGTGCGAACAAATTGCTACTTGCCCGGTGCTTTCCGCGCCGTAAACACCGAACGAACCGCAGAGCACCGGGCGACCGAGACGAAAAATTCGGTTAATTGCTGCTACGCGAAAATGCGAGGAAGAGCTTCCTATTACTTGGCTGCTTCTTAATTTAGCGGTGCTTTTCGAATCTATGGAGAACCGGGTGTTAATATTTACCGGATTCCTCTTACCTAAAAGGCGCGCTTTACGCTCTGCAATCTCCTTAATTACTCCGTAACAACTGCATCTTCACTGTGTTCACGTGACTAGAATTATGACTTTAATGTGGCGATGGAAGAAGAACACATTAGGAGATTCTCGGACAACAGATAAATGGGGATTTCAATAGCAGGGCGTGCATGAAAAATGAACAGCAAGCTTCGATCGGTTGGCAGCAACTCCATTCGGAGTACAGCTCGTTCGGGAAAGTAGCAACGCGTGCATTTTTCACGCACAATATACATATTGATTACAGGACAAATTGCACCGGTGGGATTTGCATTCGTAGCACTCAACAGTTTTACACGCTTCTCGCAGAAGAATTGGAAGCGGGAAACCAGGTCAGCCTAACAAAACAAAATTCCTGCATAGCCCGGACCGCCGCCACCGCCGCCACCGCCACCGCCCGAGGGGAGAAGAGGGCGAGTTTTGTTACAGAGGTATCAGAGAAATTTAGTACTTCCGCCGAGATGACTCGAGGTTTTCACCGAGTTACGGGAGACCCGAACTGCATCCCAGACACGTATGCAGAGCTAGAAGCAGTGCGAGTAAGAGATTGCGAAATTTAGCAAGCATAAAAAGATGGAGAAAGAGAGAAGGGAGAGGAGACTAGCTAACTGTCTAAAATTCGGCGCGAGGTTTACAGCTTCTTTACTCGTAGAAACGTGCTACCGCTCGCGAAAGGGCTAAAACACAAGTTGTGTTTCACGTTTCCACGTCAGGGGAATCTTGTTTCGTCGGCGGTAAGGAAGGAAAAAACAATTTGAGCTCGCAGTGCCGGCATAGGTTGGTGAAAGGGATAAAGCAGCCACTAGAGGGAGAATCCAAACATTCGTCGTAGTGCCGGATATCCCAACTCCCTTATTCCGACGGAATTCGCGAACTGAATTATTTACCTGACAGGCTGCAGCCGCTGCCGCTGCCACCGTTGCCGCCGCCGCCGCCGGCGCCGCCACCGCCGGCTTACTAACTGAGAGAAAACGCGGGAGCGCAAACAGCGGGTAAGACGTGTTTCCGCGATCGACTGCACTACGAAGCTAGGGCCAATGTCGAAAGAAAAGGAAACGCCACGCCAGGCCCGTTTCCGCCTAGCTGCACTTTAGGATGCATAGCATTTTCTTTTTTCCCTGTCCCGGAGAGGCCGAGAAAGGGAGAGGGAGAGGGAGAGGGAGAGAGAGTGTGTAGCAGAGCGAGAGAGACATGCTTCGACTCTGGAACGAGAGAACGTTCGATCCACTTCTCTCCCACGGGAATACGGATCTCCGGCGTGAGTGTTTGCCCGTGCCTCGAGCGTTATCTCGCCTTGAAGGACTGCCGCTGTATTTTCCGCCGCCTCCGGAAAACCCTGGCTGACTGTTGGCCTGGCTATCCTCAATCGAACTTCCCATTCTGAGCCTAGAACTTTTGCCGCTGGCTGATGCACTGCGATTAATCTGGTGAAAGTCATTTTGAAGAGCCCGACATTTTCGCAGCCAAACGGAGACTGGCTTCCGAGCAAGGAACGAACGATCCCCAATCTGCGCCAAGCATTTCCTGCATAATGAGACACATGCATATTCGTATAAGGGCTCTCCTCTCTTTCATGGAATTACTTTCGCCTCTGACTGATTTCAGGGGCGTTCGTGACTCTGAATATTTATGTGTACTGCCTCAACGTTAATCGGCCATCGTGAAATTCCAATCTCTCGCGGAAGAGAGTGTTAACTTTTTCGTGAAAAGTAAATTCTGGTACAAGGATGCCGAAACATCTGGAACTACGGATAATGAAATACCAGCAGTTAATAAAAGTCAGATATGCTGTTAGTTTCCGATCACCGTCGCCCAATTACCCACGCACTAATGAAAGCCAGTTAATCGATAAGACCAATTCTGCATCAAATTTTGAGTAACACGCTACACGTAAATTTGCGCAATCAGTAATTATTCGCTCCAAATAATTCAAATAATTCTGGCGGTTCGCATATTCAAAAACTAAATATTTTATAGAATCAATGGGAGCGTACATTATCCCTTGATGAAGACATTTCCAGGGCACAGCAAGTCATATTCAAATTTGCATAAACTGAATGTCGTGTTTCAAAATAGTTTAAAATGATCAATCGCGAGATGGCTGTCTGCAGTATGACGCTTCACATGCTAGTGCATCATCTCTTCGTTTTACCAATGGTTTAGGAACCTTTGGAAGTAGAATGCATCAGATAAACACCGAAAGTAAAGAAACCCAAACTAGCAACAATGTTACGAGGAAGTTGGAAAGCGAATTCAGCAATTATCTAGGATAATATGCAAACAAGCGCACCAGTCTAAGTGAACTCGCGTACTCATATAGACGCTTGTGCGATGTACGCGTATAAGTTTCCGCGGGAATAGAGCCACCATCACCACCACCACCACTTGCCCGACAATAATAGCAGGTGAATGAGAGAGCTAGTGTCCGCCACTGGGCGGATTCCTTTCGCGATCGAATATTCGACAAGCAAGTCGAAAGTTACAGCAGTTAGAGGCCGATACGAACAATAAATGGAATGTCCAATTAATAAACTTAAAGAGCCATCGCGAATTACGAGAGTGCGAAAAGGTGCTTGGTACTTTCTCCCGAGTCCTGGTAAGGAGGATCAAAGAAGACGGGAGGGAGAGGGGGGGAGAGAATGAGAAGAAATCGAGGTCTACTGCTGGTCGGACGTCAGCCGAAGCGATACTTTGAAAGGCCGTATCGAAGCTGTTCCCCGTTCGTGAATACCGGTTATCCTTGAGATATCGGAAAGATCCTGCAGCAGGAACTAACACAACGGCTAGGGAAGGACCGTAAACTACGCAATCATGCCCCGCCGCTACCGGCATGTTCTTCTCTATAACTTGTGTGCAGACTGTCCACCATTCCAGTCAACATCAACACCTTCATTATCTTAACTCCTTCCACTTCCGTAGTTTTTCATCGTCCACTCTATTACTATATTTATTTGTTCTTTGGAAGTGGAGGGACTAAGACAATTCGTTCTATTTACTCAAGACATTTTCTATTCGACTCACAATATCCTTAAACTGACGTTCCCTTCAATCCTCTGATAACTTCCTGCTTTCTTTTAGAGCTTCCTTACGGAGTTGGTAAGCGCGTTGCACTGCATACGAAATAGGGGCGAGCATTCATGCGCAGAGCGTATAAAAGCCTTGACTTCCACACTTCCATTTATTTCATACGTTCGACTGCTTCTTCTGCCAAAGTGAATTAGAATCACGTAAATCACGATGAAAGCACATCAGAGCTTGATGCGTGTCTTGTGTCTTTCAAACGTAACACATCGACTGAGCGCACACCACCAACACGTGTACTCCTGATAAGCAATGGAACCGGCCTTCCTTTCCAACAAAATCGAGCCACTCAAAATATTGAGAAATAGACGTGTTACAGAGACGTGTTGCAGGTAGTGCGGTATCAAAGTCTGTGGAATGGAGATGCGGCCTTTTACGAGAGCACAACCACATAATCTAAAAGTAGTCGTAGGTCAGTGCAAAGAGATTACCAATGGCCTATACACCGGCGAAACGGCGACGTTCGGCTCAAAAGCCCGATACGATCGAGCCGATCTCTCTGAGCGACTGCTGCAACCTTTCAATTTCATATACAACTTTCTCCATCTTTCTCTCTCTCCCTTGCTCTACCTTCACCAGGAACCGCGGCCCACCAGCCACTAGATCCATAGCTATACAAAAGAGCCGCTAGACATGCAAAAGTACCGCACTACCGCAAATCCATGACTTAGTTTACCGCCAGAGGAGACAGTGATTGCAAACCATGAGCGTTGACGAAGAGAGATATCACCGAAAACCCAATGCGCTCGACTTCTCCAATGGATTGTGTGAACGGCAATTATATTGTGACAAGTCAGCGGTGTAAAGTTATTAGCTATTACGTCCTGGTCGAGCAAGTTTCTCGTCTCGGTTCTCCCCATTTGTTTCGCCGCTGGATTTAACAAACTATCTCCCTTTTGCGTAGGGCAGAACGCGAAATGATACCTTGGGGCTGGCACTTAATCCAGAACAAACGAGTCCCTTAAGCTGGCTGGCAGAGGGGAACTGCTTAAATAGAGCAAGCAGTCGGGTAATTGCTAGCTGGCGTGCACTTCTCCGGCCAGCAGATACATGCATACGTCAATAGAGCTAGAGGCCCACTATTTGGGATTAGAGCATTTGGAGGCCCAGCTTTGCAAGAAAGAGCAGCTTCTGCCTCATCTGACGGAGGTTCTGTACCACAGCAGATCCTTGTCGGGGCAAGCATGACTCGCGGAGAGAAGAGGAGGCGAGCAAGAGACAGCAGGAGAGGACCGTGAGGATGGATGAAGAGTCGAGGAGGAAGCAGTAGGGCGGATGCTGAAGCAGAAAGCGAGCAAGAGGGATAGCGCGACGCGGCGCGTCCCGGCGCTGAGTGGCGTTGTACGACGAGGCATAGCGCGGCGCGGCGCGGTGCGGACGGGAGCCGGTGATACCAGACAGTGAGTCTCCGCCGGTTGTTTTCTTTTTCTACGCCAGTTGCGGCGTTTAATCCGAGTAGGCAACGGCGGCAGTGCCGTTGCTCGCTCGCGCGCGCTACTGCATCTGTCTCTCGACAACGGTACATTCCCCCGGTAAGCGGCCTCACGTTCCCGGTTTCCAAGTTGTACCGGTTTCCACTCTACCTTCTCTATGTTTGTATGTATGTAGCGAGGCCCCACTCACTGACCCGCCGCCGCGCCGGAGTGAAGCGAGCGAGCCCGCTCTCCCCTCCCGGGGTCACCACAGCCTCAGCTCTCCTATCGCCAACTGGTTCGTCACTCCTCTCATGCCAAGCTTTTAAGAGGTACACTCCTCCCCAAAAAAATGATGTATTTTGTCGGGAACAAACCTCCAACACTCGGATAGAAAGAACAGGAGAGAAACAGCTACCAACACCAATAACCAAAACCAACGGCAATAAGGTTTGTTTGTTTATTGCGATACTGTGAAACAAATTTCCCATAAAATTGCGCTCGCCACTGATGAAAACGAGTTGCCACGAGCATTGTAATGAACGGAACGCAATTAAGCAGCGGCTCGCGCAAATTCATTTTGCCCGAAAAATGCGCGGAAGACCGCAATGTTATCGAGGAAGAATGTTGATTGGGATCGAGCTGGTGGAGAGTTGGATAAGGCTGATATAAAAAGCCTGATAAACTAGAACGGCGCTTAATGCGATTTTGGGTTACATAACAAAAAGTGCGACGGTGCTGCGGCCTGTCCATTTTACTGAGCGTGACTCTCAATTATAGCCTTGATCTTTAAATAACTTAGTTCATAATGCGGTACACGGTTAAACCGGTTGAAAACAATTTTCAGCTGCATGCCTTTCACATCAGAAAAGTGGCCGCTGCCGATAAGCAAGCAGTCACATAGTGCTCCTACCGAACCGAGCCTATGCGTCAACTACTATCGGCTAATCCTTACACGAAAATCTGTCGGCTGAGCAGCTTTCACTGAAAAATGTTTTACTCGTTGAGAGGAACGCGTGCTCTTCCCGTATAGGAATTCGACGACAAGCGGCGAACCCTCGTCGTTCCTTCGTCGATTGGAGAGCTGGTGACGTAAGAATGTATCGACGACTATATGTATAGGTACATACAATGCGACACGCGAGGAAGAAAAGTTGCTCCGATGCTATCGGGCGGTGACCGTGGGATAACGACAGGCAATTCTCCCATTTAATTTGGCGAAAATAGAGGTGAAACGATACGGAAGAGGGAGAAAGAAGTTGAGGCTGTGCGGGCCGGTGCCGGATCTCGAATCAGAGCCGGAGCACCGTGCCAGCTGGAGGGAAGAGTGTATCCACTGGCGAAAACGTGAGAGCAACGGAGAGCCGCACCGGGCAGAAGCGAGCCGCGCGAAAGGAAGCTGATTTTCCACGCTCTGTCGAGATGAAACGATTCGCGGAAATTGTGGAAGAGGCATGAATCCGGGATGGTGGGACTCCTGCGCGACGTATCGCCGCCCGAGAGAGTGCACACCACCCATCCAAGTGATCCGATCTGCCGCTCTCTTTTTTTTCGCCCTCGGTGTGAAAATATTTTTAAACCGGCCGTCCGGCCGGCCGGCCACCAACCCGATCCACTCACTCGCTGGCTCGTTCACTCTCGCCAATCCGCTCCCGGCCATCTCAAAGGCTGTCGACCGGAAAATATTAGTCCCGGGGAGTAATTTTTTTTCTTCCCCCTCGAATATCCCCTCGGCGATTGTCAACTTTCGAAAGGGCGGCCGTCTCAAAAGCATAACGCGTGTGATATTATAAATAAATATAAAGGAGCCTGTGTCTGTGTCACAGGGTTAACCCATTGCGGTGTCTCCTGCACCACGTTTCGACTTGAAATTATTTCGCCGATAGTGGAGATCGGTGTACCACCGCAATTGAGGGAACGAAAGCCTGCTGAATGGCCCCCTCGCAACTTTTCTCACGGGCCGCTACTGAAAAAAAGGGAGATACCTTTCCGTTCTTGGGGAATATAATAACGTGCGCTCCCTACCAATACGTGCTCACACAGGCGCGCCCTATTATATGTATGTATAGGTCAACAAGTGCACTGGACTCTGCCATACACGGACAAGCTATCGAGTTGGGTGTGGATGTGGGTGTGCGTGTATGTGTGTGTGTACGAGTACGTGCGCATTCGGCACATAAATACTCCGGAGCCAGAGACACCTACACTGGGACGCACACGTGAGAAACCCTCGTGACCGTTCTTGCGGTGAGCGCGGAAACCTTTCTCCGCGAATGGCCTCGGCTTGATGTTATGTTGCATCGGGGCCACCTTTCTGGAGCAGACGAACGTGCCCACCTATCCCTAGCCACATTCTACCCGGCGCGATCGGAGCACGTTCAAATCGATTCCCCGATTGTATCCGACGCCTTCTCCTATCGAGTAACATTCGATCAGCCAGCAAGCTGAGCGGCTCTAGAAGAAAACCAAGAGAACTACTGAACCCGTAACTCGCAATCCCGTCGCCCCCACTAGAACCTCCTGTCCATTTGTACGTCGCGCCAAATTGGCCAGATTAATGATTTCTCCTTATAAAGTATTACGCAAAGTATTATCGGCGCGCTCTCGGCGAGCGTATGTATCGCCGTAATATACACCGCCGGTGTTACTTAAACCCAGGTGAGTCGAAAGATTGCAGTGCCATTTCATGCGGCAGGCAAGTGGTGCGCGCGGTGTTCCCCCGCACGGAAATTGCAGCCGCCGCAAAAACCTTAAAGTGGACAAGGAGGCAACGGCCAGTGGTTTCTCAGCATGGCGAGATCCTCGCTGGCACACCATCAGTACACAAAGAGGACAAGGGTCGCTGTAGAAAAGACGATTTATACACGGTGGGTGGCTCGCAGCGTTTAACTACCGCAAGAAAGAGGGAATCCAGAGGACGATGAGTGAAGACACAAGAACGAAGCACATGCTAGACAGACGTTACTCAGTAGCATTGATCGGCATGTATCCCTTCTTGAAACTAGAGAGTACTCTCCGTATTTGCAAGGACATCGGTAATAAACTCTTATCTCCTAATAGCATCGCCATTTTCCTCACGAACCCTCCACAGTTCGCCAGAGTCGCTCCCGCCAAACGGGGGAGTAAAGCGGCATTTACAGAGAGCGGGGAAAAGGGAGAATCCGTAGACGTAGAGGTTGCCGAGAGAGGGTTGCGCGAGCGAGGGCATCGTCTTGTAGAGGTAGAGGAGGTGTGTATTGAGCTCACGTGAACGGTGAAAGAGGGGCTCGAACCATACGTCATCCCGGCGAGATAAAAACTTTAGCAGCACTCGTTGTAGGAAAAATATGTGCCGTCCGCCACTGGGAATGGTGGAGGGGGCGAAGGAGGGGGCGAAGGGTAGAAACGTCAAGCATGGGGGTCAGAGGGGAAATATATGTATGTGGAGAAACTATTGTGGCCCTTGCTCCCGCCGAAGAGAGAGGAATTTTTCTTAGCGTCTATTATGTGGCTGAGCCGACTATATCGAGACTCTTTCTCCGTATTGCTGGGCTGCGGCGCGGCGCGGCGCGGCTCGGCGCGGCTCTGTTCCCGGGGGAGCAACGCCCATAAAGAATTGCGGAAACTCTTGCCGGAAGAAAGAGCGGCGGGGAGACGAACGCAGCACGCGGACCAACTGCGCAACGAGGGATACAAAGTTGTGCAGAGTTTCGCCGCGCGAATACACTACTTTGACGCAATGGCCTTACTTTGGCGAGGCGCGACGCGACGCGACGCGACGCCAGACGTCACGGAACTCTCACTCGGGGCGTCGCGCGTCTCCCGGCGCGCGACTGGCGAGCCTCTAAATTGGCTGTAGAGTGCTCCCCTGCTGAACGCGGAACTGCCGCGCCGCCCCGTCATTTTATACCATTCGCTTCTAGTTTAACGTCGATTCTAGTCTTTGTCAGTGCAACGACTTGTAAATACATACCACCACCTTGACCACCCGGCTCATCTCTACGTACTAATCTACGTTGCAGTCAACACTTTTGTCCGAATCTAGTGACACTATTCCCGGCCGAACTAACTTTTTCCCCGCGCGAATTACATTTTACTTTCAAACTTCGGAAAGTTCAAGTGATGCAATAACATTAACATTTATACAACGAGTTAAAACTGTGGTATAACTCGGGCGCATCTTGTCATCCGTTAACGATGATTGCCAGCAACTGCCGGCACTTTGAAATCTTAACACCGCTCGGGATGACGCCGACATTCCCTCCTCTTATCGTGTCAAGTAGAGCCAAACTTTCGATCTCGAACGAGATAGAAGCAGATACGAAAATTCGATGCTTATAGTCGTTCATCAGTTGTTCCACAAGTGGGGAGAAACGGTGGAGAATGGGGAAAGGAGTAAGGTACTATTGCGGCAAATGAGCGATGTATGCAGATTAAATTATCGGTCGTTCGCTAGAAATACAGGTAGTACTGAATTACCGTTGAGTGGGGTAGTAGGGTTACAATTTGAATGAGAATCTCCCGTTTCCGCCGTCGTTCTTACCAGGTCGCTATACCTGAACCATCTTGTCTATCTAGGCTTCGACAACCCAATAAACTCCGTACTCTAATTTTGCCGGATGCAAAATAGAGCGATAGAATTATTAAAATGACTGCCAAAATTGTTATTCTATAAAAACGAACACTAAACCAGGGCAACATTGCGAAGTATTAAGTAAAATTTCGAAAACTACATTTTTCGTGGAGAATTCTATCTGTACGCATTCGTATAAGCAACTACAGTGATGGGCTGTCTTCGTAAAAACATCCTCATCAAGATCATGTTTACGCGAAAAACGGGGGAATCCATTATCGAGAGGCGTCCGGCTAAATATAATAAAACGCGTTACAGCCTACCTACTCCTGGTGATTGAGCGCGTCGCGCCATTAGCGCGATTGGGGTTCGCCATTATAGCTGACCCAGTCGGGCAACTCGAAAAAGTTGTAATATTTCTAATAGGTGCGCAATCTATGTTGGCAAGTGCTCGATGGTGTTGGCCTTGCGCGCCATATTAGCTTCCGGTTAAAGCGCAGAGCCATCCAATGCTACTTTACTCTTATCGATATGTACTCCCTTTTCACATGCCGGTGTCAAACCAATTATTTTGCCCCTCTCTTTACTATTACTCGAGCATGCCAGCCTACACTGGCTCGTCTCTTTGTTTGATACACGAGTGTGTGAAAGGAAGTAGGTACTGAAAGGGAGCGAAGGGCAGATCGGCGCCAGAATTATATATGTATTAAATGTCAAAGGCGTCATACGCCTGGATATAATGATAATTCGAATGAAGATGACACGTAGGGAGATGGCGCTGAATCAGGAAACGTAATTGCTATAACTGCACGTAAAGGATGTTCCATGGATTGGAGTTGGCGTAAAATTGCTGGCGGGAGTGCTCTCTCAGGATGTTAAACTTTTCCAATTCTTCAAGTCGGTACGAGCACGTATTTGTCGGTTTGTGCAATCCCGGAAAAAGTTTGTGTACAAACATCATACAGCAGAGACAGCCGTGCGCATAGAGACACGGAGTACTGGGCTGAATGGAGGGTAGAAATGCTGATAAGATTAAACGCCGCTAATCATTCCTCCAAAGGCAACCACATCCCTCAACCCACCAATGACGTATTTACTACTAATAGCTTACGTAATTTCGACCACGCATATGGAAAGCCGATGCCCCTGAGCGCGAATCAACTCCGAATAGTTCTGCTACCCTCGACTATTCGGAATTTATTCCGCAAAAGCACAAACTTCACATGGATGCGCGTATTAAACTTCGATAAGCTCTAGCAGCGAAAATCATCGCATTCAGTATGTGATCGCTTCCAACGAATTTGGGTATGATCGGTAATTGCGAAAAGAGGATTAGAGCCGTACTATCTAATGCCCTTCATGAAAGGAGGAAGCAGTCTATGCCCTCCTATTGATAAGGGAAGGTAGGAATGCGAAGGCAAGTAGCCCCGAGAGCGATATTAATGAAAAGCCAATAAATCATGGCCGAAGGGCAGTTAAGTGGAGTACTCACCTGTCCATGGTTGTCGAAGCCGTACTGGTCCGCGATCTCAGCAGCCACCTCAGGACCATCGGGCACGTGGACCGCAAACTGATTGGTGTAGATGGGTAGTGGTCGCGGACGCGGTTTCGGCTCAGCTCTCACGAGGGCACCGATCAGCACCAGCGGCAACCAGCAGAGAATGCTCACTTTGAGGGTCATCTCGTCGGGGCGAATGGCAAGTGCCGAGTGACAAGGGCAATGGGTATGTGCTCGGCCGCTTATTCGAATTACCAAGCGATGAGGCCGAACGGCGAAATAGTCGATGTCAAGCTTCGGCAAAGCTGCTGCTATTGGTGGACCGGAGCGTGCCACCGATTCAATTGCTCGCGATGATGATTTCCAGAAGTGGGATGCAATAGTTTCAGCAGCGCGATATACTTTATTGCGAGCGCGTAGAGGAAGAGAAGAAGGCTGGGCGGTAAGTGCAGCACAGCAATTTCGTCACGGGGTAAATTGTCACTTGGAGCCACGGTAGAAGAGAAGAGGTGCAGTGGGGGATGCTGCGCGGCTGCTCATTTAAATGATGCGTGCCCTCGTGGCGGTTTGGCTCCCGGCGCATCGAAGCACCGCCGCTTTCCTCCAATCGTCTTTCTTGCTCAGAGTGCTCCTCCGCTCAAGACGACTGTCCGCCAAGGCGAGAACGAGGGCGACTGGCTTGTTGCTCGCGCTCCACGAGCTTGAGAGGTGGGAGGAAGACGACCACTTCGGTCCGTCGTGTATCGATGCTCGGCACAAGCCTTATCTGTAACACAGGGAAACCTTCTGTCAGACGATTCGTGGATTCCGGTCACGAAAGCGGACATCATGTCCTGGAAATCCCTGCGGCGCATTGCAATATTAATTGTCGGGAACGGTTACACCTGGAGAGATTCATTAGTTCTCTCGTCCGATACCGTTCAAAAATCCTTTCTCCCGCTTTATGCTTTTTGCTACCTCTTGCCAATACACTTTCTTACTATTATCGCCGCCACTAAATGTCAAATAGAAGAGTAATCACTTAATGAACGAGTAACAAAGTCAAAGTGGTGCAGTCTAGCGAGAATTCTAGTTTAGCAGTCTGTATTTGCTATAATGTTTGCAACGCTCTGATTCGTTCCGTTTAATGAAGCACAGCTTGGGTCCAGTTGGAAATGCTGCTTTGCGAAATTGCAAATTGTCGAGACTGCAATTACAAAAACGAGTGTTTTACTTCTGAGAGGACCTTGCGCTTGATGAGATCGCCGTCAAAGGAAATAGAACTCTGGCCCAATATTGCAATTCGAATCGATACGCTGATTATTCGAGAGCATAAATAACTGTGACAAACATAGCATCCTTGTTAGGAATGCAGACAATACGTTCGCTTTTAGACACTAGTCTCGCCAATAGCGCTCAGAATAGATTCGAATTTTAAGGATATTGACGGCGCTCGAATGAGCGCGCTTTCATACCAGAGGAATCGAACGAACATTGGCATATTGCGCATTCACGATAACATATAACAGCTGCAATATAAGATGATCTAATTTTGGCGGAGGAACTACGCAAGCAGGTGGATCCCTCCCATCGTACTTTTAGAAGTATGTAGAGCTGCGAGGCCGTAAGCAAAAGGGGAAGTCGATACAACCAGTATTGTCGATAGTTAGTTACGAAACGAGCGAGAGGCCGATCGAAAACTACGCGCGCTCCACACTAGCTGAGCCAACAGAATTATCTGGATTCCCTCGCGAAATTGCTATTGCATGCAACAGTTTAGAAGAGAGTTTTGACCAAGAAGGATAAAGACGCCTGTTGCCGGAGCATTCGTCCTTCCATAAAACGACATGTCAAGGTATGCTTTGAGTAATTTATTATCCAGGGCCGCTAACACTCAAGGGTAAAAACAGAAGTCGCCGCGCTGCTGGCCTATTTTCTACGGCTGCTCTTTCGGAATGCTCGACTGAGTTGCGGAGCTACCCCTCGCTTCATTCATTCATGCACCGGTGCATCAATGTCAATGGAGTACGAAGAGCAGCAACTTGAACATGACCCGATACATTCAGGAAACTGCTCGCCAAGCTGAATAATCAAGGAAATCTGCTGACTCGGGCATATGCGCCTCGGCTAGTGGCCCTCGGCCGCACCATTCCTTAACAAGCAATGGTATCAGCAGCAAAGTTTCCAATACACGCCTTCAATATCGATGACATTATATATTAAGTCGGCGCACACTCGGCCAAATACAGATCCTAGCAAATCAAAAAATAAGTTGACTAATAACAATTTAATGTAACTTGTGTTTATTATGAAAAACATATAGGCCACAGCAACGAAAATGTATTGTAAATAATTATCGGTTACATTAATCCATTATAATTGCCACACTCAGTGGAAACATTCTATAAACAAAATATCTATAATACATTTGTGGATTGCAGACTTTTTCAATTGGTTTTAGTCAGTAACAACTTGTAATGAATCAGGGAGCGTGACAAAAATTCAACTAAATCAAATCTGTTAAAATTCGACAAGTACGAAACCTTCGAATTTTTAGATTTTTATTACAATTGATACTTTTTAAATAATGCCTACTTTTGCTCAAAGTTTTCATGGATTTCTGGGAAAATCCATATAGTGTAGTGCTATTTAGCAATAGTCAGACAGTAGTTGGCTAGTTGACATTTACAAGACACCAAAATATTACGATTCTAAAACACTTAAGTTTCGAATGATTATTTACTAGAATCGACGTTTAGCCCATTGTGCGGCGGCAGGAAATAAACGATGCAATAAACGCGCTCCGATATTCGCTCCGAGTGGGGAATACCCGGGGAGCAGAGGATCGCGTGAGCCGGAGAAGAAATGCGCGCGATCAAATGGAAAGCCATGGAGACACGAGCACGCATGTAGTATAGCTTGTACGAGGCGTCCTATACTTCCTACCTACACAAACATCTTGAAGGAAAGTGTGGCTGGCATTTATGTAACGACTTGCATTACAAGTGCAGTTCCTTTTGATTAGGAAGGCAGGGAGCCGTGAAAAGCGCGCGCGCCAAAGCAATGCCAACTGGAGTAGTAAAAGCCCGTAAGAATTTCTGTGTGGCACGGGGGAGATCGCGTACACCAACATACACTAGCGGCAGGCAAGTCAGCAGCCAGCGGCAGCACTGAGCGAGCAAGTAAGCGAACTCGCAATTACGAACAAAGCGGGCCGCAACTTTGTCACGTGATACAAGACGCACGCTACTCTCCTCGAGAGAAGCTGGTGTAGGGCGGCCGACATTTCCGCCCCAATTATGAAGGAGCTCGTAGCGCAGTTTAAGGATGCTTGTTATTAAAAATCAGTGATAGGTAGGCCCGCGTAATCAGGTCAACGTGACACGCGAACGACACACCGGCATCGCGTTGAGGAGAGTAGTGGGCGGGCGGCTTTGCCACTGCAACTCCCTCGAGTATGTACACACTCCTCGCTTGTCATGGAAAGCAGATCCAATTAGAGGGCTGACTACAATCTTCACACTCACCGAGTGCCCCCGCAAATGTGATTATTTGAAGGGTACCAAAACGCTTCTCGTACGCGGCCTCAAAATCTCTGTACACAACAAGGCGCGCCCGCCCGCGTGCCCTTAGCACATCTAACCAAGAAACTCGCACTCGGCTCCAGTCACATTAACGCTACTAATAGCAGCCCGATATACAGGAGACTGTTAAACTTTGATTGCATTACTCTACGATAATTTCGAGGTAAAATCAAGGCGGTTCGGTAACCATTTGAGAAAACTTCGCTCCGATGTTGCAAATGTCCTGGTTATGTGTATAGAGAACTAGGCGATAGAACCGGTCGACTGTACATGTCGGTAAGAGAGAAAGAGAGAAAGAGAAAGAAATTGCCAGAGCCGTGCGCGATGCTGCAAGAGAATCTTCCAATTTTCTAGCAATTAAGCAGTAGTAACGTTCTTCCAGTTTGCCGCGGGCAGAGTAGAGAGTCCGAACTACTGTCGGCGTGCAAGTAGGCGACTTCCTACCTCGAGCACCTTCGAGAATACTGCTAGTTCTTTCAGTGAACACTACTAATGCAGTACATTATATGTGAGCCAGTGCGGAAAAGATACGCGGCTATCATCTACGCCGATGTGTAAAGGATACGCTGAACAGCATGTATAAAAAAACAAAATATGTACAGGGTGATTCACTTGCCTTTGAATCAGAACTCTCCTAGCCCTTTTATTTTTTTTGGTGGACTTCCCGACCTTCCCCGGGACTGAA
The DNA here is from genome assembly GCA_910591665.1 of Ectemnius continuus. Lineage (NCBI taxonomy): Eukaryota > Metazoa > Arthropoda > Insecta > Hymenoptera > Crabronidae > Ectemnius > Ectemnius continuus. The sequence goes on from OU342856.1 coordinate 23,652,800, forward strand.
ACTTGGTGGGGAATGTTTTTATGCATCGAGGAAAAAGTAGTAAAAATTCCAGGCCCCTAGCTCAAAATTCATTTTTTCGCAAATTTTTTAAGGTATACCCCTTCAAAAATTTTCGATTTTTCGAAGGTTCTGGGACCGGGACGAACGCTTGATTTTTCGATTCCTCGTGTCTCAAAACGGGTAAAAAAAACGAACTTAGTGGGGGAAATGCCGGAATTCTATCTAAAACAGGTGGAAAACCGATCTGGAGTATTTCATTTCAATGGTTTTTGCCATGTTTTTTGTACTTCCCGACCTTTCCCGGGACTGAAATTTTGTAGAAAGTGTTTTTTTGCATCGAGGAGAAAGTAGAAAAAATTCCAGAGCCCTAGCTCAAAATTCATTTTTTCGCAATTTTTTTAAGGCATACCCCTTCAAAAATTTTCGATTTTTCGAAGGTTCTGGGACCGGGACGAACGCTTGATTTTTCAATTGCTCGTGTCTCAAAACGGATAAAAAACATAAATGTTGTGGGGGAAATGCCGGAATTCTGCCTAAAACACGAAGAAAACCGATCCTAAATAATGAATTTCGCCTAATTCCGATCGTTTTTTGCATGTTTTCATGACTTCCCGACCTTTTCCGGGGTTGAAATTTGGCGGGCAGTCTGCCCTTGCATCAAGGAAGATGTGATATAAATTTCAGAGCCCCAGCTCAAAAATTTTTTTTCTCCATATTTTTGGCCATCGAAAATATCCAATTTTTGGTGGTGATTCAAAGGCAAGTGACTCACCCTGTACATATGTATGTATGTGCATACAGGACGAATTCATATCTTCCGGCTTTTCAAAGACGGCAATAAATGTCTACCGCGGGAGTCCTTTCGAAAAATGTCCTATTGGGAGTATCTTAATTGTAATTAAGTGTTTCGCCTCAATGAGAACGACCATACAAAGTGCAGTAACTTCAGAATGAACTAGCATTACGAGCTCCTCCTAGTATGGCGATAATTGAACTCGCGAGTGCACCCGAGAATTAAATCAAAACGCCCCATTCCTGTATTGACTTAGTATCTTCGATGCCTCGAATAATTAAAGCATTTCTCTCGCACGAAGTTTTACTAGGTCGTGCAAGTTTCAGGTGAAGTGTTTAATTATCTCGTTTGTAATCCTTGGGCTTCTTCCGATGTTTCGAAAAATTTCCTGAGAATTTCGACGCACCGGGCGTTAGTAGATGCATTTAAGAGCGCGCAAAGATCACGCTTGCTGGTTTAGTAGAAGCATACTGGTAACTCATACTTGTTGTGAAATCGTCTATTCTCTATATTACACTGTTTAACATTCTAATGCAGAAACGTTACTATTGCAAGTCACTACATTTAACCGCACGATCCGCGTATATATCTACCTGTATAAAGGCTACGTAGTAAATGCTTACTGCAGAATGATCTACCGCCATTCGGAGAATTTCACCATGACTCCAATTGCTTTCATAACGAGCATACGAAACTTGTTTTAAGAATAGACACACTGGCGGAGACTCTGCCGGAATATATTCCACTGGCCGGGAAAACAATTAGAATTACGTTGGCTTATTCTCCAAGAGATATGCGCATGAAAAGGAAAGCAATCGCACGTTCGTATTCAAAACACGGAATCATTCGTGTGTGCGAGTGAGCAGTGAAAGCAAAAAACTGTTGAATCGCTGATGCATATAATTACCGAAATGAGAACCGGTTGATAAGGCACAATGAGTACGAGGTTTGTGACAACAGCGGCAATGCAGAACAAAGCTGCTTGCAGAAACAAGTAAAAAAAGAATGCCCAAGAGATACTTATTCTATCTTTGTTAGGGTTCGTGCTGGAACTAATATCGACGGTATACGTGGCAAAATATTTGCAGAAAGAAATGACGAAAGAAGACGGCTTTTCTATAGGTTTTGTTTCAACCTTGACAAAACGATCCTTATAAGGTTCTGTAACTGCTGGCCAAATTTCATTGGACTTAATCGCAACATTCCTGAAATGATGGATTTCGCAGTAGACACTTTTAACATATGCGACATAGCCAAATTCCGTCAGTTATACACATTAACAATTTTAACGGTTCAACTTTTCTACAGAATCCTATAAAAAAGTTGGTGTGTACATGTAAACCTTCAAAAATGTTCGATTTTTCGAAGGTTCGCGGACTGCAGCGAACGCTTGATATTTCGATTCTTTGAGTCCCAAAACGGATAGAAAACATGAAACCAGTAGCCAAAGTGGCGGATTTGTACCGAAAACACATGGAAAATCGATCCTAGATAATTCATTTCCACGGTTTTTCCCAGGTTTTTCATACTTCCCGACCTTTTTCGGGGCTGAAATTTGGTGGGGAATGTTTTTTGCATCAAAGAAGAAGTAGTAAAAATTCCAGAGCCCTAGCTCAAAATTCATTTTTTTGCAAATTCCTGAGGGGAAGAGGCACTGACAAAAAATACCCATCGACTGTATGCAAAGCGAAGCAAAATCAAGTTAACAGTTCCTTCAGCAGGGTTTGACTTTTGGACGGTACCGTACTCATAAAACTATCTTAAGGAAGAACAATAGAGCACGTAATAAAAAGAGTAGGAATTCCTGGAAAGTACTGTATAATGCGCGACGAGCGGGAGACAACGAATGGGGCGAACATTTCGGACCGCAGTCTTTTGGATTGCATTGGAAGACCAGTCTTGATAGATTTGTCATTCCGAGCGTCACTCCCGTATAAGACGAAGGTAAAACGAGGAGATTGAATTGTCCGCCACGGTGCGAATGGCAAGTAAGAAACAGGCAGGCAGGCAGGCAGGCAGGCAGGCCAAGCTACCGACACTCGGCACACACGTGATTCTCGGAATATGCTTTCCTCGGGGCGACGCGATTCTCTTGTCCTGAATCAAATTACAGCAATGACACGGCCATCCATCCAACCGTTGAGAGGACGAGGCTGACAAGTGCAAAGAAGAGCGTGCCCCACTAACCGCTTGTGCGTTACACGCTAATGAGCCAAGTATATCCTTGATAAGCGCGACGAGTGAAAAATAAGTGCGCTATTACAGATTGACAATATGAGAATACTACTCTCATCTGCTACCATCGGAGTAAAAGCTATCCAATTTAAAACAGGAATATCTATATCGCCGTGAAATAAATCATACAAGAATTTCGTAGACTGCTAGCGGATCTAGCAGATATCCATACTGGCACGGAAATCACTCTTTAAAAGCTGTACTTCTGACAGATCCTACCGCTTTTCATTAATTGATTTGTTGCCGGGACCGCAGTTTCTCTCATCTTGCCATGAGAAAAAAGCGTTATGGCTGACATCTCGCGGGGATAAAAAATTATGCATGCAAAGGGTGATATACGTATATTGTAGCTGAAAGCCAACTCATACATATGTATCTACGTGTACTTTATACATGCCAGAATTCATGTCGAACCGCGAAAGTAATACGACAAAAATAATAATAATAATAATAATAATAATAATAGTAATAATAATAAATAAAGTTATATTAGTTACGAGCGAGAATATGTCGCTTAGCTCACCACTGGGGAAAGTTAGCCCCTGTGGCGGCGGCTTGCGCCAATTACACCGGTATCCCGTGTCACGTTGCTAAGAGGACATTACGTTAACACGCTCAAGGGCTAAAGCGAGGGGATACGCGCCTATTAAGCTGGTCGGGCGGCACGGTGGAATTAAGTTGGCGTGTTTGGTTAAAATCATGCGGGACCGCAATTAATTTCGGGTCAGGATCGAGCGTTAACCGCGCGGATAAAGCGCTCCACGTCCAACCCGCATGGTAGATACACAACGGAACACTTTCCGTGCGGCGAAACGCCGGCGGGCGATATATTTCTTGGGCGACAGGTCGCGCATACGATATCGCCAGGATTTTTCGTGACGCTGTCGTCCTAAATTACACGGCGGCCACTGCTGCTCGAGTTGAGCGCGCGCGGCCACAACACAATGTCCGCATGACTTTCACGAGCCTTTTTGCACAAGCTCGCGAACGCCAAGTGCGCGCACGCGAACTCTACGTAGGCTGCTGGTATGCAGCTCGAGCGAGCGAGCGAGCGATCAGTCTGGATTTTCGACGAAAGTGAAAGAGGCACGGTTCGACGACCTTACGGCGAAGAGAAACCGAAGAAACGCGGCTGCTGCCGCGGCAGTGTGCGAGAGATGCTTTAATCGCGCGCGCTCGATGTGCACACGGCTTTCTTTCTCGTGAGCAACGTGCGGCGAATGGCCAGCGTCGCGCGGAGAATCTTCTTCAGTGTTCCGAGGGCAAGACACAGATCCGGCGAAACGACTAGAGAGGAACTGGCGCGAGGAGAAAGTTGAGGGGCCGCGAGCCGATCTCAGCTGACACTGGCACCACAGCAAACTCCAATTCCCAAAGGCCAAAGCGAAAGAGAGCCTGACCAGCAATTACTTCTCGCTGACTCGAGAAATAGATACTGATTCGCAAGAGAGGCGAACCGAGTAAGAGACAGAGAGAGAGAGAGAGAAAGAGAGTGCACGCTCGACACAACACAGGCCGATAAAAGCTACGGAAGGTTATTTATGACACCGAGGGCAGAGGACGTCCAGCTGCCGGCAGCGCTGATTACGATTCGCATTTGTGATATAATAGGTTAAATATACACTTACCGCTTAGACAGCTAGCTGCGTATGCTGGAGAGCACGCAACGCTGATGATGTCGATGATGATTTGAGAGTGAGCCGATCGGAACGACACAGTTTAGCACACGATTCAACAGCCGGATAAGTTTTGGCAAAGGCCCGCGGCATATTCTTCGAGAACGCGACAACCCATTCCCCCCGATTGATCAGTGAGACGATGACATTTGTACACGGGTGGGAGACGCGGCGTGGCGTGGCGTGGCGTGGCGTGGCGCCCACGGACAACGCACTTCAGAGGCTAAATTGTCAAAAAAGGAATGGAAGAGTATAGAGGACAAGGCCGCACCTTCGAGCCCGGGGCACCGATCAACCCGACCACCACAGGCCAAGTGTAGCACCGCACTGACTGCTCTCGCCGTTCACCCAGCGATAAACAAACTCTCCGCCTCTCCCTCGCGATTCTCCCCTCTTTCGCTCACCAGCCGTTCGCTCACTCACTTGCATCCTCTCCTTCCCCACCAGCCTCGCCTCTCTCTTTCTCACGGCGAGCCTCGTGCGCGCACGTCGCGTCGGTTCGCGTGCTCAGGCAACGAACGCCCGATCTTTCTCTCTCAGCATGGCGCCACGATCGCCCGCTCCCGTTTTGAACCGGCTTTCCTTATCACCCTAACCACTAGAAGTATACCTGTCCTTATCAAGGAATGCCGACTTCGACGCGCAGCCTCACTACGGCCACCAAGCGAACCACGCTCACCGACCGACTCGCGCCGACCCGTACTCCACTCTCTTAGCCGACGTCAATGATTCTCGTCGATATTACGAATGACTCCGTGCGAACGGGAAGCCGAGGGGCTGCCTGTCCTCCCGATGTCACTCGCAGCCACAAACTCTTCGCACAACTTCTGCCATCGAGTCGGCAGCCTCGCGCGACGTGCGTCATGTTTTGGGACGCATTCTGAACTGTCAGAGTAACTGGACGCTCGCCCCTTCCGCCATCTTACTGGGAAGCGTAGAAATCGATGTGTGTACTTACTGCCTTTCGCCAACTAAACGTTAATCTATTTAATTTCCATCGTCATGAAACGATTGAGAAACGCGCGATTCTAAGTGACTAACTAATCCGTAACCGCAACTGTGGGAGGGCAAGAGTACGAATACTCGTTGATTACCGCGGGATCTTGTATAGCGACTGAGGGTAAAGATTTATTCAACAGTCGGTTATCTTTTAACTTATAAGACGCCATATTCTTTTACGATATCATACTGTTACCTTATAAGAATTACTCGCCATGTAGTGCTGTTTATAGTGTTACATGTTAGCTAGATAGTTAATATCAAGTAGAATATTAATTTTAAAAGGATTAAAAAATCTGGATTTATCGGATAATTGCTTGGAATGGGCATAGTAGTTAAGCTAATACTCTCCAGATGTGCTTACCGGCTCGTTTCAAACTCACTGCAACCCACCGCGCTACATTAGTTGACAGCCTCACCGTCCGAGCGGTTTCTGGCGGTAGTGTCTCCTTTTCGTTTCGGTTTGTGTCTTTTCCGGTACACTAGCCAACATGGTGCGTACATTATTTTGACATATTCCAAATATAATCGATGAAAATCCAAGCGATCCTTTGAAATTAGCGAAAGAAAAACATATACGCGCATTGCAATAAGTCGGTGTAGTGCGGGAATTACAGAATTTATCATATAAGACTGTTAGAATGTTGAGGGAATGATACTTTTCTACCACTAGGTTATGTGCGAGTGTGCAGTGCTTTTTAGTGTTTTTCTGAAAAGTTTTGAATGTAGAATAATGCTAATACGATTGTAAGTATAATATAAACGCATACTGATTTCAGAGTCGCGTTAGGACAAAGACGGTCAAAAAGGCCGCCAAACTCATCATCGAGAAATACTACACTCGATTAACTATGGACTTCCATACAAATAAGAGGATATGCGAGGAAATCGCTATTATCCCCAGCAAGCCGTTGCGCAACAAAATCGCTGGGTAAGTTTGTGTTTTAGAACCTTAGTTTGCACTCTGCATTCTGCATTCATAAGCAAGTCAACAAGTCATGTTCAGTGGTTTGTTGTCTCTATCAAGGACTGAAAAAGCTGATGCAGAGTTGCCAGTACCAACTAATCTAAGTTGTTTACTACTTCATTCACAGATTTGTCACTCACTTGATGAAGCGTCTCAGACACAGCCAAGTTCGTGGTATTTCTATCAAGCTGCAAGAAGAAGAGAGAGAACGCAGGGACAACTATGTTCCCGAAGTGTCTGCTTTGGAGCACGACATCATTGAGGTTGACCCTGAGACCAAGGAAATGTTACAGATGCTTGGATGCAACAACATCCCTGGACTCCAACTCACTCAGTCTCAATTACCACCTTATAGCAGGCGTTCTTAACTTTTTTCCATACGTTAAGCTAAAAACTCGACTGTTAGTTGCCTGTTTTTAATAAAATCGTCAGCTAACATTCTCCAAACTTTGTTTTATTCACTACTTCTCCAATTAAGCTTTCAATAATGCCAACCATTGTTTTAAAGAAAACCTTTACAAAAAGGGAAAATCACTTGTTTTAGATCGTGTCACAAAAAGTGACAACCGCACAGTGTAGTGGACATATTCATTAATGAATACAGTAGTTTTGATCCTATGTCTGTCAATCATAAGAAATAAGTAATATTTTCGAATTCTGATTAATGTTTCAAAACGGGAAATTCGTGAGACAACGTTTGAAACATGTTTATTCTTTCATTCATGGGTGTTTAAAACATCGATGTATTTGCATTTATAGTGACAAGTATTTCTGGTGGTGGTTATGAATTGGACTACATATCTGTTCCGAAAACGTTGAAAAAGATGAATAAAAACAAATACCCAAAATTAATGAAAAAGCGCACAATGACGGAGAGAAATTCCAAATACAAAGCTTATTCCTATGGATTTCACAGACACGTGAACCAATAGGAAATGCTGAAAATCTGAATGGATCAGCCTTGCCCGGGTAAACCGGAAGGCAGTTGGCGGTGCGAGCCTACGTAAATCCAGTAGAAACGGCAACGTTCGATAAGTTCGCGTCCGCATTATGGCGAAATCCATCCGCTTGGTGAAGGGGTGAAGGTGAAGCGCCCACAAGCTTGGGCCGGACCTGACCGAGTCGTTCGGAGCGTTCGGAGGCTGCGCGACCTAGCAGGATCCAAGGCTAGGTAACCTAGCGGAACCTCGTCGATGCGGAGAAGCAGTGCATCAGAGAAAGCGAGTGCATAAGATTGTGATAAAAAGAGCGAGAGAATGGCCATAGCTACATGAGGCCAATTGCCAGGAGCTCGGGGGCAGGGAGGAGAAAGCCGGTATAGCTTGGTATAGCCGGCGAGTCAGTCGACTATTAGTGGTCTGTGACTCTGGAGGTGGGCCGACCACCGCAGAACCGAGCCCGACGCAGCTCGGTTGCGCTCGGTCGGCAGTCGGGGCCAGTCGGGCACTCCTCCGTCGCTCTTTTCGGTCGTTCGTTTTCTTCAGTTCGTCGTTGCTACGCATCGAGAACAGTCGCATCTCATCTTTTTCATTAGAGGCGAGCCAGAGTACCCTGCACGCGCTATGTGACGGATATTACGGGGCACCCAGTGTACCCCGCCTTCTGTATCTGGTTCCTCTCCCAATTTCCTGTCGTTTGTCCAACAGACTTTCCGCAAGTCAGTCGGCTGCGACCTACCCACCAAACTACCATTACTCCCTTCGTACTTCGTATAAAGAGGCAGACATAAAGAGAAAGAAAGGGAACGAGAGAGAGTGAGTGAGAGGGGGCGAAAGAGAGAGAGAGAGAGAGTGAGGAAGAGAGGGATAGCGCGCGCGCGAGAGAGAAAGGGGGGAGAGAGAGAGAGAGAGAGAAAGCGAGAAAGAGAGAGAGTGAAAGAGCGAGGTAGACGCGGCACGTTGTAAACGCACGCACGTACGTACACAGGCACTCGTTGACGAAGGGGCCACGAGGGCCCCGTGGAACTGTACCTAGAAGAACATGGAGTGCCCGCACCTTGCTCAAAGCGTCCGACTTGGCGATAACGACGTTGAAGCGAGCTGTACGAAGGATCTACCGTTCGTCTGTGCAGGTAGGATCCGTACAAAGCCCAAGAGCCTTTATCCTAAACCAGCTCGGAGAACTGCGACTGCCCCTTGGCGTGTAGCCGAGCCCCGAGCCCCGAGCCCCAAGCCCTGAGCTCCGAACCTCGTTTCTCTTGCTCGAGCAATCCTTTCTTCGTAGATTCGGTTCTGTTTTGCACGTCGCTCTCACTCAGCTCGAACGATCTTACCCTTCCAAATCCTTTTTTCTCCGTCTCTTTCCAACTTCCACAATCTTATACTCCTGCCGCTCGTCCTCTCCAACTGCATCTACTATTCCTGCCTTCCCCAGCCAGCCTCCTAGTTTCTTCCTTGCTCTTCCTGTTTCTTCTTTCTTTACCTCTCGTGACCCAGGCCACGGCCGTTCCTCTCGCGGCCTTGAGCAGTCGTAGACGACAGGTCCAATCTATTTCTCGAAGGAAATGCATTGCTTCCTTCTCCAATGGAATCATTGTGATTGCTCGTGTATGCGCTCCTCATTTCCTCACCTGACACGGTCTATCTGGCTGCTGCTCTGTATGATGCACGCCTACGTGTACCATCCGTGTCCCCGCCGTCGTGGATCGAACTCATCGCAGCTCGGCATCTATGTATGTGTATCACCTCTCTCTCGGCATGTACGTGTAATGTGCTCGCTCCGATCGTACGCGTGTCTGTGCGCCAGTGCATGAGTAAGTACTCTTGGAGATATGTATGACACACACTCGCGTGCACGCATGTATACATATATGCGCAATTCAACGCGAATGTGGGTACATATCTATTCCGTGCATGGATGTCTGTGCAGTGAGAAAGAGAGGGAGAGAGGGAGGAAAAGAGAGAAAGAGAGCGTCGGCAAGTTGCGCGTGTGCGTCGTCCTGCTGGGAGTTCTCAGTGTGCGGCGCGGTCGTCATTGGAAAATCAATACCAGACGGCACTAATCAGCTGGCCAGAAATCCGTCATTAGAAGTGCCTAGATATATCTCTGCCCATCGCACTTTGGGCGTTTTATCTCACCAGGCCGCTCCCTATGTATTTTGGGGAGCGGCAGCCGCACCAAACTACTGGAGACTTTTCGAGAAGCAATACTCCAGGCGCAGCTGTAGAATCAATGACTCCGGGGAGCAAGTTCGGGGTGTTAGTTCTTCGTTGATGCATCTACCGACGAGTTCTTCAACCAGTGCTTCTTCTCCGTTCGAGCATGAAAATGTAGTACTCGGCTCAACGTGCGCACCGCCTTTTCTTCCCTGAAGTCATTTATCTTACCATCACGTGATCTCTTGTACCAGAGACGCACTGACATTCAAATGCATTGCTCCCTTTCCCACGGACATTTCTGAATTCCCGGTGCGCCCGGCTTTTGATAGCCGGCAGGAACTCACGCGTATTTCTCCTCCAGTGCTTTACTGCGACAGGAATGCCGTAGGGACGCGACGCAATCATACAATTTACGGTCGTTCTAAGACTCCAGAGTATGAGTTATCCGATCACCTCGATATTGCAAAACACCACACTCTGCCAAGTAAATCGACAGCGTGTGGAGCACATTTTGCTTTGCTGCTGTGACTGCTTGTATGGAAATTAAAAACTAACGTGTCCTACGAATCGTAATATCCGTTGGGAAGTTGAAAGGCAAAGAATAAGGGACTGCGTAGAAAGGGGAGAAGGCATGGCAGCGGGATATGCAGTACCGACTGCAGCGTGGTTCGTACGTTTGCTACGCCAGCAACGATGAGTCAGGCTGATGTTGAATAAGTTCTGGTCTTTTTTACAAACACGCGATTATCCTTATGATCCTCATAACGTTATATCGAGCCAACCTATGAATTCGCCACTTCATTGAGGTTAGATCCAAGTTTTCCTCGAGGACGGCGTTCGCGTTCTGGGATATCGGTCCGCCAAGCTCTCAACAATATGCATCGTGCCCGGGGAGACTGTGATCGAACAGCAAGCATCTGGGTGGAGGATGCGCGTCTGGTGCTAATAAGAATTCATAGTCGCTGGAGAATTGTGTATGAGAAAGTTCTCCCCCTTTGTAGGCTATAAAAGAATCCCATATCCCCCTGCTCATCTGTCGTTTTTCCTGTACTGCAAGCTGGTTCGGCTACTACGTTCCGAAATCGATAACGACGTGGTTGCTAATCGGATCCCTTACTGCGAGAGCCGTACTCTGGCTGTGGCCGAATTTTTTACCCTCTACTGTGCACACTGCTGTTCCCACCTGTTCTTCTTTGCCTCTCATGCTCTCGTGGCTCTCTGCTGTGGACGGCAGCCCTTCGCTACGATGCCACGATAGCGATGTCCGTCGAGGACAATGCCGACGTGTTCTAGGCGTGACGAATCACGCCAGTGCCGCTTTAAGGGCACCCAGGCAGACGCTCGGAGCAGCCAGGAGATACCGCAAAATGTGACGGGAATGGAATCATGGGAAAAAGATATCTGTGTCACCCGTTCTTCCAGTTCGCGTGATCTCTTCTGGATAGACGGTGTAATTGATACGGCTTCGATAAGGATGCCTTCCCAGGAGGAATGAGATTTTTAGGCTCGTCTAGACTTGAGCAGATTAGCGAGAATGCAGGGGGACATGTTGTTCCGGTTTACAACAGAATATTATCGTTGGCTCTTCAAGTATCAGTGTGGCAGTGGCGTGACGCGGTTTGTGTGTTTAGATTATCTTTCTATCACTCGCCTTTATTGACAAGACATTTTTTTTAAATATTGCAATTTTATTTAATTGTAATGTACTTTGTCCTACGTAGTGAAAGCACGCTTGCATTTCCTTATTCACCTTCGGGCTCTCCTACAGAGCATTCTGTCTCAATGAGATTTCATTTTACTTTAATCTTTATTTGGTTCCTGTAGTATCTGGAAAAGTAACGCAGTTACTCTGAGAATGTTTCCATCATAAAGATGTTGTGTATCGAATGGCGTACACTTTACTACACTCACCAAGAAGAAATGACATTACGGTTCATTCCTATTGCTCGGAGAAAAACGCATATAATAATAAAAGTACTGATTCAGGCTTGGTATTTTGAGGTTTCGCATGTGGATCCACGAAACGGATATAAATGTCTACCTCGATGACCTTCGGGAAGATCGGATTTCTGTGCTCACACTTTTCGCGCTGCCAGTCGCCGTCTCACTTTTCACGCGATCCCGCTCCTTAACCTACGCTCCGTAGTCTTACTAACCACCTCGATTGTATGGTGTCAGACAATTCAGCCGAGTTTCGGCATCCCAGCCTGGCCTTAGTCTAGCCAACGGAAGTTTAGAAAGGACTGAATTGCTTGTCCTCATCCTTGCTTGCGTTTGCGGAAAGACTTTCGTGGCGAGGCGTCTCCCTTTAAGTGGTAGCTCCTTGGAATTTTATGCATCACGCCTATACCCCTTTTGCTATGACCGCACACGTCGTCATTGCGAGAGTTGAAGGGACTACTAGTTAGCATCCTGTCGTAAAAATTAAAGAGCCTTCTGCCCTTGTGGAGTTGAGATGGAAAGCTGAACTAGCGTGAATCGAAACCCGTTGAAATTGCGAGACATTTCGCGATCGATCGACTGCGAACCGGGGGTGTGTCGAACAGCATCCCCTTTGCACACCCCGGTTTTACGCGCTCTCCAGAGAATTATGTAAGCTAAGGCGACCCAAAAAGATCCTGCCAACTGCTGCTTTCAGAGTTGCGTCTTTCCACAATCATCGGATATGTTACGCGTTACACGTAACATCTGAGCGAGAGTTACCTCGACCCACCTTACCATTCCTTATGTCACTCGCCTATTCTAACCAAAGAATAATTAGCAAGAATTAATTAAACAGTTAAGATTTGGAATTTGACCCACATTTTTTCCATGCTTTTTATTAACAGTAAAACATTTTTAATAGTATGCGGGACTGAGAAGAGTACCTGGCTCTGCCTATATTGTGGAGCTGTGCACTGTGGAAGATACGTGGCAGGCCATGCACTTCAGCATCACGAAGCAAATACTCAGCACTGTGTCTGTATAGACTGTGAGAACTTGGCAGTATTCTGGTAAATGCAGTAGGATATTATTCTAGTTTGATTAGCCCAGCTTTTGTTAGTTCTTATGTGGTATAAGTAATATGGCGAATGCATTTCAGTTACGTTTGCGACGAGTACGTCGTCAACGACACAAGTAGCGGGCAAATCGAGAAGATACGCCGCATTACTTTCCGCAAGGATGAACACAAGGAGAACGAGGAGAGTTGGAGCACATCGCCGTCTACGACGCCGTCCTCGAGAAGGGAAAACAGTGATGACAACGAGAACGATGCGGATGCGCTCTGGAAAGCAGAAGTCGTCGTAAGGAATCTTCGGCCGAGAACGGCGCGGAAGAGGCTGCACTCTCTCGATGGGACGAGCGGGGACAATCGGCCGGCGACCAAACGCAGAAGTTCCAAGATAACCAAAGAGAAGAAGGTCGTCGGCCTGAGGAACCTTGGCAACACCTGTTTCATGAATGTTGTGCTGCAATCATTCAACAATATCAGCCACTTCTGCGAATACCTCACGCAAATGCCCTGTCTCGAGGGAATAGCCTTCGATGAACAGCTGGACGAACCACCGACACATAGAGGACGAATTGTCTCACCGGGTCGGGCGAAAGAGCTCAGCATGACTGATGCCCTTTTGGCGGAGGAACTGCGAAAAGTACTCCTCGGTTTGAATCTTGGCGGTTCCAATGGTCAGGCCATTTCACCCGAATGCCTCTTTCTGGTGATTTGGAAGGTCGTACCAAGATTTCGGGGATACCAGCAGCAAGATGCTCACGAATTTCTCACTTACATGCTCGATAGACTGCACACGGAGCTGTTACAGCTATTGCCCAGATTGGGACACGAACCCCTTGGTTTACGTGGCAAGCAGAGTATTGTTACCGCTGTGTTTGGAGGCACATTACTTAGCGTGGTAAGTAAAGTGATCGTTCCGGACGCAGTTGTGAGAGTGGGGATTGCTTCTTTTTATGTTTGGTGCTGTGAAATGAGAGGGGATATGTCTCTTTCATGAACATTTTTTGAAAAAGTCATTTTCTTCGTTTTCTTCTTGGGAGAAGCGCGGACGAATTATGGATCGCGTTTCCTCGCGCAGGTCCATTGCATGAACTGCCGCACGGATTCAAAGACCCACGAGCCCTTTCAGGACCTTTCACTGGACATACCAGACAGATTGCAAAGACGGACGAAAGAACAGGAAGAAGTTTGCAGTCTCACGTATAGTCTTACGAGGTTCTTCAAGGTAGAAGAACTAGCAGATAGCGAACTCTACTTCTGCGATAATTGCATGGGAAAGCAGAGATCCACCAAGAGGTTCTGGATACACAGGCTGCCTAATGTTAGTGTAAAACTGCATAAGTTCTCCAAGAAAAAATATATTCATCAGGCACTGCAAGTAAAGCTGCTCTTTACCTTATCTATTTTCAGGTGTTGTGCCTTCACATTAAAAGATTTAGGTGGTGCAATTCCTATCGCTCGAAAGTGGACACACAGGTAGACTTCCCAATGGAGTCCCTTGATATGTCTGCGTTCACCGTGCGTGGTATTAATGGGACGAAATTGGGTACTCAGAATAGTCATCTTTATGACTTGGCTGCCGTCATTGTTCATCATGGGTCAGGGTGTGTTTTAAGCATCATTCGCTGATCTAGTTTTGTTCATTTAAAATAACGGATAGTAATGATTGGTCTTATTGTTTCAGTGCCGGAACTGGACATTACACTGCCTTCGCCGTTCACGACGGTCAGTGGTTTCATTTTAATGATAGTTCTGTGCGACCGGCGAGCGTAGATTCTGTTGCCAAGTGCAAGCCTTACATTCTGTTCTATGTACGGAAGGAATTTTCCATTCCACCCCCCTTGTGACATCATTTCCCTAAAAAATCCCGTCCCGATGGTACGAGCCTTGAAGACGATGAGGATGAGTGCACGATCGAAAAATAAGTGGTTGTTCTGACAGAAAGTGTTGGATGTCTTTAAACCAGGAAAGAAGAAAACTCGCGTGCATGATACATATTCATTCGAAGGAACTGTTATTTAGCATTGCCAAATCATTCTCGTTTCAATGTATGCCCAATCTACTTTCTCCATTAATCGTAACTGATAATGGGCACAGACAGAGAAAGATGCAACGAGTTAAGCTAAACTAACAACATTCCCAATTACAATGGTATATGTATCTACGTATACTAAATAGCCAACATTAAGGAATCTGAATTAGCTCAACGTCGTACAATAATTCGCCATCTCTTGAAAAAGGGGCGTGACTAGCACGGTATTTGAGCAAATTCTTCAACACCTAACAGCACTCCCAATGATTGCTACGATAACTCAAACTGGCAAATGTTCGTAAACTTCGCTAATCATGGCTCGAACAGAAGCAACCGCTAATTCTTGGCAGACCGGTGGGACTCCTTTGATTAGTTAGACTGGATCTCATTTTGCCCAATTGGCCTTGCGATATATTTTCTTGAATTTCGTTTGTTCGTGTAATTAGATGAAGACTTTTTCTATTTTTCTAGCCGGACTGCTGATAACGTATTGTGGGTCGGTTGCAATCGTTCGATAAATAATTTCGGCACACACACACACACACACCATAGCCACACCGATAAGTAAAAATGTTATGCCAGATTGTGTCATACGTAAAGAAATCGTGTTTCATGTATGCATACAAGTTAACAGCTTGAACGGAGACTTGCACCGTTGTGCACCGGTATACCGATTGTGATGTCTCCTCTCCTTTCTTAGAGGACACAGGGAAAAACCATTTCGAAGCAGATCGGGGAAATACATTGCCTTTAGCGTCGATTTTCTTTATGCTCGTTGCGGTCGTCGACCACCTTTCTCGATTTAATCGATTCAAGCTCTCCTCAGGCCGTGTGTAGCGATAATACACCGACGCGTTTATAAGCGCGTACCTCGTGTAGCTTTAATGCGAAAATGACTGATCTTCTCGGTAGATAGATCTTTTTTCTAGGCTTAATGCTCCGGCAGCCGCATTTCGAGAGAGCTGGTGAGCAAAATTATTAAACATATAGAGCCAACACTGTTGTTACTTCTCATGAAGCTTCCTGAGACTTGTTATACATACCACACATACACGCCCACATATTACACAGTTACAACACAGTTTTCGTACCCTCAACCAGAACCCAGCGCGCGTTATATTAACTATACATATACACACAGACTTAGCCATCTCTGTGTCCTTTCGACGAACACACGCATTAATGCATATATGTATACAAAACGGTTCTGTGACTCCCCTCTACACCCACGATTCCCAAAAGGCTCGACGACTCTTATGTGATTATTTAAAGACTTATTTTTTCTATAATGGTAACGATAATAATGGTAATAAATTAAAGCGTAGCGACGAAACGTTTTATTAAAGGCGAGAACTTGAGAGAATTCGGATCTTCGACAAAAACTCACTCGTACGAACATGATGGAAGTAAACGTGCATCAATATTATTCCGAAAAGAAATGAGATATGTACGATCGACGTATAAATAAAGAACATGAACGGTGAAATACACGCTTGTGCCACTGTTTCCAAAGACTTTTGCTCTATTGCTGCCATGTCCTCTACACTACTCTCCATCTGATTCTGCTATTTCGCTGATATGTGATTATACTAGTTTCATTGTATGTACACGGGCAAAATGAATTCGTCAAGTAAAGCAAGAGGGGAGTGTCCAAAATAAAAGTATGAAGATGATATATACACTGTATAAGGTGAAATCAGTGGGAATTAAAGAGTGCAACTTAATTGTAAAGTCTGATTATTTTAAAACTATACATTAATTAATTGTGACTTCTTACATGTGCCATGAAGTCAAATTCTAACACTAACGGATGAACATCATCCCTTCTTCTTCCGGAACAAGAAGAGAGATTCCCCTTTTATCCTGAACAGGATATCTATCCACTCTACCGATAACCCCAACATTTTATCGACGAAGGGTATTTCTTTCTGGAACGCCTGCAGATTCGCGGTATCGAGTGGCACAGTTTCAAACAAAGGCAATCTATTTCGCTGTCACTGTTACTCTCTAGTTTACTGGTATGTTTCTTTCGATTACTCTTTTTAGAACGTGGTCTTGATCTATTGGAAGTGGATTTTTCTGCGATACTCCAAATAGTCTTGGGAAATTGTTCTTCTTTCGCAGATTCAGTCAGTTTTCCTTCATCAAGAAGACACGGTACACGTGACTGTGGCGTACCAGTAACCGCCTCCACAAAAAACACAGGACATGTATCTTTAATCACCTGATTGTTATTCTCTACAATTGTGTCAGTAGCTTGTCGGTCAATTAGAGCGGATTGTTGTTTCCGTGCGGGGCCCCTCAAAGATTCAATCCATTGACCATCAAAATGATGTCTGGGCGTTGGGGAAGCCAATGGGACGTTTGTTTGGTCTCTTGCTTTCGGTAAGACTTTCTCGACAATTACCGACGACTTATCCGGTGAATTGGCGCGTCCGTCAGTAGTTGCATTCTCGAATGGCTTCAGTTCTTTCAGCAGTGATGATTCCGAGCAACTGTTTAGCTCCGAATCGCCCTGATAAGTTTGGTTCTGGTAGAGAATATTCGTCTCCGCGATTGGTACCTTGCACCGATCGGTCGCTTTCTTCGCCCTTTTGAACTTCGCCGAGAACTTCTGTACCAATCCTCTCATACCGAACTGACGAGTTCGCTTCTCTTCCTCGTGATTGTAGGCGATGCAATGCATGATTTCCGAGACACTGTCCTCGAGGCCGCCACCCGCCAGTCTAGTAATGCTCGGGTGTAACGCCAGTTTGTACACTTTCTCTAAGGATTTCGCCTTCTCGTTCATATTCGTCAAATGTCTGCTGTCGGTTGCAGCTTTCATCTGTGTGGAGACTGCGCTCGTCTTCTCAGATATCGTAAACGGAAACCTGTCTTGGCTTCTCTTCTGAGAACGCAACTTTTTCATTCTATTGAAATTGCAGCTTAATTTTGATGTAGATGCTGAAGACTGTAAGGCATA
Organism: Ectemnius continuus; assembly: GCA_910591665.1. Classification (NCBI taxonomy): domain Eukaryota; kingdom Metazoa; phylum Arthropoda; class Insecta; order Hymenoptera; family Crabronidae; genus Ectemnius; species Ectemnius continuus. The sequence continues at coordinate 23,670,557 of OU342856.1, forward strand.
AGCGCGGTGATCGTATCTCCTCAATGTTAAATTATCTTCGTTCGAGGCCGTTGAATGCTCCAAAGATATGCTCCTGCGAAATTTCTCTGCTGCCAGTCGTTCGATTGAGAACTGCAGTTTGTTCATATTATGTCTTTCTTCATCGATCATCTCATTCGGAGGACTTTGCGGATTGAATGCTTCTTGGTCTAATTTCAGCTTCTTTCGCACATCAGACATGCCATCTCTACTAATCTCCGATTTGTATCCCGAGCGTGGCGTATCCTCGATTTCATTCTCGACTTTCGAGCTGTCCCTGCTCTCTTCGTCGCTGGAGCAGCCGCCGTTTTCAATGCACCTGAAGTTCTCCCGCAGATCACTGTGCCACGAAGGTACCTGTGTACTTTTGTAATGGGATGAGCAGACCTCGTGAGAAGGAACTGTCACTGAATCGGAGGACTCGATCTTCGAGTCCACCTGGTCGTAATGGGCCGTCTTCTCCGACAGTTCCTCGATGCTCGACATTTCTCTAACCGCGCTTAGGTTCAACCTCATACACTCCTCGTCATTGAATCTTAGTAGATTTTCATGGCTCAATAATGGACCGCGTGACTCTGTCAAGTCGCTACGCACGGTGATTTCGTCATCGTAAGCGTCGCCGCTCTCATACTCATCGCTCTTCAACGATCTTTGATATTTGTCTTCGGAGCGACTCTCGTCCGAGCATTTGCTGTAATCGGACTTGGTACGGAAGCTCAGATTTGGCGTTTCCAGCTTGAATCCATATCGTGAATTATCACTCGCACTTTCTAGTGTCTGCGTCTGTGTGTAAGGGTACGTAGGACGCGTTTTCCCGAATGAACTTCCGGACTCGCTGTAGCATTGCGATGTGTTTTCAGTGTGCCTCGTTGTTGATTGTTTACTCCGCCCTCGGCTATTCGAGAAACAAGCTAAATCAGCTACTGGTTTGTCGCGTGCGGCACTATCCTCGCTGCTTTCGTTTTTCTCCGGCAAGCGCGTTGTATGCGCCATTTCCAATTCTTTTTGCCGATATATACTTTCATCCTCCAATGAAAATTCTCCGGAAATTGCTGTTGCGTTTGCCATTGTTTGGCTATTCGAATCGGCCGGTATTCTCTCGTAAACGTTTGTCGCCGAATAAAACCGATTCCCATCATTTGTATATTTACTCGACAGCGGCGATAGTGTGCTTTTGGTGCTTTTAGCACTTGGCACTCTGACCGGAATTTTTGAGCGCGTCTTGCCCACCGGTGTAAACGACTTTCTCGAAATACTTTTTGACGCCTGTATCTCTGCATATCGTTCTTCTGTGTTCCCAGTGCGACGAGAGTCCTCGCAGGTATTCTTTGTATCTCTTTCTACTTGTTCCGTAGCTTCTCTTACAGAAACATTGGATAGTGCTGAGATTAGAGCAGACGTGTCTAAGAGCTTCGGGTGGGTGTAAGTTCTATTCGTCGGCGTTGTCGAATTCGATATATCCTGAGAGGTCAGAGGTAATGACGGTACCGCTATATCTTTGTTCTTTGAATGCGTCTTAATTGGATCGACATCTTTCGAGTTTGTTTCTAATCTCTCTGTGTCATTAACACTTGTCCAAGTGGTTGTTTGGTTCTCCTTGTCCGTCGATTGTTCTTGCGACAGACGACACGACGTAGTAGTTTCGATGTAATTCGCTGGATCGAGCAATTTTTCCGAATGCGCAGCTCGCAGAGAGTCGATGCTTTCCTTTTCAGTTCGCTCCGTTAAAGGCGCTTTTTTAACTGGTGTGTTCTCTCGCACTTCCCTTTCTATCCTTTCTTCCTGAAACACTGTTTTAATGGAGTTATCGGCGGTGCGTGGTAGCACGCTATCCGTCGCTAAGGGCTTCGATAAATGACAAAAGGAAGATTCGTGGAAATTAGATGCCAGTGTTCTGCCGTAGTCGCAAATATTGCTTCTCGCTGACAAGACTGGCAATTCCGGTGGCGTTCTTGCAGATAGTTTTCTGGCTTCCGGTAATTCGGACAAATCAACAGTCGATGCATTTGAGGAAGGCTCGACTTTCCCATGTTTCACCTTCCTCGCCGAGGTTAAACCAGCAAAGAGAAAGTTCTCGTCGTGAGTATGCGCACTTCTTGCTGTTATAATTGACGAGATGACTCTGTCGATCCTGTCTTTCCTCGACTCGGGTAGACGTTGGTCGACGCCACTCCTCGGAGTGGTGGTTGATCTTGATGAAGGTAAAGGCGACAGTAACAAGTGCTCGGGGCGCTTGACGAGTACTGGCGATGCCTTTTCCAAACTGTCGAAGCTGGGAAAACCTGTTCTAGCAACTCTGTCGAACCTGCAGGGAGTCAAATCTTTGCTGCTCCGATTGGATTCCGTATCGCTGCCGGAACTGAGATTTCTCAGTACGACACTTCGAAGGGGTCTATAACCGCCGAACTTAGTCGGCGGGGTTTTGGAGAGTGGGAGCGGAGGAAGTGGTCGTATCTCGACTCTCTCACTTGGTAAACACATAAGTGGCAGGCTCGATCCTCCACGGAGGATGGATGCATCTTTCTGCCCGCTGTATTCTCTATTATCTGCGCTCAGGCTCGAAAGCCGGTATGCACTGCGAGAGCCATCGGAAGAGCAATCCAAATATTCATCGGGATAACTTTTCGCCGACGGCATAGACTGCACCATGGAGTCTGGTTCGGGTGATTTAGCGAAGTCAAGTGAGCTCGGCGATTTCTGCTCTACCCCGTAATTTCGTGAGGTTTCGCAGGAAATCGTCTCGAAAGTGGTCTTGTCCTTCGTTTCGAACTGCGAGTGAATTTTAGCGCGGCGGCGGGCGCGCGCGTCGTTTTTCTTGAAGGGCGCGTCCTCTGAGAACTCCTCCTCCGGTTCGTCCTTCTCCTCGATGCAATTCACACTGTTTTGATAGAATAAGTAGGCATCCCGATTGCGCGGCGTTCGCCGAGAATTGGGTGGATTCAGGCAGCATAGAGGGCCGGTTTCGCATGGCGATGGCAATTCTTGGATGCGTTTCTTGAATTCGGAGAGAGAACTTTCCGCCGAACTGCTACCAGTCTTCGTAGCAGCATCTCCACCCTTCGCTGACTGATCTACATTATCATCATTAGTTATTCACTGGCTGTTTCCTTCTAAGCTATGCCAATATCTGCGAGCAACATTAGCAGCGCATCAACCTTTTCAGACGGAAAAACGTTAATATCTAATCAAATTATATTTAACACTTGAAAATTTCCATTTCAACAAAATTATGTGTTTAATTGTTATTGTCTGCAGTCTACAAAGTCACTGAATAAAAGAACCAAGGAGAAAAAGTGGGAAACTATGAAAGGGGCATGCGCTCATTTTTTCACAATTTTAGTTTGCAGGTGTTCACCGAATGTGAAACATGAAATTTTATCTTTGCAATAATGTGTTATTGATTTCCTACAAATACATTGACAATTATGTGCATGAACGCGAGTTTTTGACCGCGAGGATGGTTGAAGAGCTTTGGTGGTTGTCGTTAACCTATTAAGTAACTAATTTCAGTACCAGAGTTGGAAGAGAGAGGGCTTGGGGTTTTCACATCAAGATTCTGTGTATTTGCGTCATCCTCATTGATCATGTTGATTCAATCATGCATTCATAATTAAGTGTAGATACTGCGATTTCATGATCGAATATGTCAAAAATATTCTCCAGCGTTAATTACACATTACACTGAGCGAAACATTAGAACGCTTCGTTTGACAAAACAACTAGGTCAGGTAGTACAATCGGGTCATGCGTAATTAATTCTAATCAGCGATTCAAATGGGACTGAACAAAAAAAATACATGGACCCTCACGAAAGGGGAGAGAAAAAATCAACAAAATCAAAAATCATAATTTACGAATCGTTGGAAAATCTGTTGAAAAATGTTGTTCTGCTTTTGATATTTGCAGGTGTCTACTTATTGTATCTCTTTTCCCTTTTTCTATGCGGGTAGAATCTATGGGCAACAATAGATGTCATCTCTGCTTCCTTCTCATACAGCTGGCAGGTAAAGCAGTGAGCTGTTATACCAGTATTTTCAACCTGATCATTTACAAATAATTCTACCTACGCCTCACTTCTCCTGTTATGCACACAACCATGACAGTATTACCAATTTCGAATAATAGGAATTAACTGAAAATTGTAACTACCTACCTAATACTCTGCACCACTAGATGTCAGCACAGTGGCACGAATTACTATGCAAAAAGAGCATTCTCTGTTTAAAGTTTGAGCAAAAGTTCAATTCTCGGATTCCAAATGGAATAATAATTAACGGAAGGTATTTGAGAATGTGCTGTAACAACTACGCAGAAATATGCATAGACAACTCTTTCATAAAATTAACCTTTTAAACGAAACCGATTTTTTGCTAGTAATCTTGCCTTTTCTGCAATTCGACTACAAAATGCAAATTTATACGAAGGTATAAAATAATTTAATAAGGAACAAGATTGCGGTACGTGTGAGTTTTTTGAAGCAGGGCGGCGATTTGGGAACGAACGCGATTTTGGTAACGTGACCCTAATAATAAAAGCTTATTACACAATAACGAACATTGTATTTATTCATTGTAATTAACTCCAAGATAGTGTTATTTCACGCATGTTGGAATTGCGGAAGATAGAGTAAGTAACAGTAAGGAAGTAGAGACGCCTTTGTCGTGAGGCGTTTTCCGCATGCTAAAGTGCAATTAAGCGCAGATGCTTTTAATGCACGAAGCTGATACTTATCTAATGGAAGCTTTGGCTGAAGGAGTGCGCACTTTATTATAAGTAGCTCTCAGGCTGCCTTGGTCAAACAGGCAAACATACTATCTGCAAAACTACGTGCGATAATGTGGCTTCGAGTAATTTACTGTGACTTAATCAGTATTGGAATGTAATGTGTACACATAAACTAATCCGAATACATATGAGCCAGCTACGTTGAAAAGTGTACTTTCCTGCGAGCTCCGCACTTTCGATTAATTAATTTATTTGCAGAGACCGCATTTTGTCTCTCGTAGTTGTTATAAGGAAGAAGCGACACAAGTGATAACTTACCATACACATGTATTCAAAACAGTATCATTCCGGGCAGTTACATTTCCTTCGTTGAAAGCATCAGTTCAGCCCAGTCTAGGAGAAATTAGTTCCTGTTGAAGAATGAGTAGTAATCGCTGAAATGACAGATGGTCTATCTTACCTCACTAAACATATACTCCAAATGTTCTCTATATCATTTGCTATCTGCAGTGAAAGTGAACAAATAAATGACCTCTGAATGCGTTGAATGTGGAACGTTCCGCCTTAAATAGGACAGTTTCACGAGTTGGCATGAATAGTTGGCTTGTCTATTTAATAGATAGAAATATCCGGTGGTAGATGCTGCCGGGATAAAGGGTTGCCAGTGGAGTAATGGTTTGGCGGTGATGCGGCGAGTGTCTGTTAAGAAAAAAGGGAAGAGTCGGAGATGTAGAGCGAGCGAGGTGGAATGTGCGCGAGCCGTTTGTTAGGAATCGGTGGTGGGATCGCTTTGGCAAACCCACTTTAGAGTATCGGCGCTGCCGTGAGAGGAAGTTCCAAGTAGGAGGGAAGCGAGGCTATACATACATAGGATATCTCGTGCGCCGTGCGCCGTGCTTTCTGCAAAGTCCCGTGGCAAAGAGGAAAGTCTAACTAACGAGGGAGCCAAGAACAGCTTACTTGGCGGAGGCAGACCATTTTCGAAAGTTCGCCGAGTTGTGTAACAAACTTTACTCGGGATTGGTTGCCCGAAGGGACGGGTGGGGCCGGCGCGGCGGTGCCGTGCCGGAAGCACGGAAGAAAGCCAAGGGGAGGAAGGAAGAGAGCCTGAGCGGCCGCCGCTGCCGCCGCTGCCGCCGCCGCTGCCGCCGAGACGAACTGGAGCGACGGGATGCTGCCGCGCGTACTGAAAGAGGAAGGGGCGACCCAGCCCAGTCGAGATCCTCCGAGGAAAGAGATTCAGTTAGGATTCTATATACTCGTTCCAGCGCTATACGTCCGACGAAATACGTGCAACTTCGTAATGGTAAGCGATACGAAGATACCTCCGGGACGCGCCAACTACTTGGGAAAAAAGGGGCTTCGCCCACTAAGAGCAACGAAGATAGATATCTTGCCCGTTGGTAGCGGCAATCTTTTCTCTTCCACGCTCTCCACACATCTTTGCCGGGAATTGGGATATCCGACGAAAACAACCGAAAAATAGCTTGCTCCGATCTTGTTGGCCGAATGTCTTCTCCTGGTAGATCCACCATGGTAAAATTGCCAAGCATTATCAAAGTGAAAGGCATTGCTGAAGTCTTTCAGCATGGAAATTAGAAGAGGCATACATATAGGAAGCGGAGCTGGAGAATAGTGCAGTTTTTCAGAGAGACAGCAATCGGTTGGAATAACAGGGCGCAGGATGGCAAGGGCTGCAGTCGGTTCGCCAACAACGCTCCTAATTCCGTCGGTCGCGCGGACGTCAAACAAACAACCGGCAATTAAATGCAAATACGGCTAATGCGTTCTGGGTCGAATGTGCAAGTCACCGTGCTCGTTATGGAGATCCACCCGCGGCCATGTTGTTTCGGCCTGTGTGTTACACCAGTGGCTGCTGCTGCTGCTGCTGCTGCTCCTGCTCCTGCTGTACACGCTCGATATCAATGTGCCGGGGCGAAACTATCCACGCGAACGTGGAAGGCCAGATGACGGTCAGGGATAACGCCAGTCCAACAAATGTGTATACCTCGAAACATCCACTATACCACCTCCCAATTCTCCTCTCCCCCTCCACGCCCCTTCATCCCTCAACTCCTTCCTCGGCTACTTCCTTTCCAACGCTACATTTTTAGTGCCCGATATACATAAAAGTATTCTCACTCGTTCAAGCATCGGACGATTACGCCTTTTTCACAGGAACATTAGGGAAGCAAGGAATATCAGTCGTTCTCTTCAATTAAGGTTCTCTCCTTATGTATAAGGCAACCACTACAAAATTAATGTCATTAATACTAGTTGCAAATCAACAATGATGTAAGAAGATTAAGAAACAAAGAAGAATATTAGGAATACACGAGAAAGAACGCTGATCTTGGTTGCTGTAAAATCGTAATTTCGAAAAGTACAAGCAGGAAGAGTTATACTTTGGAGGGACGGGCGAATTAGAATCTCCTTTGCGTAATCATGGGGACAAGGGGAAGGAAGTCTGACAAGAACATTCATCCCAGGTTCGATATTGGCTGCTGCTTGATCGACCACCCTTCCATTGGTATCAGCGCAGCTCCATGTATTCTTTGTTAACATCCGCGTCTATGCGCTCTACATATGTATAATGAGCGTAGCTGAACAGCGGAATATGAAAGATAGATAGAGCCAAGCCTGCTTATGATTGATTTTGTGTAGGAGAGTGCAAAGTGGCCAATCGTAACACTGGGAACTATAGGAATAGCAACAGCAATGGTAATATGTAAAGGAAGCGGCGAATGGGTTCGGCCATTGCCGCCGACGTAGATTCGCATTATGGGCGACGCAGCTATATTAGCGGGTCACGATATACGAAGTCGCGTGGCCCCTATCGCATAGAATAGACCTGCGGATTACGGGTTATACACTGGCTGCGGGATTTCAGGGATGTTGTGTTGAGCTATGTATCGGTGTATAGGGCCCGATGTGTATGTGCGTGAAGCGCAAGCGCCACACATTGCCTGCCGGCCTGCATTTCGAGAAGCAAGGACTCGATTACCGAAGGTAGGAAGAAGCCATCTCGGAAATCCCCGGGGGAGCCGCCTGGCTATCATTGCGCGAGCTCTCTCGCCTCCTCACTCCCACCCACAGCTTCGGATTCTTCTTCTTCTTCTTCCTCCTTCTTCTTCCTTCACCGTTGCCCCCCGTCCTCCACCTCAGCAGACAAATCTGATCGAACGCTCTTTATGAGCTTCCACTCTTCGTCATTCAACGAATCTAATACTTAGCTTATACTGCCCGCTAGCTAGCCCTGACTTTTTTTACAGTAATATTGGCAAGCGTACATAGTTATACATGCAGCAAAGCTTCATCTCGCGATAAGACAATGATATTCTAAGCATTTTATAATCCACACGTCCGTTTTCGGTTAAGGATTTGTTTACCAGGTCTTTCGTTTACACGTTGAACATTGGAATTGATCATTAATAGATGAAAGATAAGTATAAACTTGCGAAAAGTGAGAAGGAAATGTCAGTATGAACGTTCGTCGATTCGAATGATTAGAGTCTTAATTGCTCGATAAAGTGTGTAATAATTTGGGGTTTGATTGGTCGCCCAATTCAACTGCAAGGTTTTTTGTGTAGAAATGATCATTATTAATAATTCTTAACTGTAGCGCTTGATTTTAGAATGGAAGCGATACTAATCGTGCGATTGGCAGAGGATCGATGATACGAGTGAAGATCCGGCAAAACCTTTTCATAGATGACCGTGTGATTTGCTTCCATACGCTTGGTATCTCAAGTGTGGCAGCACGTGGCGGTTACAATATGCTGTTCCTGATCCCTGTTGGATCGAACGGCATTCGTCAAGGTTCACGAACACCCCCATGAAATCGGCATACCAATCTCATGGGTTATCCCCTTCTGTCACGTGGCCCAATGGAATTCACAGGTAAGAGGTTCTTAAGCAACGATATTCAGAGTAAAAAAGCAAAACTGTTCTAACAGTTATAACACATCTCACGTGATTACAAAACTCGGTATTTATTATTATCGTTTACCAACTCGCGAACTGATTTTCACTTGACAGGCTTTCGTTGCGTACATGAAATGGTTATCGACACATAATCAACAATGAAAACAGTCCTATTGTCTAAATGTGTATGGCGAATAAAGCGAGCTATCAATAACAATTTGCTTATTAACAAAGGGTTACTTAAAAGATTTCAATGTTTAAGTGTTTGATTTTGCAAGGCTTTCCATACCGCAAATGTATCGGGGTTGATGAAGTAGAATAAAATCTCTTACTGGCGTGTGATTTAATATTAGGGTTGGAGGGTGTTATTTGTATACCCGCTTTTTGGTGAAGGGGTAACAAATGGTAATTTTTCGGCGGCGATCCTGTCAATCAACTGACCTTTCAAGTCTATGGAATTTTCATATTATGAGGTATAAATACGTATTGCTAACTCTTACGCGATCATACCCCTTAATTTCTACAATAATTAGTAGTAACCACAGAAATAATAATGCTTCCCGCTGACCAATGAGCGAAGCTACTTTCCGTGTACATACTATGGCATTAGATGTGGTTAACAAACCTTAGTAAGGGTGCGATGCACCCAACTGATTAAGATATAGCATAGCACAAGTATATTAATAAAGATCCTAGTAATCTTTACTCTTTTAGAGCGGCCTTGAGTGAAATTTCGTGGGAAAGCTCAGTTTACTTTAGTGCAGAGTGAGAAGTATATTTAGCGATTTCCGTGACTGGAGTTGACGGGAGTGGGAGAATGAAATCGGCCGACTGGTTGGAACGAACGCTCGGGTAAATGGCTCGCGTAGGGAAATGAGGCTCGGGAGCGAGTCAAGGGGGTGTGTATCTCTGGCGAGCGTGCGTTCTCGACGAGCTCGATTCAATGGTCGACTGGGAGGGAAGCGGAGGAGGAAGAGAGAGAGGGCGAGAACGACGGGATCTGGGATGTATCCAGCGAATCGCGGCTCCGAGCCCACGGGAGCACAACAGCGTGTGCCACGGAACAATGCGAGCACTCGAGCGCGAGCATTTAATTGTTTCCGCTCCTGCCCGCCGCCGTCGTTTTCATTTCTGCGGAGCGCGCGCGTCTAGCCGCTCGCTCGCTCGCTCGCTCGCTTGCTCGTTAGGCAGTTCCTCTCGGAAGCGGAAGATGTCGATGCTAAGCCAACCCCAGCACCCCCTCCCCCCTCCACCCCTCGCCGACCAGCTTCCTACTGCCTGTCTCACCAATGACCTCGCGAAAGCCCCGACCGAGCAACTTAATCTATTTGTCCCATCGGAGGAACTTCTGCGGCATTGGAGTTTCCTCATAATGAAACGGCTAGCGATCTCTTTCCCCGGTGGCTCTTTGATCACTCCGACTTTCAATTTGAGCCTCCGCCGGATCTGACCAGTCACCGATCTCTAAGGGGAGATCCGCAAGTAGATGCTTGAGAACCTGCCTTCCCGTGGCTGTCGTCTCCCCTCTATCTATTCTATCCGATGTAAATGCAAAGGGCGCTCTAGGATCATAGAATTTCAAATACACTGCCCTTTTTCTGCTTGAACCCTTCGATCCTTCAATTTCTAAGAGCAATATCAAAGAAAAGAAAAGTGTTTAGAAGTATTTGTGTTAAGAAGATTGTTGACGCTCCAAAATTGCATTAAGATTGTATTTATCACAGTTAAAATCTCCTCTGTTACAATTAGCGCCCTTCGACTAGACACAATAAAAGTCGCCCTTGTGACTTGACCTTTTTGCGTCCCTAAAGTCGAAGATCGACCGAACGCAAGCGATCCCTGTTAACTGGGCTCTCGCCCGAAACATTTATATTTAATAATCTTTTACCGACAAAACTATTATAATCGGAATACTTTATTGCGTGAATGGTGTTTCAGTGAGGATAGGAATTTTGGATCCTATAATTACGAGAATCGTTTCCTCCGCACTGTTATTAGCCTGGAACACACTCTTTATTAGTCATACGGGAGGGTGGAAACACCTTCGGGCAAGCGTTACTTTCCACACTAGTATGTATAGTTGGCTTTTCGAAATCAAACGATTTTCCGGATTGTCAATGATTGGCGTACGTGCGTCACGCATTCCGGTAGGTGCAATATTTTAAATAATATTCAATTGTTTAGGCGGTACGTGCGGCAGTGCGGCCCATGGCAAGATTACATTTGGCGCATTCGAAACTGTCAAAGGAGCGAGGGAGAGGTTGCGAGAGGGGAGGAGAGGGTGGTGAGCGGGCGCGGGGGCGAGGAGGGGACGACGGCGAGAATTACACACGCGCGCGCCGCGATGCATAAACGGCGCAGGCACAGTATGCAAATGTATACAAAGCGACTGGGAGCATTTTGCCAACAGTTATTCCTCGCTCATGGAACTCCATTAGAGGGGCGGCGGGCGGGGGAACAACGATAGAGAGCAGAAGAGACAAAGAGAGAGCGAGAGGGAGGGAGGGAGGGAGAAGAGTGCTCAAGCGACGAAACGCGGCTCTCAAGCCGCACGGCTACTACTTTATTTTCCGCATAATTCTACCGACAACTTCGTCATCCGTCGACCGAGACTTCGATTCCCTTCTGCGAGGGAGAACGAAGTGCGCCACGATAAAATAAAGTGTTCTTCACTGAAGCCAGCAGCCAGTTCGCCCTGGGCTGCCTGCCTTCGACACCTACATGCGCGCTTTGCCGCACACACATCCATACGGGGAAATGTGCGCGCGATGCCGCAGCAGCAGCAGCAGCAGCAACGTCGGCAAAAGGTAAAGAGGAAGGAGGTCGGATTTCACACGTCGCCACGCACACACAAGAACGCGGTATGCAAATGTGTACAAAGCGCCGAGAACATTTTGCAGGCCGTTGTTCCTAGCACCCGCGCCATCCCTTACATTTTCCGCATCTCACCTACCATCCCCCTCTTTCCATGTCACGCTTCTTCCTTCCGCTCCGCCCCCCCCCCCCCTTTCACCAACACTTTGGCTCTAGCGGATTTTCCTTTTTCCACTAGCTTTTCCCTTGTTGCCGTACCAGTTCCCTCCACCGCCTTCACTCCCCCTCTCTCCCTCACCCTTCTCTCTGCCCCGCTCTCCGCCCGTTTGCGCGCTGTGCGCTTTTGTACGCGCGCATGCACATACGCAAACACAAACAGGCTTTCTCTTCTCGGAGAAAGATACAGGAGCAGGAGACCACGTTCAAACCGTCAGCCAACTCCATCTCTGCCATCCCCCGATTCGCTCCCCGTTACAGCTAGGACACCGCTCCCCAGGCATTATTTCGCTGGAGGCGCCGAAGCAACGAAAGTCGCGTCTACGGCGTATGAATAAAATATTATTCTCTAGCTGTGAAACATGTCGACGCCAACCTCCCTGTCGCCCGGCTATCCTGCCGTTCCTTTCGTCCACCCGCCCTCCTCATTCTTCGAGGCTATACACTAAATAGATCGAGTCCAGGTTGACAAGTGTCCTGCTAGTATTCCCAATGCAGATCACCTGGAAAGCATTGTTTTAAGTTAGGGGAATCCTGTATTAAAGGGTTGCTGCCAATTATCTTGCATGAAGAATGTTGGTCACCCTATTTCGAAGCTCGCAACACATATCAACGGTGATTTCGGATACAATATCGTTTTAGACTTACAGTATTCTTTGCAATTTGCTTGCGCATTCCCATTCTGCTAATACCGTTATCGAAGCTACGTGTGTGCTACTCGAAGGTTTAAGTCCCAGATGGATTCCTCTCGAAAGTTTCACCGAAGATAGATTCTTCTCGATGCAGTCGGCTCTAATTGCATAGCGGTACGGTTGGCAGAGAGGCTGATCCAGCATCTGAAAGCCGTCGGCAAATTACAGCGCTCCGTCCCCTGTCGAAGATGACCAGCTCGCGGGCGTCGGTAGCGTTCAATATTGATAGGATCTAATTATTATCGAACACCACTGGCATCAAAGGCGCGCATGATATCCTGCTTCATCCTGTTGCCGTGCGATGCTGCCCGCTCGCTGTAGGAATCATCGGGATTTTGCATGTACCGTACGTACAAGAGGGCAAAAGAAGGCAAGGGGTAAGGGGCAAGGGTGAACGGGGGCGGCGGCGGGGCCGGTTGGCAGCGAAGGCAAGTGGCGGCGGGACGGCGAAGGGAAAAATAACGTCATTAGGCGGAACTAATGGAAGAGCCGCGAAAATTATTGCTCAAACGTACCGTATTTATTGTGTCCGCTCGAGGCTCTCCCGCCTTCTCTGCACACCCCCCCACCTCCACCTCCACCGCCGCCTCCGCCTCCACCTCCACCTCCACCCCCACCAAGCGTTATACTGCCGGCCGTGCCAGCGTGTAATGTATTTTAAAAGCGTGCCTTCCGAGGGCGGCGTCAAAAGCCGATATAAAATATGATCAAATAAAGCGAGCGCCGAATTAAATTTTCCGGGCTCTTTCTCCTGCATCAAGGCACACAGCCTTCATGCCGTCCGCGTAGGAAATTACGTCAAAACGTCCCCGCTCCTTCCCACTCTTTCACACCCGCTCGCCCTCTCGCCCTTTCGTCCGCTCGCCCGCTCGCCCGCTCGCCCGCTCGACTCTCCTATCTTCGCTTTAGCGAGCAGCCCTAATTTACCGCCGCAAATCCACTGTGGCCGATGATCGCTTTTGCACTCGCTTGACACTTGACTCTGCTTTCTCCCTCGCATCCCCCCTCCCCTACTACATCTTTCTCCTCGCCCTAGTTTAATGGACATACTAATATCATACCACGGACGTTTGTAGTGTCGATAAGATGTTACGAGAATTTTTGATCCACCAGTAGCCGATAATGGAGTACAAATATGTATAATTAAAATGGGAATTAGCAACTGTATCGAAATATGTTAAAATTTAAGCGTTTTCAATCATTGAAGTGATTTTTAAGGCAAACGGCTGGCTATAAAGGTCTATTACCCTAGCATCTATTTATTGGTACCGTTCTCTATATTTGGAGCTATAATACGTCCACATTAGAGAGTGCCAGGTCATGGACTCCCCTTGCTAGATTGGATTTTTAAAGTCCATTAATAATTGCGATTTAAAGAGCAAGTAAGTACAAGTAAAAGTAGACCACAAAATTGGCTTCGCTTGACCATTTAGCGTTAGAAATTCTCACTGATTCACTATAAGGAGTGAAGGAGTAATCCCTCAACAGTCTCAGCATGAGAAAGGGAAGTATATCGACTGTATGTTACAAGGTTGAATGGAAGTCGCGATTCGCGATAGTTCCGCGTGGATCGGCGAGAGAATCGGGCTGCGTCTCTACTGGTGACGCGACGCCGACGGCTGAAGAGGAAGGAAGACAGAGGGCAAATGCGAGCTGATGCCTGTGGAGGTAGCAGACGCGTGTGTTCTCGCCCCGGCGAAGCCTGCATGGTACGTTAATACAGTGGCGCATAGAGTGGAGGGTGGCTGCTGATGTAATTTTTGCCCGTTTGATGTCTTTAATGGAATCAGGCGCGTATCTAGCAGGCGCCACTCAATTTATAGGGTGCGACTAATGGCTGCTGCCGAGAGGCAGAGACGCGGACCGCGCTCGACCTCGACGTATGCTCCTCTCCTGGCCTACCCTCTACGTGCTTCCTGCTTCGTGCTTCGTGCTTCGTTTGGTCACTCAGCTTCCCTCCTACCTGCCTGCCTGGCTGCCTGCCTGCCTGTCAACCCGTTCTCCTCTTGCCCACCCCCTTTCGATCGAGCTAACCTCCACCATCCCTCCACACCCACCGTCCACTCGTCGCGACTTTACCTCGATTTCGCGACCGAACTCCTTCCCTTCCTTTCACACTCCTTCGATTCTCCTACTCTCTCTAGAACTTCATTAATTATTATTTGTCATTTCCATTGTAAAAAGCAGGATCAGTTTAACGAAATTATAATTTCTCGTTATTTTATACATCTATGATTTATAGAGTCCTAAGTTTTGCCGTTATGTAAAAATCCTTGGGATTTTTTGCATTACTAGTATCTTAATATAAATACATACATAGTATCTGTGATAGAAAAGCAGTGATCTAATATACTTGAAGCAGAGAGCTTATTAGAATGAAAGCCTACATGAGGATAATGTGAGTGAATTGGTATTGGGTCGCATTGAAATAGGATTTTTGCGAATACACGTATTCCCGGCGGTATTGCTGAGATCGGGAAAATCGAGAGGTCGAATTCTATGAGGGAGGTTGGCGTTGCGATGCGCCGGGTCGTGAGAGCGTCTTATTGATGTCCCATAAAGTATATTACGTTCCGCTCATTATCGAGCTATTCTTCGCGAGCGATCGCGCGGAATGATAGGCGAGCATCGAGTGAGTGTATTTAGCCGAGCGCTTCGAAGTCCGACCTAAATGTTTGACATTACGAAACGCCTCTGCGACCAGTCGCCCCCTCCCTCCCTCCCTCGCACTCTCTCGCACTCTCAACTCTCTGAGCTCTCTATCTGTGCTCTCTCTCTCTTCTACCGGCTGGCTGGTGGGGTAGGTGCCCTTTCGCCCCTGGCAACGTCCCTGCCCTCGAAATGCGTTTTCACGCCAATTTGTCTCTCCGGAAGCTTTCACGAGTCTTTACGCTTCCCTCCCGATAGTCGCGCGCTTCTGGATGTAACCACGCACAAGCGCGCTCCGACGCCGCCGCTGCCGCCGCCGCCACCGCCGCCGCGCCCGCTCCCATCACCACGCGCGTCGAGTGTTGACGATGGGCGCGTGCTGCCCGAGTGAGTTCTGGTGAGAACCAAATCGACCTTTTAAAAATCCCACTCCTCCGCGACAATTGCCACCGTCGCGTCGCCGATGCTCGTTGGCTGGGAATATGCGACTGGAATAAGTCGCCAGTTCAACCTAGCACTTGTTATCTGTTCTTCGGCAAAACGTTGTTTATGGATTTCTATTTGATTCCAAGGCTTCCCTCGCGAAGATCAGCTTTTGCCACTGTCAAAGCGCAAGCTCGTTAGATCCGTAATTCTCAATTAATGGCACCCCTTAGTTTTAATACCAGAAGGCCATTAATAATTTTCGTCTGGACCGAGAATAGTTCAACAAGAAGAACTTCAATCTTCAAGGTGGCATCTTTTGAATGATTGTATCATGTGGTACTTGCAATACTTCTCCCTATGTGTATATCTCGACATTGGGGGAAGTATCATTCAATTCAATGGACTTTGATTAAGCGGCTGCGTTAAGGATTCACTGGATTTGCCGGTATTACTCGGTGCAAAGCCGTGCTCGTCTTTTCCCCTTCTCTCGCTCTCGCTCTCGCTCTTTCCCTCTTGGAGAGTATTAGGCGGTCGCGGCAGCGCGATGAAAGGATCAGAGAATCGCCGGGAGTGAGTCGTGGCTCTATCGCGAAACGCGTGTGTATAATAACGAGAGAAAACCCGAAGGAGTTTTATTTCCCGTGGGGGATTAAGGGAAGGCGCGGAGCGGAGGAGAGCGGAGCGCGGCGAGATCCGCCTCCACTATTGGAGCCGCGCGGCACTGAAGAGACGGAAGATCATATCGGAGCAGATAATTGGTCGCTGATCCTCTGGAAAGCCCCGCTATCTCCCTCTCCCTCTCTCCTTCCATTTTCCAGTAACGACTGGCTCTGCGCGCACCAGCTCGGGCTTCGACTCGGCATCGGGGGATTGTTTTAATTAAAAGCAGCTCCACCAGCATGCACCGAGCATGGCATCCACTCCGCCAGAGGGAAACGAAATTGCACCGCTGCAAAATTTCATTTCTTAGCGAACCGGCGCATGAAAGCACGGCTTGCAATATAAAATTGAAGTCATTAATGCTGCTAAATAAGTCTTCTTCAAAGGAGTTCTTACGCAAATACTGTCACCATCTCGGAATGCAAATCGTGCCAGACTGCTCTCTAATTTGCGAGGAATTGGAAATTGGGACGCCTGAATATCGATGTAAATCAGTTAACCTTTCGTATGACAGATGTTTTGCTCGACAATAAAGCAAGGTTTGTGTGTTTATTTTGTTACTAGGCTGCGCAAATTCAAAATAAAGGACACTTCTCCTCACAATTGTTTATAATGTTTTTCATGCAGCCTTGGAATATTCACATTGAGTATATTCATTCTTTCGCCACTAGAATCATTTACAATAAGTCGATAATGATATCTTTGGCGTTCTGACAAAATCGCACTGTATTAATGATTTTATAGTGGTGGATGGTTTGATATTCTATGTGAAAATATGGGTGGGAGCGCGGACAAGGAATCGGAAGTCATGGTGTCGTGAGGTTGTCTCTAGGATGACGGCGGCATCGGCGATGATTATAGGCCGCGCGCGCTCTCTCCCTCGAAGTCAAAGTCAGAAGGTTGAAAGCTCGGGCAATCGAGAGGGAAGCAAGAGGGGCAGGAGGAAGTGAAGGGTGGAGGGGCGTTGTTCTCGGCGTCCTCGGCGTCCTCGGCGTCACTGGTCCGCGGGCAGAGCGCGCGCAGACCGATAGCGATCAAAGCCGGCTCGCTCCAAGAGTGTACTGCGCTCGAGGAAAAAAAGCATTTCACCGAGCCGCTGCCGATCCCGGCATCGAGCCGGGATATATCGCGTGCGTCAGAGGGAGAGATGCTCGTGCAAGCCGAGGAAAGCTACAGCGGGTTGCTAGGGCCAAGCAAGAAGAAGAAGGAAGCTGACTCCTCGATGGCACTCGAGTGAAAGGGAAGCAGACTTCAGTCAGACACACCGGTCTCTCCTGAAGAAAGCGAGCAGAGCAAAAAGAAATACCAGGCTACAAAGCGCAAAGCCCTCTGGAGAAGTCAGGTTTCGAAGCGCACCATGCGCACCAATTACTCTTGCTGGCAGTAATTATAGCGCACGTGCTTTTTGCCGAGGGTTCAAACGCCATCGAGCCAGTGGAAAGTCGGTAAGAGGCATTAGATAGGCTGGCAATAGAATAAACCAGGCGAACATGGATGAAGGAGAGATGGTAGGGCTCTAGGTGGATAGTAGGAGGCGAAGGAGGCGTAGGAGAACCACGGGCGAAAGATTGAAAAGGCGCGCACAGCCGGCTCGAAAGAAGAGATCAGCCGTAGTTGGGTGAAGATCGAGAAAGACTGAAGATAGGAAGGAGGAAGAGAGGTGGAGCAGGGAGTTCGGCATCTCGAAGCAGGCAGGATAAATAAACGCGGCGCGCCGCCCTCTCATCTCGAACACCTCTATTTCGCCGCTACCTCCGAACGCAAGTCATCCTTCGTTTCTCCGAGGTCTCGATATACCTACAACCTACAACCTACAACCATGCTTCCTTCTCACCCCCGAGAACCATGCCAAGAACCAACAGAACCAGCACAACCTAAAAGAAAAGAGAAGATCTTTGGAAAGCGGAAGGATCACGGATTCTTCATCATTAACCGTCAGTGCGAGCATTCCTTGCGCATCTAACTTTGCGGTGTAAAACCTCTCGTCAATTGGAGCCTGGTGAAAGCAAGCTTGGCTCGCCCAGCCAATTCGCCGGAATTGATCGAAATTAATCGGGGTCTTCTAATGACTGTGTCCCTGATAAATATGGTCGACTGTTTCTACACAGTCGGCCATGTTTCTACACGCTAATTGGGAACTACTTTGGCTTTTTGCTTTCTATATTTCACTATACTTGAATTATACTGTGCCGGTGTTGTTAAAAGAACGGTGGATAAAAGAGGGGGAAAGTTGGCTTTTCGGACTGGCGCAAACTCTCTCCTCACTCTGTGTAATATGTTTCATTAAGTAAATTATCAGTTCATAAAATAATCTCTTGTAGGTATACCTGAGTCCCTTGTACATATAAGATTTCAAAATCATGTCATACCTAATTGTTAATAATTCATGTCAAATAATGTTTTTCTAAATAAGAATTCACCTCTCTTTACGTTCATGTGTTACGGCAGAATTACCGGTTTGATTTATTGATCCCTCTAGTGGAGAAAGAGTGCAATAGAGGGAGAGAAAGAGAGAGTAAGGAAGTGTCTAGAGCAGGGTCTTCGCGAAACTCCTCCGGAGAGTTGCCCGGCTGCGCAAATGCGATGGCATACTTATAATCCGGGCGGGCTGGCGGGCTGGCGGGTGAGCCAAATGATTTTTGCCAGCGCAAATCTTTGACGTAAATCTGGAGTGAGGAGGGCAAAGCGCACACCTGTCGAATCGCCGCTGGTGGTGGCGGGCCGGAAGTGTTTGTAATGCGAGGGAATATCGAAAGGTCACGAGGCAGTACCTGCCGCTAGTTTGACAGGCCGAGCCTCGCCAGAACTCATCTGGCTCGGTAATAGAGGAATGACCTGTCCCCGCTCGCGCCGAGATTAAAGCCGCCCGTAATCGGCTTTCTCGAACAATAAATCGACACCCCTTACATCCAAAAGAGCTAACCCACCAAACAAACCTCATTTTACTAGCAGAAAGGCACTCCCAATGGCTACAATGCGGCTTTCCCTAATTTCCCCAATCGACCGCATTTCTTCCTGCCGATCCTCCAGATTCGAGATAAGCCGCGATGCTCTGCTACACTTGCCAATCTCAACATGGCACATTCTCGCGAATAAAAATCTATCATTGCACTGATTTCTTTAGAAATCTTACAGGTATATTCTGAAATTTCTACAAATGCTATTTAAAACAATATTTATCGGTTTGAATCAATTTCTTTTACTTGCAACAGATCAAACATATTCCCTCCGAATTTTCTTCACACGAATCTGAAATAAATAAACAAACATTTATGTTGGTACACACATCCACGAGCGTCCTATAAGTCTTGTTATCCACAAATTTATTTGTTAGTGAGACCCCTCACAACGTTTAGCATTATGTACATATTTGCGTACTACTTACTTCAAACCAAAGCTTAGTATTGGATTTTTGCGTAAACACCCGAAATTGTATAGCTATGTTCAGAAAAGTCTGTAAGGCGTGTTGCACTCGTCCCATCTCACTTGCCAGTAACCGCCGGCCGATTGCTGCACCTGCGTGCAAGTTAGCAAAGGCTATGTCCGCAGGCCGATTGCGAGATTGCAAGCGTGCGAAGCGTGGTAGATTTAAGGATTACTTGCCATTTCGAAGCATCGATTCTCCGATTACCACTTGCCTGACATTTGCCAGAGCGGCGGCGCGGCGCGGCGCGGCGGCATAAAGCGTCGGCTTAAAGCGGTGGAGAATTGGAGGAGGCGGAAGGCGAGGAGAAATAATAGTGAGGGGGTGGGATGGTAGTGGGAGTTAGGAGAAAAATGGAGAAAGAAGAAGAGGTAGATAGGTATTGGGAGGGACGTCTCGTAGAGAGGCGATGCTGGGCGCAGTGACAGGGTCGTTTGATTTTCTGGATCGCAGGCGGGCCGGTTGACGCGTGATTTGTGCGATTACCTGTAATGACGCACGATCCTCTCACACGGGGGTCGTGGTCGATCCTCGTGTGTGGGTACAGCTTCGTGACAATGGTCGCTCATTATCGGCTCGCTATTGGCCCATTGTTGCCGGTGAGAGAGCCGGAACGGCCTTACCGGCTGCGGCGAGGAGTGATACCGGCGATACCGCAGGGTGACTCGTCCTTTTTCGGCCTCGTCGCAATGCCGAATATCGTATTCCAAATGCCGGGACGCCAGTCGATCCCACTGTAGGCACATACATACATAGATACGGATGCCTGCCAGCCTGCCAGCCTGCCTGCCTGCCTGCCTGCCTGCCTGCATTCGCACTTGCACGCCGAAACGAGCTGAATGATAAAAGGCGCGTTTCATCGATGCGAGCCACTGCGATCTGTGATTTTAATGTCAGCGACCATCCAGCAGCGTGACAAGCGATATGGGAAAATCAGCGGTCATCACACACCAGAATAATGCTATCGATGGAAGCCCATCTATATTGCCGCTGTACTTGTTCACTTCATTTTCACGTGATACCACGCTGCCATTGCCAGCGCTAGCAACAATCAGGTGGACACTGATCAATACGGCGATTGAGCTTTGTTAGAACTTTCAATCTTCCAAAAGAGACCAACATTCAGGATTCTTAATACCGATTATGCTTCACACTTATAGAAATGATGTAGAAATTAGCCCTTTGATGGCTCAAATATGCCAAGTTCTTTTCTAAGTTATTTACACTAGTTTTCAGGATGCCGTTACATTTTCGTTCATAAGTAGAAAGGGAATAGTATATTTCTGTATGTGATCTTAGAAATAATTCAGTGGTACGTCTCTCGGATGGAGTTGTTTGATTCGGAGTTAAAACGCCCCTGGCAGAATGTTTGATCAAGAAAAAGCAAGGAAAATAATTTGGCATCTTGTGGATGGCGGGGGTGAGCTGGTTGTCCCGGCGGGCATTCAGTCGTTCCGGTCTTCCTGGCGAGCAGCCGCCGCGAGCCAGGGGGCGTTCGCTCGGCATAGCTAGAAAAGCAAGCAGAAAACGTAGGCAGACAGCTGAAACCCGATGGGCGCAGCCAGGGCGCGCTAAAACATGCAAAATCATGCAAATTGCGTTCGTTCGAACACCCGCTGCTGCTGCTGCCGCCGCCTCAGTCGCGGCCGCCGCCTCCTCCTCCTCCATCACCACCATCGCCTACACCTACAACTCTACATCATCCCTTGCTTTCTCGGCTTCCTCTACTCCGATAATATTGTCGGCTTCCTCCACCATCCGCGCCAACCTCCCTCTTCCTCGCTCGCGCGCCTTCTTTCGCGTGCTCCGATTTTTCTCTCCGTTCCCCACCGGTTGGGTAGCATCGCTTTCCTCTCCTCTCTTCGCCGCGCCTTTCCTTTCTGTACTTCGCTCTCGCTCCCTCTCGGCTTCTCGAGAGGACGATGCCGTGGTACACATACAGTATGTACAGTACTTCAGCCCGCTCTCTTTCTCTCACTCTGTCTCGAGGGCGGCACTGAGCTGCGGGAACACAGCGCACGGCGGCGGCGGAGGCGAACGAGAGTGCCGAGTGCCGACGTCAAAACTGTTTCGACGATTGCGTGCCGCAACGTTCCCGCTGCCGCCACCGCCACAGCCACCGCCACCGCCGCGTTTCTTCCTTTATTTTTGCCGAGGGGTGGAATACCAGGCTGGGCGGGGCTGCTGCTGCTGGTGCTGCTGCTGCCGCTGCTCACTGTCGGCACACAGAGGGGGATGCAACTTCGCCCGCCATATTTATGTCATTGGCGAGCGAAAGGCTCCGAAAGAACGTACGCAAAATCGCCGCAAGCGATATTCGACTGCTGACTCTCGCGCATCAAGTGTGCGCCAACGATTGACTTACTAAATAACGACATTCGTCGAGTAAACTTGAATGCTTGATTAGTTGTATTCATTTAGAATCGTCACCAGCAAGAATTCCATCCAGTGAGGACTTCAAATGACAATTCTCTTATGCCCTGAGTGCAACCAGAATTTCTTTACAAATTTATACTTTAATTAATTGATGATCTGTATAATTTGCGTGGGATTGTGCGGTAGCGCGCATACTTGCTCGCCCATCGGCTCAATGAAACCACGCTTGGTTGCTCTTCAACAGTAACTCTAATGAGGATGCTGCTCAAATCGATTGAACTATGAATCGACCTTAAGTCTGAAGGCGTCGCGTGCTTAGCGTTTCTGTCGGTGCTCGATTACTATGCGAAACGGACGCTTATAGAGAAAGTTTCCATCCATATATCCTCTCTCAATCTACTAGTATCTCCCTTTAATTTTATAACTAAATATTTCTCGCTATTCTCTCTCCTTTTTATGGCTTTTAAAATTCGAATGACCAAATTCGTTCGCCGCTGATAATGCCCAAGCGCTCCGAGCGCTTCACTGCTACTTTTTGCATTTGGTGCAGTTTATCCTAGGCTTTGGTACTTTGAAAAAGAGATTCTGCCAGTTCGAGTAATCCGAGTGCTGTTCGCTAATGAAATTAAAAGTAAAGAATAGGATGGAAGCGCGGCGGAGGCGGCGGCGGCGGGCGGCGGGCGGAGGGGGAGAAGTGTGTGCGCGGGAGGATAGAAGCGTGGAGCGGTGGGCGGCGGAGGACGGGAAAGCGGGAGATGCGAGGGCGAGCGAATAGGAGGGAAACTCTCGATGGACAAAAAATGAAAGAGCGAGCGACGGAGGGATTTGCCGGTGCCGTTGATTAAAACCGCGGCGACGTATGGCTGCATTCGACGAACACTGTGGATTTGCTGTTGCCGGTGGTCCTCGGCATGCTCAATATGGAGACCCATACTGGCTCCTATGTATCCACACACTCAGCCGACTAACGCCCATACGCTACATTCCAATAAGAATTCCTCGCAATTTTTTTTTCTCCTCATCCAGAGAAGAAACAGAATAGCAAATACCTCTGCGAGTGATTGGTAGGAACAATGCGTGGATTCCTGATAATTGAACGGTCCTACTCTGTTCCTCATCCATAAAGGATATTTTAATACGGGCTCACCGCGCCGCGGTCTGCTTCCTACATCCTCCTATCACCAAGACTGAAATATACCTTCATTAGCGTATTGCCTTAAATTATCGATTGAATTCTTCATTACTGTTTCATCTGCAACGACTATCTCCGGCTGCATGTATTGCCAGCTTTTTCCCCGATTATTATCCCGCTCCCCGAGCGGATTTACCTTGTCTTTATTAATATCAAGGTAATTAACAAGGACGCGCAAGCGCGTCGACGTTGTGGTCAGAATCGACCTAGTTTCGTGGAGTGAAATATGTATACATACTACATACACCCCGAAGCTCTTGAATCTAGCCTTTTTTACAGGGTTAGTCGACGCTTCCAGTGAATAAACAGTAATTTCGTGATTTGGCAATTTTATTTCCTGGAGTTTCTTTGAATATCCACGATTTTTGTCTAATAGTGTATTTTTGTACGGAGTATTTACAAGAACGTACAAGAAAGTATAGTTACACATTGCAATTATTACGTACCTTTTCATCAATATGTATGCAGAATGCTAATTTAGCAGAGTATTTAGAAATAGAATGCACAGAGTATTGCTCGAATTAAATTCCTTTGACAGTTCATTTAAGTTTAATATATTTCAACATTTAACTTTCAGACAATCTTTCCAAAGTACTTTTGAATACCTGAAAGCGGTGTTCGTGGAGTTTTGTAATTCAAATGTAAAAATAAATGACTCTAAGTTGAGAAAACTATTTCAGAGTTACGGCATAAAGAGGTACCAGCTTCATAAGTGTCAAGAAAACAAGGAAAATCGCTGAAAGTGTGTTTGGAAGGTTTGGAGAGTCGTTTCAAGATGATCCAAAAGGGTGAGCGGGTTGGGCGGTTGGATTTCGAAGGGCGTTGAAGGAGGATGAAGTACCGTTTCGAAATGGATCTCGAGCTCAAAACCATCCGACTCATCGCGCGAAATTACCCAGTCGAGTGGGTTCCATCACGACGAATTAGTTGAAATTTCCTTTTCGACCTATTGTGCCGACTGCTCCATCTGACATTGATATGATCCCGGCTCTCATAAGACTCCAGTCGGACGGAACACAAAAGAAACACCTTGTTGAAAATACCTTGCCAACATATCCCGCACATACCAATTCCTGCTTGTGTGTTTCTTCGGATAAAAATAACAGTTCGAAATATATTGATCGTGATTCGACAGTATTCCATATTGCCCGTATCGCCTGCCGCTATCAATATGTATCTAATGGACACTTTGGAACTTGCTTTGCTAATGTTGTACGAGACCATTAGAACCAGGCGAATGTCATTTCATCTCTGATAATAACTTAACGTCGATAGGAACATAAAGCTGCTACATAACTATTTCAGTTATTTAGTGCAGTGGAACTAGCAATATAATAATGCCTACAATTATCTTCACACAAATTTCCACATATGTATATCATCTACTGATTGTTTGAAAGGTATATCGAAAATTATTGTCTTCGAGATTTTTTTATTCCAGTAATGCAAATACCTCTTGCAATCGTGTATTTATCTCTCGTCGACTCAAATAATTAACTGTACTGGTTGATTTAGTATTTCCGCTTATAAGTCAAAAGAACTTTTTGATTAAAGTGATGAAAAATCAACTGGTTTACCGATAAACCCTTCGTCCAAATTAACGATATAAACATACTCAATGTTTATACGGCACATTGTTTTCTTATCTCTTCTTTGATCTTGGAAACAATATATAAAACAACAATAGAAAGCACGATATTATGCGCGGATCGTCATCAGTATGAGGGGGGTCAGGCATGAAAAGCGTTAAAAAAGAGAAAGAGACGAACGGCAAAGTGAATATAAAAGCGGTGGTTGCCGCCTCACGTGGCTGGCTCCTCGACTAGCCGCCTTGGCCACTTTGATCTTAGGCGCGTCATTGACTTCCCGAGGATCTAAGAGGTCGATCAGAATCGGGGGGATGCTCGATCCTCAGAGCCGGGCAACGCGATCAACGATTATATCCGTGGGCGCCAAGGTGTTTCATGCCACTTGACCTACCAGTGCTTCAACACCGTGAGATGCAACAATGGCCAGCCTCCACTCTTGGCAGGAGCCGTCGCTTTTCTCTGTTTATTTAACTAACAAACCCACCGATCCTTTTATCGCCTCCTCGGCGAACCGCTTACTTCGTTCGCTCCTTTAAACTCTATCTCCATCGGTACACTATCGAAACTTCTCTCCCCATTATTGCGTAAAGATTCATGTATCTGTCGCAGTTCAACAATGATCGAAGTAGGCGTCCAAAAGTGCCTGATGAATTGTACAATTTTGATCAAGTGCATTGGGAAAACATATGACGCTCTGGAAGTTTCAAGAGATTCGGGAGAAAAGGTTTATTATGACGAGTGCTCGAATATTATAATAGATACATCCTATTTGTGAGAAAACTGCTATAGTTGACGATATTTCAATAAATTGAAAATATTATCTTCATCCGAATCGAAGGATTTTGACATAGTTGAATTTCATGAGGAAGATTTTTAACTGTAATAAACAAATTTCGCAGCACTAACAAAGAGCTTCCATTAAATGAAGATGAGTATGATGCGAATGGCGAAAGAAACAGAAGAAATAGTTGATCTGGCGAAGTGTTGGTAGTGGGAGTCGAGTGGGTTTATCATCCCGATATCAGCGTAACTCGGTTGCGAGGCGTTTGAAAGGCTTGCCGGTTCCTAAGAAAGAGTTTCGGCCTAGTCCAGTTGTGGCTGCAGGTCTATCGGCAATTTCTCTATCCGGCTCGCAAATCTTTTCAGCGAAGCAGCAAGCCGCAGGATTAGTTTTAAGGGCTCACAGCGAGATCTCTTTGGGCTTCCTTACGGCTGGTTAGTTCCGTCAACGCTGATCCTTCTTAACGCCGCGCCGCGCGATAGGAGGTCCAATCTAATCTCCGCTTTTCCTCTTCACCTTCTCTGGAGAAAGTAGTGCACCAAGCTAGTCCTTGTCCACGTCCAAGATGCCGCTGCCGACACTTTCCTCTTTTCACTCTCGTAAAACGGTAGCGGACCAAGTGTAAACGCCAGTTTGTCCCATCAAGTTTTTTCATGCCCTCACCTCTCATCTCCCCTCGCTCTGACTACCAACGATTCTTTCCCTATTTACCAGCCTCTACGCATATGTATATGTATGTGTATGTGTGCTGGTGTAGTGGCTAGCTTGCTCGGTCGGCGCGCTTCAAGACGAGGAGCTAAAGTTTTGAGCAAACAGCACGGTAGCTCGGCGCGACACGCACGCCAACCCATTCCGCCCGCTTATGTCAGCCGATATTTGAGATTTTAAGTGCTTCGCCGAGGAATTGTGCCACCTAAAAAATAATGATGACCAGCTTGCCGCTCGAAGAGCGTGGTTCACGCTACGTGGCCAAGATTATTTGTTTAATCACTATGAAATCTGTAATCGGTGCTGATGTTTGTACATCTTGCTTTGGCAGAGGTTATAGCGCCGCGGCGCTTTCGAGACCTCACCTTCGGGAAACACCCACGTTCATAGTTTCCAATTAAGGAACATCTTAGGGGAATAATACCACCTGTCCCTCCTCAGGGATAAATTCGAAATAGAAAATGACTCGGGTTTTGAAGAATAGCGGATTACAATGATCTTGGATAAGATTAAACTACTGGATAGTCAATCGGATAATATTAAGACGATGAAATGAGCAGTCTATGATTTACTTGACATTTATTAAGAATGCTATATTCAGATTTGTAATCGTAAATATTATAAGATTGCAAGTAGATTCCTACTATTTTGTTATTATAGTGAGCGCGCTATTTCTCTGTGATTCAATAATTGTATTGTAATCTGTATATCAATAACTTTCGAATAATTATCCTTTAACGTAATTTTTAAATTGCAATTCAACAGCGTGGAGAGTGTTGGTAACATCGAGAAAGAGTTAAGATTGTCTTTGATTGCACGAATTCTGTTGAGCTTAATTCTTGGAGTTGAGAAATAATGGCTGGGCTGTTGCGATAGGGGTAGGTAGAGTATGCCGGCCGGCCGGCATACACACATATGTAGACAGAAGCGGGAACTTGGAGTGTTGGCACTCCATTACGCGGCAGTAGCACCCGCAAAAACGACAAACTGGTGAGTTCGCACACACTTGAACCGGCTTGAGGAGCCGCGCCATAATACTTTTCAGCTTTGCCCATATGTATACAATCGGAATCATTTCACCACCCGCCTCCTCTTAACCCGTTCGCTTCCCCTCACAAAGTCTAACAAAATCAGTCGCATACCTCACCTCGCCTTCACCCGCCTCTTTCATCCTCGAGTATCCTCAACTTGCTAGCACAATATGTATGTATGATAGCAAGACAGAAAATCTATCACAATTTTTTGAACAACTTGCAGCATTGTATACTGTTTCGTGTGGAATTCTCAGTGTCAAATATTTGTAAGAAATTCATATGCATGCGACAAATTGTATTTCATACTCCGGACTGGTGGCTTGCTTTAACTGTGATTATACCTGAAAGCTCTATAATCAGGAACAGCCTAATTACTTGAATTGCTGTCAGTAATTCAAAGAAGACGTATCTTTCGTACAAGAACGGAGCTCTAAGAAAGAAATTTGTGTTTAATTTTACACTTGTCAACAATCGCGTTCATAACTGAATCTACAGCTGTATCGAAAGGTCGACGCTGCGACCTTTCGGCACGCAGCCAATAATGAGGTAACAGATCCATAGTGTTCAGTTGGTGACATACCCATCAAGAAACGGTGGTACTAACTACGCTTAGAAGACGGAAATTTTGTTCACACTCTCTTAGTTACCCGACTTACAAGAATTAATTAATGAAGCTATTATTCTACAAAGAGTTGGATGTATGTATATGAAAATTCTTTAGTTCTCATTTATCTTCGAAGATTATTGAATTTCACTCGATTGACGCCATGGGTACTTGTTTGCACGAAGTTTACATGCGTATGTATATGTTCAGTGTCAGTTAATCAGGTCGCTTTTTGTTCCTACTTAATCGGGAAGGCCTTCAAAGTGGAAAGACAGCGGTGTCGGGCGGAATCGAGGTATGTGGAGTTCTGAGGTGCTCGCGGAGAGGTCGGGCAGAATAATAGGCGTCGTTTGAGGGCTCGCGGGAATTAGTATTCAGCGGTGGTGGCGGGGAACGTTTATTTTACAAAGAGCGGGCAAATAGCTGACAGGAGGAGGAAGTGGTAGGGAGGAAGGGAGGAAGGGAGGAGGGTGGCGGAAGGTGGGAGACTTTCGACAGCGGCACGTGGTGCGGCTAGATAGTACTTTCGTAGCGGGAAAGCAAGGGACGCGGTGTAATAGGCATGTCGTCAAACTGTTGGCACGCCTAATCGAGAGAGGCGCGAACGGTCGCGGTGCTCTGCCGAGCGTCGCGACCGTCGGCGACGACACACCGACAGCGAACTACATAGCATGCATAGCAGCGCGACATACGCGTCGCACACTACACACCCGTCGGCGGCGTCGGCGGCGTCGGCGGTTGCGTTGGGGTGGCGCGGGAGGAGCGGGAAAGATGCGAAGAGGGTGAAATGAGAGACCGAGTCGGGACTGGAGGGCGGTGCATGCTCGGCAGCAAACTACAGCCGCCATCTTGTACGTGAGCGGAATTCCTCTGTGAGGCCTCCGTTCACTGCGAGAGAGTAATAACGGGAGCATCGCGCCGCTACCACTACATACTAGAGTCGTGCTTCTCTCTTCCTCCAATGTGTTTTCTACTTCTGCTTACTTACACAAGCCTTGCTTCCAACTCTTTCAGTCGACCTTGATTTTGGTATCTCAAAGTCCTTCTATCGTCAATCGAACAATGCTTACGCGCAATCGGATATTTGTTGGTTTATGTATTCCTTTGGAAGTCTCTTTGCTTGTGATTGTGAGCTTTTGCCATCTGAGCGCCGAATCACAATACACACTATTTAAAAGGCAATCATTTTTATGTTTGTGGCATGCTCATGCAAGAAAATGATCAAGATAATAAGTAGTAAATTTAGTCGATCGACCGGGATCGCTAGGAAATCATCGCGTACAATGATCTATGACATAAAGTATTTTTATGATTATGACTTAAAAAATGTAAAAACTTTCTTCTTCATTTCTGAAAGATAAGCGTCGTGTAAAAAGTGTCGGTAACATTTACAAATATTTCGAAAGATCTTTAAAAAGGATCGCAAGAACATTTGAAGAAAGAAGCAAGCATTTCCAAGGATTCTGATAGGGAGAAGGGCCGATGAAAATCAGGTATCTATTTACAGTAGTATTTTTCAATGTGTATCGGCGAAACAATGATTAAAGCGACAACGTGTTTCTCCCTTCGAAAGCGCTGCCAGCCGGCGATGCCGTATGTCTTCATCCACACACGGTTACCGATTAGCATTGGGTTCACGTACGCTCTCCCTAAACACTATACCCTATTTAGGCTAACTTGGTAATCACCGAGGGATTGCTAATCGCTGGAGGGGTCCTGCCAGTTCCTACGGCGCGGCGCACCGAGCCTGCCTGCGGGTAATTACAGGGCCGTCGATCTTGAATAAAGTCATTAGATTTTTCTTTCCTGCCGATCCCGCACGCCAAGGATACACCCTCTTTCCTTTAACTGCACACTCACAAAACAGCACGCCAAGATCTTGCTATTAATCATCGATTAATCAACCCGCTGGCTCATTAACTGCGAATGACACTTGTCCAAGAAAAGTGAAGGGAGTGGAACATCTGCAACCCGACAGGTGCAATGTGCAAATTGTCGCATTGTCACGAAGCCATTCTAAAAGATTGTTGGTAATTCCATCGATTTTATAAGAAATAAATCGAATATTCATAAATACAGCAGTGGAATTTTGTTGCGTGAAGCGAGAATTTGATGGGCTACATTAGTTTTAGCGAAATGTATAATTTATTAAAAGGCGCGGAGGCCCACTAACAATTATTACTTAACTATTTGAAATTATTGTAATAATTTGCAATTTGGCGATGAATGTCTACGTCCAAGTCGATGTTACATTGACAAAGTTGATTAACAAATGTTACATTAACAAACTACAATGAAAAATGTTGCGACTGCAATGTAAACTGGACTTAAGAATGGGGTTTTGCCAAAAAGGAGAAAAGGATTAAGTAGTAAGTATTTATTTAACAGGAATAGGCCACTCCCACACGGGCGAACGAAGAATAGATGGGAAAGTAGAAAAAAGTGGTATTGAGGTATCTGAAAGGGTTGGGAGAGGAGAGCGGCGGAGGTGGTCGAGTTCAAAGAATAGCTGAGAGCGTAAGGTAGCGAGGCTGTAATACGCGTATTAGCCAGCTAAATGGCCGTTACCCGGCCTCTCCCGAGGGAGCCGAGGGCAAAATTCTGCCCGGAAGCCAGTAACCATCTTCCCAGGGGATTCGGAGCGGCGGCACCTCGATCCGGAATCGGACGATCGAGTTTCGACGAGCGCACTCTCGCAAAACTGGCGAGACTCCCAACTAGTAACCTTTTACCCGGCGGCCAATCAAGAATCGTTAGCACACCATCTCCATGTATGTGTCTGTTCGTTTTTTCGGCAAATCCTATTCTCTCCTCGGCGCCATCGCGGCACTCGGCCCAGCCCGGCGAAACTCTAGCTAACCTCTCCTCACTAATTCGCTCTCGTGTTCGGACAATTGTCTCGATGTCACGATAAACTTTTCGACACACTTACACTCACTCCGAACTTACCGAGTCTCGGGAACTCTAGTATCGCTTCATGGACAAGTTGCACTTTCTGCGATGCCACGCCATTCGTCCTCAGTAGAGAAATGATAGCCCCTTCCAAGTTTTCCCATTTGTTTCCATACGGCAAAAGAGTGTGATTCTTGGGTTCTCTTCATGTACCAAATCATTTCGTAAACGCTGATTTCAATTCATGCTCACTCCTTATAATTGTATATTCATACGTACAAGTTTAATTCGTAAAAATTTTTCAGATGGTTACTTCTCTGCATATCAACAAAATAAAAATCAATGATTCCCTTCTGATTCTAATAAGGAGCTGCACGCGTTGAGTCGTACACACGGAGCTGAACCGTTTCGTCCGCATTAATTACTAAAGAAGAATCTTCCGCGTGAAGGTCAATCGAGTCTGCCAAGATTCTGACGGAAAGTGAAAGGCAATTGTGCATTGATAAGGAAAGCAATTGTGAAATGAGAAGGTGAGGGAGTAATTAGGGGTGGGATAGATACTAGCGACGGAAAGGAAGGTAGTGGGCAGTGAGCGAGAAGCAGGCAGGCAGGAAAGCAGGCAAGCAAGCAGGCAAGCAAGCAGGCAGGCAGGCAGGCAAAGTGCGCGCGGATGGCTTTTCAGAAACGTGGCCGGTGTGTTTGCCGCGGCCAAAGTGGTCTCGAGTGGCGTCCATTAGCCGGGCACGGGGTTTGCTGCTCCCGCTCGCTGCTCGCCGCGCCGCACCGCGCCGCGCCACGCCGCGACCGACGCCTCTTTCTCGGTCGCGTTGCACGCGTGGAAAAGTACACGCTCGAGGGCCAAAGAAATGCGTGCGTGTGTGTAAAGAAATACCATGGAAGACACCTCGATTGCACGGCTACCGGTAGCCGCACCGCAAACATTGCTCCCAGAAGCACACTGGCGCGTACACACACTGCGTCCAAGTATAAGTAGCGTTCTCGCTTTTTGCTCGCTTTCGGAAACGTCTCGAGATCCGCACTCCCGTTACACTATGAAATCGCGCCCCTCTTCCTTCCTCCCACCAAGTTACGCATTACACGCTCGATCGATACATCATACGTATCGCTTTTTTCCTGGCTCCTTAATGGTAAACCAAGCAAGCCTATCAAAATGACTGTTTCTTATAGTTTTCAATCTGATCAGAAAAATCCTTAACATGCTTTCGTCGGGTTTTTGTTGGCTTTTTGTGCAATGCAAACGTACACATAGTGGGGCCGAGCGAGAATGATTGTTCATGTATGCGCAGACACGCTCAGTTCGTCTCTGTTTACAGAATCACAATTCTCCTCTTCCTGCACACATGGCACAGTCCAGTTCACCCTTAAATCATCATCCTCAATTGGTCTCACTATACACGATTACTTCGCGTATGTATTACTCGCTGGTATAAATAAATGTCACAAGAATTTACTTGTATATGTACAAGTAATTTACTTACTATTAATTTTTCCCAATTTATGCTGACAATTATTTATGCAATCCTAACAGATTTAATTAATTTATATTATGTCTGTTAACATTATACTTGTTTTTAAATTAAACGAATCGTTTGTCTTTTCAGAAAATACATGGTTTCCTTTTCCCGTCAATTTGACGGGTGTCCGTAAAGATAGGTATACAAAAATGTGAGTAAACCTCGCATTAATACTGTAGAATTCAGTTCAGTGCGATTTCAAGTTAAAGAGAATAATAACGTTTTGAAAGCATAGTGATGCGTTATGGCGGCCTAGACACATGTTTGGGTAGGAGTGGGGTGTGCGGGCGAGAGGACCACGTACTTGTCTTAATACACAAGGGTGCTCGGTGGAATTGGAAATTCAGAATGCATAGAGGTGACCGGGAGGCAGACTGGCAGGCGCGTGTCCCTCTCGAGACGACTGTCGTGGGCCACTTTGAATCCAGGCCGCAGCTTCACGCACGGCCGAATGACATTACACATCCTGGCAAGCAATTCGCTAGTCCAGCCCAGCCAAGCTTTTGGCCTCCACTCGGCTCAATTTGTTTCCGATTGAGTTTCGCTGAGTTTTAAGGGCGAAGAACAAGTGTTCTCGAAGGGAGTGCGCCGCTCGGGCCGGAAAAAGTGGTGAGCGGGTGCGCTTGATCACGCGCTCGGTTACACCCTTGAGTGCGAGCCCGGCTGATCGAGTGCCCTCGAAAAACCCACGAGTACCCACTTCCCGTTGATAGCTCACCGAGAAAATTCGCTTCGACCCAGCATGCTCCAAAACGTACGGCACACAGTCAGGATCGTTTAGAGTAGGAAGTCATTGCTATTGTTCTGATGAGTATACAATTCATCCATTTATCAGTGTAAGTTTCGTCATTGCGGGTATTTATGTGACACGCCTGCGAAGGTTATATTTTCTTCACACTTGATACTGAGGTCAGAGTTACTATTGTGACGTGAATTCTTGGAATGTGCATATTTCAATAGAATAGACATGGCGATGGCCACGTCTTGTCACGTTCAATCAAAAATTGTGAATTCAAGTTTCCCTAAGTGCACCTACTTTTCGACTCGTTAGTTTGGCTCTATGCATTACACGCTAATTCTTAATAATTGGATTGTGATGGTAGTTGGATTGTAATGACTATTCATTATCGTGCTATACTTATTTGTTTCGAATTAATTTGTTAATGATTGGTGCTAATGACTAGCAGATCCCACAGACTGTAAAAGAAGATCGGAGGAATCCCATGGTGATAACGCAATTACAAGAGGTCACAAAGCTGCGATCATTAATAATGGAGTAATGACAGAATAAAGGCGTGAAAAGTGTTAGCCCATCAAATTGCACAATTTAAGTTAATCGCTGGTACATTAATGTAATTATAATCCGACAGTAATAGCACTTTTCACAGGGGAGATCGTATACGGACGTAACTCAATTTCTCGACAGATTCCTAACAGTAGGTGTCAGTGGATGACACGACACGCACACGCCCAGATGCCATTCATTCGGAGAGAAGGCTTGCAATAGCATTGCGATAGCTTTCATGATATTACTGGTGAATCTGGCGATGATTGGTCGACTGGTTGTGGCGTTGGACGAACTTTTTCCATTGGAAATTGCGGAATTCCTAGTAAATCCTGTGATGGGAGCGGCCGAGCCGGCCAATCGGCGGATAGGAGCTGCTGTTGCCAAATATTTTCCCGTCGCATCCGCATTATGAAACGACGCCGCAGTGACCGTCCGACGCCGACGCCGCCGCCGCCGCAGCCGTGGTCGCCGACGCCAACGTGTTTTCGATGGGATTCCGCTATTTTCGGCGCCGAGCGAATTCTGGCGGTAGCACACCGTTCAACGGGCATCGAAGCCCGCTATTTATTTGCAGCCGGCGTCGAATCGTTCGAATCAATCGATGGACGGCCTGCAATTTGCGCGAGCGGGCCGCATAGCCAGCAGTGCCGCACGCTTCGCATCCTTTCCACATACCCTTTTCCATCTCCATCTAATATGCTCGAGCTTTACTCGCTCCTGCTCCATTCTCTATTTGTTCATTCTTATGGATTTCTCTCAGCGACCCCCTCTACTTTAACGACATTCAACATATATATAAATCAAGTTTGATTAAAATTAGAAAAATAATTTTTACATCATCTAGTTATAATAATTGTTATAATAATTTTAACATTATGTATATACATACATAGTACGTATAACGTTATGCCTGTATTTACTATTTCGTAAGTATGAAACTAAATAAATAGAAACCAGTTATCTACTGACATTCAATTGTGAATCAATGTGTTCCCACAGTTCTCATTATCTTATGTTTAATAATTGACGTCGTCACCTATCTAGTAGCATTTCATGTCTTTCTGTAGTAACAAGTTATCGTGAGTAAGTTGGCTGCTACAAATTTATATCCTCGCTCCGTTTTGGTTTAAACCCATAAAGGCATTGTAGAATGTGCCTGGTGTACTTTGATAGTTACAGAGGCAAGCCGAGTGTAGAAAGAGGTTCTTGCTTCTCACCCGAGGCATCCAGTCGGATGTAACAGAGCACTCGGCTCAGTGCACTCGGCATTCTGGGATCGAGTCTCGCTCCAAATGGAGCTGGCGACGGGCCTCGTCGGGAGAATTATTTCAAGGCGAGCGCGCGATAATAAAGTGGTTTGCGACAGTCCTCGTTAAAGCGGGCCCACGTAGTGGGAGATGTTTTTCGGGCCATTGTGCCCCCGAGTCTAGTTTGCCGGGCGCGCGCTATTTAGTGATTTCGCGAGGAAATTCGCCGGAGCAGCTGGCGCGTCAGGACGCGCCCCGGCGCGCCACGGGGTTGCGCCTGCGATTCTTTCCTCGACGGGGAGGTGTCCGCGCCGGCACGGCAATCGGCCGATTGTTCGGAGGTACTCGCCGAGAGAGAAATCGCTCTCGAGGAAATAATAATTGTGACCGAGTCTCGTGCGTGCACGCCTCTCTCCCACCTATGTCTCTATGTGTCTATGTCTGTGTGGGGATGGATGTATAGACATAAACGCCGATCTGCATCGCCGCACAAAGAAATGAGAGCGGCACACGCGTGAACCTGAACAACGCGTCCAATTAACTATGCATATTGTAACTTGTCGTTGGTCCAACTCTCACTCTACACGGAGTTCCTCTGATTGCGTGCCCGGTGACGTGTTGCCTCATTTAATCGGACTTTCTTCAATTTTCGTTCCCTGCGTCTCTATCCCTGCGTACTTTCTTAATGTGAATGTATTCCCCAATTGATTTGAAGTATCCTCTTAAGTTTCTTTAAGTTCCGCCCGAGTTGAATAGAACTTTTCATAGCTTTTTCCGTCGCGGTAACTTAACAACAATTGGAAATTTAGGAACGGCGTTATATGTATATTTTTTGGACGAGTGCAATGGCGTAAAGTGCCGATTGAGAAAGAAATCCGATAGGCAGCGACTGCTTTTCTTTGAGAATCGCGTCCGTTGGATATTTTCCTAGAAATCAGAAACGGAAATTGTTGGATGCAGGAAGTGAATAAGTAAGCAGATGAGGTCTCGGGTATCGGGCCAATTGGTCGATCAGTTGGAGAGGAGGGCTGGAGATGCGCGTATTTGTCGATTCCAAGGCAAAAGAGGATCCTAAAAATACATTGGCACGTCTCGGGGCGAAGGGTCAACCTGAATGGTAGAGCTGTAAATGGATTATTAGGCGTTGAAATCGTAACACCTGAGCGATCCTCTGCTGAGGTCACATGCGCGCACTTATGCCAGCATCCCAAAAAGGACCTTCCCCGCTCACGGATAGAAGGAGATCCCATTTTACGTGCTCTCTGCCACTGCCACTGCCACTGCCACTCGAAGGATCGGCTAATATTTTACCTGAGAAGGCCGCGGGACAAAAGTGTTGACCGAGAACTCGGCCGCGGGGTCCCACAGGAAGCGTCTCCCTCGAAATATCTACCGGAGAATCGCACTTAACGGATCCTCCAAGCCCCGATTGCCTGCTATTTTGTTCCCTGATGCACTCGATCCCACGATATTAAATCTCTCCAAGCTAATAATGCAGCTAACTTGAATTACCTTTCCTACGATAATTGCTACCTTCTGCAAATTCAATCAATTCAAATCCCTTCCTGCCTTCAAATGAACCTGTTAGACTGTATGCATTTACATGTAGTTACAACTTTAATTACATCCCTTTAAGAGATATCTACACTTCCTATCTCTGATATAAAATCTAACAAAACATCCAACATTATTGCAGAATTACAATAAAGAAATGCAAAAGTATCATAATAATCTCACTTCCAACAACTCAGAAATTTTTCCTTTACTTTGTTATACATAAGTACTTCTTTGCAGAAATGCGCGTAAGTCTTGTTGAAACATGCAGTGGAAAAGTAATAGTAAACTTTCGACGAGGTGGGTCGGTTGGCCTTGGAATCTAGATGAGACGTCGGGTCGTTTGACATTTCTGATTGGCCTGTGTGAGGAGGGATGGGGGATGGGGGATGAGATGGCAAGGTGTTGGGACTAGCGCGTTAAGCAGGCGAGCATCGATGAGGAGAGCACGTTGCATAGGTAGGACGCCGATGCCGATCCTAATCTGCGCAGCCGCAAATCTATTTGCCGAGTAACAACTATCGAGGTAACAAGATCACCGGCCGATTCCGCTGTTCTGCCGTCCCTCTAGTGCTTACGATCAACCACTACGTGCCGCGGCCACCTATACACCGACGCATCCGGTGTGTATGTCGCCCGCTTTCCCACACAGCGTCCACATGCGTCGCGTCTACGCTCTCTACGCAGAGAGCTGAGCGCCGGACGCGCCTGCAGGCCTGCAGGTACACGCGACGCATCATCGGATATGCGCATGTATATGCATGACGCGTTCCAGCCTTCCAGCCTTCCAGCAAACAACGCTCCCGCGAAGCCCAACGATCCGCCAATCTGATCTAAATAGCTACGCCACGACAATAGCCACCGGCCGCGAGGATCTACCGCCCCGCTACTACTTCCTTCTGACAGATTTATCTCGCCATCGCATCTTACGCGAATTCCTAGAGGAACTTCCCTATGAAAGAGGTTGAATGACGTGAAAATAGAACGGTACTGGCAGATTCCTTCCTGTTTGCCGCCCGTTTTTAGTATAGACCTTGGTCACTACCTTTTGGAATGTGACAGTTACCATTTATAGGGCTCTAACCACTCAGATCCATCTTTCACTGAACCCATTACTACGAGCTTCTTGATTCGATCTTTCGACAGATCAGTTTTGAACAGAGGCTGCTTAAACAGCATATTCTTAACGGCATATCACATATATTATACTATATTTAAATTCGCAAACTTTTGTAACCGAATATTTGCAATCAATACGAGCCACTATTCGCTATCTATTTGCAACTGATACGAATCTGTCAAGATATCTGAAGTATAAAGCCCAATACTCCGTTGAAGGTTGAAAGGGAAAGCATGGCGGCACGTTGCGTGAGAAAAGTCCTTGACGAGCCACTGTGGTCCAGAGGGAGTGATTCGCAGGGAAGAATGAGGCGAAGGGATGTTTACTCTGGAAGCGCAACACCTGCTACGATGTCGATCTATCATAAGGCGCGATGTATCCCACACAAAAAGAGCGTATTATTTTAAGGATCACGGCACACGATCCATCTCGACGTTCGTGATCTTGTTCGACGGAGGAGCCAACAGTGATGCAGCGTCACTATTTGTTAAATATTCGAAAACTCGGACGGATAGATCGCTCCACAGGGTTTGGAACAACAAGCGCGCAAGGTGGTTTGCATAGCAGAAGCGAAGCGTTGCCCGACCTGGTGAGAAAGCAAACGTCGCCAACTGTTTTCCTAACACCCTTCTTGGGAAACCGGCGCGGCGATCTCGAAACGCCGCGCCGCGCCGCGCCGATTGGGATCTTGGTCGGAGTTACCGATTTGACCATAATAACTTTCCTTAGCATAACGCCAAACTCGTGATACCTCAATATGAGCCTAATCGTGAGATAGTGATTTCCATCAGTGGCGAAAATATTGCTAGGTTAGTTTAGAATGTATCAATTAAAGGATATACCAAACGACACGGGAAAAGACCTCCAACTATTGAGTACTACGGATTTTATGGCTCTGCCGAAATATTCATCAAAGTATCCAGAAGCTATTTCATTTATAATATCACACAAATCACAGCATGATTAATGTCATTAAATAAATTTGTTAAGTCTTAAAAGTTAAAGAACCATTTCAATATTGGTATCCGAATACACTTGATAAAACAGGACACTACTATGGGCCTGGTACATACTTGCGTGGTTTGCATTCTGCAGAGCAATATTTAACAAATTGCTTTCGTTTCATCAGTCGGGTTTCATCTGGTATACTGTTGGGATTTGGAAAGTTCGGAAGTATTTAGCTCTGCCTCTGAGGGTTTAACCGGCTTGTTCACTTAGTTGCGTGTACGGCTTCATTTGATGAATCTAGGAAGCATGCGACGACCTGACGAATCACCTCCTCTCCTGCTAACTAACTGAAGCACCACTAGTAAGACGTAGATCTTCAAAAGTGCGGACTATCACAGCACCAACAATGATTCCCACGTGAAGAATCACTAATATTTCAGTAAACTGAATAATATCTTCAATAATGTATATCTCCAATGATTATAATTTTATGCAGCTTTCCTTGTTAGATTCTCACAAACACATGGCACACATCGGTGAATTATGCGGTGCATTTCGTCGTTCACTATAAATTAGTAGCATAACTGCAACATCAATTGAAACAAGTGTACAAAACGCTTCGTATACGCACCTGTTTAAACCTAGGCTGCTACGATTACTGATGATTATATGAGTAAATCCTAGTAAGACAATTTGCAGTACATAGAAAATTAGTTCTGGCATCTGTTAACTAACGGTTGATGGAATGGGCGAACACGAATTCTAGACTAAGGAGAGTAGAGTGAGGAAAAGATGAACGATTTAGTGTGATTTAAACGATTAGTTGAGCAGTAATCCGAGTGTGAATTGAGAGTTTAGCAAGTGGTCGCGAGCATCTGTAGAAGAAGTGGTCGAAAGCGCGAGCGTTGACGGGCGTGCGTTCCAGGAAGACGGGAAAGATTATCCGATCGGCTCCAGCGGATTTGTCTTTACGGAGAGTTTTCGGATTTGGGAGCACGCGCGCCCATACACCGGCCGTCGGATTCCAAGTGTGTTTCTCATTAGGGCCGACTTTGCCAGGGGAATTATTTGCGATAAACAGATCGTGACTCGTTAGCTAGCTGCCAGGTGTCGGAATCCATGCGCTGCCTTCTTCTTCAGTACATACTTATGTACTTACTTACCTACGCTAGGTGGTGTTATAGTTGTCGGAAAGTCTTGGATAAGCGCGTCGCCCATCACTCCCCGAGGAGGCCGGAATCTAGCTCTCTCCTAGCACATGTACAATGCATAGGAGACAATGAGGAAGTTGAACCAGTTTGGCAAAGAAGCACAGACCAAACTTAAGCACGCACTTCTCCCTGACTCATGATGAAATTAGTCTAATCCTTCTGATTTCTACCTGTTTCTGGCAGTAGGTTGTATCCACTTCCTGGAATATTCTTTCGGCACAGGTTATTGCCACACTGAGAACTTGGCACGAACATAACTTCAAAGTTGCTCTTCCTTTAAAGATTTACTCTCACTGGCGACACAAATATTTTTATAGCAAATGTTGCGTGCATATACTAGGATTGCTCGAGTTTTTCATCAAAAAGTTAAAGTTAAAGTTGTCTGTAGATTCAGATTCAGAAGAATTGGTTAACTATACCATTAAATGAGGATACTTTGAACGCTGCCTCGTCCTACTTTGCGTATTTGTATGTTAACATAGGTATATAGCAATGTCACTTCTTATCAATCTGCCAAGCGGACTAAGGAACTGACAAGATTGAAGCGATAGCTTCTTGGAAAATCGATGATAATACATCCACGAACTGGACACTCTAGTTATAATTGGTAACCATAATCTCCTAGGTTGTCAAGAGTATTCCAACTGTCGAATGCGTTATCGGCCCAATTACTCTCCAAGATTTTCCATTACTAGACTGTGATTCTTAATGCAACTGCGAAATACTAATTAACCTATTGCCGGAGTAACTATGACAATGCAATTGGAAATATTTGATATTTCAATATGCGAGACTTATGAAAAGGAATTGTACTTAACTTAACCTGTTTTAAGTTCCGATTTAGTAGTTGAATTTAACCAACTTGAAGAGGATTAGAATCACAGCCTCATTCTTAGCAAAGCGATAACAGTAAGTTATTATTATTCGCACTAAATAAAATCTGACTCTAGAATTGGGGGAGAAGGTGAAAGTGACAACAAGGGCAAGTGATGGGAACAGAAATTTATTAAACCTGGATTGCATCGGAGGCGGATCGCACCGCGCTGGCGAGCTCCAATTGGGAAAAACCGACGGCATGCTTATTAGTAGGGGTGGACTTTTAGAAAACGTTTCCCTTATTCTCACGAAAATGTCATCAAGCCTGACGGCGAGAGTCGATCGTCGCCGAGACCGATCTATTACATGTGAATTATACAGGCACGTATACATAGGTACATATTACATAGATACAGAAGGGATTGACGAAGAGACTGGTACAGAAGATGAGAGTTTACCTTCGTGCGTCTATTCCGTCCGACGTTGGGTTACAATCAAGGTGAGTGTTATCGTTTAAGTTGGTACCATTCCTATAATACACTTTGAACAGCGCGCGTCTGCTTTTCATCCGATGTCAGATGTAATGCCCCGCATCGAGATCTCATACTACGAGCCGCCGCCGCCGCCGCCGAGCCGCGCCGCGCCGTATGAAACTCATCGAGCAACATCCCTTATTTATCCTATTTACACAGTTTCCTTTATTCGCGAGTAAAATCTTGAACTTGGCACACATCCATCGAGGTTCGCGTCAATCGCGAGCGACAGAGTTCTTTCCTCACCATGTTACCTCCTCACGGATAATACCAATTAATCTAGCGCAATGAGCTTTCAATCATCTACTCGCGAATACGGCTCTCTACATAATTTCTTTAAACATTTATCTATACAATACACGCATTCCTCCTCTCCTCATTCAGTCAGTCCGCGAGACTTCAAGTGCCGGACTCGAAATCCATCTTAATCCTTTCCTTGACGTCTCCTAGAATTCGTTGTTCATTACTTTAGGAGCTCGCGTGGATTAAGAGAAGTGCTCTAATCCAGTAGGAAGGTGGATCGGTAGACTTTTGAAAGTTTCTATAATATGCTCTCTAAGAATTTGATGGATGATTCTAATGAGAGAGTCGTACCAGCAGAGCCAATAGAAGTTCTGGTAAGGTTGCCACTAGCCCGAAAGCAGTGAACAACGAACTTAGCCGAGGAGTCCACGTCTAGAGAAACAATCAGGAGCAATAGTTCTGGCTGTTTGCCAAGTTTGCACAGGTTCGGCATAGGGAACACAAAGTTCATGGAAGATAGAGGAGCGCCGAATCCTCGTTAGTTTCGGCTACTACTTTCATCACTTGAGTTTCTCTGCTTCGAGCAGGTTTACTTAGTGTCTCGAAGGGTTTCTCATCGTCTCACGCATTCATATCGCTACACAGTGGCGAGTTGGAACGCTCGCCACATTAGACACTGGAGCCGCTACTCGAGTTCGCCGAGATGTAATAATTCCGAACTTGCAGATGATTGTG
Source organism: Ectemnius continuus (assembly GCA_910591665.1). Taxonomy (NCBI): domain Eukaryota; kingdom Metazoa; phylum Arthropoda; class Insecta; order Hymenoptera; family Crabronidae; genus Ectemnius; species Ectemnius continuus. The sequence goes on from OU342856.1 coordinate 23,712,511, forward strand.
CAGGTGAACGCTGGTGACCTGCTGGCCGGCGCTCTGTATGCTCGGATTAGTCCAGTGCGCCGTCGGAGAGAGGACCTTCGAGTCCGGACTGGCTGATGGTGTACCGGGCGACGGCAACGCGTTCGTCTCGGCGACGACGTCGACATCGACGTCCTCCTCGTCTTGATCGGCTTCCTGAAGATCGTGGAGCTCATCCTCGCTGCAACTGAACCTCCTCGTCTTGGCCGGTCTGAGGTCCGATTCGATCTGGTGATGGTCGTCGGGTGCGAGGAGGGAAGCAACGTCGAATTGCCGTTTCCTCGACGGCTGAAAGGATGACTGCCTCAACGATTGGTTTTGGAAGGGGTGTTGTTGCTGCTGCTGGCTTTGCTGTTGTTGTTGATGGTGCGGATGATGATGATGGGGTGTCCATAGTCCAGGGAGTGGTTGGGATGCTACCGGTGGACCAAGTGCAGCCGGTGGCGGTGGTGTAGCTGGCAAGGGCGGCGGGCTCGGGCTATCTGGTTCCTCGTCCACTGCCAAACCCATGTGTCTGCGTACTTTCCGTTGCGCTTTGCGCCTTCGAAAGTCTCCTCTTCGGAAATCTTCCAAGTTGGCCGGATGAATCGCCCAATAATGACCCTTGCCATTGGCGCTCCTACCGGACTTAACGAAACAATCGTTCAGCGACAAGTTGTGCCTGATGGAATTTCGCCAGCCGGGACCGCGGGTCCGGAAGTAGGGATAATGCTCGAGGATGTGCTGGTAGATATCGGAGAGGACCAGCTTCTTCTCTGGCGATGAAAGGATCGCCATTGCGATCAAGCCAATGTAACTGTGTTGGGGCTTGGGCTCTTCTGGTATTCGCTGATGGTGCGGATGTAGAAGAGCCATTGATAGAGCTAGCCTGCTTGGATAACCAGCGGCAGCCGCTGCAGCTGGATAAAGAGGCAGCGGTGCTGGAAATCCTGGACCCATGCCGAGGTGAGCAGGTCCTGCCGATTGCGGATGTCCGACGCCGGGATGCTGCGGATGCAATTGCTGCGCCAATCTCAGTCTCTCGGCCATCGCATAGTGATACAACTGGAGCCGATAGTGTTCTAGGCCCGGGATGAAACCCGCCATCGGCGTCCCCAATCCGACGGCCAGCGGCTCCTTCGCCGGCGGTGGGCTCTCGTTACTACACATCTCCTCCTCGCCTTCTTCAATCTTTCACCTCCCACAATCTCCTCCCTTTTTCTCCCTCTCACCCCTAACTTTCCAAGGCTAGCGCTTAAAAAGCCTTAATCACAAGCTACACATCGAAGCTTCACGAGCGCGATCCCAATCGACTCATCGATTCGTTAAGGAAGAACAACTGGTTGCGGCTGATTCTCACACTATTCCAAGTTGGCACGGGTGATAGAGAGAGAGTTGGCTATCACCAAACGAGTGCGCTCTCTTGAAAGTGTTAGAAGTGGCAAAAGGCTAGTGGTGCCGTCATCACTTGCGGGATGTGCTAGACGTGTTTTCCAAACGGTTTTCACTCTGTTTGTCACGATGCGCTCCGTGCGACCGACTGGTCATGATTTACGATTGCCTGGTCGAGCAGGGCCAGTGGTGCGCCGATCGGTGCCCCCACCGCTCGCCCACCAGCCGCCCGAACATTCAGCACGCCAGGCTGAAAGGAGGCAGAGACTCCGCCCGGTTCGCTCGGCGCTGTGCGGATGCGGCCTGCGCCGAAAGCAGAATCGGCGCGCGCTCTCTGCGACCAATAAACGCGTAGAGGTCGGCCGAAGATGGAACTCTCCACGGCCTGCCACACCTACTACGATGGATATTGATCCCGAATTCCGTAATCTAGCCGAGCGAGCTTCACGTCCCCGCTGCTCCTGCCACCGCCGCCACCGCCACCGCCACCGACGCCGACGCCGGCATCCTCGCCGTCGCCGCCGTTGTCGTACTCTCGAGAAAGCCGACGCTCCACAGAACTAACTTACTCCTCTTCTTACTCTTAACTAAACCATTCACCGTCCTCCCTCCAATATCATAGACGATAGCACCAATGCCAAGTGAAATCCAACCGATTCCTCTCTCTCTCTCTTCCTTTCGATCCATTGCCAACATTCTTTCTCATCTTCTACCCACTGAAAGCTAAGTAGTTACCGCGATTTTCAATTATAAAGTACAATGCGGTAGTCAGTGCGGATTATTTTCTAGTGAGGAGAGTTTGGAAATAAACTCGATCGTCTTCGAAAATCTTCCTTCCGACTTGACGTTTCTTAGCGAAACAGTTAACAATGGCGCGCATCAGACCGGCATCTTTATGCTAGATCGACCACTCGAAGTCAGGCATCTCTGCTATCAGCTACAAACTACTAAAAACAGACCTTTCCAACTGTGACTGCTTCTCCCGTAACAAAGATTGACTCTACCATTCTCTGCGAACTAAAACGAGTGTGCCACTCAAAAAAGTCGATAGATCGATCACCGGGTGAACCTAGTACGCGTGAGTGGCCGCTAATTTGCCACTCTGGTGAAAATGGTTCTTTCCTGGTGATTAAGTCCTTCGAGCGCAGGCTTCGGAGGGGCAGAGAGGGAGGGAGGTTGGGGGGATCAAAAATCGGGTCTCGAGGTCGGGTTCAAGACGAACCGGGAGGAAGCCAGGATCCCAATGGTCTCTCTTCCTCTCCTCCTTTCAAATACCATCCCCCTCGATCCGTCCGTTGAGTAACTACTACCCCTCCTGAATCCCCCCCCCCTCCCCCCCCCCCCCCCTCTCACCGCGCTCGACGCCTTACCCACCCTATCCTTCGCCTCACTCTCCCGCTCGCTCCATCCTCTCCGCCGTTTCTCTCGCCCTCCCTCCTGCAGGAAATCCTTTCGGCGGTCGCTCGATTCGCGAACAAAAGCCAAGAGAGCGCGACGCGCATTTATATGGAGGCGCCGCCCTGTAACTATTTGTAAGCATCCGCCATGCTGGTTTCATATCTGCCGTTCTCGGCTTGCACAAAAATACTATTTTATTGCGAGGGCACCGCTGCAACATGGCGTTTAGCAGTGTCGGCGCGGCGCGGAGCGGCGCGGTGGGTCGACGGGTGGTCGGCGACACCGGCTCCGGTTGCAATTGTTGCGTTTCATTGCAAATAACAGCCTCGCGCACCTCCCCTCTTCGCCCCTTCGCCCCTTTGCCCCGCCGCCGCCGCGACCAACATCAAACCATCCCCCTTCCCGAACTCCGACTGCCCTGCCAACCGTAACAACGCTTCGCCACGAGAATTTCTCACGGAATGATGCGCCGCGCCGCGCACCGCCTTCGGAAATGCAAGAATGTCCCGGCGGGTAAGCGGAGGGTATCGCTTGGCAAGCCACTCATTCTCGCTGTCACGATGTCACTTCGGTCGTTACTTGAATCTTTATCGCGGCGACACCGCTGCCCTCGTGTCCGCTTATCTAAATGCGTGATGTTGCGGAATACAGCCGCACGTTGACTCTCCAAGCGCAAACGGCGAGCAAAAGTGTATGTTACTTACGGTACTTTGCGCTGTTGCATGGCGGTGAGCCCACTTTCGAAAACAGGAGATTAGAATGTAATGGTAAAGGATTGTCACATAATAGCATTTATAATACTGTCTCGAGTAGTGGATAATTCATTTTTTATACGTTTGGTAGTTATATTTAACCTCTTAGGTACGGCTGAATTTTCCATGCGGCTGTTTCTCTGTATGTACAGCAGTACATATGCGAATTACGTGTAAACAAAAGCCACTATAGTGGCGCGTCGTACCTAAAAGGCTAAATACTTTTTGATGTAGGTTCCATTGTAATTTTGTTGCCTAAAGTTGGATTGTATAGACCGAGCGTTTGCAATCAATAGTATCTATATCAGACAGACAGGAAAACTATTGTTGATAAAGCACATGGTTGAATTGTTAAGTGAAAAAGAAAAGAGATAATTAGAAAGAGCATGCAGTGAACGGTGGAATAAATTCTGTTAAAACAGAGGGCGAATTTACTCGATGAATGACTCGCTCTGTACATACATACAATAGGAAACACTCGGTTCAAGCAGTTAGAAAGAATGGGATTGAAATAGAAAGCTTTAAAAGTATCCGAAAAGCACGGCATTCAGCTAGGATCTCGTGCGGCCTGGTAACTCTAGATCGAGTTCGATGAGACATATCGATAAGATAGAAAGAAAGAAGGAAGGAAGAAGAAGCGAAGGCGTAAGGTAGTCCAAAGTTTCGTATGGCAAACTGATGGAGGTCTAAGATCGCGGAGGATCTCGGCACGGCAATCGAAGAGGGCAGCTATCGGCTGGTCTCGAAGTAGAGGGCGAGGATGCGCTGCTCGGAGGAAACCGGAGGCTGCCCTGTCAAAACACAATAAAATCCTTCTGATCGAGGGAATTGTCGGCATCGAACTATCTTCCCTGTTGCATGGAGCGCGCTCAGATCCACGTGTGCGTGGGCTGTGCGACGGGCTAAGTGTGCCTGTATGGAAGACCGCATATAGATATCGGCTCCATTGTGCCGCGCGACGCTAAAACGCTCTTCTCGCGCGCCGAATAATGGCGATAATTGTGACGAAGTGGAGCGTCATTGTGGGAAAAAAGGTACTGTAACGACCGGCTTGGCTGTGCGACCGACGGTGCTGCCACTGCCACCGGTAAGTGGCAGATGCATGCCGATCGCATGACGCCTCTTCTCCAATTTCTTCCCTCTTCTTCCTCGCTACTCATCCCACTGTTACCAGAGTTAGAAGCTGTTTACGCCGTTCTAACAACAAGGCAGACCGTTCATTACCTTCATTTTTATGAATGACTAATCTTACAGCAGTTAAAAATCTCTAAATTTATTCTGAGGTCTTAATAACTTGCTGATCCCTTATTTAATAAGGTTATTTGTTCCGTCTACAATGCATAAAGATCGAATAATACGTTAAAACGCATTTTAAACGATTAACACTTCTCCCACTTGGGTTCCTAAACAGTGTGTACATGGTATGTATGTATTTACTTTTGAGCTTGCCTACTTAAGCTGTGTAATGGATACTTGGAGTTTCAATGGAGTTGTTAATGAATGTCACAGCAAACGACCAACAACTTCAAGGCCCAATTGCCGGAGTTCCGATGATGCTCGCTATCACACGGTGTCCGCTGGTTTTGATGCTTCGCAGTACACTTCTAATCGGTTTTCAAACTCCCCGAGGGCAACGCCGTACGAAAGTGTACATTTTCAACTCCAATTAGAGATTTCAATAGAGTAATGGACCGCTTGGAGGAAGTTACTAAAATCTAATTCATCTTATTCTTACTCGTATTTTCTTGATTCTTACCAGAATTTCGATTAGATAACTTTCTCATTACTGCCATTCTTCTTTCTATCTAATTCATAATCGAAATGTACCAGCTTTTACTTTATAGGCAACATTTTATTTAAAACAAATCAATATCCCCTGTTATCATTGATCACTGATTCCCGATCTTGAGGCTGAAATGTCTGCCGTTGATTGCAGGATAATAAGAACGAATTTCATTTTTTTACTAAAAGGTTAATGTTATAAAAATTCGAAAATTTTAGATATTTTTATCAATGGATGTCTGATTACTATTTGAATTCCGGTATAGGAAGTACATTTTTAGAATTTAGAACAAAATGGCGAAATGAGTAAACAGAACAAAAACAAATAGGAATAGAAATCACACTTTATAAGAAAATCGGACCTGGTAAACGCGCCCCGAGGCTGCCTCATACAAACATGTATGTAGGTTTGAATGCAGAATTGCTTGTGGCCTTCGTATTTGCCGTGTGGGAGACCTGCCACTGGGGAAAGAGCATTTAACAACGATGCTTTATGCATACTCTAACGAGCTTGCAATCAACTGCTACTAAACATTAGTAAGGCTTCTGGACCACCCCTTCTCTCACTACGACTCTCACCCCCTCCCCTCCACCCTTTCCTCCTCCTGCCCCCTCTCTCTCTCTCTCTCCTGCGCTTTCACTTTGTGCCACCCCCAGTGATCCCCTTTGTAATCGGAGCACGTTGTGCCGAAAAGGAGAAAGAGGCTTCGGTGTTAGGAAAGGCAAAGGAGAGGAAACTCTGGCAGATACGGGCCAAAGTGAAAGACAGAGGGAGAAAGAGACACATAAGCGATAGGCAAGCGAGAGAAGCAGAGATCTCCATTAGCTTTGACGCGCAGCTTCTCGCAAAGGGATGCGCTCCCGTTTTACAGAAAGTGTAAGTACATACATCAGCCTGTTTCCTAAGCATCCCTTTTACTCTGGGTGTCGCTATCGCATCGAGATAAGAACACCTGGCATGATCTGCTGAAATATATACATGTATAACAGCCGTTTATAATTTATAAACTTCCGGGCGCCATCGGTCGCCACTCTGCCAAAGACATTTCCCTTATTCTCGATCACACGATTATTATACATACAGGTAACAAAGGACTTGCGAGTGGAGCTTTTTTTTTGGTTTTGGAGCTTCTATTCAATCTGATCAGGTTAATATTCATTGTTTTATCTTGTAACTATAGGTTGAGCGTATCTATTTAACAGTTTTAAAAATTACACGGGGTGATCACTGCCAAGTTTTTATCTCAATTTGTATCAATACGTGCTTTAGCAAACTCCTAATCTGTCTTAACACGATCGCTGAGAGTCTTATTAATGAGCGAAGAATAAGTTCACGCGTGATTAAGCTGACAAAAGTAGAAGTGATGATATTGACGAAAGCAAGACACGAGTTATACATATGTAGATAGGCGTTTGCTTAGGTGCGAACTGCACCAAGTATACCATGTAGAACCAGGAATAAAAGCACTAAAGGTAGAGAAGACTGGATGGAAAAGATGGATGGAGTGAGGGGAGGAAGAAGAGGTAGAAGAAAGAGGAGCAATGCTGAAGACAAGTGGTCTTTGCTCTCAAGTAGGAGGCGATGCGAGTAACGAGGAAATAATAAATTGGCAATGGAGTGGGAGGAAGAGGTGGCGAGTAAGAGGACGCAGCGGGGTGCCATTTGTGTTTACAGCGGTTGGGCTCTCTCGGCGCTAACGAAGCATACCAGACCAGCCAGCCGGATTGGCGTTGCTGCGGGCAGACGGCGGCGCGGCGGTGCGGAGTTGGTGTCAGAAGAGGAGAGCGAGGGCGCGCGTTCACCTAGAATAAGAGCTCTTCACTCCGGGCAACGCTTCTATTCACCACGAATTATCGAGGTGTGTCCTTTGTGCGAGTGGCTGTGCTGCGCCAGCCCGCTATAATACCGAAGAGAGAAGCGCGCCGAACAGCGCCGCGCCGCGCCGCACCGCGCCGGACGAGAGTCAGGAGCAAGGACCAAACGAGATTTGCCATTGTCAGGATAAACTGGCGCGATGGCCGCGTGGGCGAGAACTGCAAGCCGAACGGAAGTCCTCGAGAGACTGGAGAAAAGGGAGTGGAAGAGTGAGAGGAGATCTCAATCGTACAAGAGCTTCCTGGCTGCTGCTGCTGCTGCTGCTGCTGCACCTTCTCGATTCCGGTTGCGCTCGGCGAACCGCTGCGGCTGAAACGTGACCGTTTGGCCGTCTAACAGGATTACAGAGGAATAGATTAGATTGAAGATATTTAGCGCTAGCCACTCCCGCTCTCGTCGAGAAGAGCAGAGAGAGCAGTACCAACAGTGGAGCAGGCTCGAGGAGCGTAGCCGAGCGCAGCGGGATTCTCGCCAATATTTTGGGTGTTTAGCCTTTGTGACGGGACAGTGGCCATTGTCGCGTGAAACGATGGGCGTGGAGTCCCCGCCGAGAAAGGGAACCGGTCACCTTCTTCGCTCCCTTTAGCGCCCTTCTCTACCCCGTACTCTCTGCTCCTTTCGCCTCGCCTCGCCGCGCCGCACCGCGCCGCGCCAAAGTCCTCTTCGACAAAAGGAGCCGGGCCAAAGGCTCCTCCGCTGTACTTAATTTGCAGCGTGGTGCTTCGATGACTCTTCAATTTGGCCACGTTTCCTTTGTAATGGCCGGCTGCGTAAATAGAGAACTCTATTAGGAGTATGATTTTCTTACTAGTTCCTGCAGGAAGGACATTCGGAGTGAATAATATTATAGCGAGATTAAAAGTACTTGACGAAAGGCTGTTTCGTGATATCAGCCGATATATCACTATTATGGTAGAACGCACCGATGGGGTTTATAAAAACGAACGGGTGATCCTTTGATAGACGGATCTCGATCAGAGCGCGCGCGCTGAAATAGGAGATCAAAGCCGGCAACTCCGAAGCAGTGGTTAGCGTCCAAATGTCGTCGAGCACGGCTTGGTATGAATATTTCAGGGTAGCTGTTGTGAATGGGACACCATCGACGCTGGAGCAGCCCCTTGATGTCTCTGCTCTCCAAAGAGCATTTGTGTAATCTATTAGTAGATTCGGGACGTCCGGGGATGAAACCCTTTTGTCGCTCGTGCGAGGTGCTTAAGCGGTTGGTTAAGCCTAAAATGGGGAGCCGTGAGCACACGTAAACCGCAAGCCCGCAGTGGTATTATAATGAATGAGGATATCCCATTCCGCCTCTCTGATCTCTTGGCTTTCCAGTCTCCTAGACAGCTATCTCTACATGGCTAATAGATTAATTGTAATATTAATTGTAAATTTATACGCGACAAGATATAAAGTTAATTTAAGAAACCTACTTACCCCGAAAAGGTAAATAACTTTAGATCATTGTACGAAATATACGTATCATAACAAAACTAATAATATTATAAATTACTAAATTCTCTTGCTCGAGTAGAATTGTTCTTAAGATTCGTATGGTATGGAAGCGTTGACTAGAAATGATGGGAGGCTAGCCATACTAGAAAATTGTTATTATCCTGTGGGACGCCAACTTCGATACCGCTTAGTAACCATAACTCTATTGTAGCTGGTATTGGTAGAGCCTATAAAAACACTCGAGCTGTTGCGACAGCCGCCCATAAGCGTGTCTGTGTCTCGGATTGTTGAAGAGCTATTGTAGTTGGAGGCGAGCGAGCCGGCAATAATAACATTCATTTGCTTCGGCAGTGTCATGATTCCCTGAGATTCCCTTCCACTCAATCCCGTAATTCCTCCCTGCTCGGCATTCCTTTAAAAACAGCTTTGATAGCTCCCGCTTTCATAGGATCTCGTTGCAACAGGCCTCGATTAGAAGTTCACGCCATCTATATGTTTGCATTCTTGCAATAAGTATAGTGCACCAGTCTTATGTAGTTCTGTGCACGATGATGAAAAGGACTTTACTGCAGATTGATTGACATCGAAAGGAAAGTTCAAATTGCACTGAATGGAAATGAACCTTTCACTGTCAATATTTTCATATTAATGAAGCTATATGTAGGCTTGAATTGCTAAAAATCATTACTGGAATTTCTTGAGTCACGAGTCTAGTTTTAGTTAAGAGCGTCGAGTACGATATTACTACATCGCTGTACTTAAACATATATGTATGTACGCGATATTTTTGAAATAATCTAACGTAACTCCAGGTATGGAAGATGCAATATCGCCAATGCCAGTACAAAGGAATTGCCGGAGCCTTATACCCTCTCAGTGAGAGTTGGATGTCCCTAGCGTCAAGTTAAACGATGATTCTTTTAGGAGAATCGAGTGAGCCGAAGACAATGAAGCCGGTTTAAGAGTAACTGATATTTTTCGCGAGGTACTCGCTTATCCATACTGAAGAAGGATGATTGGCGAGTGTGTGACGGGAGAGTCTTGCCATTATTAGCGAGTATAGAAAAGGCGTGAGGAAGAGCCGCGGAGAGAAGAGAGATATCGGCGATGGATAAGGGCCGCTCGATGGACATCTCGATATCTTGATTGTAGGACATCGATAGGATCAAGACAGCTGTCGCGTGCCGCGGCGATCCTCAATAATAGCAGTCGGTTCGGTGCTGGAAGCGGCAACAAAGGCTATCCAATCCCCTGGCTGGGTGATCGCAAGCCGTAATGAAAAGTGAAAAGGGTCCCAGGCACCAGTCGCCATGTAACGTTTAATGTGTACATGCGAACGGACAGTATCGCGGTCTATCTCAACTACCCCGCGCACCCTTTGTTCCCGATAGCCCGAGTTTACTCCCTACAAAAGCTAAAGGTTCTCCAGTAGCTCCAACTATCATCGACACGAAAGCCTCTGCCTCTTGTTAGCTTTCCTCGGCAATACAGCCGCTAATTATTTCCTAAGGAAATTGGCTCTACTTTCAGAGGGACTGCTCGCGGACTGCTTCGTTACAATTGGAATATGACGGCTTCCACGCTCCGATGAATTGGAACCCGGGGTTATTCCATCGTTGGATTACCTGTGATCATTATTGGCCGACTCACTGATTCTCCGCTTGCAATAAAGAATAGTCGTAAAGTAATAAATGCTCTTTAATCTCTGTGTTTTCCCAATATGAGGATGGCAAGGGGGCGAGTTCCTTACAGCTTGCCCGAGCAATATCCATTACTGGATATACCTGCTAGGATAGTTACAAAGCCTGTAATGGAGAGTTTAGTTTTATTGCGCATTTACTATGCTTCGATTAGCTATTACAGGCAATCGTTATTTACTTAATGATTATTGGTCATTCCCGCTGCTTCCAAATAGTCATTCTGAAATGAAGTCTGTAGGTAAGGATTGACTAAAAGACGCGTGTAAGTATTTAAAGTTCTCACTTGTCAGTGCATACTTTTCTTCGACAGTTTCTCGAATTTTTCTGTAAATTTTCATGATGTTAGTTGTAAATGAAAAATATTTCACTTTGAAAGATCTGCGTATTTCGAAGAAAGCAACGAGCGACGCGAGAAAAGAAAGTGACGAGACGTTGCAGGAGCAGACATTTCGCTCAAAATGAAATTTCGGAATATCACAAGGAAATCTCAATGTCGTTTGAGTTTGGGAATTTTTGTGTGTCTGGAAGCGATCGCAAGTCCGAAAAGATTGTGTAAGACGTACTTCCCGTAGATTAGAATAGTAGCAAAGCCATTACACTTCTATCACCGTTACTGCACTTTGCCGCGCTGCACTAAGCTTTTGCGGCAACAATATTAACTTTCACATTAAGCAGTACAAATAATTTGGGAAAACTCGGCGCGCGGTGCAACGATTAACTTTGGCCATAAGAGATTCCGGGAAAGCGATTATCAAGTGACATTCAGTGCAAGGTGCTTATTTCTGATGGGGCCTGACGCCTCGCGCAGGTACATGCCAGGTAGATTTTACGTAGAAACGGATTGGATTAGGATTTGGAAGAAGGACCGGTGGGGTAGGTCGAACCCAATTTGCATGCCATAAAGCTCGCCGTGCGGTGAAAGATTCACTTTTAGCAGAGGAACCCACCCCTTACAAAGCACATTTCTCTCTGCTTTCCGCCCTTTTCCTAACATTATTTTTATTACTCTCGTACTTATATAAATTCGCTTTATCGTATTGCTCGAAAGTAAATTAGTGTTCTCAATACTCTTCCGACCATTCAATACCGGAAAAAATGCCCCAACTATGATTATTGAATATCATTTCAACATTCACTCACGCCACATATTTAAATAATTCTAATACAATAGACTGCATTATCATCGTTTTTCTACAATTATACTATTTTGAGAAAAGGGTTCTCGGCTAACATATATCTAACAATCAGTCGAATGTAAGATAGTTCATCCAAAACAAACAACATATTACAAATACTTTGACTGAATGCGATTTACTTTCAAACTCTTAAACATCGATATGAAGGATTTGAGAATTTATTGAACTGTACAACTGAGTACAACTGAAACGGAAATAATAGCAAGCATGCGACAAACATAGACTCATTACTAATTCGAGTGGTATCATAGATTGAATGCTGGATGATAGGATCATCCACAAACCATAGGTTGTCCGATCGAGTGATGCATGAAAGTTAACATGAAGCGCACGCGAACAGATGTATGAACATGTGTCTCGCCGAGGCGTCAAATACAAGGCAGTAACACTCGATGGATTGTACTGGTCCGGTGGCATGTTACCTGATCCCTCCGCGGCGAGCAGAGCTACGAAGCTCCACGCTTATTTCTCGTATTACACCCACGTACTGTTGGGTAATCATGGTATAATGGCGGCGTAATAATTTTTGGGCCGAAAAGGGGACGCGCTACGAGCGAGAAGTGTGGATAAATAGGAAGAGAAAGAGAGCGGATCGCCCGGAGGCTCTGACAAGCAATATGGCCACCTTGTCGCAACTGAACGCGAGACGACTGCGACGACTACGAGAACCCCATCCATAGAGAAACGGCTGGCATGTATATCTCCGTCACTAAGTCCCCGCACAGACGTGTTTATTATTCACTTAGGCTACTCACTCATTCTATTTGTTATCCCCCGCAGCGGCAACGACGCGCACTTCGTAACGCCGAATATCGGCTTACCCCTTCGAGAGGGTGCATTGTGCGGATGACTGTCCGACGAAAATGCCGCTCAACATCTTGATACTGCCCCCTTTTTGCCCGCCTATACTTTTTCGCCCTTAAACCCATTATTCGCATTGTTCTCTCCACGTCGCACTGGATCACCCCTTCGCCAGGCATTTCCCGTCCGACCTTTGTCCACATGATAATAACGTTATATGTTGCGGCCGATGTCGTTTATATTGCTTAAACTGTGTACACTGGCTTACCAAAAGTCTGCTGATGCCGAGTCTCGCTATAATAGCTTGTTCGATGCTGGGTCTGTATTTCTATCTATGCATTGTCTCATCTACGCAAAATGCTCGTCCCCTATTTAATTCCTTGTATATTGAAAGTTGATCGTATCGTAAAGTCGAAGAAATTCAGTTCCGCACCGAATGTAGTACATTCCAATTTACTTTATTACCCCTTTCATACGGTTAGCACATTGACAGTTTAGCTTTACACCACTAGTAATGACTTGAGCAATAAAGCAGTGTTTTGGTTTCTTCTTTATTATTGGAAATCGGATCTTTTCCTCCAAACTTCTTGTATATTCAAAGGCGATCGTATCGTTAATCTCGGCAGATTATTCAAGCCTAATATGTGGCTGCGATTCTTATTGTATAGAACTCGAGTAATGCAGATTTTGCCCAAGTTTCACTTATTCTCAATTCGTCTTATCGATCGTCGTCGTACGATTCTAAGAATATTCAGTATGCTGACAACTGTCTCTGATGACACACATTACATGCATACGAGAGAGTGCGTGTTGAGGTTTCAATTATGAAGTCAAATATATATTTACACCAGAAACTGCTATCACAGACTCACACGTAATTACCCAGCTGCCATTGAAATTCCACCAATGTGTATAATCAACGACTATCCTCAGAACCTTTTAACAGAGGATAAATGAAGAATCGAAGTTTCATATTCGAATGAAGTAATGCGAGCAGTATCATCGAACCTCAATACTAGTTACTGCCTATCAGAAATATTTCGAGCGTCTCAACAACCCTGGCAAATCAAATAGCAACTGTTAAAGACTTATTTGACGGATCGCGTTATGGATTATCCACGTGAACCCTGTCCCTTGAGAGTTCTTGATGACTATGGAGGGGCTTTTTCAATGGGTTCGATTGGCGGTTCACTCTATCAAGTAAACCATTCAATCTCTCGTTTATCTCGGCAAGTATGATGAAGAGCAAGTATAACTTGTTGGATATAAAGGGTGTGGTAGGGATGCGAAACGCACCGTCGGGAATCCGAAGGCGGCTAGCAGGCAGTATAACAACGATAAAGAATCATGCGCCACAAATCGCGGGTAATTTCGGGGTTTGGGGAGGCCTCTTCTCCGCTATTGAGTGCACCTTGAGCCGCTATCGCCGGAAAGACGACCCTTGGAATTCGATAATGAGTGGCGCTCTCACCGGTGGCGTTCTCTCCGCGAGAGCAGGCCTCACCGCGATGTTTGCTAGCGCTGCAGTCGGCGGGGTCTTCTTGGCCTTGATCGAGAGCGTCAGCATCATCGTCACCAGGCTGCAAGCGGATGATTTCGCCCAGCAGATGACTGTGTCTGATATGGAGAATTCCCAACAGCCTGACACAATACACCCTGACGAATCGTACGTTTTCAACGGCACGTCGATATCCGCCGCTCTTCTCGCCGACACAGAGAGTAAAAGATAAATGACGACCTTGCAATTGCTTACCGAGGAGATCTCTGAAGAAACTGTTGCTGTTGCCTTTTGGACCGATCGCCGTGTTTCGTCTTTGTTGTTAGCTTTGTTACAATACTTATACGACTTTATTGAGCGGCGTTGGGCGTTGGCGTTGATGCCGTTTCGGTGTATTTATCAGTCACGGACATTCTTAATAATATTTTATAGATACGGTCCTTCGATTACGTTTCTTCTTTGCCAAATTCTGATTAACGAGCCTGGTGGCACTTTCTTTCAGCAGGAGAGTTGGCGCGAGGAGATAAGGTAGGTTTTAGCGTGGATTTCGGTGGACTGTGGGGTAGTAGATGCTAATGTAGATAGGAAAGATCGCGGAGAGAAGAGAGCGGTGCGCAGGATGTCTTGGAATCGTTTATTGCAAGGTGGTAATGACTGTTTTGACAGCGGCTCGCGGTAGACAGTCATTGACAGAGCGGAAGAGAGAAGCGAAGAGGTATAGTACCTTCGGTCGAGCGTCCGTCCCATTGTTGCCCGCCACCAGATTGGAATCAATATTTACACTCAAGCCCGTGTAAGCCGCGGATTACCGGAGGCTCAGCTGATCCCTCCAACCCTTTCCCGATTGAGTCAGGACAGCCAGTGGCCACTTGGAGGAGACCTCTAAAGGGGGGGAGGCTGCCTCTTCCCTAAGGACACCAATCCACCTCGCGATACCTATGTACCCTTCCAAAGGTGTACACGCTTCCCGAAACACTCGATTTCTAGTTGACGCTCTTCTAAGCTCCAACTATCGCTTCTTCAACCCCACTGCCGATTTCACGCTTTTTAGAGGGCTCGAAGGGACGGCTGGGGAGTCGCTCCTCCACTCCGGACTCTGACTGCTCGCCGGTACCTATTTAGTTAGGGTGTCCATTGAACAGCGACAATGAGAACTCGATCAGCATTGTATCCGATTGGTGTGGCTCAAGCAACGATTAGGACCGTGTGCTGCCAGTAAAAAGGTTCGCCACCCCATCATCTATCAGTGGCGTATATAATTCGCAATTGGATTACTATTTACTGCCTGGGAAATTGGGACTGTCTTCCATACGCATAGCCAATTCCGATTTTCAGAGTTCTCGACCCTATTGTCCCAGATAATCATGTTTCCAACACTTCGCCAGTTGCATGTTATTGTATCGGCATTTCGCAAGATTTGCCTACCGCTGTTGTATTTTCCGTTTATCTACCGTTTATCCGCCTACCAGCCAAATTCGGTTTATGCAATGCAATTATTACATTTGCGCTCCAGTACTCCAATTATGCATGGCTAAAAGAGGATTGCACAATTGTAAATTCAACTAACGTATTGATAATCCTGATTGAACGTGTGTTCTGTGGCTTCTATCGATTGTGGTTTGCCACACAAAGCAGTGATGTTCGATATAGACAGAGCATTCGGTAACTGCTATATTTATATACATACATACGTATATTACATATAGAGTGTGTTATATGTATTGTAGTATGAGAAGAAGGTCAAGGGATGGTTTTCAATCCTCTGATTTCGATGGATAAAGTCGTTACCTACCACAGGCTTTCGGATCGATAAATTTCTCTTACCATCTACGAATTCAGCCATCTTCTGCCGATACCCGTACCGACAATCAGTCTGTTACCGGCGTTCGATATTTAATCGTCTGCCAACACCTTTCTCCTCGCCTCCAACTTCTATTTTATTACTAATGCTACTTCTATTTTATACTTTCAATTCTTCATTACCCGACAATGACTCCAACAACATTTCCTTAATAACACTGACCCAAACGGTATGTATTCAATTATTATATATACAAAGTTCATAGGCTTCAATAATTCGAGGATTGGTAGTAAATTAGTATATATCTCAAATTGTTAATAAACTTAGTCCAAAGAAAGTGTCTCTCGCACTCATTCGTATAAAAAAAATTTCGGCCTATTATTGTTGCATGAAAATTATTGGATTGAATTCTTCTTATTGACATTATTATTTGCAGGGAATTGCGAAAGGCGGGGATGCTTGCAGAAGATATATGATATTGTACTTCTTCTGGAATGCCCCCTAAGCATCCAGAATCCAACATCTGCCTACCACACCTACGAACGGACCATAGAATTTCCCTAAAAACATGGCTAAACGAGCGCATAATAAAGCCATCATTGGGATGTGCCGTGGTCCGGCGTGCGGCTGCTTCCAGCACGAGACCAACTTAGGAAAGGCGAGTCGAACAAAAGCGCAGGCCGATCTCTTTATACTTGAGGCCGCGACACGTGCCGGGCATAATTTACCATTGATGGTTATATTCCATTGTGGCCAGTAGCTATTATGGCCTTTACGAGCAACTCTGCTGAACAAAACCTTGAAATGGTAAACACCTACCCCACACCGATCCTTGCCTTCTTTCCCAAGGTATTTGTCCTCTCCCACCTTGCCTGCTTACTCCATCAAAATTTCCATCGATTAAACAGTCTGATGCAAAGTGAAACGAATAGTTAGTCAAACGTTATTATTTCCATCAGAAGTCAAAATAAGTGCAATAAACTTTCGGTGGTTGTGGTGTATATTCTACCGAAGTTTACCCTCCGATACTATACAGTATGTATGTATATTGTTGGGAACGAAATTGTGGCTCAGATATATCACATTTGAAATAAGCTTACGAGTGAGTTTCACACGAAAATGAATGAAAGACAAGTGCTCTTCATTGGCGGGACATTTGCTTGGATTAATTGATTAGTTTGTTATGAAACGCGAGGGCGCGACCTATATCCAAGAGCTGATATGCATAAATATATGTGTAATGATTTGGATAAATTTGATTACGTTCGCACACAGATGACATGGGAATTACTAATGGTTGTTAATAGAGTATCCAGACTGACTAATTCACGCTTCAATAAAATTAATTAGCCCGGTCTACGAGGTTTGGGAGGGGCGTCTGGTGCTGTAATTTGGAAAATCCGTCGTCTCCGTTTTCTTCGACCCCAGTTAAGCGTTAACTGCTTCTACAAACGACAGGAATCCTTTCACAAGCCCTTCTATCAGGACGAGAGCCGGAGCGATTCTCACCCTTTTCATCCCCGGAGCACTCAAGCCCTGTTAAAGAGAGAGCGACTACACGCCACTCCAGACATCATAAACAAACTCCTGATCCCGCTTTGCAACCTTTTACACTCAGCGACACGTGCGAACTGTCAAGCCGGAAGATACCTTCCCCATTCACCAGTGGACAACTGTTTTGCCCTCGTAATTAATGTTGTCTTTCAAAGGCCCACTCTGATCCCCAGGAGAATTTGCACTCAAACATTTATTGCAAAATTTCCACATAATACTAGCTTGTCCTAAATGTACTAATTTTGTAGTAATACGCTAAAAATTGTATCAACTTTCGATGCAATTATCTACTTTATTTTAGAAATAAACACTGCAGACGCAACGGCGAGTTGGAAGGCAGTTGAGATGTTTAATACGCGTAATATTAACACTTGAAGCAAAAGCTGTATTATTGTTTATGCGTATAAATTTGGTAACTCTGCTACCATACAATTATTTAAAGTCCATTCTACAGAGGAAGTATGTACAGATTACAAATCCTCTAGCCGAATTTCATAGAACAGGCAGTGTGATTATTAATTAGCGAGGTTTTTGAATGAATTTCCCAGCTAACTGTATCACTTCACATAAATACACGCGTATACATATACGCATCGAGAATGTTTATATTAAATGGTAGGATGGAAGAGAAGTTGGAAGCACGTAGAATCATATTTCAGGAGATCCGATTCGAGCGGCTGGAGTGGTGGTCCGGTGGGTGGAAGTGCGCGGTTCCGGAAGATTGTGCGGGAAGAGAGCGAGAAATAATCGGGAATCGATTCCGCGAAGAGTGCTGACCAGGGTGGCGAGGCGGTAGCTGCTCCGATTGCTTTCGGGATTGTTTCAGATTGCTATTCGAGTGGCAAACACGTTCAGTGTTCGGAGCGGCTGGTATATGTAGGGCTTTGAGGGCGGGCGCGGTGGATCCGCCGGCTGGGAAGGGTGGGGGGTGGGGGGATTGTAATCTGTATTATCCCTCGACTATTAGTGTTGAGAGCATCGAGGGGCCACGGATTACACTTATTACGATAGATAGCCGACATAACATCATGCATGATGCCTCTACTCGGTTACCGTTCTAAGGAAACATTACTCTTAATTGAAATTACATCGCTCCACCTTTGCCCGATCGATCTTTCCGATTTCCTCATTATTACTTGGAAGCCTTGTCTCCCCGATAACCACCATCGATCGATGATGTGTACACACGTAATTTATAAGCAACCTGAATTCTTATCGTCTAGTATGCACTTGCCCTTACAAATCTAATTCTAATACGACCAACAATACAAAATCTTACTTCTACTCTTTGTAACACTTTATAACTAGTAACAGAATCTGATTCCTCTCCTGCCGTCAACTGAAATGTAGTCTCTCGGAGTCATTTAGGTGTTCTAACGAATTCGTATTAACTACATACGCGCCGTAGTTATTTCAAGTGGAAATCTATCCAGTTACATGTGAATGCCATTTATTAGTTATCAAGGCAGCTAGGATGAAACCGGACTATGACATGAAGGAGTTAAGCTTAATATGCCAGATGAAATACTGAACTGATTAACTGCTCTAATATGAGAGATTGGCCAAGTTAAGTATAATCCAGGAAAGGGCGGAGGAGGTAGAGTAGTCAAAATCGGTGCATGAAAGCTTGTCGTCGGATTTTGGTCGGCAATCGATAAATCGGCGGTAATGATAGCCGGAGGGGCGCGAGGGGCGCGAGGGGCGCGAGGCGACAGGAGCAACGGGCGCGGAGCGGCGCAGCGTGGGGATCGCGCCGGCCGGCAAACGGCAACTGTCGGCCTATTAAACTAATTGACTGCGCAGTATGCCTAGCGTCGACGTGGCCAATCCGTGTATCACATCACGCTTGCACGCTTCAAGTATCTCTGTCTCCAGTTACTGACATCTCCCGCATCTATTCTCTGCCTGCTGTGTACAACATCGAGCGGCATGCCACCCTCCTGCCCAAATTTCGTACGCTTCATCGCCTCCGAAGAGAGCACCGAAATAGAGCCACCCGTTATGTAAATGGGCCAAGTGCCTTCCTGCTCCCTGGCTCCATGCTGCCATTGCGGCGCCCACCCCCCCTCTCGCCCTCCTAATCCGCTGATTTGCCAATCTCATATGTGGAGCAACGACTTACTAATGCCTACGTCAAACTACTTAGAAATCTGTTAGTGACTCTGAGGACCTGTTCATCGGAAAATCGGGAATAAGTTGTGGTCAGTAAAAAGGGAGAGTTAAGGTAATTGTATTAGAACGTTTGCGAAAAACTTTTGAAAACGAATTTTCTTTTGTTGATACTAAAACAGCAGATTTATCAAGCGACATTTTTGAAGAAATGCCAAATCTAAGCTCCTAATTAGCACCTGGCAAGCAGGCGTGTACACGAGTCAATTACTTAGACGATAGGCAATAGCGCTGTGCAATAGACTGAATGGGTAAGGTAAGGCATTCATCCCCTCGAGGCAACCGGCATTTACGAGCCAGATACACTGATTTTCAGGATGGTGAGTGGGTTAGGTTACGCAGCAGGATTCGATGAGTACCGCTTGCGCGTCTACATAGTGTGGCTTACGATTTTCCTGGAGAGATCAACTGCACGGTTCGCCGGTCCGGGAAGCTCTCTAATACTGTACACGCGGCCCCATCAAAGCGATCCTTACAACACACCGCAAACCAGCAACCTATTCAGCACATGGCACACTTAACTACTTCACCTTCATTCGGTCGGACGTGTGCCGTCGTACTATTGAAACAGCTCGTTATCACGGCTGCAAATTGCCTCCACTCGGATAATTGGGTATTTAAAAAGATGATACATTTACGATAAAGTACGATAAAGGTGACTGGGAGGCAGGAGCGCTGAAGTAGCAGATGTATACTCAATACCTATCTACTTAATTACGTACGTAGTTTCCAAGTTTCTGCTCATTTATTTATTATCATGACCATTACGAAATATATATAGCTTTGCTTATATTTTGTTATTATTAATTCCCAGTTCCATTTCCATCCTTAATCGCATTAAGTGCAATAAAACTACAAAAATAGATGAGAGCTCGAGCACTCGAGAGTGCTTTAATGCTAATCCTACAACTCTTGAAACTCATAAGGAGCATTATACTAAACCCGATCACACCGATTTTAATAAAATTTGTACAAAAGGTCGGTACCATCAAAAGATGCAATAAGGGATTTTTTAAACCCCTCACAGTCTACTAAAGCTTATTAAAAAACTGCCACTAATATTTCTAATATGTAGAATTCATCTGCAATCGCAAGTTTTAGATGAGTAGTTACCATATTGTTGTTGTAAGCAAAGTCCTGCATCCTTTTCTAAGGATCGAGCGAACATGTTCACAGAACCGCTGTGATAGGTGACATTAATAAAATAATGCAGTCACGGATTTCCGAGCAGAGCCGAGTACCCAAGGGGCGTGCGATGCGACAGGGTGGACACGACCTTATGTTCACACATCGTCAGACTGCCACCTCGCTTTTTCTCCACTTGCTTGGGGTGCAACAGTGCCACCCGAGCAAGAGAGAGAGAGATGGCAAGCCCGGAAAGCGGCCAGCCCGGTATAATTGGCAGGGGTCCGCAACAATATTTATTACATCCAGGGGCGGCAAAAATCATAATGGCCAAGTGGGGTATAAACTGCACCAGCCTCTTTGCGGTTCGTTAAACGGCGCTTTCACTGGGGGAGCCATCCTGCGCTCCTCAAAAGGCAAACTAATCTTTCAGACTATTTTTTGAACAACTTTTCTTACAACAAACTACCAACTCTATTAGCTCCTTACGACAGAAAGTCTCGAGTGCAGTGGTAAGTAGTCGATACGTGCTGCTTCCGAGAGTAAGTAGTAAAAGTGTGCAGTCAAGAAATATATTTACATACTAACTCTTCTATTCGGCATCGTCCGAGTGACATTCAATGCGCCCGGAGTGCGCTTTAGGGGTGGTTGGGGGCGTGAAGTTCAACAGAGTATTTGTTCTAAAATATCGAAGAATACTCATGCCGAATTTGGTGCGGATACCTTGAACATGCATACATACATATTCCGACTTTTTGACTTTTATATATAATATTAAGAAAATGTGTCACGCAGTTTGACATAACGCCGGGTTGTCTTACCGTGTTTTCGATTTACTACTCTCCCGGCTAAGCATCTACTTACTTAAATTTCGAAGTGGTGAGCTCATACTGAGCCGGATTAGTTTGCACAGCGGCAAGGAAAAAGCTTTGGTGCGACAGGAATATAAATGGAAATGAAACAAAGCGTGAGGAGGATCCGCGAGGGTGTAATTCGTAAATAAAAATTGCTGTCATATCGGAATAGTAGTAGAGCGGTTTGCCGCTGTGGCAGCGGCACATCCGAAGCAGGTAAGAGTCGTTTGAAGCGAGAAACCGCGCGTATTACCGCAGCTCGGCGAGCGTTACTGTAGGAAGGGTGTGTGCGTGGCTCGAGTTCGAGTATGATAAGAATATCCGGTAAGTACGTGTTTGTAGTTACCCCTGAGGTGAACCACCCCCGAGAGTGGCGAGTGAGCGAAACTCCGCCTTCGAGTGGCGGGCGTCCCGGATGGGGTTGGTTCTCTCGTGGCGACTGGCATACTCGGGGGCGGTGCTTTGCAACCCTGTGTCCGCTTGTTCTCCGCTCCGCTCCACTCCGCTCTCGCGCTCCTGCTCACCCTCGCACACCACACTTACCACTCTCGCCGCGCAGCTCTCTTCTCTTCTCCCTCGTTCCTGTTGCTGGCCTCCCTCTCGCAACCCCTCGCAACCCCTCGCAACCCCCCGCAACCGGCCCAACTCACCCTTCCGTCACTCTTCCCACTTTGTCGCTTTCTCGCGCAACGTCTCTTCGCACTGCTAGCAGTACCGTCACCGGCTGAACGTGTGCCTCGCGGAGAGCACGCTCCACGCCGAACCCGAACATTCGCATGCATCGGAATCCAATTCTAACATGTCCGTCGTGTGACACACTGTCACCCCTCACTTCTGCTACGTCGACCTCCAATCGCCCGTTACTCACCTGCCACGGTAAACAGCAGCTTAACACTTGCAAGGAGTACGGCTCAACGCAGACCCCTTGACCATTGCCCGAACGGGCTGAAACATCCTGCAGGACCGCGCATCATCTAAAACTAGTTTTGCGTGATACTGTTTTTGTGGCATCCGTGATCGACTACGCCAAGACTGCATCAGGATTATCCAGGAATCAGGTATTTATCTTGTATTTTCAGCCTATTTCCTGGGGTTTCCTTCTCTCATTATCATAGGGTAGATCGTA
Organism: Ectemnius continuus; assembly: GCA_910591665.1. Taxonomy (NCBI): domain Eukaryota; kingdom Metazoa; phylum Arthropoda; class Insecta; order Hymenoptera; family Crabronidae; genus Ectemnius; species Ectemnius continuus. The sequence continues at coordinate 23,734,984 of OU342856.1, forward strand.
TTCGATCATTAAGAAGGATATATAAACCTAATTAGTGGAAGAGTTGCTGTAAATGGAATGTGAAGTGTGTCCGCAAACCGAGGACAAATTTGTATTTTAATTCACCGGATGTAGAAACTGCGCACTATCAACGTGTTGTTTTATGTTGTAAAATTGATTTTGGCTTTGGCATATTAAATCCGGTTGAAGAATGAAGAGTAGGAGAGATCGGTACTCCAAGGGCTTATAAAGAATTCCATTCATAAATTACTGGAACGCGTATCGAAGGGGAGCCGCTGTCTTTAAAATCGAGAGGTTGCCATCTTCGGAAGGGTCTCTTTTAAAGAAAGTAGATCGCTACTAAATAAGTTGATAGTCGATTCACGAGTCTGGAGCAAACTGGTCCCGAGGGATAGGAGGGTTTGTTTCCACCATGGGGGTTCCGCGCTCGAGCGGGCAAACACCATAAACTGTTTGCTTAGGGATTAGCTATAGTGTCCTTCCAGATTTGCCTCGCGAAAAAGACCTAGAAAACAACAACCTGTTCTGTTTAGGGTTAGGGGAATTAATAAGCCCACGGTGCCCGCAGGTTCGGCTGATTTCGAAAAATCTTTTACCTTCCTGCCAGGTGTCTGGAAGCAATTTTACGAATTATCAAAGTTTGGTAGTTTGAGTAATTTTTCGCTTTGCTTCTGGCGAACGATTGTACTTTTCTCAGTAAAAATAATAGCACCACGCGTCCTAACTAACGATTACTTTATTTTAACATTTGTTCTCTTGAAATGTATAGAAATCACTGGATAAAACACAAACTAAATTATTATTCTGATAAATTATTATTCTAAACTTGAAATTTTCAGCATGAACAAAAATTTTCTTTGAGTAAACTTTCGTCGCTGGTGTTGGGTCGTACGACCACATGAATAAGCAATAATAAGCCAAACTCAAAGTAAACTTAATTTCAACAATTATAACAATTAATCAAGATAGAGTACTGCAAGATTCGTCGGAAAGTTTGGCTGAAGAAACTAATTATCCAAGTGGGAATCAACATAGCATGTAGGATTACGGACGATCCAATTGGAACCAGTTAGCATGTATCGGGATGTATGCGCGTGTGGGCCAACCTGATCACCGATTTTAAGCAAAAGACAAACAAAAGACAGACATATTCTAATAAGCTTGTAATCCAAGATTGTAATTGCAAATCCAACAAAGTATTTGGAAGTCCTTTATATGTACTTTAATTTATTAAAAGAATCAGATATTAATTTCCACCTTCATTATTAGTGACAGAGATTCACGCTCGTACTGAGTTCCCTGTACAATCGCAATTAGAAAAATGAACCTGTTTTGTACTGTCAGCTTAAAAAGAACTTACGTCTTGAGACTAAACTTTCTACTTTCTATCTACACACGGTGGTGCAATTCCATTTAGCTTTATGCCATTATAATACGAGTGATGCTAAATCCTTTAATGCTCTTCAAGGATGTCAGACGAAAATAGATATAAGATCGTCGTCAGATGAGAATCTAAAACTAAAACGCTTTTTATTGATATTAAAAGCATGCTCTCACAATGGGAACTTTGTCCTAATAATAACACCTTAAGAAGTTGTCGAATAAGTCCGTGTACATACTAAACCGCACATACACACTCTAAATAGAAGATCAACAAGACAACTAAGGATCTTAATTGGTCCATGCCACTTGAAATCGCAATTTTTTGGGAGCAGCTAAACCTTTTCACTCCTGCGGTTGCTAATTTGCAAGTTCATCCATTTTTTTCTTTGAATACATACTAGATTTTTAAACGGACGGGCAGATAGTTTTTCGAAATCACTAGTAACATTGAAGAGCTATATCGGCAATGTTCCAGCCGTCTAGAACGGGCAAGACGAGGCCTAGCGGCTTAAAAGTTAAGACGCTGACCTGATAAATCATGCAAAGAATCCAAGAGAGGGCTACAATTACCGAGAGAGAAGGAGGGCCGCGTCTAGCAGTAGAATGAGAAGGAGTGGTACTGCTAGCCGGAGTAGGTAGAAAAGCGCGAAGAAGTGGAGATATTTGGTGAAAGGAGAGGAAGCGCGGGCGAGAAGGAAAGAGGGAAGGGAAGGAAGGAGAGGGCCGAAATGAGAGAAGGCTGTAGTCATAATGGAGGCAGAGGGATTTAACAACGTTACAATGAATGAAGCTGCGCCCGCCGTACCCCGGACACCGCCGGCTCGCCCCAACCTGCCCGTCGAGCGCGCAGATTGAATTGTAAAATAACCGAAAGGGGGGAACAATGCGCCTCGGTACAACATTCTGTTTGCATTTAAATAATCCGCAAAGCCCGCGGGCACGCTTATTCTCGCGACTTCGTTCCCATCACCCCGACTTCCATTCTCTCCCTCTCTCTCTCCCTCTCTCCATCTCTCTATCATCTAGCATGCATGTCCCGCTCTCTATGCGACACGTTCCCTAAATCCCCTTTCTTCTCCTGACCGTTTTTCCTCTTATCTCTCCGACCACATACTTTCGGAGCGTTACATGCCCGCAACTTCCTGCCAGGCATTACTCTACTTTATTTAATCATCTTAACTTTCATCAACTGCTGCAGCCGACTACAAAGGGCAATCTGCAGGCAGAAAATCATCCGCTTGATTTGATCGTCTAAGAACTTCCATAGCTGCTATCCCCAATTACTTAACAGAAGCTCCGGGAATAGCCCAGCAAGTGCAGTCCAATCATTAATAGGGAAAGAGAGAGAGAGAGAGAGGGGTAGGAAGCGCATGGTGAAAAGTCGGTGGGGAAGGGTTCGCTGGGTACCTAGTTTGCACTAATTGTAAGTAGCAAGTAATTAATGCGGTCGATTCGAGTCCGATCCGGGCGACCGCTGACCAACGAAATCGAGGTGGAGCGGTGAAGTGGGTTGGCTGGGTCAGCCGTGACGGCTGTGCCGAAGGAGGGGGAGGGAGGGGGTGGGGGGAGGCAGCAGCAGGGTCAAGAAAGCCGGCGCGGCGGGTGGAACCGCTGTTGTCAAGGGGGTGGGTAGGTGCCGCGCGCGCGAGCGATGGGGAGGGTGGGTGTCCGGGGGTGTTCGCTGCTCGCGCAGGACAGGCTCGAAGTGGGGCCCCGAGGGTGGCGCAGCGGGGATGTTCCGGCTCGGCTATCGGCATTGTTTCACGGTGGATGGGAATTTAATTTGCGCGAGAAAGAGGGGATGAGGCATGGCGTGGAGCGGCGCGGCGTGACGTGGCGGGGCGGGGCGGGGCGGGGGTGGTGGAGGCTGGAGCGAGAGGGGACAACGGGAAGGAGGAAGAGGACACGAGGAAGAAGACAGACTGGAACGAGAAGCGGAGTAATAGAAAGTGCGCGAGAGAGAGAGGGAGGGAGAGGGGTTGTGGGGGTGAGAGAGACAAAGAAGAGAGGAGGGAGCGAGAGACTGTAAGAGGGAAGGGCAGGCGGTGGAGGGAAGAGGAGGGAGGGAGGTGGGTGCTGCCTTGTTTAAGCGTGGGTGGGGGTGTCAAATTGAATTACCCCCTGGCTCCACGGTCCCCGGGGATGTTTGCTGGAGCTGTGGCGCTCTCTTGGTGCTCTCTATCTCTCTCTCTCTCTCTCTCTCTCTCCCACCTCAGGCGACTCTCCTCGCTGGAGATGGGCTTTATTCCGGCAGCGGTGTATGTATCGCCGTTATACGTGTACACTTACACTCTGGCGGACGTTGTGCGCGCTATACCTTCATGGAGGCGTTTTCAATTAAAATCAACACCGGGGCTTGCCCCGCTCTTGCCTCTCTCGCTCTCTTCATTAACCGTTGTATCGATCTTCCTCTCTCTCTTGCACGCCGCTGCTGCAGCCGTGCTTGCGCAATCAGATACTACTTCCTCTTGCTCGTTCTTCCGTGTCCTGCCTGCCTGCCTGCTCTGTTAGTTCCGCCAACACTCTTACATTCTCTTGTGCGCGCTTCTTCCTCCCACTCTCGGCTTCTCTGTCGCCCCCCACCACCCTCCTTGTATCTCACTCTCTCTCTCTCTCTCTCTCTGTTCGTCTATCTCTGGAGACAGCGAGGAATCCTCCCCTATACATAGAAACTTCACAATCTCAATGAAGTCTTGTACGCGCGTTAAACTAATGGCAAGAGGCTCCAGTTACTCGGGACGTTGCACCTATGTACATACATACACCCGTCTACATCGCTTCTTTCGCTCAAGGCGACACCGACGAATCCTCGCCCTCCCATTTCTAAGAGGATAAGGAAGTCGGCGTTTTCTACGTTGCGCTTTACCTTCTCCGTTTTCTGTAACTTGCCGCGCTCTTTCATCCGCCGTGACTAAGAAAGAGACCGGTTTAGAGAGAGGTTGATAAGAGGGAAACTTATACGTGCATGTTCCTACCCCTTCGAGTAAAAGCGCTTTACAGTAGCGATCTTAATGCAATATTTGCTCTATTCCAAATGGCAAAAAAGGATTATGGCTGAACAGTTGCCAAAATAAATACACGCATCGCTTAAGAATCGGATTGCAGCGCGGGCCGAGTCCGATCATTACCGGCTGTCTGTCAATAGAATCACCTGTAATTGCTGAGCAAATAAAATTGACATCGCTTATGAAATTCACACAAATTGCATGGCTCTAAATAATCGGCCGATGTTGTGAACCAGATATATTGTTCGTCCTCGATACGGATTATCAAAACCGATATGATATTAAATAGGTGCTTATTGTATTATTATACAGTAATAAATAAATGAAAACAATGATTGTAACTGGTTGCGCGGTGCTTTCCATAAACAACCATGAGTTAAGAGGGAGGAATTGAAGTGAGCATTCGGTAATCGTCCTTCTCTCTGTCTCTTTAATTTGATTCGAGAACGTGCCAGTTCGCGAGGATTTAATTCTGCCGTCGTGCTGGCGCTCTCTCGATTTACTTAATCACCGTCTGATCAGGTGCAATAATTAAGGAACGGCGTTTCGGCGACAAGGACGCGGCACGTAGCTAATTCGCACTTTGAATCGATACACGTGTGCGTGTAGAGGCTCGATCGTTAGAAGCCGGTTACCACGCGTTTACGATTAATTGCCCGCGAATCGACGAAGAGTCTTCCATACTATCGGAGGGAGAGAATTTAATTGAACTAAATCGAGGCGACAATTTAATGGTGCTTGGCGGGTGGCTCGCCTGGGAGGAGAGCCAATCGATAAAGTGTAATAAATATAATTACACGCAACGTAGAAGGAAATCGGCAGAATTTCGATGTCGAATCACTCGCTTTTTCTAGCGCGCTATTAAATCGGAAATGTATTATCATTGGAACGCGCCTGCTTGAAAAAGAATACAACGGGAAAAATGCGAAAGAGTAATTTTATTTTGACAAACGGAAATCCGCTTATCTTTATTGGCAGTGGTTGGACGGGCGCATGCTGGAGTGATGAATAAATAAATGTAGAAAATGTTTCTGCCAGCAGGATGGACGGGCCGGCGGTGCTCACCAAGCCGTTAATTACCGGTCCCCATAAACCATCGCAATCGCCACAGCCTCAATCCCACGCAAAGTCCAATCAGGTAATGTAGAGTTCTAATTATAGAGATATTGATAGAGTGGAGCGGAGGACTAAGGTTATTGACGGAATGCTGAACGCCGAGTCGATTGAGACAATGGTTGCATCTAAATGGATAGGAGTTGCAGGTGGGTACGGTGTCCCTTTACGGAATACACATCGTATCCCTAGTAATCGAGGGTCAGGAAAGGCTCTGCCTCGCGCAAATTAGCAACACGCTGCTCAAGCAATTCAGCTACAACGAGATCCATAACCGACGGGTCGCCCTCGGAATCACCTGCGTCCAATGCACACCGGTCCAGTTGGAAATTCTCCGTCGCGCCGGTGCAATGCCGGTCTCTTCGAGGAGATGTGGCATGATTACGCGAAGGGAAGCCGAGCGTCTCTGCAAGTCGTTCCTAGGCGACAATGCACCTCCCAGGTTAGTCAGTGATAGCCAGTGAAAGCCAGTGAAAAGTGCTGGAGGTTGCAGGCCAACTGGCGCGGAGCTCTCGGCTAGCTCCAACGGATGACAAGCCTTTCTATCAATACAGATTGCCGGAGGATTTCGCCTTCTCGGTCCATCATGAGTGTGCCTTCGGCTGCCGAGGGGCATTTCTTCCCGCGCGCTACAACAGCTCTCGCGCCAAGTGCATTAAGTGCGCGTACTGCGGCCTTTTCTTCTCCCCGAACAAGTTCATCTTCCACTCGCATCGGCTCAGCCCTACGGACAAGTACGTCCAACCAGACGCCGCCAATTTCAATTCCTGGAGGCGGCATATGAAGCTCTCGGGGAATCCGCCGGACGAGGTGGTACATGCTTGGGAAGACGTGAAAGCAATGTTCAACGGCGGCACCAGGAAACGCCTGCTGAATAACTCGAGCTCAAGAGAATCTCCCAGTCCGGCGAAGCAACCTCGCTCTTCACCGACCACGCAAATGCCTGCTTTAGTGACATCACCCACTCATCCGAGAGTGCCACCCTTTCCGGAATTGCCGTTACCGCTTTCCAGGAGTCTCGTCATGGACTACGTTTGGCATCAGCATCAGCAGGCGGCCGCCGTCGCAGCAGCAAAAACCCCCGGCTTTGCTTTTCCACCTTATGCTCTGCCATGGCTCGCCAAACGGGGACCCGTTTTATTTCCTGGTAAGCTTTACAACCTCCTTACTTTATTGAAGCGTCACTCGTGTTTTTAACGACATGCAATCATTGTGACTTTACAGGGTAAAGTTTCTAAAATCGCACTCGCTTTTAAATCCTACTGCTCTGCCTAAAAATTCATACTTACTGCCATCTAGTTTTTCATTGGTGTCATACCAATGATGTCATTTAAATATTTTCGTCACGCGAACGTCGAAATTTGAAACTAATTGCAAACCCGATATTAAAACATTTGGGTAATTTAGTGGTGTTAAATAAGATTTTTCAAATCTTTTAATACTGTCAAGAATATTAAAAGTTTAAACTCGTTTAAATTGAAATTTGTTGCTCCAATTTTATAAAAACACAAGAGCTTTTATTCAGCATAACACGAGAAATCTCTTTAGTCCGTTAAATTTTTTTAAAATGGAACTCTGTCATACAAAAGTACCAATTTTTGTCAACAATTACACTGATTCCCAATGAGTACTCCGCGATCAGTAATGTATGTATGTATGACGGATTATCGAATGTATCATCTGGCAGTAGAGTAAGCAATCCCAGCGTGCGTCAATGATTTACCGGACTTCCATAGTAAAGAAAGGCCGAACTAATTTAATGGAAATTAGTAGCCACAGATTAGAGGGCAATGCATAAATTCATGCTAATTATTACCTTTGATAACCATTAGCCGAGCATTTGCGGGTCAGTCTAGCATGACTATTGAGTAGCGATCAGTAAGCCGTATCAACTGTCTAAAATCATTATTTCATTTAACACTAGCACTGAATATGTAGTACACTTGAACTTTACATTCATATCAGAGAGGAGTATATCAATTACACTCGGGTTACGTGTGAAGGACTAATTTGTGTAATTACTTAATCAGACCCCGTAACTTTTAGTCCATTATATTAATACTCGTCGCTCACCGCTGATGCTTATATACTAATAATCGTAGATAATATCGTTACTCGGCAACACAAATAACCACAACGTTCATACAAAATCTAACCTTGACGAACCTTTAGACTTACTATTAATTAGTATACCATTATTCGAGCATTTATTTGTCGAATTGCCAAAGAGTTTAGATCAATAAACTTTACTAAAGCAAATGATACGACGAAAGAAAACAGATGAAATACTTGCAAGAAATATGCAGCAGGAGAATCTTTTCTCAGTTAGAGAATGCTGGATTCCATTGGAGAAATAAAAGTATCGTTAACATTTGTGGGTATTAGCTTCGATTCAACATTTGAAAGGACAAGTGCGCGTAATTTAACTTGAACATTGCTGGAGAGTCTCAAATGAAAAACGTACCATTATAATCTGTATAGATAGACATGTAAAGAAGGATAAAAATGTAATATTGGGGATGAATTGAAAGAGCATTGAACATTCGCTTCAGGACCACTGCCGGCACCGATAAGTGGCACGAGCCCGGCGGAACCGTTGATATCGACGGTCAACCAGCCACAACCACTTCATCAATCAGCCTTCCGACCTGTCATTCGTGGACCGCCGGTGGTCGAATCCGTCCTTCAAGAACAACCCACTGATCTCGTACAAGAGGAAGCAACTTCCGCGAACAAAGAAGACAATTCGGACGATGAAGTCGACATTGAAACAACCGAGGATGATCCAGTAGCGCCAGACAATATCCCACCGCAAATTCTTCATCCGGCTTCAAACTCGACCATGAGCAATCACAGCGGCCGCAGCTCTTCGCCTCAGTGCTGGAGTCCTCCTCGAGAAACTGTGAGTTACTTCAATCATTTTCAAACAATCCTCTTTGTAGTGAAACAATTCTTTTTCGCGCAATACCTAAATCCCAGGTCTCTTTGGAAATCGTGTGTGATTTTCATCGGTACTTGTTGTACAATACTTGTTATGAAAAATATTTCGAGGCAACCATCACAATCAAAGAGTAAAGTGATATTTGGAACACTAATGGCACACTAAGATCTCGTATAAATTCGAATTCAAGCCTTACTTTTTGTACAATGAAAGTTACTCGGATCAAAATCATATTGTATCAAGACACACGCATGTATTGCAAAAAGAAATGTTAGATACGCCGTGATAGAGAAGCTTAATGTAATAGAGTCGCATAAAATTATACTCACTTTGTAGTGGTGTACACATGAACTCTATTATACCGTTTTGCTAATCAGAATAAGCCCCGTTAAGCGGGATCTCTTAATCGACGGCTCAAGTTCGCACGTGCAACCACGCGTTCAGTAGTGGCACGTGGCCATTGTTGGAGAGTTCCCTAGATCGAGCTTGTAATAAGTTTGCACCCCTCTATCACCACACGTCGGCAAACACTTGATCGAGAAATGTCTTTCGACTCTTCCGAAAATATTGTCACCTTTGCGCTCCCTTTGTAGCACCGAAGATTTTCCATTGTCTACTAAAAATCACTCAAGAGTTCTTCCTATCATCATGTCACATCTTACGTTGGTACTTATGCACGCGGCCACGCACACCCCACTAAAAACACCAATGATATTTTAATCTTACTACATACTTAATACCAATCACTTGAAATCCATCTATGGAGGAAACAATGCCTTGTGCATGCGCAAATTGAAGTGAGCTTTCTTTTCACGTTCTGTAAATATAAGTAACGCTCCTTATCAGATATCATCCGCACGTAGTGGTTTTATAATCTCGTCAATAGCATTACCCTCAACGTAACGTATAATCTCAAGGGTGCAAGTAACTTTTTCGCTAAATATACTCTTCCGCGCTGCATTCATTTCATTTAATTCCCGAGAGGAAATTATTTCACTCAACATGCGAAAGAGAGATATAACGAAAGTTATTAAAAGACTGGATGTTCTAGGCGGCTAGAACGAGAAGTTTTTCAAGCGCGACAGTGCTTGGCGTTCCCAATCATTAAGTAGTGAATAAAGCTATATGCGTTGTCGTTTAATAACGAAGTGTATTTGCCCCCTAAAGAAAGCAGCTCCGCCCGTATACGCTCACCTCTTCTGTAAACGAAGAACACGATATCTCCCATGAAATATGATCTTAGGAAAACAGTCTCTGGCCAAGTTAATCTAATTAAAGTCCCACGTATCAATTCAGCACTTTCAACGGGACTTCCCACTTGAAATATTATTTGATCGAAAACTGCCAGCAGCGCATCCAATAACAACCGTCTCATTCGTTCGAGCATTTTTAAACGCCGCCAGGTATTCCGCATTTCAACAAGAATCCCACCTATTACGCAAACCCATCTCTTATTATTGGCCGATTTCACAACTAATTATATGTACCGTATCAGGAATGAATAGTTGAGAAAATTACAATGCTTCTTGTCCTCATCCGCTAACTAGAGTTTCCTTCTTTGTTTTCAATATCGTAGAAAATCCCTTGAAAACTTGGCAATCAATTATAATTGTTGTAGTCCGATATCAATACTCAAGAGTAATCTTGTGACCAATCAGTTGGATGGGAGTATCGAATAGTTGGCATAAGCGGCAGCTGCGATACGAGGAGCAGGATAGTGAGCAGTCGAGTCGAAGTAGACATCTATAGTGGGATGAACTAGCAATGGTGGGACTAGGACGAGGGGGGTTGATTTCAGAGGGTGAGTGGCTCCCTGCCACCTAATGCTACTCGACGTCCCTAGAATTTGCTCTGCGGTCCGACTGCTCCTATGCCTGCCATCGTCAATTGCGATAATTATTGTGTCAGTAAATACTCCGTAACCATCCGGACTACATAACGGGTTGCCGCTGATCGACCAGCTGATTACCTAATACATCCCGCATCACTGATACTCTTACGCCACTGGTATAATTAAATGGACTGGCCAAGTGTTATTTTAACCCACCACTCTCACCAAGATAAGCGCAGAAACGAGCTTTTCAGTTCGCTGTTAAGTAAGGCTAGAATTAAGCGCATTTTCGTATAATACAATGAATCGCCTTATAATTTGAGAAATCGCAGATTTACCGAAACGAATTAACAATGGTTGATTAGATAACAGCCCGATTGAGGGACTAAGTGTATTGGAGCAAAATGAAGGTGTTCCTGTTGGAAATACTTAGAATTTATACACGCGTACTTTCTTTATTCGCTTCAACTTTGCACACTCGCTTCCACTTCCTGCTTGGTCAAATAAATATATAATAATTCCACAAATAACAATGCGTGAATGCATAAGAAGTTTGCGAGAGAGAAACAGCCCTTCGCCAAGTTTAAGCCAGACGGAGATCTGAATCGCCTATGCATTCTGCCCTTTCGAAATAGAGCTTGGAGCCGCACAAGTACGATTGAGCAAGGGCGAGTACATTGTACCGATTTGGCCAAATCCTCCCTTTGATAGTGAATATCTATTGAACACAACGAGGATAGACAAGTGTGGCAAGGACAAGTCAAAGGGACCTAAGTGGTCACACACCATTTGGCTGCACAGAACAAAGAGCATAGAATTTAGAAGCAGTTGAAGGATAATCCGCAAAAACATTGGAAGCAGAAAAAACTGCTTAATTTGTATATCAGCCACGTTATTAAACAAATTGGAGTTTATTAATTTTTTTTAAGTACCAACACTTGCTTTTTTTAAAACTGATAATATATTTATTATTGTACAGCATCTGACAAAATAGTTGTCGCAATCTGCAAAACTGCCGGCGGATAGAAAGTGAAATTTGGTAGGATGTACACTCGGTACGCAAGACTTTTTTAGGGGGCAGCACAGGAGGAAAGCCTCATGAAAGCATCAGACCGGGTGTACATGCTATCAAATTTGACTTTTTGTTCGGCAGTCATTTCGCAGACTGTGACAACTATGTTGTCGCATGCTGTACATATACTTTAATCTACATTCTGAAATTTGTGTGAACTAGACAGAGAAAATTAGTCCTCAACGAGTCAGATTATTTTATTCCTTTTATCCGGACAGAGTTCCTGCGAAATCGGCAACTTTTTAGGCAAATGAAACAAAAATTTACCGTTATTTTTATTTCATTTGTACATAATTTATATTCATAACCGGCCCCAAAAAAAAATCTTTCGAGAAAGCACGTTCAAAGTTGTATATGCAGTTTTGATTGCACGATGCCTTTCTTGCTTCCTTACATAAAATACTAGTTTCGATTATAACTACATTATTTGTCGAGTTTTATTTCACACAAATTTCCAAGAATGCTGCCAAAGGATAGAACCTTCAAATAAGGACATTTTGGAAAAACCGCTTTTTTCAATGGGTGGCTTATATGACCCCTTAATACTGGCGGGCTTTCGGGGAGAGTAACGATACGAAGTCAGAGCAATTATCTGTAATTATCCTGTCGAGGGGAAAAGCGAGGGTGGCGTCGTGGCGGGGATGTCCGTAGTTAGAGAAAGATGAAGAAGGGGGTGGAGGGTGGCTTGGGATAAGCTATCCGGATTGCCAGACAGCTTTTCAATTCCCCCTTGTTGGTGAACGTGTCGAGTGGGCTGGTGGCGTATTTTGCGAGAAGGCCGGATTCCTTCTCGCTCTTTCACTCTGATACAAATACATCCCCACGGTAAAGCCGGCCCCTGGATACATGTCATCGAGATATTCCTCACAAAGATACATCAAGGGCGCAGCCAATGTGCGGGCATGGTTACTTTACCACACCAACCAAACGACAGACTGATACTCCTCACAACTCTATTGCGGTAACTAAGTAATCCCCGAACGTTATTCGCGCTTATTTTTCGCTTGGCCAGATTGCTCAAGGAAGGAAGCGGGGCTTCTACATACAGTTTCATTCTCGTCGCATCTGCTGCTCTGGCGTCCGTCGCTCCCGACCAGCGTTCACTTAAAATTAAGTTCGCATATTCGAACATTGTTGAATGATTGCCATGAGGTTTCTTTGAAACCTGATTCGTCAAATTGTTAGCAGAATTATCGACTTATTAATTATTACAACAGCATTACTGGTATTAGGATATTCTAAGGAGAAAAACAATGTTATATACAAATACAAAATTGAAAGAGATGAATAGAGTTGTTTAAATTGTTAAAAGGTACTGATTGCGAGGGAGAATTGTAGTTGTATGGCAAGGAAAGTTCGATCACAGTGTTGTTTCGTTGTTTGGTATGGGAAACAAACGTTTACGAAGGAAAAGACAGTTTAATTGGTAGGGATCTTTTGTCTCGCCGGTTAACATCTTTTGACCGAACGTGATTAACGAAAATCCGATTCACGGCAGAACTCCTTGCGTTGGATGTCGCTTAGAGGATCAGAAAGACAGCGAGGATCCGGGCTTCCTCCTCGAACATCCATTTAAATGCAATTAAGCGCCGTCACGTAGGAGAGGAAGGTGGGGCCGAAGCACGTTTAAATCAAGCTACGGATGGTTTAGTTAGTTTGGACCGCAACTTTTAATTGCGCTTCGATCGTCTAGAGGCCCATTAGATCTGAGACTGGCACCGCTCTCCTTTTTCTCTTCCTCTTTAGTAGGAGTTGACTCACTTGTGTATTAAAGGAAGTTTTTTCTCCGCTCGAAATCTCAATTTGGTCTTGTCGGAGATTGGTTTGCCGAGGTCTGGGCTCGTTGGAAGTCGTGCCTCCTCGATATGATATCGGGGAATATGGTGATCGATGCTGCCGTGACCCACTTTCTTTCCGGGACACGGTAAGCGCATGACATTTTCATTTTATGGCCGGCAGTGCTCGATCATTAATTAAGGGGTCCCAGTTGACATTTTTAGGAGCTTGGTGAGTACCGCTCGAAACACGCCCTCTTTCCTACGAAATGCCAGCATCTGACCTTAACTCGGTCGCGTGGCCGAAGCTATCCGTCGGGAAATCCCTGTGATTAAATTGACTCGTCGATCGTTGCCGAGCTTACCGCAATGCATCGGCTGTATCCGCCTTTGGAAAACTTGTCCCTATAACGCTCGACCGCCCGCAAAAAACCTTTTCGTCCATTCAACCTCCAGCGTTTCACCACTAGCCTTCGTTTTATTCGTCGTAAAAAACACTTACCGCTATCTCTGACCGAATAAAGTTTATTTGAGGTAATAAATGGTATATTCACATACCCAACGGAGAAAGTTACATCCCTGCCTTCATTAACCGACTTGGTAAAGCAGGAAGTTCTCAGTCTCTTAATAACTTAAGAGTATACAGTCTCTTAATTAATTCTTCAAACTGTTACAGATAGGTTCAACAAATAAAGAGATTTAATTAGAATTATAAAAAAAGTATTCATAAAAGGTTTGCTCTTGTCATAAAGTACGAGGAAGTGGAAGGGCCATGGAAATGGAGGCTTGCCATGCAAGTCGAGGGCGGTGACAGTTGATTTAATTACGATCGCAGCCCCTATCTGCTCCGCCCCGAGATCCTCAGGTCCTGCTTCAGCGCAGCATCTACACTTTATTCCTCATTCCAAACCTACCATCTTCTTTAATTTCATTCGCCAACCAAAACACTCTCTCCCTCTCTCTCTCCCCCAACAGCGTGGAATTTTGCTTTAAGCCGACGATAATGACAAACCAGTCCCCGAAAATATGCGAACACTATTCGCTGGCTATAGTGACAGTTTTACGTCACAACTATTAAGTTGTCAATTAGGTTCTCGCTATTTCTTTAAATTTTACTACATATTTAGAAGAACAGCAGGAACTTAATTGCCAACCCACTAAATCGGCAATCGGTGTGCAGTACGCCAATGCGGCGGACAATTAACATGTGGGTGAAATTAAAAAAATAACTGAAAGGCTTTTTGGCCATTAGTGGGAACGGCAGCAACAACATTGGTAGGATTTGCCGCGCAATCGGTCGAACTCGTTAACCTCAACCTTCCTGTACTCACAGTATATTTCACTGAATATGAGGAGCTTAAGAGAATATTATTTTACATCGTTTACGTTAATATCTAACGCAGTAAACAGAAATGATACCTTTTTTGGCCTGTAATAACTCTATATTTAGTGATGTTTTGTCTATCGATGATACAGTTGGTTCGACCGGCAATCATATTAGGAATAAATGAGTGTTAAATTATCAATGGACAAGAAATATCAAATACAGGCGGGTACTTCAAAGGTAACACAACGTAACGGTGAGCACTTACGTGTTTGGATTTGCGAGTGCTGTGATGCTCATTTGCCGCTAAATTGAGGAACGGATTGAAAGCGCACCGTTCCTCACGAGCGAATAGAAGACTCTGATCGGCATGAACTTGGTCCCCGAGGTCTGAGACTCCTTCCGGCTTCCCCATTTTTGTACCCGCTGCATTCGATGCATCGTTCAATTACGCCCTTTCAATTGAAAAAATGAATTCCTACCGAAGGAGGACTCCTCCACTCAAGGAAGAAAGATCCTTTTCAGCACGCCAAGCGCTCGTTTATCCAGTTTACCGTGAGTCTCTCCATCCGCTCCACTTGCAAACTCGAGAAAGGCCCTATACATACATACATACTATCGACATAATAACTTCCATTTTCGCAAGCTTTTCCTTCTCCCATGCAAACCCTCCTTCTGCCAATCCATCATAGAATCCAGAATTCATTACGGAATAATACAACCATTTGTCCGAGTTCTTTAAATTGATATTGCTTACTTACTCGATTACTCAATTCACCTGTCTTATTATTTCATAAACCTACTCCTTTATTGATACATACTCTTTCAAGAGTTAATCCCGAAATGAATGTTTGCTCAGTGTTTCAATAAAGGTGACTGGTCATTAAGCGCATTGTAAGGAAGATTTGGAGCGATAATAAGGAGAGGAAAAAAGATAGCCGATAGAAATTGGATGGATCGGCGGCGCAAAGCAGGCTCACTCTCTAACTGCAACACCGAGGACGGTTAGTGCTCTCGAACAAATCCGGCATTATCGAGACTACAATCAATTTGCCGGCATAATTCCAGAAAGCGCGCTTATGAACTCGAACGAAATCGACCGACTGGAAATCATTCGAGTAACGCGATTGCGTGTGCTAACTCTTTGCACTCGTCGAGGGATTTGCACCCCTCGATCCCGAACTAGAGCCGCCCTCACCTCGAGTAGCATACTATATTTACTCCGCACTATTGTGGCCTCTGCATATCCAATTAATTCTCCACTAACTTGCGACACCTGTGCGCTAACCGCAACATCAATACTAGGCTCACTCTACCATTAGCCATAAACTAACTAAATATCCTCTACTGCCGATCAATGTATTTCTCCTTTCGTTCTATAACTATCATACCGCTTCCGTTTCACTTCGCAAACAAATGTCGGTCTGAATATGTCCTGTACTTCCGATCCTCGTACGCTTACAGGGATTTAATATTACAACTGTGTTGGGCGAAAAAACATTAACAACATAAAAATCAGTGATGCTTATTTTATTTATTATCTATCTAGTAATTTTATGCTGAATATATTGCACGGGCTAGTTTGAAGGGCAGGGCAGGGTCGTCAGGATAGAGCGACAAGTTTAAACACTAAAAGCGAGATTGCAATGGTCGCGGAGACACGCAACCAATCAGTATCCTCGATCAATCAGAGTCAGTAGAGGGGCGCAACGAAGAAGGGTTCGTAACAAAACGGTCGGAGGCTGAGCGTTTGGCCAGCAGAAGCCAGCGTCCGCCGGCCGGTCCATTCGACCAGAGGGATACAATTCGCGAAAACACACACGCTCCGCCAGTAACAAAAAGAAGAAAACCGCACTTGCAGCGGACGCAACGTAGCACAGCAGCAGCGGCGGCGGCGGCGGCAGCAGCAGCCTGTTCGTCATCGACCGCGCGCGCGTTCACGTACCAGAGGGCCGCACCGCGCCGCACCGCGCCGCACCGCGCCGCACCATGCCGCGTCGCGACGCCAGCCGGCCCGAAACTTTCGCCGTTACATGAAATCCGTTGGTATACATATGCTGTACTATAGGGATGCGAATCGGGTTGGTGTAGGAGGACTAGCGTGTTCGTCAGGCAGAACCCTGCGAAAAGAGGAGGTGGAGCTCGCGAGCAGCGCGAGAGGCCTGGCGCGGAAGGGCGCCGCGCCGGCCGGGGATGCTGCTGGCGCACGCTACGATTGTTTCGCCGTAATCCTTTATTGGATCAACGGGGCTGAAACAATTGAGCGGGCCATAACGCGAGGATGGGCTCCCTCTCGCCCTCTCGCCGTCCTCTCGCCGTCCTCTCGCCGTCCTCTCTCGGCCCCACAGCCCTCCGAAGAGAGCCAGGCGAGCGTGTCGGGTTTTCGGTCTGGCGATGCCGAACCTGGCTGCTGTTGCCGCGCTGCTGCTGCTCGGCAGATTCGCGCGCTACCTTCCTACTCCGCCATAGACAGTTACGTACATACACACCTCTGGCGCTGCCACCCCCTTGGATCAAGCAACGGGGATGAGACGCGCGCGAGAAAGAGTGAGCTATAGCGGAGGACGAATCGCCCGCTCTAAGGTAGCACCCCGGATAAAACAGCCGGGCGTGGAAGCCCGTCAGATGGGACGGGCAAGGATTTCTGCCTACTTTGCCGGGTGAATGAAGTTACAAATGGAGGAACGCGCAACTCATCCGCGAGCGTAAACTCCTCTTTTCTCCCGCTCTCTCCCGCTCTCTCCCGCTCTCTCCCGATATCAGTTCAGTTACTTAGCCCCGTCTGCTTTATTTCCCTTATTACCCCCTCTATCTCTTTAGAGCTGATCGGTGTAGCCAAGAATGCCTACTTCCACTTGCCTATTGCTATTGCGCTACTTCCTTCGAATCGATGATAGTTCACCGGGTCGAAAGGCCCTGGTTGTCCTGGTTGTTTTGACCTTGTAAGTTTCTGGCGTGCGAGAGAGCACTTGCGACATTGGATCGTAGGCCGTAAATTTGGTAGATGCGTCGAAGCTTTTTTCTTTGTCATCTTTCTTTCTATCGTCTTATTGCATCGGTTTCTTGGATTGGTGAGCGAAATTTTCGGGATCTGTAGACATCACGTACCGGCAATATAATAAAGAAATCGCCCGGGAGGACTTGTAACGAGGCATACCTGCCTCGAATCTCGGCGTTGCCAACTTGTAGCTTGTAACAGGCCGGCACTTCGTCTTTCCTTCGTTTTAGTCCCCTCCTTCATCATCGGATTCGTCTCTCAGACAGTTTTCCTATGGGAGTGCGAACGGCCGTCTAGGGAAACGGAAAAAGTACCGGTGATTCTGTATCTAGGATTTGCGCCAGCCCCGGCATTCTTCTATTCGAGTGCTTCCACTCTTCTCAGCTAGAATACTGATTGTCGTATTAAAAACCTTCAACCACCATCTAAAATTAGACATTTTTAATCTTCTTAATGCCGAGCGACGATATATCACTTTTCGCAACACTTGCAAAGAGTGTTCTCTATGTCAAAATCAATTTATAAAATGTTATAAATGGTTTAATTTCGTTGGGAAACAGTCGAAAAAGTTGTTCATAGATTTAAATATTGTTTTTAAAAGAAAAATTCATTTTTAAGTTTGTCATAATGTTCCATATTTATGTTGTTCGTATGATTTTCAACAAATATTGAAATATAATTGGTATTAATTTATTCTCCCTTTATTTCGTCATATGTTCCCATTTGAATTTTATAAATATCATTCTTAGTTTGTTTTTTATGACCTTTTTCCCAAATCTTAGCAAATACGTCAAATTGGTAGTTTCGGCACTAAAAGGATTAACACTAGAACTGCCGACGATTGTGATAGTATTATAGCAGACCATGTAAAAACAAATGATTTTGACTCGTTCGTTAATTCGATTCTTGCCGATAATTTTCGTTATAAGCTCAAACTCAAATTCATTGTACTCCATATTCATCTTTACTCATTACATGTTATTATATCGTATAGAGAATCCTGGTAAGAGAGAATGACGGGAGGAATGGTGGATTTATAGAAGGGGTGAAGGATGTTTGGGTGGAGAGTCTGTGTCCATCGAAGAGCATACGGCTTGAAATCAGAGTTAAGCGTTGCTAATCGATTGGTTGCGATGAGCGTGCTTGTTACACGGTGCCTGCTCCCGGTTCTGCATGTGCCGAGGTTGCATGGATATTATAACGAACATATGTGCTAGAGACAGAGATGTGTGTCGCTGAGAACGACTAGGGGAGGCATATCTTCCCTATCGACCACCTGCTTTATCCTGCACGTATTCCCAAAACGAAGCCTCCACTCTCCCCCCCTCCACTGATTAGTCTATCGCGGAACTGATCGCCGCCACTTCAAAACTTTCATTTATTTCTTACATAACGGCTTAAACTTAATACTCCTCCTCGTTAAATTACTGATTCCCGCTGATAGTAACAAAAGCTAATTGAGTTGTTCGCACGTAGTTCCTCAGTTTTTTATTGGAACCAAAATGTTTATGCGATTATTTCATCATTTTTAATTTCGCACCGTTTTTGCAGTTCAATAATAGATTATTTTAGAGTAATTGTAGTCTCTAATAGTAAGAGTAGTTTCTCAACGTAACACGCAGAGTTATTTACACGACCTTTGCTCGTTAAGGTGCACTCTTCTTATGTGCGAGACCTAATTACTCGTAAAACCAAACAGTATGAAAATTTGATTCTGCCCTACGCTCATTCTGAGTCATTAAAATTGGTCTCCTCCTACTGATATTGGACGGCAGTCGTGTTTCGTTGGCTAGTCTATCAAGAGAATTTTTCAGTTACTACTAGAGTTAATTGTTTGATAAGTAAAACGTTTCGAACGTGCTTTTATGTTTCATTAGAAACGTATAATTAGTCTAATCAACTACCAAGATATTAATCACGAGGTGAACCACGAACATTAAACATATATATGATGTGCTGTTTAAAATGTATCGACACAGATAAAAATGGATGTTTCTATATTGCAACTGAAAGTGCTTCCTAACATTATTATTCAAATGATAGTACTATTCAATAGACTGATTAGACAATGGCAAGTCTGCCGTTGGCGGGGAAATGAAAATGAAAATTGTTTTAAAAAATTGTTTGACAATGTTGTACCGCACGGTGGTGTAAGTTGCGTAGACTTTAATAAAGTAGCGTCAGCGACGAGTAGTACAGAGGCCTAAGTCACACGAGGAAGAACTGTAAATGTAATCCCTGTGAGTCCCGTGTCTGCTGCAACACGAACGTAATCGCCCTGCGGTATTTTATGAATATTTGATTGCGCTCACTAGGGACGTAACGCTGCAATCAACTTTACCTGTCATTTTCAACACTCCTATCTTACTACGTGGATCTACATAAGCGAACGTCTGTGCGCAAATAAGCTCGCCAACGTCGAACATAAGTTAGGCGTATTCTACAGTTTGCCGATATTTTCTATAGCATGAAATCATCGCGTACACAAAGGGTAACGATGCCCAAATCGCACCTTCTTATTATATCAATTAGTTTACACCTTCGGAGTATAGAAACGATGTTTCAATTGTCTGTAAACATTTGCCGTAAAAATCCAGTTCGACATGTTTTTTCAGTAGTTCCCTCTATTAACAAATTCTGTTCTTTTGCTTTCGACGTTAATGCTTCGACTGGAAACATTAATCTACTTAATGTGTTGCTCCTACAAAATAAGAATTATTTATTTCATTTTCTCTAAATGGATAATCCCGATTAAAATTATTATTTCCACTTGCAGAGCAATTGTGTAAGGTATGGTGCAATATTGGGTATGAGTGGCTTTGTAAAATCAGGTACTTTCAAAGTGATCCTTGTGTATCAAAATAATGAAAAAGATCAATAAAAATAGAAAGTACTGCCACTTATTATTACGTAAAGAATATAAAGATATAATTCTTCACTTCTGAGTAATAAGCCCTAATGTGAAAAGTAGAGCGATTTAGGCAACCTTACCTTACTAATCACGCAATGACACACAGCAAGGTAGGTTATTGCGAAATTACCTATTTGGTGTAATTGGCAGACGGAACTCCACCATGGACATACGAAAACGAGCTGACATACATTACTACGATAAGCACTAAATAGCTAGATTTGATTAACATTTATTTAATTCTACTCTTATTGCTATTCATATTCGGCATTACTCAAATAAATATGAAATAGTATTTCGAGCTTAGAGCGTTTCCGAGAGAAATACAACTAGAAATATTGAATGATATTGGTATTGAATATACACGTATTTTTCCAATATTCCGGTAGAGCGTCATAGGGTATAGAAAAATCTCACTGAATATCTGACATGCGGATGAATTGCTCAGGAATACTGTGTAATTGGGCCGCGGGGGACGAGAGGTTGCATTACTCGGAAAGCAGGAACGTTTTAAAAAATGCAATCTCGCGTGTCTGTCTCACTGGCACACGCTCCTCCAACACATTTGCACAAAAGTCACGTAACTAGCAGTGCAGCCACGACATACTCTGATTTTTAAATAACGCCGGTCACGCGGTTACTTCAAAGAATTGGCTTAATGTTACTCTCCCTCTCCCTCTCCCTCTCCCTCTCCCACTCCTCATGGATTCAATTAAAAATGGTAGCTCATGCGGCAAGATAGCAGGGATGATTCCATGCGACGCTCGTGCAACTTTAATGCAACTGTACATTACGTTAATGAGCGTGCTCGAGTGGATTCGAGTAATCACAGCCTCTACCTGGAATAACAACAGGGCAGACTTTACGGGGGCTGTTTGAATGTGAAAACGCGACCAGGAAGAACTAGGGTGTCCTACAACAATAAACGATGGGATTGGATGACTTCTGCTTTCTCCAGTCGAGCCGGTGAATAATTCAGAATGATCGACCGCTCACGGAATTAATTTAAGTAATTCGGTGATAGCTATCGGCGGAAACATTAAATAAAGCGGGCGGTACCTGCTCAGGTTGGGAGAAAGGGGAGGACGCGCTATCATAGGAATAGGTGGGGAAGATCGTGGTCATCGTTGCATAACTAAGTGAACGATCAGGGATGAGTGTAGCGTTACCTTTCAGCCTTCTCCCTCTACTCTCCGCGTGAGACCAGGCTCGACATGTCATTTCGTCGAGAAGTCCTACTATGTCCTATCGCCGGAACGACGCGGCGCACTCTGTTTGCCGACCTTTTGACCCAACCACATTGCCCCACCAGCTACACCTCTGCGCCCAAGGAAATAACGATTTCAATATTACGCTATTCCTCCGGCCAAGTGTTGTTCCAACGCTGATGTTGATTGAAGTTACCTTGCACTTTTATTTGTCCACGAGTTTCACGATCGAGCACGATCAGCCCCCCCTCCGCTCGCACCACTCCAACTTGATTAATTCCCTGCTAATACCCAACGCCATGTATTTTCACCCTTTCGCTCCCGGCAATTTTAGGAAGTCTCGCGAATTATATCTCTGCGAAGAGCACAGTAGGGACACGATATAAATCAGGATAAAATGTCTGTGCCTTCTATCTCTCTCCCTCCTTTCCCTAACTATTATACTTTCATTCCGTCACTTTTCCTACCAATGAAAATAACGCGTTTTCCTCGGACTGAACGGATTAACCGATTTCTACATAAACAATGATTAAAACAATGAAACCTTCGAATCAATCGCAACCGGTTTAAATTGTTGCCATTTGAAGTCTCCGTTTATAAAGGAATTGTTACTAAAAAATTATTCTTGATGAAAGTGCCAGTTGGTTTAAAGTGAAATTTGCCATTAGGTGATGTGGACTAAAATAGACTAGCGAACGAAAGGCAAAAGTGAAGTTGTGAAGTGATTTTCTCGGAAGAGGAGTAACGGCTGCGAGTCACTATGTATATTGGGTTGTAGATTGCGGCTGGTTGGTTTCTAACAGGAGACCAATCTCGGACTGTTGCAGGAACGGGAGGCGGAAAAGATTGCAGAGGAGGCAGCAGCAATGCGCGACGTCAAGACCGAACTTCCACGCGCGAGAAGTCCTGAAACTTGGCAGGGAAGCAACTTCTATCGGCATCTTAACGTACTTAAAGGCAAGTTCCAAAGTTCCACTTTTCTCTTCACCAAGTACATATTGGCTTGTACAAGGCCAAGATAATCGTACGATACTAAGGCTGCTACTTCTCAGTCATACATGTACAGCATCCGACAAAATGATTGTCACAATCTGCAAAATGGCCACCGGACAGAATATCAATTTTGGTAACATGTATACAAGTTATGCATGACTTTTTAAACGCCTCTATTGTTAAAAAATGCATACCAGCTATACGTGCTACTAAACTTCACTTCCTGCCCGGTGGCCGTTTTGCAGATTGTGATAACTACTTTGTTCGATACTTCACATAGGTGCATTATTGTATAATATTATTGAATATTACCTGAGATATCTGACCGAACATCCATTTAACTAGTCATTCTTCAGCCAAATGGAAAATCTAACAGACAAAATTGCAAAGGCTTCGAAGCAAATTAAAAAGAAATAAAGAATAGAGACATATAAGAGATTTAAGTACGGGCGGTTTTCAAGTGCGCGGATTTCTGCCTCAAGTATCAAAATCGAGAGTTCTCCACGAATACTCAATCGGCATTTGAATGAGAATTGATACATTTATCACATCTCGTCTTAGACTCAGAATATAATTAATATTAGAACGGTTGAACGTAATTGATTTTAAAGATAGGGTCGGCCGATATTAGTAATTAGTAATTGGCATGAATACGGGCTGCCGGTGGCGGGTGCGAGGACCTCCGAAGATCAGAGTCTCCAGCAATTAGTGTAATTGGTAGCAAGGGCAGTGTTAAGTGGAAAGACGGAAAGTGAGGATGTGAGGGAAGGGTGGATCTTGTGAGCTGTGTTGGCGGGAATGGAGTTGCGGATGGACTCGCCGGCGACGTAGGGGCGTGATTTTCCCGACGCTTGCGCCTTCCTGTTCCAAGTTCGAGAATTCTATCTATAGTACCTACTACATACTATACAGCTTATGGATGTGTGCGCTAACGTGACGCAGTGGTGTTAGTCACTCTTGATCGATTATCACAGGCATTTCATTGATTCACGCTTTGCAGGACAGCCTGCTCTTATCAAATGCGCAGCCCTACGCGACAAAATGTCATAAACAACAAAGAAGTAACCCTTCCTCGCTGCATTCATCATAAATCCAACACATTTCTATAAAAGACGATGGGAGTAGTTACACTTTTTTAATTCCAAATCAACTGTAACCTTTCGCATTTTATATAGAAGATAAAACTTGTCGCTTTTCGGGAGGAACAATGTTACTTACTCAGAATTAAGGCTGTTTCCGACCGCGGAGAAACACAGAGAAGATCATTAGTTAGGAATAAACGATACAGATATGCGCACCTAACCGCTATTATCCGTGTACATCTCCACTTGAATGGAGCAGTGAAAGCCCGCCCGCCCACTGATATTTTCATTCAACCATTGAGCAGAGTCGTAAGCCAAAAATAACGAGATAGCTGCGAGACCACCTCGTCAAGCATGAATACAGGATGCAGTGACAGTAAACGAACCCACTTTGAGTAACATACAATATTCGGAAATAGATCTCCGATTTCTCTCCCGGCAACAATGTCTTTCTCTAGCTTCTTCGCAGTTTTAGTGGAGATGTGCACAGTCTCCCCATGTATTTCACTGGCAAAAAGGCACATCATCGCCGGGCACGTCGTTAATTTGTCAAAGCGATATAATCAGGCTGATGACTTTTATTATATTAATTTGCCGTGCGCGCGGCCGCGATCTTCACGATGGAATAATAATCGGGGAGCACCGGTCGGCTCTGCCGGGAAGGTTCATTCCATCTGTTTTGCAGGCGCCGTTACCGAGGCAGAAGCGAGCTACAGCGAGAACAACTGAGAGAGGGAAGGAGTGGTAGATAAATGTTGGCGTAAAAATATCATTGGTCGAATCACTCGCCGCGATTTCGCCTGTTTTTCCCTGAATTGCTTCATCGGCCATTCAATTTGTATGAATAAATGAGAGACTTTTTCGATTTTACTTCCCCCCGCCTCACACCGCCGCCGCCCACCCACTCTACCACCCCCCAACAATTGCCGGGCGACCTTTGATCCACTGTGGGAAGCGCGAGGGCGTATGCGTGTCCGCAAAGCTTTCTGTTAATTTTCGACAATGATGATTGCAGGATACGAGCCGACGGAACGAGCGGCCTCGGATTGTTCGGCCTGCCGGCCACGAGGAATATTTTACGGCCAAATCCATAGTCCGTCTGCCCCTACTAATTAATCGAAATAGCCGCCGCCCAGAAGGAGGAGGAGGAGGACGAGGAGGATGAGAGCAAGAGAGAGTGGGAGACAAAGAGGAAAGGACTTGACGGAGAATATAGTGTAAATCGTGATCCCTTTCAATAAGCTTGTCCGGTGTTTGCTCTTCCAGGGACAAGTCTGGACTTCTATCCCGCTCCCGGGAAATTATAATCCTCTGAACACACGCACATACCCAATGTTTTACCGAGCGCCATGTTAAGCCCTAAGGATTTGCCGATTGTCTTCTGCAGCTGAGAATAATCCGAGGATACCTCGCGACCGCATATGCCGGTAGATCTCAACTTCATTCGCGCTAAAAGGACAAACGTTTCACGCATCCTAATAAACTTGAGTGGCATGGCGAACTGCAAACTTTGTTACGTAAAAGCATTTTAAAGTAAACACGTTAACACGAAATATTTACGGGGAATATTACCGAGAAGTATGTTAACTCTGCTGACGGCAAGTGTTATGGAACTTTATAAAGCGTTACAACGAATCGCACGCGATTCTTTGAAGATGAGATTAGGATCGACATAAAACCGGCTGAAAATCCTTTTGATCACAGTTCTGCCATCTTACCGTGGATGAAATTTATTTGCACCTTGCAAACTCTGCTGCCCATAGACACGCGTCCAACAACGCAGCACTTAGTTAATTTGTCCTTTTCTACTCCAACAATATAATTATATGTATACATGGAGCTATTTTTGGGGGGTTTTAAGGCGTCAAATATTGTTTCCGCTGTTGCTTGAACAGTAGAAAAAGGGGGGCGGCTGTGCAAATACAAGCAAGGCAAGGAAACAGTACAGTAATGAATTAACAAATCACATAACAGTTGACGAAATCACCAATGTTACGATTAGTGAACTGTTACAGTTCACCGCTTACGATTTACTGGAAACAATGCAGGAGGGTTGATTAAAACATCAATTAGGTCTAATAGACCGATAGCTTATCTTCAGCTTGGAATCGGCAAGCCTTTACTTGATGGTATTATCCTGGCGCAATATTATCCGTTCGATAATAAGCGTGCAAGCGTCTCTATTACAAAGTTCTCCACTGAAGAGGAATTCAGAAGGAACAAGAGGAGAATGGATGCTGGTGTGTGCTGTCAGTATATTCAATGCGCTCTCCCTGCAGCTTATAATTTCTAAGAGCAGCAAGCAGTCGGAGAAACCGATGAATAAGATGGAGGGAGATGGTGAGTCCGAGCACCTCCGCCCGCTTTTCGCCGTAGACCATATTGTGATGTATACAGCTGTAATTAACGCGCCGTGTAGAAACTTAAATAAGCGAGTAGTACCACTAAACCTACTGTAGCTAAACTATAGAACAGCACTATGTATAATCCAGAATATAATAAAATTCTGAACAGTATTAATGCTTCGTCTACTTACACATTACCACCCCTCCGACAAATTAATCTTTATCACCTACCAATATCTACATATTTATCTGGTGATTAATGTTCCCTTTTCTATTCTTTATCTGTCCAGTCCAATTCGATGCTAGTTTGAACTCATTTCAGACTATAATGCGTTGCTGTAAATAACAGTGTCTTTCCTAGTCTTAATTTATTATTAAATATATGGATTCATTTATACTTTCACGTTAACTTACTATTTTTCTCTACAACTATGTTTATTAACCCAAAGACAAAGATGAATTAATCTTGCAGTAATAACACAATTGCTGTTAACGCAACCGGATTTCTATTTGACAATACAGGCTTTTATCACAAATTCTATAAATGTGAAAAAGTTCTTAATTACCGTGAATTAATGATAACTTGTTTTATCACAACTTTTATTATAATTTGGCAAGAAGTATCTCTATAAAGGAAAATCACGGAAGGGATATGTAGAGAGTATAGATAGATAGAGGGGATGTTTGGGAAGGGGGAGTTTGCGGTGGGAAGGTCGGCAAAGGGGGAAGGCAGTTGGAGCATTTTATTTTTGCAGCGTAGGTTCGCCGCTGGAATGTCTAGGAGAAACAGATCTTTTTCAATTACCGGAGAAACTGGCTTATCGTAGGAAGTATGGCGTAATCTTGGTCGGCGAATGTATCCTGGCTGCAACGTCCTTGGGGAGCGTTGCCGCGTAGTAGGTAAGGACGCTCGAGTGAACAGCAGCCCTTCCGAGATACAGAGGCCCTTAGTCCCCGAGCGATCGTCAGCGAAATTTCAGATTTCCACCACATATGCTACTTACGTCCTCTTCTCCTCTCCAAGGTAAATCTTACCTCTTCGCTTTCGCATCTGAGCCACTCCATCCATTTCCAACCATTCAATAACTCGATGATTCACATTCGAACTCATTCAATGATTTACAATGTGCCAAAAGTGAATAATTTATCATTGGCAAGTTCTTAAATAACGTTTATTATTCAATTGTTGCCTCTCACTGTTAATTTCCAAACTGCGTATATGCATTATGCGCTTTCATAGATCCCACAAAGTTTGTAAAACTTTAATCCGTTAGTCCGCGAAACTATTAGTAGTAAAACGAAACTACTTAATTATTATTGTGTACAATATCACGAAAATCCACGTCCAGTAGTTAAAGGTTAAGATTACTAGGCAGGTCAGCTTGAATCTATTAATTGTCTGATATTATATAATAATTTGTCTCGTAAATTTCGTTGCGTATATTGTAGAAACATCTTGACGAATGTTGGAGTAGAAGACGTGAAAAAAGAGGAACTGGAAAGGAAAGAAGTCAAGTGATGTGGCATTGATAATACTCGATCGCGAGCGTAGTGTGTGTCAATGATGGCCGCCGTTGCAGAAATACCGTCTGCGACTAATGTTCCAGCAAATTGGCTTGGCAAAAGTAGTCTCTAATGCCTCCCGAGAGGAATGTACAAGTACGAGTGGCTTTTGTGTTACGGCAATTTTTCCCGTAACAGCCTCACGTCCCGGCGATACTACATTTCTCTCACTCTCGCGATCCCTCTCCTTCTCGCTCTCTCGAAATCGAGATCATCGGACTACCCCATCTTGAACTAAGCTTTCTCCGTAACAAAACGGAATCAAGGCTTATTCGAGCCGTGAATGCACAAGACTCAAAATAGATTTGGAAGAAGTTTTCGCGAGCCAATGACGACACTACAATTTTTAGGTTGACGGCAAACTGGCAGCATGGAAAACATAAAGGAAATATTGCTTACTGCTTTTCTGCTGTGTTCTCTTGGAAATGAAATGAGCAGTCATGTACTCACGTAGAACGAGAATTAAAAGGATCCTCCTAGTCGCGTATTTGACGAAACATTTTAATTGCAGCCGGTAAGCCTCTTAGCCGGCTCTCTCTCCCGTGTTCGCGTTAGTAAAAACAGCCCTCTAATTTCGAGGAAGCGAATGAACACAGTGTATTGTACCCCGAAGAAAGTAATTCGGCTTTTCATTCAAAGAGAACTTTCTCCCCTAAAGCGTTCCTTGTTCTCAGAGCAGTTGCCGCACAGAAAAACTCAGCGCCTTATTCAGCAGGGACCAAGTCACACAGAACCTTAGCAAAAATGGAAGCAGAACAGCTTGAAAATAAATCTATGCACGTGGAATTAATAACCGCTTTGTCGAAGTCAGCTCAAGAAGAGGATAAACCGAAATATTGAAATAATAATAAATACACGTTTTAGCATTAGACCCGGACAAGTAAATATTTAAAGAAATACATAAGTAACTAGTAATTCTAAATCCGAGGAAACAATAACTCTTTCAACTATATCCGACAGATTAATCATGGTTCCTGAAAATCAGGTAGAATCTTAGAACTTGCTGATCACATTAACTACGATTACGGCAGCTTCGGAAAACACCTTAATCTTTCAATTAAATCAGTCGTAAATCATGGTCGTAAGTGAGATTAGAATAGTTCTATGAAAGCTGTAGTAGAGCGAGAGTAGACTAGAAACTGTTACGATGTATGTAGAGTTAACTTAACAATTCAGGCGATTTGAAAGTAAAATGCAAAGTATAAGATTGCAGAATTTTAGTCGCATCTCAGAGAACTAGATAGATCGGAGGAGGTCAGTGATGGGCAGCTGGGAGAAAGACGGCTGGTGGAAGCCGATGTGGAAAAGCGTGGCCTCTGTAATTGGGCATCAAAAGGTGATATTTTCCAGACGATGCTAAGAGAATCGGGTGGGGTTGGTCGCTGGTAATAAGTCAAGGCAGTGGAAGGAAGAAAGGAAGGAAAGAAGGAAAGAAGGAAGGAAGGTACAGAGGCTCGATCTCGTGATAGAAAGAAGAAGGTAGGAGGAAGGCACGGATCGCGTTAGGGTGGTTGGTTTACGAGGGTGGCTGCTCCGCTCTCGGCCGCCTGATGGTATGCCTTGTTACCGGGCAGAGTTGCGCTCCCCCGGGTAATATCCTATACAATTATGTCCACTGAAGAGAAGACATGCATTATGTATCCCGCCGTTGCGGTAAATCATGCTACAGGCTTGGTTAACTCTCCAAATGAGCTAGTAGAATCGCTCCTCCCGAGCCAATCAATCGCCCCCATTCGCTACTGCTCTTTCTGCGTGAGAAACTCATTGTATAAATAGATGCGATGCAAGCATGCAGTATAAGCTTTCATCGCGGGGCTACGGGCTAATTAATTTCCCTTACAATTAACACTATCTTAGCTATATTTATTATATTATACCATACAGTCTAATACTATATCTAATGTATAGAACGTAGGAGATAAGTAGGAATCATTTGTGTTTAATGCAACTTTCTAGATAATCTATAATTATCGTATATTATATGCATCTATGTTACATACACATACCCAAGTGGTGGTCCAAGGTCAACTGGTTCACCCTGTACATGCTCTGCCTATATTGCTACAAGAATTGCATAGTACAAGCGACAGAGATTTCAAATTCTAGGTGCCTCCGTAAACTTTTTGCTAACTTACACATTTTTTAATAATAATCAGACGAGTGTCTCTTATGTCTCGAAACTATGAATTTCACTTTCCCACGTTTATTTATACCCTAAAAAAGAAGTGAAGGAGGAAGGAATTCACAATGGGTCGTAAAGAAAAAGCTTTGTACTTCTTTTATTCTTTCCCAGAAATTGACTGCCAATCTGCGACGAAGTTTCCTTCGTAGATCAAGCCGATTGCGCTAACAGAGTTTTCAATTATGTTAAGGTGTATGTATGATTTTTAACAATTTTTCCTATAGAAATGATAAATGATAAAGTAAATGTAAATAACAATTGATTTAATTGTTTTTATTGTTAGCGATGTTCAATATTGATCGACCGAACTCCTCAACGAACCAAATTCTACATCGGAATACTCAACATATACTATAATTAATGTCACCATACTAGGTGTATGTATAAGGTTTGTCGCTAATAAAACTGTATCATCCTCTGGACGACCTCATATTATCATAGCACACAAATCCAAAAGGATACGGGGAAGGGTGCGCTTGGTACAAAAATGTACGTATGAAAGATGCAGTATGACATAGAGCACACTTTATTTCTTAATTAGTGATAATAATCATTCAGTATTGACCGAAATCGAATACATATACATACATACACATATATATATATATATATATACATACATGCATACATATATATATATATATTGTATCTTTGTATATTCGAATATATATATATGTATATATCGCATATTCCTCTTTACCCGAAGTTCAATAATCGTAGTAGATTAATTTATCAATATAAGTGTAATTAATTGTAATGTATTGTCTGAAAGTATCACTGCGTTGCATCCACTGGTCGTCCCTTTTACACTTTGTCAATGAGGGTTTAATGAAAAGATAACGAAGAAACCAGACGACTATTGACGCCTGGAGAGAAAGGTACTGCGATAGAATAACACCGATCGGAAAAGGGGATCCTCGCTCCCTTTCGTGTCTCCCGTTAATCCGGAATACTCTGGCGCTTACAAAATATAAGTGGACCGGTATTCCGAGAAACACGAAAAGCGATCGGGCCTCGTGCTGCTTTAGAAGTGAAGCATATCGGGCGAGAGATAGGACACCATGCGGCTAAAGCTGACCAACAAAACGAACAAATGCAGACAGAGTGAGCAAGGTAGACAGAGGAAGAGAAGGCAAGCGCCATTGATTGCATTTCCCAAGACCAAGGATGCTCAGTGACTTGCGGGGAGCGATAGATCCGACGTCTGCCCGATCCCCAAATAGTTAGATTACGATTAAAATGCGGAGAGCTTGCTATTTCGAACGTGAGCCCGTTAATACAGGTAAACTTATCATGCATCCAACTCTAAAAGTATACATAGTAAAGACTTCAAGGGGCTCTAAACACATTCTCTTTAAATAATGAATAAAGTGCACCTAAACGTCCTCTCCTCTAATAATAATATAATTAAAGTCTCATTAGGAAAGTGTGACAATTAAAATCTGTAGCGCTCGAACGCAATTTGTCGTAAAATTAGTGCAACCACTCGGCAAAGAAACATCATTACCATTCGAAAAAATCAAGCTCTCGGCAGAACAATATTCAACATTTAACAATAGCCAACATTTATAGAATAAGATACCGATTGTTAGTATTTATAGTTAATTTCATTTTCATCGCAATCGTCGATCTCTTTTGTATTCCCGTAAAACTGCTTCGGCGCCCGCAACAGGCAGAATGCGAATTGCAGGCGTGTATAACGTCATAAATTAATATCACTCGGCAAAATCATGTCTGCACAAGCATCATTTATCATATCCCCGTTTCATTCGTGACAGTGCAGTGTTCCTCAAGGCGATACATATATTGCCACTTTGGTATTGCTATCGTATGCGCAAGAATGCTTTTTCCCTCTTACAACTGTCACAAACTCGTTCAGTACTCGGATCAACTGGCCGCGCCTCCCACGCGCCACATTCACGCATGCTAATTGACAAAGCTCCTGGCGATTCGATAAACTCACGAGAATAGTACAACTCTCCAGATATACAGCTAACAATAACGTTATACTGGGATCCAATTAATCGGACTCTGTTTATACCCCTACAAACTAAGATATTGCTCGCTACACTTTGTTAAGATATATCGACCTGTGTATGGCACCTGAATGTCGTTATCAGACGTTAGTTAATGTGAGTGTATCGGCTCGCTGGGGACGAAATCATAAGAACGAGAGTTCCCAAATTTCACAGGAAATTAGTGTTACTCGGACATCAGGAAGAACGAGCACAATAGTTTTGGTGTTTCACCTCATGCGCGTAATCAAGCTTATTAGACCGATCGGAAACTCTCACATTCCAATCGAAATTCACCACTTTCTTCCACCGCTTAGACATATTTTTGAGAAACACTGATCCAACGATCATCGTATTCTTCCTAAACACTGTGATGTTAAACTTTAGTATTGCACAACATTAATAACATTTCGAGCCTTCGCAAAAAGTTTGATGCCTCACGTTAGTTATGGAAAGATAAAACTTCTGGTGACCTTCGTGGCTTTTCTTTTGAATTTTATCTTTTGCGCTTTTTTTTGGTTTGTTCTCAATGACTGAACACTGGTGACGGGTGGGTCATTAATAGTAGGTAATAATACTATTTGCGATAGGCAATCATATTGAACGCGTCAGAAAAAACCTGAACTAAATTTGTTTGTGATGACACTTTCGGATCAATCGTTGGCAAACACAATTCCAATCCAATGTGTTTTTCAGAAGACAAAGTTACAGCACAAGGCATATTGTCTATTGTTAGTAAAAACTTAAGCGAATATAGTTGTATAAATGAAAGACTATCGTTCTACGTTGCGGTTCTTATAAAGAGGTATTTAAAACGCAATAACGTATGCACAGTGTGATTTACGCGTTAATTTAAAAACAATTGCATGCTCTCTGGCAATAAGTAAATTGGAATCCGGGATAGGGCTTAACTAATTAGAATGTCTTGCTCTATGGATATCTTGAATTGGAACACTGTTTTGTATGTTCTCGTACTTTCTCGCTACTGATTCCCACGAAATTGCTTTTGGAACGGATCCGAATGTAAAGCATCTCGCACTGTACCGATTATCACGGTAATAATGGCAAAATTACATTGTTAAGACTAATCATAATGCCATCGTCATCACCATCGTCGCCGTCATCGACAACACATGCGTAAGTCATAGTATATTCTAACATTATTATAATATGCTTAGCAAATATTTCTTGAAGATTACCTAAAATCCACGTGGCAACAGATAACCAAGTTCCTTAATTACTTTCATTGTTCTGGCGGTTGAACTCTCATACAAAGTCAGGAGAGGATGATATAGAGTATAGAGAAACAATTACAAAGGAATAGCTATGCTGTTGACATATTGAAGAGATCGATTCCTTATAGTGACAGATCATGTTTCCTACTTTGAACTATACATCTGGGATCTAATATACGGAAATGAAGATGCATCGACTAACCGATTCGGCGGGCTTTAATAATCACAAATCTAAAAGGTCATTAGCGAAGCCTCTGAAACCTTTAAGATAAATCTAAAAGGTCATAAACAGAAAGCAGACTGTCGAAGAATAAACGATCTTTAAGAGCTATAACAGGACCACATATGTAAAGAAGGCATAAACCATAAAAAAGAATGTCGCTGACATAAACAGGTGTGTCAGCCTTCACGATTTCTTCGTTTGGCCAAACTGGCCATGGTCGAAGTGAGTAATAGGATCATATGGTACCATAGTAAATAGTAAGTGATCGACGACTTCGTGGAAGAGGTTCGCCGCCATTTTGAGGTTTCACTTAAACTAAATCCTAGTATTTATCTAATGTCATCTAAATGATTAAAAAAAGTAAGCAGTCAAAAAACGACGGGGAATGGAAACGAGTCTATACTATACTAATTATATGAATACATTATGCAAGTAACGAGTCTTATTACGTTGAGTGGACTAACGCAATATTTATATCATGATGCGACGAATTTAATCTCACTATGAAATCCATGATTTCTCAAGATACTTGATGGATAATAAACAACGATGCATGATGGAAATTACCGCAACTTAGAAAACGAGTGAAGTTTCTCGGACGTATAATAGTCTGCAATTAGAATATAGAGCCGACCATAAAAATGTCAAGTTCGAAGCTCAATTATTAGTTAAAGTAATAATACTTGGATTTCGAAAACAATACAAGTTACGCTAAATGAGAAATCATTAATTGATCGAGCAAGACGACCTACTAGAGCGGTAGCACTCGCTAAAGAGCGCCCCTAGTGTAGAATTGGCGCTTCGGTATTTTGTGCAGTTGAACTCTGAATAGGACACGCAAACATTATTTTATAAAATGACATGACACAGAAAACGAAGAAAGAGCCGCCCTTATCAGTGGACTGTCATCGTAGGTACTTTTCTGTCTTCTGTCTGAAGTGTAAGTGTATGTAAATGTCTGTATTCTCCAATGTTGATGTAAATATGTATCTGCACGCGCGAATGTTCTTACGTTGTTAAAAGACTATAACATTATATATGTACATTAACATGCGTATAGAAGCTATTCTTGGGACGAAGGGAATAGTCGGGTAGTAGAGAAACTCTGAGTCGTTCCAGACAAGCTTGAAATCGTAACACAAGTGATAATAGAGAGGTTTGCAGTAGGGTTTAGGCTAACTGGAGTATAGGAGATAATTTCATGGTAGACGCTCATGAACGGATATAGGGTCTTTGGTTTAGAATAGCGTGATACTCTCTTAAGGTAATGGCACTACGACCTGTACGTAAGTCACAGGGAAATAACCAGTGCGACCATTGAGGCTGCCTTCAAACCAGTTTTCATCAATTTTTTGAATTAAAGTGATGGTATCATTCTCCTATAACAGAAATGGATTTTCACAATAACAATATCAGAGTAGGCGATTTCTATGGCTATGTTATAAGGGTAACAAGGTAAACTTACTTTGAAACCAAGTTCTCCAGGATTTTCTGCCTCAAAATCGTATAAAGCAGTGCAGCATGGTTGTCGTGCCATTGGCGTCCTCGCTGGTGATTTGCTCGGCGACGGTAATGGAGAAGCTGCAAACAATTATAGTTGTTATGCAGAATTTAAAATATGGAATAGTGCGAAAACTCTGCCAAAAAAAATCTAATAAATTGCGGCTTATAACTGCATCGCTAAAAAGTACAACTTTCGCAGTAAAATTTATATGATAGTTAGATGGTCTAAACCGCAATAAACAAAAATACTTACAAAAAAGAGCACAAAATTAAGATTTAACAGCAGCCGACAAATAAACAAGAAAGCTGAATCACACATATACAATTTAATTAAAAAAAGAGAGTCTATCCTATGGCACATCCTAAGAAAAAGGTGTAAGTTCATTGAATGTTCATGCCAATGGACAGCGCTTATTAAAAAGTAGCTGAGAACAATTTCAAAGCATTAGAAGCGGCACATAAAATAATTTTTTGGCCTTGCGATACGCATGTGATGTGCAAGAAATGATAACTTTTTGATAGAATCGTTTCTCGCAAGCGTATCTATGCAAGAGAAGGAAACCCCACATGCGAGATTTACCATTGGCAGATTGCGGCGGGTTTCCGGCCGGAAATAGATCGAGCTGTGAGCGCTTCCCTTCTACATGGACCGGAGACCCGGCTCGACTTGACCCTACATTGTATCAGAAGGTCATACGTTCAAGTATGTGACAGAAGAAAGGTATATGAGTGTACGATGTGAAGTGTTATATTCGATTAATCAAGAGTTTGATAGTGCTGTGGTAGTGTGCATCTTTACCCTTGTGACCTTTACCTTGACAGATATTCTGTGTTTTATTCTACAAATATTATATCAATTGCAAATATGTGTGGTTAATTACCGAAGTAAGACAGAACAAAAACCCAGATCCGTTAGAGTCTGACGAAAGATTAGTTTACTCCCACACAGGAAAAGGTTGTCAATTTTCGAACAAATGCAGGACACATAAACATTGCATAATAGAGAAATTACAGGCAACAAGTCTAATCGTAATTGCCAATCTTTTGTTAAGGTATGTGTGAAATGTGTTTTACCGTAAAGGGAGAAGTTCCCACCGTTCATACTATCCAGTTGCGAAGGCAAGCCCTCGACGTTTAGATCAGCTAATGACTTCGGCACAAATTCCATCTTTGGCTTATTAGCTGCCTCATCTTTCCTACAATCCATTAAATAGAGAGTAAGATGGCGAAATTTCTCGTATTAGAGAATAGCCCACAAACTAATTACTTAGCCATATAAAAAATAAATAGGCAAAAATGAATAGGTTTGAGTAAACATTTTCGATCAAAAGGTGTAGCGGAAAGTAACAAAATATAGGTCTTTTACGTCATATCATTTGCTATGCTAGGTGAAAACTACTAATTTTCTATACTTTGTTATATAAAAAGAGAAATACAAATAGTTAATTTGGGCAATAGTAAGTGATGAAGCGATTTGTGGGCCACGATGTCGAAATAGCTTTAATCCAATCATACTTTTCAAGTAGTGTCTCGGTTAATACCCTCAGAACTTCAGTGCACTGCTGATGATACTCTAAAAGAGCTTCGCTGAATGTTGCCAATTGTGCTACTTGTTCCACCTATAAAAATCAAAGGGCATACAAATACCACCGTTTGTACAACATTAAAACACTAGAAAATGTAACTGACTTTTATGGAAACATACATCGTTCTCGAGCAAGTTGAACATTCCGTATTGCGCCAAATGAAGACTCTCTTCAAACTTCTCTTCGGCCTGGCGAATCTCATCGTCTGAAACGTGAGAACCTGCTCGCAAAATTTGCGCCGGTGCCAAAATTAAAAATTCA
Organism: Ectemnius continuus; assembly: GCA_910591665.1. Taxonomy (NCBI): domain Eukaryota; kingdom Metazoa; phylum Arthropoda; class Insecta; order Hymenoptera; family Crabronidae; genus Ectemnius; species Ectemnius continuus. Next base: position 23,771,533 of record OU342856.1, read on the forward strand.
CTACTGGTTACCTAAATTTCTAGATTAAATACTTAAAATAAGAGAGGATAAATTATATTTCATTATGCAGCAAAGTGCGTACGCGTAGCATGTATATTACATGTTGTACTTCACAACGATAATTCACACGAACAGTTGCGTGATTATACCGAGGGACTAGCATAACTAAATCTACGTGATTTGACCACGAGTGTTGCATTTATGTCTTCGTCAAAAGCAAAATAATGTGGTCGTTCAGAGTAACGTAAAGGGGTCGTATTTAATATTCGTAGCGATTGGGGTTCATCTCTTATCACCAGTCTTTCGTAATATCCACACTTCGGCAGCAAATGTGTTATGCATTTAGTACATTATTAACACGACATTAACAGTTATGCATACTTTACTAGGATGACAAAGTCATTCATATCTGGAGTACTCAAAAGATACACGAAAATGGACAGCCAGAATATTTTTGCATTTCAATGTTCAACTGGGAAAGCCTAGTGATGTATTTACAAGGGCCACTATAAAATCGTAGGTATCAACCAATAGCGTGGTAAGCTCCAACTTTTAATGTAGCGTGATATAATATTGTTAATTGCCTCGCAGCACTACATATCACGTACCAGGATACGTTGATGATGATTTTGCCGGACTCCCAAAATGTGGACTGGCAGACCTTTTTCCTGTAGCTAATTATTAGAAACATATCGAACCCGATCAAAAATCTAAATTTTGTAATTGAAGCGTTTGATTGTCCCATACTGATTTTGACATTTAATCTTTGATAAAAGAGAATCAACATGCATAACGTTTGACGGATATTTAATTGTGTATAAGTCATGTGCCTGTTTTACAATGGTGTTGCGACCAACGCCTTAATGAGCAGTTTTCCAAGTGTTTTAATTCAACATGCGCGTTTAACTGAGCGTGCAAACCTGATGTCGACATTTTGTTTGTAACTAATACAAGGACCCGTGTATGCAAGGGGTATATTGTTTCAAAGAGGTCTGTAATACGTGCGTACCAATTTTCAAGAATTATGACTTATAATTGCAAATGCCGCATGGGATTTCCATGTAGCAAGGGGACTGACGTCACGCTTAAGTAAATCAATAACGATGCAGGGAGACAATAGTCAACATGCGTATAATTAACATACCTTTCGCTTGTCGTCTTCTCTTGCAATCAAAGTCCAGTCTTCGTCCTTGAAGTTTCTTTCGGTGGTGCTGTAAGAAATCAGCCGTCAATATTACAACCACTCGCTATATGATGTTCTGTATGTATCGTGCACCAGCTGCTGCCAGAGAGACAACTTTTCTAATAAGAACTGCAACTTACCATAACTTCTTTCAAATCTTTAGTCTGCAGATGGTGTAACGGTTCCAGGAAATTTTGCTTAATATTATCGTCCAGAGCATACTTTACATCAGCCATCTGTTTCATTGCTTCACCCATCTCAATAAGAGCTTGTGCTAAAAAGATTTTAAAAAGAAAACACTAGTACTCAAAGGTCCTATAATCACGAAGGAAGTACGAGTACTCGTTATACTCGACAAATCTTATATAAAAAAACAAATAGTGCAATCTACATAAAAGTAAAATTCCAAAATTATTAGATTATATACATGTACAGGTGACAATGGTCATAATGCATCATCAAGATATCATCATAAGATATTATACATATGATCATACCGAAAACACTATCATCGCCCAATTTCTTGCCGTAGGTAAGCATGCAATCACCGAGAACACCTTCCGGCTGAGGGTAAGTCGAGGCCTTCGCTTGACCGCTGAGCTTGCTGATGCCCTTGACCGCGGCCATCTTTGCTCTCGCTGTTGGATTTGGTTGGAGAAATTCTTTCGTTTTCAGCTGCAGCTCCTCCACTAACTCGCAGGTGACATCCGTTTTCTACGATTAATATTCCACAAACTTATACAACCTATCGGAATCTCTCAAACTGTACATACAATACAAGCTTTGCCGGACCGAAGAAAAAGCCACGCTATGCAAAAAGATGTAAAAGTGTGCACTCACCCTCTCCATGTCCATAAAGTCAACGTCGAGCTTGGTTCCTTCAGCTCCTCCCATCTTCTCGGTCATGTACTACACAGAGATAGTTCAATAGCGGTAAGTGCCATCCCTTGTCCAAATGGAACATTCTAATAATACATCTACGTTTTCAGCTATTCCTTTTAAAGTAAAGTAACCATTTCGTATAAATCAGAGAAGGAGTAGTTTGCTCATCGTAGTTATTCAGCATCAATAATATCTTTGACATGTCAATGTTTGTTGTAAGAAAATGTTATGTCAGGATCTGACAAATTTACATCATCATATTGACAAATGCCAATTTTCGATTGGAAATATTGACTACGGGACGCACTCGCTGACGACCTATACAAAACATAACAGTTCTCCACTCTCATAGGAATAATCAATAAATCTGGTGAAATCTGCGACGAGGAGGAATCATTTAAGTGTCCCCAAAGCTGGGTGATAGCGATGGACTAAATGAGATTTCTTTGCTCGGTTCGAAGATATCTGGGAAGGCAGCGAAAGGAATAGGGAGAAGGAATTTCACGAGGGTAACGGCCAGGGGTCGCCGAGGAGCGACGCGAAATGCCACAGTTAGAGGGTGAAAGAAGGGAAAGTAGGAGTAGCGAAAAGGATAGAAGCGCGCGATCAATAATATCCGCAGCCGGTTGATCTAACCCGATGTACTCTTGAAAGTCTGCCAAACAGGCTGGAAGGAGAGCAGAGGATTCTCAAGTTGCGATTTTCATCGGTTGCCACGGCTGCCAAGATCAGTGGTTGCCAGTGCCCTTGAAAGCATCCCTTTCTACTGATCCACTTCCCTTCGTCTACACCACGTGCGCTTGGTAAGCGCCTGAGTTTCAATTAAGGCTAAATCCTGTTGTATCATCGTGAAGGAAACCCCTTGATATCACCATCAGACACGAAACATAATTTTTCTTACGCATTACACGGCGTAATTGCCTTCATGAAATGTAGAAGGCAGTGATAAATCATACAAAGTGAACTAGGGCGATTTCCTCTCGCGACTCTCTTCTACAATCTCATTGAAAAAGTTCGACTTTTCTTTCACGGGCCTCCCATTCGTTTGGATCTTCTTCAATTGGCAAAATAAGGGCGAAATCACAATTCCACCAATACTTGCAGTAATGATGAGCGCACGATTATAATCGTTCCAAGCTCTGAAAAGCTGGGAGAGTTGCTTAATAAAGATCCCGATCGGCCCTGACCCATATTCAACCTGATGACCTACATCGTAGAGTACGCTATCGTACCGCACGCAGAAACGTAGCTAGCGTACCACCTCCTCGATTAAACGTAGTCCTGGAGTAAGTCTGACCTAAATCCGCCGTTTGCAATGTCACGCTCCAAACCAATTCAATTTTATGCATTTGCAACGCTGATGCGCCCGGACCTTCGAGCTCGGCAAGGTACGCGAACGCCACCATACCAACCACACCATACAAACAATTAATCCCATGAATTCTACAGAATTTCCACTGCCGTTAATACCCTTCACGGCAAGCCACTCTCTTATAGCCAGATTCTATACGTAATAATACCAGATCGCTTTGAATCGCTTTATTGAATCAGTACACGTGGAGCGTACCGTTTTCTAATAACTTTGAGATTCCCACTCACTAAAAGCGCAACTAACCATGTTGTGACAGGTGTATTGAAGCGGGAATTAAGCCTTGATCGGAATCTATTCCCTCCCAGCAGATTCGAAACAAAGCCGATGCGTTGTGCTCGCATCTTCGATTCAATAAGTGTCAATCTAAATAAAAATTAATTGCTCCACTCAAGGGACATTTAAGTGAATGAGACCTTCATTCTCGGGTCAGAGCGCGCGCTCCAGGAGCCAGTGGGAATATCGATAGGAGAATCTACAATTTGAACTGCTGGTGAATTTCTAGTGCCATCCTTAGAGGTGGGGTCGAGTTAAATGGTAGCTCTTTCCTTACAAGATTAAAGAAAAGAATACTATTAGGCAAATCAGTCGCACCTTAATGTCGCAGTTCTGATCACGAAATGGCAGGGATAATCCGCCCGCTATATGTATATCTGCTGAACGTCAAGGCAAAATCAATTCTGCGTCATTGCAAAGTCGAGCTGGCACATTTACCGAAAAAAAGAAAGGGGGATTCCGCTTGACACTATTACTTCCGCTTGAAAATAGGGATGATTTGGGAAGCTGCATCTCGACTGTCAGCACCGTATGGAAATCGAATTTCACGTGGCCCTATCAATACCGGCCAACTCTGTTATCTACGCATACATTCAGTTACGCGCTGATTGCCTGGAGCGTATACCCCTCCAGATAGTATATTCTACGAAGAACGGGAGGATGCAGCATCCAATATGATGCAGCAGGCAATTTAAAACCACCCTTTCATGGGAAGTCATGCCAAACCATTCATGGAAAAAGGTCAATGCTAAATCCGTGCGATTCGACCTTTCGCAGAAGTACAGCTCACTCGGTGAAAATAATAATTCCTGGGATAATCGTGGGATAAAAAAACATAGTGAATGGCTTTGAAAGGCAGAGTGACATCGAAAAGGTTCACGGGCTCGTACGGAACGATCGACACTGTCCTATTAGAAGTTGCGAAAGTGTAATTCGCCAAGCCGCCTGCATTCCGACACAACTTCCTCTTCAATTATAGAATCACGTTACGGGCTAATGGAACTTTCAACACCGTGGCATATTAAATGCGTCAATTAATTCTTTCGCAATGATTTAATTTCAGAATTACGCGGAAAAACATTCGTTGTTAATTTTATCGCACGTACTTGCTATTCACGGCCATGAGCAACTATACTAAAACGAACCTTCTGTTTTTAATATTGCAAATGTAATAATGTACAAGCCATGTGCAAGGTATGCGTGAATAAAGTAGCTTTCTGCTTTTTCATTGGCTTAATGTATACCTACAAAGTAGAAGCTACTTGCTTACGCAAACCAATTATTGTTACCATCCACAAACGAGTCACATTTTTACTCTGACATTGTCACTGCTTTTATAGTATCTGTAGCAAAATTTGCAAAAATAGGTAAGATATAAAAATAGTAATGCCTGCCCACACTGGTAATGGTTGCAATACTGTTAGATTTAGATCCCAAAAATAGGCATTTTACTAATAATAAAACATTTGAACCCATTTCAGCTGAATTTTCAGCGACTTTCTTTGTTAAAACATTTTTTATTTTAGCTACTGAGATTAACACTTCAATTTAAAATATTAGTTTATTTAATGTATTACATCTATAAATAAGATTTATTTGTTCCATTTAGCTCTACGCGCAAAATTCTTATTAAAAATATGATTATAAATTGCAGTACAATCCTCACAAGCCTGAGTGAAATTTAGGATACCAGTTGCCTAAATCGCATCATTTGAACAAATTGCGGAATCAATTATTTTCAAACAGGTCGTCATCTAGTAAAATTATAAAGAAATTACTCGAACAAGAAGAAATACCTCCGTTTAGTATGACATGAAGAACATAAAAATATTATTCTTTATTTCGGAGTAATAAGCCCCAATGTACAAAGTAAGACGAGTTAGGCCACCTTACTCTACTATGCAAACCAGTTATTAAGTTAAATAGGCAAGGAAACACAGCATTCCATCGGAAACAGATTATACACTGTGCATGTAGTAGTATTAAACTAACTAGTACTATAAAACAAAACTGTATTAGAAGTCTCGCCTTGCTACTAGGCCTGTATGTTACATTATTAAGTGAATAGCTTCCAGTTTCGTGTTTCCAAGAATTTCAGTAACTAAGCTATGAGAAACGCCATGTTTCAGGCTTACGTTAATTATGCAACACGTTGGAACATACTTTTGCCCACCATTACAACGCTGTTTACGTAGTCTAATGTAAAAGCTTGTTACTCTGTAGAATATCCTTGTAAGTAATTCGTAACAACAAATGTTCAGTTTGCTTTTTTCCTACTTAACTACCGTTTAGATTAATGTTCAGATCCGAAGCCGCTGTTAAAATACAATCGTTAAGAATTGGATCGAGTTTAAAAGTATAAAAGAACTCAACGACCTTTGAATCAAAAGAACTAATAGCCACAGTGCTTTCAGGCGTTCCAAATACACTCCAAAGAGATCATAATTACACGGGGAAAGCAAGCTTTATGAACGTAGGCGCGTGGGTCTAGGAGATTCAAAGCTTCTGCAGATCTTGAGAACCTGATGTTCGAATGAACTTGTAAAGTAATTAATTGTAGACTGCAATTACGAAGATTCTCTGACGCAAGGCATATCGGAATATCCCGCGAATATTTCCAGGAAAGTAGTTCGGTAATGATGGTGGAAAATAGATCAGGTAATTAACTGTTACGTCTCGTGTTGAATTTAATTAAACCTACATAGACTTGCAAATATGGAAATCGATAATGCTCTTGGAACAAGAATCTCGAAAGCACGCATGTTCAGGCTGTCGGTACTTCGAAAGGGACAACAATATAAGTCATCCCAAATGCAAAAACTCCGTAAACTCACCTGATTCGCCTTGTTGATTTGTTTTTTGAGACCCGCGAACGCCATGGTGGTAAATTTTGATGTCCTCGTTCACAAATATCAAGAGTCTGCAACAGAAAGTAGGAAAAGTCAGTCACGGTGGCGCACGGCCAGAATGACGACCCCAAAAAGGAGCAATTTAACCTAAATTTCGGCACAAAAAAGTAGTCTGTGTTCCAGCTGCTTTGCCGGCTTCTCACCAAGCTCAGAAATACATAGGCTATCGATCGCCTGTATTTCCAACATTATAACAAGCTGCTGATGTAATAATCGTACGCACGCTAGTACCAGAACTAGTTTCCGGTAAGGTATAAAACTCAGTCCACAGATTTCTATCGACTTTTTCCAAAGGAGAGAGCAAACACACTACGAGCTTCAACAGAACCATTAAAGAACAAAAATCAACTAAAACAACAAACATCGCCTTACACACCCCTTAAATTGTAACGTTTAATATAATAAGTCAAAAATGATCTTCCCATTCAAGACAACCACATTCATAAGAACATATAGTAAATGAAGCTGCAAGTCGTATAGGAAGCACAGCATTAGCTGGAGGAAGAAGCTCAGCAAGACCGCTCTTAACAAGCCGTATTCCTCCCGGTCAATGAGAGTAAGTGCCCTACAAATAAGGGCAAAGGTTGTACATGAAGAGGCATGTATGTGTCAGCGAGAATAGGCTCCGCGCCGACATATATTTACAGGGCCAACTTGCGAGCATGTACAATCCATGACCAATGACGAAATCCTCTCGCAACCTTTCAACTCCCATTCTAGCCGAATCTTTCCTCCCGAACTTGGTACACTCATGAAAGCCAGATGATACCACGAGATTTCCGGCGGACGCGAATCACTAGCACTCCCACGAAGGAAGTGGCGGCTGCCGGGAGAGGAATATCGGCCGTTCCATCGAGGATAAGGCAAATCAGTGGAAAAGGGCATTCAAGAACACAATGGAAATCTAGACGATAACCCTCTCGTGCAGGAGAACACGCTTGGGGAAAAAAGTAATAATGTCAAGGACCATTTGACAGATTTAACTAAGTACATAAGGCGGGGGGGGGGGGGGGGGGTCGCGGAGATGAGATGAAGGCAAGTGGAGAGGGGCGGGAGGGGGAGGCCACGGGAGTGTGAACGTGTCGTTTCATCGCACGCGAAGTTTCAGAGGTCGAAATGAAGGGCTACACCCGATTAAATTGATAAAGATTGACTCAGGGCGGCAAGTAGCGCCGGAAACAGGAGAACAGGAAAATTGACGTCTCTCACCTTCGACGAGCGCACTCTCTGGCTGGGCTTTAAACAGCACGGGGTCTCTCCCTCTCTCTCCGTCTAGCTGATGAAACACGCGCTCCTCCGTGTACTCCGACGGAGGCGAAGACGAGGAGGTCGTGAACGGGGTGAAAGCGGAGCGGCGATGGTCTCGCGAAACTGAGCGCAAGTAAAGCGAGAAGCGTGTGTGCAGGGAGATCCGCGTGGACCACGAGCACCACCGACTCGCACGTAGTCGGTTTTGCACACTGCGCCTCTTCCTCGAGGGGTAGTTTTCTGGCTATGGATCGATAAGCGGCTACGAATCGCGCGCTCTCTCGCTCCCTCTCCCCCTATTTCCCAGCTGGTCTCTCGTCCATCCTCTCTCACTCACTCTCCCTCACTCGCCCTGTCTCCCTCTTACCTAAGCTTCCCACGATTCCCTCCCGTTCACCCAACAGATACACATGCATACACACATACAAGCCTCTCTCCTGCCTTCTTCCACCAAGGGCTCTCGCACCCCGCGCCTACATCCCATTTCATCTTTTCTCCACCGATGCTCTCTTTTCCTCAACGGGCATTTCAAACCCTCGTCGGCATGCGAGGGGCACGAGGGCATGTCTCTCTCCCTCTCGGCAGCAACCATTGAGCCACCCTCTTTCCTTTACTCCTGCGCTTTCACCCGCTCTCGTAACCTGCTTCCTCTACTCTCGTAGCCGCCATGCGCCGTCAACCGTCAACCCCCGTCCAGCCCCGTCCAGCCCCGTCCACGAGGACAGAGGGGGGTTGCACACGCGCCTCCGCCGCCGTCGACGCCGCTCTTCTTTCTCCCTCTTTCCCTCCCTCTGTCCCTCGGAGCCGACACACATCGGGTGGCCGCCAAACACTGGGACACACTTTCTAATGGACACATGATGAAAAGTCAGTATATTACTGTCCCCGTCGAGAATGAATGCCGACTTCCGGAATTGCTGAGAGAAGTTCGATTGACTAACCCGAGCCTAACTGCCCTTTTAGAAAGCCCGATGAGCGCGATTGTTATGGGATGAACGAATTATCAGAACTTGGTAGAATCGCGCATAAATGTAGGTGAAGGAGTCTCTCGTACTCTTATTGAAGCTGCTCCGATTGTGCGACCCATTTAATTAGATTTATGAATCCTGAGTTCCGCTTTCGCGAGAAAGCAAAGCGAAGGCAAGCGAAGCACCGCTCGACGTTGTTGATGATGACCGAAATACATAGATGCTTGAGAGCACTTGGGAGAAGCTTAACAACCGACCTCTGGAATACCGAATTGCAACGTACTGAGGGAGCAGCTTATAAAAGCACGAGAGAGACGGAGAGGGAGAGAAACGGGGCAACAATTGTTGCTGGTATTTGTCGAGTTGCGAGAAAAGTTGAAGTGGTAACGTAGAAGGATCTTGATATTGTGTGTGCTGACAGTTGAGTGTGGTGGTCCATCGAACGTAATCGCAAGGGACTGCATCGACATAAGACTCTTCTCTGTTGGGTCGGTATGAAGCTCCAGGGATTCAAGGGATTCACCTACAAAGGTCATTCGGATGAAAAAAGACAGAATGGAAAGATTGGTGTGAAATCTCCCGGCTGACATAGGGAGGTACCTTAGCGAAATAGCATTGAAGCGATCGAGTCTGAAAGTATGCGAGTTCCAGGGCAGAATAGAAATCTATTCGTCCGACTGATTTTATTTCTCCCCGACTTGAAATTTACCGGGGCACTCGAATCGAGGAATATTAGCAGGAATCATTCAATAATAATCAGTATGCTAGGTTTTATGGAATTCAGGGGAAAGTATATGTGTCGCAATAAGAATGTTGCGTATATGAGGAGGAAAGATATATTAGTCGTATAATCCATTTGGCCAGTATCGGACTATATGTATAATTTAAGGGAATCTTTGGCTCAACTTGGAGGAATGATCAATTGCTAAGAAACCATCTGGGCCATAGGAGTGGGTCATGATGCTACTATCACTCGATAAAAGTCTGTCGCTTTAGACGCCCACCGCGCGTCCGAGTGTACATCCGCCGTAGAACCCACCCCCACGCTCCGCAAAGATACTTCTAAAAATATGTAGCCGCTCGGCAGGAGGCGACATTAATTCATTCGCTACTTGACATTCACGTTTTACTATACTACACCCCTTTTTTTATTAAGGTTCTCATATGTGTCCAATACCCATTCATCTCGACTACCGACTGGGTATATATGTATGTACATATACAGTAGCGTATATGTAGTTTGCAATCTTGTTTTTGCATTGATGAATTCCGTGTTCTGATTCTAAGAACAATATACAAGAACTTACCCTCAGTATATGATAGAAATAATCACTGAAGCTTAAAAAAGAATAAATACTATACGGTAAGCTCGACTGTAATTAAACGATTTTTGCAATCCTTTTCCTCGCTCCTCGAGCTCAATAGAAATGTAGATAAACCAATCAAGTTGGATATTGTAAGTCGAAACCATTCTGCCAATACGAAATCCACGTATTATTATCCACTTTCTACGCTATATCGAACTCTAAAGTCATATCCTTACTTTTGTTCTCAATTACTCCTGGGTGTGCAAGTAGAATTTTAATGTTAATCGGATATTCCCGATAACATTTTAACGATAAGATAACCACTATTCAATATTCATATTCAATATCGAAGGCTTCTCAAATAATAAATAAATTTGTCTGTTTCTTTCGATTATCAACGGCCAGATTTTATCATTGTAAAACATATGCCAAACTTGACAGAGTTCGTTCATGATAAAATACTTTCTGTGTACATTTAAAGCAAATGTCAAATAATGACACGTGTCCCATTAATTTCGAGCACGACGGTCTTCAATTAAGACAAACTGACATCTAATCCCATAGAAGTCTATCATCAATGTAATTACTTGTGAAGCTTAGGTGAATGCTTTAATACACTAAACTGGTCTAATCTCACAATTAATTAGGTTGCTTCAATCAAAGGAGAGGACAAAACGTTATGCAGTAAATTACGTGCCAAGCTCGCTATTGCAATTGGAGAATCTCTGATGGGTATTAAATTATTTGCCATTAAGCCCTTATTAGTAGAGTGAGGCACATCGATCGCGTCCGATTATCCGAGAGATTATTATAATAGCTGTTTGCAGCAACCGCGTGAAAGCGGCGACCGTCAAAGTGTTTCATACCATATAATGGTTCATATTATTATAAACACTGTTCCATTCTTGCAATAATATAGACATTACATCTTCATCAATCACTGGTTGCTACTTCGCAAATTCTTCGTATTTGAATAACCACAATGCACCTTCTGACATGAGTATTGCAATTTGAATGCGGAGCTACAAGTAAATAGCCATCTGATGTTCTCAATATTATACGCGTGTCACTAATGGTAATGCCGTTCCTAACTTTTCCTAATTATCCTATGTCCAACAATTATTTAGATCAATGCATCATCAATACCCGAGCAAGCCAGACAATGTAAACTATGTTTTTCCGGTCAACGAACTTGTGACAAATGCCCCTTCGACATATTAATATTTCAACTTGTTATAATCCGAAGTCGACGGTTTCCAACTTTAAAGACGATGAATATTGTTTCTTACTCACTTATCCGATTTCTGCCTTCTGGAAACACACTATTTAGAGCAGGAACTGGTCTAACTAACCCCCTGCTGCTACGGGTTGACATGAATGACAGCTGTTTGTAGTTCTCTGGTAGACCGCATAAGCGCTCCCGTAGTGTCATAGAACGAAGCCGCTAAAATATGAATATTACCCACTGTGTATCTCAAATAATTAATACTAATCGATTTGGTTGGCGAAACAAAAATGATATTGCGTGTGTAATGCGTAGTAAGCACGAAGTAAATTTGATTTCGACAAATGGTTTTTATTATCAACATTATTAATACAGTGAAACAGATAGTATTATACAGTAAAATAGTGCCGTTTTACAATAGAAGATCGTAAAGCTTTTTACATTTCGTGTAGCGTTTGTGTGAATATTTCTGGATCCATTGATTTCATTCCTCCTTCAAAGAGACATATAATCTCTGAGATCCTTATCAGTTTCGGAATCCAACGTCTGTATTAGTTGATCGAATTCATTATTCCCAATTGTTCTTCGTAACATATGTAACTGTAAAAAAGCAAAATATTTATACCGTTCAGCCAAGTTATGAATATAACTCTTCGATTGTGCACGGCCATACCTGATTCTGTACCGTATCCAGAAAAGAAATACTGTGAATTGGATCAGAAGCAGCGAACATCAACTTTCGTTGTTCATGTTCAGTTTGGTAGTCTAAGTCCCCATATTCTGGCGGACCGGGGTGGTCGTTAATTATTACAAAACTGAAATTAAAGAAGGCATATGCTGTGTCACATAAAATTGGCAAACTAGTGTTAACATTTATAAAAAATGGTGCACTGCTTACTCAGGTGTTTCCCCAGTATTATTACGCAAGTCGTCCAAAATATCCACAACTTTGACCATTATTTGTGGAAAATGTTCGAGGCTGTTGTTCCCGGGGCTTTGTGCCCCGAGTAGCGAGAAAAGTGCGACAATGAACAACTTAGACATATCCTCATCGTAACCAGGCATTTGATCAATCCACATCCGTTTGATTTCTGCGAGAATCGTGGTTTCATTGACACCTTGCAGATTTATTCTTCTGACAGCTTCAGTGATACCCTATATGTATTAACGTATTGGCAGTATTTAATAGAAAATTTAAAAGTATTAGGAATTGATGTAGACTAATTACTAATTGTGTATTACCTGTGCGAAAATATCTCTAGATATTAATAAAACCCGAGCGATAATATATAAATCCATAAGTCTCGCTGGGTAAGATAGATTTTTCTCATACACATCCCTGGACAAAATTACACTTTCATTTAACAACCTTACTCGATACTTACAATTAATCTGCATATTATTAATGATTCTCACATCTCAACGAATCGTGCAATAAAATACATACTCTATTATTTTAGGTAAAAGTGGTTTGATTAGTTCCACTCCTTGCTGCGGTTGAACAATTAAAATTGTCTGCAACAGTTTCCTAGTAGATGTTTCATCAACCGGTCTTAAATCTCCTATAAACGACCTTAGTGTTTCAATGAGTACGCGACCCCTCTGGCTTAAAAACTCTTGTGGACTTAGTAGTGCGTATGCTTTTGCTATTTGCAAGCACAGTCTTAAATGCTCGGTAGATTGTTCTGGAAAATGATCGACGTTAACCAACACGTCATATAAAGTCGAATCTTCATAAGAAAATTATGAGCATACCTAGCAAGGGGGGCATGTTTCTGAAAAGATCCATTATGGCGGGTGTTGGCGCTGGCGCATTTTTCAACAATGTCCACCACAATTGAAGACCCTCTTCCGCTAAATAAACATGGCTTTCTTGAGTAACATCGCAACTTAGGTCCACCACACCTATTATCATGGGATGTAAAGCAACACTTTCAGGACCCAAAACCTATTCCACATACAGTCCCAAATCGGCTGATTTAGCTTAATGAAAACCTTACACAAACGGGATAAATGTATAACTTACTCACATTGACGATATTTACAAGGGTAGAAACTATGGCACATCGTAACATACTATGTTCTGCAGAGTACTGCCAGAGATGGGGCAAATATATACTTAAGGCAGTCATATGTGACTTTATACCACTTCTAACATGTTCGATCATAGTTGATAATACGTATAAAACGTGCATCTGAATAAAGTGTGACATTATTCAATTATATGATGTACATTAATAGTTTTGAAGATTATAGTTACCATAGTATCACACTGTTTCACTTCTTTTAAAAGTGAAAGTAATGATGGGAATGCGGCCTCTAAGTAAGGTGAAAATTCAACTGGATTAAACTCTATATCTTCTATTGCATACTTCAAAGCATCTGTTGCAGCCAAACGAACACCTAAATCTTCTTCTGGATTCAATGCTTCAATCATTAGTTTATACAATTCAGGCCTCAGTTCTGCACTGAATTTAACACCTGAAAACGTTATCTCATTTCACTACTAATACCAGAATCTAATTGTTTCTGCACAAAATTGTTTCATCAGACACTCACTTATCCAATGACGAATTAGCCAACAGACCCGTCGTCTAATAATTCTGTAATTGTTATCACGGATCTTTAATTCTTCTTTCAGAGTTGTTGAAAACCATTGATCAAAATCAACCTGATCAATTTAACAATAATAATTGAAGACCATTGATACTGGGCATTGCACCTCATATTATAAATGATTTTACCTCATCGTATAAATCAAAAGCAGCAAGTCCAACTGCATTGTAAACTGCATCTTTTAATAAGATGGCATGTAAGTTATTCGGATCAACAGGTTGATGATGTCTTTGCATGAGGTCCACTAGTACTGATGCAAGAACGTCTCGAAAATGTCGAAAGATTGCCAAAAAAACTGATTCTGTGCATGGCTGTATCAAAAATAATTTCATTCAATCCACACGAAAAGGATATTTAAATTAAAGAGTAACTAATATTTACCCTTAAACAATACTTCCACGATTCGCCTGCATCATCAATAGCTAGAAATTTAAAGATTAGGAAATTCAATTTCGTGTTCTTAAAGTTAATGTTAATAGATAGTACGAATATCATTTACCAAAACTTTCAACATCCGAATCCCATAACTCTAGATCAGATGAGGTGAGTAAAAAGTAATGTGTAACCAGTCTTGAACAAATTTCAGTCAAAGTCTGTGGGGTGAAAAATTCTTGACTCAGCTGATTTGCTCTAAGTGCAGTTGGATCAGTCGGTTCTGTTACAATAAACCATATCAAAATAACTGTGGCCATAACATCAGCTTGTTTATATTTCAAAAAGAACGAGGATTACCTAGGCGTAGTCTGTGTTGAGCTTTTGTAGTCGTTCTATAGCTCGGAGATAATAAAATGCCTTTTATCAAATTCAAACATTGAATAATAAATCGTTCGAACGCTAAAGCTTGACCAGCTTCTATGAAGCAGTAAAAAACAGAAAATTCTAAGCAGGCTGGTATTAGTTCAACAAAGCATACAGGGTGCCATTCTAAAACCCCAATTAAGATTTTGGTCAACTGTATTATAAATTTATCAAAGATTTCCATTTGAATACCATGGGATATTAATCTTTTTCCTGAAACAAAAACAATGCTTAAGTCTATTGACTACTTCTTTTAGATGCAGTCACAGTACAACTGAAATACAAACGGCATTCAAGGCAGGTTTTTGCACGTTCAATAATAACTCCTAGGAACATCATAGCATCCGGAGACTTAGAAGGTTCTTTAAAACCATTGCAAATGAATCTCCTCAAAATTCTTAATAAAAATAGTGCTTTTTCCAGTGTTTCTTGTATTTGATGTGCATCTCCCCCATTGGACGTCATGATAAGAAAAGATTCTGTATATGTGTTCCATAAATTGAGAATAAAATTGAACATATTCATTGTTAATTCTTGAAAAAGTTGCCTGTCGCCTGGCAGGCATTTAGAAGCTAAGGTTTTAACAACACGATGTAATATCAGTAGTGCTCTATGTTGAGCTAAAGGATTCTGCCCCCTTATTGCTTCGAGTAAAGTTGGAACTAGGGAATCCCACTGTCTAGGGCAATCAGTTCTGTAAAGAGCAACTATTTTTAAGTATCATAAACATTCATCAGTTCATCAGATACACACTAGTGATATGGTACAACATGTATATTAAATATTGATCAGTAGCATCATGTGCATTACCTTGCGATTTTAGCAATAACAACAGCTAATTGCATAGCTATTTGGTTTACAGGTTCCCCAAAGCTTACTAATAAACGTTGTCTAAGAAATTCTTTTTCATCCTCTGCAATTGCACTATACAGAATAGGAAGTTTTTATTTATTAACTGTTAAAACAGCTTCAGAACATTTTACTAGGTTTTGATTCTTTATAGATCTTCAAATGGACTTACCCTTGGGCTGACTTTCTCCAGTATTTATCGATACCATTTTTAAAATATAAAATAGCCATCCATCTAACATCAATAGCCAAGGAATGATTAGAAAATACATTCTGCGACAAATGGTAAGAATATAACATTCCATTATTAGACTGGTATATCCTATCCTTTTATTAGCTTAATATATATTCGTAAAAATTTGGCTTAAAATAACTATCATTTATTCTCAAGCTTACATATAGCTCAATATAGAATCCTCTTTCAGTTTCCCATTCTCTTAAAGTCACTTCTGCTGACTTTAGTATTCTAGGGTCTTGACTACCAGCCCGCTGAAGGACTTCTATCAATGCCGAATCCATCTCTTCGTTCTAACGGAATGGAGCAATGAATTAGGAGCCAGAAACCAACAAATTTCTTACTGTATTTGTATATATCAATATTAACATGTATCACAGGTTTCACAAAATAAGAGTTCAGTATGGACATGTGGTGTTAATGATAGCTTTGCATAAACCATACTCGTTTTACCAAGTCAAGTCTAAATGCAGGGTTAAGGCACGCTATTATTATACCAGATGATTTAAATGTAAAAATGAATTTCGCCTGTTGTTACATCATTTTCTTGGTTTAAAGGTTAAATAATCATCTGCTGTTCCGGAGTAATTAGACCTAACCTAAGGGAAAACGTATTGCACCCGTTTGACGATTACCTATCTCATACGAGCTTTATAGGATAAGGTTGTGTGCACTTCATTTATCCCGAATGTTTATGTACCGAATCGATACATAACGAAAATCCCCAAAGCACTCAATCATCAAAATGTCACACACGCCCGCAAGTCGGCATCAGTCGGCATTTCAGAATGTACTCTCCCCCCTCCCCTCCCCCCCTCTCTGTCTACCTCTTGCATCCTGAGTGTGACAGTGACATTGCAAGTGGAGCAATCTGGTCCAATCCAGGCTGATTGACAAATTTTATCGTATTATCTATCGCGTATCGGACCTGATTTCAAAAATTTGCGTCCTTGACCAAATTGTATGCGTTTTATAAATAAACAAAAATGACATCTTCCACGACAGCTTTATTTATTTATTGGACAAAAATTCAGAAATAAAAAAAGGATAATAAATTTTAAGAAAGTTCCACAAATCTTCCGATTAAACCCACAATAGTACATATATTCAGCAATCGTATTATTTTATAATCAACATGCAGAAACAGTAAAATAGATGATATAATGGTTGCATATATATAATTTTAACGATTTTTTATATATAATTTGCAATTAGTTTCCGCAATTAAAATGTTGAACAAGACACACACTTTTGCATCATGGCCTTAAATTGCGGTATAATATATATGTATGTGTGAAATCCGCGCGAGAGTAGGTAATTCGGCTAGTTTGAATCAATAATTAATATCTTTCAAAATAGCAGTGTAATGACCCAAAATTTTACACAGAAGTTATGTACTTTTAAACACTTTTATTAACAATAATTTCCGTTTGCGTGTGCTTAAGATATACAGGGTGTGAACGATATAACTCCCGGCGCTTTGAGGAAAGGTAGAGGGGAAAAATTTAAGCAATTCAAGCTCATATTATAGTATTCGATTTTTGTTAATTTGGTTGTTATAAGATATTAAAGGTGGAGAGGCTTTCTTCGATCCCACTGGTAGAATCGTCCCATAAATTCGCGTATGTGTGCTCCGGTACGATTGGAGGTAACACCTAAAAAGGCGATTCGATACTGTGATTGGTTTAGATAATAATTAATAAAGTATTTCTGCTCCGGGTGAACGATGTTTGCAGAATTGATAGTCCACGAGCGTAGTGGAAACAGTAGGGTCCGGTCCCCCCCAAGTGTCGGTGCCTTAGCGGGATGTAACGTGACACCTTTGAAGGGCAGTCCCTTATCTCTCTTTAGAATAGGCTGGACCTAATTGTTTTCTCCGATTCGAACCGATATAGTAATACTAGTCACATCCCAATGGGTCGACATCGCCGAATCACCGAGAGGGGCTAAGACAAAAACGGAAAAAAGTAAAGGGGGTCCTCAGCCACCCCCCGATGTTGCCGACCTGCCGTTTCGTTACTATCCATTCCAATAACTTACAGCTAACTTTAAGATTGAATAACAACTAAACTAAAACAGATAGGACCTGAACATTTGCCCTCTATGGCCTTAGAATTTTCCCCTCTAGCATTCCCCAAACCGCCGGGAGTGATATCGTTTACACCCTGTATGGGTACATTTAGATTACTATGGATATATCAAATCTTTAATTATTATGAAATACATAAAATATTTACAAAATAAATGACCTATTAAATAATAGTTCATGTATAAACTTGGGATATATTTGCAGTTTCTAGAATTGGAGACACGTTTCATTAGTATTTTATAAAGATTGCACACTACCTCAGATAACTTTGAAATAAATAATCACTTGTTTTCAGTACGTTGTCAGGTTACATTTTCAAAATCAGCATTACTATCTTCACCATCACTACTATTTGTATCCAAATTGTACAAAAAGGAATCATTTTCAGATAGAGGAAAGTAGAATCTGAAACAATATTTATATGATATGTGACAAGATGTATGGTATCTTATGTTACTGATTCAAAATACTAACTGTGGTTGATCCCATACTTTCTTGGGTGGGATTTGAAAATGATTCTGTGCCTCCATATGCTTCAGAACATGATTTACTTGCACTTCGCACAAGATGCACCGCGATGAAAGCATCTGCTTCCTAATATAGTTCACCACCTTTACCTGAGTAAAATATTCCAATATATAAATAGATCTAACAACGTATGAAGGACTTAATCTAAAATAGTTCATTGCACCTTCTGGTAAAAAGTGAGATCCATTGAGGCAACTTCAAAATCAAAACAATGATCAACTTTCATATGATCGAGAAGTGAGTGATACTGTTTATCACTGTGCTTACAAAATAGGCATGTTATAGTCACACCATCATCATTCCAATCAGACCATAATTCATCATTATCATTTTCTATACCATCATCAATGCACTCCTCCTCTATAGATGTACTCTGCTATATAGATTTCGATTAAATGTTTTTTTATTTAATCATTAAGTATTTGATACCTCAAAATAAATAAATGTCTATGATATACATATTAATCTCACCTGATGATGCAGTCTTGTATTGCCTGGCTCAAGGTAATTGTTTATGTAAAATTTATCATATTCCTTATTTGCTGGATTTACACGCTTGTGTAACTTTTTTCTCATATGCTCCTTTAATGCCACTCTATCTTTAAATACTTTTTCACAATATATACATATTAAACTGCAAAAACAACTTAGGTAAATTATGTAAACATTCGTATTGACAAATGGGCCTTTCAACTGTACGGAAGATACCTTTCAACTGTGGACTGAATTTTATTTAGAAATTCATCAAGGAACACTAAATTCTCTGGTTTTCCTAAATATAAGTTGTGCTTTTCAGACAAATGCTTTATGTAGATTGCTCGCGAGCCTGTAAATTCCATACGGCAGAAAATGCAACCACGCTTGAAGCTTGTGTCAGCTCTTTCCTTGGATTGTTCCAATAACACCCATTCCTGAATTCAAAATTGTCACATCCCTATTACTTTTGCACATAAGACTAAAAATCTGTATATACAACTTATAATCTATACCAATATTATAAAAGAAGTAAATTTGTACTTATGTGTTTACAAATAAATCTCAGAAAGTATTCAAAAAATTTCGATAATTTTTTCATCATTAAAAAGTACATCCAAGTAGCCAAGGTTTATCATAAAAGTGCTATAAGATTGATTAAAGTATAACTTCTTACACGGAAGACATTTGACATAATCTTGAGAATCACTAAATGAATTTTAATGCAATTTTCTGAACTGTATCGAGTTATGATCCAGGTAGGCCAACAAGTATCTCATGAATTTCTGTACATACTAATTTTGCATGATGTATTTCATCTCTTAAAATCTTATCTTCCTGCAGGCAATCAGATAGTAAGAAGTAACTTTCATTTTTGCTGACTTGTCCATCAGGTTTACAATCCATTAACAATGTAGTACAGAAAGTAGATAGTGGTTCGTCTTTAAACTTCACCCTCCAGTAGCGAATGTAACTGTAACAAGACTCATTGGTACTCTAAATTGGCAGTCCTATGAGGAGTAGCGTTATATCATTTAACAAAATCAACAATGAAACCTTTTTAAACTTGAAATCTTCCAAACATCCCCTATAACTAGTCGGTGCTCTTGAAACAAGTGTGTTAAAAAATCTTTTTCATTTGTGGGCAAAATGTATTCCTCGTCACATAACAAACATTTTGTTAATGAAGGATTGTCATGAAGATCAATGAATTGGGATTTATATCCGAGTTTCTCTGTAAAATAATGATGCAGTAAGCATAAAACAACAGAACTTATGTTTTATTTTGTGCAATAAATAATTTAACATCAGAAAAGGACCTTCCATATCTATGTTTATCGAAATTATTTATATGTGGTATGTGTGTGCGCGCGTGTATGCGTGTGGAGATGGGTACAGCGGTTTCGAGGGAACTGGCGTTAGAGGGCACCCTAATTAAATTCGAACGTCGAGAGCGTCGAGAGCGTCGAGAGCGAGAGATCTGTGGCGCAACCAGGCGCAACGGCCCCCACAGCCATCGTGGTTGGCGCTGAAGAATGGATTAGTTCATATTACGACTGACAGCGGGCAGTTGTATCGGCGCGTCGACCAATCAGAGACGAGTTTGGTGCTTCAAAACCGACCAATGCCAGAGATGCCGCAAAACTCATGAATTAGTTCATATTACGACTGACAGGGGGCAGTTGTATCGGCCCGACAACCAATCAGAGGACGAGTTTGGTGCTTCGAAACTGACCAATGCAAGAGATGGCGCGACATTTAAATGGGTGGGTATTATGAAAAAACAAATCCTGATTACAGAGTACAGAGATTACAGAGCTAGATAAATTAGTTACTGCTTCAGATAATTTGGAGTAGTCCGAAGATGGTTTCAGATACTTTTAGAACATGAAGCTGATGCGTACGCAACAACAGTACATATACAAATATAAATGATTGAATGGAACCATGGAACGTGGCATGCGGAACGTGGTAGAATAGCGGAACGATATCTATCGCTTGGTAGCTCTCCCTCGCTCCCTCCTGTCTCTTGTGTCACAAATTGCGTCCTCTTCCCCACCGAAGATTTGTTCGTTCATTGTGTAAGCTTTAACCAAATTTCGTTACGCAGATATGACGCGTAACGAAATACAAGAAACAATATCTAATTATATGCTTTTATGTGTTCTTCAACGAAAGTTTTTGTTTCATATGCTGTTTTCCCATGGTCACAACCTTGAATAATGAATCTTGGATGTCAACACTGACTTATTGGAAACTGAATACTATTTTTTACTTACACCGCTAATCTTCTTATCCGTATTTTTATACGTTACTATTACTGTAATTATATACCGTCATAATCTATTGTACACGACTTTCAATTACTGTATTGTTTCCCTACTATTAAGCCAAACACAATATTCAGAAGCAATGACACCCGTGGCAGGAGGTGCGAAAAAGTCCTTTACAAAAAATCCTCAGAGAAAACTATTGGTGAAATTTTAATGATATTGTTAAATAGCAAAAAATAGTGAAATGGGTGAAAAACTTGTTTCTATTCTAAGTAGCAATTTAATAAGGAGATTCTATATACGATTGGATGGATATTATTCGAAAGCTAGATATAGTGTGGCACAGAAAAACCACTATGACGCATTGGGTATAGCACCCAATGCTACACAAAATGAGATAAAGTCAGCTTTCTATAAATTGTCTCTCCAATATCATCCTGATAAAGATACTAGTACTGGTGCTAAAGAAAGATTTCAAGAAATCTCGCAGGCTTATGAAGTGCTCAGTAACTATGAATTACGAAGGCAATATGATATCCGTATGAAAGTTGTAAATAGTACCAAGAGCAATGTGAAGAAGCATTCTAATCCAAAAAGTGATTTCATTGTAAGACCCCCTAAATCAGGAAGGATTTATGATTTTGATGAATGGACACGACAGCACTACAGTGAAACACTTAATAAGCAAAGGGAGTTTAAAGACAAGTTTGATCGGTACAAACGAAGCAAACGCGAGGACTATGTGGCTAATCCACTTCCCACCCTTACAAGTTTCATCATACTGGTACTTTGCCTAGCTTGCTCGATTTCAGTTATTGAATATACATATGTATATAAAGAAAATGCTGATAGAGATGCCAGTAAGCCAGAATCCTTGGTGTAAACATGTAAATTTGTAAATATTCAAAGGAACTTACTGTTTCTCATCTAGTATGGCTGTTTTAAGTGATACATGATATTAAACACTTTGATGGCTTTTAAATAGCATATTTTTTCATCCTGACCCCTTTTAGAAGTAATGGATTAAGTTGAGTAAATATGTTTCAAACAGTATAATTATTGTTGCGAGTCCTTTTGTTTTTATTTTGTTTGTATTCTGTTCACTTTGGGTTCCCAAAAATGGTAATATTTTGAAAAAATTAGATCATTGCGAAATGTAAACTATGTTTCTGTTTTTCTATTGACTTGGGAAACCTTTGTAATAACATCAAGAAGTAGAAAGGTGCTTATACAATCCTAGGCAACTGTGCTCATTCAACATGTCTTTATGCTTTTAGTATTTTATTCTTTATGTATCACATATGCAACATTTAGTAATGTCTCAATGATAAATTTGAATTATAGTTCTATTTGTAAGATCTATTGCACAAATACATTGCAAAGAAAACACAATTGAATTCATTAAGCAAATGTAATTACAATATTACACCATAATTTTGTGAAAATATTTTAAAGTACATGAAATTACTAAAAAAAAGTGAATATAAAGGCAAATAGTTGCTTCATTTCTGAATGCTAAACTCGAAGCATTCTATAGAACAATATGTGCACATCTCTAAGACTTAACATCAAATAATGTGAAAATAAACCTCGAATATAGTTAAACTAATTGTTTTAAAAAGCACTGTTGTGCGTAATACAATGCTCTCTTCAATGGGGAGAATGACACAAACTAGTCATTTGAATCTTTCATGTTACTTTTCGCAAAATGCACTGTACCACATACTATCTCAATAAAGTCAAAATTTTGTTGCAGTTCCTTGAATTGCCCATAATTGCTATATATACATTTGGTTGGTATCGTAATTACAAAATCATCTTATAAGATAATTGTCTAGAACGGTTTGAAATGCGGTAATCCTGATGGTACTGGCATTGGCATAGAGACAGGTCCGGTGGGGTATGGAATTGATGGTGCCATTCCTGGGAAATTAGCAGAAAGTGGATAGCCAGGACCAACACTATTGCTATCAGTTTTTCTAAGTAATTCTTGCATTTTATCAACTTTCACTTTCCTCAAGTGCATCAATCTTCTGCGAGTCAAAAACTGTTCCAAAAATTCTTCCACCTCCATGTCCCCAGCAAGAAATTTTTCAGCCACTGTCTGTATGAGCAAAGTTAAATAAAGTTAATTAAGTTATTCTTGTAAATTCTAAGGACCTTAATAATTATGAAATAAAATAACAACATACTTCTGATTCCTCTTCGATTTCAGCAGCAGCTGCCTGTAATAAGTCAAGTGCTGTATCCACAGTCATTTCTCCAGAGTTTGCTCCTATAATTTATTATAACACAATAATTATAATTTTCCCACAATACAAACAGATATGATAAATACTAAAGGAACAAAAGTTGGGATCATATTGCATATCTTAATTTCAGGTCTGAGTGCAAAATGACAATTATACAAAGGTGCCATACAACTATATCCATCTTTTTCATACAGCACAACATACTTAGTTGCTCTAGCTTTTCCTTTACGCTAGAGCATAATTCACTCGCTTTTTCACTAAGCTCCTTGAGCAACTGTTTGTTTTCCTCCAACTCCGGTTGTTTGGACAAATTAAATTCTGCTAACGATCGGTTGCTCGCCATTGTTACATCTTTTTCTGTTTCTAAATCTTTACACTAAAATATTACAAAATTATTTAACACCTATTTATGCATGACAGAGCACGTATGTTTATCAGCAGCCTTCAGCTACGATTGCAAAATTACCTGTTTTATGTCTTTTACAATATCTTCAAACTTCACATCATTATTTAACATCTCCTTTAATTCATCATTGCTCAGGTGAGTTAGTAAGCTTAATGCAGCAGGTATATCTGGTTCTTGACTTGGTTTGAACATTGTTACACAGTAATATTATCTTATGAAACAACAGGAATACCTTCTCTCCTAAAACAAAGAAAGGAACATCGGCAACATATTTTTATTGAATGGGCAACTATTGCAAAAAAGCATGGCTCGAA
Source organism: Ectemnius continuus (assembly GCA_910591665.1). NCBI lineage: Eukaryota > Metazoa > Arthropoda > Insecta > Hymenoptera > Crabronidae > Ectemnius > Ectemnius continuus. Next base: position 23,795,734 of record OU342856.1, read on the forward strand.
ATTGTGCATACTGGTGCTTACTATATATTTTTATTTTTTGGACCAGGATATGAAAATTGAAACCTTTTCAAGTTTGAAAAAGGACAAAAGCACACATGCTATAATAGATAATAAACTACAAAAGAGCTAGCTATTCGTAACCGATTGATATTAATAATAAATACTGTTATCAATATGTAAGGTTAGACAGCTTATAAAGTTTTTGTGTTTCTCAACACTTCTATACATAATCAGATATGAAATCCGTTATTATTTACAGTCATATTCTGTTATAAATTGGGGTTATAAAGAATATTAAAGAACGTTTAGCAGTTTCAAACAATGACATATAAATTCTGTAGTATATTATATTCTCATGCTGGAGTAACTTTGTACCAGACACAGACAGCAAAACACTAATAATCAATTAATATCACTACTGAGGCTAGGATTTTGAAAACACATATATTTACCCCTGTTTCAATAATGCAACTATTTAAACCTTCGTTGCCGCTCGATGGGTAAAATGAAATGCAAATGCACCGTGAATTATATATATATATATGTGTGTGTAAGCGCAAAAATATATATATATATATATCTATATTTTATCTCCGTTCAAACATGCAAATGTAATTGTGAAATGATTCATATAACATCAAGTAGTTGCATCAAATGTAGCATACTGCACATATCAAGGTCACAACCCGTTCATTTATTAACTATTTAATACAAAATGTAGACCATGGACCACAATATGATTTTTCACGTACAAGTGTGTACGTGAAAAATAGCCTAATATCGTGTTTTTGTTAGACTACACATCCTTTTAAGATTTGACTTAAAAAGGTATTTGTATGTATATTTGATTACGATCCTTATTTACATTTCACATGTTGCATCGGCGTCTCGTTAGCGTTTGTTTTATGTCGAGTAATGCAACAATCCCCACTATACATATAGTTCAATTGAAAACTTCTCTACTTCGAGCAATGTTTGATGCAATTTATTTTCTAATGTATTTTATTATAATTATAATTACAGTGACGCCCGTACGTCGGCTGTGGAAGGTTAAGCACTAATAAAGATGATGGTAGAATCCACTACCAGGAGACGAAATAGATGACAGCAAATAGATGTTACACCGTACGCAAAGAAGAACGAAGAATTCGCGAAAATATTGTGCTATTGAATAAAACAAACAACACTATATACTCCAAATAAGTTGTTTTATTGTGTTTTAACGTAAATATTAATAATTTAAATGGCTCGTATGCCTGGCTAGCCATTTAAATTCAAAATGGCTGACACAGCAGAATCTGTCACATTTCCGCTGCATTTCTGCCGACAGAACAGACTCTGCCAGGAATCGGTTTTCTTCCTGCCGCTAGGTGCGCAGAGTAGACTTTGTCGCGAGCTTGCTATCCGTTTGCAGCCGGCTTGCCCGGCAGGCACGGACGGTAATACGCCGTCCACAGGCGGACGCAAATGAATATGAATCTGCGCCGACAGAGTCTGACAAGCTTGCTGACAAACTGATGGTAGACTGCCGGCAGATGACTATAACGGAATATTACTAGTGTCATTCAAATATAATTAAAAGTTATTTGTATAATCTTTCACCTGTTTGGGTCGTGAAAATACAATAAAAAGAATCATATGTCATTATTATTATTCCTGTCCTCACTATTCTGCATTTATACCACTTTGCGTGCAAGGACTTTGTATACGACGTGACTATGTTGAAAGCATAAGTATTATGGAAATAATATTTAACGGTAATTTTTACGATTCAATAAAATATATACCACAAAATTGTTTTAGTAATAGTTACATTTTATTTGTTCATCATTATTTTTATATAATAGCATTAGCATGTGCAATCGTGCAGAAATATCATGCGGATAAGAGTATATATATCGACAGATTTTTGTGCTTACAAGTGTTAAGAATTAATTTGACAAATTATAATTGCATGAATATCAAGGATCACATTTGCCCTTGTATTCTATTTCTGCCTGGATCGTTATCACCTTTTTACCATTGTTTGCGGTAACATCAATATCCAACGCGGATGCTTTTTGACCCAGTGATTTCAAGGCGTCTGCTGCCAGGTCATACGCCCAATATGAGCCCTGTGTACACAAAAGAAGCGCGTACTATATTTGTTCATTCTGCAAGTGCTTACATCTAAAGGTTTGTACTATAATCGAACTGATGAGAACTCGGAAATTCTCTTGCGATCAATTATGCACATTATGTTACCGGTTTCATTGCACAGTCATCGTCGCTGGATGACTCCGGTTCACCACCGCTACCCATCTTCTCTGTTACATCTTTTTGACCGTCGTTGGTATTGAATTTTAATTTTTTTTTCTCGCCGCTCTCCATTGTGATATTAGTTGCTGCCTATCAATGAAACAAAACATTTACTTGAATATTTTTGGATAAAAATACCCCATACGTTATACTAAAAAATATGGGATATAATAAATTACTTACAATCATATCCGTCATACATTCTTCTACAGTGAATATTACATCTCTCTTACAGCCATCGTCCTTTAGTGTCTGGTTCACATACTTGATTCCATTCTCGTTCGAAAAAGTCAACTTCTTGATGCAGGGCTATTAGGAAGACATACCATTAAATGTAAGTGCTACTCTTACATTCGAAAAGGTACATGCGTTGTAAAAGTGATAGCTGATTACAAAATAATGTATTTGTCAAAGACCACGTCAACTTACCTTGCAGTCTTGGCTCTGTACGCGTGAGAATAACGCGACATACAGAGCGGCAACAAGGAATAATTTAACATTCATGTTCGACATTGTAAAATGTATGGGGACGGCAGCTACGTCGCTATTTTCTCAACTGGGCCCTGTTTGCTCGAATATACGTATCAAGCTAATGACGAATGCTCGATCGGAGTTGGTATTTAAAGCAACCGCTGAACTTGTGTGCAGAATCACTTTTCGAAGATTATATCAAGATTAATTGCAATTTCAAACACGTGAGACTGCCTATCATTATCCTGCATATCATGCAATACAATATGTTATCTGATACTTCCTATTCTTTTGAAAGTTTGCGTGCAATAGAATCCTTTGATGAGCACGGTGGGAAAGACCGGATTAGTTCTTGTTGAGTCCGTGGCAGCAACCTTAATATTCTTTTAATACACTCTTTTGGGCTAAATAGATTACAATTTATAATAAATATACAAAAAATATAGTAAATATACAGTCGGTAATCTCATAAGGAAACGCACGTGCAGGATCAAGAGATCGATACCAATAGGACTTGCGCAGGTTGCGCAGTTGAATTAAACAATAAGTATATAAGCAATCTCATACAGATAAACTATCAACAGGGTTCTATGAAACCATAATAAATTGTTCAGCACAACTAGACGCATGAATTGAAAATGAATACAACTTATCGTTAAGATCTAGGTGACAAATAACATGACGGAGGCATATTATTACTATGCTACGATGCATAAATGGCAAAGGAAATGATGAATTCATATATATATATATATATATATATAATGCCGAAGGTTTTTTTGTCAGGTAATGCCCACCAGATATTAATCATTCGAAGTACACTAGGAAGAAATTGATATTCAAGCAATCGGAAAACTACGCATACCATGTTGCTTTAAATCATCCCGCAAATCTCTGTAGGCATCTCGATTATTTAAAGATCGAACCCGGAATGGCGCAACCGCGAGCTCAATGAGTTCGATTTTCAATATTCGATAGAGAGTCTGATGAGTGCACCGCACATGGTTTGTCATAGGACAAATGTATATATGTATGTAGTATGCAGGCAAATTGATGGTGCGGTTAAAACAATATCTTTGGTGGTATAACCGTCGGGTAAAAGGTAGCATCCAACATTCAAACTATCAACTACCCGAGGAGATTTGGAGCGAGAGAAACAGAACTCCATTAAAGATAAATGCCGGTTTCTACAACACGATTGTTTTGTTCTGTCGTGAGCGGGGGTGTGACAGCTTGACAGCTGATACTGAAAAAGTTGTCTTCTTGCAAGAAACCGGCGTTTTCGCGTTTTCCATTTCGACCCTCAACGCATAGTCCGTGTGATCGTTGCTGTTGTCAGAAGTTTGAGAGAATAGTATACTTGAGATATTTCGAATTGTATTTCTGTCAACAATTGCTATTTTTTAAGACTGCAAATAAGTCACTTCGCACCGGACTTCATAATTGGATGATTTCGAGAAACACGCATGGAACATCGTTAGCAACGAAACTCCAAAGTGTGACGTATGATTGAAAGAACGACACTTTAAAACCTATCTTTAGGTTAGAAGAACACAGGCGTGCTGTTGTCGTTCTTGACAACAGCCGAGCTTTCTGAACAATTTCATGCAAGCTACATGTACTGGCACCAAACACCAATTATACAAGAAACAATGCCATTAAGTCCTATAAGTTATAGCACCTCAACGGACACAAATGAAAGTGTCAATCCAGGCACGAGTACACAAATAACAACTTGTTGTACACCTCCTCCATCCTACCACAATATTAACTTACCTCTCGGACATCCGTCTACATTAACAAATGATCGTGGAGCACCACCTTCCTACGAGGAAGCCATAGATCCTAATGGTAAATATCATTGCGCTTCATATAATACATTGATAGTTTATCAAAGCAGCTATCGTATCGATATATATAATGGAGTATTTGATAACATAGCTACAACAGTGGTATAAACCTGATCATCCTTATCTCTTCCTAGCTTGTATTTATCAGTGCACTGACATATTGAGTAACTAATCGATAAAAAAACATGTAACAACATAATATGAAAGAAACTAATTATATATCTTTCAGCACCACCACCATCATATGATTCACTTTTTGGTCGCGTGAGAGAAGCACATAAAGTATCCAAAGGAGTATTTGATTTCCTAAAAAATATCATTGTCCTACTACTAGGCACAAGTAAGTGACATACTCGGTATTGACACACTTTAAGGAATGTTTATAAGCTAAACTTCTACAAATTTTTTTGCAGTTGGATGTACTATTGTACTAGGTATAACAATAGTAGTACCAATATGTATGATGATCATTGGTGGACTCTACCTGAATGATTGTCCACAGGGAGAGTATATCCCTGTATACCTTTTAGTTGGGGGAGGATTTTCAATATTTAAACAGTTATTACACTTATCTGCTAGAGTAAGAGAAAGACAAGAAGAAAGAGATGAAGAAAGAATAAGGCAGTCTCCTACACAAACGTTAATCAATTGTTTTATGCTCGGCTGGTTTGTTATCGGTAAGTTTAACTTGACAAAATCAAAAGAAAATAGTCTCATAACTGCCTATTCATATTGATCAACAGGCTCGATGTGGGTGTACAAGGAATATGAACCCAATTATGACCCTGCCCTTGGTAAATATTGCAACAAAATATTATATCTATTTGCATTTTGGCTCATCACATCAGTGTACATATGTTTGGGACTCATTACTGCTGGACTGTGCAGTATTTCAGTTGCGAGTATCGCATTCCAAAGACCTTCACCTGATCTTATGTGAAATGCATTTTCATCAGTTTTAAACTGAAAACTATCATTTGGAGTATTATTGATTTGGGAACAAACCACATCAGACAAGATAATATGGTATTACCTACTGGTATAAGTCAAGTCTAATGGAACTGACTAAATTCGTCCACATTTTCGTACCTGAGATGGAGAAACAACAATTTCGTATCGATCGTTTGCGCATAAACACTATTATGCTAATGGTGTTATATGCTAACAATGATTGTCAACATCGCGTAAAATGCATTTGATGTCATGCCATACAGTACCACAATCGCAAGACATCTTAATTGTTATATGTATCATTCAGCTTGTGGTATATATGTACACTAAACTTTCATTCACTATTGTAATTCATGAATTGACAAAAATATCAATATGCACCCTCTTCTTCATGTGTCACAATATGGACAGTGATGAATGTAAGCGGGAATGCTTTAATCATTTTAAGGCTGTGGATAGTTTGCGATGACTGCGAACTTTTTTAACACTGTGCCAACTGATCACAGATTCGTGTATTAAGCTATTTTGCTGTCGAAGTGTCGATTGCATCTCAAAATCACTCTGTCGCAAAAATATTATGACAACGAATGGTACTCGAAGCTGCGGTATATGTAATGATTTTTGTGTTAGTTACATTACCACTGTATTACAATAACTAATGGCAGCTGTCGTACTGCTATAAAAAAAACTGCGTTTGTAAAATAGCTTCTCAATGAAAAACTGTCGCCATAATTTTTACTTCCCTGCCCTCCTTTCCGTCCTCTCTGATTCATAGTCACATCTACGACTTTAATATAGTTGGGCTTTTCCTATCGATTGTTTCAAATGGCGCGCAATGTGTAAAATATTGTTAAATACCTATGTATTTCTTTAACACTAAGCTCGATGCAATTTCGTAATAATACTACGAAATTACAACGCCAGTATTTATTAGTATTACAAGAACCCCTGAAATGTACTTGATCTTCATGGCTAGTACGCTAATACGGTGTATTATTTATGCTAATCTGATATTTTCTCCGCTTTTCGGAATGTTTTCTATTGACGTCGAAGAGTTTCTATCTTCTCTGTAAGCCTGTTTGCCATATGTACATATTTCTTGTTCACAGGCCGATATTCATAAACACGCTGATACGCACTACGAATAATAAGCGAAATTGTGCTATGTTTCATTGAAACTGCCTGATTTTAAATTCCATCAATGTTACGGAAGATTTATAATTACTATTATTGAGTGCAGTTTCGTATAATACAGTCGCTAAAGTGTACATGTCGTATTTATTGCTACCTTAATTCAGTACGTACATTTTGACATGAAGTTTCTGGCGAAAACTATCCGTGCCTATCTTACCTTACTGTCGGTATTGTATGAAACGGGCACACATTCATCGTTGTTATAATTTCCTAAATAAATGGCTTAAACTGATGGTGTGTCGTGTCTTTCTAATATCATAAATTTCTAAACTTTATTTCTTCCACAATACAGTAAACATAGACAAATATTATTTCCTACTCAAAGTTCATTATTTTCAGTTGCTGGTGTACTTCCAGCTTCTGGAGCATCTCCTCTATCATAGTATTCACCATATTCACCGGCATACTCTTGTGGGTATTGCAAATATTCCTGTTGTATGAAATATAAATCTTCCAAGCAGTTATCTGTCATAGATTCGATTGATGCCTAGATTCAAATGGTCGTGTTATTATATTACAATTTTGAATGCATTAAAAATCTAACGTTGAATTGGAAACTTCCATTCATAAAACCGAGAAAGAAAAGCTAATTCGCGCTCATCCGGATATCGTAATTTTCTTAATGATTATGAGGCTTACACTGTGATTGGATCGAAATAGCAAGCGGAAACTTTCATTAGCACAAGTAATCGATTGGAATCTACTTTAACGAGATGTCTATTTCCGCTTTCCTTGTCGTCTCGAAGATCTGAGCGGATATGTACTAGATGGAGGAAACGGATATTGTCCGATAGCTTTCCATATTTCGATCACGGACGGGTACCAGACTAATTTTCTCCTCGCGTTGTTCGAAAGATACGTAAAATAGGTTTCTACTTTATACTAATTACCTCCTCACATAAAGGTACCGGCTCGGGAGGTAATAATTCCGGATTATACGGAGTAATGCATCGTGCACGCCACAATGGTATAATACCCCTTTCCAGATCCAACGGTTTTACTTCTGTACCATTTATAGCGCCTTTTTTTGTATCATCTACAGATTTAGAATCTTCATGTTTTGAAGTAGTTTCCTGAGGGGCTCATTAACATGCATTTTATAATTTCACCGAAGAGAGACCGTTACATTTTCCAGTCCTATTTGTTAAAACATTTTACCTCATTGGGCTCGTCTTCCACCTCCATGTCAGGATCTTTCATATGCACGTAATGTCCGTGTTGCATGCAAGCGTTTTCGAAAGTGAAACATCCACGACCAAAGGGCTGAGAGGAGATACGCGGATGAATGTACCACTTTTGGAAACTGTGGCAATCTCCTTACCAAATTTAATTTCCAAAAGCCGTGAAAACGATGACGCGGGTGTATAAGCTGGCCAGGTCCATGCATACGGTCGATGATCCATGTGCCCATAAATTTAGTACCCGTTGCGGCGTAAAGATACGACCCCATACCATGACGATAATTCCTTTTCCACGTACCCTCGTAGCAGTCACCGTTTATGTAATGGTACACCCCGAAGCCATATTTTGTATCGCGCTTCCACTCCCCTGTAAATCATCCCCCGATATCCTGCCACTCAGAAAATCTACTTTTACAACATCACTTTTTGAGATTTGAACTCTATTGATTCTTTATCAATTCTCCATGATGTATTCATTATACAGTATATATACTTCGGGAGAAAGTTCATTTCAGCAAATGAACAAAATAGGAAGCAGACAAAAATACGCGTTTCTAGGAATTCAAGATGTTTCGCACGATTTCGAGGTGAAATGGCAATGAACTTTTATGAAATCATAGTGCACTTGTATACACGATAAAATTGGAACGAGATGCGAAATGCGCCTGAATAGTTTGGATTTCCTTGCGCATAGTTTGGGATTCCTGGCACATACTTCTCGAAATTTCTGACGTATAAAAATAATTGTATTGATATACATATGGGCTATCGGCCCACGTTCTCGCGACTTCTCCGAGTCTGAATCGGATCCTATTTTCGTACGTTATTTCGTACCCTCGTATCGCGTTCCATCGGGGTACCAAAAAGTTCCTCGTCCATATTTGAGACCTTGCCGCCATTCGCCGTCATAACGAGCACCATTCCTGAATACATACAGTCCTTTTCCGTGTCTGGACCCTTTGCAATACTGTCCGATGTATATGTCTCCATTTGGAAGGAGAGCTTTGCCTTTACCATGTCTTTCACCTTGCTCGTTTCTTTCGCCGTCGTATAACTGCGATTACGTCGTAGCCACTTTTTTAAATTACACACAAAAATTATCTTGAGATTACTATGGGTGTGGGTATCCTATTTCCAATTGCAAAATCCAGTTAACTCGACTGTCCACCGGCAAAAAAATATAACCGGCAACTGTGACGCAATGGTTCTATGAATTATTATTGTAAATTAAACTATTACGCCACAACTTACCCCTAACGGATTAGCAATAGTCTCTCCCGCTTCGCCCATAACTCACTAACACTGTCTTTGGGGATGCAATCCAATTTCAAGCTTTCTAATAAACTGCAACGTGACACATCACATAGTTGAAAATCATTAATGGATGCTGCTCTCGGTACGTGTTATACAAACAAAAGAAGCACGGAGAGGGTAATATATCTGATTGGTAATATTATAGAAGGTAATAACAACAAAGCGGGAAAAGGGTAGGCAATAAAACATCAGAGAAAGTTTTGCTGCTTTTTGCTCAGCATTTATTCAGGTGCAGAATCACAATACGTATTTACTCAATCGGATCTTCGGCAGCAGCAATGCCCACCAGCTTCGCGCTCTAGAACGCTATCCGTTGAGCTAAGTAAATACACGAAGACGCATCACAATTTCCAAAAATATCGTCAATGGATCATTTAACCGAGTAGGAAGTGAAGAAAAAGATAATCTTTCCTTTTTATGCACTCACGGCCAATAGCTGAATACCTATTACTGTCGCACGTGACGAAAACGTAAAACATGGACGATAGTGAGGACATGGATCCCGTCGTGTCACCGGCCGGTCAACAAGCCAATTAGCGCTTGCTTTTCTTTCTCTTTCTTCCGGACCGTCTCCAAATTCCTTTGCTTCCATGAACTCTTACGTAGTTTTATGGGGCGGGAACCTACGTATCGGCCTGTAACAAAGCACAACCCTAACTAACTAATCATCCTCATAAAGTAAATCTTTCGCACCACTATAATTAATATTATACGCTGACTTCTCGCATTACTTCCCCTCTCTTAAAACTCTCAAGACCGCTAGAAAATAATTACTTACTGGGAATATAAAATTGTCAAATCTCCCACTGTTTTTGTCGTGTACAATTTCTATAGGAGAGTCGGCCTATTGGAAGATGCCGAAGGAGAATTCTCCCAGAATAAAAGGTAAAGTTAAGTCGCGCAGCAACAGGTGCCTACGATATAATGCTTTCTCACGCCCACGGAGATCAAATATACAGGCAGTATCAACAGCTTGGAGGGCATGACATAACAAGGACTTGCCAAGATCAGTTAATTAATGTAGAGTTTCTTAGATGAATAAAGCATGCAAACTCAAGTGAGACAGTTTTGTCAACTATGAGAAAGTAATAATTAACTTGGTGTAATTGGCGATCAACTTGGTAAAACTAAATAACGGAAAGGAAAATGTCATCATCAGGTATCTGCGGCTTGACTAAATAAAAGCTGTAGTGCGGTTATAGCGGGTACCAATAGCACTCATCCGGCAACAGGAAAACAAAGCCTTCCTGACCTAAATCGTTTCGGCGACAGTAAATTAGAAAGCCTGGCAACGCCCCATCCCTCCGAAATATCGATAGCTGCACTGCTTTTCCTCGCAATATTGAGAAGCCGACTGGTCCAGGAAAATCGCAATTAATACCTTATCCCAAAGCCATGTTGGTTAGATGAGAATTATAAACATACAATTCATTGTGAGAGAACATACAAGAACTCGAGTTTGGCATTTCATGAAGGGAGAGGAATGCCGCCTAAATTATTCAATATAGTAGCGTGTTATTCGAGAGGGTTTTAATGTAGGGCAGGATATTGTTGAAGAAGAGAATGGCCAAGCCAAAAATATCCTTTGAGAAGCATCAATGAGAGAGGCTCTACCTTGGAGGATGTGTCCGCTGAAGGAATGGTGTACGAGGCCCACGACCTCGGAGAATCACGAATCCCTAACTCTTTCTCGATCGCCCACGCCTCGGTCTTTTTTATCACATGGCTTCGCTGGGTAGCACGTTACGAACTCGACTCATCATCCGTGTCATATGCATCCATTAGCTGGTCCATAGACACCACTCCGATCTTGCACTGTGCCGTTCGGCCGGCCGGTTTATATTTATCCGTGATATCGTATATGTTCATAAATATACCAATGCTCGTAAACATTAAAGCGAAATCATGCCGCGGAAGTCCCGTCGCATTAGCCGGGCTTTTAACGACCAATAAGAAGCTCGTTCCTGAATCTCGAAGCATTTTTAATTTCTATAGCTCATCGTCATTGGCAACAAAAAGTCTATTTTCACGTCTACCCTACTTCTTCCTCTGCCAATTAGATCTATCTTTATTGACCAATGCAAGTATAATCCATAGTATATCCGGATGCGATATCCGGAATCGTTCAAAGTTTGTCGAGCGGGGAATATGGAGGTCGAAGGGATTCTTAGAACATCTAAAAGGCTCAGTTACTAATATTGATTGGGCCGTCGATGTACGGGCAGATACTTTATTCGGCTTAAGGCCATCTGAAGTGATGTGAGGTGATGCCAAGGATCAGGTGTGTAAGTTTGATCAAAGCGTATGCAAGGTTGCATCTGGAACATCGACATCCGTCGAGTTACAACAGATACCTCAAACAACCACTCATATATCCGTTCAAAGAGTCATCATTTCCATGGGACACCACATCACTCACCAATCAAAGTGTCAATAATCAATAATGTTCACTAAACGAAACTACTGTTCCATCTGCAAATAACTATTTTGACTGATAGGCTGAAAAACAGTTATTGTCAAAGTATCGAAGGTTTTCGATTGCCGCGAGTAATATCTGTTAACGCAACAAAAGACTGGTAGATCGAATATAAAAAAGGTCGCGACGGGCTTGAGGCTGGCGACAAAGCGAGATTAATTTTTTAGGATGGCCCCTTAACAACTCTCCTACACTGTTATATAGTCCCCTTAGCCATTCGATCGCTCATTTTTTCGGCACATCATCGCGCCTCCACCCACTCACGAATTCTTTTCTAAATCGTACGGGATTCCGAGAAATCTGTGAAGGAGCAATCTCCATTTGGTCCACGCGATCGACTCAGGAATATGTACGCGAGCGCTCGATCCGGCCTCGGTTAGCCGTATGTATGCGTGCCTAAACTACTTGTTGCGTCCGACCAATTTCTCGTAGTATCCCTTGCTGCTAGGCATCCCCGCTACACACCCTCGCGATGTATGAAACTTTCCTTTTTTTCCCACTGATTCGAGCCAACGCGATCCTCCTCATTCGAGGATACAAATGACGAAGGATTGCTTATAGAAGATCTGCCGCGACATATTATGTACCCATTGAAATCAATCAATTCGGGCACAATAAGCAAACTGATTTCTCATCTATTTGGAGCAACGCAAAGCCTCACATATTTGGCAAAGAAACCGCTAGAATATCTGGATGAATCCTTGGGGAGCAAGTAAAAGATTTGTGTAGAGAGATAATTTATGAGATTCTTGTGGGTGAACTGGAGTATCGTAACTAACCAGTGAAAAGACAAGGCGCCAACCGCGACATTAGTCGGACTACCGTACAGGTACGAATACTTTGCCTGAGACATAACGTGTTTATTTTGTAATCGGATGTCTCTCGACATGTAATAAACATATCCACGGAAATATGCGTGCTATTTCGCACTGGTGCACTCACTGCCACGAGGATGCAGGGCTGATTCATTCGGCCGGCAGAAAAAGAAGAAGAGGTGGAGAACGGCGATGCGCGGGAAGGACTTGTGCTTGCTTGCAAGCTGTTAAAGATGAAAACGAAGACGGGGTGCCCGATCACCGTTGATGAAGAAGAAGAAGAAGACAAGCTGTATGATCGGCTGGCAGTCGGATTCCTGAAGCACGATTGGCTGGGTCACTTAAGGTGGGGGTTGCGGGAAGAAACCTCCCGGGTAGGGGTTGTTGAATGAGTACCAGGACGCCCGACGTCGCGACGCACTCCGTCACAGCCACCCTGTCGGTCAACGGACGTTCCTCAGCCTCTGCAGCTGTATAACGGGTGCGCGAGGAAGTACCGCGTGGGACAAGAATCTTTAACACGAGGGCATAAGGTGTGCTCACGGCCCAGTGAACGAGTCAAAAACGAGCGAACGACCAGTAGCGTGTTTCGACGGTATGTCTCTCTATTTTTCTCGAAAAATCTTATCCCTTGTATTACGGCTGAAACAACCCCCTTTCCTTACCTTCGCCTACCCTCACCGTACACTCCTCAGTTCAATTGAACCGGTGAACAAATATACGCGCGAAAAGCTTGCTGCTTGCTTCCCTCCGGTGCAAATTCGAGGATGAGACACCTTCGCAAGGCAGACAGTAAATAGGAAATTTATACTCAACCATTCCGGGAATTTCGGCATTTTCTATTGATACATGATTACTGTTAAAGATAGGGGTTGCATTCCTGTTCTCTTTAAAGTTTATTGTATATACCATTCCTAGTTCTTGGGGAAGACAAATTCAGTTGATAGATTTTATGTGAAGAATAAGGGAACATTTGAGGATTGACTTGAAAGCTTTTTCTTCAGACATTAAAAGTATTATAATGACGATCCCCAAAAAATTCTCGGTACATTTATTTCTACAGCAGTTTCCATCATTTCAATTCTATTAGTACCTTTAATAATACATTGAAAGAACTCACAGATAAACGAGACCCCGAAAGCACTAAAGATGACAAAAATGTTATATTAAGAATCCTTATGAAGATATCAAATTTAACTAAATGTCAGCATCGTAATTTAATCCTGAGTGATAGATTGTTCGATAAAGGAACAATGCAGTAAATTTGTCTTATTTCACGACACGTAAAATTTAAATGTGTGCCATGTTCATATTACTACGGAACATTATTCAATAATTATTGTGGTGAAAATTAAGCAGGAAGCGTTGCAAACGTCGTATAATTTTCAGATCAATTAGTATTGCTGTTCAGATTTTTAGACGGATCGACAATAGTGTTCATATGTAAAAAAAATCATACTATTTCCGCGTTTCTTTAAGTCCTGATATGGCCAAATCGGTATTTTAAAGGAGAGTTGTATGTCAGATGAAAGAAAAGGCTGTGAAGAAAACATAAAGTTGCTTTCGGGATCGAATTGAGGAAGCCAGCAAATATTCCTCACTTCGCCCACGCCCCAGTCATGCAGAACATGGTATAATGCCCTTAACTATTGTAGCCCCGTTCCACACTCTCTAAATTCGGCAAGTGTACGAGTATCATCGAACTAAATTTAACAGGAATGTTGTATAAATAGTCGTACCCATTGCAGACATTTCTCGAAAACGTAAACAGCATACCTACCTGTCATCAAATACAGACTTTGCGACCCGCCTAAGTATCATTAAACTCTAGACAAACAGCCATAATATGCATGGGTTGGATGTCAGGGTCGGCGATTCCGCAAAATTGTCGGTATGCATCGAGTGACCGTATTCGAGGGCTAATATAGAACCATACACCCACAGATACCGAAAAAGGAATCATCACACCACTGTACAAGCATTACGAAGTGTCTAGCGGAAACGTCAGCACTTGCCGATTACGAAGAAATTAAGAGAGGAAACGAGATAATATTACGACGAGAATGAAACTAATATCGACGAATATTTTCATTGTAATATTAAACACATTGTGGGCAGCATGTCGAGCTGCACCATTGATGGACATCAAAAGTATATTAGATCGAGAGATTTTGCAATCAGAACTTCCATCCGCCTGCTCTCCAAATGGGGAATGCTGGGGATGGCTACCTGTGCAAGAAGTCCGAGAAAACGATGCTATTGTACCTGACAGCGTTGCGATCTCAAGGTACGAAACGACATTCACAGAAATCCAATAAAATTAACGGCATTCGCGGCGAGATTCAAACGGAGGATTTGACATTTTAGATTACATACACGTCGACAAATTCCGAGTACAGGTACGAGCCCAGGTTTGGAAGCGTGGAGCGAAAACCGATCGCCTTTAACTAAAAGGATTTCGGTACCATTAGAATCAAGCGGGCAACTTGGAAGCAAAATAGCTAAGAAGGACGTGTTACTTTCTCGTACTTGGGGCGCTGGAGGAATGCCATTCTCCGTTCTTTATATGAGCCCTCACGGACCTCGCCCAAATCATGCTGGTTAGGCAACTTACATATTAAAGCACCCACGCCTTTTACTTGAATCTAAAACGATAATGGACATCTAGGTACGGCTCAGCAGTTGGATGCAATAAAGGCAACGGAATCTTCTACGCGACCCTTAAGCCAACCGAACTATCGAATCGCGTTGCGCAATGGTGCTAATGGTCCACCAAGGAGACAGTACTCAATTATACCTCATCTCTTTATATCTTACGGTTGGGGCTCGCTTGGAAAATGAGGTCCTCAAAAACGAAGATATTGAAAGTTTAGGCTTCCTGTACATTAACGATTGATCTCAGTATTCCCCACCATATGAAGTCAAATATCGATGAAACGCCGATACCTTGACAGTATCACCGCTCAAAATAAAGTTCACAGCTTAATAGAAATTTCTCACCGCAGCACATGTGCGCTTTATTGGTGAATGTATAAGCAATCAAACATTTCTTAATCTTGTTCTATTGAAAACATTGTCATGAATAAATACACTACCGGAATGTAGCAATTAAGTTGTTTAAATATTGTTCAACTGGCTACTTCCTATGACTTGTACAAGTTACAAGATAAACTTGAAGTAGTAGCTAAGAATATTAGAATTTATCTACCTCTTATTTCACCCACATGTTCAACAATATCATTGGCTATTTATATACACTTTCATATAGGATTTGATGCAGATTTAGTAATAAAGTATGATTTACATTTCATAAAATAATATAAAGAATGTACAACTTACCATTCATTTCCTTCATTGCCTTGATGAAGTCTTGTGGATCTTTGAATGATACAAAGCCAAAGCCTTTAGTTTTATTTGTTCTCTTATCCCGAACTACTTTTGCCTTTTGGAAACTAGGATATTTGCCAAATACTCGCACAAGCATCTCATCGGTCACATCATTTCCCAAGTCGCCACAAAATATTCTGAAGTCATCTGAACAGACAAAATGTTATTAAAAATTGACCTCAATATCCAAATCAATTACAAATACATGGACTTTCTCAGCTACTAACCATCATCCCATTCCAACAAAGATGGGTCCTCCCAGGTTTGGCCACCTGCCATTCTTATAATTTTCTTATTTTTCTTTCCTTTGCCCTTTGGATGACTTTCTTCTGCACTGGCATTTGCCATAATCGAGCTAGCTTTTCCTTGACTAATCGCTAACTCTGCAGCAGTACTCACACCTTTTACCTTTGGTTTCTTTTTAACTTCTTCTTCTGGGATTTTTGCATTAATAATCTGTTCAATAATTTCGGGATGAATCATTGGGGCTGATGTCGATTCATACGTTTTGGGTGTTGCAGTTAAGCAAGGGTCCACCATATTCGATAAATATGGATTACTTATCTGTGCAGGTGATGAGTATGTGGTAATGGGAACTGTACCTATAATAAACACAAATATTTTACAATGGCAATTTTTATTTTATATATTTATTTTGAATTGAATTAGAAGATAAAGCACGTACCTTGTCTTGCTACTTGTTGTGGTATTAACATCGGTGGAGGTGGAGGAGGTGGTGGTGGTGGTGGTGGAGGTGGGAAACCAATTATTGGAGGAAATGCAAGACTAGCCGCAGCCGCAGCAACAACGGGTGTTGGAAGTTCATGCTGCTCTAATTGCCTTGCTACTTGATTATATGTATTTGCACCAATCACTGGTCTAACCATTGGTGTGACGAGTTGACTGCTAATCTCCGCCTCGAACCTAGACAAGATGTCGATCATGCATTTCATTCAAGTACAAACAATATATTAGACATTTATCGCTATGTGTTCGGAACATAGTTTTGGGAGGTTAGAAAATATTCAAGCGTTATACGGTTGTAAATACCTGTTCATCTCGTCTTCCATTTGTCTTAATTTGTCATCCATTTTGCACTGTGTTTGTTACACCTACTTTTCACTAAGAAATATCTACAATTCTATAATAAACACTATTAATACGAAAGTGATTTGTGTAATCAACGGCACAAGTAAGTATGCTTGACACCGCTTTACACACAACTGAAGTTAACAGAAAAATGTGCAGGGCGTGCAGGGCGCTCGCTATCATCAGAATTGCCAACCACGTACGCAACTTTAGACGATTCTTGAGCGGGCGTTCGAAAGTTGAAACTCCTTTAATCTCACGATGAATAAATTATATATAATATATTTTTGCGCATATACATTAAATTTTCTTAACTCTTTAATAAATAAAAACCTGATTTGAAACAATTTAGATGAATTTTCGAATGCTAGTGATCATTCTTTTAAAAAGCGAAACCAACATTACATTATATTACTATATTGCTACAGCGGGCTTGCCGGTGTTACAAAAATCATAGGTTTAGCAATCTTCTTTGCTCTGACTGTGGGTGGTTTTCCAAGACCTATATTGACATTCAGAAAATGATGATAAATTTCCTATAATTAATAAAAGGAATATTAAAATGAAGAAAAAACCAAACCTCGATTCCTCAGTTCTATGTCATGAAATAGATTTCGCAGAAATTTTACGGGCTTTATGGGAGATGTCACTACAACTGGACTACGCCAGGTGGACAAGCGTGGTGAATTATTCGGCCAAATTCGATTTGTTGTAATAACATTCTTTTTCGTACTTTGTGTACATTGTGGTGTTTTCTGTCGTGCATAATATTTAGTATGGCGAATGGGTGTGCATGCATCACCTTTGCCACTTTCAGCATACGATGCGACCTGTATCGGATCGGTATCTACAAAGTATCGAAATTTCTGTTACGAAAGAATATATGGAATCCAAAACTATCATATGAAACAGTGTGCAAACGTAACCTGATGACGATTTACTTAATCTTTTCTTTGATTTGGTTTTCTTTTTTAATGGCGTCAGACATGATTTACTTGATTTACTTATCGCCTTTTGATTTTCTTGAGATTCCGATTTTATGCCTGACGAAATAAAGGACGTGTGAGCTTTCCTATTTTTTACAAAACCAAAAGAGATCTGCCTAATTTTCTTGCTTATTTTCGAAGTAATTGATTGTTTATTGGAGTGATCCAATGTATTATCAGCAATATCATGCGTTACTTCAGCCGATCTTTCATTGCTGATACTTAATTCTGAAGCTGAGGTATATTCACTACCAGCAGACTCTTCGAGGTACTGACAGATACTACTGTCGATGGTATCAAAATAATCGTCACGAGTTTCAAAGCTCTGACTTGTTTCTATACCGCTCGATGTAGAATCACTAGCACATTCATTTTGATTCCAATCATTTTTTATATACGTTTCCGGTTTAATATTATTACAAGAGATATTATTGGGTGGGATAATAGTTGGTAATTTACCCAGATACATTTTGGACCAGTTTAGAGAATTACCATTCGACGAGTTAGAAGCGGATTCATCACTACCTTCTAATATTGTGATTAATTTTGAACAAGAATTAGTATTATGAAAATCCTCTCCATCATTTCTCGCATGAACAGTAGCTTCGATTTGGAGCGAAGGTGAGAAATAATCTGCCGTGTTTCGTTCAGAATGGCAGATATTATTATGTTCTGGATAGTCCAAATGTGGATCTGGGCTTAAATCACTTGTTGGAACTTGTTCTGTACTCTTGGATTGTTTTGATCCGCTTTTCAAAATAGTCTCGATCATGTGCACCAACACTTTACTCAAAGATGTGTCTATAACTTTTTGCGGACTACCTTCCGTGCCCGATTCACCACTATTAACGCGACTGCAGGACTCGTCAACATTATCCGAAACATTTGTTTCCGAGCAAATTGTTTGCCCTTCAATGTCTGACTTATTAAAATGCGTATTCAGATCTGGAAACGCAAGGTAGCTCGTACTATCAGTGAATCCATTATCGGCACTTGTGGTTGCCTTACTGTCTATGCTTTCACCCGCTAAAGACTGGTCTGTTGTTATCTCATTGTCGCTTGCAATATTTAATAAAAGACTTTCGTTACACGATAGAACGAAAGCTCTATCTAAACTGGTACTCGAAAATGTTTTCTCTGCTAAGAAAAATATACCGTGTTACCACAAGTGTGACTAATGACGCGTATGGTAAAAGCACCGGAATTGAACTTACGGTTTTCTTCAACTGAGGATTTCAATTTGTCCATAGTAATCAGTATTTGAGTGTTTCACAGTGTTGTAAAGTGTCTTCAATCAGTATGGCTTAAGTGGCTTAGATATACTGAGCACTGCTCACTTCATTTAGCCGCTAAATATAACGATCAGCTAGATGTAAGAAATCTGTATACAAACATTGGATTGCGGAAGCCAAGAATAAGTTATATGTTCTGGTATGTATTGGAACGCCATCGTTAGGTAAAATTCCAAGGTGGACGTTGTAAAAAATAAAACACATAACATCAATAATCAGAAGACGTTTAATAGCTGCTCCGTTTCTGTAATGATATCCTTTATTGTCGCTATGTTACAAAAACAAAGAAGCAACACTGATATATTGCTCGACCAATGTAACTGACAAGTCATACGAAATGCGGCAATTGCGTCTACGCTATTGTTTCTGAAATCAGTGCCCGTCCCGCAGAATCGTACACTTCTATCAATAATTAAAATAGCAGTATCGCGTGAAAAAACATTTTCATTCATAATTTCATTTATTTCTGGTTGAATGACTTCTAAGGAACCGTTTGGTGTTCGAAGAACTAAGGTTTACAGTTTGGGTTGCGTTTCACATTTTTGTATTGAACGGTAAAATGAACGAACAGGTTTGCAATGCGTGGCTAATGGATGTTCTCGCACTTTCTCCCACTGTTGGTTGAATGAAATGAAATAAATTAAAGATTCTGATTACCTTTCGAATACGATTACAGTACGGGTCTGAGGTAGAAATTGTATCCTGTGCTAACTGAGAGTATTCAGTAGAACACACAAAAGCAAAAGCTTGGCGATATGCAACTATAGACGCAGAAGTCGCGTAGAATGAACAACATTTATCCGTGGACAAAACTTTCAAAGTAACGGGCAATCGATTAGTGTGTATTATTGATCAAAAACCACGTTTCAATTTACGATTGAGAGTTTGAAAAATGATACTGAATGATCATAAGAAATGAGAAGTGAAAAATAAAATGCCGTTGCTCGCCAGAATATATTATGTAAGATGAGAGCGCTGAGTAACGAGAAGAAGAGAAACGATGAACACAAACTAAAAGAATGAAAGAAAAAAATGATTAACTAACACACATATCCGGCAACGTATCGCTAGCGTAAACGTAATTTCCTATCACGTTTTACTATCGCATCCGCATCACCATTTGCGCCTTTTTTTCGGTTCTCCTATACTGCATCGTCGCAATACGAAAGCGCTCGTGTATACGGTTTTATATTTTACTGCATCCATACATACATATATACATACATAGAGGTTTGGCGAAATACATTAATGCTTCAACATAACATGCTGTCAGATCTGAATGAAACGAAACCATAAACGCCGTACTTCGCTTCGAACGTCGAAACAAAGAGTGTGTGTCTCTCTGAAAACAGTACGAAAGGAATGTATTATATTCTATTGGTGCTTTCCTTTCTTTTTATTGCAATAAATTGTACACGCGTATGGCATTTTTTGGTGTTCTGTTACTGTCCCCATTATCTCCTTCGTGCGTGTTCTCTGAAATCACATTACGAAGACGCGTCGTAATGAACACAACAAAGAAAAGAAAGAATACCAATGGAAAGAATGGAACGACACTGAAAACTGAGTTTAAGGCAACTCGTGCACAAGAAACTTGCAAAAGCCGTAGAGATTCATCATAATGTCTCTTTTCACCTCTCACAATTCTCGTGCAAATAGTCTTCTACACTCTTTATAATTCGGACATACCGTCTGGAGTTTGGTCGCAGTCTAGAATATTAATTTGTTTGAACAGAAACATTTATTGACGCAAGTAGCCTCTGCAATTGCACGCAACAGCATCGCATAACTAGCAGTTTGAACCTTTTACAAATTAAACGCAGGAGACTAATCACGTTTCACGCGAGGATCGACGGTCGTTTAATTCGTTTCGCTGTTAGCCATGTACTTGACCCTCCTAGCTTTGCATCTGTATGTAATGAGCACGCACGCTACAAAACCGAAAGAAAGAAAAAACTTGAATAGATCGACTTATATATCACAGTGTAATACGCAAAACTTTCATGGAAATCGCAGACAGAACAACATAAAGGCCAAATGGCGATACTATACGCTTGCTTCAGCTTATGATCCGAGGAGGACAATCTATCTATTTGCATAAGAAGCACTGAAGTTCTCTCGCACTCACGCACTTCTCCTTATAGTTTCACTCTCGCACTTTTTAGTTGTCTCGCTTGATACCATGCCCAGACACTAGATATCTCCCGATCTACATACACACTGCCTCACGCACTTTCGTCCGTTTTTATACAGTCCATGGCAAAGACATTTTGCATCCATAGTCCATGATAGCGTCGCACAAATTTGAGGTTTTCTGTTATTATTAGTAACAAAATAGTAAGCAACGGCCGTTTGTTTACGCATCCTGAGAATAAATCAAGATTCCTGCTTCCTTGACTCCTCGCTACTTTCATGTCACTACCAGGTGATCATTATGGTGTTCCATCGGGAAAGATGCTCCTATGCATCTTTTGCTTATTATGTTATAAACATATGTAACGATTCATCATCTGAATACGTATCACCGGCGAATACAGTATGTAAGTAATATTCGAGATACCCTCTTTCTTCACCTCGTAGAGTGTCTCATAAAGAGATATATCTATTACACGTTATGATAAGAAACTTTTAAAGTTAATTACAAAATCCGCGAATCAAAGCCATCAAATAATAAGTTGCGGAAAATACGTTAATGGATTATCTTGAGTGATACATCGAAAATCGAACAATTGAAACAAGCTTGCTTGACCTCGACGTACATTGAAAAAGGTGTGAATAAAAATGTATGCTATAATGAAGAATAGAATTCGAATATTACTTGAAACTGGACTTTACACCCTTAAAACGGAACTTTGGCAACATACTAAACATTGGCAACATCCTCTCATTACTTTTCTGCAGCTGGGCAGTACAGCTTTTATCATAGACAAATATTTTTTTTTATATGCACAGCCGCTCGCGTTAGCGTCTGATCTCTCCTTATAATCGTTAATCATATAGCGGTATAATAATTATTAATTGAATAGCTTTATCATAAAGTTAAATAATTAGTGATAGCTACTAATATATATATATATACATATATATATTATACATATATATATACATATATATATACAGCACGGAAAAATTGCTTTACACTGAATAACAAATTGTACAGTGATACAAGGCTAACACTGAGATCGTCGGACCAACTTTCCGCAATTACTTCTATCTCTTGCATCTTCTACGAACACCATTAATGCCTGCATCATTGCTTTTATTGTTTCGAAGGAATATCAATGAGTACATAAACGTTTTTGGAAAATCGTTCCATTTTGGAATCGAGATTCCAAAAATGTTTAGATAATCCGTGAAATGTCGGTATTTCCGCACCCAACCAGAATGAAGTCTGCAGTTCGTAAGGGTTTCATTATGCGTACAATAGTTACACAATTACAAAGAACGCATAACCACTTATTCTTGACGTATAATTCAATCACACGTCAGAAGAATCCTATACGTACTATTTCATTTTAATGCAGATAGAGATGAATAAAATAAGTGTATAACTATGAAGTGCACAACTATCGCCCGATAGATTTATCGGTAGGCACAATTATATTAATAAGTGTATGCAACATGTTAATAAATCAACAACAACGCAGGAGGTCAACTTTCCATCAGGCCTTTAAAATTGAATCTACGTCTGTGACATTTGAAAAACTTTTGTGACAATTATCATGAACATTCATGAAACATTATAAGAAAATGAGCAGCCACATCTGCTCATTTTGCAATATCGATGGCTCTAATATTATGCTTTTCAAAATTATATTAAATGCGAGTGATCCATATTAGTTGGGCCATAGATTTCATAAATAATAACTCCCGTGGATATTTAGATTGGTCCGATACTGATATCGCCTAAATTTAAAAATCCCCGAATTAATTTCACCAAGCATGATGAATTCAGAACAGAGCGTAGGGAAAAATTAGATGGAATTATCATTACCACAGTATGGCGCCGCCAGAGGAACTCGATACCAGCGTATACTCAGAAAACTAACACCGCCCTTCTTCATTTACAACCTAACAATCAGAGTCAAACGAAAAATATAAAGTTGGGATTCAGGTGTTATAACTGAAACAGGTCCATTTTCCAAGAATATACACCGTTACAGGAAGCTAAAGGAAGACATTGAACCAAACATTTATACGAAGACAACGGAAAACGTTTATACAGAGATTTTGGCAGTTAAAGTATGTAGCACCGCGATAAAGAACAAAAGCGATATTCCCAAACTCACGTGGAATAATAATATAGAACCGAAGTTAAAAACGCGCCGGGCCAACTTAGGGACCGTAGCAGGCTAATGGGATTTTCCTTTATTATTCGCTTGTGTTCCAGATACACATTCATGAAAATTATGAACTGATAATGTGAAACTATTTTAGATAAACTACCACCATAAGTTTTCTATGTATACAGTTCTGTGGCCTTATCTTTCTGAAATACTTCTGTGTTATTTTCTGAAAATCTTACTATTTGACCAATTGAATCACTCAATGGCACAGACTGAGATTCCTGTCTACTACGGTAAGGCGATGGAGCACCTGACTTGTGAGTAGTTGGTACATATCGGACTGAACTACCTCGAAGAAGTACCACGAACTCGGCAAAGTAGCAAAATTAAACCATACCTGTTGCACAAAAAGAGTCTTACATGGTCTTACATTTAAAAGTAAGTCAGTGGCATCGCATGGATATTTCTGGCTATGTATGAGTAGAATACTAAAAGAATCATAAGACCTTTTTCTCGCGTACATAGGAACTGTATGGTCAACTTGGTTAACTGAATATACAGCAAGATTAAAAGAAACATAAAACTAAAAGATTTCTTAATTTTTTTGCGAATCAAAGGCGATAACAAAAAGAACGATTTAGTTACATTAAAAAAGTGAACGTGACGGTTGTCATTGGAATTATGCCAGTAAAAGTTTATGTTTAATTGTCACCATTAATTCTTATCTCTACGCGCAGACGATATAAGATGATATTTTCTCCGAGTTAGACTCCGATATGCATCTATGGTTTTTATACATTAAATACCTTAGTGCTTCATTCATATTCAAGCTGTACCCCCAGCTGTAGTGTTCCTACATTACTGGACAAAAATATCAACAGGTCTGACTTTGATCGAAACCGCACATTCTGCTGATATTTTGAAAAAGCGATAACAAAAACTAACCAATCTTACATCATTAATAATGTTATACTTCATTAATTAACTCCCATTAATACTAACTAGACAAATACACTTTCATGCTATCATATGAAACTTATCGGCGGTAATCTAATATCCTACCGATACCTTCAAAGGCGATAAGTTTCCACAGTAATTCACTTACACCATTCTCGACATGTGAGATTGCTGTTTGAACAATTTCTAATCTTTTTTGATTACGTATTCAGTTAGGTTACTTTGAATTTCTCCGGATATACATGCATGTATAACTCACGAAATCTCACAAAATTAATTTTTAGTGGGGTGTTTGCAGCAAGTACCAAAATTTAAATGCGTTTTCTTTCTTCCCATATGTATAAAGTTACTGATACTCAATGACAGATCACAAAATTATTGAAAATTACATACGCAAAGAAGTAAAAGTTGGTCAAGCGGAAATCATGTAGCATGTAGCACTACAGAGAATGATAGTCATTTGATTTAATATCGCATGGTTTTTGATATTTTACGTGCGCAAGGTTTTGTTATTATTACTTATTTTTACTACCTTATTTGAGGTCAGGAACATATCTCACATGCTATTGCGTGATCAAACAGCAATCCCTTTGTCCAAGTAAGCTGGTAAAAGATTATCTGTATGAGCTACTGCATCCACACCTTCACACTGCATTGATCACAAGCAAGTACCTTATCATAATAATCATTACGAATAATTGATAATTAATTATTCATTAAATAAGTGGGTCTGTGTAAAAATTTAACGCTTTTCCACACAATCGCGCGCTCTCTCACGGTTTCCATCTACTTTACGATCTTGAGCGCAGCAGTTGCAAAAACCAGTTTATGATTCTGTTCTTCTTAAAATATCACCTTCTACAGTTAGAAGAAATATTCACTTCACAAAGTCACGAGTCAATCACCTTATTTTAATATTTTACACACCTTCGATCTCATTCTTATATTCATCGTATTTGTTACACATAGTACATCATATTAACCTTTTTTTTCTGCGTCTCAGATAATATGTATATCTCTATTTTCCCTATCTCTATTTTGACCTCCTTACAACTTCGACGAAAACTCATTAACTGCCCCAACAGTCGTTCACTTCAATCTTTCAATGAAAATCACTTAAACCGTGAAACTTTCAGGATGATTTCAAAAACCTTTAGTAGAACTTAACAGTCAGTTTCACGAAATTACTGCAATATGTCAACAACTCTTGTGGGTTTAGATTGCGACACATAGTATTTAATATTTTGCGAGCAATATTAAAGGAATTAGCATTTACCGCCGACACAGTAGAAGCGGAGCCCAAAGTTCAAACGTACGCAATTTCATAGAATTTATAACTTTCCCGTAGTTTCTATTAATGTTCTTGCCGATCAAGGGTAATTCGTATATAAATACGTGTTTGAAAGAAATCCTGGGAATTTTGAAGCATGTGCGATCTTGCACATCTTCGAGAAACCTTGATATTCTCTTAAATGAAGCAAAGTATGCTTCAAGTTTATGTAATAAGTTCATGATTTTCAATTAACACTGTATCGCACGCCAATACGGAAATATTGACGTTCATACAATCGTTTCGAAGGTATCGGCAATTCATGCATGTACAACAATGGAACATACAAGCTGAATGTCCTGTCTTTTTTTGGTGATTGACTACTATGTACATTATTGTTATTTTTTGAGGCACACTTTGCGCCGCCTGGCACCACTGATTTACCACCAGAAGCCGAATGTCGAATTAGTATTGTTCATTTGTTTGTAACGGTTACCAGGAACTTGTACGCAATTCACAGTCAAAGTTTAATATGATGGTTGATAACCCAATATTCGATTTCTCACGAATAATTCACAGCTCTTTAAGGTTCACAACGCTTTCACCAAGAGACACATGGTGTCAGAAATTTCACACTAAAAACATTGGTAATTTCTTATTTACCCCAAACTGGTCGTCCACTTCACTGACCACTGTAGAAACGTATACGACCACTTGTTGCAGTTATAGGCATTTCACGCATAACAGCGTCCCACGCTAAATGAACAGATAAAATAACGCAAATTAAGTTAAGAATATACAAATATTATTACTCCAAATGTTTGAGAATAACAAAGGTGGTATATTGTATTTACCTAAGCCAACAAATGAAACGATCTTATCGTGGTTATATGTTTGTATATTTACATCTTCTTCGGGTGCTACATATAGCATCGAAAAGTCTTCTCTTGGTTGATGATATTTCTCCGTTACTACAGCCGGTGGGGCTTGTGGTGGTGGCAAACATGTCGGGGGTGGAAATCTTGAAGGGTATGGCATACACGGCAATGGTTGCATCATAACTGGATGAACAGGCTGTTGCGCAGCATGAGCATTTGCCGGTTGCATGAAATTAGTGGCAAATTTGTCACACCTGATGTGTTTCTCAAACATTGGTGGATATCTATCAAAATTCGTCGGTGGTTTATTTATTAGTGGTGGAACAACCGATTGGAATATTCGATTTGCAGTTGGAGATTCTTCTACAACTGTTTTATCAGAGAGTAAAAGCTGTTCATTGATTTCAAATCCGAATGTTAGTTCCGTAGGCGGCTCACTATCTTTTGAAACATCGGATGCTGTTTCATCCAACAAAATAACAGCAGGTCTCGGAGTTTTATGTTTGCTGGATACATGTACATCCATGTTAGTTTTGGCGATATGCTCTTTGTCGGACAATGTATATTGCTGTTTTGTTTTTTTAATCTCTCCCTCCTCTGGCGGATCCGTCCTTACGTTTTGAGATTGTAAACTGCTTGACTTTCCATTATCCGGCATCAAAGTCATACTCTGTGGCTCTCGAACGCCTTTGTTCGTCTTTTCATTCTTACTTAATTTTCCAATGTCTGTCTCATTATTTTGTACTTCCTCTGCGGGCTTCGGGTTGCTTTGTGCACGACTTCTTTGTGGTTCACTTTCATCTGTTAAAACTGTGCCGACGATACTTTTAGCCTCAAAATGTATTTGGTGCGCAACATCTGCGGTATGTAGTTTTTTGTCTTCTTGGTGTGCATGTGCCGACCTCTTAAAATTTTGTTCCTCATATTGCGGGACACTCGACGTGTTCTGATTATTTTGGATGTATGTTCTACGTGTTCTGGGGTTGTTACACCTTGCACTCACAATAGTGTCTTTATTAACAGTCACCGAGTTAGGATTATTATTCTCAGTTTCCATCGGATTATTGTTCAAGATTGTATTATTCAATTTTGACGAAACTTGGTTCGTCGTA
The DNA here is from genome assembly GCA_910591665.1 of Ectemnius continuus. NCBI lineage: Eukaryota > Metazoa > Arthropoda > Insecta > Hymenoptera > Crabronidae > Ectemnius > Ectemnius continuus. The sequence goes on from OU342856.1 coordinate 23,823,541, forward strand.
ATAAGATCGCTTGAACTAATAATTTGATTGCTCAAATTCGAGAGCTTATTGTCTTGTTGTGTAAGACCTTGATGTATTTTCTCTATCTCTTGCACATATTTGATAACCTGAATATTCTTATTAATAGCTTCTTCCTGTGCTTCAGCCTTTTTCCGTTCTGACAAATTCTTTGCTTTCGATGCTGTTGTCGGTAAGGTTTTATCGAAATTGAAATTTAAAATATTGTTTGAATGAGCGAAATTATGCTGTCTTATTTTTTTGTCAGTGTGTTGAAGTTCATCTAAACTAGGATAATAATCTTGTGGCATTTTATCCGGCTCCGATGGCGTCTTTGGTGGTACGCTGGGCCATGACGTAGTATTTAACATGGTCGGGACTATCGTTGACATGTTCAATACAGAACTATGCGTCATATTTATTGTTGCCATTCTAGCAATATCCGCATAACTTGCCTGTGGAGTACCTCCAGTTGATGTGGCAACTTTCGACAAGTTATGTTTGGATGTGTTTGACGTAACTGGTAATGAATGAACGGAATCTGAGTCACTACTGTCAGATTTATCACTGTAATAAAGAACACAAGGAAATATTATTGTAACCCATATCGCACATTAAACGTTTGGGAAAAAGGAAAGTTTCGTTACCTTGGCGGCATGCTGCTAGCCGATTTTCTTTTAAGTTCAGGAGATAAAGGTGTTCTGTATTCATTAGAAAATCCTCTCGTGTTTTGTAGATACGAGCCAGATGTTGCTAAATTTTGTGCCCGACTGCCACTAGAACTCCTTCTTTGCTTTTTACTTTTCTTCTTTTTCGTAACTACCAGGAATTCCGTTTCATGTTCAGACTCTGGATTCAATTTTTTATTGGAATTCCGTCGACTAGCATAATCATCTCCAGTATCATTGCAATATATGGACTGACCTTCTTCTGTTCCCCAAGATCGTCTATCACCGCGATTATCCATAGATGTATCTCCTGTGCTTCTTTGCTTAGCCCGACGCAAAGGCACGTTTATTGTGCCTGGGAAACAGATTCAATTTACACTTCACATATTTCAGAAATTAAAACAAATGTAATAACTATGAATAAAAAATATATAATTTACCATGTTGACTTGACAGGCTACTTGCGCCACTAGAACTAATACTCTTTTCTGCCGTAAGATCTTCAAGCTTAGTTTTCGAGATTTCTTCAAGTGAGTTAGACTTGGTATCTTTTTCCCGAGATCGGGATTTTCCTCCAGAACTAGTTTTTACTCTAACTGTATTTGTCGTTTTTCCTTTCTTGCTTTTCGATTCCTTATTTTCAATATAATTAATTAATCTGTCAAGATCATCTTCATAATGATGACCGACTACAGATTCGGCTGCATATTTCACACAATTGAGATCCTGTGTATGTTTTCTTCTAGTTTTTTTGCGTTCTCCATTGTAGTTTTGGACTGCATTTCCATTCTCATCCAAAGACTTTTTCTCTGCCGTCGATCCAGTGTGCCCAGCATACCTGGAACCTTCTACACAAAGGGCTTCCTTTTGATAATGACATTAAAATACAGACAGTTCAATAATATAATAATTTTGTAAACTTACCCATCGTGATATTTTGAGTTTGTAAAGATGCGGACATCATAGGACATAAACTCGGGCCTATTTTGCCTTGACTAGTACTAGAAGTATTTGTAGTTCCACCAATACCGCATTTTACAGTATTAAAAGTTTGAAAAGACAGTGGTCCTGTCACCTTTATACCATTAACGGAAATTTTTGATTTATCTTGCTTTCCATTATCGTCGCGAAGCGAGAAATCAATCGTTGTGTCAATAGGCGTTTGCGTTATATCAAAAGTTGTACGTGATATATACTGTGGCCTTCGTGGTTCAATGATTTTCATTTCAGTACCCTCATCATCTTCTGTATCCAAAGATTGGGGTCTCTGAACCCCACTTACAGTAGATCCAACATTTCGCTCGCTGATAGCACCAACCTAAGTACAATTCGAAATATTCACTAATTATATAGAGTGGGCAGGACCAATATATCAATATTCATATTATTAGCTTTATGTTGCATTCAAAAAGTTTCGGTTTCTGCTTAAAAAAATATTTCAAGAACATGTCTATTAAAATACAAAGAGTTATTGCAAAATTCTTTTGCAACTTTAGTTTTACCTCAGCATCACCCAAATCAATCACCATGTAGTCTGATTTATATTCTGGTGGGGGATTGTCTGGGTCATGCATTTCATTTGTACTGTGTTTCCCCTTGGAATTTCGTTTTTCACGTACTTCTAGTTCAGACTCGCTTACACCAGTGTCCTTCTTTATTTCTTTTTTATCTTTCTCCTTCTCCTCCTTTTTTGTGTTTGTATAGGATGGTTTGTCTAATGACTTTGATTTTTCCTTATTGGTCCAGTCATATATTGTCCTCTCCTCACAAAATCCCTTCTTTACATTAAAAAATATGGTAAACAGGAATAATGAAAGTAAGATAAGCATTACCTACTATGATTTACCTTTTTGTCGAAAATTAAATCTAAATTGACCAAAGAAGCAAGACTATGAGATGCATTGACGTTTGATGGTAATGAGCCGCCTTCCCTTTGCCTAGCAGAAACACTTGGCCCTGTGTATTTCTTATTTTTCCTTCTACTTCCACCGTAAGTATGGCTAGAACCAGATGTTAGATAAGCAAAACTGCTATCAAATTCGGATGTTATCGGTTGTGCCAAGTTTTGTAAAGATCCCCCATGTGTAAGACGTTCAGATACAGAATCTCGCTTGTGTCTTCTTCGACTTGATCCTGGTAAACGCAAATGTGGTACTACTCTATGACCTTCCTCAGTCTCATCAGCTTCAGCTTCTTGCAATAGTTCCTAGGGAAAATATTTGTTGGATTTGTACACACTGCAAATATCTACTCAATTGCAACAATAAGTTGTCAAATTTGCATTGTCTTATTCTATGTTATAACGTGTTACACATACTTTAAATAAACTAGATTTTCCTTCACGATCTTTGGGACGCTTATATGTTATAGCTTCGTCTAATAATGCACGCAGCTCTCCTTCATTTAACGTTGAAAGAGTTGCAGGTTCCTCCTGAAAAAACAATATTATTAGAGAACCTCTAACATTAAGAATAACACTTAAATTTCATTATGTTTCACGCGTGAAGAAAGAATTATTACAATGGCAGCACTCTGTACGGAACAGACATGAATACAGATGACCAAACTTTGTTACATAAGCAGTATTAAATCATTATATGGTAAGGATGTTATCAAGGGTTATAAATATCAAGGTGTGACAAAAATTGAATATTAAAGAATTATGGAGAAACCGCTGAATCATCTCAACAACCTAAGTTATAGTTATACGCCATACACCAATACATATCAAGCCAATGTTCTTAATCTACACATAGGTAAAGTACTTGGAACATAATTCTGTGTGAAGTATAAAAAATATGTCAGGTAATCAACTTAATGTTCATCAAAAGTATTTTTCTTTATATGTGTATATTATTAACATTAAAAATTGTATATAGGATACAAATTAAAATTAACTGTAGTAATGTTTAACATAGTCCCTTAATAAATGGTTTAAACATGTTTCAATTGTGTAACAGAATTATTTAATAAAATGATTTTTTTTAACAATACTTTTACAGTTTTTATAAAACATAGCAGTATTTTAATCTCATATAATATAGGTAAAGACGGTTTCAGAGGCAAAGAAAACGGTAAACGAGAATCAGTACTTAGTCCATCTTCGTCGTAATTCAAAGATTCCTGCCTTATGCTAACCTGAATATCTTAAATCAGAATGATATATTTTACCGGATTTTTCATCTATAATTGTGAAATGTGCGAAAAATGTGTAAATCGGTATTATCCGCAAAAATTTTTGACTCGCGCAGTAAAAAGTTTATCGATAAAAAGTAAAAGGAAAACGTTCTGCTAACAGCATGATGCCGCAAATACAAGGACTTTGCATAACTTTGTTGCAGTGGCATAGGTATACGAATTGAAACAAATTTGTTATCTAATCCTGTTATTGTGCTGAGACAAAAATGTGTGCGCACGATGCTCCTTACCATACGTTTTTGTTAATTCAATAATAAAGTGTTATCATATCTTTAATGAGTTACTTCCATTTGAGTGCAGTGTTGGGTAACAGGCTCGCGATGATTCGAATGGTCGAGATTCTTACGTGGATAGAAAGTTGCCGATTGTTTGTCTTTAAAGTGCAAGACTCAATGTTCGCAATACTCACAAGACCTTGGATTTGCAAAAAAAATGCATAATGGCCAGTTCGGCTATTATCATGGACTGAAACGAGGCATTCCTTATAGGTAAATGTGGCTTGTGTAGGGTTCAATAGAGATTCGCGATTAGCTAATTAAGACACGAGATATCAAGTTGACTTACGGACTTTAAGGAAAGTCTGCTGGGCAGTGCCGGTACGGGATTTATATTTTTAGAGGGCACCTGGGTCGGCTGCAGTCGTCTTTGCCTCGTCAGGGTACAGACCCGTAGTCTAGTACTGTTACGTACGGATTTTGCGCGCTTGTGCTCGTGACAAATGTGCTCGACAACACGCTATCATCGTTTGAAAGAAACAAGATCGACAATACGAGGAATATGCTGCCGATTTAAATGCTATTACAACGAGCGGGCGCGGCGCGCTCTTCCTGGCATGGCCGCTGCCATTATACTGGGAGTATGGCCATTCCAGGATCGTAAGAATTGTGGGTTCCGAAATTGTATTGCCTTTCGCAAAATTTACTATGGCGCATTGATCACTAAAATTTTCTCGACTAACACTAAAATCATTTTAAATTTTACAAAGTTGTCACGAACTACATAATGCCCTAAGTGTTACAGTTACGTCACAAAATGATGCATTAATTAAGTAGATCTACATTTTGCGTTCAAATGTAGAATCGTTTATCCTTGCGATATTAATTCTTCTTATATTTCAGCCGCTGCTACGGTTTATGTAAATACGAACCTAATAATTTGAATGCATTTGAGCAATTGGTGTATCGATAGTATTATGAAATTTTCTGGAAATATTGCTGATTATCGCGGCACCTATTACGGATTCGCGACTCAAGACTAAGATAGACTGAGTGGCATTAGGTACGAAATAACATATCGGATTAGCAAGTATATAGCTCTTCAGGCTTAATCCCGGTTTCAAATATTTCTACTGAATTTTCATTGCGTTGAATTTTAATCCTCATAAGAAGGATAATCTCTATTACTCATACTACACTTCACAATTCATGCATGGACATAAGATATTTTTATACATACAACCAAGCCTTTGTCCGACAACTATTCGCTCGACATTAAACCAATACATTTTTGCAAAGTTCAAAGTACCAGACCTTATGCACATGTATGTTTGAATAAGTATGCAACTTGATCGAGCACACATAATTAATAATGCGTTGATATTTGTCTTAATACTGACGTTGTAAGACCATACCGATCTTTCTTCTATAGATAGGCATATTACTTAAATAGCACAAGTATTGACTATCTAAATTGATTTTGTATGTTGCTGAACTAATGGATATACAGCACATTACTCACCTGTTTGTTATCAGAACTAACGCTTGTTGGTGCACTTTGATCTGCTTGATCCTGACTGGGATTAGCGCTTGCGAGAACATTTATGACACTTGCAATTTGACTATCAGCAGTTTCTCCACCTATCACTGAACTGTTCACATTTCTCTCAGTATCCCTCGCAACATCGAATTGACTATTCTCAGCAGCTTTATCAGGTGCTACTGGTTCCTGACGATGCGCCGGCCCTGGGGCCATCTTGCTTGAGGTTGACAGCGCCGTATCTGCTGTGCTCATAGTTGTCCCGTCATTTCTCTTTGGTAATTGCTAGGTTTGTTGGCCCATATTGACTGCTTTGGCCAGTCGATCGAGAAAGCAGGCATCGCAAATCACGGGGGACTGCCCTTCCCCTTTATCTCGGCCATGTCCGCCTGTACGTGAATATTTTTCACTGTATCGATGACACCAAAGGTTAAGGTCGATTGACGCCACTGATGGCAATTCGGACTCCAAATAGATATTTCACTGTATCAAGAGACGAAACGTTCTCTATCACAACACGGAGTGTCTCATGAATTCTAATAGTTCTAACGAGGAAGATCGTGGAAGAAGCACACGATATTAGGCGCGTACCACGCGCGCAGCGAAAGTGACAAAAATGGCACGGTCCACCACCTAGTGTCGTAACTCTCGATCAATCGGAATATCGCTGCATTGCTCCGATTGTTTTACAAGTTCTGTCAGCGTTTCGCGGCCTCTCAAACTTGTTCCTTTTTAAATTGCACTGATGGACAGCGGTCAGACTGATGATGTTCAAGTCACGAACGTTTGCGGTAGTCGAGGTTACACCAGGTCCGCTTGACAACTTTGAACACAGCTGTCGTGTAAAACACGCCTGTTGTATCCTATAGATGTATGTCGCGCTTGTTACAACAACGAATGTCAAGTTTGCGTCCTTGTCACTTTTGACATTGTATTCAGTGACCACAGCGGTATGATCGACCTCTTATCGAACTTAAAGTTCCCATGTATTTTTTACTTGAACAACGATTTCAATAGAGACTAGGAGCATAGAACAACAATTTTTCTAAATGCCAGTGAACTTCTATTGCATTATCTCTTTACAATTCGAGCCAGCGACATATTGGTGAATAATTTCGATTAACATTAGAATAAAAGGCAAACATATGATCTAAACAAGGGGAATGCTTTTTACAGTACGTATCAGTGTTCAGCATGAAAGTTACAATGAGACGTGTAACGCAACTCGAAATGTCAAATCATACGGCCCTGTCGCTGTACGCAGGGTAAAGAAAGTCCAATTTTGGTCTTATAAAACGAGGTTGATAATCGCCGTTGCTCGTAGCACTCATAAATTCAAAATGGCCGCTAGCGATATTAAAGTGCACATTTTTCTCGCATTGGGCAAAACGTGTGAGACTTTACTGAGAGAATATGATTCCCGCACATTTGATCTTGGACGTGTGCGCAAGGAAGACGAAGAAATGTGTTAGTTCTGTCCAAAGGGTAAATGATTCTTTCAGAATTGCTTGTACACATGCCACACAGTTCACGGGTTTCTTGTAGTTTTCCTCTGCATTCGCTTTCGAAGATACATGAAACAGTTTGCAGTAATTTCACCGATAAGCAGCAGCAGCAGCCTCAAATCCGTGCTGCACTAGATCAAATCATTGAAAGATACTTCAAATTTCTCGTGGTGTTATCGATCGTTGAATGGTACTCCGGTCGGTGCATATTTCACCAGCAGCAACCAATCCAGAAAGTTCAATTGTCACGAGCACTATTCATTGAACTATCAGCGGTCAAATCGACACGAAACATTTACTTGGTTCTCTCCTATTCGTTGCGACTCAGACCGACAAATGCCAAAAACCCTAAACTTCATCGCGCAATATCGCAGTCACTGAGCATTCGGCAGGTCCCAACGCGGAGATGTTACGCCCATCTCACTATCGTTTATCGAAAACGATACTCAGTTTATTGCATCAGGAGCCGAGAATGGGAAAACTGACGTGAATCGCAAACCAGCAGACAGTTTTTTCACGACACAATAAACGAATGCTTTTGCGCAGAGCAACAGCGGACCAGCCGTTTAGCCTCCGAAAATGTCGTCTGGCTTCAGGGATGTATCAAAATGTCAACGGATCACTACTCTTGCGCACAACATATGCACCATGCACACACTTCAGCTGTCATCTATAATCTACACCATCTACACATTTTAACGATTGTCTTTATCAATTCGAAGCTCTTATTACACGAGAAACCCTCTTAAATCAATGTAAATATATATTTATATAGATATTACAACCCGTAAAGTTATCCTGTTTATGCAAACGCAGGTAAAACAATAAGCCAAATAAAAAGGACACCTTTCCCTTTCATGGAACCTAATGCTTTCGTTGAAAATACACAATTGTAAACCATATATGATCTCTCCAATCTATTGTCTTGGTTTCGAGTTAAAATAATTTTGGGGACCTTGCACAAGAGTTTGAGCCGATGGCTACAGTACTGCCATTTTACATCAGTTGCCAGATGCGTCATCATAATCGATATCTCGAACTCGCAAACGTGCGATCCGATTGTTCGATTTCACTGATTCATTGACGTAAATCGGCGAAGCTGCCTGCGATCATCCGCGATTAAACAGTGGTTGATTGTCGTGGATTGCACCCAAAGCAAGAGTGATCGTACAGTATCAGAATAAAGCTGTAAGTTGGTTGTTTTAGAAAGGATGGTACCCGGTGTAAACGATATCATGCAATATACATAATCGTAAATTTTGTTATAGAGATTAATTTCCACAGTGATACACTCAGAAAATATAGAAATCTAAGTGCATAAACACCGATAAAATGACGGAAACGGAGAATATTTTCTTGTTCGTCCCCAACATTATTGGTAAATAAGCAGTTTCATACCGCTGTATCGCAGTAGTGTCCTTCATTTCGAGATATGAATACACTCCGCTCGAAAGTTACACTTTCTCCAACGTTTCTCATGTAATATTGTAAAGTTGTATTGTAATAGCCGACTCTAGACATACTGAAATAAGCAGCTGTCATATCTACTACATTGGCTCTAATAAAAATAATTTGATGAAATTTTTGTATTGCATACATAAAGCTTATTGTGTCTTTGTAGTTTTATCACACAAGTCAAAGTAGTTCTTACACATAATGACTAATATACCTTTAACTCTATGAGCATGACACTTTAAGGTCTTCCCATATTGATTTCTAATAATACATTTCTCTGAGCTTTTTCATGCTACTCTAGGACTGCCACAAACTTTGCAGAAACTTTTGCTAATAGTTTGATGCCCAACATATATCACTTACATTCAAGATATATGCTATATTAAAGACCGCAATTAAGAAATTTTATATTTATATTCTCATTTAACATATTATAATGTATGATTTATAATTATATCAACAGGATTGGCAAGAGTCATTCTGGCACTAATATCGTTTTACTTTATGCCAACTAATTATATTGTGGCATCATGGTGTTACGTTATTAGCGCATTGCTAGATGCAGTGGACGGCCATGCAGCAAGATACTTCAATCAAAGCACTAAGTTTGGTGCTATATTAGATCAGTTAACAGATAGAGTTGGGACAATGTGTCTTATGGCCACACTATGTGCTTTTTATCCTGACTATAGTTTTTGGTTTCAACTAAGTATGTCTATTGATATTGCCTGCCACTGGATATATTTGCACACGTAAGAAGCAAACAAAAGCCTTATAAGGACTGGGTTTAAGGAAAATAGCTACTATTAGCAATATTGCAGGACACTTCTACAAGGAAAGACAAGTCACAAGTTTATTGATATGTCAGAGAACCCCATAATGAGAATTTATTACACAAATCGTACAGTTCTGTTTTTCATGTGCGCTGGTAATGAAGCATTCTATGCCGCCTTGTATCTGCTTCATTTTACCGAAGGACCCATTTGTAAGTTTCTATAATTGTGAAACTAGATGTATATGATATCTGATTGAAATAGAATTAACTTGTGGAGAAAAATTTGGCCAATGATATTGCTCAAACTCTTTCTGTTTTATGAAAGCTATAGTTGAAACATTGGCCAAATTTTTACTTACTATAAATTTGCCTTCGAACAGTAATATATACAATTCTGCATTTCTATATGAATTTTGGAAGAGTAATAATAATACACATATATATTTGTTTCAGTGGCTGGTATTAGTTTGTTCAGATTTATTGTATACCTTTCTGCGCCTGTAGCAGTTGTTAAAGCTGCGATCTCAGTGCTGCATGGGTATGTGTCATGTATTAATCTGAGCATAATTGATGTCAAGGAAAGGCAAGAAAAATGCAAAGCAAATTAAATTTATGAGGGTATTAGCTCTTCCTAGTCAAACTAAATGTGATTAATTGATCTTCCTATGTCCTGAACATAGATCTACTTAATATTTGTACAACCAATTTAATGAATGTGCCAGATTTAACGTCCATCTATTTTTTTTTAATACAAAATACAAATGAATATTATTGTCCATTCTGTAATATTATAACAGCACTACAGGCCATATAATATGTGTATGTCTAAAAAAACAAACATATACGAAGAGAAACTTTAAGCTTTCTATGGATACCTTGAAGAACAATGGAGCTGTCTGTCTCATTAGCAACATGCTATAAATATGAGTAGTAGACAACTGAAATGATTGAATGTTACATAATATATTTTTATTTATGACTGCATGAAAACATGTACCTGTACACCATTATCACAATAAAGTATGTTATGGACAGTTCTATTATGTTTTGGACTCTTTTTGTTTTTTACACATCCAATCATTTGATACTCTCTAATATATTTTTTAACTGTTTTATTAAAAGCCCAAAAATTAGAGGCTATTATGAGTAAGAAATGCCAGGTGGGAATTTGTTACAGGCGATAGTATAGTCTAATGTAATATGATTGAAAAATTACATAAGAATATTGTGTTCAAATTTGTGTGACATTGCTTTAATGAATGCATTGCAGTATTTTTTTTAAAACAATAACATTACAGAAATAACATATTGAATGAACAATATGTGGTCTTGTGCATGATCGCACTCATGTTATTAGTAGTATTTCTACTACGGTTCTTTTATTTAGGTCATTATAAAATAATAGATAAATTATAACAGTGTGACACGTGTACCCGGCATTAACACAAGGAGTCTTAGGTACATATACTGGACTTGCGGCCACTGTGTAATTTGTACAGAAGTTTCGCTTAATGCTTACAAGGTTCAGCACGAATGGCATTACTTAATGACAAAATGATCAACTAACCTCTAGAATCTCGCCCTCATTCCCCCGTCATGACCAGTCATGTTTCGGCGCCATGTTATCACTTCAAACAATCGCGCATGTTGAAAAGTTCAGAAAATCTGTGGATTTTTCTCTTAATTCTTTAATCGTTGCCAAATCGGTCTTTAGCTGGTAATACCGAAAAGATACATAAAAATGTTTCACACTGTCTATTTTAATGTTATGCACCACGATGCCGACACACAAAGCAAAGTACAATATTTATAAAAACAGATGAGAATTCAACATTGGCTTTCTATGCGGAGACGTTTCGCGATGCGGTAGCGCCAAAGTCGTCAGCTGCATCGTATAATGGCGGTTTGTCGATAATATTTGAACTTGCGGATAACCACTACATCCGGCGCACAAGATACACCCGTGATTCTTTGTGCGTGTGCTAATTACAAGTGCGGGATAAAAATAAGTACGATTCAAAATAACATGAGACTGCTTCCCGCTTTTTCTCCTTCTTCATTCAAGCACGTTCTCCGATAGGCTGAACGCACAAATACTGCATTACTGTTAAGATTAAGTTGTTGAGTGGGAATGTACCAAAAATGCATATCTTTGTCATGTGGAATGATTATTGATTATTTGCACAATAATTATACGTCACATTGCAATTTTGTTAAAAAAATAGTGTAACATTTTGGGATTAACTTACATATCTATATGTCACAAAAGTTTTAGTAGAAAATACACTTTAGCATTACACAAATGGTTACTATTGCTTTATAGATGCATGTGCCTTCAATGACAAAAGGGATAAGCTGAAAAGTAAGATATACACCAACCACAAAATATGCAATGTATGTGAACATACAATTCATTTTGTGTTTGTGTTTTTACTGTTAACGCATAACTGCGATGGTACTATCATCAAAGTGTAGATCCACTCTTGATGGGTATACCATTTTCATATTCCCCTCCATATCAACTATCTTCACTTGTTCGATAATTAATTCATGCTGCTCAGACGTTTCTTTGTTTGTTGTTGTACACCCGAGCCCCTGAGTAACTATTTCCTTCAGAAATTGATCCAACACGTTCCTGTTTCAATTGAATATATACAATTTAAGTTCAAATATTTTTTTATAGAATGATTTACAATCTTTAAGTTGAAAGTACTCTAGAGATGAAAAATGCAAATCTATTATACCTGCAAATCTGGTACGAAATATTACTGGTCACTTCTATTAACATTGTTTCTGTAGATGCAGACATTTTTGAAATGTCACTATTAGTTATGGGTGGAAATGATATGACTTGCCCAGATGCATTTAACAAACATGGAAATAGTGGTTTTCCTTCCAATAAATATAAATACTTGTGTATGCCACTATACACATTCCTCTTTTTTTCTTTTCTTAAGTTATCAGCTTCAGTTTGCAACTGCTGAAATAGCTCAGCACCAGTATAAACCTTATTTCTCATCAATGGTTGAATCTTTAATTCATTGGGTGGTACTGCTGTGTACGTCAAATTACCTGAGCATAAAACTTTGTATAAATCATTTTCTTTCATTAAGCAAGTACATATATTTCGTAATACCATTTTTATTTACCAGGTAAAATAAATTTTGCGTCATGAGTGGCAATTGTAGCAGCATTTCGCTTTTGACATATTTCATCATGTAATTTAGTTTGCAATTGAATGAATTTTCTAAAAGACTCTTCTGTAAATGCCAAATTTTTGACAATGCATCCACTGACATATGGCCGGACATTCAGCACATGTTTAGTCACTTGTATAACTGGTGTTTCATCAGATATTTTTAATACTCTTAATTTGTTTGTCAAATTATCAGTCTCATCAACATTCTCACACTCCGATGACTTTTGTCCTTTTTTTCCTTTTTTAGATTTTGAAGTACTACCAGATGGATTAGCTTTTGCACAATGTTGTCTTATATATTCCAGAACTTGTTTTGAACGACATTGATCGACTAGTTTCAATAACCTTTTATCAGTTAGGCTATTACCTTTCAAGTAAAGTTCTTTCAACTTGCTACAATCTGCTACTTCGCCTGGGATTGCTGTGATAGAATATATTTATATATTATAATATGTTTTTGTCTTAATGGCTTAATATATATTACCTGATATAGAATTATCAGCCAAATTTAGTATTTTGAGGGACGACAATCGTGTTATAGTGGTGGGAATCTCTTTTATGCGGTTCCCATTCAGATAAATTTCGGAGAGATGTGCGAGTTCGGAATAGCAAACGTCGGGAAATAATTCGAACTGGTTGTTTGACAGATCGAGTACACTCAGCTTAGTATTTGCAACTTGTGACGGGAACGATGTTAAAAGATTTGTTCCAAAGTTTACTGTCGTTAAGTTTGGTAAATTACTGACTTCTGCCGGTAACGAAGTCAACTTATTTCTTGAACAATCGAGGACTTTCAGTTTCTCCAATTTCGCAATTGTTTGAGGAAGCTTGATAATTTCGTTCGAATGCAAGACCAAATTGGTCAGATTTTTTAATTTCTCTATATCATCGGGCATTTCTTGCAAATTTGTGTGACTTATGTTCAGATAATTCAAGTGCACAAGGTTAAATAACGACTTGTCCAAACCATTCTTTTCGATTAGTTCCTTGATGGCAGAACCTGACAGCACCAATTCGTGCTTGTTTTCGGTAGCTGCCTGTCTGATGACGAACCATGAATCCTCAAATGTCATTATTACAAATGTTTTTCACAAATATTGGCTACTCGTAGCTTCACCCTACAACGCTATTCGAAATCAGACTAAGGTTATGGTATCCGGTAACCGGTGACAACATGGTTTTAATTTTGAATTCTATGCGACATCTATATTGGGAATGATTTCATATACTACATGTTTAATTCTATATGCTATGCACTCAAATAAAATAACATTGTGCATAAATACTTCTTTTTTGTTCATTTACTTTCATAATTTTTAAATTTATGTTTCAGCAGTTAAATACTTTATATGTGTATGGCTATTTAATAAAGAACATAACGTCTAACATAATTCATTGTACGAAATTTGTTCTGATCCAAAAGCTGTGCAAAGTTAAATCTAACATTTTAATATCTTTTAAGTTAAAAAATTCTCACGAGTTAACTCTTCTCACCGAAACGATCAGGTGCACTTAGAATTTTCGGAAGTGCCGACCTATATGTAAATTAAACCCAGTACTAACTAGTAATTAATGTAAATTAGACACGCAAGAGTGATTTTACGAATTTTGGAATAGGATTATCGCTCGGGAACGAAGAGGGCTGTGCCGAGTAGAACTTATCGCAGAACAATATAGAAATAACATTTGAAACATGCTTAGATATACTTTAAGCGTCTCTTAAACAGTTTCGCCGATACATATATATTATATGTATGTATATCCTTGTAAGGTGATTAGAAAGGACAGTCGTATGATTTATGAGTAATACGCCTTGTGGTGAATTTTCTTTCGTAGTGTTGAAAGAAGTGTGAAAAGAAGTTGTAAATCTACTGTTTATCCATCTATTTTAGATCTCTTCTTCTAGTTCACAAGAATTTCACGATTTTGATCAGTGAGGAAGTAAACTGTCTTTATAAATAGGTAGGCTCAGATATTCCGCGGTCTCTCATAAATTGTCGAGTATGCTTTTGGAAGCTTATTGCGTAGGCAAATTTCTCACGGCATGTGGTCGTTGGACTTCCCTCGAATGACAAGACGCACTACGTCTTTCAGGAAGAAGGTAGTGTATCTTGCTGTAGGGACACTCGAGGATGTCCTTCGGCAAAGAAAAAAGTAGGAGCATTTTTACGCGATATGAGCGTATATGCGTCAAATCTCCGAGATTGATGTGTCGCTAACCCGATGCGATGTGATTCTTTTACGTTACCAAGACCAAAAGCAAGCCAACTTCCCGCTGGGAATCGTGGGCGGCGGCTGGGACATAAAGATATCTCCCGGTAATTTTCACGGCAATACCGCTGTAAATCATAACAGACGGATCAAGATTGGAAGGAAGATATCTTGGCGACCTTGATGGTTCAAAGCCGTGGTCGCGAAGGATACTGCAAGGCTCCTCGGAATAATCGAGTATCGATGACAGATATTTACCCAGCAACGATTTGCATGTGAATGAAGTGCGCAGGAGGATGGTAATCTCAACTTCTGTCCTGGTATTACGGTATACAACTCCGAGCAAATAGCGCTTTTTTCGACGAAGATGGCATCAATGTCAACCACCGAAGCATATGATACCTTTCAGGGCTTCCTTTGTTTCAGATTTCTGGACGCATTATTGTTTGCCAGTCCTTTCCAGGATTCAAGAACAACCACTTTTCAGATTCTCATACGATGACCACACTCACTCCCTTTTATTGTCATTTGCTTATAAATGGCTAATGTTTCATGTTAAGTTCTTCAGCTCAATCGTGATTACAATGCCATGTACTACTTACCTGTTGAATAAGTGGATACTTCGCATGCAACCCTGTATTGAATCTAACAGAATGATTATTCTTTGGAATGGGGGGATCCCCGATGAGCATCATCTGCTCAGCGGAGTATGGGTTGGCCAGGCGATCGAGGTATCAAGTTGGCTAGGAACCTCGACTTCCTGTCACCCAAAGTCCACGGTTATCAGCAGCCGTCCCCGATCGCTTCCGCACGGAAGCGCCATACGAACCGGTGAGGCCGGGAGGGGTTCCTTTGCCGCGTATAAAGACAGAAAGAACCAGCCGATTTTCGTCAGTACAATCCTCTCGAACCGAAGCGTGCTACGACCCTTTCCGAACACGCGTACTCGGGGAAAACTCAAGTGCAATGGCTGAATTCCGAGCATCGCTCTTTCTCATACTTTGCTTAGCAATTGCTGTAACTGCCTGGCCGTACCAACGCCGCGATGTTTTTGACAATGCAGTTGATAGCCCAGAAGGGTTGTTGGCACACTTGGAACACCATGGCGAGAGTCTCTTTATGTTTCCCGATAATGCCACTGGTCTAAGAGTAGCCGAATGGCACGAGGGTAGCGGCGTCAACGTTGAAGAATTGGGACCATACGCCGAGGGTGACATTCTCTTTCCAGCTTTAATGTCAAGGAATGGCCTGAAAGCGGAAAGTGCACGCTGGCCCAATGGAGTTGTTCCCTATATGATAAGTCCCTACTTCAGTAAGTCCCCTGACCACTAATTTCTCCCTGAATTACGCACTTCAATGAATCTTATAGTGAATAATCTTGTTATTCATAATTTCAGACGAACAGCAGAAAAAACTGATTCACGAGGCAATGGACGATTACCGGAAGCAGACATGTATCAGGTTTAAACCATACACTGGGGAGGAAAATGATTACATCAGGATCACAGCGGGCAATACCGGATGCTGGAGCAGCGTCGGAAGAATCGGTGGACGTCAAGATGTGAATCTTCAAGTTCCAGGCTGCGTGACAAAGAAGGGCACGGTGATCCATGAGTTGATGCACGCAATCGGCTTCTTGCACGAGCAGAGTCGTTATGAACGAGATGACTACGTCTCCATTGTATGGGAGAACATTATGAACGGTAACTGATTCATCGAGCTCTGCGCAACTTTCTTAATTCTTGAAATGAATTTATTAAAGTCAATGATTTTATATCATAAGGCCGTGCTAACAATTTTGAGAAGGCTTCGAAGTTAACCACCGATGCTTTCGGAGTCGGCTACGATTATGGCAGTGTAATGCACTATTCGGCGAATGCCTTTTCTCGGAATGGCCGAGCCACCATTGTACCAAGGGTGAGTAATAGATGACGGCAAAATTTCAAGGTCCACATTGAGAATTTTTCAATTACCATCACTTGCGTAATGATCCAAGAATGCTTTATTATCTAACAATGCTAGAGTACACTGCACGGCTTTCGTATAGGCAGAACTTGAATGAGACACTTGCTTCTGTTTACGCATAGTTCGACGACCGAATGAAATGTTACTTCGTGGTCCGTCCAACGCACGCTATCTTCAGCACTTTCGCACGATTTTTCAAAACTCACTTCATCCTTTGAGAGAATCGCATGACGCGCACTGCACTTGCACGTATCTATGTTTGCACCGATTGTGCATGTCCGTAGGCACCACCTGGCTTTCTCCGTTTCATTGGCGACTTCTTCCAGGGTAAAGGTAAGGTCACGCTCGGCCAGCGCGAAGGATTCAGCGCCCGCGACATTCAGAAGATTCGTAGAATGTACAAGTGCAACAAACGCAAACGCAGTTTCGACTGGTGATTATTCTATAACCCCAGCCGATACCTCAGGGCTATGATCACGGCCGAACCGAAGAATATGGAGAATCTAGTCTTATTGCGATTTTTAATTACGAGTTATTGTGTTCGCGTATATTACGCGAGCGAGAGTGTCAGTATTAATTAAACCTATTCGTTGTCCATGTAATTATTGCACGGAGTAATGCATTGATGATATATGGGACTATGTAAATCTGCGATAAATAAATGTGTGAATCATACATCTGTCTTCTGATTGGATATGGAGACCCTGATACCTTGAAATCAAAACATAAGTTTATAGAAGTCAATATGGCCCTCTTATCCCTCTAGTAATCTCTGAGAGTAAAACCTTCAAACGATGCTAAAAGTAGAATCAACAAAGAGTTCATAGCTAGGCTTAAGTACGATCATAAGCTCTAGTTCCACGAATAGATGATAAATGTTTGTTCTGCAGGATTTGCATGTGAATGAAGGTTGCGGAGGACATAAGCTTCTATGATACCTTTTTTACAAGACCAATGGCGCACCTACATGTATTCAGTGAGATAGGGTTAACGACCTGTAAGGAGACTCGATACTGGCTGGCTGCCTAAACAGGACCATATTACACTCCAAATTTAAATCCTCGATCTATTGCTTCCTGAATAAAGATTCGAAGAGCCGTACAAGTGGTCGAGCCTTTATGAATGTTGTGTAATAGATCGCAACGGTGTACAGTTATATCCAAGTCGAAAATATTCCTCGGACAAAAGGTATCGTAGGCGCAAAACGAATGGAAAGGATAACATTGAAAATCGTAGCTATCATTAATTTCGATAATGTGGTGACACCAGAGAAACCTTTTACCAGTTGTTCATCGTAAATCCCTGTATGCACGGCTAATATGTGATGAGTCAGATTTTGCAGACGCAAGGCCGCGAAATTTTTGCTTTTTTGACACTCCAAGTTCCTCCTTATCAGTAGGATAATGTGTCTCACTGCTCTCTGACAAGAATAGCAGTTCAATCAGTGGGTGGGGCATGCTTTTCTTTGTCCCATATAAAGGCAAGACGGTACCACAGTTGTTTTTTCAGTTTCACCTTATCCGCCAAACATTTACGATAATTCGGAGTAAACATTAGATCTTGGCAAAAATCCAGATCCGTCGAGTAAAGTGAAAGTAAAAAAAGTTCAGCACTTCTGCTCGGTAGGGTTGCACACATTAGCCGTGATGAGCTCATTTATCGTGGTCGCCATCCTCATTTTTCTAACTGGCACGTCAGCCTGGCCAGTGTGGAGGCGGGACACTTTTGACAACTCGGCTGACAACTTTCAGAAATTGATTTCTTACCTCTGGGACTTCGAGGACGCTCTTTACGGAATTCCGGATAATAGTACAGGTGCGAGAGTAGCCGAATGGCGCGAAGACATGCTGGTCAATCCGGAAGAATTAGGCTCTTACGTGGAAGGAGATATTCTCTTTCCAACCGGCAACGCAAGAAATGGATTAATAGCTATGTCTTCACGGTGGCCCGGTGGTGTAGTACCTTACACCATCAGTCCGCAGTTCAGTAAGCACTCATTTTTCTTTCCTTCATCGGTCCCCCATTTATTACAATTCTACCATGTTACTTTTCTCTGCAACTTTTCCAATGCTAATGTATTTTCTCTGCATAAATGACATCACGCACCGGTCGCACGTGCTCTAAAGATTTTACTATGCAAGAATGCATTTTTCATTCCAGAAGTTAACAACCTTCGCCGGTATAAGCAATTATTGCCGCGTATTACATCACGCACGAGTGTTTCTCGCCGTTCTAGGGGATAGTAATGTTAGTATTTCTGAAGATTTAAGAACGAAATAGACAATGTCAGGAGAATTCACGCATCCCACTTGATAATCCGTCAGATGCGCGACAGATTTTCTTGCATACGCGCTTGTGTTGATAAGGCAGCCAAAAGAAAACATGTTTTGTAGGAAAGGATAGTATTACATTTGCCATCTCTTTCTGCAGGTTACATGGAGCGCAAATTGATTTATGATGCCATGAACGATTATCATACCTACACTTGTATAAGATTCAGGCCGTATCTCGGTATCGAGAAGGATTATATCAGAATTATCGCGAGAAACACCGGCTGCTGGAGCAGCGTGGGGAGAATTGGTGGTCGGCAGGATGTAAATCTTCAACTGCCCGGCTGTATTCGAAAGAAAGGCACTATAATACACGAGCTGATGCACGTTATTGGCTTTTTGCACGAACAAAGTAGATACGAACGCGACGACTATGTTGCCATCCAGTGGCAAAATATCCAACCAGGTAAACATTGCAGATTTCAAGTTTCCTCATTATCGGGAGACGTCTGATTTATCTTAGATTTTTCTTAAATTTCGCAGGCCGCGTTTCAAACTTTAATAAGGCAAGGAAGGGTACAACAGACGCTTTTGGGGTCAATTATGATTATGATAGCGTGATGCATTATTCCGCCCGTGCATTTAGCAGGAATGGACGACCGACCATTCTCATTAATGTAAGTTTTACTCTTTGTAACAAGTGAAAACGACGCACTCATATATACGATGTACATGAGACATTTTCTTATCAGAATAAGACCGTTGAGAAGATGCACAAGAACATTGAAGATAGACTTGGCCAAAGGGAAGGCTTCAGTAACGGTGACATTACGAAAATTCAAAGAATGTATGGCTGCAACCAACGACTTGGTTCCTTTCTGCAGAACTTGCTCTCTGGTCTTCCAGAATTTTATTGATTTTCATGTTTACACGTGAAGTTACAGTTTACTTATAAATCTAGTCCAGATAGATTTGTCGCTACCTGTATAAGAGTAGCAGCGACAGTTCTTTTCGAACTGTTAGTGACGAATTCTAATTAATTGCAAAGACGAGCACTGAGACGTGAATCCTAACTAGTTGGGTCGTAGCACTTAATAGTTTGTCTTAATTAATAATTACCATCTAAGTTTGATACTACAATTGTAGTAAGTAACATGAGCTGCTATACGATACTGTCTCTAAAATAAATAATACTACAAAGTCCGTGTTTCTGTGTTTATCCTCTTCAGGCATCTTCCTCCTGTTATAGACTACTGGCGATCAGTTACGAGCTTCTTATCCTGAGAGCTCGATGTCTGGGATGATTAATGATCAAGTCCTTTTAATTCTTAGCACAGCGTACGAGGTATATTTTTATAAAAACGATTTAGATCCTCGCTCTTTTGCCCAATAAGAATCTTCATGGTCAATTTTTGTAGTTCTGTTCTTGTTTCTTTTTTGCATAACGGAAATCGTTCTATCAGAAGCATTCAAGTGCTACTATGAATCCGTGTTGCATCGAAAAAGTACTTAAGTAACAAGTGCTGTGAAAATCGATTCTCGGCGAGGCAAAATGTGTCCGGCGAACGGAAGCACAGCATTTGATGGTGATTGAATCTTCTCTAAAGGAAAACTGACTGGTAGCACTCAGCCGATCCATGTTCGTTTGATGAAATCAGCGGCTCGCTCGCCGATCATAATAGCCGGAGCGTTTGTGTTGCCTGATGTTACTCTTGGCATTATGCTTGTATCAGCCACGCGGACACCCCGGACGCCCCGCACTCTCAGCTGATGGTCCACCACGGCAAATGGATCCTCTGCTGGACCCATCTTGCACGAACCTGCCTGGTGGTTCTCGGGTGACGTGTCGTGTTTCGCCGCGCACTCCCAGTAAGCGTCGCAGCCGAATTTCAGGTGCTCGCAATTCTTCACCGGCGTCCGATCCAATTGGAAACCGTACCTGCGAGTGAAAGGAAGCATTTCCATTATTTGCTTTTCCCTCCGTCGCTTTACATGTACAGTGCGATGCGTTTCCTTTGGAAACTGCAAGTATTATTAGTTATTATTTAAGTCATTATTTGCACTAACTGCTAAATGATCATTAATATTCGGCAGCTCTCGATTATAGTAAGTCAAAGTTGGAAGGGAAATGCATCAGGCTGTAGATGGTATATGAGAAAATCTGGTGGTACCTCTTAAGAGCCTCGGTCTCGGATAATCTGATACCGAACTTAATGGCTTCGACTAGGACAGCGACGTCGTCCGGGTGGTTGAGATATTTCGGATAGATTAGCGGCTTTGAGAGAGGGTCGTTGTTCCGGAGGCGAAGGTAACCTCGGCTCTTTGGATGCAAAAGCGTCGGGATGACGTAGATAGTACGATTAGAGCCCTTCTTCTCCCCGACCATACCCGTCTCCGCACAATCAGCCAAGTAACCACCAAAGATTAGCTGAACATCTGGGTGGTCGTCCCTCGGGTTCGCGTATTTTGTGTTTATCATCGCAGTTACCTCTGATATACCTGTTGTGCATTATTTATGCTTTCCTTTAGCAGATACACACTCTCTTCGCCATTACAAGAAATCATCTCATTCTGTTCTTACAAAAAGATACGAAATAGTGGTAAGAGGAGGAAAATAAATTGGGACGTGTGGCCATCTTAATGTTCCCTCTTTGACTCAACATTTACTTGTAATTGGCTTTTAAACGATCCCTTACCTAAACTAGGTATCACTTGTAATCGATTACGCTCGAGTGGGACTGCGAGTCTGGTATTCTTTGCGTGCGTTCCGATTTCACTCGGTAATGATTTATTGCTTGGGAAATCGCAACATAAAATCGTATTACAGGCGGAAAGTTATTGGGCCATAAATGACATTTATAGCAACGACTAAGCTTAATGGGGAGGTCAGTGAACTCTGTTAAACCACTTGGTAAGCGGAACCCCGGCCAATAAATAGATTTTCACTTGGCCACAATAAAGCCGACACCTTGAAGGAATAAATGAGCCGCTTCACTCGCTCACATTAGAGATACGCTCGTGAGCTTTCGTTACCAGCAGAGAAAATTCTCACGAGTAGATTTCTGCGAGTTATCTCGCCTGACGCGCGCGTATGTACACATTAAATAAATTAGCCAAACAGCCATTCATCGCGCTAAACGGAATTAAAGAGTTTTAAGGAATCAGTCGATAGAACTATATTACTGTGGGAAAGAATGTTCTTAGGTATACAAGAGATGCACATTGGCAATAAAATCACAATTATGATTATGAACTCTCAATTAATGTTTGCCAGTAATGAATCGGCGTTGACTCCTACATCCAATTAGTGTTTCTAATTAACGATATGGTTTTCGGACTTTTGACCCGGTAGTTAAGGAAAGTTGCGCACGTACGACTAGCCGCAATCTAATGCGTACACAATTAGTCGGGATTTCTAGAAAGAACAACGTTAGAGCGTAGGCTGTCACACGTGTCGTTCACTGGATAAATAAAAAAGAAGGAAAGTAAGACGCTTTGCCGCGGGCTGTCCCTCATTAAGAACCAGTTCAGCTTCGGGCAAGTATTCGTGCTGGATACCTTAAAAAGCACTTTGCCTTACAAATGAACGCGTTTCGTGAAAGGAGTCCGTAAGAGCTGTAAGCAAAACGCCAGTGCGCGTAAACACGATTCTCCGCTCTTTCTATCTCTCACTATTTGCTAAGCCGAGATGGCTAGCAATCCCCCGCTGATTTACGCGCACAATGGAGCAAGTTGTCACAAGTTGAATCGGATCATCCAATTAGCGAGAGCAACGGTTAAGCCGTCACAGTCAAAGAAGACCTCAGCTGCCATCAAAGCCTTGTTAGGTTAATTAATTACGGAGAGAAACGTAAAACTAACGCTTTCGGAGAGAATATTTTACGACTTAATGAAACACTGTGTTACCGACGAGCCGTTCATTCTTCTCGGTATAAATTTTAATTGGATAAAGACCCAACTGATAAAAGTGTTATCACACGCTGAAAGTGAGATCTCAATGAAAGAAGCGGTAAATTTTTCAACGATTTCGCATAACGTACGCTAATTCAAATGAATACATCGATATTGAGGATGCTAAACCAAGCATTCGAATGACGAAGAGGGGGATAATTACAGGAGTAGTTTAGTTATTTAGGTAAAACCATGTTTAGAATAATTGAAGCTCCGTATGTGGCATTAGGTCGGGCCTGACGACCCATGAACTAGTTAGTGTAATTTTCGTCTTTGTGTGCCATTTTCCAGGATAGGCTATTCATTAAGATAATTGACATTGTCGAATTAAATCAGTGCGATACAAGAATATCGGATATACCAATGAATTTACAGGCGAGATATTTGAGCCATCGATTTTCATTGGTTTAATGCTTGTTTGGGCAAAGGTGTTGCGGAAGTGTAACTTCCTGTCGGCTCTATGAGTAATCGGTCAAGCAGACAATTGAAATCGGCAGGGCATACAATGGCCAAAAACTTCTGGCATTTCGCTTGAGTTCCACACAAAAGCAGGATAAATAGAGCGATCGGAAAAGAGTTACATCATCGGCCGATCGGCGCAAACACGAATGAGATCATTGTGCAATACACTTTCACTGCGGCCAAACGGAGACCCGTGCGCGATTGATCCACCGGGATGCAACTTACTCGCTAGCATGGAATCAAACTGCGACGAACCTCCAAGTTCTGGCAACAATTCTCACGATTCCGAATGTGCTTTTGTGTCGGATCGCTCTAAGCTACGATTTGCACTAGCTCATAGTACACAACCTGCTAACTTTGCTAAGGTGAAAGCGTTACTTTACAAGAATGATTGTAGGATACATCGATAGGATATTGTCGGATATTGGATCCCTGAACTCTAAAATGCTCCATTCTGAGATCAGTGGCCTCTGTCGCGCGTGGAAAGCAGTTTAGTGCGGGAAGGTCAACCGGTTGGGTTAATCGGTTTTCTTCAGTCGCTCGTTGCAGCCTATGAGTTTTATGAGCTACAAGTCTATCTCCTCCAAAGATCAGAAGCAGGGTGTGCTGCGAAACCGAGTGAATTCTTAGGAAGAAACTGGAAGGGATTTCTCTCACCTGTGCCGGACATCAAACCATCCCTGAACAGGAGATATTCCATGGCTGTTGCCCAATTGAGTGGCGTGGTGTCTGTATCATTGATGGTGAAGCTCAAAGTATAGGCCACGTGATTGTGAAGGTTCTTGCCAACACCCGGAAGATCGTGCACCACCGGAACACCGACCGCGTTCAATTCTTCTCGTGGCCCGATTCCGCTGTTCAATAGGATCTGCGGCGAGTTTACCGCACCTAATGAAATATTAACAAGTCTGTCGAGTTGGCTGGCAACACTCCCCCAAGATCGAAAGTATTGATATCGCCGATTCGACTCCTTCACGTAATACTTCTGATCAATGAGTACATTATTTCTGAGAATCATGGAACGTAATCATTTACGAGTCTCGCAAACGTTTCTGTATGCTAATATTGGAAGTGGGTTTCTTTTCAATGGAATAGAGAATCCTAGTTTACCTCCGCTGACGACAACTTCCTTCGCGACTGAGACCCGGTGGAATTTGCCGTCGTGCACGAACTCGACACCAACTGCCCTTTTATTGTTATCGAAGAGGATCCTGGTGGCAGTCGAGTTGAGCATGATGTGGAGATTGGGTCGATTCCGTGCGGGTCGGAGGAAAGCGCGGGCAGTCGAGAGTCGAGATCCATTTCTCGAGGTGGTTTGAGCGATTGCGAAGCCAGTGTGGGTTCGTCCGTTGAGATCGACCGTGTCGTATCCTGTTTGGCGGCAAACGATAATTTCAGACGTGAAAAAAGTAGCTGTGAAGAGATCTCCTAGATGCTAAGCGTGGAAGAGTGCCAGGATGATGCAATACTTTTTGCCGGGAGTCTTGAAAAGAGGTGCCAGTAATGAGCTGCTACCGGACATGCATGTATTGATGTATGTCGCACATACATATACTAGAGTTTACAATACAAGTTGGCAATGCATGAAGAAATGCTTGGGAAGGTTATAGCTGGCATTCTTCGAGCTAATACGAATGAAGCTGTGGGTTAATAGTAAATGCTGACTCTTTGTTGAAAGGGTGAAAGTGAAAGGGTGAAGGAGACATACCGAGTTCTCTGCCAGCATCAAGGAGAGCATGGCTTAAAGGTGGATGATAGGGAAACTGCGTGACCGTGAGCGGACCACCGACGCCATGGTAACCGTAATCCATACTGTGTGCCTGGAGATTATCTTCGCTCCTTATGAAAAATGGAAGGACATCCTGATAAGTCCAGCCCACATTGCCAAGCTTTGCCCAGTCGTCGTAATCCTTGCGCGACCCTCTCATGTATGTCATGCCATTCATGACGCTCGTTCCACCTAGGACCTAACAGATTCTCCATTCAGCCACCTTCCACTCATCGACCTCTCTCACCTAGCAATACTTTCTCGCGGAAATCTCGCGTTGAAAGAGCCTAGTCAGTTTTGGCCAACGGTTTGCGTAATGATTGGCAGCTTTCATTCGCTAATAATACACCATCCTATGGTAAGAAGTACACATTGATTGGAGAAAAGATTCGAAAGATCACGTACTTTTCCTCGGGGCCAGTAGCATCTCCTGTCTTCTTTGTTCAAACAGGCGGCATCCTCGCTTTCAGTGGAATACTGCCAGTCTATGTCAGACCCGATGAAATTGAAGAAGAACGAAGGTATCTGCGTGCCGGTTGGCTCGTCTAATCCAGCTTCCAGAAGCAAAACGGTGAATCGGGACTCCTCGGATAATCTGGCAGCCACCGTTGCACCTGCGCTCCCGCCTCCTATCACCACAAAGTCATACCTGCGTGCATGCGATTAAGATCGCATCGCAAATTCAATATTAAAAGAGCACTCTTCGGTTTACCGCAACTGACGCGTTGCGCAACTCTCTCGAAAGATAATTCTCGAATTGTCATGCCGAGAAAATTCTCTCCATTGCTAGAACTAAGTTACCTTTTAAGACATAAACTACTTTCATCGAGTTAACTATGTCACTGCTTGAACTGACAAAGTTAAAACTAGATGATTATATTTGCATACGGTGGAAGGCGAAATTGTGCAATAAGTGCATATTTCACATTACATATGGGAGAATTGTAGTGTCGCGTGATCGATAATCAAACTGACACATTAATAAGTCAGTGTTGTATAATCTACGAGTGTTCAATCAGCTCCAAGGACATTTATGGTCACAGTACTCTAGCCTGTAATTGCTCGAATCTACTGGACACCACCAATGAATGGTATACTGCGGTTGGACGTTATAATCACTCAAGATTGCTGACATAATCAATCCATATCGTTAACTCAACTTTTCCTTTATTAAAAATGTAATTATTTCTTTCTGCATTTTGCCATTTCACAAACTTTGTATGTACTAGTGTCATAGTTGTGGTTTCCAATTATTAACTTCAAGTTTGTCGCCCGATTAATTACGAAATTCGACCTCGCCATCAAAGTTGGAGACCGCGGCGGTTGCCATTCATTAATCTATGCCCCCAAGTGCTGCCGATAAAAACTCTCGAGTCACGGTGTTAGCCAATGCGGGCGTACGAAACTGTACTACGAGAGGAAGGAAAGAGTGGCTGGTAGTGGTGGAGTGCACAGCGAAAGGTAATAGCCAAGCGTTTGAGGACGATCGTATTAAGTAACACTAATGATAAACTTCACTTGAATGCCAAACGTTACTCGCAATATTTACCTCCAACGTGAACGCAATACATCAGCAAACATATTTTTCCTTATCGAGGGAGATCGATTTTGCGTATTAGACGAGATGCTCATTCGGTTCGTTGCCCGTCGAATTACGGCCGTTGAAAAGTTGCTGAGTGGCCTTTAAGCCGAGCAAAGCGAATGACATTTCAATTAGACTGAAAGCGCACTTGATGCCATTTGACTGACAGTGATATCCGATTAATGCCAGTGCTCGACTTGCCTGGCATCCTGGCACGAGATTTAGTGAACCAGGACTTTTGGAATGTCCAACGGGAACCGTCACTTATAGCTCGCTCTGCCAGGATTTTACGGGAAAGAGATGTCCGCTTTCCAGCAGTTGTAACGTTAGTTCAAATGGGATGCGGTCAAAAGACTCATAAAGACTCAAAACGTTGCTAAACCTGTTCTCCCGTTTCAGCGAAACGAGTTTCAAACGAGCATGAAGTATGTAAACTTTGTGCAACACAACTTACTCCCACTATAAACCGGTGCCTCTTGCCCGAGAAACATTCGATCATTATAACTTAATGAGTCGCGTTAGCATTTCATCATAGACTGATTCTTGAAAATGTGGATTACCTCCGGTTAGTCTCGCGTTCATCTCTGCATGAATAGACTTTCGCCGGTGCTGTAATGTATAGTGTGTAACAACAGTTCGAAATTTTAGCCATCACCGCAAATTACGTTCGGCGCTGCAGTTGGCAGCAGTTCCATAACCGAAATGATCTCATCATTCCTGGATAAACATACCATTACTATGCCTATATCGTACTCCACCGCACATGCAAATAATTGCATAATCAAAATCGCCTGAGGGGCTTTCATATACATATGCGTTGGATTTTACTAGTGGTGAACTTGGGTGTAGGTATTCAAAGAACTCGTACAAGTGTAACAAGAGCATAACATCCCATGTTCTTCGGTGAAACAATACATCATTTAGGTAGAACCATTCTTGGTTGGGATAGAAACTGATATGTAGGTCTCGAATTTCCATCAAGCTTATTCGTCAGTGAATAATTAGTCCGTAGCAGTACCGAGAATCATAGGAATAGGTCAGAATGCGAGACTGGGGTGGCAAGAACAATAGTCGCTCGATTTCCTACATTGTTGTCTATGGTAAAGAACAATTTACCGGACAGACGCGCATTCTACCTCGCTTCCGCGAAACTGTATGAATTCAGCATTTCATAGTGTGAGTTGAGGTTCCTTCGAGATGGGAAGATTCGACTTATAATATGCAATTTACCTCTCAGCTCCAATTTCCTGGCTTAGCTGGAGCCTAGCGTTCAGATTCAATTGAAAGCATTCGCAGTAACGAATATTCCCGCGTCATTATTTACTTTATTTACCTCGTAGTAATTGAAATGTCGACTATGCCTTACGAGATTTCTGCAATATCGAGGAATTAACGTTGAATGGGGGAGGCGAGCGCATTAAAGTTCTAATAAAGAAATGTGTGAGCCTGCTTTGGCTTATTGATTTCCTTCCTGTGCTGAATGAAGTTCCGCGTACTTTGTTGTTGGGCTAAGGACAAAAGCAAAAGTCCTTCTCTCTGTGTGGATTTTGGGGAAATGAGGCTACGCTCGACTGTTTATCGGCGTGCAAGCGGAGGAAATGGTATGGAGGGCGTGGCGTGCCTTGTCATTTGGTCGGCACGCCCGTGACCTATATTCGGACTTTAATCTAGAATTGGTTTCGCTCGAATTACCTAGAGTTGATGGTGTCCCGTGGAAGTGGCCTGTTGCACGGATCTTCAAGGTCGCATTGGCTACGGAGAAAAACTTCGAGTAGTCCCATGAACAGCATGAATGAGGGACCGCCGCATGTAGAGGCCAGCGTTGGCCCCGTCGTTGGGGTCAGCGGGCAATTACAGCTCATCTGCAACCAAATCACAGAGGCTCTATACATCATTAGTATCTAGCCACTTCAATCGGAATCGATCCATTCACCCTTTGACTGCTAATATGAGAATTGGAATCCCTGCTCAAAGTACTTCGAACCTCTCGGGTTTCGCAGTGTTACCTGTGATTAGCTAAAAGGTTAATCGAACCAGAGAGGGAAATCAATGGTTCGAGCGCAGCTCCGATTTTCTTGGCATTTGCAGCAGTAAAATGTTCTCGGACGACAAATTGACAATGAAGGAAGAATCGGAAAAGCTAGGAAAAGTAGAGTGCGCACAAATTCAACGAGTATACGTGGCCTTACATTCATGTCGAAACTCAAGTCCGAACAGTAAATGCATTGAGCATTATCGGAGGGATCGATCGCTTGGAAGAATGGGGAAAAGAAGATGAACGAGTGGCATTAGTAGTTAAACTAAAGAAGCTCGGCGAGTGTCTTGACGGGGAAGACTTGGAGGAAGAGAGAGAAACGAAGAGCAACGGTGCTCTCTTGCGGGACCGTCGACCCTCCTGCTAGGTTCCTGCCACATTTTTACGAAGACACGTTTCCTCTTCCTCGCAACTCTCATTGTCGGTGATCCGCTTTACCCCGCCGTCCTGCCACCGTCCTCCACAATCCTCTCTCTTGCGCAGATCCACGAAAAGATCTCGCTGAGAGCGCGCGCGTATAACATAGTCCTTCCTTCCGCATGGATTATCACTCCCGTGGAACACGGAATTACTAACGTCGTGTAAGTATATCCTGCAAGCTAACATCTACTTGCCTCTGAAGATTTTATAAGTAATTATCCGAGGAAGTTTCAATTCGACAGAAGATTTGGGAAGTGCAGCTACGTTTCTTGAATTTCAGAAGTCGTAGCCTGATGTAACATCCTCGTATATCCTGGTACTGTAAAGCTCATCCGTCAGGTTTTACAGCGTCAGTAAAGTTATTCATCCAGTGAAATATTCATCGACTTGATAGTTTAGTCGTTCGCAATGAATCGAATCGGAGGTGTGCGCAGTTACGCGACTGTCTACTGTACGCTGACTGCTTCTTAGTGGAGTGAGCTCTCACGACCAAATCTAACAATACCACATCACGTAAATTGTACTCAGCCATGTAACACGCCTCGGAGCCCTTACTCGCACTTCCTATGTGCAAAGTTAGGATCCACATGGCAGGTAGACTCTGCCGGGGTTCTTGCATCCTATCTTACTTGGGAAGTATAGTCGGCTCGTATTACTTGGTATTTAATATTCATTAAAGAGCTAGTTTGGTCGTGGAGTAAGTGGGATTGATTTATCTTACGAGAATTTGAGGTAACAGATTCGTGCGATCTATCCCATGTACCGGTATACGCTTTACACCTTTGACACCGTTACGTTCATTGACCCGTTCAAATCAATGTATATTCGATGCTTCGTTACGAAAGAGGACTGGTTGCTTGTTAACGTTTTTAAAAGCAGACTTTCCCGACGGCTGCTCCTGCTGCTGTATTTGAATAGTCGTTCCGCCAGCAATTAGTCGGCATTCATAAACAAGCGCTCAACCTGCTTAATGAATTCGCCAGATAGCGTGGCAATGTTGCAACAGAGATATTGACCGTGAGAGGAAATGCCACTTCATATCCGAAGCCCGGCTGACAGAAAAGCCAGTAGAGATTGTTAGCTGCACCGGTTACGCTAGCAGACTCATTTATTTATATTAGACGGCCACGTTTTCCCGCAAGGTTCTGCCTTCAATGAACATTGTTGGTGACGGTGAATGTGTCAGGGTGCAGTCTCTATCGCGTGCACCATCCTAAGACCGTGTCTTCTTAGAGTGCAACTAGGAAGTCTCCCACACTTTCCTCCATGATCTTCGACAGTGGCACTCCCATTCCTATTGTGGGATACGCATATATTACGTAACTCACGTCGACATCAAATAAATTATACAAATTCGCAAGTTACGTCGAAAGTATTATGTATTTTATCTCTAAAGCGCAGAATTAATACATATATCAGTAATAAATCGTAGTGTAACCGGTTTCTATATTATCAAGTCATTCGCGCACTCATCTTAAAAGTAGCAACGACGCTCTACCTTGGGCCACAGATTGATTTCCTTTTGGTGACCTACTCGATATGTTCCAAGAGTATCGCATGCACCTACTGCTACCTTGAGATAGAGTGTAAACTGAGATTATCACTGTCATTACGCGGTTAATAACACTGTTCCTCCGCTATCCTTTATACATTTCTTTCTCTTCCTTTTACAGCTAATTGTCAATTCCGTAACACTCGAATTGTCACGCGACGCGGCTTACTGCCTTGAA
This sequence comes from Ectemnius continuus, assembly GCA_910591665.1. Taxonomy (NCBI): domain Eukaryota; kingdom Metazoa; phylum Arthropoda; class Insecta; order Hymenoptera; family Crabronidae; genus Ectemnius; species Ectemnius continuus. The sequence goes on from OU342856.1 coordinate 23,854,487, forward strand.
TGACTGAGCCTTGTAACGCTTTGTACTTCGCCCTGATGATCGGATTTTATGTAACCACAAATCTCGGGAAAATCCTTCGAAAGTCTCCGCCTGTTCTGGGCCTAGTCTCAATCTTATTGGATTCAGTGTCGAAATCTCGGCCTTTGTGATGCTAATTGTGACAACGGGAAAGAAAAAAATGTCGGGACAACGACGCCGTCTATAATTCATAGTCTCGTTGCGCAATCGCCTAATTTATCGATCATGGATTTCGGTCTCGATTCCGATCACTAATCGTTAATGGCGTGACGAAAGAAGCTCTTTCTTATCTGTAGAACAAATTATCGCGAGCAAAGCTCCACATTATACGCGACCGATCCCATTAACTGAATCCATCACATCGGGGAAACTGAAATCAATGGATTATCGTAGATTCGTTCGCTAGAGAGGATGTCGATTCCCGAGTTGTAGGCTCGGTCATAGAAATGCCGAGAATTAAAATCCTGGTCACGCATAACTAGAGAAACATCGCGTTATCTTAGCGACTCCTTTAAAATTGCCAAGTTTCTCTTAGCTGTGCGATTGGTGTAGCAAAAGAAATGTACGGTCTCGTCCTCCTGCGAATGGCACACCGATAAACCGTTATTTTTATCCGGTGAATGCAACAAGAATGGTACGATGAACCCAGTCTGAACATTTCAAGGGAAAGGTGGATTGATTCCGAGGATCTTAATGCCAAGGTATAACCGCGGCAAGCATGCGATCGTAAATCGATGTCTGCTATGGCGTTACATCATTGTGAAATAAATCTATAGACCTAAACATTCCATGAGACAATCGTGACTTGTTTCTTGTGTGTTGGCATTTTTAAAATCATCACCGATATAAACTGCTGATACAGGAAAGAAAGAACAGAGAGATTTTTTGTCGCGGCGCAGCTTACCCTTTTGTAAAATGTAAATTAAAGTAAATTGTGAAGTTGGTCGGGCACTCAATCTTCGGACTAATTGCTACACTCTACTCCTATAGAAAGGGTTTACTCGCAGAAGCATTGCAAGTATGAAAATATACAATTCAGTGACCTGATTTCACTTTTTTGTCATTCCCGCACTTTTGTTATTCACTTTTCCCATTGTTTCATTGAAGCTTATGCAATTCATGTAGCTCCGCAGAATTCGGGAACGGTGTGTATTGTTAGAATAACAAAGACGTGAAAGGATGGGTCTTTCAGTTGCAATTATGCCATTATTCTTTGTCTGGTTTTAGCAGAGAGGGTATCTATTTAGATATTTTTGCAAAACACCATGTATTCTCCAACTGACGAATTATATTTTGGAAGTAGATATTATGGCAGACTGCTCGAGAACGACGCAAAAGAAGTCTCGAGCGATTAAAAAATCAGATGCAGATGCTAAATCTTACGAATAAACGTGTTATCTCATTAAAGTTCAATGGAGAAAATCTTCTAGTGTATTGTGAAGGATTAGTGGTATTTGCAGTTGAGAAAGAATTGGTGAAGAGGCTTTGTGTTTCATAAAAAGAGCTAGGAATTGCAGGTGGTCTCGGTCTTTGTGAAGAGTGTGATGCATTACCTTTAAGGAAGCTGGCAACTATTGTTCAGGGTTTTCAAGGAGAACACACTAATTTCAACACGAAAGATTCTCAGGACTGGTGCCTGCTGGCTGTGTCAGTCTCGCGAACTGAAGGGACGAGGATCGTAGTTCACTGTGCCGCGATCAACAGCCGACTAGACCGGTACCATTCTCCATCCGAGTAATATTCGACAACTTCCACCGCCTTGCCCCAACTCACTCACCATCCCTTCTACCCCATATTTATCGAAACCATTCGATCGCTTGCGCTTCATTCAGATCACTCCTCTCTATACCGAAACCTAACAGTTTTTCTTACCGCCCACCAAATTCCCCCGCGACTCTGCTTTCCCGCCGTTCTAATTAACGACCTCGGAGAACCGGGAGAGGAATTCTGGCAACTTTTTGATACTGCCCCACATTTATCCCACTCCAGTATAGTTCGGCTCGGCTCGGCTGCAAGCTGACGCGATCGTGCGGAATATGTTGTGGAACTTGGAAATTAATATTCATGCTCAAACTGACCGAGCTAATATTCATAGAGAGCGCAATTTATTTTAATTCCACCTTATGCACGCCGACCGTCTACCAATCGACTTTTTACCGTCGCTTATTAGAAGTTGTGAAAATAAAAGAGAATGTTAATTACGCAATTCATGTTTGCATTTGTGATATTAATATTATCGCGTGTTGGATTGTAAAATACGTAACGGTCATAGTTGCTGTTTCCATGATATCAAGCACCATAGCTTGGAAGAGTGTGAGCGGTTCGGGAGCCAGTCTGGTGGTCTGCATAAATTGGGTGAGCTGTCCTTGAGATTTGTTCCTGATATTAAAATGTAAACCGGTTTACATTTGCGCGCATGTACTGCTCCAAGAAATCTATGAAAAATAAAGACACGAGTTGCCCTCTACATACTTGTCTGCCAAATGAAGGTTGATCAGACACGCTTGTTCTCTTAACACTGGAATTCGCTTGATTTTCCTCTTTTTCATTTGGCGGAGACTCCTTTGTTTCTCCTACCAGTAATTCGTCCTTCTCGGCTTTGTCATTTGCCGTTGCTTCAGTATTATTTGTATTTGTTTCGTACAATTGATCGAAGACGCAATCGGTCCCATTAAAAGAATGACACGTTTCCTTCACAGTATCTATCATCAACCTCAAGAACGAAAGGATATGTTTTTTGTCATTTTCTCCCAACACTAGAACAATTGTCATCGTCCAGGATATTGCTCGATGTTTCCATACTGCGGGAACTCCCAACAACTAATTACTGGTATTTATAGTTACGGGAAATATTGTGACAAAATAAGTTACTGGGAAAAAGAATTGATAAATCAAACTGGCTTTGCCGTCTGTCGGTCAAGCCTGTTGTGATAATCGATGACGGTTATAATTAGTCTATTATTGATTGGTAAGAGAACTTTGAAAAATGTGAAGAAGAAAATACATTATAGTGTCATACTGCACCTTCAAATTTATTTGGTGAACTACTTGGGCGGCGACCTGAAAATTGTTCATGAATGTTGGTGCGAAATTCGTCGGAATCCGCATCCCTGTAATTCAAGCCAACTTTTTCTCGACTCTGTTCTCCCGGAAGTTCAGAGTACACAAGTGCTTCCGTCAGTACATTCGGAGAAGCCACTGGATATAGAATTTTATCTTGCGATTCAAATGATTGTACCTGAATAAACAAATTGTGAAGACATGTTCCTTGGAAACTTTTTCCGAAATTAGTTGAACAGTTTAGTTTTAAACGCTCACATTTAAGAAAGGCGAATCATTTTGAATTATTGTCTCATTTATCGCATGGTTGTCTGAAGTGGAATTCATGATTCTAATTAGTTCGTCAATTATGACCAATAGCTCATTAACATTTAGCTTGTCTAATGATTGATCACTCTTCCCATTATTTTCGCTTTCGTTCCAAAAGTTGAAGTATTGACGTTTGAGATTATTGCATTGGCATTGAAAGTTATACGGGATGCTGCTATTATTCTTCACCTACACAATATAAGTGTTGCACGAATGGTAATTTCCAGTGGGAACAATTCATTTCGGAGAACGTAACAAGGCATTGTTTATTGAAGTAAAGCGATTATGTATTGAGGTTTCACTGATCTAATCCTACCTGTGTTTTGAAATTGGAAAGCGTCGTGACACTTGGCACTCTGTCAGAGTTCTCTGTCCCTTCGGTTACTGGTAAGCCATTTTGGCCGATCTTGAATGATCTACGCGGACCAACCGATAAAATGGATCGAGGAATTGGAATCCATTCGCTATTCGCCGAATGATCAATGTAGTCAAGCCAGAGCTTATAAGTGTCTGGACCAAGTGCGGCTTTGACAGATTCCAACCATTCCTGAAATTCCTGATGAAATGGCAGGTGAGTGAACGAATTGGAAGAAAGTTGCCTTAAATCGACAATGCGCCTGCAAGAGTGAACTCAATTCCACGAGCTGTCGGAAACGAGATTTCAGATGGATCGGTGTTGGTTTATCGAAAGCCGCCAGACCCGGACACGGGATACCGCCGCGCCCCGCCGTTCGGAGGAGTTAGTGACTTTGTGGATCGAGTTTCATTGAACTAGGGCAAATTATTATCCGCTCTCTGTTTCCGACTCAAATCGCTTGTGACTTTATATTAGTTCCACGAAGTTGTTAAAGATTTCTTCTCATTATGAATTCGAATTCAAAGAAAAAAAGGAATACCTCTTGCGTTGTGTAAGTAGTTTCCATTTTTGCAGAAGGTTGATGAAGGGATGTTTTCTCGGCTATTTCATGCTGAGGGGCAAAGGTTTTCCCCGCCAGTGTTTCCAGCCTCTGGCACGATCGCATAACATTACAATCTTTTGTTTCGCAGCTTCCTACAACTTCTGCTATACATGTGTGGTACCGAGGACATATCCATCCTTTGCAGTACTCGCTTCTTAATTCATCCTCTACTAGTCCGAAATAAAAATGTTCACATTGGTCTCTGACCCCTCTCACGTAACGGATCATAATATACCCTTCCTAGTATCAACCTACCAATTGTCATTGTACAGTCGGCAATGTATTCGCAAGGTGCGTAGGAACAATTCTCTTCCGCTTTTCTTAAGAAGCACTCGTATTCTGAAGGACAGCCAAGACTTCTGCATTTCGAATGCCAAGCTTCTACATCTGGAATAATATTATCATAAATACAGTACATTTGAAACGGTATTGTCTCGGCAAACGATATTAAAAATACGCCGTTGGATGACCTGTGTTTCTCTGGCAACTCCTCGAAAGTTTACATGGTGGGTTCGTGCAGTTGGTCTCCTTAAGAATGCAATGCTCCTCCACGGGACAATTATATCCCGCGCATGAGGCTGGGTCCTCCTGATAATCTTTTCTCGACACACATCGTCCGACTTGTTCGGCGCACTCTAAAACCAATGGAAGGTAGCATTACCCTGGATTTCCTGGTGCGTCGCAATCGGCAGTCGCTCGCTAAGATTTATCGAAGCACACATAGGATGTTTAGCTGATAATGAGAGAATGTCGGAACTGTTGGCTTTACTCGCTGGGAATCGAATATATCAGTGTATTGAATGCTGGGCTGGTTAGACTGGTGCATAGTACGCGTGGCATTCTAGAATTGAGCAAGCGATGGGTTGCATAACGTTTATCACGTGTAATTACTTTCATCCCAATGACAGCGGCGCACTTTCACGACACACACATATCCCTTGCTGCAGCGGGCGAAGTCGCATGTGACAGGACCCCTCATGAATTCTAAAAATCATCGTCCAAGTAGCAAGCGTTGAATGTCTCATTAGAAGACGAGGAATTATTTGGAACTCGACATTATTTTCGAGGCTACATTGAAAGGAAGTGATACCTTTCCTTGTTCTGGCGCAAAATAGCATAGAAGGACACGGTGACTTCTGGCAAGGAAATCTTCTCTGCACGCACACATCTCCCCGCTCGCAATCCAAGTAACCGCATCCTTTATCATAGTCTCTTTCCTCAAGTCCTAGTCGAAAGTTTCCAACGTAATTCTAATGTTTTCTTAGTATTACTGATTCGAAAGATTAGTCGACACTGTTGAAATGCAAGTTTCCTTGGATTTTAAATGACTTACCTTCGAAGTCGATATCTTGGGGACGTGCTGATTCGAACGAAATCAGGCTCAGAACTAAAAGGAAGCAGAGCGACTTGTCGCTGTTACATTTCATGACTGCACTCGAGCAGAGAGCTCATTGTGCAGTGAATGTGATATTCGATGCCCACCTGTGCCTAAGTTATTGACATAATTCGTGGTGTCTAAACCGTTTGCATACTCGATGTAATTTGATCTAAACCGACAATCATTCGCGACGATATGAATTGTTCAACACAATAAGAGCATCATTCTTTTCATCATCGCATGCACTCGCTGCAAAATCATGGCGGCTTTGCGACAGGACTTTGCTTTATGCTGAGGTTTTCAGAAATTATATCATCAACACACTTGTATAGCAGAGATTGGCAATATATGTTTTGCAAATCGTGTTTTATATTCTTCGGGTTGTAGGAAATCCTATGTACATAAAGTAGTATAATAAAGTACCAAATGCAGCAAATATTTCTTTGCACCCAATATGTACTGGCTAATATTATGATATTATAATACAATTATTACGTATACATAAAATATTACATATAATACACAGCCTGATAAAATAAGCGAGAGTCAAAACGTATTAAACTCATAAGAGATTAACATATCCAATTCATACAGAAATGCATCGCCAAATGTTTCGACTTATTTTTCTTCAAATGTACAGTTTCATTGTTCTTCATAATAAGTAAATGCAACTCGGGCCAAAGCTGACTTTAGCCTCCAGCTCCTCGTCGGAAGCCTGTCAGACGTAAAAATATCACTAATCAAATTTCCATAAAAGGCAAGAAACAGAAATGTATATCGATAATATAAAAAATAAAGGCACGCAACCCTTCCTTTACGCTGGTCATATATTAAGAGAGTCGCAAGGAAGTCATCTTTACGTAGTCAAAAATAAAATTACACAAAATACGCGTTACGTCCGATTGGATCGGCGATTGCTTCCTCGAGGAAACATTTTTCTTCACTTTTCATTAGCAGTGGCGAAAGGTAAGTCGAGGAAACCTAATATGCGTCCGCCATCGTAAAAATGTTCTGTCGAGGCAAGACTTCCTCAGGAAGTGCTTTTTACTCGCAACTGCAAAAGCCCGGCTAAAGCACTGGTGAAACCAGCATTGTAGTCAAGTGTGACTTCGGTGTAAACGTAGTCCTCCCGATGATCGTGGAACTCGTCGGCCTCGTCCGGTCCGGAAACCAAGGCACCATAAAGGATTTGTGGATTCGGCTCGTGTCTGTCGAATTCAGACCATCCGCAAGCCGCCGGTTTGTCCGGACACGATGAAGCAGCGTGATGGGGTTGTTTCGGCGGGTTCTTACCCCAACCAACTACGTAGCTCCTGCCTGTTTCAATTCAAATCATCCGACAGTCATGAAATCCATTTGCCCCAAATTAGAAATGCACTTCTCATGCTACCAACTTACCACCTCCGCCCAACATATAGTGAATTTGCTGCTCGGCAAATTGACGGTATTCTTGAGCGTCCCCAATGCCAGGGTAATCGGCAGCCTCGAGACAGACGAATGCCACGTTTGCCGCGTGACACAGAGTACCAAACTTATCAATATAAAGCAGTCCCTTCGGCGTTCTCTTTTGTTGGCGTACCGAAAAGTCGCAGAACGCTCGCGCCGCCTTTTGGTACTCCGGGTGGCCGGTCAGCTGTGCCAGTAGCACCTAGAAGACCATCTTTCCGCTTTTAATATCATTTCAATATTAATTCTGGGATAGAAATTGAATTATATGATTAGACATACCTGGACACCAGCAACTTTCTTATTGTAAAAGAATTCATTGGGTCTCTCCTTCAAATGAAAATGCTGATAGTGGTGTTCGGCGTCTTCGAGATAACGAGTGTCATTGGTTGCTTTGAAAAGCCAAGCGGCAGCCCATGCTAATTCGTCCCCGTAATCAGTGCTCTCGTAGTATTGAGCAGCACCACGAATTGCTTCGTGATAAAGGCCGCGATAGGTGTTGGCGAACTTGTACAGTCCCTTGGCGTGTTTCAGGCAAAGAGCGCTATATTCCGGATCTTTATCTTGGAAGATAATGCTGCTGGCTGCTAGAGCTGCCGCTGTTTCGCCAGCAAGATCGGATCCTTAAAGGAAAGTTTCGTATTTAAATGTCACATTTTAGAAAAGTAACAAAGAAGAGCTTTAGAAGAGAGAGGGAGAGAGAGTAATAAAAGAGATTAGTACCAGGATGATCTGCATCGATCTTATAAGCCGGTCTAGTGGTATTGAGTTCCTCAGGGCGGCCCCAGAATGTGTGGTCGAGGGAAAAGTCGCCAACTTGTCCGTAAAAGGCGTATTCACTTACATGGCACTTGATGAAATAATCGGTGGCCCATTTAATCGCTCTTCGGAGCTCGTCGAGCTGGCCGGCAGCTTTGTAGGCTTCCGGCCAACTCACTGCACCCCAGGCTAATAACGTTGTGGTAGATGCCATCGTGAATCCAAACTTTACGAAATCGCCGGCTGCAAGTAGAAAAGTAGATCATTGTTTTCGATTTTCATTATCGACAGTATTTCTTTAATTGCGCAATCATCTGATACAAAGAGATTCTTTGCAGTCAAGGATATAGTATTTTGCTTTAAAGAAGAACGGACCTGGAAACGGCAATGCTTTATCGAGACTATATTTAGCTTCATTACGGATCTCTCGCGGAAACTCTATCCGGCATTATTTGTCTGCCAACAGCATGTCACCCCTCTAATTCGACGTATGATACGTTTGATATAATTCCCATTACGCAGAAACTTGCAATATCCAAGAAGCGACGTCTGACGATAACAGAGAGAGAGAGAGAGGGAAAGCGAGTGCGCGCCACGCTGCTGCATTTGATGTTCACATTCTATCACTGAGTCATTAATTAAAATAGCAGATCCGAGCTAATGAACGCTTGCGCCATTTCGAAGCATGGCGCATTTGCCGGGTGTTTTTTAAAATTCGTTGTGCATCGCAGGTATTACAGGAGTGTTATTTATACGGTTAATGGTTTAGCGAATGGTTGTGAATTTTACCATCATAATAGCCGCCCGTTAAATCTTCGCCGTTGAGGCCACGATCCTCCAATGCGGAATCGGCTCTCCAGCGGATTCTATTATTATCCGGCAGCTTGCCGGAGCGTTGTGCTTCGTAAAATAAAAGCGAGAGCTCGAGGACCCGCGCGTAATCGCTCTCGTCCTCGATGGGCTTCACGTAGTAGGCCGGGCCCGCCGTAGCTCGATCGACCGAGGCCGCACACGTTATCACCAAAACCTAGTGGAGCATATATCATTTAAATAACATCCTCCCCCAATTTCATTCGTTACATATAACATCGTTAAATGTTAGTCGATGGGATATATATTTCCAGATATAGTATTATGTTGTTACGAGTTATTGAGGATCACAGGAAACTCATATGACACGCTCTTTTTCTGTCGCGCATGTATATCGACGAGATGATGAAACCGTACGATTGCAATAAATCCACAGAGCACGTACGCGCTACGTGATGGACTTTAGCGCGGCCCACCTCAGAGAGCCACCGGCAAAACTTTCGTTATGATCATCTTAGCAACTTCCGTCGGGTTAGTCTTCTTTTTACCACTCACCTGCGTCATATAATAGCCACTTAAGTGCGTTCTTTTTCGAAGAAATAAACATTTTAATGAGTCCATAATTAGTTGAAAACCCATCGAAAGTTGCGGTGAAAGTATAGCTAAATTTGCGTTTGTACATGCATATGTATTTCTGCGGTCTGATTTTGGTCTCCATTTACAAACACTGATAAAATAAGCGTAAAGAAGGTCAAAATCGTTTAACGCGATATTTCTGAGGTAGTTCTAAATGTCAATTTATACATATCGGGTATAAGTCTGAAGGATGATTCTAAAAGATGAAAGATCAAAGGGCAGTGAAGCGGAGTTGGAGGCATGCTTGGTCCTTTTTGAAGGGGAATGCACGGCGCACCTCTCTTCCAGGAAGTTGTCAAGGTTCGACGACCATGTAATTTCTGTATGACAAACGTCAACAGCCTTTACAAATACAGAGAGTATTGTGAAGCCGAGTATCGGCCTCTTCTTTCTACAGTGAGCGAAGCATTCGAGCGATGTTTGTATAGCAGTGGCTCATGCGAACAATTCATCCGACTAATGTACGAGTAAACTTGACGTGAATTCATGTTTTACTGAAGTTAAAGAAGGAGGCAGAATTTTCGGACAGCCATTCCGCAGGAATGTATCGTAACTGTGCAAAGGCATAATGCGTGTCTGCGTATGTTCGCAAGCGATAGGGGCCGGAAGTCGTTAAGTCGCCGGTACTTCCGGTCCCCGAGCGTTTGCATCGATACATACAGCTAAGAAAGTTATGTTAAGTAACCGGGAGGACCATTTCTCCTTTTCTCCGTGGAGGTTGGGCGTTTATGCGAGAGAAATCGAGAGCACTCGGTCAGTTAAGAGTGCGAAAGACTCACCAGAAGGCAGGCTATCAAAATCCTCTGTTGGCCCATTCGATTCCTGGTCGATGTCCTTCCTGGTCGAGGGACGGATCGGATCATCTCGGCAGATCGGATCTTCGAATTGCACAGCGCATAATCACCTCTTGGTGATCTTTCCATCTTGAATCACCGTGAAATACTCCTCGGGACGCATGCCGCTCTTTTACGCCTGCACCACTCTCGCATGCGTCTGAATCACCGGGACTCGCACGATTTCTGCACAGACTACATGTACATATGCGCCGGTACTTTAAACAGATATGCTTTCTGTTATTACTATGAGAGAGGCTGGCTGAGAGGGGCGCAAATACCCCTTAGGCCAGGCGAATCAAACTGTCCGATGCACCGTTAATACCGCTCGATTGCCCCTTGGCAAATTAATCAATCGTCTATTATGCTCGCTCAGCATGAGTTTCCAGCTCTCCCGGGTGAGCAGAATTACATCATTTTAATTAACCCCTACGGAGGTTTTGTCCTTTATCTGGCCGTGGCCACTGGTAATACTCTAGTCAAGCCGAGGTAAACGCTTCTACGGAAAATCGATAATGGCATATTTCAAAGGGTCTCCTAGTTACTCATAATTATTCCGTCCCATTAATATAAAGCGCATTGATGTCGATGCTTTAACAGGTTGCATAAATCCAATAATTATTGCTGCGCTAGTAGCGTTAATCTAGCCGCGCGTCATGACATTGATTCATCATTAATGAGACCAGTTTAATATATCAATGGTGGTAGAACGTTTGTGTGAATCGAGAATGAGAATGAGAATGTATTCCTCACACGTCATTCGTAATCGACAAGAAAAATTCACCGACTGAGACTATAGATTCGCTGTATTCTTGCTTCTCAGTGATAGCTCTTTACATTGCGCTTCACATCGAAGGTTGCTTCTTCTATTATCGATGTTTGTACACAAGCCGGCCAATCCAACAGAAATTCCATCCTTCTAGCAAAGCAGTATGCGTATTTGCGTGCGTGTGTGCGTGTGTCAGTGTGGTTTCCGTGTACGTGCTATTTATTAATCGATTTCTGGACCAGTAACGTTCAACGCATTCGATGATATGGGTTATTTCCTTTTACGTCAATTGCACAGAGGAAAAACCAATCAACTTGTTTTATTTTATTTTGAGGTCAATCTTGTTCAATGTTCACTGTTATTGGCGATATTGAAATCGACTCGATTTCTATATGAAAGAACGCTCTGCAAAAAGATGGGAGTATCAATCTACTATCTAGGAAAAAAGCGCGTAAAAATAGCATCGTGTTTTCTTTAGAAGATATATATTCGGCTGATTTCTTGAAAGCGATCACGTCACGTCTCGCTTATTTCGACCACTTGAACTTCAAATTATTTTTAGTCTCCTCACTGCGATCCGTCAGATGCATCCGCTGCGAAAAGCCGCGAAGGCCAATTAACTTCATTGTATGCATGTAACGAACTCGTACAACTCGAGGCATTCTCCGTAAGACGTTTCGGATTGTGGTTTATCTTTCAGGAACTCGCGTCGAACGATGTGTTGAGTAACTATGTCAAAGCGCAACCAAGGAAAAACCCAAAGAGTCGGTGAATGTGATTAGCATCTACTATATATATGCCAGAGAGCAGAGCCTCTCCATTTTACCTGGTAGCACTTGGCCCATTCTTATCGATCAAATCTCTACTTCCCCGTCAGTTTGTTTCTTTCACGCTATAATCAGATCTCCTTTCGTGTTTCGCAGTCTCAAAGAACACAGAAAAGTGATAGAAGAAGAAGGAACAGTTGGGCATTTAAGTATTTGCTTGAAAATGAAAATCATTGATCATCCGTATATAGAACAGGAAGTTACGAATGTATAAGGATCAAAGGGAAAAAGGATCCTTGAGAAATCGAATGATACAATTATATCTTGCACGCTATTCCTACAAAACCTTCCGATGCAATTAGCCGTCAAGCCGCGTATAAAGAAAAGTCGTAAGTTCTGTTCGAGCGTAAGACAAAGTAGAGAATGTAGAAAATATAGAAATAGTAGATGATTTATCGTGGAAATTGTAATGAATGATAAATAAAGATTCTTGTAATTACTTCTCTCCTCAATGATTGTAACAGAGGCGGTGAAACACTGGTATTGCGCACTTATGCGGTCAATCTTGAAGTTCGTGCAAAAACTTTACTCGAACACAACACAGCTTTGAGAAATTCGGCTTCGTATTATAATCAGTAGTGTCACTCATTGTTGTGCCAAACACTTTGTGAGAATCATTGGCACCACTAATCACTTGTCAAGCAGTGGTATTCCCAGTTGGCTGATTCACCATTAATTTAGCCAAATAACTTGAGACCGCGGCAGATCGAAGGATGATTTTCCAAATCATCAAGCGACCGGCTGATCGATTACCTGTCTGACTGACTGACTGACTTACTGACTGACTAACTGACTGGCAGTGAGTAGATGACGACCGCTGCCAGGCAAAGGATGAAAAAAGTGGGGGCGAATTCTCGCCGAGGAGCACACGTCTTGCATTTAAGACAGGCTCTCCCGACCACTGTTACCTCTCCTCAATGAAGCAGATTATTATATGAATATTTCATGAACTTTGTTACTGAACTTCAAAGATCAATGCTGCATTGCGTTCTCTTTAGCAGTGAATCCGCTCTTGACCCAACTAGATTCCCATTGCGACGTCAATCATCGGGTCAATGAGGCAATATATATACATGTGTGTATATATATATATATATATATATGTAAAGAGGTTTAATACATTTGTATATAGAGATAGCAATTTGGGGAAAATAGAATCTGTTATCCTCTCGGAATACCAACGAGCAAAAACGGATCAATCTCTTGGAAATGGACAAGTGGCAGGTTGTTCCAGATCGCATCCGATCGCAAATGTATCCCAATTATACCAGATTACCAGAAAAACAGGTAAGCGTAAAGGGAAACCCGGGCAATTGCAATACACTTGTTAGGACTTAACTGACAGCTTTCACTGTCCACAGCATTCTCGCTGGAACACGCTCTGTTGTTCGTAAACAATTGCTCAGTCTACACTGCGTTAACAACAAAGCACATTGCGAAATTTGAATCGTCAATCGAACCATCACTCTGCCTTCCGTAGAAAGCTCGGACGCCTACTATTCCATGTAGTGGCGTTTCGATAAGAATGTTATTTTTCTGCTGGCTCTGTGCAATCGAAGCAGGGACCGGACAATTCTTCCACGCACGCTTCCTCCTAATCGCCATTCGATTTCACTTAACTATGCAGTCAATTGAGAGTTTTTCTTAGTAGTCTCAGACGATCGCGGAAAAGAAGAAAAGCACGCTATTGTTATACATACTCGTCTGTCTCTTTAATGGGTAGCTATAATTATTATATGCAAAAGAAAACTTATGACAAATAGTGAGGAAGAGCATGCGCTGGGTAGTGAAATTTGGAAGATACAATCTAGTTGTTATTGTATAATCTCTTTATTGCTCGTTGCTTATTCCTTCTTTTCTTATAATTGCGGTTTCGATGAATGAATAATTCATTCGTCGGTATCATATTGCAGACTTCGATTTGTAGTCTGGGACAATTGGAACGACGCCAAGAGCTTAACTGTATTGCCGTACTATCTGTTCCTATCGTTGTGTTATATTTACATACTGCTTGTAATAAAGCATGGAAAGAATTCTTATCTTTGGCCTATATCTATAAACATGCCAATATTCAACGGACTCGAAAAAGCCAGTATAACGAAAATTTGGGTCAGTCGTCTGTGGTGCCAAATGCTATTTTACGCAAAATTGCGCAGCTGTTGAATGTGAGATCCGAACTATGTTACACATAACTAAATAATAAGCCAGCATACTTTGCGAAATTTATAAAATAGTAACCACTCGAAGTGGGTTTTAATGGTATATATTATCATACATTGCACGTGAGCCGAGCCTTCTTCCCAATACATGGGAAGTATTTCGTGAGACCAAAAGTAGTAACTTTCAAGGATAAGGATTAGATAAGTCGCTTATGTACAAAGAAATGATAGAATTTGCCTCGTGCTTCGCCGCGCCGGTGGATGATGAAAGGGATAAATAACATAAATATTACCTCCAACGAATCATATAAAAAAAGGTGCGTAGCTTGAATATATTTCAGGCGAAGTGAACTCACGGGCACTGGGGGTTTTTAGCTGTAAACTTCAATTAGGCCTGAGTGAAAAATATAGGAGGCCTAAATAACAATTTAATCAATATTTAATTGACGGAATGAACCGTCCAGACCGAACAGATCATCCTGGGTCTTTGGTTTGCCGGGTCGAAGTGCCTCATTAGTTTTCACGGATTCTTGCTCCTTGAACCATGGTCCATATTCTTCTAACTTCTTCATCCATGTATCTGAAAAGATATCTTACATATAACAATCTTGCTTAATTGTCGACTACCGGCAGTAAAGACTTCTCTAATCCTTTGGATTTCCCAGAGCTGAAATAAATACTGACCATGAATAGCTTGTATGGGACCAGCGTCGCCACCATATTCGGTAGGCAATATTTCTCTCGGTATGTACTCGTAGAGGGTGTTTATGTCCGAATGCATAAAGATGCGGTTTCTGATTTTTTCCTTGAGGAAAGGCTTGACGAAATTGACAATTGAATCGACGATCGAGCTCACATTCACCACATGAACTTCCTTCAATTTCACAGGGTATGCTTCTTGCACGCACACCAGAAACTTCTTTACTAAAGTCGGTGTGAACTTGGCAAAATGAGAGGGCGTCGCGACAGATGCATCGAGGATATAAACATCGCCTGCAACGCCAACTTGTTCCTCGTGGAGACGCAGATCACCGATCATTAAGACGAGCTTCATTGCTTCGGCAATATTTGGTGTCGGCAGATCCTTGTTGATACCCCGCATTACCACCACTCGACGACCGTTCTTCGTCAGACCAGGCAGCGGAGGTACTTGCCTAATACGTAGAAAAATTAAATGAGGGTAAATGTATTGAAAGTAGGTGGGGAAATGACTATCAACAGTAGCTTAAATGTTTCTTTGAACGATGAGTGTTCACTTTTAACATTGCGTGCAAGAAGCGACGTTACTTCAAACAATGATATATCACTGTTGAATTGTTATTCTGTGTGAAACATTGAAAGATAGCGTGATTTTACAGGAGCAGCTTAACAGACATACAGAAACTAGTAAGTACTAATATAAAACCTGATAATAATATCACAATTGAAATTCGGTGCATTCGTGCATCGAATTGAATGATATTCAATGTTCAATTCACTCTTACTATTATTGCCTGTCACTAGGCTGACTATTCATTTATTCTCGTTGCTGGGTTTTGTGAAAGAAAAGTTTTCGTATTCCAGCCTCTTGTTTCGAACAGTATATGCATCGAACAGAGAATGTAATTAAATCCCAATTGAACTTTTCTTGTTATCGTATGGAAATGCCGGTCGCATGAGTTTTTGCTTGTTCGAGCTTCCCAACTGATGTTACCCTTATTGTTAGTTGCATGTTAGAGAGAAAAGCAGGTGCAAATATTTCGTTGCTCCAGTGCGTTTTGTCCGAATTCCATAGGAAATATGCGATGTGGGAAATATTCTCAATGTAGCTTACACAATTTTGACAATTTCCTGTAGTTCCTTTCTCGTAATATCGCGATTACTGAAAAACTCGGGAATTGCTGCTCGCATAGTAAAGTACATATCCAACTTCCGTTTGCACTTTTCCAAGGAGAATTTGCTGCCCCGCAAGAACGTCATTAACCTCTGATCGTCTGTGGAAATAGTGAAATGGTGGAGTATAAAATTGCTGATTCTATAGGTGTGAATATATAGTGACTGTACTCCAAAATATATAGAACAGGTACCATCGAACTTTGGCAAATGCGGCTGTTTCGCGAGCCACTCTTTAATGTGCTCGAGATCTTTATCACGGGTCGTTACATCTTCATTCAACTCCACCCGAATCAGCTTCGACATCTCCTCGGACGGCTGTACCAGCAACATCTGAAAATTATTTGGCAATCAGTAAATATTTCCCGTGTAAACATTCCTAAAATTTGTTATTGCATAACAGCCAGTGGTATTAGAAAGAGCTCGGTTAACCAGGGATTATAGTTGTGAATCATTGGCGTGAGTGCTTTTTTACCGATATACCTCTCCCTTCGATGTTGAAATTCCCTTTCGCAAGTTTGACTCATTAGGCCTCCGTACTTTCCACACGTTTCACTTTTATTTCCACTAGATCGTACTAGACACTTTCGTACTCGCAGGAATAACGTAAAAAGGATTGAGAAATTGGAGAGAAATAACGGTGAAGCTTGGCGAGTAGTAAGTCGGACACTAATCATCGTAATCTGATGTTGATTTATATCGAACCATTGCCAGCTGACAGCAAGTCGCATAATTACAAGCACGCACGCATTACCACTCTATTGTTTATTCTTGCAGGGGAATCCTTTGTTAATTTGCATGTCCGTCCTATCATTAACGTCCCAGGATGATATGACGCCCGTCTCTCTAGGAATACGATTGAGCGCAATCAACATTCACATTCTGACATTACAAACGATGACTCTAAAGTTTGTGCCGACAGTACACCACTTTTTCAGTGTGTCGCAATTATCTTATAGACGAACTTGGCGTCCTCCATTGTACAATTATTTAGTCGTTTTTTACGGAAGTGAATGCATATGCGATAGAAAAAATCGCATTTCTGCTTGCTTGTACGATTTTTCATGGGAATGAGAGAAAAATGCAGAGTTTGATTGGGCCAAAAGAAGTTTCGGTGTTGCATGCTGCACGTGTATGCCCCGGCGCGGCGTAATGCTGACTATAACAGAGGTTGCGCAAAGTGCTTCGAGATATACATCGGCCTTACGTGAGAAATTAATGCTGACCGGAGTTGGCTCGGCTTGCTCAACACCGAGACTTTCTCCAGCTCGTCACGGATCGCCTGCACTCCCTATATCTCTCTTTCCTTCGGGAAAAGTGATGGTACGCGTCACTCGCGTCACTCGCGTCACTCGCCCCCTAAGAATTACGTGATCTTGATCACCCTGATACCAGTTGATCACGTGAACGAACTTGGCCACGAATTTTCTGACACACATTGCTTTCTCCGCGTTTGCCGCCAGCCAAGATGAACCTTCTTTTCTTCAGCAAATTCCACTTAGTGCCGACAATGTAATTTGCATATCGATCAAATCTTGATTAATCTCCTCTACTAATAGCAGATAATTATCTCTTGGCAAAATCTTGGAATGCATAATATCGTAGATTGGCAATAAACTTACTCATGTTAACGATTTATGTTATCCCGATAGGAACTACTTTTTCAAGGCTTTTTATAAAATGAATAATCGAAAGCTAAGGAATGCAAAACGAATGAACAAAGTAGTAAGAACCTGTGCAGGTTCCGTGGACCGAATGGCATAATCCACTGCAGGTAGCAGGCATCCGAGTGACCGAGAGTTTCGAGTGGTACTCTCACTTTCCACAGGGACACTGATATGACGCCGCGCGAGCTAACAAAAAGCCTGTATTGCCAAAGAACGGCCTTGGTAAAACCTGAAATTAGGCAACCCAACGAAAGGGGTATGCAACGAAATTACGTAGTAATCCCGATTTCAGCCGGCGTTCAATTGAATTCCCAGAGATTGAAAATGCGATTATTCCACATGATGTATTGGTGAGTTTTATGTGCATTCTCAACATTATCCAGAGCGACTGTTGTACAGTTTCATAACACGGCCTCAATTCATGGGCATCTAGATGTATGTCGAACTTATAACAAATGCGGAATTCAGTCGGAATCAAGGCAATGTTTTGTTTAGCTCTTTATTAAACAATATCGTATTGTGACAACGTAGGCAGGAATTTAAAATGGCAAATGTCATGTTAGTAATGGAATGGCCTTTGTACGAAGGCTCAGTTATAAGTGGAATGACGTATAAGGTCGCGATGGTCATGGTTTTTATGTTTAAACATCCTATCGCGGGAAATAATCTATCTTTCCTTTAGAAAGCGATATAAATATCTTTGAATGAAGAGACCGCAAATAACAGGTTTAAACGTAGATGGAATAATAAATGAGTGTGCAATGACACTGTTTTGACTCTGAACCTGAGGATGAAGAAGCAATAGAGCATTCGAAAGTACTATTTAAGAAGATGTGACAGAATCCAATAAGATTCTGTAATAAGCGTGTCAAGAGAGGATTAATGAGAGTTCGATAAGTAGGAAAGGGGTAGCGCTCGAATGAAGGAAGGTCCGCCGCTTGAGGGAAGATTGTAGAGGGAGCGGGGTGTCTCTCCCGCGGGAAATAGTTAGTCCTCGGGAATCCGTATGACTTACCTTGACTGGAAAGCACAAGTGTATTTCGCAGGACAAGATTGGTCACTGGTGAACCGTCGGCGACTCAAGAAGAGAAATGCAAGCAAGGCAGCAGGAATACAGCCCAGGCCGCTTCGCTGAGGAGATGGAGAACGCTCGAACGGAGTGGGAACGATTACTTCTTGGACCGGTTCTCCCTTATATCAGGCCTGCCCCACTCCAACTTTTCTCCGTCTACCACAGTCATATTGTACACAATGATGAAAACCTGAAAACGCGCTCGCCACTTGCTCCTTTACTCCTCCTGCAAAGCACTCGACTTTTCTTTTTCTATACCAAATCAACACCTCCCTTCTATTCAATCTAGAATATTGCCACATTTATTTTAGCTATCGAGAATTCGCAGTTTATTTATCTTTTATCGGTGCTCCATGAAATAATACGATGTAATATTTTCAAGGGTTTCCATTAGGCGATTCAATGGGGAAATAAAGAACTATCTTATTTTTCATGACAATGCGGATGCTACACCAAGGCCTGCGTCCGCGACCTGTGTCTGTTTTGTTGGTACACGCGTCACGAACCATTAATCTACAACTTACTCGTACTGAATATATAGGAATACATGTTTTAATCACTGTAGCGGTTTTATGAACTCACATATAATGAAACTACTTCAATTAATATGACGCGAAGTGCATTGGCTAAACGGCGAGATTGAAACGCGGAAGTTATTTGTGTTTGGAGTGGTTGCAACGACATTTCGAAGGATAATGGAAGAGGATATAATGCTTTCTCGCATCTGCAAAAGTATTGAAGAAGCTATGACAACACATACAAAATGGTAGTGAAATATTAGGAAATAGGTAAAGCCGCGTTATATAATAGAGAAGTACGCGCAATGCCGACACATCGCTCTCTTTTGTACTGCTAGAATCATTCGTACATTATACTTTCCTTTCGGTAAAATCACAACGATTGCGTTATCAAAACGAGGATTTCACACTAGTATAGTTTTATTTTATTCCGTAATTTGGGACAATTTTCTATCTCGAGCATAGTAAGATGAGAACAAAGCCGTCTCAATTTTATATTATGTTACTTTGACTTTGCCTGGCTCATAAACTCAGAAACAGATGAATTCTTCATATTCAATGTCCGATTGAATTTCTTTTGTCGCCGCTCCGCTGTAAACAGAGTTCTTCAATCTCTTCTTACAGTTAGATCATCTTGTTCCGATGTTTCTACTACAGGATGATGCAGTGAACGGGGAAGGAAGCTTTTTCCCATCGAATTACCGATAATACCGACATTGCGTAATTGTTTTGTTAGTCGTGCAATGCCACTTGTGGCGTGTGCCGCGTGAGCTTACACCGAGTGAATTGTGGCAGATACTGCTGGCCTACCGATTAATTGAGAAATGCAAAAACTTGAGGAAACCTTACTTATGCACTTCAATGTAACTGTTTTATTCTCAATTCCGCATTAAGTCTTGTGTCATACAAAATTTCTGTAAACTGAATCTCCGGAGAGTGGACTATGATTATTAGGGTGTACTCTTTTTAGTTTAAATAAACACGATTCCAATGACAATAGTAGTCATCGTGGTAACACGCTGAAATTGCAATCTCATGGTTCCAGTTTTATTCCGAATGTCTGATACGTTTTTTAATTCCACGCTATTCTAACAGACAAATAAATGGTATTTTTATATTAATAATAAACTCATCTCACAATGACTCTGCGATTATCAATAAATAAACATTTAAACCGCAGTTATAAGTATTTTATTATGTGTCATGCGCGGATATTGCGGAAGTCAAAAGACTCGAGTGACTGCAAAGCTGATTGGAATATAAACAGTGTATTACTAATAAATTACTAATATCAAAATAACATTTATTCGTCTGCCCGAATAGCGAGAAATTAGAAAAAATATTAGACCTTCGGAATTGAATTGGAACTACAAGAATATAAATTCAGCATTTTACCACGAACAACTACTATTGTTAGTGGCTCTTCGGAGATTTAGTTCACAGGAATTTTATATGACACAGGACTTGACATAATTCTCATATAATTCAGAATTAAGTATAAAACAATTTCACCGGATTGCATAAGTAATGCTTCCTCAAGATTTCACATTTGTCAATCAATCGATAGGCTGTCAGTATCTGGCAGAATTAATTCCGCGTAATGTTAAATGACACAAGACACAGTTGACATTATGCGATTAGATAACAATTACGAATACCAGTATTACCGATAATTCGGTGGTAAAAAACTAATTTCCTGTCTAGTGCATCAGCCTGCAGACTATAATTGGCGATCCCTGTGGAAAAATATAATTTTACAATAATGCAGTGTTTTCTGCGCTTCTATTACGTTAGTGCCTTCGCCGTAATTCGTTTTTTGTCTGTCAGTGTGATTCAGGCGAAGAAAAAGTGTTAGGAAATAAGATGTATGGGCCAACTTTTCCAACCAGCATAGACACTAGCCATTGCCATAACTGTACAGAGTTGTTGGCGAAAGTCAATAAAAGTTTACAAAAACTCGCAAAGCTTTACTGTGACTCATATACTTTTGGGCGTTATAGTGAAAGTCACTGAGTCTCTCTTAGGATCACGTTAATTCGCTTTGGGACTTACATAGCGACATTTTTCAACGCTCGTAAGCTGTGTTGGTCACTTAGAAGCACTTGGAAATTTCTAGCTTACGTGATTATTATCATACATTAAGAAGGAATATAAGTTGCTTATGTTCCTAGTCGTACACGTCATCGAGAAAGGAAATCTTTGCGTTTAACACGAATTGGATAGTTACACAAGTTCAATGTCTAGGTCAGTATTGAAGTGCGGATTCTATTTATAAAGGTAGGTGGTTCGAATACCTATATGAACCTAGCTTGCGAGCCTTGGAGCAGTTTCGAACTCTCGCCATATGTTCGCAATTTCCCTCCATCTGTCACTGAATTTTCCTGTCTGGCTGTCTCTTCTCTCTTGCCAGTAAACTTCCAAATTCATACTTAGGGATTAACATCTGCTCTATAATAACTGAATATATAAAATAATAAAGAATATGATTACCGGTTTGTCGGTCGGTTCATTATTTAATTTTAGGGCAGCAAGGGGCTCGTGATGGACTTGGATCTGGAAAATCGCATTCGGCATTCTGTGACGGGGAGTAGGGCAACCAGTAATCTTGCAATTACTGACAATGTTATCCTTTATAATTGTTGGCAATTCCCAAATCATGGTTGCCTCGCGAAGAGCCTTCGAGCCTGGTCCTTGGGCAGAAAATGCCATGCGATTTGAATTCTCAGGGCAGACTTCTGTTACAATGAAGAGTGTGTCTTCGTGTGTTATCTAAAGCAAAATCGATCGCTTTAGAAATTCTAATTACAATAATATCATTGATTTGCGTTTGCTATGTAAAGTACAAGAGTAAGGCGAATTTAGTATACTGAATTTAGTATACCTCTTGTCGAAGAAATTCAATAGCATCAATCGCTTCAGCTTCTGGCGCAGCTACTACCATCATGTAACCCTTCTCACTCGGCAGGGATTTCAACTCTCTGATTGTGTTAGCGGTGAGTTCGGTTAGATTCGAATTCAAGCGATGCGGTCTTCCCGACTCAAACACACCGTGCCATGCCTCCAGGTTTCTGGTCAGACCTTCCAGTAGCTTACGAAAAAATGCGAGCCTCAGCTTGGAAAATTCATCGATCATGCTCCACATATTGATACGACGAACTCCTAAGGAAAGTATGAACAAAGTATGATCGAAATGAAGTTTATCAATGAAAAGGATAGTTGGAAGGAATTGGAAAACTATTCACCCTCGTCTTGAATGTCAGAGGAATTCCCTGGCGTGTTGCCGCGATCCTTGTGCTCTTGAAAACTGACCGCAAACCAGTCGTCATGAACTTCCGGCCTTATTTTCGGAATTTCAGGAGTTCCTCGGCTTTCTTCGAATTCGTCGAATGTCCTGGTGTACTGCTGCATCCGATGAGGCCTCAGGAGCGAGGGCAGCGAAAAGTTCGAACTCAGCACGGTTCCTGGATACAAAACTTTCATGTACTCCAAGAGTTATTCGAGAAAGTTGGAAGATAGTTCGCCTTGAAGATATAACAGCTTGGCTGTACTGCTTGTGATTCCTACTGGACTTTTATGTAAAGAATCTTTTTAACCGGCCGAAGTTTATTTTATCAATTCGATTTTGTTATTCCGGAATCTCACCTGTAGCCATCTCTCGTTCGTGTCGCGCCCACATTAATAACGAGCCAATGTTCATACGTAAAAAGTGCTCACAATTGCAATTATACTCCTTGCTTTCAGACTGCAGTGCATCTTCCAAGGAAAAACGAAGAGCATCACTAGGACCATTCTGACAAGTCTACGGAAATAAGGAAATAATAATAATGGGTTTCTTTAGTGAACAAGAATATCACAATAAGTTGATTACCTGCAAGGATCCTTCGACTTCCAGTGGGGGTGAAATATTTCTCAGAGCTTTTCCTTGCTTCTTATCCGTTGCGGTAACTAGAAAAAGTACTACATTTCTGAGATCCTTGGCATGAGAGTCCGCACCCCGCTTCGATTTCATTTCAATATTAAAGTCATTCTTATCGTCGATCATTATTTGTGTGCCTGTTTTTATTTTGTGTTCCTTGTTGTGCGCTTGGATTGATAAGTTTTTCGGTTGCAAAGCTTGCGTTTGCTCAGTCGGATTCGCAACCTGCACTTTCTCATTTGGAGCATGATTAATGGATGATTTATGCTCCACTTTCAGCGACGGGGCTATGTTCCAATTAGCTGGTATGTCGAGTGCTGCTGGGAAGTATGAATGCACTTAGAAGATTATCTTAACTGTCATGAACTATAATATGTCACATGTAATTTTTTTCAAGCACTCATAGTTTTTGATATACCTAAGATATTATTCGGACGTTCTAGAATGAATCCAAAAGCTGGCAATGCTTCCGCAACCAGTATCATAACGATAAACGTAGAAATGCAAAACTGTGACATCTTGATTTCGACGTCCGAGTACAACGTAGTTGACTTCATGTAGATTTACAACGGTCAATAGTTTTTATTACTCTTGTTACGTGAACTCAGTGAATGATAGGGTTCAGTGGATGTTCAATGTCAATATTCGCACGAACGTTGTTCTCAAAAATCGTTTGAAACGCAAACTCCATTTACACCGTGTGCCAGGAGACAACAAAATAGCGGCGGTGCAATCAACAACTTCGTATCCAGGACAACAATACTAAATATCGTTTACGTGCTGTTGCGCACAATTGACGTTATGTGCAAGATGTTTTCCAGGGTATCCTTGGTCAACCGTGAGTAATACCTTGAAGGCAGTCAGTTCGATCTTACTGTAATCTTTATAACAGTGCCAAGGCTCTGCCGCGTAAATCCCAACAATAAATATCCATTCTTTCGATCTATAATGCAAGCTCTACATTCACCAACTGCCAGTATGGACTAAAACTCGAACAATAGATAAGCCTGGACTCTTTAATCTTTAATCCTCTTGAGGTCATTTGAAGCTCTGAAATAATGCGAGCTGCGGAAAGTAAATATCATTAGCAGTAGGATCGACTAAAGGCAGTGCTCGTCTAGGGATCCCTAGAACTGAATAATGAAGGGGTCAGCATCGCATAGCTATCGACAGGAAGCTACAACCCTCGCTTTCAACCGGTTGAAGGGTAACACGCAGGAAACTCTCGTATACAACTAATCCAATTATGTGTCACACGCATGGAAATTTTAAACTAGTCCATGTCGTCCGACCGACAGTTCCTATGCAAATCGAATAACAGTATGGACAGCAAGAATGTTGTTCTTCGCGTTCAGTGAGCTCTCAATTTTCCCCATTCAATAACTGCCATCGAAAACAAACACATGTTTGGAAAGATGGTCAGAAAATATGCACACCCACCAATAACAGAATATATATATATATATACGTGAAATACGTG
Source organism: Ectemnius continuus (assembly GCA_910591665.1). Lineage (NCBI taxonomy): Eukaryota > Metazoa > Arthropoda > Insecta > Hymenoptera > Crabronidae > Ectemnius > Ectemnius continuus. The sequence continues at coordinate 23,878,975 of OU342856.1, forward strand.
AAACTAGCGAGAAAGTCAATGAAGCGATAGCCTGGTGCCAGGGGGTGGAAAGTTTTCAGTTAAGAAATGATAGGATTTTGCCGGTCTGGAAGTCGGCGTAGTTCATTTTTCTTGAAAAGTCTTGGGGTAGCATTCGCAGTCCTCGAGGTCTAAATAATTAAGGACCTATAGAGCGAGCGGACTATCGGCGACAATACAAGAAACAACATGGCTGATGGTAGCAGGGGCTCGCTGCCAAGAACGACTGCGCCTTGGTACCGCCTAGCGATTGGTCCACGTTTGATAGCGCGTTTTACATAGGGTGCACCTACCACCGGCGGTGGTGGTGGTGGTGGTGGTGGTGGTGGCGGAGAGGTCGAGGGTTCGCAAGAAGCGTGGATGAGGGCGAAATCGAAGAAGAAGACAGGTGTACGCGCAAGTGGTAGCGAGCGCGGATCACGCGAAATATCCGGTCACAATAGGCAAGCTAGCTGGCTAGCTTGCATCGCACCTTCCGATTAGTGTTGCTTTAGGCGTTGTAAAGAAGTTACAATAGTTTAGCATCTAGTGAACACACTCCTCAAGTTTTTCAACAATCTCAACGAACGGATACAAACAGGAGCTTCAAGGTAAGATTTGCTAAAAGTATCCCACTCATTGTGCCAATTAATGTTTCCCGCTCCCCAAGCAATATTCCCTCTTATTATTATGGAGAATGATCCTCATATACAAAAAAATCGTCTTTCTGTAGTCTCACACTACTTTATTATGAACGATGTCAATTGGTTTTGCCGGAAGCCATAGGCTATAGGTATAATAGTCCATGCACGTGATCTAGATCGTTTTTGAAGTCTGCTACCGTCTTTTACATTATTTTGCGACTGAACTCAAAGTCGTTAAACTTGGCATTCACAGACAGATTGTCGTACGTATTCATAAGTGCAAAGTCTGACTCTTCTAATGTCGTTAAGACATTCATCCATTATTAATGACAAAGGGAACTCATCGATTGACGTTACCTTAACGATCCGGGACGTTTCGATTCTATCGTTAAGCTCGACTAACGACCTGATAATTAGGGAGTTGCAAGTTAAATACTAGCTTTGTTTGGCAAAACTTTGTCCGCTCGATTAGAAACCCTCGATGCGTATTGATATTTTCGAAGACATAGAGGAGAAAAGCTCGGTGTACACCCGCTCTGAACTTTTTTGCCACAGATGATGAAGTTTAAGCAGCAAGGGCTGGTCGCAGACCTAATGCCCAATTTGCGATTAATGCAAGTCAGCGGACATTTCATGTTTAATTATTATAACGACAATTCCGTTAAATTTATGCATAAAGTCTATTGTTCTGTGAGTAATATCAAATATCTATTCTACTTATCTGGCACTGAATGGAGAAAAATCATCCAATAATGAAATGATATTTGCGTAGGTGCACTTGATTCTAATTCTCGTTCAATTTGCCCTCTGCGGGGTGAACTTGTTCTTCGAGAGCAACGACGTTGACGATCTCACAGCGAACACGATCACGATGCTGTTCTTCACGCACAGTGTCGTTAAACTAATTTACTTCGCGATACGGAGCAAGCTCTTTTATCGGGTGTTGGGTATGTGGAACAATCCTAATAGCCACCCACTCTTTGCCGAGAGTAATGCCAGATACCATCAAATCGCTCTGAAGAAGATGCGAACATTACTCTTCGCCGTAATGGCCACTACGGTACTCTCCACGCTTTCGTGGACCACCATAACATTTATGGGAGATTCGACGAAGAAAGTACTCGATCCTGTCACTAACGAGACCACCACCGTGGAGGTAATTGAGCGGCATCGAACTATTTCAAAATTCTAACAACGCGATTGATATTTCACACTTGTCATTATACAGATACCGAGGTTGATGCTGCGATCATGGTACCCATACGACGCCAGCCATGGGGTCGCACATGTCATGACTTTAATATATCAGTTCTATTATTTATTGTTTACAATGACGGACGCGAATTTGCTCGACGTACTTTTCTGCTCGTGGCTGTTGTTCGCTTGCGAGCAACTCCAGCATCTCAAACAAATTATGAAACCACTGATGGAGCTCAGCGCCACTTTGGATACGGTCGTTCCCAATAGTAGCGAACTATTTAAGGTAAAACCTGATGGTTTTCCTACTCTTTCTTTGCAGCGAGTTTATTCTATAGAAAGGGAAAAGTTAATGCGATCGAAACATCTAGGCTGGCAGTGGCGATCATTTAAGGAATAGCCAGGGTTTCCAGCCACCACCACCACCAGATCCCCTACCAGGGGAGAATATGTTAGATCTTGATCTTCGAGGTATATACAGCAATCGTCAGGATTTCACCGCTACTTTCCGTCCTACAGCTGGAATGACCTTCAACGGCGGCGTTGGTCCAAATGGATTAACGAAGAAACAGGAGGCACTGGTTAGAAGTGCCATTAAGTATTGGGTCGAGCGACATAAGCACGTTGTAAGGTAAGCTGGGAATCTCAACATTGCTAATACAAGATTTATCGTTGTGCGAGTCCCAAATGGAAAAGCTTAAATCTCTTTTGATAAAACTGTCGGAAGTTTGAAGTGCTATAGTGCAGGTAATCTTATGACATCGGTGCAGTCTGATTTCTTATTCCGACTTCCGCTTCCTCCTTTCGCCAGTGCGAAAATTGAATTTGTAATGACACAATAAGAAGGTCTCTCACTCCTGAGAATTCAGCTCTCCCAGCTTTCCGCTAGAATAATATCCCGTTCCGACCCACTTCGCTAACCGTGTAATTTCATTAAATTAATCATTCTCAACGCGATTGTGAACGTTTCCTGGATTTACAATTTTAATCTGCGTCTTCAACTTTGACCCTGGCGATCAATAGATTTTCGCGGAGAAAAGCTTTACCAACGTCAATAATTAGTCAGTATTAGAATTTGCGCTGTCACTGACGACTCAAACTTTTTCATTATAAATGGCCACAGTACTTAAGAAAAATCTTGAAAAATCCGGAAAGTCCTAGTAAATACAAACATATCGGTATTACATGAAATAGAAAAAGGCTTGCGTGCCCTTGTGACTGTGAAATGAGTAAGAAGACTGGTTTCTAGCATTGCAAGGTGTTTTCTTGAAGGAAGGAATTGGCCAGAAATATTGAAAGCAGGAGGAGTTTCTTTCCCGGTTTCCAGTAGATAGTAGCGGAACAGTGGTAAGACTCGATGAAGGCGAACAAGGCTTGTGTGTCTTCCCACACTGGTGAAGTATTTATTGTAAGAGAGCGCGATATTGACCGCGACAGGGGATGTGCCCTATGGACTGGACAATTTATTGGGTAATTCGCAGGGTGTATGGCTCTCTCGACCCACGTGGAGTGCGGCGTGCATGCGCCAGCCACACGTGTGCATGCATATCGCCTTTCATGAATGTCGCTCCTCGGGGGTCTTCTTCCTAACCGTTCGATCATTCTCTTGCCGCACAGTTTTTCTTCCGCACTCTCTTTCCCAGCTATACTTCAAGTTATACTTTCCCCAGCCCACTCTGCTCTAACGATCCAATGGACCACTTTCCAATCGCTATTCTCCTTCAAATGTCTTCATTTTCGTTCGTAGACTTGTGACAGCGATTGGTGACGCGTATGGTATCGCCCTGCTTCTTCACATGTTGACAACGACCATCACTTTAACTTTACTCGCCTATCAAGCGACAAAGGTACGAACGAGATGGAGAAATCATTTTTATACAATTCTCATGAATTATTAGGTATATATTCTGATAAATATGACGGGTGACGAGTTCAGGTGAATGCAGTTGACGTCTACGCGGCCTCGGTAATTGGCTATCTCTTGTATTCCCTGGGTCAAGTGTTCCTCTTTTGCATTTTCGGTAATCGGTTAATCGAAGAAGTGAGTATCGTCCTGGTAAAAGTGTATTTATTTTGGAGAACGTTGGTATAATTAACATATAACCATGATAGAGCTCGTCGGTGATGGAAGCGGCTTATTCGTGCCATTGGTACGACGGCTCGGAAGAGGCCAAGACCTTCGTGCAAATTGTCTGTCAGCAGTGTCAGAAGGCAATGTCAATTTCAGGGGCTAAATTCTTCACCGTTTCGTTGGATCTGTTTGCCTCGGTAAATTACGTCAAGCATACCATAAACCTCTTTTGCAATTCGAAACTCATATGAACTCCAACTGACTGTTCTCTTCCCGCCAGGTTTTGGGTGCAATGGTCACTTACTTCATGGTGTTGGTGCAGTTGAAGTGAACATTAGGATTCATATCTTGCAATGCTGAATTGCGGATGTGGTATATAACTTTAGTTGAGCACGGAAGAAGAAATGAATCAGGTCAATTATTCTGGACACGAAGTCCAGCATCGGACGGATTGAAAATTACATTTTTCCTACCAAAGTAAAAGCAGATGAATTTTATCAGGTTATAAATATTCTAAGCTTAGCGCTTGTACTTTTATTGTCCGTATTATAGTATTATCGAGTGTAACTTGCTCGCATCGAGGAAAGAGTTGGAGTGTGACATGGAAACATAATTACATTCTACTTTGTGGTAAGGTAACTTTAAGTAAGATTAGTACTTAACCGAACGGGGAAATATTACGCCGTATTCAGTGAAGAATATTTAATAAGTAGACTCGCTCGAATAAGTTTCAGTTATACTTCGTATGATTTATTTCTCACAATTTCATCATCATAAAGTGTATATAAGACTAGGCGTTGCGTTTTTATAGCGATTCATACGGAGACTACATTTATGATAAATGTATGAAAGGAACGGTTTGGTTCAACAATTCGTACTTAGAGTCAAAATGCTTGCAATGACATTCACTATTTTCTACATCTGAACAGTTGAATTGATAGTAGCACTAGGCATACATTCATACTTCGAATTACTTGTAGATATGTATAGTGTAAGCTTTCTCACGATCTTACAATAAGAGAAAAGTTGTTGACACATGCACGTTAATAAAGTTTTTGTGATTCTGCTTCGCGTACGAGAAGTTCTCGACGCATTTCTTTTATATTTACGTGCAATGAGAAGATTTAATGATACCGGTGGAAGAAAGACATTGGCAGCACGTGTAGGAAGCATGCTACTTACATTATAGGCAATAACTATCTGTGTTGAATCTTTTACAACGGCATTCTTAAAATAACCCTACCATTATATTTAATATTATGATCAGTGAGTTTAAACAGCTATCCTAGTAATGAATGTTGTATATTGCGTAGCTGCTATTACAGCAAACCGTTGATAGATTTTTGAATCCGTTAAATGTAACTTGTGCTACTCTGACTTTACATAATTAAGCATTACTTCTTAATGTATCCGGGCAGTACTTTTCTGTGCAAAAGCTGTGCTATATTTATCTAATAAAATCTGGAATATACGTGTGAGTTCTCTGGCAAATGACAACTTCCTGTACCAACAACGTAACGCTTCGAGCAGCAGGCTTGAATAAAAAAGAATGCGGCAAGTGGAAATCAGTCGAATTCTGTCGCGCATGTGCTGCTTGCCTGTTTTTCACGGGGTTCGATCGAGCGGGCCTCGTTCCCGCATAAGAAATCGATTTCACTTACACGAGACACTTTATGACGCTGCATTTTCCTAACGTCACGGTGACCGATTACCCTTTGCCGTGAAAGCGGCTCATTTAAAAGCCCTACCTGATGATCCACTAGCCGCTTTTATTCAAATAAGCTGGAATATCAGTCAATCTTCTATAGAATATCTCAGCCTAGCGCTTTCCATCCTCTTCTCGAGACGAATCTACAAACTTTCCAAACTCGAAATTTATAAATGGAACGACGACGGACATGAGTTTCATCTGTAACGGAGAACCTCTCAAAATATCGAAGCTTTCATTGGTAATAAAAGTTGAGATGGACTATCGGCTAGGTTGTGCTCGACTGGAGTGTGGCAGGAATTGGCCCGTGTTAACCGGAAGCGTGATCAAGTGTTCAGAAGAATTGAGGAGGCCGCCGGGGGAGAGTGTAATTTTTGGAGTGTTAGAGGGGTAGAGCGTATGTAGTTTGATGGAGAGCCGCGAGGAGGGTGATGTTAGCCGGAGTAGGCAGCCTCGTGGAAGGAAATTGGCGCGAATCGGTGGGCGGCTGCGCAGAGAGGGATTGACTCCGTGGGAGCTTAGTTTCGATCGTCTGGGGTCGACGTCGTCATGTACCAAAGGGGCGAAAGGGGCATCCCTCGTGTGTGCTCCCGTGATGCTGCCTTCGCTCGGCAGCTTCCCAGGCAGCTTTCCCGCTTCGTGACAGAACCGGGCGTGTATCGAAGGAGGCCGTGAGCCGGTGCCGCTGTCGCTGGAGCACTCGATTCGCCCTAGTGAGTTTCGCCAGGCGAGCAAACCAGCCACGAAGCTCCTCAAGTGGGCGGCCGCTTTTCTCAGAATCGAGGGACCGAGCCACCGAGAGAGAAACCTGGGATGATGATATCCCGGCCAGTGGATACCCGGGCATTTGTCAGTGACGCGAGTAACTCCACCATCGGGCCAGGCTCTAATTGCTGACGATTACACCGCCCCTGATTACTCTCTAACATTGCACACACGCTCCCATCAATTGGAACGCTCTCGGCAACACTCGCGAGGCTAGCCCGGAAAACGTGCGAAACTCCAGCGACTAGCTAGCAAACTAATAAGAAAGGGAGAAAGAGTGCCAAATAAGTCATTTTCAATCCACACCAGTTCTCTGAGACATATGTCTGGCGATAGTACAATCAGTCCGAGGACATCATCAAGCTATAATTACTTTAATTCTCACGTATTCGTGAGGGTGATAGGCGCGAATAAACAATCGCCGCGAATGCAAAGCGGAAATGAGGAGATTTGTAACCGTTGGAAAAGTCTGAGGCGAGGAACTCGTCGATCTTCGTCGAAAGGTACATGTATGTCCGGGACGGCTGAGCGATTAATAATTTCATAATCGAGGGAAACGAGAAAGGCGAGACTCGGAGCAAGTTACATAACTGGGATACAATGGCATAAAATCAGAGGGGAGCCGGGCCAATAAGGGCAAACGATTGATATCGGATTAAGGGCAAGTTCGGAAGCTCCTGTCTTGATTAATATTGTTTACTCAAATTGTACCCATTAATCCAGACAATAAATCTGCGCAATATTCAGCGAATTTATTAAAGTTAGATAGTGACGGTGTCAAGACGGGTAAACAGGATCTAAACATCGTACTGTCAATTTGTTATACGCTATAAAAGTAAATGTAAGCGTACATAGAATAAAGCAAGTATACAAATTAACGTCATTCTGTGAATGATAGAGCGCGCGCGGCATTTGGAATTAAGGGAGCTTTAGTAATGATTCAGTGATACGTGTCAAATGGAAACTTCCGCGTGGATAACCGCCCGGCGAATGACGGACTGACAAGTGTGCTCAATATCGTGGCTCAACATTATTTCTAAAAAAATTTTGGTGCCCAGCGGTAACCATAGGGACAAAAACTGCAAGCGGCAGGAGGAGGCGAAGCCTCCCGCCGCAGAAGCAATGCCGTAAGTACCCTTTGCCTTCTTTTCAAACCCTTACAAATATTCCGCCAATTTCACTACAAAATCTATCCCAAGAAAAAACCCTTCGCTCCTGCGCGACTTCCACATGCTTCCTTACAACAAAGCTTTCCTTTTCAACGCATACTTTACGCGGCATAACGCGCTAATATTTATCGGGACGTTCAAAGATATCGCTCACTAAATTACCCGAGCAATTTAGCACCTCCGACAAATTAATTAGATTTCATTTAGCGTACACAATGAGGAATACCATGCCTTGCTATAAGACATAAGAGACGCCTTTGTCGCGGCGTTTTCTATTAGGGTAGTGGTATGCAACAGCAACCCCGGTAATGCTATACTATTACTGCCTGTCTCAAGAATCAATCTTCAATATAAAAGCTTTCTCACTTCCTTGGTAACTAGAGAGCAAATAGACGGAATAAACGAATGCAATTTTCTGGTTCGCGTCAAAGAAAAATGAAATAATTCTTCGGCTGGCAATCATACGGTAGACATTTCTTCGTATTTACGAAAGAATGTCTTTGAACGGTTTTATAAAAGACTAGGGGAAACTAGTGGAAATAGGAAAAGGCAGTGGCATAAAAACCGATGGGGAATGCGAACTAAATAACGTAGGAGGAGAGGGTTTGGAGCGCAGTGTGTTGGGAATGAGGAGTGTTAAACGTTAGCTTTATAGGAGGCCGCTTTTGGGGATTGGCCGTCAGTCGTGGCGCGAGCCCCGACCGCGAAGGTTGCCGTGCGAACCTGTGCGCGTGCGAACCCTTTGCGATCACGACGCGAGATCACCCTTCTCAAGACTAGAACTCCTTTAGTCTCCAATAACAGCACTCCTTGGATTAATGGATCGACCTAGGAAAGAGAGTGATACCCTTTCCAAGTCGAACCTTCAAGGGAACAAATCGCTCCTCGGTAAGGCCCTTCTTCAAATTCCCAATCAATTTACCTCCTCCAGTCGACAGCCGCCTACTTTAATCACTCTCCTCGTAAGCCTCGTAACGTATCTTTTAAATATTGTGAAAAGCCCCGAACAACCGATTGGCAAGCGCTTAACTCGGAGCTCGTCTTCTAATCTACTGCTAACGAATATTCAACTTGTTGGACATCCTACCAGTTGTAATAGGTGCTTGGTAATTGTAGCCGTAGATATCAGCTGACTCTTTCACCGATAACACTTTCTCTAATGACAATGATTATTCCGTGGTATGCGATATGTCTCTAGAACAACATACTGACAGATACAATATTTTTTCAATAAAACCCTGTTAGCCTGGCAACAATTCACCTGAATATCTGATGGGAAACAAAAGCGCCGTGCGGATGACGATGAAAAATCCCCCCAATCCGAACAGTCCAGTGAGTTATACATCTGCTTCGCGTTCGTATACATAGCAGTATTATCCGTGCGAAAATACGGCGAAGCGTAAAACCTCAATAAATGCCAGATAGGACAACACCTTTTTCAAATACCATGACCAGAGTAAATCCAATCGGATTCACAACTCGGAGCACACAAAACTTCCTCATGCATTTCGAAATGAGATTTAGCAGACCAAAGTTAATACAAAGCACTTTGTGGAAAATTCATTCGGGCTCTGTTTATCTTTGTAATAGCTACTTTCCACTTACAGCTGTGCTAGGAAAATCGGTCTCATATACATTTGAGTTATTTTAGAAAAATTATTTTCTTCTTAAAAAAGATATCTATTTTTCACTATCACAATTCTCTGATAGTATCAGAGGCATTCATTGATCAGTAACTGAATATCGAACGATAAGCATCGATTTTCGATAAGAGATAATTCCGAGCGACTGCAGGTCACGTCTAAAAATATTCATTCGTCATCTAAATAAGAAATTCCCTGTGCAATGTACGAAAGTGATACAGTGGAATGCGTCGGAAGACGGAGCAGAGAGTGGGAACACTCGAGAATGTACTTTTGTACCGGCTGGAGTAGTCTGACCGGATGTCCTTCCACTACTAGAAATTGAATTTTCGAGTGACACGGCCGTCGGCAATTTTTCCTCCTTTACACTCCCTCCATTCTAAGTGAATACTTTGCATCGAAGTAGAAAAATCATGGCTCTCTCAGCCGTATGTTATATCCAGCGACACGTTTTCTTGCAGAACTCGATCTGGACTATCTTGAGGGGCGAGGTGCCGAAACAATAATTTATGAAAATCCTGAGAGTGGATCGAAAGAGGAAGATAGCCCGGCGGACACTCTGGACCGTGTCAAAGTTGTTTTCCTTGGTGCTCCCGGAGTGGGAAAATCTAGCATAATTCGCGTAAGAATTCTATTCAAAGGGAATTAATTAAATGCTGAATTGCTAATTATAACGCAGACCGTTCCCCCGCCCCTCGCCAACCACTCCTCTTTGTTCCTTCCCGCTCAGAAAAAGATCAACTACACATACAAACATGTTTCCCGTGTGTACTTGCTCTCGTACCTTCCTACCCTTGATTACATACATTTTTCAAGATTTAATATATTCCTTCGGTATTGATGGTTGTTACACTTGAAAGTTTAAATCAAAATACGAAACGCTAGAGCTGCGCCAAAGAATTAGTTTAACCAGAATTGTATTGTTGCAACAATTCTGCCGGCAAAGAATTCGAAGATCAAAAAGGGGAATAAGAACTATACGCTTGTCTAGCCAAGAAATGAATCGTTCCAACGAAATCAGTTAACTATCTAGTAGGTGGCTGGGTAGGATTACTAGCGGCCAAAAGTTCAACTACGCGTAAGACGGAAGGTGACAAGGATTTAGGAAGGGAAAGTTAATTACATGTTAGAACGATATGATCGATAGAAAAATCAGTGAGCCCTTGTGTTGTAACATCAGAGGGAAAGCAGACTAATAGAGTAAAGCTAACTGTGTTTGAGTTTTTTCGATGCCGGTCTTAGGGAACTTGACGCTCCTCTTGCTAAGATGCGCACGGCTTCCGCTCATCTCCGGCACTAGTTTCCGTTTATAGCAGCTAGCTACCAGCGGCTCCGGAGGAAATTGAAAGTCGACAGATGCAAAACGAGTAACAAGTACCACGAAGGATGACGTTGCCATGGCATTTGAGCTATCGCATGATTCCAATAATTGGGAAGCTTAACAAAATATCCAATTATTCTTCGGTGAATTTCCCCGCGCAATATACTGTTTCCTTTCAATGCAAACAATATTAGGCAGTAAATTAGTATTACGAAAATTTCACAATGATACCTACCGCATTCGCGATATTATATTTCACTTTCGGAAGGATGTAAGGGCGGCACCCTATGAATCCTTCTTCAATCATTGCGGCTCATTTACTTTCAGCGGCTAGTTTACTGATTACATATTGCAAGCACTGCAGGTCGGTCGAGTCTGTATAAGTCAAAGTATTCCAATTTCAAAGGAGCCTGCAAAACATCTGAATAGTATAGATACGATCAATGTGAAAGGGTTTAAAAAGTTTAACTCCAACCAATACTTATGTATTACAGCAATTTGTTTGGAGTGAATTTACCGAGGAGTACCGGCCAACTGAACGCCGAGAGACTTTCTACCCGAGCGTAGTCCTCGCTAATCGATTGTACGAACTGAAAATCACGGATCTACCAACAATCCCGTATTTCCCTGTGAGCCCGGACCTCGAATGGACGGATTTCCGTTATTACGGCTTGCGAAGTGCGACTGCCTACGTGCTCGTTTTCGATCTCAGCAATCAGGACACGTTTCAGGTACGTATCCGACCAATGCACAAAAACAGCGGATGCTGACAATTGTGTAGGTTTTTGGAACAAATCTTTGCATCGGCAATAAATCGCCGAAAATCGAGACGTTTACGAATTCACAAGACAATAATTGCAATGGTGATGGATTCATGTGGTATTCCCCTTCCTTGAAAAAAATGAGGCGCGAATGCTTTTTCTAGTGTCTCGCGACAGTTAAACTGTCAAGATAACAAATAGATGTGACCAAACGAAAATCTATTTGTATAGATATGTATTCGAGTTGAATAATATGTGTTGTCACGTTCAGTATGTAAGTTTCAATAAATGACTATACGATTTCGCAGTATATTAGAACACTGAAGGAGCAGATCTACGAGGCGCGAGACATGAGAGGTGTGCCGTTGTTAGTAGTCGGGAATAAACAGGACGAATTATCATCCACGGTTGCAACCGGTACTAGATACAGAGACATCGTTAATCTAGTACGAAAACATTGGAGATGCGGATACGTCGAATGTAGCGCTCGTTTCAACTGTCGTGTTGTACAGGTACGTTTCGCGATAAATTTAAAACATCCTTTGTAATTATTTCCAAACTAGGTAATTCTCATAGACCGCTTTTCTGTGCTAAAATTCGGCAGAGAATTGCATGAGTTATAAAAAGAAAACTATTTATTATTCACTTACATATATGGCATAGGGAAAATATCAGTGAATATAAAAATACAAAATAACAAACACAAAGATGTATACAACCTATATCACTATCTGAAATTCAGGAAATACGACTTAGACATTTGGCAGATCAAATATACTTAATGTTTCGCGAGTAAGATTTTTTATCAAAAAGTGATGACTATTTTCAGGAATATATTTGCTGGATGATAAAAAATTAACAAAAGTAAACAAAAGTTAACAAAACTAATGTTTGTTTTTGGTGACAAATGATTGCTTAGGAGCTAAAAAATTATCGCTTTCGCTTCTTTGTATTACTTTGCTTGGTTCAGTAAAATTAAATCTAGTACAGTACGATTCTTGTATCATATTTATGATTGCAGTCTTATGTGTTCAAGCACAACAACACACTCCATTCGTAATTTTTTATCATTCCAAACGATATTTTTATTACGCTTCTGTGTCATGTAAGAATTAATTTCATTATTATCAACTTCAATTTCCTCTTCATCTTCACTATACATATGGTCAGGATCATTTATGAGATTAATGTCAACCAGAACCGGGCTGGTTTTTCGGAAGACTTGGGAATGCGTTGCTCTCAGCGAATTAGTTCTCGTTTTGTCTGTTGTCCTGCTTTTTGATGGGAATCCACTGTATATATCTGTCTTCCCTGGAGAGAATTGCAGATCGTACTTGGAATCTTCTGATCCTGTGGAGTCATGATCTAAGTCTGAGATAATCATTCCTCTTTTCTTTGTCTTAGAAGTTGTGTCACACTTTGTAAACATCTCAGACTTTGAAGTGAAATACTTCTCACTCACCAAATTTTTATGTGACCCATTCGTGCTGTCTGTTTTTGGAGGTTTTCTACATATTATAGTGCTACATGTACTGATGTCACTATCATAATTAAGACTCCGAATTTTTGGTATTATATTCTCACTTTCCTCTTGACTTGGGTTTGATGTTGCTAATGATTTTGAATAGTGATAATTTCTCAGAGGCCTGTTTAATGTTTTAGATGCGGTTTCTATAGTAATTTCTTTCAAATGACTCAAGGCAGGTAGAACATTAATAAAGTCATTGGTAGTAGAGTCAGTATCAGCATTCCTTTCCTTTTCTTTTGGACGTATCTTAGATATAGAGTTATCTGAAAACTCAGAGTGTATCTTTGTTTCTTTTTGAAATCCTAATTTGTTTCTACTTATTTCTGCCAAAGTTGATATTTCATGTAATTCGGGTGACATCTTATCATATCCTTCATCACTAATTTCAATGACTTCGTTGCTTACAAGCCCATCAGATTTTTGGTTAACTTGTTTTTTTGTTGTTGTAGAATCTTCCTGCCGTTGCTTCTGATAACTATGATATGAACTTTTCAAATTATTTTCTTCCTTATCCAGATCATCTTTCAACTTGCTCATTATACAACTGAATATAAACATCACATTGTCCATGTCATCCTGTCTGGCACTTTTGTTTAAAAAGTAGTTCTTCCGTAAATGACACAATCGTGATTCGTAAATGGAAAACGTCCTTGTAATGTTGTCCAATACTTGTGTGAGGCAAGAATGAAATCCTGACAAATGATTTTCTTTTGTGTCTTGTACATCTGGTATGATGGGTTCCTGAAGTATAGCCTGACTCCTATTGCCATTGTGTACATTACTACTATCACTCTCTTGTATCAGACAAAACGTTGGTGCAGTGTGACATTTCTTCTTTCGACTTGAAATATTATTAGAACCCATATACTTTCTTTTGCTCGAAGTCGGAGATACATGAAAGGAATGATCATTTTTCGAGCTGCAGGAACTTGAATCTGTGCCGTGAAGATCGCATGATCGTTTTCTTTCTGGCCTTTTAGCTATCTGTTTCTTACTTCTTGTTCCATAATTATATTTCCTTAAATTAGTTGAGGGCGCATTGAATGTTTCATAATAATCACTATCTGTTTCATCTTCTTCGGAAGTGCACGGTCGCAGTGTTCGTTGAATAGCATTAGTTTTAGCCATAGTCTTTTTTTTAAAAGAATCTCTGTCTTTATACCTCATATTTTGCGTCATCCTATGTTAGCACTATCTGAAATGCGAAAATGCGTGAACGTGCATAAATCATATCAGACATTGGGAATCCACAGAATTGTTTTCCTATGAAGTTGTAAAAACTTCATCCTTTGTAATATGTAGGTTATGAGGAACTACACACGCACTTACAATAAGTTATTATGACATTACTTATACATTTAGTTATGAACAACGGTCCAACATATCACAAAACCTCGAAATTTAAATCGTTTTATGAGCATGTGCTCAAGGTTTGTATTGTATGTACACTTGAAGTAGAGTAGATAGAATTTTCTTGGGTTTCGATCGACACCCATATATACATACACTATCTGACTGGCGCGTGTCGGATGCTCTTCCCGCGTTTGCGGCGTTTGCGCTTGACATTGCTTTGCAGGGCGCAGTTGAGTGAAGGTAGTTGAGCCGTCGATGTTACCAACCCTGGAATTACGTTCAAACTTTCCACAAATTTCTTCATATCGAATTATTATTGTGTGTTACAGGTGTTTCGGGAATTAATGAAGAGTATTCAAGCAATAGAAGGAAGACCGCCATCTCCAACGCCCGCACCCTCACAACAATTGAGATCTTATCCTCACGACACTGGCGAGAAATGCATTCTTCTCTGACATTGAAGCCAAGGTATTCGAGTGCTCGAATTCTGCGATCACGTTATTAGGAAAAGATGCTTTTCCCCAACCTTGAAATGGACTCTTAGGGCCCAAAGCCCAAAAGAAAATCCCGGTGCTCGCTTTTTATGGACTGTCGCATCTACATTCAAGAATTATTAAGAATGACAAAAACTCTTGACGCAATTACAAATTTCGTAACTGAACAGCGGGACGATTCTTCATTTTAGATTGATCGCATTCCCACGGCAAATCTTCATCTATACTTTTCTAGATTAAATAGAGAAAATGGACGTTATGTATAATTACCATTTAGAAGTTCAATCGAAAGTGTAGTCAAGTGCAACAATCAGTTTTTAGAACAACAGATTGCTATTACACCTAGAAGTATCCAATGTTCCTCCAATATTGTAGAAGAACAAAATATGTTCAATTCAAAGAGGCTCACAATTGTGACGAATCTTTTATATCTCACGCGTTAGTGATTTTAAATGAAAGAAAATGGTTGAGCGAATTCAATCATCTACCCCTACAATCCGATGCGCATCACTTTAAATGCCTTCGGATAATTACAAGAAACTGCTCACTCTTATGAATTTAAGCTACGACTTTTCGATTTTGTTTTTTCTCTTAAACATCCCGTTCTTCTTCCTCGTGAAAAATGTCACTTTCAACTTTCAAGAAGACTTTTATGAACTAATAGCTATGAACGAAATTCTCCAACTGCCGAATTCTTTTGCATCGGTCATGGCGCAAATACCAAAATCAATCGTCTAATTGTACGTAAATGGAGGAATCGAGCGAACGTATAAGATATAATTTATATCGATTCAAATCAGCTTTATAATATTACGTAATAATTTCTCCCGGCCTAAACACATATATTTATCCATATAAACATTTCATGAATCCGAGGCTTTAATAATCGACTACTTAGCAGTGGCTTCACAGTATTCACAATCACTTTTGATCAGTCAAAGTAGATCTATTGATTTTTTAGCAATCCGTTCAGCGCCGCAATTGCGAAAGGATGCACATGAATAGTGTGGTATTAGACGTTACCTGAAACCAAGCAATAGTATACTACATACATATATTTTATTATACTGTTGAAAAAATTAACAATTCTTTATAAATGCACCATAGCTGTTGATACTTCAGTGTAACATACACTCACATGTATGCATAAATGTCAATGTACTGTGTGTGTCCCCATTGTTATTCTTTGTAAGTGCACGTTATGAAGGTGGAAATTCAATCTCTTAATGGCTCTCGAAAAAATAACAACATTTTCATTGGAAAGCTAAAACAAGGAATACTACGCGTTTCATTTGCTGTAGATGATTCATTTCACGTATACATATGATGCAGAAGATATACGTAAATGTTACAAGTATAATGTAATTGCGATAGAAGGGTGATTACATATTAAGTACCTATTATAAAAATGTGTTCGTTGGAAATCTTTGTACCGGAAGACAATTCTAAGCGAGGTATCTTATGATCCGATTTGTACAGCAATCAAGTCACCGTGATGGCGTCGTTTTACATACAAAATACCAGTCATTATTTTGTATGCAGCAATAACGCAATAAAAGACCTGAATCATAAACCCGACTGCTCTCTCGATAGAGCTTCATATCGTATAAACTCTACTGGACTCACATGAATTTTCCTCGGTCAAAACTGACGTATTAAAACAATTGAAATTTAAGCATAGAGATCTAATTAAGTTGGAGTAATGAATTAGCTGAATTATTAAATTTAGAAAGCGTTGCATGATGAATATGTGGCAGTTTTTGAGAGCCAGTATTCATTGATATGTTAGGTGGGTGTGTAAATTACAGTAAGATTAAAAGCAATGCAGCGTATGCCAAAGAATCCAGGTAAAAATGTTTAACCCCTGGAGTATGCTTGCTTGCCAAAACATTCGGCCCGCAGCACATCAAATCTCGAGGGGATTTCTTACCAAGTATATGAACGCAGCTATCTCTTTAAAAGCAAAACATGTACATTCACTATATTTTCAACCCTTTCAAGCCGCTCGCACAATACTTTTTACTATTTCTATCTTGCAAATATATTTGTAATATTCAGGCGAGTACCACGGTGGGAACACCCAGCACGAAGACAAATTTGAAGGAAGCACTCAATGAAAAAATTCCAATTTATCATGATCTGTTACGAAACTTTCGTCGGCATTACGGTTTGTCGATTGTCAGTCAGATTACGGTAGAGAATATGTACCAGAGACTAAATGGCGTGAGCACTATGGTTAGAGAAACGTCCGAAATTGACTCAAAGTACGGCGTTAGTATCGAAATGTAATCAGAGCGTACTATAAAACAAATCATTTCATTTTGCCCATCCTGTTTCGAAAAAAAACGTTGAAAAAGGGCTGTTTCTCGATAGATTAAGTATAGAGGGCTGACTATGCCTGAAGTGATCACCCTATTACCCCGTTATGGAAAGTCACCGATCCCAGAAGCGGTATTCTGGTTACTCCTAACTGGCGATGTGCCAACTCAGGATCAAACATCCTCCTTAATCGCTGACTGGGCACAAAGACGCCAAAAGAGGAAAGCCTGGTGGGCAGGGCCCGATGGCGGTATTCTAGGATCCGTACTTCGAACTCTCCCAAAATCTCTGACACCTTTAGGAAAGCTTTCTATCGCCTTAATAATCTTTGACGCTGGCAAAAATATGAGAGAAGCACGGAAGCGCGGAGTAATGGCACATTCTTATTGGGAAGTGAGCTAAGAACCTTTTAAAAAAGATTACTTTTATAAGTACTTTCAACTCTATCTATATTACTTTCTTTACAAGTATCTGTACGAAGACGGCATGGAATTACTCGCAACGCTTCCTGCAATTGTCGCATTAGTAAAGAAAAATGATGGGCTCCAAAATACGAGCAATGAGGGTGACTGGGCGCATTTTTTTGCCGAGTGCCTCGGTAATGCCTATCCAACTCTCGATAATCATAAGGAAGTCGCAAAAGATTTCCTGCGATTGTATATCACCTTGAATGCGTAGGTCGAATAGAGTAATTCAAATGTCTTCCAAAAACGTGTCTGACGAGAGCGCCTGCACCATTTTTTTAGAGACGAGAATGGTGGGGCTCCTGGAATTCATGTAACAGAAATCCTTGGTGCTACTGAAATAGATCTCAACCACGTACTCGCGGCAGGTGCATTAGCTTACGAAGACGAACCGAAGGGTGGAACAATGTCCCAAGTAAACACTATCAAAGTCTAACACTTGTAGCTTTGAAGAAGTGTTTTCACAATGTAATATTACAGTTACCGAATAATCGTATTTTAGTATATGGAGTTCCAGTCTCAATTGCAAAATATTCTTGCCCATGATTTGAAAGAAGAATCCTTGAAAAACTTTTTAGCCATGACAATAGCGAAAGACAAACTGGTGGGATATAAGGAAACCAAATTCGAAGATCCTCGATACACAGCGCTATTAAATTATGCGATAGAAAATCTACCTGATTATTCCTCGATAAAGGTAAAAATTTGTGGTGTCCTGTTTCCAAATTAATGACATCTTTTTTGTACATTTAATCCACTGTAGTTTTCACGAGCCATTACTCAAGGAGTGACTAGGATGATTAGAAGTGGAAAGGGCCGAAATATATTTCCTGATCAATGTACTATTGCGGCACCCCTTTTCCAGGTATTTTATATTAACATTACGAAAAAGAATCCGCCTCCTAAGAGATCCATTTCTTTTCTTAAAGTTCTATGGATTTGAAGACATGAAATTCAATCAAGTTTTATTATGCATGTCTCGAGCATTGGGTACCATTGCATCGATTATCTGGACGAAAGCCATAAATGCACCGGTTGAACATCCAAAATCCAAATGTACTTATTCGTATTTAGAATCACTTAAGGGTTTGCACAAGAAGAGAAAGCGCGGAAAACATTCGAAATATTACAGAAAGTGAATTCTGTACTATGTACTGTACAAGTGTAACGATCTTGCCTGCCTATATCTCAATTATCTCCAGGGCACATGCAGATAAATAAATGAATTAAGGTAGTTGCATCAAAGCCACTCACATTATTCATTTTATCTGGAATACTTTTCTCAAGAATCGCATAAAAAACTAACCTGTCTTTCATCAACATGTTACGAATGTTTTTACGTAATATAATTAAACAAACTTAAATTTTCCTGAAATTGAAGGGACGAATTGACTAACAATTGTCGCTATTGCCTTGAAGTGCCGCTATTGCCAGCAGTATGCAAAATGATGCAAAGCGGAGTTAACAGTTCGTTCGGCGAGCGATTGACCCTGAGCACGCTGAGCACGCTGAGCACCTCTAATTCGTTGGATTTTTCAAATTCGTATTTAGCAGCAGAACCGCCTTGATGGCAGTAGTGGGGCAACTGCGTGGCTAACTTCATTGGTAACAGTTGCAAGTGTGTTTGGGAACGCCAGGGAGGGCGGGGCAATAACCACACCATATGTCGTGGCGTGTTGACCACCAATGATAGACTTGATAGAAATTTACAAAACTCGGGTCCGCTCGCGTCATCGGACGCGTATTATCTTACGTCTTAGCAGTTTGTAGTATGTGTTTTTTTCGGCCAGAAACGAGGGAGGCGAGCAGCGTTTCAAGAGTTTCGGTGGGCAGATACCGCCTGTACAGAACTAAGAGCGGCGGCTTCTGCCTGGATGAGGCGCGGTGTGCATGTCCATACAGATATCGTTTGAGACCTTTAACGCTCGTTCCTCGCGAGTGATATTCGTACCGTGTCGCAGAACCGAAACAGGAATTGCTGCTCACCGATATACCGCGCGATAGTTCCCTGACATTCTGCAGAAAGGAGACAAAGTGCCTGAGACGGTAGCCAAGGAACTGCCGACATGAATTTATCCTTCGCTGGTTGCGGCTTCCTTGGTATTTACCACGTTGGTGTGGCAGTGTGCTTCAAAAAATACGCTCCACATTTGCTCCTGGATAAGATTAGTGGTGCATCGGCTGGTGCTATCGCTGCATGCTGCCTTCTTTGTGACTTACCCCTCGGTGAGTGAACTCCTTTGTTTACATATCTAGTTGATACAATGTATCTCAAATAATTACTTCGTCAATGTGATGGCGACACTTGCAATTACTTGTTACTGTAGCCTTCACCTTTGAATCTTCCGTCAACTGTATTCTACCTCGAAAATCTGCCTCTCCATTGTTCCTGGCCACTTTCTTAATCGCTTAACTCTATTTTATGTTCATAAATGTCGGTTTGTTTGCCAACATTGCTGTAATTCGTTTGAAAAATATCATTATCAGTCTCCGTTATACAAAATAAAAAATATAGCTCTGCGCGGGGATAAATGCGTAACTATATTTGACGCATAGAAGCCTACAATGTAAGCATGCGGTATTTCAAACAATAGTAAAATTAATGACGAAGCATTTAATAAAGCAGAGTAAACATTAAAAAAGAAACGAACTTGTACTATAAGAGGATCAGAACATTGACATCAATATTATTATAACTGTACATATTATCTTTAGGCTGCCATAAACTTGATTATCCTATGCAAATCTCGAAAGTAGGTCACATCTAGAATAAGCAAATCAGAAGTGGCAAGAACACTTATCATGTTTGCTTTCTTTGCGTCAATTGTGCAGATCAAATGCATTTGCTCAAGAAACAATCACGTAGAAAAAGTTATTGGAGTTATAATACGATTATCTATTAATTACTCCTTTGTTCAATATCTTGATATTGCTTCTTAGACTCTGTACCCTCTGCAATTTCAAACGTAGAAAGTCCAATATTCATTAATGACGCATCGAGATTGTTGGAAATTTGCAATGCTTCTCTTTTGTAAAATAATCTGATCGTACCGTGCACGGTGATTAAATTAAGATATAAGTAAGTATGTTCTTGTTCCCTTACTCTTCGGAAAGCAATATCACGGTCAACTGCGAGCCCGAGGCTAACTAGCGTAAACTGATATCACTGCTAATAGATTAAAAATACACGCTTCTCGTTGCCAATCAAGAAGATATTCGGTTTCCAACTATTCAGAATTTCCGTAGATTTATCTTGGCATCACAAATTCAAGAAATAGGATAAATGCTGTGGTGACTGCAAGTTGCCCGTAAATACGATCTTGCGTAAAACGAAGATACAAGGACACACGCATTTGATATCGCGATTTACAAAGTGAATATTTGAAGTTCGTGCCCATATTCTATCGACCGACACGCATTTCAAAACGTTAATAAGTCTTTCTCTTCCGCGCAAACTGTTCCATTCTTCCCAATTATTCGCCGAATTCTTTAGTTTGCTTCTTTATATTTTACGTCGATCCGTATGCCAAAGAAAAGAGAAACATCATTGTACTCCATTCATTGCTTTGTTGATGTTTAAATATATTTGTTTTATGGTATCCGGCAGAAGGACGTTTTGTAATGCATATTGGCTGTATTAGACACAATGTTTTCGATTATGTTAGAACGCAACGCCGAGATCTTGAAAACATTTCATTGCCCTTGGGCATACGTAATTACAATGCGTCAGCTAGCACACGATAATCATCGAACTACTTCGAACTTATCACTGCCTTCTCTTTGTTAAGCAATTCTAGGATATTAAAGAGTCTCAATAAAACAAAAGTTGGTACTCATTCCCAGCCACGGCAGAATCCTCGTATGTCCCATGGAAATTCATAAATTCGCTTATAGATATTTCGAATTAGAGTAAAATAGACGTTTATTAATTAGAGTAAATGAAGTATTTCTGTAATCACCTGCATAATCTGTAAATAATTCTTAAATGTTCATTGCCGTATATTTATTGTATTGGCGTATACTGTAAAAAAAGAGAGAAGCACCTTATATATCTGTACACAATTTCTTTATTGTTATCTCTGAAAAGGCAGACATTAAGCATTTCACGGCTAAAGTCTAAAAAATATCAGTTACTCACACACAGTGGTTGTATGATAAGATGGAAAGATTCAGATATTGGTCGTACCAACACGATGATACATAAAGATATCAATCAATTATGGCTAGCGTTTATGAAATCGATCGTCTTTGTACATATCAGGATTTCTCAATCTTGATATCTAATACGAATCACGTTTTAGTACTATAAAGGATCGAAATTTCCTGAACAAAAATTTGAAATAATTTCCTCAATGACGCATTGTTTTGTACCAAACAGACTTGAATGCTTCCAATTTCATTGTAGTCCTTCTACAAACTATAAAGACTGATTTCTAATATGTTTTTTGCTCCTTTATTAGGCGAAATTACAAGCAATGTATTGCGGCTCGCGCGTGAAGCAAGACAGCGAACTCTGGGCCCATTCAGCCCATCATTTAACGTGCAAGAGATACTTCTAGAGAGTTTGCAAAAGGTAAGGCGCATGAATGTGTTATCACAATCTCCACTTAACCGATCATGACCCCCTGGTTCGCCGACCATAAAACTATTCAAGTGCTTTCTTTATCGAACTGCTTGAGAATTTCAGATTAAACTGCTTCGTGATATTTGTCAGAAATATGTAAGATGTAGTGAAAATATTTGTGTTATCATGCTATAGATACAGTGATACCGAACCAATTTCGATATAACTTTCTGATGTACAAGAGTTAATCGTATTAAAGCTGCCCTACATCTCTCATTTGATGCTTCATTTGACAGTAAAACTAACAATGCACTTCTTTAACACTAAACCTACCAATTACCGGTTAAATGACTGTCTTCAATGAGGAAGTACAGGTATAAAAACAGTGTCGGTACGATTAGTGTTAATTTCTCTTATTGATGCAGCGGACAATCAACACTTTGCGTTTTACGTCATAGCCCCTACTATCTTCAATCAGGTCTAAGACGATGTTTATTTTTCATCCTGTGATATCATGATAGACAAATTTCAATCTATTTGCATAATTATATTGTCACTTTCCGGGTGACATTACAGTACGTTATATTATCAGGCCCGCGACATTAACTACTCAGAAACACGAAGTCACCTTTAAAATACATTAATTGTTTATTCTCATATGTTTTGCGGTTTACATTTCAGTTTCTTCCCAATGATGCTCACATTCGAGTAAATGGGAAACTCCATATTTCGTTGACAAGAGTTTACGACGGAAAAAATGTGATAGTTTCACAATTTTCGTCGAAAGAAGACTTACTACAAGTAAGCAAATAAGTAGACATATATTAAGCATATTGTTTGAATTTGCATAGCATTTTCTTTCACTTCATAGTCAACGTTATTTTTCTGGTTTGTGGGTAAAATACAACCGATAATCGTAATTAAATGAACTCTGCCCAATGTGGATTAAATTTATCAATCACCTTGTAGATATTGTTTGCCGTCCCGAATATTGTCAATAATTGCCAATATAATACACTTTCTATTTACAGGCGCTATTAGCCAGTGCATTCATTCCTCTATTTTCTGGATTATTGCCGCCCCGATTTCATGGTATCCGCTACATGGATGGTGGTTTTAGCGATAACCTTCCAACACTCGATGAAAATACAATTACTGTTAGTCCATTTTGCGGAGAAAGCGACATTTGTCCAAGAGATGTTTCGTCTCAGCTGTTTCACGTAAGCAATATTTAATGACTCCTTTAATAAATTTGGTTTATGTAGTACACTATCGTTATTATATTTTACTCTTTCAATTTTAGGTAAACTTTGCAAACACGAGTATAGAACTTTCCAAACAGAATATATATCGATTCGCAAGAATCTTATTTCCTCCTAATCCAGAGGTAACATTACTTGAAAGTTTTAATTCAATAAAACACATCAAAACACTGTTACACAGTCCTATATGATTTTAGATGCTATCAACTATGTGCAAACAAGGTTTTGATGATGCCTTACGATTTCTGCATAGAAACAACTTGCTTAATTGTACTCGATGCCTTGCAGTACAATCTACATTTGTAGTTTCTGAAACTCTTGACGATAACTTGGAATACGATCCTGAGTGTGCAGAATGTAAAATGCATAGACAGGTAAACTTTCATAGTTATTCATACGTTATGTTATCATTTATAGATTGAAGTTCTAAACTGTTTTGCATTATAACATTTCCAGGAAGCTTTGGTGTCTAATTTGCCAGAAACAGTTTTGACCATATTCCAAGATGCAATTGATTCGGCTAACAAAGGACTTATTAATTGGTTGTTTAAGCATCGAAGTATAAAGTTATTGTCACTGTTAAGTTTACCATATACACTTCCAGCAGATGTGGTGTACGCAACGTTCACAAAGTA
The DNA here is from genome assembly GCA_910591665.1 of Ectemnius continuus. Taxonomy (NCBI): domain Eukaryota; kingdom Metazoa; phylum Arthropoda; class Insecta; order Hymenoptera; family Crabronidae; genus Ectemnius; species Ectemnius continuus. The sequence continues at coordinate 23,902,870 of OU342856.1, forward strand.
AGGAACCTATAAAAATATGTCTCCATTTATTTAGTTGATAGTTCTTATTTTAACTCATATATGCATGTCTTTGTAAGAAAGAGTTTGTTGTACCATAGATATTTATTCTAATTGCAAAATATTACATTCCTTTATATTAATACATACTTTTTAACTAATCCTTTGCACTTCTATGATCAAGTTATGTTGCATGTTTTTACATTTTGATAAAACCCTCATCTTTCATGATTAATGATGCTTTAAGTATTGTATCTAACAAAATCGTATTTCCAAATATTATATCAGTATTTTGCAGTATTCATTAAATAAATTGTACTGCTTTAATACTTATCAAAATAATCTCTGTCATTAATAATCATATCATCATTATATCTAACATTATGCATGTGATCACTAGTTTGGTTGGTAACAAGGTAGAAACACGCACCTTGGAATACAAAGTAGCTGGAAACATACTACGTACCCATCGAAGTTGTACAAAGCATTTATCAGCTTCTGGGTAAGCACTAATTTCCAATGCTTTCGTTTTTAAGTAAAAATCAATAATATGTGGATGTTCTTATTAACACACATATAGTTGCATATAATTGCCTTTTTGTATATTTTCGTTCCTAGGAATAATAATGTGAATTTATATACTGTTCGTCCTTGTATTAGATTTTACTTGCATGTTTATTTTCTTGTAGATTCATGTGGAATGTTCCAAGATTACGAAAGAATTTCATTGAGTTAAGCAGATCTTTCTTAGAACAAGTCAGCATTCTATTCCCTAAAGTCAATGTTTATTATCAACCAATACCACAAACTATAAAATGCCAATTGGCGATTTCGGAATATGGTTCTGGTCAGTATTGAGAATATCATAATACACATACATTTTGCATTTGCTTCGATAATTTGGTTACCTTAAACTTATTTCACCCGTTAGGCATGTATGACATCGAAAAAGCTGAGGAGGAAGATGGTTTCTACAAGAAGCAAAAGAATTTAAATTTAATGTTGCAATACAATGACTTGTAAGTATTATTATTGCTTTAACAGCAAATATGACTCTACAAAGTAATCGATGTATTAAGTACACTGTCTGGGTTTTTTTTTAGACCATCGTGGAAAGAACATAGCAACAAATCCAAATGTGCGGTAAATGAGTCTGACATTCCAAATGTAGACAATAATTTTGACGACATTCTACAAGTATGTACAGCCATCGATTTCCAGTAACGGTAGTGAACACAATTCGAATTTGTTGTATTTCTTAGGTAACTTCAGACCAAGAAGCCGTGATGACATATTATTATATGGATGAAAATAACAAAGTTCAAGTAACAGAAATATTTGATGTATCTGAATCTGAATCACACGCTGTGATGTCTATTGAAGAAGTTGAAAACAATACAAAGCTTCAATTTGATGAATGGGATGAACCTTCCTGGTTATCGCAGCACACGTTAAATAGTAGTAAGTTAGCGTTGAATTAGGAGTCATTAAAATCTTTTATTTATTTGATTCAAATTATTGTACTATCATTTTTGCAGTGAATCCTGAATCGCTCTACACCGACGAGGTATCTATTAGCAGGATTCAACAGAGTCTGGAGGATCTGTCAGATATTTCTATAGACGGTGATATACTCGATGGTTCCAATATCTTTTCCGATCCAGAAAGTGAATGGGGAGCATGTCAGGACGCACAAGAAGTACAAACCGTTAATTCCCCTGATAGTCGACCAGAAGTCGACCAACCATCGTTAAGTTCATAAATTGTTCACTTTATTGTTATTGAATTTTAAAGTTTAAGACAATAGTGATGTATATAGTACAACGTTAAGAAGTATACATTATGCTTCTGAACCTGAAGATGCTGCATTGTGGTAAGTTGGATATGCTCAGTGTGGAAGAAGTCTGTGAAAGCTTTAAAAAGAACTTAACATTTGATAGACAAATTTTGTTGAAGCGTATATCAAATTCTATAATTCAAAGGATTTATAAGTTTATTACCTGTTGAAAAATACTTGTAAGTTAGGTGATACAAGCAAGTATGTGGTACGTTCGTAGCGTGCAAGTATATATATGATATACACAGTATTTTAAAGAATTAGATTTATAGCTAAAATATAATACTATTATTATTAACCACTTGCAATGCAAGTGTTATTAGATCTCAGAGCAAAGACTGAGATGCTATTTGACAAAATTATGCGCGCATATGCAGTAGAGTATAGCTATCCTCTCTTTGCATTGACGAAATTCTAATAACAGCACCAGTGATTCAGAAGTATCAGAAAATTCATGTCGAAGTAGTTCACGAGCAATTCTACTTCTTAAGATTTTCTAACTAGTATGACTGAGTACCGCGAAGATCGCAGAACATCAGAAGTGCAATTACGCACCTCATTTAAATTGCACTGGGTAACAATGATCGAGACATAGACCAATAATATAATGTAAATGGATAAGTTTGGATATGCATACAGCTGGAACTGAATGCAGTATATAAGATAGAATCTTTATATTGCCTAGCATTGATGACAACACGAGTTTAGTCCAATGTAAATAGCACGAAAGGATATAAAACACAAAAAACTTTGTAAATTCTAGATAGACAACAATCATATTCATTGACTGATCACATAATATGATGTCGTGTGTCGATTATATGTAACAAATTACTGCTAGAATAGACAATTAATTTATTGTGAGCTTCATTATTTATTTCATACAAGCTGTATATGTAGGCACGAACAAGTCAAGAGGTACTTCTTCTGTAAATGTATATTTAGTATTTTATTACATGATCCTAATCAACTTATTACGAAATCACAAGTCATGGATACGTCAATGATTAGAACTTTTTGTTTTGTATTTTAATTGGTTTATATTATATATCCACATAGAGAATGTGTAAAATATGGAAAATGTACGGTATATACAGTTTATTTATAACAGGTATTTTTGTAGACATATTAGATTACGACGATTTAATATTTCACGTATAGCATCGTAACTCAACAAACTATATCACTCCACTAGGACTATTTCATCAATTTGAAACACTACAACATTCTTATTCTTACAGCCCTTGCATCACATGTTTCATGGTAAAGCTACATTAGAATACTGGTAATATTAAGATTTAAAATATCGATTTTATTAACAATTTTTTGTAAAAGGTAAGAATGTTACAGTCTGCAAGCGGAAGTTTTAAAAGTTTATGATAGTTGTCATCAAGCATTTTCAGTATTCGCATTTTCTATACATGGCTAGCCTGTGCCCCGCCACAAACAACGTCACTTTGAACATTCATAATAGTTTAATAACACAAATTGTACGGGACATATGCTAGCGGAATGTATCAATATATGTAAATATAAAGAAAAATCACAGAGTCTTCCTGTTTTGTATTTCGTTAGTGAGCGTGTGTGAATGTAATTTCATGGCGTTTAACATTATTGATTGATAGTCTAGTATTCTAATCTACATCGATTATTAACCTACACAATGTGATGGTGTAACAGATACTTGGTCCTATTCCTACATGCATTTGTGAAAAAATGTATGATAAAAGAAATCAATTTAAAAGGAAAAGTATTTTAACACATCTGTTTATGAATACTACGCAATATACACTAAACTTCCATAGATTTTTGCGTATTTTTACACATGCGTTTCCGACTAAGACTTAACTCATTTATCTATCATCTCCCCTGTGCCTGTTATTATAGTTTTATAAGTATTTACGAGAAACGTGAAATTTATAATAGTTCCACATTTTTGCCGCTTAATTCTTAAAATACTATAGATAATTTCTCAACACTAGTGTATTACGTTAAAAGAATTGAGTGAACGCGATTCCATCGATATGTACCTGCCAAAGTTGAGCTTATGCAATTCTATGTAAATGATTTGTTATACAAGATATTTTGAATAAACTATATTTAACAAGTCTATGTATTATTGAATCTTACTCGAAAAGTGTATTTTTTAGTACAACATGAAATTATTGTAATAATACAAAAAGGGTAAAGGTCAATAAAAACAGAACATTTGTTACATTTTTTTAATATAAAACAAATCATGTTGTATGTATAAGTTATATATACAATAATTGAAACCGTCCTCAAAGTAATAGTTTTGAGGCGAAATCCATTTTTGTAGAAATAATTTATTGCACGTGTGCACAATCCTATACTGCCTTTTATAAAATATAATGTATACATCTTCACTCAAAATCATCGATCGTTTACAGATAAAACATTTTATAATTTACAATTATGGTAGCATGCACAATTAAAACAAAATCAAGTATTCGCATTGAACATAATTTACAAACACCTCATGACGTTCCTTGTAGTCAGGCTCCAATTATTTTAATATAACACGAGACATTACTATTTGAACATGTTCAGGCGGGATCATCTCCAGGAGCAGAAGTAGAATTTCTTTGAGACTCGAGTTGTGTCCTATTTTGTGAATTGCTACTTGCAACAGCCACTTTATGTTGCGCGGCGAGACACTGTAGTTGTTGCAGCTGTACAGGTTTGACAAGTGTTCTCTGCAACTATGCAACAGAGACTAACTACTTAATCAGCTCAGTTTAAAGTGCAACAGAAAGTAACAGTTGCTGATAAATAAATAGCAATAGACAGTAAAATTTTAATAAGGATGAACATCGTTATTAAAATAATAACGATTACTTACTTGTTGCTGTGATAATGATGTTACTCCTAGACTTTGGGTTTGCTGACTGCACTGCCCTGTGGCAGTTCTAGCGTGCAAGGACTTCGTCAATATAGTTTGTTTATTTGCAGGTACTACTTGGGAAGTCGGCGTGGTCTGAGTTGCCATAAGCACTGGTTTCGTTGCTGCTATAACCATATATATCAATTTTGAGAAATGTGTTCATGTAACAGCTGGTTATCAATACGATACTTGATTTTCTTGAACTTACCCATTATAGGAGTTAACACTTGCTTGTTACCAGAAAGTATTAATTGACTGGCAGTTACAGTTTTAGCAACAGTCACCAATTGGTTAGGTAATACAGCAGATTTAACTTGATTTGGTTGTACTTGTCGGGGCATGTGATTAAGTCGGGGCCTCTGAGGTCCAATAAGTTGAATGGCTTGCCCTGCCTATAAATCATAATAAAATAACTAATACATAAATAAACATCTTTCTTAAGAATACTATTACAATTACGTTGTATTTTAATTACAAATATTGTATTTTCCAATATAAAGTGTAACATTTCTTACAGTACCTGCGAAAGCGTCACTGAATTGCTACTGCGTACATTTGGTTGCGCTACACCTTTTACGCTGGAAGGTATTATTTGGGCTAGAGAGAAATGGAAAATCTATTAGAGATAATATACTTTTTTTTATCATTCGCATGAATGGAGCTTTTATAAGTAAATCTTACCAATTGGCAATGACAAATGCGTATTTGCAGGGTTTGCTATCACAACAGTTGGCGTAGTCCCAGCTATCGCTGTAGTGACAACTGTCGTGGCAACCATCTGTAGCATCAAGCAAATTATGAGAATTAATACCTTTAGGGACTTGTAAAGATCTCAATTGAGATGAGCAAGTGTGGAGAATAAAATGAAACTAACACTAGAAACTGTGGTGCAAGTATTAGTTGCGGATGATATAGGCAGAGAGACAATGACTCCAGTTGGTGTGACGGAACCTGTTGCCGCTGAGACGTTCAGCGACATGGTAATGGGTTGTGATAAACCAGGAAATGATACCTGTAATACACCGAAACGTACAGTAGCATGTGTCACCTTCTAAATCGTATGTATTAATAAGAAGCAGTCGACAACCTGAACATTTTGGAGACCGTTGATAGAATTTGGCAAACTAGTCAAATTGACACCTTGTAAGTTTACATTTGTGGACGAAGGGCTCGTCATTGGACTGGCTGCCTGTGTATTCTGACTTGATGAGGCGGTCAATCGTTCAAGTAAAGAAGAAGCCGAATTAATACCAGGTATAGGATTATCTGCAGATGGTGTTCCTAGGAATTGAAAACGATGGATGAGTACACAATTATTTAGAATTTGTTTTTTTCATTATTACTAGAAGCAACACTGTCAACATACCTGCTAATAAAGCTGACAGACCCGGCATAGAAAGACCCAGTGTTGATGTGGGGTCTTGCACTCGTGCTAGTCTTACGGCAGTTGCTTTTACTGGCTGTTGCTTGCATGCTAACTGACCTGTTAAAGCTGAACTTAGACTCACCCTCACCTAGAAATAAAGATGTTGTAAACTTAGACCCCTTACACAGAATGTAGAAACGCATTTATACATACTTGTCCGCTCGTATTAGGAACATTAATAACGTTCCCGTGACTAAGAACTCGTGACGGTATAGAAGCATTTAAAGAGATCCTTCGTGGTTGAACTTTATGCTGAGTTATATTCGCAGGACTACTATTTAACAGACTAAGAATCGCAGCGTTGTTTGACTTATTTGTTGTTTGTGTATTATTACTCATAGCAGCAGCTGCAGCGTTTGCTGTGGATGAGATATTATATAACTGTTGCAGTTTATATTAGGTATTAAACTTTCCAACTGTAATATGGCATACCTGCAGCTTGTTGTTGAAACTGTTGAGCAGAATTCATGAGGGATGTTACTAGAGCTGTTATTGCTGGATTAGTAGAATGCTTTTTAAACGGCACCTCGTTCTGGTTCTGATTAATTGTTTCAGTTGCGCAGTTCTGCGTTCCAGCTTGCAATTGTGCTTGCTAAAAATAATCAAATTCATTACCATTGTGTTAGTACATTTAATTTTCGGGTACAACAGGTAAATGTATTACTAAAGCTTACCAATACGGGAACATTGGAAGAAGTAGCACTGTTAACAGGATTTGCAGACTTTTGTTGAAAGACTAATATACCAGAACCATTACACGAACTACCATCCGCTACCGACAATGTAGAATTGTCCATTTGTACAGAAGTAGAAGCGTTTGCTCCACCATTAGCAAGAGGTTGCCCAGGGCTTATCGTAGTTGTTTCAGTTTGAGTAACTGCCTGTTGTATATTCGTTGCATCTACATACGTCAGGCTGGTATGCGATGAAGTTGTAGCTTCTGTTACAGCTTTCATGGAAGCTACTTGACCGGCTAAAGTATTTAATTGTCCTTGAGCACGCGAGAGTATCTGTTGCGCTACGTGTTGTGATTGGGCTTGTTGCAATTGCTGAGCTATTTGCGCTGCCTTTGCTTGTTGCGCCTGTAATCAAAGGGTTTATAGTTAAATATATCTGAATTGGGAATCTTGATGGTGTATATCATACCTGTTGGTGTGCTCTTTGCATCCCAGGTGTACATGTTACACGGGGGACCTGCCCTGGTACAACATGCTTTATTCTAACATTTTTCCTGCCTTCTTCTGTAAATATTTCCGTAAATTGCTGGATATATTGGTTAGCCAATGCTCTAGTACCTAATGTAAACCTGTATAAAATAATGGTTTTATATAATTGATATCACAAACTTAAGTTTCATAAGACCTCAATTACAAATTTTTATTTAAGTAAATTTAATTAGTTGTGAGGACATACCGACAAGCAGAGCCATTCTTTTCTCCCTCACGATGATTTTTATCCATATAAAGCTCTCCCAGGTACTCCGAGTTAGACGGTCTTTGCAAAATGGAGAGCTTTATGTGATCTACTTCTCCTTGGTTTCCTCCAGTTTCTAGTATATATTCTTCTATAACTTGCGGTAAGCAGTCTATTGTTTCTCGTGGCCGTTCATATGCTTTTGCAAATCTAAGTCACAAATAAATAATTGTGTACTATGTGAAACTTTGTAACTCCCATATTAATCTCGTGTTTAAAATTATATGCATAGAGCTACCTTAGAACATCGATGGGTGTATTTGGTGGAAGCAATTCTGGATTTGATAATGATGGTGGTGGGCAGGCAGTACTTGTTACTAAACCTCTTTTCACCCGAAGTTTTTGCATTAAATCTTGTATTGTTAAACCTTCGGGTTGCGCTATTTGCTCCAATTTTCTTTTGCGATTCACAGTGACCTGGGAAAATTTTTTTGCCTGACGCATTAATTGATGATCGGTAAGCAAAGACTTTGATTGCCGAAGTCTTGTGGTAGCCAAACTAGGGATTGGATTAGGATCCAAGCAAAGAGGTCCTTGTGTTGCTGCTATTAAGTGTGACTCTAACATTAGCCGTTCTTCATGACTCCATTCACCATCACTGGTTAAGTTAGACACGTCCGAGAGCACACTCTAAATTCCCCACAGAATATGTTCAGTTTGTTATTCATTATAAAGTAACACAAACACAACATAATTAATTGGTGGTCGACATACCTGGGTTGTAGGTTTAAGAAGTACATGATGAACTTCAGCTTTATTATGAGGGAAAGCTTTTCGATAATCTCGAACTTCAGCTATAATACAGCCATCGTAAAACAAATGAGAGTGATTAGTTTCCAACTGCTCAGCCAACACAGCAGGCAGTTGGCCACTATCTATACATGAGAGAAGTTCACCCTGTTCATACCCCATCAGTTGTGTTTCAGCTAATGAGTTTTTATCATATTGGTTTCCCTTATCACTAAACATAAAATATGATTTCATAAAGTTTCAGACACAAAATTGTCAGCAACATTAAAACATGCAATGCATTAGTACCTAATGCATATATAATGGGAATACTTGCCTACTTCTTACAGCTAATGAGTATCCTTTATTACCAGCATAGAGATTAACAATCAATGTATGTAATCCCTCTCTTTCCACCAATCTCCCCAAAAGATCACATTCATTTTCAAGATTATTCTGCAGAATATATCAATAATTGTAGATGTATAAATTTTTAAGCAGAATTAAGTCATATAATTACCAAAACTGAATCAGGTGTAGCATGTGGGACTTTAGATAACTCTTCAAAGTACAATCTGGTAAGTTTTGACTGGATACTATGTTTGGAATAGCTTGATTCCTTTTTCTGCGAGGATAATGACTTATCAAATGCTGTGTTCAAAGAGCCTTGGGCTTGCACATTTTTCCAGCACCTAGATACTTGGTTAATCATTTCCTGTATAAAAAATATAACTTTTGTTAGTTGACAGCAATGGTAATAAGTAATAATATTATAAGAATTCTAATTGAATGTTTGAAAAATACCTGAGCCTGCCTACACGCATCTTCTAAGCTACAGGCTGTACCAATCATTGTATGTCTTGTATACTACTGTCATTAAGAGTCATATCTGACACAATAAAAGTATTTCACAACATTCTGAAACCACAATAATTGTTATGTGCATCGGTTTTCATATCAAATATATAGCAACAAAGTAAACTTTATCATTCCAAAGAAAAACTGATCAAAACCCAACATTTTAATATAAAAATACTAAAAACATACATACTAAAACAAGAATATATTATACTTTATTTAATTTTTCGATTACACTGTTATATTTCACACTTTTTGGTAGGAAAAAAAAGAAGTAATCCTTGACACACATTGGCAGCAAAAACAATAAATGAACGAACTTAGCAAACACAATGAATATTAATATGTAATTTATTACACATACATCCCGAAATTATTCGTAATTATTCCAATTGCAATTCGAATTCCACTATCATCTCGTTTCACAGAAAACATACACAATGTAGAAATAAGTATTTTCATAAGATATGAAGTAGCATATCTACAGAATGATGTGATAGTTTTGATTTGTCAAAACGAAAGCGTGTGCTTGGTGTATATCAAAACAGCACATAAAACTCTTTGATAACCACAGTATAAACGCACCGAATGTCAAACCAACATACTACACAATAGGTTATATGTATAACCTGAAGAATGAACACAGTAACCCTTGATTTCACGTGGATGATTAATCGCAGGTTATTCACCTTGAAGAGAGCCCAAAAATGATTTAATGGTAAACATTAGGCACAGTATATGACTCAAGTCAGTTTTCTTATCATAACCTCACGTAAATTGATAAATAATACACAGCTTTACAGATTGTGAGGATACTTGTCAACGACTCCTGTTAATTAATGGTAATTATTTGGCATCAAATAAATAATATTTACAAGTGGGGAATGTCATTTTAGAACACCGTGTAACCTATTATACAAACACCACACAGGCACAGACTGGGAAATTGACCACATTTCTCTATATAGTTAGATATTCAATTTACATTTCACCCATTTCACAAGCTTTGCTAGCATTGGACCAACTAAAGGGTGAGTTTGGCATCGTTTGGCACATCTTCTATGGCACCACAATCGCACAGTGAGAAGGACAACCTACCAAAGCGCTATTAGAGAGACTGAGACATAGCATAATCCTGCCTGAAGTTAGCTTTAAGGAAAGCATATATTTATCTCAACTCATATTTACTACAAGAATAATGCATTGTGTACAAAATTAAACCGCAACTACTAGTGAATATAATTTCATTACATTTTTCATGCATAGCATAAAAGGAATATATTTATAAACAATTTTAAATAACGTGAAAGGACACACATGTAGTATGCATTTTTTGTTTACACACGCAACTCCTTTCAATCACCCCTGCTTGCCCCTGCTGTAGCTATATATATTTTATCTTAATTGTAAAGGGTAACTATTCATAGTTTATGTATTATAGTTACTGGAACATAGAATGTCACAAACCTTAATCATTCTTTATAATTATCAGTTTAAACAGTTTGTTGCTCCAAACTTATTATTATAGTGAATGAAAAAGTACTTGTACTTCATTAATGCAAAAAGCGCGCCATTTAAAGAACAGTTGGTATTTATGACGGTAGAGGGTATAGGTGTTTGCAATTGCGCTATCGCGAAATTCGTGTGCATCTATCATTCATCCATCAGTGCTGTGCTCTGTGTTACCTCAACAAGGACTTGAAAAATATATCGTTGTCCATGACTGGCAATAAGCACGACAAATATTCTGACCTATTCGCATTTTACCTCGGGAGTTCTCGTGGCTTGAAATACTGAGAGATTCCTATCATAATGCGACTGATAGCGTTGGTTATATGATTGTAGATCATAGTGTCAGTTGCGTGTGTTCATTCGTCCATTCCATTATTTCTAACTTATTAATGACTGTCGAACTTTAACATACAATCAAGAATAATGGGTGTTGGCCTCAAACCATTAGAGTTCACGGATTGCTTAACCGATAGTCCCTATTTTCGTGAAAATCTTCATTATCATGAACGCGAGTTGGAGAAGACCAGTCAGCAGATCAAACGGCTCATCAAAGAGGTCAAAGATCTTTTATTAGCTGCCAAAAGTAAGTCCGTAAGATTCTGATCCTTCTCCAGAATGTTTGTGTCTAACAGCTGTTGTCCTCTTATCTTATTTTCGCTTAGTGTTAATTCATTGTGCCACTATACTTGCACATCTCTATAGTAATTAGCAGTTTTAGCGCTTTCTGTTCTGTGGTAACCTGTGTTTCTATAATCGTTATGAGTTGAGCAGCTGTCATTTAAAACTGTTCCTTTTTATTATTTGTCTTCAGACTCGTCTTACTATCGCAGAAAAGTTCGGTTGCTTTTTGATGCTATGTACAGAAACTGATGCAAAGATTCTTCCACCGTTTTTATATATTTTTCATGTAGTGTCAAATATTGCATTAGGTTCAACTATTCATTAATTCCTAGTGATGAGATGTAAAAAAACATAGAGAAATCGAAAAAGTGACATACATCCCACTTTTCTCAGATTCATTTGCTGACTCTAAATGAATAATGAATAACGATTCTAAGAATTTGCTGTGGTGTCTATAAAGGCTATAAAGGCTATGAGATGTACATTTTGTATCTCTGAATAAATGTGACATTCATTGCAATATTGTAACTGTCATTCAGCAACAGTTGAAAGTATTGTTGATAGTCAATTGTTATGTCCATAACTTAACAAAGTCTGTAAATTTTTTAGATTTATCCAGAGCTCAGAGAGCATTTTCTACAACTTTACAAAATTTTAGTTTTGAGTGCATTGGAGAAACTCAAACAGAAGATGAAACTCACATATCACAAAGTCTAAAGGAATTTGGTAAACTTATTTCAGCAATAGAGGATGAGAGAGATCGCATGGTATGATATGTTTTTGACATATGTGTATATTGCATATATTACTTATAAACAAGTTTCAAAATAGTTTTCAGTCATGCAGAAAATCAGTTTTTGTTTTTATGTGATTCTGTTCTTGATTATTTATGAACAAGCATTTTTAAGATATAGTTTCTCATACCTTAATCAATGCAACTATCTATAAAGTTTTAGTATAATAATATCCAACACTCTGAACAGTTATAGCATTCTTTCCTTTCACACGATGGAAGTTAACATATTTTATACAAAAAATAAGCAGATATTAAATCCTTAACTATATATATTTACTACTATATATATATATATATATAAGATTACTCTGCTTGTTTTTACTTTGAGTTATGCATGCATTAATGAACACACGCTGTATGTAAATATATCAAATGACTTAGTCATATATAATAAATATTACTATGTGTTAACATTAGTAAACTTTAGTGAAAGCATTTTATAACTTTGCAAAAAGCAAACATTTCTTTTTACATCACTTTACCAAACACTTTTTAACAACACCTGCACATAAATTAAGTATTGACATTTAATGTAGACACCCTGTTTAATGTATAAAATGGAGTTTATGCAGGAAGAAAAAAGTTCCACAATGTTTTCAATATTTTGTCTTTTTAGCTTGAACGTGCATATGATCAAATAATACTTCCGCTGGAAAATTTTCGAAAGGAACACATTGGTGGGGTCAAGGTAATTCTTTGTTGTATAAACGTACACTGAAACTTTGTAAGCCTTGTGTTTTATCATGTTTTCTACGTATCTTTGTAGGACGGTAAAAAGAAGTTTGAAAAGCAAACAATTAAGTTTTGCCAAAGTCAGGAACGTTATTTGAACTTGTCTACCAAAAAACAAGACAATGTACTCCAAGAGGTATATAGACATTCTGATATGATTCCCATTATTTACTTAAATTGAAATCTAAACAGTATATAAATTATGATCAGGCCGATGCGATATTGGAAATGGCTGAAAGACATTTTTGTCAAGCCAGTCTAGAATATGTATTTTTGCTGCAAGAAGTACAGGAGCGGAAAAAATTTGAATTTGTTGAGACTGTAAGTGAACAAATTTTATGATGTAATACTGATACTGTTATAAGTTATATTGCAACATCAAATCAATAATTGTAGTTGCTTGGCTTCATGTTTGGTTGGCTCACATTTTATCACCAAGGACATGAAGTTGCAAAAGATTTTAAACCATATATGACTGAACTGCAGCTGAAAATTCAGAAGGTATTGTATTGTTCTTTAATTAATTGAAACCTTTGCGATATTTTTTAAAGTGCATCAGTATTCAGCAAACATATTACCATAGCTCTTTACATTAAATAATATTAAATTAAGTGTGATATGATTGCTTCATGTATTTTATTTTTTGTTTATAAATTTACTCACAATGAATCAGTGCAGACTTGCTTCAACTCCGATACTAATGGAATTAAATTTGCAAATTGATGTTGAACCATTTAATCAATGTGAATACTTTTGATATGCTTCCCTCTATTTGTCAAATTTTGCAAGTAGCTGTAACCCATAGAAGTATATTTTAGTATTCGAATTATTCAAATAATAATAAAATTTGGTTACTAATTCTTGGTAACGTAACAAATATGGGTTGGGAGGAGTATTCATTACTGGCAGTAGTGTTTGAATTTGATTCAACATGGTCAGTATTTTTTAGCACAGTAATCTTGGGATAATCTACATATCATTGGATGTATCGTGTGAAGTTTTACTTTCTTGTTAATACCAATAATTTAATTCCATTCAAGTAAAATTCATTATTAATATTCAGTTGTTTGTAGGTACAGTTTGTGTAACATTAAAATAATTACAGTGTAGTACACATTTGATTAGGGTAACTGCATGAAGGCTAGCATACTAATTGTGAATTTTATGTGTGTGTGTGTGTTTTACAAGACTAGAGAAAATTTCCTTGCTACCCGGGATAAAACTGAATCGCTTATGAATAAAATGAAGGAAATGAGAAAGGTATGTTATTACACATATACCACCATTTGCATTATCCTATGTATATAATTTTCAGTAATTCTAAACTTGCTTATCCATGTTATCTTACAATAAAATACAAAAAATCCTTGATTACCTATCATTGGTGCATAAGAAAGAATAAAAAACTATATTTTTTTAGTCTGCTGCTGAATGTGCGAATAAGGTGTATACTCGCGAAGGTTACTTGTTTTTAATGGAAAAAAGTAAGTTTACATAATTGAAATATACTTGAATTACAGGTATGTGCGGAGAAACTAATAAAAAATGCTAATACTATTTTACAGAAGCCTTTGGCACAACATGGACAAAACAGTATTGTACATATCAAAAAGATAAAAAAGAATTTACAATGATTCCATACAATCAGCTGACAGGAAAATTTGTAAGTCAAAAGTTATATGAAGATAACATAAGTATGCATGAAGCTGATGAACTAACTGCTCTCATTAACTATTATAGAGCAGTAAGGAAGTTCTAACACTAGCATCTTGTGTTCGTCGTATGTCTGATACAATTGAAAAAAGATTCTGCTTTGATATTACTACAGTCAATAAGTGAGTATAAATACATACTATTATAATTCCATTCACTTACACTACCTAAAACTGCCAAAAACTTCAAGTATAACATGATGAACAAATAGTATTTTGTTTGAGTGATTTTCTAACAGAATTCTATGTTTTATGTTTAAATGTCTATTCTTCAAAGTTTGATACATTTTACATTATCGGAAGCTTAAGGTAGGTAAGACATATAATTTGTTTCAGATAATTATCTACATTCATTGATTAAATGCATTCTGTTAAAACGATCAAAACCTTACTGTATATACAAATTAAGTTGTCAGTTCAAACTCTTGTGAGAACTCAGAAATTTAGAAGCCGATAGTAATAACTGTTATTTATAATTATTTTTGGGATTAATTATAAATCACACCAGATGCAATTGATGCATGATGCGTTACATTTACTTATATTTTTGTCTTTTATCAATAGTAATTCTATAATATAAAATATAGTTTGCATAAATATATAGTTCAAATTACTTCACGTTGTTTCAGGCCTAATGTAGTATACACATTTCAAGCGCTCTCCGAAGAGGATCGAAAACTTTGGATGGATGCAATGGATGGAAAAGAACCAGTGAGTAATTTTTTGCCTTGCAATGTGCAATCGCAAACGGTTCTTTTAACGTTTCAGAATTATCCTATAATTGGTTCTACAACAAAATCTGAAGAAACTGTTCTGGATGAAACTGGTTTCATATTCATATCAAAGTGTATAGCCGCGTTAGAAGATAGAGGTAAAATAAATATCTGCTGCTAACATTCAAATGCAGTCAAGAGTTTCCGTTTGTTATTGATTGCTTGTTCATCCTCAGGTCTTGAGGAGCAAGGTCTTTATAGAGTGGTAGGTGTAGCCTCAAAGGTGAACAAACTTCTGACAATGGGACTAGACAGAAGGAAACTTGAAAAGTTGCATTTGGACGATCGATTGGAGTGGGAAAGTAAAACAATCACAAGTGCGCTGAAGACTTATTTGAGGACATTATCAGAACCGCTAATGACATTCCGTTATTACAGTAGCTTCATTTCAGCTGCGAGTGCGTATAGGTATTCTCTACTTAATTATTTTATTTCCGATCATCAATTAAAACTTATTATTTTCTATTTGAGAATAATGTGTAAGTGATGGTTTACTGCAACGCAAATTCTTTGCGTTGTTTAAATTCGCGTTAACATTTTATATTTGAAATTCAAGTTATGTATAGTATATATAAAACCGTACATTGTTGTGTGAATATAAATATTTCTTTTTTTTTGCAACAGAACAGGAAATGAAAGAAGCACGAATACATGATATTCATAGTCTAGTATACCGGTTACCTAAGCCAAATTTTAATATGTTATTGCTACTTATTAAACATCTCTACAGGTATAACCTCATGTTCCATTTCCACTTGGACACAATGTCTTTGAAACAATACACTATTTTATTTACAATCACTTTTTACAGTGTAGCAAAAAAGAGCGATAAGAATTTGATGACTGTGGGCAATTTGGCAGTATGTTTCGGTCCAACATTACTCAGACCAGAAGAAGAGACAGTGGCTTCCATTATGGACATTAAATTTTACAATATCGTTGTTGAAATGTTGATTGAGAATTGGGAAAGAATATCAGCCGGTCCCCCTCAAGATACTGTACGATCCCCGCAAACGTCTCAAAATACTATCCCTCTAAAATCGCCACGTGCTAATATAACTGACGGTCCCACATCTTCTGGAAATGGAGCTCCTTTTTTAAGATATCCCGTGTATAATGTAATGTCTTCACCGCATGCACATGTGAGAAATTTTTCTGTATCGAATTTGTGATTTCATTGAAATGCTAAATTGTATTCATCACTGGATATTTACACAGCTCGTAACACGATCTTATTACGACCCTCCTTTACCGTCTGTAACTAAGTCATGCACAACCGAGGATCGAAAGAATGGGGATTATGAAGATTCAGATCATTCGGCGCACAGATTACCACCATACATAGACAGTCGAAGTGGCCGTATGAAATTAACAAATGCCAATCTTATGTATCATTCAGCGGATAAAGGTATTTATTTATCTGTTAGAGTGTGCCAAGCTTTATATTTTAGTTCTATACTAAGATTTCTAATTGATTCTGTAAATTTAGTACTCACTGCTGTAAATACGAGTAGTTCAAGTGAATCTATAGCATCAGATCCACATTCATGCACATCAGACTTGCCAGTGAAACAAAAGCGAGGTGCTATGGTGCCCATACACTACTCCTCCAGTTATTCTCAACGAAACACATCAACGTCAGTGTGAGTAAGATTGTATCCATTTTTTGAGTTTTTATGTTTAGAGTTTTATATCAGCTGTGTATATAATAATAATTGTGTGCCTTGTTACAGGGTGAATACTTCTCCCAGTAGCGGTCGTTCAAGTCCAGGACAATCTCCAGGGATTTGGTAAGTTATTTCGCTATTAGTTTTACTATTTACCCGAATACTAAATGGCTAGTTTTTGTACTGTGTTATTTTTAGGAGGGTGCGTACAAAATATATATGCATGGCCGATAATGAAGGCGAACTGTCCTTTGAACC
This sequence comes from Ectemnius continuus, assembly GCA_910591665.1. NCBI lineage: Eukaryota > Metazoa > Arthropoda > Insecta > Hymenoptera > Crabronidae > Ectemnius > Ectemnius continuus. The sequence goes on from OU342856.1 coordinate 23,920,166, forward strand.
AAATCAGATAATCACAAATGGTAGGAGAGCTAATTAATGAAATAATTTTTGTTTCTTATTCGGGTGTTACTATTTTTAAGTTATGGTTATAGTGATTCTTGTTCAATTTTAGTTAAGGAATCGTTGGAACCGGGGTGGTTAGAAGGAACACTCAATGGGAAAACAGGATTGGTTCCAGAAAATTATGTTGAACAGTTGCCGTGAAGAGGGATAAACCAAAGCCGTGCCTAATTCTTTTTACATTCCATAAATGTAGACGGTTTTAGTGCTATTCTGCGATGACACGTATTCTTATAGAGAATTATACCCAACTATGCACATGAAGATAACGTGATTTTCTACTGAAATTTTTTGGACATTATTTGAATAGTCAATTATATACCAATTTACATAGCCGCTTTTTATTTATTAGGAGCTATCTTGCTCAAAAATATATCAGTTGTATATATAATCAAATGTAGAAAATTTATATATACTTATACAAAAGCTACATGGTTAATATATTGCATAGTATTTAAATATATTTGTACTGAAAAATATTGCTCCAGTATGTAATGGGAGATCTCGTAGGCAATAGTCATGTTTATATATCAATAATATAACGTAGTAATGTGATATAAAATAAATACATACCAAATATATTTTGTTTAATCTTTTTGCTTGTTGAATAAAGTTACGATGTTCTGCAAAAAATTTTATCATTATTTTTATTTTGAATACCACGTTCCACGTAGTTTTTTGATATTCAAAATTTGTGTATTATCAATAAAACTTATATTTAAGCACAGACATATCGATGTTCCGAACATTCCAAACTTTGGAACGTCGCAACGTCAACTCAGAAAATTGGCAACCTCGAGATTAGTCTGTAGTATGATTTGACAACCCTGTATATCTGGCCTGTTCCTGTAGTGTAGTTCATTGGTTCACTGCAGTTTACTCTGTAGCACTCTGTAGTTCTTTGGGACTTCCCAGTAAGTATGTACTTCCCCTACCTGCCCTACGCACAGTTTCTCCCTATGTGTATGTACTCATGTATAGATATTGATACACATAGACTTGAATACACGGGCGGCTGTGCGGAGCTTGCGGACGTTGCGGACCTTGCGGACGTCATCACAGTCATCCAACGACCTGCACCGATCTCATCCCACAGTATAGTTGAAAGGATGTCCTGTTGAAAAACAGGATACTTACTCCTCTTTCATCCCGATAAGAAAGCCTTTCGAATGGATCCACGTTACGTCATTGTAATTTGTACTTTCATCTGTACTACACACGCATTTGTGACAAATGTTGGTGAAAGACCACAGGAAGATTTTATCATCCCGCATTATACGCACTATGAGGAACTCAAACAATTGGCTACGAATTTGGTGAACGAATACCCTACTTTGGCCAAGGTATTCTCTATAGGGAAATCGGTGGAGGGCAGAGACTTGTTGGTTTTGGAGATTTCGGAAAATGTGAAAGAAAGAAAGTTGGGTGAACCAATGGTGAAATATGTTGCGAATATGCATGGAGACGAAGCTGTCGGTCGCGAGCTGTTAATCTATCTCGCTCAATATCTCCTACGTAATTATGGAAAGGATGAAAGAGTTACAAAGCTGGTTAATAACACGGATATCTACCTTATGCCATCTCTCAATCCTGATGGCTTTGAAAAATCTCAGGTACAACTCCTGACACTGTTATTCAGCCAGGATAGATTGTTCTAATCAATAGTTTTCTTTATTATTCGCTTCAGGAAGGAAAATGTGATTCAAAGAAAGATTCTTCCGGACGCGAAAACGCTAACCACATTGATTTAAATAGAGACTTCCCAGATCAGTTTGACAGAAGAATTAGCCAGTTACGAAAAGATGGGAGCATTTTAGATGGACGTCAAAATGAAACGATAGCTATGATGACATGGATAGCAACGGAACCCTTTGTTTTATCTGCAAATTTTCATGGAGGAGCAGTGGTCGCAAGTTATCCATATGACTCTGGGTAAATTCTCTTCAATTTTAATATTAAATTATGAATTAAAACAATAAGTCATCAGTTTTTTAATGTTGAGTTTACCATTATCATGGAATCAATATATTTTCAGTATCTCTCAAAGTTGTTGTGTGGAGAGTAAAAGTCCAGATGACCAAGTGTTCAAGTATTTAGCTCATGCATATGCAGATAATCATCCTCTTATGAGATCTGGAAAGGCATGCCCCCCTGAAGTATTCGATGGTGGTGTCACTAATGGAGCATATTGGTAAATATTAGAGGATTAACTGAATAGTATTGAACCATTTATTTATTCTGACACTATATGAGAACCATTCTCTACATTTAGGTATGAGGTAGTCGGTGGCATGCAAGATTTTAACTATGCAAGATCCAATGCTTTTGAGATTACATTTGAGCTCAGTTGTTGTAAATATCCTCCTGCTAGCACAATGCCACAACATTGGAACATGAATAAAGAATCACTTTTGAAATACCTGGAGCAAGCACATATTGGAGTAAAAGGTACACAGATTCTTCTGAATGTATAGCACAGAAACACAGTTATTTTAATGGGTATTGTGTCCTAGGTTTGGTAAAAGACACAGATGAAATGCCAATTGAAGCAGCTAGCATTGTTGTTGATGGAGTTGATCATAATATTTCAACCACTCACAGAGGAGAATATTGGCGTATGCTTCTTCCTGGAACATATACTATTCATGCTGAAGCATATGGGTATGTACTTACATGAATAATGGACTCTATGTTATAGACATTTTATGTAAATGTTTGCTTTAATACTATTTTGCATTGTAGCTACCAACCAAGTGAACCTGTAAATGTGATAGTGAAAGAAGGTGAACCAACAACTGTAAACTTCACTTTAAAATTGGATACTCTGAATGAACAAGGTAAAAATGATATAGACTACCCACGAATGTTACCACTTCTTGAAAGATATCCAGCACTATACAAGAGAATATTAAATTATGATGATATAAGATTCTAATAGTTCCATATTATCTTTGTGCATTTATCTTTTTTTGTTGGCCTTGTGAACCATCGAAAGATTTGAGTAGCATCCAAGTATTTGAAATTTGTTTTTATAATTTGTAAATATCTTTCATTTCATGTTTCTATTCTTTTCATCTTTATTCTTTTATTTTATATTTATTTTGTTTAATTTTTGTTTTACAGCTAATACCGAATAGTATTACGTTTGGTTTACTGAATACTCAACTCTGCCTCTTTTAATTTTAAAATATCAGAAGAGAGTGCTTGTCACTATTTTAATTCATATACCGCCTATCATAGCTAGTAAAAAGGAATACCACACAAGGTATAGAGAAATGAGCCAAAACTGTTTTAAAAAATACTACTTTGAACAATAGATAGATCAGTTCTTTGGCAGATTGTTGAATAGGCATCACTATGTATTTTGTTTGATCTCTGTTATTTATTAGTTTCATAACTATTGATTAATTGGGTTTTAACTGAGTGTTTATGATGTTTTATATGCTGTTGTTATGGTTTGAACTATCTATAATGATGAGGAAGTTATCAATTGAACCATTTAAATTGAATTCTAGATCACTGTTAAAAAAGGAAATGTGAAAACATATCTTTCTACAAATGGAAATTATGTGATTAACTGTTTGTCAGAGATGAATCAATGCATTCCATTGTTTGCTGCCACTTGTGCTAGACTGCGATTTTTCTTCATTTCATTTTTTGCTCTCTAATTCCATAATTTCTCATTTTAATGATTACACACATGCTTTAATGACTTTTGATATTTGTTTACATTGACAGTATTTCTTTAATTTTATATACGCGTAATATTACGCAAACACACGAATACATAAATTCGGGTGTAATGGGGCTACAGATTAGGTTTATTTATTGTGTCCCAATTCTCTTGCACACTAAAAGTATGGTTTGCAAAGCCTCTACACATATATGTATGTATACTTTATATGATTATGTCAATCATTTTCACAAATGATATCTACTGCTGATTTATTAGTGAGTTTACTAGAACTGTTCAAAAGGGGTGTGCTTTGGATCAAAAATGAACATAGGTAAATGTAAAATTTCATGTATAAACTGACATTCAGATGCAATGTGTAATATCCTAGAAATAAAATATTGTACTTGCCACAATGATTGACTTAATTCTTTTGCGTATATGCCAGCCTTCCCTGAACTTTTACCCCTGAAACATCCATTCCATTGTGATGTGCATTATTTTATTTTTTCTCTCATAATATACTGTTTTGGTTTCTCTATACCGTCTCTATACCTTGTGTTTATCGATTTTTTGCTTCACTTCACTATTTTTGCCGGCTTTATTTAATTATCATTCCAATTTTCATTTATGTATAGGAAAAACAGGTCCAGATGATATCGATCAGTCTATAAGACCTATCGATAAATACGGATTTTTCCACAAAACCGAATTTACTCATCATAACTACATATCAATGGAAAAATATCTGAAAGACTTACATTCTAACTATCCGAATATCACAAATCTTTATAGTATTGGAGAGTCTGTGCAAGGACGGCAATTATACGTTATAGAAGTAACGGAGAACCCTGGAAAACATGAACGTGATAAGCCGGAAGTAAAGTACATCGGCAATATGCATGGAAATGAAGTAGTCAGCAGAGAAATTTTATTGCTTTTGGTAAAATATCTGTGTGAAAACTATAACAGCAACGAAAGAGTTACCAATATACTGAAAAATGTTAGATTGCACATTTTACCTAGTATGAATCCCGATGGCTATGAAATTTCTAAAGAAGGAGATATTTATGGTATGTATGGTAGAGAAAATGCCAATGGTGTTGATCTTAACAGAAATTTTCCTGATCAATACGGCACAAACAAGGTGGGCATCTAAACTACTTTATACTTTCGATTTTATTCATTTCTCTCTCTTACGATATTTTAAATTGCAGTACAATAAAGAACAAGAGCCGGAAACGAAAGCAGTAATGAATTGGATTGCACGAATACCGTTTGTACTTTCTGCTAATTTCCATGGAGGAGCTTTAGTTGCTAATTATCCATATGATAATGGCCCACGTTACACGTTTCCGCAACCGAATGAGAGTCCGGATAATGCGATTTTTAAAGCATTAGCTCTAACATACTCGAATGCACATCCCCGGATGCATCTTGGTGAACCATGTCCTCCTGCACCAGGCGATCCTCCAGGAAAAGCAGGTTTTCTAGAAGAACGCTTTCCGAATGGTATTACTAATGGCGCAGCGTGGTATGTGGTCAGCGGTGGAATGCAAGATTATAATTATGTACACAGTAACAGCTTTGAAATTACTGTAGAAGTGGGATGCACAAAATTCCCTAATGCCAGTCAATTATCTAATTATTGGCTTGAAAATAAGGAACCACTTCTAAGTCTTATTGAAATGGTACTACTGCATTTTATATTACATATTGGAATATTAATGATATTGCTGTGATAAATTATATTTCTTTTTCTTAGTCAAGAAAAGGTGTTCATGGATCTGTGCGTTCATCCATTGGAACGCCTATAACGCATGCGAAAATATCTGTGGATGGAATTAAACACGATATCTATTCGTCTGATACTGGTGACTATTGGCGACTACTATTGCCAGGGCAATACAATGTAACGGTCTCTGCTATGGGATATGAGCCTCTGACGCAAACTGTGACTGTCCCAGAGGGTCATAAATTTGGCGAGGGGGAAGTGACATTGGACTTTACGTTAATGCGTGATGATCCCCAGCATTGGTATTCAATTGAATTAATTAGGGATTGTAATTAGCGTTTGGCATTAATTTGTTGTTAAATGCTTTTCTATATGTCAAGATTTACTTTTGAATAACCAAATGGTTATTTTGGGGGGCCAATATATATGCCAATATACCGCCAATATTAGCTAATTGTTTTTAAAGTTTTGTTATGTTAATACTGGTTTGTAATTTTCTGTGGCATGTTGTATTTTGTTTCAGGTCCTCTGCTTATGATTACAGATTGATAGCAAATCTGCAAAATGGCTATTTGAAAAACAGTCATTTAAGTGCTAGATTTAGTCAGTTGGACAGTCACCAACCTGATGTGGCGGAATTTAAGGCTGGAGAATCTTTAGATAGCATTGCTATACATTCGTTAAAAATCACTGAAAATGTGCGTTCTTATAATACATGTGTAAACATTACGCTAGCAATTCTAACTTATAAATCTAATCTTCTGTACGTTTTTTGGTAGTTGGGTGGACCAGAGGAAAGGAAATTTCATGTTGGTCTTATTGGCGGACTATTTGCTTCTCAACCAATAGGAAGAGAGATTTTATTACGCTTAGCCACCCACATTTTAATGGGAAATCAAATTGGCGATCCTCCTATTAAAAGAATATTAGACAATTTAGTATTAGACTTTCTTCCTGGCATTGATCCTGGTTTCGATAATATAATGCATATTCAGGATTGTAACCCAACAATAGAAAATGAAATAGGAAAAATATTAATAAATAATAGTACTCGAGCTACAGAAGAATTACTTCGTGTTACTAATGCGTTCAGAAGAATGTTATCTGCTGCAGAATATGATGTATTAATTGTGTTAGGTGGAGGCGCATTGAGAGTAAGGTACTACGATAATATACACTCTTCATCCCAATACCTGAATGTGAATACATGTGCTGTAACTCAGTCTTTTTTGTAGCTATACAGACGATGACCTGAATGTGTATAAAACTCTTTCTGAAGATTATGAACGATTCATGCACAAAGGAACATGCAGTCTTGTTAATAGCGAAGTCAAAGATGTTCAAGACTATATACAAAGCGTTTACGGGATACCAGTTGTATGTATCCGGTCATACTTTTTATATAAGATATTTGCATAGAATATAAAACAATGCTACTTTCAGATCAGTATAAATTTATCATGTTGCAAGTATCCACCAGCAGAATCCATACCAGTCATATGGCGGGAAAATTTGCAACCTCTTATGCAACTTATTCAAAGTCTTGCAACAGGTATCCGTGGAAATGTGACCGATAGTATTGGTAATCCTCTTAGGAGAGCGTTTGTCACAATTGGTTCGAAAATGTATCATGTTTCCAAGAATATGGCTTACTTTAAAGTCATTCTTCTTCCTGGCGATTACACTGCAACTGTATCGTGCGAAGGATATGTGACGCAAACTTTAAAGATTTTCGTCAACAAAGATACGATAACTGATATCAGTGTAAAACTTCAACAGCAAAATATAAATGCTGTTGAGCAAGGAAAATACACCATTAATGATGGAAATTTCATGAATCAGAAGTTGCAGGATTTAAATAATAAATATCCACATTTAACAACACTACATACAATTACTAAATCTCAGAAAGGTTCGGAAATCATGTCTTTGGAAATTGGAGCTGATAATGTCTACAAACGAGTAGGAAGACCGACTATAGCATTTATAGCAGGTCTACATGATGATGTACCAGTTACATCGGAAATATTGCTGAAATTTGCCTCGTATATTTTGGAGGAATATAAAAGAGACGATACTGTCACAAATTGTTTGGATAAGTTTACCATATATATAGTACCAGATTTAACACATAACCATAGGAATGGTACAATATGCACTCCAGAGTTTGGAGGTGGTCTACACTTTCCAATTAGCGGCGAATTAAGTGAAGAAGCAGTTGCTATAGTTAACTGGCTTGAAGAAAGAGGAATAATTTTTGTCATAAACCTTAACATTGGATCGCAAAAGGTAGAAATACCACGTATACAAAAATATGAGAAAACAACTGGCGCTACTGAAAAGCGCAATGCAGATTCTCAAGTATTAGAAGTCTATGCGAGAACATATACATCGCAAAATATTTACATGAAAACAAAGACTTCCCAATGCAAAAACACCTTCGACAAATTAAATAAAAGTGTTAAAGCCGGAGGAGTTGAAGAAAAAACGGAACGTTCCTTAATTGAATATCTATATTTGAATACAAGTATCATATCGATGGATGTGTATGTTACATGTTGTAATACTGATAACGCCCAAAACGTATGGGAAGATAATAGAAACAGTTTCCTAGCAACAATAAAGTCAATTGATCGTGGTGTAAGGGGATATGTTATCAACGAAAACAGCGAACCAATCGAGAATGCCGTTTTAACATACGATAGTTCAATACACCATATTAGAACTAGTAAGACTGGCGCATATTGGATATTATTACCTTCTGGTCCACATGATGTAATTGCAAACGCACCTGGATATATTGAAAGGACAAATGTTTTTTCTACACCTGATACCAATAAGTTCACGTATTTAATGATTAGATTACAGCGAGAAAACAATTACTTTGGAATGCCTAGAATTGTTTTTATTATAATTACTGGTACATATTATTGCAACATTAAACAGAAATTTTAATTCTTTTTCCGTATTAATTGTTAATGCTACTTTATTTTGTTACAGGTGCAGTTTGCTTAGGATTAGTTGCATGTGCTGTTTTTATTTGTACAAAGTATCAAAACAATAGAAATGTTCGCAACCAAAATAGGAAAGGGTATGCATTTAGTTTACTTAAAGATGGCACAAGCTTTTTTGATGACGATGAAAAAGAAATTGAAATATTTCGAAGGCCAATAAATGGTAAGGCTATGCAAAACAGAAGAATATTGACATTAAAATAATTCTAAATAAAATTTTAACAATTCATGAGCATATACTTTCAGAACACACAGAAGGTGAGAATGCACCACAAGTCTACTATGAAGATGACAATATGTCTAGTTCCGAAGAAGGCAGTGATTTAGAATTTATAAGACCAGAGCCAGAGTGGGAACATAACACGTCCAAAGAAAGAAGATAGTGCACCAAAATCTTGCAATTAATTTCTTGAGCTCACAAGTGCTCTTAATTTTGGGACCCAGAATAGTTCTTGGTGCAAAATGTGATTTAGCTTAATTAAACTACACAATTGGCAATGCAATAGATGTACTCCTATATAGAGAGCATAATTTCAATTGCATTTAAATTTGTACAATAATGCAACTTTAATACCACAATATTATTCTAATAATAGTGGCCAAGACTGCGGTCAATAGTGATATGCTTTGCTAATGAATAAGTTCCTTGCAACAGCAGAGACTTGGGGTTACAATTTGTGATAAATTTTGTGAATTATGTTACTTATAGATGGAAGAGAGATACTACTCATTGCCGAAGTTTAGACACATTTATATACTTTATACAATCTTATTTTAGTGAATTATGGATATATACAGAATTTATTGTATTTAATATGAAAGCACAATATTATGAATACCATTTATATCTAAATCAATATTTTTATATGTGACTGAGGTAAGATTGATGTACACCAATGTACACTACATTCCATTGTTTTATATTATATCAGTCTTCCACTTAATTATTTTATAACTGCATAATAATTTTAATGATATCTAAAAGAAATGTAATATGACACATAATTAACAAATAATCATTATATATTGCAAAATAAGAGATAATTGGAACGATAACATGTATGTAACGAATAACATTTCGTCTCTTACCGTTTAAATAAGAAAGTATAGACAGAAAGCTAGGTGATTGTCACTACAATACGTTACCCCGCTTGTTCTCCATTGTATGTACATACATACGTGATAGTGGTTCTTGTACCGAGCTACATTGTACCAAGTAGTATATTGTGGATTGTACTACATTACTACATACATGCAGTGGTGAGATAGTTGGATACACGGATAGTTACTGGTGCGCGAGTGCGCAGGCGGTATTGTGTTCGGCGTAGGCAGCTTCGGAAATACTCGGGCTACTACCACAACCACATTTACTGCTAAAATATTGAAGGAAATCTTCTTTATATTTAAAAGGTCCTTAAACTTTTAATTTTTACAAATTTGTGTCTCGTATTTATGGTCAATCAAAACAGAAGCTAATGAATTTTTAGATTCCAAATAAGCTTGGATAAACAAAAAGCGTAGGTCAACCAGGGGTCATCCTTTTGTTCTGGTTAATCCGACAAAGTTGATTCACGCTTTCATTTATACATACTGCAGCGATCTATGGTGCTTCGGAATGATGCAAACTCAGTACTTTATAACGTTGCGTTGAATATCTTTGGAGAGAAGCTCGTGTCTGTATAATTATAATTTTGTCTGTTTTTGTGTTTCCCGCGTTTTATTAATTCGTAAAAAGAGCGATTAAATTGCCGGTTCCACATAGTAGCTACAATCCTAATTCATCATCCATGATTAAACGCTAGAGAAGATAACAGGAATCAAATAGGTATGTCTGAAATGTGATTCAATTTCGAAAATTCTTTTTCCTTCGTTCTTTTTTGAAACTGTATTTTCCTGTAGTAATATTGTAGATCGCAGGCAGAGGAGACGTATAGAGTACATTAACCTTCCTGTCTTGTAAGTTTAGTTCGATGTTACTATTTGGAATGTTGAAAATGAGTGTTGAAACCTGGTTAAATTATAGAATAAATATGAGAGTAATGTTTTAGAGTAAATATGGCAAAGAGAGTACAGCCGTCCTGGGTTCCGCCGGACCGAAAAACCCAAGCTGTTTTACGCTTATACAATAGTTTAACTCGAGAAAAGGAGGTATTTGTTCCTCAATATGGAAATCGTGTACTATGGTACAGTTGTGGCCCGACAGTATATGATGCATCACATATGGGCCATGCCAGGTAAAAAATGTGACACTTATCATGCCACAAATTGTACTAAAATTATAGATGAATAATTACTTGACACACAGTATTTGAATTTTTAGGTCGTATATATCTTTTGACATATTAAGGCGTGTATTGTCAGATTACTTTGGATATGATGTTTTATATGTAATGAATATTACTGACATAGATGATAAAATCATAAAAAGGGCTAGGCAGAATTACTTGTATGAGAAATATCTTGAAGAAAATCCTAGTTTAGACCGAATATTAGATGATGCAAAGAAAGTAATGCACATTTTTGAGGGTGTTATTAAAGCAACAAATGATGTAGATAAGAAACTAATGTTTGAAAAAACATTAGCGAAAGTAGAGGTAGCTATTGAGAATCTTGAAAATGCTGTAACAGCGAAAGATGAAAATAAAATTAAGGAGTTCCAACAAGTATGTATTAAATTCTTTGTATATAATTAAATACATATTGCATATTATGATAAGAATTTGTATTGTTCGTAACATAGTTACTACTGAAAGAGGCCAGAGATCCTTTAGCGGATTGGCTGGATAAAGAGATAGGGGCAACAGTTACAGAACACTCAATATTTAATAAGTTATCTCAACATTGGGAATCGGAATACCATAAGGACATGGATGCGTTAAATGTAAGAAAGAGACACAAATATATATCATTATCTAATACATCAGTTGTATGATACTTGACAGACAATGCACTCAATAGACAATAATAACTACAGTATGTTTTTAGGTTTTAAGACCAAATGTCTTAACAAGAGTTAGTGAATATGTACCAGAAATTATCCAATTTATTCAAGGAATTATAGATAATGGTCTTGGCTATGAGAGTAATGGATCAGTATACTTTGACGTAGCTTCTTTTGACAAAAGGGATCAACATTATTATGCAAAGCTTGTACCAGAAGCATATGGTGACACATCAAGCTTGCAAGAGGGAGAAGGTGGGCATATTATAGATGTTATTTTGCTGGGTTCATCTCTAGCAATACAGAATGTGCATGTAAGTGTTTTTTTTTATAGGTGATCTGAGTACCACAGAAGACAAATTAGCAGAAAAGAAGTCGTCCACAGATTTTGCTCTGTGGAAGTCTTCCAAAGAAGGTGAACCATGGTGGGAAAGTCCCTGGGGCAAGGGCAGACCAGGATGGCATATTGAATGCTCTGTGATGGCATCTGCAATCTGTGGTGAAAGTTTAGATATTCATACTGGTGGAGTAGATTTGAAGTTTCCCCATCATGACAATGAACTAGCACAAGCCGAAGCCTATTTCAATAACTCACACTGGGTTCGCTATTTCCTTCATTCTGGACATCTAACGATATCTGGCTGCAAGATGTCAAAGTCTCTTAAGAACTTTATTACAATACAAGAGGCACTAAAAAATCATACTGCTCGGCAGTTAAGACTTGCGTTTTTACTACATTCATGGAAAGATACCTTGGATTATAGTGATAATACCATGAACATGGCTGTGCAATATGAGAAGTTCCTTAATGTAAGTTTGCAAAAATGTGCTAATGGCAATTAATGGTAGCTAAAATTCTATATGTTTTGCAGGAGTTTTTCTTAAATGTAAAATGTAGAATAAGATCTCTAGGGTCTGAAACAAAGATTGAGACATTCAATAAATGGACGAATGCCGAAATGGATTTAAATAAAAAATTCCAAACTTCGAAGGACGCAGTGCATAATGCTTTGTGTGATAATATCGATACACGTACTGTCTTAGATGTAATTCGAGATCTGGTGACAAATTGCAATATCTATATTCAGCAAACTAAAAAGTCAAATGTGTTGTTGCTCAGAGATATTGCAGTATACATTACGAAACTCTTCACGATATTCGGTGCAATAACACCACTGCACGATACTATTGGGTTTCCAATACATGAAAAAGCTTCTAATGGAAACGTAATTTATTTTATTTTTTTTACCTTTTTGTCCTCGTGTAATACCTTAACGTTAATTTTAATTTCTTAAATTAGATGGAGGAAACAGTTATGCCGTATCTTGAAGTTCTAGCGGACTTCCGTGAAAAGGTGAGAATTCACGCGAAGAGTTTAAAGGCCACTACCATACTTGAAGAATGTGATACATTACGCGATGACACGTTACCAAATATTGGAGTTCGATTAGAGGATAGTGACGAAGGTTGCAAGGTGAAGCTAGTCAATAAAGAAGAACTTCTGAAAGAACGCGAAATGAAAAAGAAACTGGAGCATGAAAAAGCTTTGGAGAAGGAGCAGAGAAAGGCAGAGGCTGCTGCTGCAGCAGCAGCGAAAGAAGCGCTAAAGAAAATTCCACCTGCTGAATTATTTAAGCTAGAGACTGATAAATATTCGCAATTTGACGAAAACGTAAGCAGTTTTATGGAATTAATTAAGACTATAGCTTTCCTTCTTTTAATATTTGAACTTCCCAATTTTGTAGGGTATCCCAACGCATGATGCCGCGGGCAAAGAAATTAGTAAAGGGCAAATGAAAAAGTTACAGAAGCTACAACAAGCTCAAGAGAAAAAATACAATGAATACCTCGCCAGTTTGCAAAATGGTGTATCATAACATACTACAACTAGAAATGTGTCACTTGGCCTGTCAATCTACTATTTGTATGTGTTTCTAATTCTTTGTATTACTTTCCTTTAACACAAAGTTTATCGTTTCAACTTTGTACCATTATTATTTATTAATATATTCTCTTGTAATGATGTGTATATGTGTAGTATTTATGTTCAGATGGTACTTACCCGCAATGAGATTGCGTTGTTGGCATTTATACTTTTTTACACATACAGTAAGCATAAAATATGGTGATCGTACTTAATTGATGTCATTTTCAAGTGGCATTACTATTTTGCAAAAAGAGAATCATGTAAATGCTTTTACATAATGAAAATAAATTTATTCTTTTGCAAAACATGTTGATAAATCTTATTACCTCTCTAGATCAGTTCGTGGTGTAGTAACGTATCACTTGTGAGAAATTCAATACTAGTCAATGAGAAAACCGTCGAATTTTACTTTCTCTGCATGATAGACTTTATCCGCCGTTTTTTCTTTCATCGCTCGACATGCCAGTGGCGTGTAAAAAAAGTGGTGCGTTGATGTTAACAATGCGTGACGGTTGGCGCAAAAAATACGTACTCGAATATGAAGTCAAGAGAGGTGAAATAGCAAACAGACTTTTCACCGGTCCCTCTATCTTTCTCTATTCCGCCCCGTCCGGCTTCGGGCGCAGTACTGTTTGGATTCGCGTGAATGAGTACGTAAATTTTGGTCGGAAAAAACTTGGATTTCCGCACCCCAAAATCGGAAGGACTTGATCGTTGATTGACACCTGAATGCTCTCTCGTATGCATATAAAGCCTCCAGCCTTCTCTTACCCACCACCCTCTTTTGACTCTTGGTCTCTCTGCTCTCCGATCGCGCTCCCGTTTCGCCGGTCATGCTCGCCTTTATCCGGAGGCAAAACTCCGTAACTGTTGTAATTTAACGAGCAACGCTCGTTCTCGTATTACTACGTCATGTAATTCCATATAAATGTCGCTCAGTGCTCCACTGCCTTCACTGCATCCACTTCAGCACTTTTTCTCTGACACCACCGACCACTGCCTTTGAGATAGGATCGCAAAAAATGGAAATGTGACACGCCAGGAGCAAATCGGGAGAGTGGCTCGACATTGAATTCCAATGTGAAAGCCACTATCCCGAAGAAATTCAAATAGTACTCTCGATTTTGGCACTGGGACGCATAGTCGCTTTTCTATCCAACTAGTAACTACTTCAACGGTCTAACTTCGATTTCAGTTACACAAGTTCTTCATATACCTGCTTTTTTGCTCATTTCAATTCGTTGGTTCAATTTCGTGTCTCCAACAAATCGCTCATTTGTCCGCACGATCGAAGAACACGATGATAGTTCTACAATATCGGGCGTAATAGAAATAATGTATTGTTCGCATTTCGAAAGTAGCCTTCACCCCGGCTGTTGTAGAGAATGGGGTACATCCGAGGGGTAGCAGGAGGATATGCTGCCCACTGTTATAACTCCATCGGCTGGTTTTCGAGTTTACCCCATTTCGGTTTCCGATCTACACCACAGCCTCTCTCTCTGGCGAATCCTACCATTTGATTTATCCCCTTTCCGCGGAGGAGTGATTTTCGGGATTCCACCGATAAATGATTATCTCTATTGTATCCCGATCAATAGGTACGTTCGTTCACAGGAGAGTCGATAAAAATTGGTGATGGATTGTCCGACACGTAATGCAGTTGTTGGCCGGTAGGATACGATTGACTCTCTACATTGCAGAGAATATAAGTCTTATGCATGTAACTAATATGTACATAGATCGAAAGCTCTGATTGTGGGTTTTGCTAGTCATATACGGCTGCGACGCCCATAAGTGTTTTTGCAGTGGGAAATAGAGGAAAAAACTGGCCTCTCGTGCAGTAATACTAGCTGAAATCCGATTGTGTTTGGCACCGCATAATCGTGCCCTTTTATGCTAATCGTTAACCCCTTCGCGTTTGTCCAGCTGCGCCCGCTCATTGTGCCAGACAGTTTTTCAGCAACTTTTTCTTATTGGAAAGTTGTCCCGGAAGCTTGTTTTGTTAGCGAGTCGTCGCGGAACAACAAAACGCCACGCGTTGCTGCGACCCCCACGTTTCTCCTGAGTTGGCGGAGCATCGAGAAACGGGGGTCACTTTTTGTTGCTCTGGCCGAGTTAAAAAAGGGTTACCGGCTGAAAGCCGAATGAGGGGAGTAAGAGGACGCTTAAGAAAAAGCGATTATAATGAGAACTAAGAGCCGAAGCGGTTGCAAATCACCGTAACGCACTTTTCGTGACGGCCAATCTGTGCACCCCTCCTCCCCGATTCCTCTGTCACGAGTTCGCCGAGCTCTCCTCCGCCCTTTCAGTTCCGTGATCCGATTAATTATAACGTGATCCTGCGGACTTTTTCCTTCCCAGTCGCAGTTTAGCATAGTTACTGTATCAAATGAAAGCTGTTTCATATTCAACATCGTATGCTTCAAATGTTTCGCCCACAGTAAAAGAATTAACCTGATAAGTAAAGGAATAATAGGGTTTGTAATAGTAGGAAATTGTCGTGTAAGCATGCGTAAGAGGCTCTGATTATGAGTCTCGTTTGAACGGGGAGAAAGAACGGGGTGGAACCGAAGGTCGGCGAGACCTGCCTTGCTGGAAAGTAGGGGTAGTTCTTAACCCTTTCGGTGACGGGGGCATGCGCAAGCCTACGCTTGCAATGCAACCTCGGTAATTGCTGCACTCGAGACAAAATGGTAGACCCCTGATGATGGCGGCAATACATTGAGAAGGATTCCAATCTTATTCTAGTTTTAATGGGGCTTTTGAACGCAGATTGCAAGCAGGACGATTTCTGTTTCCTGATCATTACTCATACCTGATATTATAAATAAGATCGAATGCGCGTTAACATGTAAGACTTTCTGATTTCGAAATGCAGATAATACGTTCTAGAGTTGTAGAATCCGCGGGAAGCCAGGCTTGCTTGAGAGGAAGCCATTACCAAGCGGATTTAAGAGAGGGAAAGAGGATCAGAAATCTTGCGCTCTTCTTCGTCTGGTTTTTTCCCTTTCGTGCTCGGTCCCTTCTTCCAGGACTTGATGGCGAAGCTTGCTCCGTAGTTAGCGGGGCGTGCCTCCAGTTTCTTTGAATTAAACATCATGCCCGCTTCAATTAACCCATCCCTCCGCTCCTCTTACTCTTTTCCATTTCTTCGCCGTTTCAGAAGTAAACCCCGCGTCTTATTTTTCTCCCTGCAGCTTCTTCGACGTCTTCTCGTTCGTGAATGTACCGAGCGAGGCCAAAGGTGAATTTGAGGGGTGAGTCGCTCCTTTTCCAGGATCTGGCGTGTCTTACACTCTTCTTTGTAAATGTGTAATCAGCTCTTACGCCATCGCGTTTTCAATCCTCCCTTCTGTCTGCTTGGAGGAAGCACAACCGCGAATCCTCACCATCTCGCTTTGAACCAATCTCCTTGACTATTCTTACGATGCCCTTTCTTCAAACTATCCTCCAAATTTTGTCCTTTAATTTCCAAGAGTCCGCGATCTATTTTACCGTGATTCGTATTAGAAGTGGCGCGCGCGCGCGAACCACGTGTTTGCATTGCAATAAATTTCATGGGAGTACAAGCGCGTAAATCCACTCCCAGAGCTGAAACGTCCTCCTACAAGCGCACATAAGTCTTGGACTCAGGTGGTGCACGCTCGACAAGATGTTCATACTGGAGGCTGAAGGCACTTTGCTTTTACCGAAATTTATCTCGCGGCGCGTATTTTACGGCTCTCCTAACGAGGAGAAAGGGCCGGGGATCTTGCCAGTTTTCATATAATAGACAATGCCTACTAAATATATCATGAGCCTGCCGATTGATTTATCCCGATCCTCTATAAGGTTTCTAGGCTAAAGTGATTGCAGTACTGGTGCACACTGCTCTGAGAAGAGCTAAAGCTGCTTCCTCGTCGTTCTATACATGATTAGCCGCAGCGACACGTGTTATGGAGATGGAGTGTCAGAAAAATGATTTCGGCCTAGCCATCGAGATGTATACGCTCTCACAGGATACCAGGCTTTTTGTGTCAAATCGATCGGCACTCGATTGAGTGAGGGTGTCACGGCGGTGTTCGGCTACATAACACTTGGGGCGTTTCGAAAACGATGTTACAGGGTGGCCCGCTAGTCGGAAACCGAGTTAAAACACTGCGTGCTCTCCCGAGAAATTAAAAACCATCACTTTCGAACGATGTTAGAAATGCATTGTTGGGCCATCCCATTTATTTTTAGTATACTGACAATGTTAAAATGTAGGACTTTGATGTTGCAGGTTTTATAGACGGACGTAGCACGTGGTGAACTGTTCCTTTCTGGTGTGCTTATCAATCCTTTGGTCTATGCCCGTCCGCGTGCTCGCCTTCTTCCTTATCCTTTCAACTTCTTTAGAGCGGCGAAGATGTACGGTTCAATACCCCGCGGGAGAGTTGCTGCCGAGCACTCGAGAAGTCCACCCCAAAGATTTGATCAGGAAAAAAAGATACGCGGGGCCGAGCCGGCTGGGTGGGGGGGGGGGGGGGGCGCGGGGCGCGGGGTGCGGGCCGGGACCCCTCGAGCCCTAGGCCGAAGGCACCCTTGCGAAGCCCCGGACCCGCACCCCATACCCTCGAGGAAAAAAAAAAACTTCCCTACCCCCCCACGACTATTTTTTCTCTCAACCCCATCTCGGCGCACACTAATTACGTTTTTAAGCGAAATTACTTGCGAGCGGCACCGCCGCCGCCGCGCCGCGCTGAGAGAATCCCGCGCACAGCCTGACGCTCCTCTGGGTGGTGGTTCACACCCGCGTCAGCACTGCTGGGGGGTGGCGAATGAAAAATACCGTGGGGGTGCACTTTTTATGCTGAGACTAGAACCCCGAGAGAAATATCGCGCTCTCCTCTCCTTGTCGAGGCTCGCTCTTCCAACCCTGATACCTCTGATTATAAAATGTTAAATGGCAGCGCTCCAGTCGTTACTCATCTAAATTTTATTCGTTCCGGCAATTGGTCCACACAGTGCGCGAACCGGGCGGGCTTGAAAAATCGGCAGGGTCAGCGCGAAGCGGCAATCTTGCAGGGCTGTTTCCTTGATCCTCTTCATTTTCTTCTCAAGCACTCATCTGTAGAAATTTCGACTTGGTAATTGGTAACTGGCTTCTGGCTAATTGATGGTTCTTATGCCTGGCACTTTAGACATTTGGGAGAGAGCGGAGTCTGCGTATTCTCTCGCGCGAGCTTTTTCCTCACCTTTCTCGAACAGCTGGCCAACACTTTCAGGAATGTGGCGTAACACGTGCTCCTCGAGTCTCTCGGCGACAAATTCTCTGTCAACCCTTCTCGATACAGCCGCCCAATCAAGATGCGTACAGAAGTTACGCGCATCTCATGAATAATTTCGTCTTCTCTCTGTGGGTCGATCGTATGGCTGACAGGCTTAGGTATAAGGGTGCAACCGGACCTAGCCTGCAAATCCCTCTAGATAAAAAGTCTGCATTCACCCCAGCCGCTATCACCCTAGCCGATAGTAGTGACTCACCCACGATCACCCAACCCATTTTTTTCAACCCCTCTACCCCACAGATCCACGTGGCTACCCCACTACAACCGATGAATCCTTTCCTTTCGCTTTTCTCTCTTTCTTACGCCAAAAAGGGTTCAATCACTACCATATGAAATTTTTCCCTACCTCACGCATCCCTTTCAAATTTGAATTTTTCTTTTTATTCCAATCATCGTTCCAGTCAATTGGTCTATGAATTATTTCTTAGGAAATGTTATATTTAGGAACGTTCCTTCTAGTGGCAGGTTCCTTCTCTGGCTAATGCTACCTTATTTGAGACTACTTGGGCTGCATTACTCTGAGACTGTATTATTCATTATGCCACGTCACTAGCCCGTGAACTTCTTCGTGCTTGATACCCTTTTTCAGTCAACAGCGTTCGCCGTCTTTTTACGCGCACATTATTTTTTATGTCTCACGAGGAGCACTCTCTTTACCCTGTCCTATCACCATCAGCCACTCCTTCCTACCTCCCTTTTCCACTCTTCCCTCTCTCATTCTCGCCGCATATACCTAGTAACAGGCACTGTTCAAGGGAAATTGTGATTTTAATTTTTAATCTTTTTTTTTCACCACTCCCAACTCTGGCGAGTCGATGGGAGGTCCGATAGAGTAGCCAAGGGGAGAGGACGCTACCGGCTAAATAATTAATAAGATATGGTTTTTCCCGGGGAGGAGGTTGATTGATGCCAGTGCTGCGCAGGATCTCAGGCCCTCCTAAATACATACCGTGTATACAGATACATAGAGCTCGGGGCGAAGTGATCTGTAAAAGGGTTTACCTATCAATTCCACCTTCAATGTACACAGCCCCCAGAGGATGGATCGAGAGTAGAGCGCAACAGACTTAGCTACTACATCTTTCGATATGAATGCTCTCCTTTTAGACCAGTTCTACTTAATTACGTGGCCGCGATTTTATTGAATCTTCCATTCCAAGTATCGCATTTCCCAGCGACATTGATTCGAATGCATAAAAGAGTGCCGGCGCGGCTGTAAAGCCGAGGCAGAAGTACAAGAGAGGAGCGGCGGCGGCGGCGAAAGTGAATGACTCGGTGGCGCAAGAAATATTTTGACCCTTGGCCGGAGTGAGGCACCGAATGGAACGAAACGAAACGAAAGGAAAGGAAAGGAAAGGAAAGGAAAGGAAAGGAAACGGCAGGGTAGCGCGGTTGCTTGGGCGGCGCGCACCACCCTTAACTCGATGGGGGCGGAGGAGAGGAGGATAGAGCGCGCTGGATTCCCCCTCGAAGAAGAAAAGTATCTTGCGTAATTAAGCAACGCGGCCGTAATGTATCCAGTGTATCCAGCGGAGTCGGCCATATTGGCCCGGCGCGGCGCGGCGCGGTGCGGCGATATCCTAGGGTTGCGCCGCGAGAGGGGTAGCTAGGCCGGAGGCCACGCGAATCGAAATGCCGAGGGTTGCTACTGGCGAAGATGGAAGGGTGAAGAGAGCAGGAAAGGAGCGCAAGACGGAAGCGAGCGGAGTAAGGAGAGTGGGCCGCAGGCCGAGAAGAGAGAGTTGCCCAAGTAGAGTGAGGGTAATGATATGCCGGGTAGCCGGCGCACCACCGACTCCGACCCTTCATCCTCCCGAGGAACGACAAGGGGGTTGAGACGCAGCTTCGCTTCACCAACTCAGCTACCACCCCACCCCACCCCAAAGCACCGAAAGCCCGCGCCGTTCCACGCCACGCCGCGCAGCGCCGCGACGATCCTCCCTTCCGCTGAGCGCGCTTTCATTTCGTCTTTCTCTCTATTTAATTCACAAGCAGCAATTACAGCCACGAGGCAGCCGCGCGCCATGGACCATCCGTCCGTGACAGTCTCTCGTTGTTTTCTTTCAAGACAGCGTTCGACAGCGAGAGCAAGCAAGCCTCTGCCATTTGATGAAGTCTCGCCAAATGGAGCAAACCAGGTTTAAGGGCAGACGCTGCTGCATAAATGGTCTCGAAATTGCTTCTCGTTCTATTTCCGCTTGCCTTCGGCAGATTGGACTGTAACAAAGATTGCATTTTAAAGAACGCTCTCATTACGGCCACCGGGGATCCTTGCTTTCCAAGAATCTCTCTTGATTGTGCCAATGAAACTCATTCGCTGCCGTCAGTATGATAATTCAGTTGGTTGGTTGAAAGGGCAAATGTTGCTGGTTGAAAAGAGTCGGTTGATTTATCGTTGTATTAAGGGTGGGTAGTTTAACGAGGAGGCCGACGCTGATTTGCTCGCTCACGTTCACTGAATTAATCTCGGAATCATTGGGCGTGAGTGGAGCGATCAAATCAGGTTACATCTGTTCAGTGCTCGGCGCGAATAAATCATGCGCCCTTGATTTGCTTAAATCGTTTGCATGTCATTAATTATGCCGAAATAATGATCGCTTTCTCCTGGCTCGGCTTTCTCTTGATTTAATTGAGGGCTGTGGACGCGCGGCTAGCAAGTGCTTCAACATAGCCAGCTTTTCCCTTAAGTTAAGTCCTCCTCGAGGCGAGATCCGTTGAGCGAAGACGATACTACGTGTAGTACACATGTATGTACATTACGAGCTACACTACAGAGTGAAATAAATCACTGAGCCTCGTCGCCCTATAGGTATAGATATACGTGTGAGTCGCTTGCCACGGTACCGACCACTATTATGTAAATCAGCCGTGGTACACCATGGTACCCACCCATAAGCTATAAAATATCCGCTATGCAAGTTTTCCATTGTCAAGGACCTCAGACTGCGCCTCTATGCAACTTCGCAAGGGCCACAGCGTCGAAGGGTCTTCATTTGCAAATAATTTGCATGAGAGAAAGATCGAGTTAATAAAAACTCTCGGCTCTCTGATTCCCACGTACTGGCCAACCCAATTTCCACTGAAAAATTATAGGGTACGTAATTAGGTTCGATATCGACTTGTGGGTAATTATTGTAATGAATTGAGGATTTTAGTGATTGGGATGATCGAGATAAGGTAGAATGTTGTAGTAGAGTAGATTTCGGTCGACGCCCCAAAATAACTTGCAACCCTTCTGTCGGGCCATTGAGAACAGACGGAGAGACTGATTTCAAAACGGCTATTGACCTTGGACTTGAACACATTCGTCCGTGGCAATAGAATCGCTGCCATTGATTTTTTTCCGAGGCCACTGGTGTATGACAGAGCTGGTTATTCCCGGTACAGACCGCTCTGGACTAGATAGATACGTATGATTTGTTAGAATAATGAATTTCATCCTTCCAACAAATCACATCATGCATTGTTCGGTGATCAATGATAAGAGACCGCCTCATTGACGCGCACCACTTTCTGAACATTATTACTTTCCAATCATCGAGGCAATTTCTTGTTTCGAATATTTAGGGATGTTATGCTAGTTGAATGTGGGTGGGTCCGCACAAAGCGTGTCTTCTCGCAGATGTTGAATTCTGACGCAAGAGAAGTCTCAACTGGACTCTCGACGCATCAAGAAGGATAAATCCTTTGAGTCCCGCTGGCACTGACAGAATAAATGGAGGAGAAGGGTAAATTCATATATTGGCGATACAAAGTGCACTCTCGTCGATATCAAGGACAACGGCGCGGCGGTGCGGCCAGAAACGCACTCCGTAGAGAGGATGTGGCGAGGATAGGGTAAGAAAATAGATCAAAAGTAGGGCATGCATGATCACGGGAATTTACTGCATATTGGTCGGGGAGGGAGCGTGCCGAGGTTCCGATGGGCAACTACTCTCGCATATTCGCGTTCGATTTCGTGCTTGCCTGGCTGATTTGCCTGGCGTGCTCCTTCCTCAAGGCGGAAACTGAAAGGTGGGTAGTTAGTCGTTGGTCAACCCCGGTAATTGCGCGTAACCATGGAAATGCCTGTTTGTTTGGGGTTCTTTTGGTCATAGAGGCGAGCACGCCGAGGGTGAAAGGGTACGCTTTCGAGGCCACTGAATGCAAAGAAGGGTTGTAAAGGGTCGGCCGGAAGTCAAGGACGCATTCGCTGACTTGGAGAAACTCGGCCAATGCGTAACCTTCAGCCCCTTTTTACACTGCCAAGCTCCGCTGTCCCCAATGAATATTACGCTACCACTTAAAAAATTACGTGACCAGCCACGTCAAATATTCAAGCTCCCAGAAAGGATATCCTCAATTTTTATAGATCTTCTAGTCGGTATCACCACTGATAAGAGAAAAGCTTGCTTCATCTAAATGGGTATTCTCCCTGAAAAGAGAGTGGTGTATCAACAATAGGTCAATCACGACCGAGTACTTTTTGACACAACTCACACCATCGTATCGTGACTGCTCACCGACTATCCTGTGACACGCTGAGTGAAACTATTTACTATAATTTCTTGGCTAGTCTTTTCTGATAATTACTTATTACGACTATCTGTAATTAAATATTATGCAGCGCAATTCTGTCCAAAAATGATTTTCTCAGAGCACTCACACAGGCATCTCGCTTATACTTACATTTCCGCGGCTGAATAGATGCATACATAGATAGAACTCGAAACTAGACGAGCTTTTGCGAAAGATGTCGAAAGGGAAAGTCGATCTGTATAGTGGAAGCTCGAAGAGGAATTTTCGTGCTCCTCGAAAACGCGGAAGCTAATTCCGTATTCGTCGTAGGAGCTCGTGGCTCGGCCGCAGGAGAGAAATAAGAAGGAGGGTGATGGCAGTGTACAAAGCCAGACGGAGAAAGGGCGGCCGGGAAGGGTGAAAAAAAAAGGGTCGAAAAAGTAATGAGTGCGAGTGAGTGAGAGAAGTAGCGCGAAAGGTTTAGAAGAAGAGCGAAGGGGTACCCAAGGCATCCCCTCTCCGTGGGCCATCCGCCCCTGAAAAAAGAGTTAATATTGATCCGTTTTTTTATTTGAGTCACCCCCAGGTTTTTCACCCTCGCTATTTTTTCTTCCCTCGGCTGCAGGGATCGCCGTGCCGTGGTCGCTGGGTACGACAGAGACGGAATTAGTGTTTCTATAGCAACTCTCTACCCCGTCCGTCCGTTCGTCCGTCCGTCCGTCCGTTCGCGCTCGCTCGTTCGTTCGTTCGTTCGTTGGTAGGTCCGTCCGTCAGTCGGCAGGTCCGCTCGTCCGTGGAGGTCCGCTGCTTCGAATCTTCCCCCTTGCCCGAAGCCTACCACCACTCACTTTTACTTTAGTAGCGGGCTGCAAGAAACTGAAAGGGAATCTTATCGTCTGATAGGAAGGAATCTCGATATACGCTACGGCCTTCGCCGCGCCGCCACTACCCAATCCCACTTCCTCCTTCACCCCACCCCCCCTTCCTCCCACACTTTTTTCCAGGGACAATTTTTAATTGACACGCACGATACACACATTATTTTAGGGCCAAAAGTTGATGGTATAATTCGAAAGAATATTTATAATTTCTCCAATTTCGTAGCTACTGTCTTTTCTATTGAGAAAAGTTAAGTCGAGCCCAAGTCAGAATGTATGAAGTAGCGATGGTAGTTTCGTAGGAGGGTTGGTCCCGGGGAATATTTTCAGTCTGTAAGCCGATGCATATTTCAGAGCCTCAGCCATGCTTTGTTCCGGAATATGCTGTGGGCGAGCGATCTTCTTCTCTGCGTTCCTTGTTCTTTTGCATTCCCTTTGACCAGTTCCCCAGTCTAATAACACCCTTTTACTACTCCCGTGCTCTGGAATCCGTTTAATGCTTTCAGTATCTTCCGGCCGATGATGAAAGCTCCTGCCAGTGTTCGGTTCCGCGGTGTACGCGAAATTTAATTGTCAAGTCGGTCTTTCTCGATGCTGCTCGCAAGAGCCGCACGTAACTTGATGATGAACTGTTGATTCATTTTTCCTTCCATCCAAGGAGGCCACGCGTCTCAAGAAGTTGTTAGATATTTTGTGCTTATTCTAATTCTGCCATTGGTCCATTCCTTGAAAGAGTTTGGCCGAGGAGCAGTAAGGTAGAGGATGCTGTAGGCTAGAAGGGTCGATTTTACGGGGGTGGGTCTCCTGGGGCTTGACAACCCCTTGCGCGCTGGTGTCACCTAAACGTCCAACCCCTTGGATCGTTTCGTGTTCGAAACCTCGTTTTTACGAGGCTCCGGCTTACTTTTACGTCGAACTTGCGGAACTTCTAAGCATTTTCTATGGCCGTGTGATTACTCGGCAAAACTGTGCAAGCTTCAATGTTTTCCCGATTCTATAAAACACGATTTCTTTGCGCGGTTCTTAGTCTTGAAAGAATTCTTCGCCCCGTTTATCTTGCATAGAATGTAAAAGGCTTGAACGAAACGATTGACGTATGGAGTTTCTGTGTAATATTCATTCGGCGAGTCGACGACTCTCGAAATACACACGGCTCTTCCCTTCCCAACTGATCTTCAGCAGGTATGGCACCTGTCACTCGGAAAGGTGGAATCTCCGTGCACATTAGGAAGATAAGATGACAGACGATAAATGCGCGCAGTCATAAAGATAGAAAAGCAGACGTTTCCCCGATATTATCACGGGAATTTCCGAGCCGACTTTTCACCGGTCAATTTTCCCTATAAATCCTATGTTCTTGACACAGCTCTGATATGATGGACGCTCTTCATCTACAGTTTGCCAATATGTGTTTGAACGAAACTTAAGAAATAAATCCGTGGTGCGGTGTCATTTGTTTAAGAGGAGAAATTTAATTAGAGTTGTTTTAAATACCAGCAAAAGGATTCGCCATATGGTCTTTGAACGGGATGGGCCGGCAGAATTGAGCATTCGAATTTCGGGAGGTAACGGTGTTTCGTGGAACGAGGCCCATTTATTTGGCGTGTGCTGTATAATTAGGACTGGAGGAGCTCGCCTCAGCCCAAGAGGAGCTTATTGTCCTTTTTTCGGGCCGCTGGAAAACGAGTTTCGAAAATATATTGCAGGGACCCGTGCGGTTGGTCGAATTCGGATGCTTCTTCATCGGGCGGCCGTAGCGCACACTTCCGGAAATTCCTGGTCATCATGAGAATATAACACGCTCCGGAGAGCCGTGCTTCTCTCCGTGAAAATGACCAAAAGCCCGGTGATTAATTGGTCCGCATTACCATTCCGCCCATTCGACTTCTGTTGCGTTATTTGTATGGAAATTCGGCTTGATACGCTATCGGCTTGCACAGGGAAAGCTAGGCTAGCCTCTCATATCGGTAATATTAGAAGGGGAGTTGTGGACTTTTTCACAGTTTCACCATATGTCCGGGCGAGTCGACTTCCGTAAAATAGGGAGGGTAATTTAAATTTAGGATATTTACGGAATCCAGAGGACCTATAAAAAGTGGCATACGGAGGGCGACGGAAGAATCTACTTTGGCCGAGCAATACTGCCTTAAAATAGTCGCCGATTACTATGGTAAACAGTACGAGGAGAGTGTGGTCAATATCGCTCTATTACCGCTTGATTGGAAATTACTGTGGAAAGCATAGTAGCGCTGTTCTTTAGCTTTGCCGACGGGGTGGGCAACCATGAAGGAAAATCCCTTGGCACGCACCGGGATTTCACGTAATTTTGGGTTTCTCTGGTAAAACGGTATCGCGTTTCTTAGGAGGTTGCATCGGATTGGCGCATTGTCAATGCTAGCCGAGGTAAGGGAGGGCTCAGGGTGGCAGTCAGGATCCCTTTCATCCTTTTTTTCTTGCCGAGGCACAGCACACGCGCTTCGCCTCTATAAAGGAGGCTTTTTTTACCCGAAAGACAAAAAAGAAGGAACGCCGAGGTAAAAGCGGAAAAAGGGGAGTACCTCCTTCTGGCTCCTGTCCCCGCCGCTGCTGCTTTTAGGGACGCGTGGCCTGCACACGCCGTCATTATTTCTCCTCGTCTTTCGGCCGCAGCGGCGCGAGATCGAAATTTATGGTGAGCTAGTTGCGCTCTGCATTTCCGAAAACGCGCCGCCGCGTCCGCCCCATTATGGCTCTTTAATGATCCCTCTCAATCTACTCGTTTAAGATATATTCCTGCATCGTTGCAACTTCATCCCACCAATACCACACACAGTTCCCAAGGCACGTGCACTCCCTCCAAACTTTAAATGCATTAACTAGCCACTCTTCCCTTTGAGTTGCAAAGAGTGCCGCGATCCACCTTTCTTTCTCAGTGTCGAAATAGTTTCTCGTCGCAAATAGATTGGTGTACTTCTCGTTGGAATAATTCCGAATGAGCGAGTGCGTGTTTGTGCGCCGATATACCGCTATGCGTTGCAGGTAGCGGCGGCCGAAGACCTTTGAGTCCTTGGGTGTCTGCTCCTAAAAGTGGTCCGCGACCTGCATTCTTTGGGGGACTGCCCACTTTTCCTATTTCACTCGCTTTCGCTCTCTCTCATTCTCTCTTTCGACGCGTTGATATACTTTTCTATGAGAGATTTATCGCAGTAGGGGTTACTTGCTGCGGCTACACGCTCCACTCTAACAATGCAGGATCATCCGCAATTGGTCTGCCGAGACTTGAGGAGTTTCATCGTGGAGTTTGAATTTTTCGAGGAATGACGTCGAAGTATACCGGCAATTGAAATATCCCTATTTGTCGATAAGGGAGGAAGAGCGGAAGGAGGCCGAGATGGAGGAAACTTTAAAAGAAATTGGTTTACGTAGCGGGGCAATGCAGTTTGACTCGATCTCCGGCCGCATCTGCCACGTGCCCCCACATTACAGCATAATGTGTCACTGTGCCACGGGCGAGGAGGCTCCCCTCTTTTAAACGATTTAGCAGTGCCAGCAGCCTCTCCTCGATCACGCACACAGCCACTCGGCACGCGCGTGTGGAATCCTTGATTTTGGAAACTCGGCGGATTGAATGGCGCAGCTGAATGCAGGTCGTACTCGTCTACGCCAGCCGAACCGACGCTGAGAGAGAGAGGAAGAGAGCGGGAGAGAGCGGGAGAGTGAGAGTGAGAGTGAGAGGGAGGGGACGGCAGGGAGTAGTTTTTCTGCATCCACCCTTGTTCGCCTCCCCTCCGCCACTCTGCTCTCACTCTCGCTGTATGTACTCTCCTTTTCCCCGTTTTTCAGCAATACTGGATGTCGACGATGCAAGATGCAACCTCGGATGAGTTGGGAAAATATTGATGCTTTGTTGCTCGCGGCCACTATTTGTCCTGCGATTCCCAACGATCACGCTCTCTCTCTTTCTCTCTCTCTGCGCTGCTTTAGCCGTGCAGAGGGCAACACTTGGCCGCCAGTTCATTAAACTTGGCCGAGAGTGCAAATAAAGAAGAATAAAGGTAGCTGGGCGGGCGGAGGGAGGATTCTCGGGTGGGTATGGTACGGGTTGCCGGTTGCGATAATAAAAAGGCAGAAGAACGATAAAACAGTGAGTTTTTAATAATAAAAATATTTTGACAGACCAGTCAACTTGATGAAACATTTATTAAATGAGTCGTATGTAATATGATTGCAATGAATCGGAGATGCCAAATCACAAGTGAACCAAGGATCAATCTCCATATATGTATGTGTTACTCGCTCTTTAGGTAGTAGGAATTCGATATTGGCAGCGACCCAGTGTGGTGGTATGACGATAGTAAGTTACAATTAATATCGAATATCATCTAAATTACTTAGAAAACTGATATTCATCGCAATTCATTCTTTGTACGAATAATATCTCTTTATAATACCCCGTTTAGTTTTCTTTCATACTTCTCTTTCGCCCCGAACGTCATCTCATCCCCTTATCTATAGGAATACTATTTAAAATCAGTCTTGTGGTTCAGATATATTAAGTGTCTGGTGAGGTAGTGTCAGTTTCATAGTATACATTGAGTGCCACTTGATGTGCTCATTACCGTGTAAGTACATTTTCTCTTCTTTTGCTCGCTCGGTGAATTGCCTCTTCTCGTCTTTCTGCAACATTTTTCACCTTACGCGACGCTATCTACGGAACATGTTATGTTACGTGTCTATGCAAGCCACTCTCTCGTATCATTCAGGAATTCGGTCCAACTAATAACGAATCAACACACACACAAGTGGCCTTATACCTTTAATCGGAATTAGCGAGAATATCACGTAGTTTATATATCCTGTGGAACAGTGAGAATTACCTTTTACCCTTCCTAGGCGTAAAGTTTGAATTTGTACCGTGGCTTGTTAAGGTTGCGTGAATCCTTTTTGTACATTAACGTATATTATGCGCCGTTTATCAATCTAGCCTGTGTCTCGATGTACACATTAGTGGTGTGCGGGCGAACCGTTAACGTCTCTTGCATACACTTAGCATTGGCTGTACAAAAGTATAGCTATACACAGTTATAGTTACATAGATACAGAGGAGTACATACTGTAGGTACATAAGAGAATTCCGAAGTATATTCGGAAAGGATTCCGAAGCGACTGGGGCCTCGGCAGTACAGAGAGCACTCCTTCCATCGAAAATCTTATTGACCAGGTCAATCGCTTCCTCTCTACATACATATACAGCTGGTTCGAGCAACTTTGAGCTTTAACTTGTCGTTCGCACCCAGTGAAATCTCAGCGCCCGCATACTTGCCTATCCTTACCGCACAACTCTATAATTAGTCGACACAAATATATAGTCTAATACCTATGTACACATAGTTCTTGCACGTATAGGAGAGTAAGAGAACAACAACAATGATGATTACGCAAGTATGTAGGACAAGCGATAAATCTATTAATACAATAGGTACCCGACAATCTATTTCTCGCTTTATTCCGCTCTATCGCAGCTTCTAGTGGTGACATCCGGTCTTCTTGCAACGAAAACATAGGAAACAATCGGTCCTGGCACGCATCGCCCTGACCTCGCAGGAACATAATTTACCCGGTTGCAGTAGTTTTCAGAATGAACAACCTTTAATTAGGAATCGATCTGTTTGTAAGGTACTATTGAAGTCAGTGTTGAGGAACGCCTGGCGTCGTACGGTGGTACGCATACCTTGCACGATAAAACCTTACCATTCTACATTATAATTATATTTCAAGAGCCACCTACGATCGAACCAAGCATCAACCGGCGTTATAAAGCCTGTAGAAAACTAGGACTTTGCATTCTACTATTAGCGTGTCGCTGGCGCTCTAACAAAATTTATATATGCAACGCAGCTTGACGCAAAGCAAAGGAAAACTGGAGAGCGCACCGTGCGATTGACCAAATCCTTGAATAACGTTCTACTCCCAGCGGGGGCGAGGGCCAAGCCAAATACTACTGATACTGTCCTCTCCAACGAGATAGCAAGTCTATTCTTTCACCAACTCACGCCAATCTCAAACTAAAGCCATACAATACTACATCGGTACAAAGTGGTGGTAAGTAAATTTTAACTGTAGTATTGAATGGTCGAATGAAATATAAATAACTCATCACTGTAATCGTCTGCGTTAAATCAATCTCCGTGGGCAGGTTTTACCGGCCGTTAATTCAGTGGCTATTGAAAACTAGGAGTCAAAGGACTGGCTAAATAAGGCGGCTCACAATAAACCACGGTACGCCTCCGTGGCGTCTAAGGAAAGCTTATACTGTTCCTTTGCTTATAAGTTCGTCCTTTTATATCATCTTATATGAGGGAGGTTGGGCATTTCTATATACAATAAAGTTGGGATTGGTGTGGATTTCGCTTTTGCCGGGGTACGAGGTCGAGTCCTGCTGACCTCTGTCGCTCTGACCAATAACAGTATAGTCAATGACGAAATTAAGTGTAGTAGAGCGCGAGACTGAAGAAAAGGAGGAAGAGAAAAAGGAAATGGGCCAAGATATATGTCTGGTGGAAAGCGGTGAAAATTTCCTAGTGAAAAGCAGGCGTGACGGGGAATCGTAACGTTCGGGTGCGAACGAGCTCGAGTCCTCCTATGACACGTGTAGGAGGGTGAGAGTCTCACCGGAGAGAGAAAGGGAGTGGTGGGTTGGAAAGCGGTTCTTAGGAAGTTCGAGGTGAATAACAAGAGAAAACTACAAGTCTACCAATACATTCGTAACGTTGACAGGGCAAGTATCGAGTCTCGAACCAATTTCCTTACGGCAATTCTTTTCAACTGAGATCTCTTTGATTCTTTCAAAATATACTCCTACAATATACATTTTATAAACTTTACTGTCTCTTTAGAAATCTGTGTTCGGTTAAGAGTGCTTCATGATATGTTTTTAAGACTAATCAGCAATGCTTCGTCTTTCGAATCCTCTACTATCCGAAGGAATAAAGTTGGTCCGTTAACTGGAAAGTGTTGGGAGAAGTAGGAGATGAAAGTACTGCGGGCCGATAGTGGTTAGGGCTGTTGGAGTAAATGCGTAACTACTTAAGTCGGTCTCCGCAAGAGGCCGGGTACGGGGCCTGGCCCTCCCTTCCGCCACGCTTTTCTTGCGAAACGGCCTGCGAGACGGAGAATAGAGAAGAGAAACGAGGGCAATTTCAGGGGCCCTGGCGTTCCAAGTGAGATTCGCACAAAACGCAAAGAAGGAATCATCTTTCTCTTTCGGGCGTCTTTTGTCGGCGAAGGAGCCAAGCCACGCGTCGCGTCGGCTTATATTTCGAGGTGATGGTGGTGCGGAATGGCAAATAGGGCCAGAAGAAGAAGAAGCGGGACCCGGAAGAGGGCGGTTGAATGACGCGTTGCCCGTACTTCTTATTGCCGAAAAGTGTCCCGAGCTTGACCTATGGAACAATGAGTGCGAGTGGCCTCGAGTCGACGGCTTCAACGTGAAATTTGCATGGCCAGCAGCCGACATAAATCAGAGGACAATTGAGCAAGAGGAGTGCGGGGATGAGGCAAAAGCCGAGGAAGGAAGGAGGCGCGCCGATTGGCTAGAGAGAAGGTCGGCCGGCCAGCACCATCCTCGATGGAGAGGATAGAGGATGAGAGAGGCCCAGAAGAAGGCAGCGACCACCGGCTGCGAATTTTCGGCACGCGGGTATCATTGCGAAAACTGGTTCGCGTGAAAGATGCCGCTGCCGCTGCCGCTGCCGCTGCCGCCGGCTCAGTTGGCTAGGACAAAAGAGTCCGGAGGGATCTCTCCTCCTGCGCTCCGAACCGGCTGCTCGCCAGAAAAAAGACGGAAATCGGAGAAGCCGAAGATGGTCTCGATTATGTATGCGAAGGATCAAGAAGAGCTGTTCTCCTCTCTTTCACTACTCGACTTGTCAGCAATCTATGACAGGCTGTAAGCTTGCAGTAATTTCGCCGATTGACACCACTCCTTACAAAGCCACGCTTACACCACCGTGTGAACTTGTCTCTCTTTCAAAGGAACTTCGATTGTACTGGCTATTGAGATATGCTTGCAACTACCGCTCCTTCTGGAACGATCTTTCTGACAGAGACAACTAGGAAAAACATTAAGGAACATTCAGGAACCTTGTTTCATTGTATGCAGGAACACTGTTTCATCCGACCACGCGTTTAAAACTATACTCGGCTTCGTGTCTGTACAAAATTGAATGAATCCCGGCTGGATATAGGTTTCCGAGTGAAATTAAAAGGGAAATTCCAATTAAAGGGAGAAGGATCGTCTCGAGCGCGTTCGGTCGAGTGGCTTGTCTGGTTTCGCTGATTGTCGGAGGTATCGTGTGTCAGTGTCAAAAAAAAAAAGCGTACGTCTGGTATTGGGTAAATTTGTACATGTATTTAACAGGTTTCCTTGATGGGTTGTTTTACACAGAAGTAATAACAACACGGCACGCAACTGCCACGAGATAGTATAAAATAAATACAAAAGAGAAATGAAAAAAGATGTAGATGGAGAGGTAGTAGGGGAGAGAGAAAGAGAGAATGAGAAAATAACTAATAATATTAGAAGGTAACGCAAAAGGAGAATTTGCAGTCGACAAAGTGCAAGGGCGACAGAGGGCCGACGAACCGTCGTCACTCCTCCCCGCTACTTTTACTGTCAGAGGAACTTGTATACCAGTACATTCATTCCGTAGCTTCTCCCGTTATATCTCGACTCCTGCATTTGCCGCATTCATACCTCCTTTGAACGCGCGCACGCGCTCACACATACACGGCGCACACGCGCGCACACACACACAGATGCACACACAGTCATTGACATATCTCAATCGCACATACAGACAAGGATATACGCGTGCGCGCATTCATTGCTCGGCTCGATAGCTATCTAATTGATATTCGTCTAGTTCCATCATCACGGCTGGCGAACGAAACACGTTAACTAC
Organism: Ectemnius continuus; assembly: GCA_910591665.1. Lineage (NCBI taxonomy): Eukaryota > Metazoa > Arthropoda > Insecta > Hymenoptera > Crabronidae > Ectemnius > Ectemnius continuus. The sequence goes on from OU342856.1 coordinate 23,953,142, forward strand.
AACGACTAACTAAATACACATTGCCGAATCATCGGTCTGAGATGAGAGAGAACTATGTACAGCGAGAGAACCTGCCCGGCAAAAACTCAACGCGGGAGGATCGCTCGATTTCTCCTTTGGAACAATCATCTATTATTTATATATATATTATATATATAATATGTATATATATATATAATATTAATCCTCGAGAAAAAAACGCGTCCCTGAATGTGTTTGTCACCGTTTAAATTACACGCCATCCGCCTTGGATACTTATAGACCCGCCAACCAATTTGCACCGACTCTCGTATCATCATTCTCCCCTCTCTTCATTATGTATAATAATAATCTATATAATATATAATATAATATAATATATATATATATAAAAAGCGTCTTAACAGTAGTGACTCTGAACCGGTGTGACGAGGTTTTCGTAAAGGATTCAATTGTGAGCTGCTTCGGAATCGAGACTAAATACCACTGGCCGAAAAAGGGGGAAAGACTTTGGCATGCCTAGATCTCTCCGAACTATCGGCGGTTCTTTTCACGTTATAGGGCTCCTCTCTCCGGCAGCGGCTTTTCTACCTTCAGAATGAGTGTTTCTCTCTTGGATAGGAACGGCGAACCGTGTGAGGTGTGTGTAGGGTTGGCCTCTAGGTAGGCGCGTATCTACGTACCCCTAGGATTCCACTAGGACGCGTGGCCGAGATTAGCACTGGCGGGGTTTCCAAGTGTGGCGAGGTGATGCCTGTACTTGGTCTGGTGATGCTGGAGAAAGAGACTGCTGGGACTAGCCTCCGAGACGTCGAGCTCCTCCTCCTCTTCCTCGTGGATGGTGTCGCTGCTAGGACTGCGACTCATCGGCGAGTCGCCACTGCTGTGGGAATGCGAGTGCGAGTGCGGCCTGTGCATACCCGTCGACATCGAAAGGTCCTCGGGCTCCGTTTGCTCGGGCAGGTCCACGGGAATGCCGGACAAGTTGAGCGGCATCGGCATCGAAGTGCTCACCACAGGACTAGGTAACTGGCGATGCGCCGGTCGCCTCACAGGTGTTATCACTTTCCTGGCGACGAGCGCCGTTGCTTCCACCTCCTCCATCTCGACGTCGATGTCAATGTCCATATCCTCGTCCAAATCGTCGCTGGCCAACGATGGCGATGTCACTTGCGACCTTGGTAATTGGCCGGCCATGCCGTTTGTCCCGCACTTGTGGTGCATCAGGTGATGCCTCCTTCGGAAGCGCATTTGGCAGTGCTCGCACTCGAATGGCTTCTCGCCTTTGTGAATGAGCAAGTGGGCTTTCAGCTGGTTGGAGTCGCTGAATTTGGCCGAGCAGAGCTCGCAGGCATAGGGACGCTCACCGGTGTGGACACGCAAGTGACGCCGGAGATTGGCCACTTGGACGAACTGACGGTCGCAATGACTGCAGTGGTATGGTTTCTCCCCCGTGTGCAGCCGCATGTGGGTCTTAAGATGGTGGTCCCGGGTGAATCTGTAATTGAAATAAAAGCGGCATTTTTATTGTCGTCCTCAATGCGAATCCGCTTGAGATTCCAGAAATCTCTCTATCAACTAGTTTATATTTGGGCAATGCAATTGAAACGTCTCCTTACCGTTTGTGGCACTCAGGACACTCGAAGGGCTTCTCGCCGGTGTGGGTGCGCTCGTGATTCTGCAGTACGTGCTTGTAGCCGAAGGATCTCGAGCAAACTCCGCAGGTGAAAACCTTGTCTCTACCATCCTTGCCGGCCTCGGGACTGACCGAAGTAGGCGGGCTAAGGGGCGCCGAGCCCTCCAGCGGTGATTGCGCACTATCCATCTTCGACCTCGGCGCTTTCCTCTTGGTCGCCTGGCCTTTCTTCATGATTCTATCGCCGCTACTGCTCACCACGTTATTGTTATTGTTGTTGTTGGTGTTGTTGTTGTTGTTATTGGCGACAGCACTGCTAGCGCGTCGCGAGCTCGACTTGGTGCTGAGGGCCGGTGAAACTGGTCCAGGCGAGTGATGAAGTGGCGAGGGTGGCGAGGACGCTGCCGGTGGAGCCCAACCGCCGAACAAGGTTTGATGGTGCCTGTACAAGGACGGGCTTGTCGCTGCTAGCGTCGCGTGTAACGATACGGGAATTCCTGCAGCCATCAGAGCGGCCGTTCGACTGGCGGCTAGTAGCTGCTGGGGTGTCAGCATCGACAAACCCGCAGCCGCAGCTCCCATTCCTGGGAACATCGCTTGGGACGTGTTGTTATTCAGAGGCGGAGAAAGCGCTTGTTTCTCGGATTCTTGCTTCATGTCGAGATGCTGCCCAGCTAATAGTCCTGCAAGCATAGAGAGGCACTCTTTAAGCTTCATTCTTAACAAAGTTTGCGCTTTTTTTAAATTTATTTATTGTAAAATGAATGTTAAATTGTATAGTAAAGAAGGAAGTAAGTGTGTTTGTCGTATGAAATGCGAATCGGCAGTCCGGGAACACGCTTCGCCCGTCTCGTTTCTCTGTCCCTCTAACCCGGCTCGTATTCTTCTCGACACCACTCTCCCCACGTGCCCTCCCTCCCACACACGTCGCCCTCACACGTGAGGTTCACGTTTCGGTCCTCCTCCATTCACTCACACCGTCACTCGCGTCAGTTCATTCATAAGACGCGGCTCTACCCACCCACGCCATTGCGATGTACCGCCTCTTCGACTCGAGGCCAACGACTCTGCGAAAGTGCAAGCCGTCCTACACCACGCGATCATCCAACTCCCCTCGATTCCAAAGCCAGCGTTTTCTCTCCTCATCTCCTCATTTTCAACGAGTTTCGCACGACTTGATTATGTGTTAAAATGCGATTTTATCGTATAAATTATATTTTTATCGATGCGAATTTTTAATGCAAAGAATGGGGTCGTTTTTTCGGGAAAGCAATTCTTGGGTCTTCCATCAAAGCCGAGTGACATTCTTACAGGGGACTGGTTTCATGAATAAAGACTTATCGAGGGCTCTTTAGCACAGCAGAGGTACGGGGTGCACTGGCACGGGCTTAATTTCGTGACCCGGTGTACGTGGAGTGTAAAAAGTCATACCCAGAAAAATGCAACTAGCCGCGAGGCTTTTTTGAAAATTGCCCACGCGCATTGGGGTTCCCCTCTATCGCGAAGGGTGCCTCGGCCTGACCAGCGTGCATGCCTCTGCGTGTTTGTGGATTGCCGTTACGCAGATTTGACCATGCCATGAAAATCATGAAGGCCGCGCCTTTAAAAGATGGGTATAATATCCGGCAACTTGGGGGGAATTCTGGGCCACTGAGAAAAAGAGATCAAACAGAAACACGGTGCGCGCCAACGACCCTTGCAAGCTAATAGAAAATTTGCAAAATACTGAAACAAAATCTTGACCGGGAATTTACTAGGGAGAGATGAAAATTGGAAGGATATGGGAAAAAATTGAAGTGTCCTCGCAATTGCCCGGCACTTAGTACTAAAAGAACCGGGAGAAAAGGGAGTTGCAATCAAGCCCGTTGAATCAATAAGGGTGCGTAGGGTGTTCTCATTCTCCTTTCCCTTTTCTACCACCCCAAATCTCCCTTAACGTCGGCTAGGATTCTTATATCCTTCACTCGCCGTTTCCCGGCAACACGAGCAGAAGTACCGCCCCTGCTTTCTTCTCTTAATTGCTCGGAACCTCGGGGCATCGCCGACGAATCTCTACTCTACTCCGTCGGGACCAAATCGTCTCTTTGCGTGAAGCGGAAACACATGTAACGTCAACACCAAGAATGTCTAAAGTCAACGAGTATCCTGTCAGTTTGATGGAAAAGGCAATTGCGGGAAATTATTTGTGGTTTCGACTCTGCGTAGAGCGGATGCTTGGTAAACAATATTGTAATCACTTCTCAACTACGAGCGGCAACCATTTCACTTTCTTCGATGTCGCTGGCTACCTTTTCCGTCAAGCAATTTCGCATCTTTCTGGCTTATTGATATTTACAATGTGTCACAACGCGGTCGCGAGCCGCGAGCGCTTTTAGATCCTGGCGGGCGGCCAACGCAAGTATGCGCCGCTGGCTCATTTCAAAGCCGAAAATGTTCTGCCTGTTCCTTAAAACATGCCAACCCCCTTCTCGCTCCACAACCGGACAGATCCCAATGATAAATCGTATGCGTGCTTCCGCGGAGTCATCGAACGACATATTCAATAAAAGTAAGAAGGAAGCATACGCGTGCTCTATCAAAGTTTGCCGAACCGAATACCGAAACAAAAGGCGGGTGCGATCTTGTGTTTCGACTTTCTTCCTATCTGATTCGTCTTGCCTGATACTCCGGAGTACCGACAATGTTTTCATTTCGCGGAAAACGTCAGACCAATTACACACAACACTTTTTCCAGATAAGTTGTTATAGTGCTCGCGTTGCACATGCAAATTTACAGGGTGCAAGTAAAGGTTATCTCAACGCGTGTAGTAATCCGAGAGTGTATTGCCTTCGATTGGATTTCTTGGGTGATATGTTGATTCACTGGGACGTACCTGCGTTGATCTGTGCCTCCTGGAGATAAGAGAGTGCCATTCTACGATTGGTACAAGCTGCTGCTGCTGCTGCTGCTTTCACATTGACACTCCATCCACTGCTTTGCACAATCTTGTCTCACTCTCGGTGCTTCGGTACAATTGGGAAATAATGAAAATATATCTCGATATATCTATGGCACTGCACAAAAGAGCGTGGGTCGTTGCGCGGCTGGCAACCAATTTGCGCCTCTTCTCCTCGTAACTTTCTCCTGCGGTACGTGCGAATAGCGCGGGAACCAACCACCACGGACGTCCGCTCTCTCTCGAGTGAGCCGCAGGACACCACGAGCAAGCAACTTCTACCCTCGTCTCTTGCTTGCCTTCTCGAGAAACTCACGAGAGGAGCAGCTATGCGCGTCTCGTCTGTCAAACTTAGCGAGCAACCGAAAAGAAAATGATACGTAAAACGTACTACTTGTACTACTCTACTATAAACAACAAACGTCGACGTCCGACCACGAGGAACGGCGACGACCAACGATGTTACTCTGGGCTGACCTTACCCAATACTAACTGACAGTCGAGCCGCGCTCACTGTAGTCAAACATCCCCCACCCTCCCGCCGCTTGCCCCCACCAGCGGCCCTTCATCCCCACTCGGCCTAGACCCGGCTGCCCTCTCGAATCGCAACCCCGGATGCGCGAGTGGCAGAAGCGCGTCCCGCCAGGGGTGGAAGCGAGCCGGGCCGAGCGTCGCCCACCGCCAGAAAGAGACCCACGACAAGAAGACATTAAGGGGTGCAGGGCTGCTACGAGCCAAAGAAAGAGATGGGAGGAGAGACAAGCCGGCGAGAAGGCGTCCAACGAAAGGGGATGCGTTCCTCATGAGCGAGAGAGAGAGCGGAGACAGGGTGAACCTGCGACCATGATCTTCAAGAGTGGGGGGTTGCCGAGGAGAGTGACTACAGTTTCCTCTTGGCGCGGCTGGGGACGAGGATAAGGGTGGATGGGCGGGTGGGTAATCGGCGAAACCTGCCAGGAAAGAGATAGGGGGGTGCGCGTGGAATGTGAGCCTCTCCTATGATGGAAAGGACTACTTCCACTATTTCGCGACTCTAAACTCAACGCGCCCACCCCTTTCACATCCGAAAAACAAGAATGATAAAAGCCAAACGCTTCTACATGCCGTTGACGCATTTATGCTCGCACCTGTTTTCTCCTGACTCTGTGTGTGCCGCGCTTTCATACAAAGTTCGCTGGCACCAGCAGCATATATTTATAGACACGTGATTATGAATTCAGTTGAGACACTTAATGCTAATTTAACTCACTAATGTCTAGTCATTTGAGTCTTAACTTGAGCTCTGACCAACTAGTCCTCGGCTTTATTTAAAATGTCTTGCACTAGTTGCACAAGTTGGACGTTACTGTTAATATTGGAGTTTAGGTCGATGGAAATCAGGGGGTAGGCGCGCAGTATCTGGGGTGATGACAGAGAGAGGGAGTATGCATAACGTTGCTTTACATATGACGGGTTCGGCTCGTTGCCTGCGAACCGCAGCTTTTTTATAGTTAGACTGGAGCTACATAAAACAGGGTGAACAATGGAAGCTAGTTCAATCCAATTCTACAACTATTCAGTCTTCAAATCAATGTAAGAACTTTAAAGTAGAGGTATAAAGAACGGAAAAATGGTTAGAGACTATTTTGAAAATATTGAAGCGAACGAGTTTCGCGAGTTCTGACAGCGATAACAGGCGGAGCAACAGTTCGCAATCGAGCTCCGACTGTTTTTCGAGGTGGAATTCTGTAGCGGCCCTCCACCGCTTGGGAAGGCAACCCCACCGGGGCTTCGTTTTTTCCTTCGTAGGGTGAAAAGTATGGGGCACTCGTAGACGTGCACGCGTGTACCGGTCGCGTTCTCTCCTTTTCCCTCTGTCTCTCACCTGCCCGTCTCCCAGCGTGCTCGTGTCGGGCGTGCGCAGCGCGTGCCTGCATCAAAAAACCCACCGCACCGCTACACACACGGCGCGGCGTGCGCGGCCTGATAAAAAAGTGGAAGAATGCCCCACTCAGCTCCAAACGGTGTGTAGCACGCGCGAGCGGGGATACAAGCTTGCACGCACACACACACACACACCGACACGCTCTCCAGCCTGTCAGCTTGTCGTCACCATAAAGATAGAGACGGCCATTTGAAAGATAGACCGACAGAGAGAGAGAGAGAGAGAGAGAGAGAGTGAGACTTCCGCGAGGGGATGAAACCACCCCGAAGTGGGAAACTCACCGACGTGATCTTCATTCACGCTCGAATTAGTAATCCCACCGCAGCGTATGCAGCCACTCTTTGCATCTTTCTTTGTCCAAATGCTCTATTTCATTTTTAATTCCTTTTTACAACTCCTATCTCTTGTTTTATTTGATTTTTATCAATAACAGGCGCAATTAAGTTATAGTTGGTAGCTGAACTAGGAATGCGTAACGGGGATGATGGAGTTAATCTTGGCGAGCAAATAGAGCGAGCCTTAGGACTGTTTTATTGATGGGGTGGATAAGGGGCGTGATGCCCGGAGAAGATTGGGCGCGACGAGTAAGTACTTCCATATACGAGCCTGACAAAATATTGTGAAAAAGCATGCAGGTATACGGCTGGCCTTTATATAACTCGCGGCAGAAAAATATGGGACCGATAGAAAGAGGGCTCCGCCCGATATGTTACAGGACTGGCGCGCACCCGATATTTTATGGAAACGCTTCTCTGAATACTCTCGCCATAAGTGAGATTTCCTTATTCCCAACTATTTCTCCTATAGTCCTCTCGATCTTGCATAGACAGTACAATTGTTCCTTACTCTTTGAAGCCAAGCGATAAAGCGTCGCATCATTCTTGACGGGCTGCACAATAGAAATCTGGAACTACCCAGATTTTTGTAATCACCGCCTGACACGGAGGAGATACTGTTTACAATGAGCACATTATTGCCAATTATTACGATACTTAATCCCGGGGCGTTCTACGAAAAAGCTTGAAGCTTCTACCTGATGTGAGAGCCATTGTAGCCATGGGGAGCCGGTTGTCGCTAACCCTTTCAGGTACCTGCTGGACGTTCCAGCTTTTCACCCAGTGCAATATTCAAAGGGTGGTATTCGCTTGTAATGATTGGCGAAGCAAACCTTGGTACATGTAACACACTGGTAAGACAGTATCGATCTCCTTAACTATATGAAAGGTCATTAATAGCATATCGGAACTTGCAGGAAGCGCTTATACATAAAGTGTCATATAAAACTTTCTGTCCAATCAGTTGATGCAGCAGGATTTCTTATTTATCTGCTTGAAGATTCCTTGGTTCGACTGGAACGTCGGCGTTGTAGAGGTTTACTTTCTGTAACGAGCGGAAGTAGTCAGTTTGCGCAGGATGGGCGAAGGCTTCAAGAAAGTAAAGGTGACAAGGTTGGGATGCAGTGAAGTGTTCCATTTAAAAACGTGCTCGAAAATAGTCTAATAACCGAACAATATGAGGCTGGCAGTAAAACGGACTGACCGTAGGGTTGTTGAACCGTTGAGTATCGGGTAAATGTCAGAGGGTCGCGTTGGTCGGTCCCGTCGGGGAGGTTCCAACCGTGAAGCGTTTTAGTCTTATAAGGTCCTATTAAGGCTATATACGGGCAAATGTTGAGCGAAGGAAGCGTGAAGGTAAAGCAACGCGAGGCAAGGCGAGGCAGGGCGAGGCGAGGCGAGGCGAGGCTAGCCGAGGCGGCGAACCAGTGGTACCGGCAATTAAAGTCAGAAGTGCTCTAGTTTCGCACAAAAGGAGGGCTGTAAACCTCGGCCTTCCCGTGCGGGCGGGCAGGCTTCTTCCAGCCGGTGTCTCCACGCCGGGGACTCACGAGGGTTCCTCGCACTTTTATAATTTTATTGCACAAATGATCAGGTACGAAAATACTGAGGGTACGGGTCGTTTCACGGCGCGCCTTGTCCGAAAAGAGACTCTTATCCTGTGTACGTCCGACAAAATTGGATTTCCTATAACTCGTCATTGTGCCCCCATTATATTGCATAGGTTCGACTCTACCCGGGACCAAGATAGGCCCACGGACAATGGTCGCCGCGCGGCACCGCAATTACGGGCATGCCGGTCCGCAAAATTTAATTATGCAAAATTCGTGTAATCCTCCGACTCTTTCCAGAGCTGGGCTACCCATACCTACACGCCACACTTCTTGGAAGATTCGTGCTTAATCCTTTTAAAAAGGACTATTGCTGCTAACAGTATTAATTCGTTTTGATCCTATTACGACATTTTTCACCTACCGAAATAAAGCTTCTTCCTTTTTAAAGCTTGCCTTATTGCCTCACTCTTGATTAACTGGATGGGATAAGGTGTGCTTGTATTTTTAGCGGACTTCGCAGGCTTCTCTGAAAATATCTCTGGGACTGGCTGCACTATGCTGTAAACAGACGGATCTTCGATAATCTCGATAATCCAGGCTGCCGCGTAAACGTAGCGTATGCTCATGCTCCGACTAACACAGCAACCTAGCACGTACAAGGATTTGCTCGCTTTTAAACTTTCTTAGTACTCTTGGTATGTGTCAAGGCTCCCATTCTGTTGATCTTGCATTTAATTGATTTTAAGGAGAACTCTATAAATAAAACTTGCTTATTATATTGGCTTCGCGAATGGTACGTTCGAGAAAAGATCGTACTTGCAAGCCTTCTCGCAAAAACTGCCTGCAACGGAAACTCTGCGACCTTTCCAATTATGCAAACTGATCTACCCTAAGATCTGTTCCCTCTGAAAAAGTCTCAGTTGTATAAAAACTCCGGGGACAGATTAAATCGATATCTTGATCTACAATTGACGGCTGGTCACCGCATCTTCTCAAGGAGCATCCAGCGGTTTCAAAATGTCGTTGCATCCCTCCACTGGGAGTTTCTCTCTGTATAGTGACCGTTACGATAGATAAAGATCTCGATGTCGGATTCGTACGTATTTAAATCGAGGATAATTGAAATTTTGCGGTCTCCAATGAGGTTTGCCGTTGAAGCGACCTTTTTGGCCAAGGGTCGTTCCACTCGCGAGAAATACGTTAACAAAACCTTTGTCCAGACTAGTTTTCGGGGTTGCATAACGACTATCGATTGCGATTCTAAATTCAAAACAAGTTGGAAAAAATTGGGCCTCTCTATAACGAGAAGTGCCATGCCCACGAAGAAGAGATTTTCTGATGCGGGTTAAACTGTTTTTTCAAGATTCGAGTGATGCTTTGTTGGAACTTCCGTTTCTCGTTGGGTGACGTATTCCCCCATAGATTAACGATAGGCTGACTAAAGTCCCAAGTCGAAACTCACTCTGATAGCAGAGTATTCTAAGGTGCGCTAATCTACAATGGGAAAACGTCTGTGGTCGCCAAAGTGGCGCACTGAGTAATAAATATTTACTCGAATCCTCAGTTATAAGATACTGGTGATTGTATTTACGTCACGGTGATAGGTGGCGCCTATTTGGTTACCAATCTTTCTCCTTTGGACGCGCTTTGCCGCGTGGCGCTCGTTGTGTATCGTCGTCTAATTATCAAGCCCCGATAACCACCCAGTGGCCTAGTCTAATAATACCAGTCTTGAGGGTCTTCTTTTCTGCATTAATTTCGTGCTCGCCCACTGGCCAACATGTGGTGTGCGAATAGATTGGTGATGCGGCCCGGCCCGACACACCAGCTGGTCTAGGAGGCGGTTCGTCGTCTTTCTTTTTCCGCCAAGGGCCTACTTTCAGGTGTCCTTGTAACGTGTCCTGGAATTCAGCTGTGCTCGATACTCGCCACTCTTACAAAGGGTTCTTAATCAATTTGAATTTTAGCTCTGAATTTCATTGTTGATTGAAAATAAAGTTTGCCGACTATCTTGACCGAAAGAATGTTCATGTGTATCGTCGGACATGTACAAAAGGATCACTTCCGCAGTGCTCCTCGTAACGCTTCTCTCTGGCTAAGCGGATCGAGGCACCCCAATTTTTTTTCTCTTCCCTCAAAGATCCCTTCGCTCTCAGCCGCGCGTCCACTCGCGACTTCCGATTAAGCGAGGATCCCTTTTCCACCACAACCTGGGGCGACTCACTCGCCTTCCTAGAGCCGGCAAATCGCTGGATAGAGAGGCAAAAAATTCTATACGTGCATCATCTACCCTGCTAACAGTTGACCAGAGCACACCTGGCAAGTTAAGAGAGCCATTGATCTCGGCCAGCGCTCTCCTCCTGGTCAGACATCACGTTCGATAAATACTGGCGCGGAATCACTCTGGCGAGAGACAGCGAGATACTGCCAACGCATTTGTTCAGAGTAGATTTATCCACCCCGAAGACGCTTGTCTCGGACTCTTCGATTTCTGGGAAACGACGCCCTGACGCCTGCCGACCATATCTTAGTGTCCGATTTGAGATTGGACGGCAGACTCACTTTTACTACCAGAAATCTAATCAAATATGTTCTTCCTCATCTAGCACTCGAATTGAGTACAAACTCTGTGTTTACTAGCCTTGCCTTTTAATGCTGTATAGTTTTATCTAGAAGAGAAAGAGATATCTGCCTAAGTCTAAGGGATGCTATGCAAACTGGCAAAGCATATACCTCTAGATTTCGATCGAGCAGTACTTACCCGTCGCGTCGCGTCGCGTCGCGTCGCGCCTTTCCTACTCTCTATCTTCTTTCCTGAGCAACGTGCTGCTACGTAACAAGGGCCTAACAGAGCTGTCAATCCATCGATAAATTGAATGGAGGACCTAAAACCACCCTACATTTTCTGCTGCCCTTCACCCCCTTTCATCCCAGCGGCACCGCGTACTCTTACACCCCATCGCCCGGCGACACCGGCCTATGCTAGCCTCGGCCCGATATATATATATATATATATATTTTTTTCCTTCCCAACAAAAACGCGCCCTGTCTCTGCGTCTGACGTGTGATTCGGCTACCCTCGCCAAGCAGATTTAAGGAAGCAGAAAAGTGACCGGACACGGACCAGCGGCATCGCTCCGCTCAATCTTCCAAGCCGAAGTGTCCCGTCAACTTCGTCACTTAAACACGCTTTACCCATAACAGCCTTGGCCAACTGTCGATATCTGCATAATTCGTTCGGCGCATGTTGCATAGGAAAAGGTCGTATGCACTTTGCGATACTGAAAGGAAAGGGTGTACGATCGAGCTTGATTGGAGTATGCTGGTGTCGCGCGCTCGAGTGTTGGTAGAGTGAGGTAGAGTTAGTCGGGGCAAGCTGGCCTCCTGGATGAGGAGCGGGAGAGAGAAAGGGCTTTGTAGGAGAGGAATTCAGTTTCGAAGGGGGTTATAGATTGCACGCTGGCGGACACAAGGCGATGCTAGCGAGACCCCACGCAACGCGTGCATCTCTTTCTTTCTTTCTTTCTTTCGCTCTTGCTCTCGCTCTGATCGGCGCACACCGCCAAATCCCCTCGTTTTTGGATTTTCGGGTAAAACGGAATGGTAAAAGGGGAGAAAGGCTGGTGAGTAATTCGAGGCGGGGTGCGGGCTTGTGTGCAGGGGTTGCCCTGCGCTCGATCTGCACCCCTTACCGCCCTCCTTCCACCCCCGTTTGTGCGATCACCCTCTTGGAGGGCAGGGTTGACCAATACTCTTACACTGAAAAGGTGAAAGGAGACGGTAATAGGTGGGAGCAAGCGGGATGCGCGACGAGAGAGTAAAATGGGGTAGATCGACTAATTCGTTCACATAATATTGCAGTCTGCCCGTTACTCTTCTCTAGCTTCGCGTTGAACATTCTTTGAAGAATTACATTATTATTACTGAAGACTTCCATTGATCTCTTGTCGATTCTTATTTACATTTTAATTAACAAAGAAGTCAACCAAAGAATACCGTTTGATCTATCAACGGAAAACTGTTTGCGTTTCAAAGTGGAAAGTTCAGTTGGGTCGAGCATCTTTTACCAGGACAACAAAGTCATCGCATTCTAATGTCCTACCTTTTCAAATACTTTTTTTGCATAGCTGAATGCCCTGCGAAACGTGAAATTGAGTGACAGCGACGGTTTGCCTGATACACTTATATACGTATTTTCGAGAAAATGTTCTAATAATAGAGTTCGCTCGACTGAAGTCAATTCTACGCGTCACTTCCTTGGAACTTTGAATTCGCCCAGTTCTATTTTTTGCCACGGCCATCTTGAAAAACAGCAGGAAATAGCAACTGTCATACATTTAAGAAGAGCGTGATATATTTTTTTATTAGCTGGGAGAGCTAATATTGAGAAAGTACGTTGATACAATCTTCTTCGCATGACAATTTGCAAGCCATGACAGTGTGAATGAACCGTAACACAGAATACCGATTTGATTCAGCTGTCGTCAGGTATGTCTGATCGTAAACAATTGTGCGGTGATGATTAGTTTTATATAGGTCTGGTGGAAATCTTTTCTAATAGATCTGGGCCGATTAAATATAAATTACACGACTAATAAATTAAGACCTACCTCGACTTTAATTCAGTGGTTCCTCTGAATTTATGCTCCATTAACATAAGACAGGTGGACCTCGCATTGCAAATCGATCGGTCATCGTCACTGCGAACTCATGTGTATCTCGTATTAATGACAGGGTTCGTGCCATATCAAATGACTATCTTTAGCTTGGCAAGGTGTAATTGTTTAGCTCCGTTTTAACGACTTTATTCGACCATGATTTAGTAGCAGCTATACACCTATCTCTGAAACTCAGAGGTGAACTTGTGTGGTCCGAGCGTGCACTTCTTTCCGCCCTTTCCCTCTCTCACGCACTGTCGCAGATCCATTCAGAGCATGCGAACTCACAGGCAAAAGCGGCGGCACGCTCGATTTCATTTCTCGCCGATTTGGATTTTCCAGCGGTGTACGTGACCGCTCAACCCTGCTACGGTTTCGACGTCGGCGTCGCCGTGAACACTGCTAATCATCTATTCCTTTGAAAAGAAAGCATTCTCAAAAACTAGACGGACTTAAAAAAGGCAATACGCGGACAGTAGGAATATTTAGAAACTAGTGAAATTGAATAGATGGAGAGACAATAGAGTCAATGTAGGAGGGAAAAGCTGTGCCAGTGTTGGAATAATTTGGAGTGGTTGGCACTCTCGCTGCGTCCTGGACAATGGTAGGAAGCAGGGTGCGAGAAGAGGCTGCTCAGAGCGCGCAGAATGCACAAGTTAGTTTTATTTATACACAGAGCGAAAGCAGTATGCCTTGTCAGGCGGAGGGCACTCGGGCTCCTTTCCACCTTGTGCCTTCATCCTTACAGTTTTCTCGCATGGGCACACCTCAAGAGGTCCTTCGTCTCGCGACACTCAACCGAGAGAGGGAGAAACCGAGAGGGCTGAGCCACTCTTGGTTGCAGCTGCACAATCGTCGCCCACGGTGCAAGGTTCATTTAACTTCGCAAATACACAACTCTTTAATATTGTGTCGCGCTAAACGTCCTCCTGCCAACTCGCTAATGGACACTGACAAATGGTCCCAAAGGATTTCGTACCCCGGGGCTCCACTCCTTCGCATTCCACTTTTCAAAGCCATTGTCACCTATCGGTCTACCTACATGCGCGACACTTGCCCCTTTAACAAGACTCCCTTTCCCTTCAACATTCTTCTACATCATTGGAATACAGAGCTTTAGCTACAATGTACTGTATCTCTAATAATAAAAGAGAAAATGACCGAAGAATGGTTTACTACTAAAAAATAAGAGTAAGACAGTCTGTTGGAAACGTCAGGTCTTGCAAGCAGGTAGACGGTCTCAATCCCGTACCGCGATTCCTTCCGCCAACTCATCCTTCCTTCTCGGAGGATTCTCTCTTTTCAGTGGCTTGTGCACACGGTCTTCACACATGCGAGGGATCCACGCGACCAGCAACAGGCTGCCGCTTCTTTCCCTCCTCCGGGATCCCTCTGGCGTGCGAGGAGAGCCTGTTCCTCCTGCCGATGGATCATTTTATTGCGTTCGTCCTCCCGGAAGCAGAAACCCGCCGGCTCTGGATCGCATGCCTGCCATCCTGCCATCCTGCCAGCGTTCCTTTCCCTCCCTTCATCTCTCTATCCCTCTCTTTCTCGCCCTTTCGATCTTTCCCCCTGTTTCCTTGCAGGCCCGTGCGTTGCCAGCACAGTCTGCCAGTCAGGAGCCTCCTTCCTTCTCTCCTTCGTGTTTCTTCAGCAGCGCAATGCGAAGGACGCAGGAAGAGAAGGAGGAAGGTCTGGTGGGCAAACGGCTGGCGACAGTTCTGACTTCAAACGGATCGGACCGCTCCACTTTTCCGGAATGCAACGCACTCCGGCGATGGAAAAAGTGAGAAGGAGGGAGAAAGAGAATGGAAGTCGAGTGGCCGTATGGATCCTGTCGGTGCACGACCGAATTTTCTCGAGACAAGAAACCTGCCGGCTACTCTTTCATGCTACGCTACAGACACTGCCACGAGTCGGATAACATATGACCGCCAGGCAGTAGCACGTGCTCCTCGCCCAGAGGACCAACGACTGCCAGGACTTTCCTTGCGCCAAGTGCTCTTCCCTCATTCACGCAGAAACCGCTGACACTTTAGATTAGGCTAACATTCACGCTTTCATCCTTTTATCCAGCCGAAGGACATTCTCCCTCGCCCTCATTATCTGCGTCCTCCTGATACCTGAATTGTCTTTATCGGCCAGACTATTTTTCCATGAGACAGATGCTTCAACGCTACACGTTCTTACCGTTGTCCTTTCGAGCCTCGAATAGAGTCGTTAATGTTTGCTCCTTCATTCACACCCGAGCAGGTGTCGGGCACACAACGCTACCTTTGTACACGGGATTTGGAATCACCCACGCGCCTCCAATCTACGATCTCCGGAGATCTTTCGTGCTTCCGCATCCTGCCCGGGGCTTGGAATAACTTTACGTAACACGTAGAAATGCGTTGCCATTGACATTTTAGGGGCCGACGAGTAAAGCTGTCTGTCGATATGTAATTGTAACAGCTCTATTTCAGGGCAATGGCGTTCAGAGAAGTTGCGAGGCTTTCGTATGTATGTATTTTTATTTCGCGCATATTTTCACGCTATCAGCGAGGTTACCTGCAATTCAGGAGGGTACGATCGTCAATTGGAGTTTGATGAAGTAGATAGAAATACCGGTATGATGCAGCCTCTCGAGGAGTACCGCTCTAACAATGAATCTCCTGTCAGGCACGTGTTCGTTCGTAGCCCGTGCTAGAAAAAAGCGCCACAAAACAGCATCCCCGAGAACTGTCAAATTTATATCGGATTCGAAGATTCGAAAATCGTCCTCTCCTCCGTACCTCGGTGTTCGGGCAGATGCCGCTATGCTTCGTTGATCAAACTTAATAATGTTTATGCAACACGCGTGCTGTCAGCTCGGATCCTCCAGAATCTGGATTTCCTGGCTTCCCCCTGTACCATTTTTTGTGGGGGTGAAGCTTTTCTGGATTAAGCATCCGAGAAAGTGAAATTCAGATCATGAAGGGGAACGAACTTCTTTTCTTTTTTTATAAATTGTTCGTCGGGAATGCCTAGAACCTATCAGGAAGAGGCGGTGCATAAAATGGCCGGAGGACGTTATTAAGTCGATAGGAACCCTTTCCCAGTCACCCTTCCACCCAGTGACCCTATGTCGCTCTCGACCAATGAACGCGCTTTGATTTATTTAACCCTTCTCGCCGTCCTGCTCCCGACATCGTCGGCGGCCAACCCTTTCCCGCATCTGCTCAGCACACTTTTTACGTAATTATATATTCCAGACAAGCCCACGCCGCTTGATTGGTTAACACTGTAGAAGGGGTGTGTTCTCTTCACCCTTTCCTTCCATAAGACTGTTGCCTATACACGTTAATTCTTCGGTGCTTTGGCTGCAGATGGAAGAGCCCTTGTTATCATTAACGTTCTCTTAATTAGTTCCTCGAGGAATTTGCAAAGTGACGATATCATCGTGAGAGGAAGCAAAAACTACTAACGGTTTGGCGATTTGAACGAGCAAGATTGCGGGAGGAAGGCAATGGGGATGTTATAAGCGGTCGAACTCACCGGGGATCCGGTAAATGGTGCTTCCAAAGTTTTTGGTATCGTGGGCGCTCGCGCTACAAAGTTTAAAGCGGGCCGAGCGTATGATTAATGATGTCTAGATAATCGCGGCTGAGCCACTGGATCCGAGAAAGCCTTTAAAATAATCCCCATAAAATTACGCCCTAATGCCGGGCCCATTAATCCTCCATCTTATCTTCGCCGAGGAAGGGAACTCTCGCAAAACTCTGGCCAAGAGTTCGGGGTCGCGCCACTGTGTAAAGAAAGCTGAGATTAGTGATTTCCCTGAAAGAGCTGAGCGCCATCATAGGAAATCTATCATAACGCGTGCTTGGGAAAGAGAGAGCCGTGCGCCAACACTTTCCGAGGGACGCCGAAACAAGGAACTTGGTGCCAAGGGACCTCCAACTTCTGCATCATCAAAAACTTGGTCGCGCTAATTCAATCTAGAGTTTCCAGGCTTCTCAAACCCGAGGAAGGAAAAGCTTGCTCGTAAATCGGGGAGAATGACGAGCAAAGAGACAAACGGAGAAGGAGAGCAGGAGAGTTTGCATCGGCTCTCACTAGGCTTTATTCTGTGGCAATCGATTGCGCGTATAGTGTACTGCCTTGAGGGGGCCTCAGTACGACGAATCTCTAGACACGCTCCTGCCAGCCAACTTTTCCTCCCTTAGCAGAAAAGCGCGCCCGCGCGCGCTCGCTCGCGTTTAAGCCGGCGGCACTGCCGGAATTAATTATTTAGGGGACAGAAATGGCACCCCTTGTCCACCCCCTCCCACTCCCACTCCCACTCCCCCCCGCCTTCCCTCTCCACCCTGATTCTTTCTCTCCCCCTGGACACTTTTCCACCCCCGCTTTCTGCCACCGATCCTCGCCGGAGCCTAACCCGAGGGCGAAGATATAATTATGGGTGGTGGGTGGCCTTCAAGTATTCATGTTTTCATTACGGCATAGACCTCCGCAGAATCGCGCTCCTTTCGAGAGAAAGGGAGTCAAGCCCTAAAACTTCGTGTGACTGTCGCTCGATTTTCCATTCGTATCTACATATACCGAACGTTTGGTTTCATTGTCAGTCTTTGCCAGTTTTAACTGTTCTTTTTTTATCGCGGAATTTCTAGTAGATGGCTAGATCGATAATTATTTCTTGGAGATGATATTTTGCGCTTGGTTCATTGGCTGATAGGGCGGAGAGAGTTGGGCCAATATTGTTGGAGAGAGGAAGCGGTTGACTTTCGCGGAGGCAATTTTTCTCGCGCCCTACCCGACCGCTTCGGCCAAAGATGCACGATATGGACAGAAGGGGGCTTTCTTCCCCTCGGTGCTCTCGCCACTGTTTTTGCCCGCTCCGTTATCTGCTCTTTGTTCCAAGCTTCCCGCACCCTTTGTACGGATTCTCCCTTTTGTAACTTTCGAGATCCTCGGCCATTGTCTCACTGAGAAAGACCTTTTTGCAAAACGTCGTCACTGCTAAATTAATCGACGTCTCCTTCCTTGAGGAGAGAATGCCGGCCGGTCGGTGCGACGGTAGGAGGATGGGATTGGGGGGTGGGGATCGGCCATTAAAAATTCCTGAATCAGTACCTCCTTACTTCTGATTAACGGCCTATCTGCCTCGGACAATTCTTCATCGGGGGCGAGCTTCCTTCGAGAATCCTCAAGAATTCGTCACAATTTATCGCCGCCCAGTAAGGAACTTGATTTACATCAGTCAAGACTGTTGCAGAAATTGCATGTTGCTGGCACATGAGCCATTTCTTTCATTCCTCGTTATTTCCCTCGCTATTGTTTCTCTTAATTCGATAAAAGTTGCAAGCGGCCAGCTCTGCTTACGCGCGATCGCGCACAGAAGAAAATGCGTACTCTCGCAACTGTTACAATCCTCTTGCGTTTCTCGTAGTCCGGCTGACTCGGCGCTTACGGTTCCATTCATATTTTCTGCCCGATATTAATTACCCCCGAGCTCCTTATCTGCTACCGTCAGCAAGCGGCGCTCCTCTCGCAAGAGGTTTTAATAGGAAAGTTCTCAACATCTCAAGGAGGCCGACAGCCTCGATGGAAATGCAACGATGCAAAATGAATATCTTTTTGAAGTACGTGCTCCTTATTAACTTTAAATCATTTCAGTGAGTTAATTGAAAAACTTGCCAGCGGCGGCGCGGCGGCGGTAGCAGCGGCCAGTAGTGCTCGAGAGTATCGAAACCCGGCTAATTATTGGCTTCGTGAAAACGCCAACTACTTCAACGGGATTTTTCCGCTATTTGCATACTTCTCAGCCGAATGAAGGAGGCTAACAAACTTCTCGAGATACAAGACCGCAACGACCTCTTCTGGCAAATGTATTATGCGATATTCCGCCCCACTCTCCCTCTCCCTCTCCCTCTCCCTCTCATCAAATCGAGTATCAGCTCTGTACTTGGAACGCGTACAGTAATCGCAGTCTCGAGTGTTCATCAATATTAAAGAAAAAGTATGCAGCTATCGTGACCGCAAGTTTTACTCAATGTCATTGGAGACGGCTGAAAGTTGTCCGAGTTGGGAACCTATTATTTGTAATGTGGTTCGTAGCGTACACTTTTGTCGTCCTCTTTCGCTCTCTCTCTCTCTCTCTCTCTCCCTCGCTCTTCGATTCCGATTCCCCCTTTCTTGTTCTCGGAAAGAGAAGAGCTGACCAAGGGAGTGAAGAGAAACAGTTATGTGGATACTGTAACTATCGATCGTATAGTAGAGACGGGGCGCCGGGCATATAAGCCAAGGGTAGCTTATTGGTCAGTTGCAGTGTGCACACCCCGTGAGACAAGGGGGTTGGATCGAGCGATGGGGAGATCGCAGAAGGGGGCTGTAACCCCATGCTAGCCTTGTGGGACGTACCGAAAATGAGGCAGACCAAGCTTACCTCATTTCCCGATATTATGGCTCCAGCCAGAGCTAACGGTTTCCTCCTGCACTTTGATCACTGAATCCAATGAGAGCAGCCCTCTCTTCCTTCACGCGGTCATCTCCAGCGGAAAACTTTATCATTAATCCCGCCTAGCTAGCTCACATCTGCTGGAGAGTTCGCTCTCGGTTTCTCTCGGTTTCTCTCGGTGAGTGGTGGATGGAGCCGCGGGACAAATTCTCAGCCTAAAGCTTAACAGGATGCTCAAGGAAGTAAAAGTTGAGCATACAAATTTAATAAGGAAATTGTCTCGGTTCGCGCGCGGCTGTGTCTGCACGTTTACGCGCTCCCATTGCCACAAAGCCGTCTCTGAATTCATAGAATATTTGATGCCTCTGCCAGCCCGACGATGGACTTGTCGACGACAGCAGCCCACCTCCGGCTCTGCTTTCTCTTGCCGGAACTTCTCCACCACTCTTTCTTCCAAGTTGTGCCGAAAAACTTCTCTGACCCTTCTCTGATATAAAAGTTGGCCGCGGAGAGATCGGCACCGGCGGATACCTTCGGATCAAGGTATATCTCTGCGGCGCATTATTCCCCGCGGGGGACTCGCCGCGAAAGGGCAAAGAGATCGATAGCACCGGCATCGCCGAACGAGCTACGCGAGAGAACTTTTGTTTCTCGAAGGAGCAGATAAAGCACCAAGGGAATAATGGTGTTCCTCGACGATCTTTTGCCCTTCCACCTATTTCAAAGCATCGCATCGCATCGCCTTCCGTCCGTCTCGTTGTTACTGCCGCAGGGAGAATCACTCCCGCTTTCTGCCACCTAGAGAAAAAAGTCACCCGAGAGCCTTCCTAATTAGTTAAGCACCAACCAGTGATGCATAGAACGAAGAGGAGGCCCTTTACTTTTCGATTTTCAAGGGGATTCGATAATTAGTGGGGTTCGCGCGCGAACTATGTAAACGCCGGGGATGAATGTGCAGTTTGCATTCTGGGAGAAGTGCCGAATACGCGTGACGCTAGCCAAACCAGTGGGAAGCGCTCTTTCTCGAGGTGTCCGCTCATAGTTGCAGCATCACGTTATCCCTTCGAGGAGAGGATCGGTGAATTCGGCGTTGGTGTTAGCTAATTTTACGCCGCTGTTTCCTCCCTTGATTCCGGGAACCCGGAAGATTGATTGGTTTTGGTCGGTGCGTCGCTTAAAGAAGGCTAGTCAAACCGTTCGCGCGTATACGGAACGAGCGAGCGGTGGAGCGCCTGCTGGAGAAGATTAATTAGCCCGAAGCCTCACCGCAATCCTATTAAGCTCCGTGCTACCGTGAAGGCTGAGTTTCCTCGCGATTATCGAATTCCCATTTAAGGTATTCCAGCACCGCTCTCCTCGAACCTTCCCTTTCCTTTCCTTTGCTTTGCTTCCCTCTCCAAAACTAACGCCGAATACTTTAATTCTCACCGAGTTGAAGTATCTCGTGACTAACTTTTCATTTCACCGGATGAAGTAATTCGATAATGAACGGAGGCTAGTCTTTGTACCCAATTCAATTTAGAACATCGAGCGAGAACGAAGTTACAGATGAAACTGGCTTTCACGGCTGCTACTTTCGGGATAGTTTTATTTGCGCGTGGTGCGCTTCTTTGCTAGTCGAGCGAGGCTTACACATAAGACTTTGAAGTTAGAAAGCTTCCCGAACGAGATTACGTGTGTCGGAAGGAGCTTTTCGACACTTGTGCGGTTTTTTTCCATTGCCCGAGTCCTGCGTCTCGCGAAGACCAAGAGAACGAGAACCGGCAGGGCCGCCCTTTATGAGCCATCGGAGTCAATGTTTCTTACGGCACAGGCCACTCTACCTTTGTTCTGTTGGTCCACTTGTCGGCTCAGTGCGCGCCAAGAAGCATTGATGACAAGAGGAGTACCAGAGCCACCAATGACCTTTACTAATTACTCTAAAAATGCCACGATCTTGTTGACTTCCTAGTGCAACCAAAGGTCGACTAGCGCGATCAGTACGCGCTCAGTTCAAAGCTCTCTTGCTACAAAGGACAGCAGAGATTAGAACTTTCATTCCGTGTAACAGATTTTATAGCAAAAAAAATGATAGGTCGCAGCATAGGGTGTGTTATAGGCTGAAAGTTTCGCGCGTGGCTTACGATGGCGATCGAGACTAAATAAATGCACTCACGCGGAATACCGGATTTACTATGGCATCGATCCTGGACCACCGTGATGTCAAAAGTTTTCAAAGAGCGCTTTCCAGGAACCTTATTCACCCAAAGCCAGCTTTCCCACTCTCTCTCTCGCTCCCCCTCTCTCTTTCTTTCTTTGCTTCTCCTCGGAGAGGACTTACGGGTTCTTTCATCCTCTCCTTCCTTTTTTTCACCCTAAGCAAGTTTTCTGACGTTTGACCGTAATATCCGTCTACTTCGATGGAAGAAGCATGGACGAGCGACCTCTCATTATCGAAACCGACTAATTCACGAGTCCCGCCTAGCAACCCACCTTGAGCTCACGATTCCAAGGGTTCCTGCCTTTCATCCCCTTTCGCTCCAGACCTGACTAAACACCACCTACTTCCGGCTACGAGGACGACAATCATCGCGTGTGCACCGATAATTATTGGCTTTTAGCCGCAGCTGAATTTTCGAAAACCACAGTCGCCGAGGAATCGGGCGAAAGGGTCGGGCGCCCGCTTTTCCAAGACCGCCCGCGACGCCAAACTCCTTTCTCCTATCATCACTGTTAGCCGACAAAATAATAGAATAGAAGAATGGGCCCACTTCCTACAGCAAGGAACTAGCCAGGATTCCACTAAAATAATAAGAAAGGTCGACGTTGATCAGGCCGTTCGATTTGGAATCCGGAAACACTTAAATTGAGATCTGTCGCTCGTGAGAAAAAAAAGTCCATCAATGTCATGGCTAGGTGGGCATGGAATGTGTAAGAGCGGGCGGGTGATAAATTTGATGATCATAAAGATGTGAAAGGGTCGGAGAAAAAAAGGAATTTTCTGGTGTGGGCTATGTGGGCTTGGCGTGAAAGGGGTTTCAAAAGATCCCAACCTGCTATTGGGAGCTTCGTTTTTCCCCTTTCGGTGGGATAGCGTTTAGTGACATAATGCTGGGCCCGGAAAAGGGTTGTTTTCCGAGGTATTGTGATGTGGCGCACAAGGTGCCAGTGTGTACGTTATACCTGCGAGTTTGGAAAAAGAGAAAAGGAGAGGCGATCCGCTATGTGGAAGGGTTGCCTCGTTTCCAAGGCCCCGACCACTTTGGGTCTCTTACCCTTTCGAACCCTCGGAAATGTGTGAGCCCCGATCACCGTAATGTGCGTAACTGTTCGCGGTAACAGGTGCTCCCTACATATACAAACATTCGCATGTGATCCCGTGGAGGGAGAGGGTTATGAGAACGCCAGAAGGATTACGACCCCTCTCGCAGGTGAACCTGACCTGCCAGCCACGCTCGATAAATGTTTCACGTAATTGCACCCCCCGTGAATTCTATCATTTTTTGACCACCTTTCACCACCACCCAACTGTCCTCCAGTTATTTACTCTTGCCTTACGATCTCCGATCTACCTTGACCGTAATTAATGATTACTTGTTAATATCATTCTTGCAATTTCATATACGTGTTACTGTGTAATCGATGATGAGAAGGGTTGCCAAGGATTCAGGGGAAAGGTAGGAAATCTGAAGGGCACTTGCACGTGCGAATGAGAGGCACTTCATAAAATAGCCGTTCCTATCGAGTGGAAGGATATATCGCTTTCCAATTACGGGCGGTCTCGGGGTGTGAGGCGGGAAAAAAGGGGTCGACGAGGTACAACACTATCAATTGCCTGGAGCTCCAATGTGCTGGCCGACAATAGGCGGCCGATGCCACCAAGCCGAAACTCGTTCGTTCTCATATGGTACGCGTCGACCATAAGTGCTCGCTTCCCGTGGTGCGAGGATTCAGGTATAAAGCGCATCGAGGCGAATGGGTGTGCGTCGACGTAAAGAGAGGGTTGCGTCTGGCGTCGTTTAGGTGGGGTAGGTCCTGGCTTAATCCATTACACGACATATTAATTCGGCTGCGGCGGTGAGCGGCGCGCGGTGAGCGGTGAGCGGCGAGGCCAGGTAGCAAAGAGGCGAGTGGAAAAAAAGTGGCGAGGTAAGCACACACCGGCGGGATGGAAGGAAACGCGCCACGCACGCGCTCAGGTAGTCTCGAAAGGGGTCCGACACGGGGCCCCCATAAAAAAGTTGCTGCCTCGGGGAAGACGTGGAGAAGCGGCCGGCCCGCTCCTGGAACGCGCTCAGATCGTAAAGTACCTGCGCTAGACACTCTGTTTTTAGAGTGGTGGCTCGTGCTTCCTATCGCCCCGCTCCCAAAGAGAACAGCCAGCACTCTTGTCGCTTGGATTGTAAGCCTCGAGAGACTACGGCTATGCCAGTCCAATTAGCGGGCCAACAATCTACTTGCTAGAGGGCGGCCCTAATTTTCAATCTTCCGAACCGATCCCGATGCCGATCATTATACCGGCCGTCTGGCTTCGTGCTTCACTGGATTGCTATGGAATGATGCTTTAATCGATTCGGCTCTCCAAGTGGAAGAGAGCAGTCGCGAATCCTCGATATTACTTTGGTGCACTGGGAGCACTTTCTTACAGAAAGAATGGGAGAGCGGCATTAAGAGAGGAGCCAAGTGAGTCGCCGCCGCCCCGCCGCCGGTTCAGCGGTGGCTCGTGGCGGAAAAGTTGTTTCCGTCAGAAGCAGATAAGAAGAAGAGTTCCTTCAAACGCAGGGAAAAGAGGGTCGTGGAATACCGAAGTAGAGGAGATATCTAATGCTAAAACTTTTGAGTATAGCAGGAGTGTACAGCTGTTCCGTTTCCGCCAAGCGAGGCAGCAGCAGCAGCAGCAGCAGCCTCCTCGACCACTTGGAGGTTGTCGCGCGCCGCGCCGCGCCGCGCCGGCCGCCCGGTTTGTTTTATCTGTTCGCTTGTTCAAGAGTCCCTTTTATATGACCGAAAACGTGACGCTGCTATGAATCGCTCTTTTATAGGGAAGGCGCGCTGCCCTCGCACGCACCACACGGAGATCCGCTATCAGGATTTTCTGCGTGTTCCGGTGCGAGAGGAGTTTGGTGCCTGCCAGTTTTAGTCGGCATAACGTATTTCCGAATAAATCAAGGTCGAATTTCGGTAGCGGCATTAAACGCGCTGCTAAACCGGTGCTTGTGTGGCCGGGGCTCCACCCCGTCACTCTTTCTTTCTGGCCGTCTTCTCCGGAGACTTTTTATTCCGCGTTCCAAGCCGATTTAATACCCGTCCAGTCGGTCAGTGGAAGGCGACAGTAACGGCCGGCTGGACACCTTTTCTTTCTCAACCCTCTTTGGTCAGATCAGGCCAGGTTACGTATAGGGTCTTTACGAGCGCCGACTCGGACGTCCACCCCGTCGGGGTCAAGGGGTTGGCCAGCTGTCGTTGGACGGTTGTGCAATCTGCAGAGAGGAACCCCTCCTTTCTCTGCTCGGCCGGGAGACAAGCTAACACCAAGAGAGAGTGAGAGAGAGAGTGAGAAGGGGGCTGCCGACTGCCGAGCGAGAGACTGGCAGCAGCCTCCGTGTGATCGGGGGTTGGCTGACGCCGGTACCGCTAACATTGCTCATTGTCCAAACTCAATGGCCGTCTGTCCAGCGCCATTGTTGGTAATGATTCCAACGAGGCCTGCGCCAAACCATCCTACATGCATGCGATCCCATCGCCAACGACTAGCCCGCCGCGCCACGCCGCGCCACGCCGCGCCACAGATAAACCTATCTTCCCGTTCGGCGCCGCAACACCAACCCAGGATTCGGCCTATCCCTATCGAGTACACGTTACTCCACTAATCTTGATTTATAGTAGACAACCGGATCATCATGCACCCGCTTCGGCTTTCCGTTCTTCTAGTCATTCCAAGTGGAGGCCGCCAATCTATGCCGCTCAGTCAAATGAAATCGCAATGCTAGTCTCTCGCGCATGCACTTAAGCTGCGGAGCTTGTGCCGGAGATAAACCTTACGAATATCTCTCTTTTCAAAGATCGTTAGCTTCGCTCTGATATTCTAGGCCGAGCAAGCACCGTTATAACGGAAATGCGTGCGGCATCGAGCACGCAGGTCCTGCCAAATGCATGTTAAAGAAGTTGGCCCTCATTAAGCAGCCAGGTTCGCACCTCTCCCGCTTTTCGAGATGACGTTTCCGGTGACTTACGAGGAGCGAAGCTCTTATGCCGTCCTTTCTCTTTCCCGAAATTTATGCAACAGCCCACCAACGCATAGACCAACCACGACCTACCTCTGACAGGGAATAAGTCACGAATTCACCGGGAATATTCATGTCGCCCGGAAGATTGGCATTATTCTTGGAGACAGGAAACCAGCACGACTATTTTGGAATATCAAAGAGACTCGTCTGATTTTTACTTTGGCCTCTGTCAGGCTAATAAGAATCAACTTGAGAAATGATCGTGGAGTATCATAGCGCCATTTTGTAATGTATACCGCCATTGCGGCGAGTAAACCCTTGCACAACCCTATCCCTTGATGGGCTTGGGTTCAGTCAACTCTTACCCTTTCATCGCGTGAAAGGGTGCTCTGTACGCTCTCCTGTCACAACACCGCCATTCTTGCATCAATCTACCATCTCATTGGCCGTACTCGGGATTACTTTTCAGGCTCTGTTTACTCCGGAGCCGATCGTGACTAATTATATAAAAAAGCAGCTGGCTGCATTGAGTAGATCGACGGGTATTATAACGCTCTTTCCGGAAAGGACGGCTTAGAGGGAAACATTTTTATTATTATTTGAGTTGGCAGCGATAGATATTACGGCTTTTACGGCTGGAAAAGCCGGTTCTGGATTCCTTGAGATCAAGGAAGCCTTAAAACGCGGACTGAAGCAGCCGGTGTCTCTCCCTCGCCTAACAGCTCTCTTCACACGTGTCCTCTCAAGAATTAATTCTTTGTTGCCCGCTCTGATCCGATTTCGATGCTTCCACCTGAAAACTCCCTCCCCTGCCACCTTTTCCTTTCTACCTGTCCGCTCGTGCGTTAATATCTTGATAACTGGCACGGTTACATTATTGTCGGCAGGCGGGAAAACATTCGTTAGGCCACCGGCTAGAATTCACTTTGGACAGTTTCCACGCTCTTGGATAAACGATCGACCGGCACGCTACGGCTAGTTTGAATTATTGACCAGTAATAAGCTGACCACGGAATATCGTTTTTATATTTTCAATCTATAAGCTGTTCTATATATCATTCTCCATTGAAGTGGGAAAGTACCGCATCTAATTAAGTCCAAGAATGATGCCACGCTGACTTATCATCTTCCAGTGGCGAAGTCCCTATCGCAATCATGGTGACAGGGAAAAGGCGGTGGAGTTGTACCGTTTGCATCCGGGTTGCCGATTCTCCGGAAAGCCAGAGAATAAAGCGACTGTGGGTGATTGTTGCGGGACACGTCACAGGGTGGTAGTGGTGTATTGGAGTAGAGTCGTGCGATTAGACGCATCGAGCCACCACCATCGCACCCCATATATAGATCGGCTGTTGTGTGCGTGTAGATATGAGTGTGCGCCCTATATGTAGTATGGATGTGGGCTATTGTACCGTGCGGAGCGGTAGCAATTCCACTTTTACGGCACATAAAGTCGACTGGGGCTTGCTCACGGATGCTTGATTGGCTCGCCCGGCTAACGTCATACGCCTCACGATAATAGCACCCGGATTAACACTATTCCACGTTAATACCCCGGGCTTTAACGTCCGCTGGACCACCAGGCCCGTCAAGCTCCACTGTCTTAAATGTCAATAAAACGCCATCGACGTCGATCATTCGCTATATCGTCCTGCCCGGATTTTTCTCCCATTCCTTTTTACTCTCCAAATCAAATGAGCCACGTTGCATAGATGACACCAAGCTCTTCGGTAGGTTGCATCAGCGCAAATAGAATCGAGTTGGGAAGGTGGTATGCTTCCTGCGAAAGGGGAAATTCTATTGGCGGGGATTTAATGTTGAGCGTGAAGAAATAGATCATGGCTTTCCCTCCTGGCAGAGCGTATGTACCATAGACGTTTAAAGGATTCGAGACAGTTTTTATCCCAACTCGTGCCGGGCGCATAATAACGTCGCGCACCCGCTTCCCTTTCAGCTTCCTGTTCATCGTTCCCGTTCCCGTCGAATTTCCACATTTCGAGAAAGAGAGGGGCATCGCTCCCGTTCTTCCTCCCCTTTTCCTTCCAATGCAGGGTTGCATCCACTTCTCTCGCTCTGGCATAGTGCCGTACGCAGATGCGTGGTTTTCATTTTCCCTTTGGTACTCCTGATCTTTCTCTCCTCTCTCTCATGCGCGCGCGCGCCCCAACCTGGCAGCTCTTCCATTTCCATGCATCGTCGAACAACCCCCGTGCGTGTAACGAATCCGCGCTTTTTTCCTCCTTTTTCCCGCCGAAAATATCCAGTTTTTGGGGTGCAGCGCGTGCACACTCGGCAATCGGCCGAACGAGGAGGACGCAGCAGGGAGAGTAAGACGGAAAGGGAAACCGCAATGGAAAGCTCTCGGGAAAAGTAAGGGTAGGACTTGCCGGATTTCGAAAAAACTGGTTAAAAATATGTAAACCGACGTCCAGCCGATAGGTAACACGTGGACTAGAGAAATGGGGAGACAATGTGTCATCGGCACGCGCGCTTCCTATATCCCAACTCCTCTTTCTCTCGGGGATACTTTTTATAGGCGGGATACTTCTTTCGGCGTACCTGAGGATGCCCCGTGAGTTGAAGGGTCGCACTTGCCTTCCGAAGTAGTTCCTTCACGACACCAGATCGGCATAACTTTATTGGAGCATCGGAGCTTTACACCCCTCGAAATCGTAACCCCTTTTTCTAAGAGACAGGCCAAGGACGTGCCGGTAACGAAAGCAAAAGGATTCTCTCGGCGAACTAATGTCTTCTCGGCGAGGAGCCAGCAAAGAGGCAAGAGTCGCCGATTGAAAGTTGTCACGGGCGGCGCGACTTAACTACTAATTATCGGAATTAGCCGACGGTATTTGTTACGTGTAACAAACGAGCACGGGGATTAGAGGCTATTAGGATGCTTTGGAGAATGGAAGGTTGGCGTGCGTGCGAGAGAGAGAGAGAGAGTGAGAGAGAGGGACTTTAGAGCGGGCGTGGTCGCTTCTCATCGGGGCGTTCGAGTATTTTTAGTTGTTTGATGCCGGCACGCGCTCACTCCACTTTTTTAGCGCCACTGGGAAGCATCTGCCCTCGGTTAATGTCTCTTCTCCCCGTGTATACACTGCCCCACCACCACAACTACGTCCGCCTCGTCGTTCCCGCACACAGGCGCGCACACGCGCACAAACGCACACGCACGTGGCTTGTACGTATTGGCGTGTGGGCGCGTATGGCAGTGAGGGTAGTGGTGGTGGCTTATTGTCTCCGCTGGAAAATGGGATTAAGTTACTCATTCAGAAAAGCATGCCGCCTAACGGCAGTACGAGGCGCGCGCTCTCTCCCCGTGGCAGCAGCCCCTCGCCACTTTTCAGCTCTTTAGGAAAGCGCCATCGACTGAAATAGCCACCCCTCCACGTTCGTTAATTTCTTCAATGCCTGTGATAAACCGCACTTTTTTTTCACAAAAATCTACTAATAGCAACCACTATTATGCGCCGAACAAAAAGTCGACGTGAATCTCGTCGAGGATTACCGAATTATTGACAAGTGCAATTAGTCGCACTACTCGATGCATTTGATTAGGAATTTTTTACGGGGGAATTAATCTACTAGTTAGAGAAATACGCCAATTATTGTTAAAAAGGGAGCTGGCTGTCTAGAGGAGAGTAGAAGGAGCACTCGAATGGGCGAGGGTTACCTTAATGGTGGATCCTTTAAGGTCCGATCGTTTGCTTCCAGTACAAGCTCTTATCTGGCGAAGGTGAAGCTTAGTCAGGGGTGTAGCTACCTGAATCTTGAGGCACACTGCTGTAATAAAGCGGTCCTCATCGCGTCCTGCTTTTTTTCCCTTCGCTTTTCCCTTTCTCTCTCACCCTCACTCGCTCTCTCTCGTTATAATCTGGCAGGAAGGAGAGCCGGTTGCTCGTGCCGGCCTTGGAGGTATTGCCAAACAGATCGGGAGGTCCGGCTCGGGAGGCACGCGAGGAGCAGCGGAGGAGAGAGAGAGAGAATTTAGATAAAACGAGGGGCGGCCCTCCACGTCCCGGGATCCCTGCCGAAGAAGAATGGGGAGAGGTCGATAAAAAAAGGCGAGTCCGTAGCTCGTGTTCAGCACGCGTAGATGGTGTCGCGGAGACAAGATGATGACGATGATCGGGGTCTTTGAGGCCACACCTCACTACACAAGGGTGACGAGCTGCCGAAGCCGTTCTCACAAAAAAACTATGACCCGTAATATATGCCCGCTGACTTCTTGACGGGGCCTTGCTCGCCAGCAGCGCTTTTTTCCCCCCTTTGTCTTCTTCCTCCTTTGATACGTAAACGCTACTCCTCAAAGATCAATCTCCGGAAGAACTCCTTCCCCAAGACTGACCGATGCGTGTCCGCCTTCACAAATAGCCAGCCCTTTTTCAGCCCAGTCAACCTTTTAATCTAGTAGAAAGAAAGGCAGCCCATTCCCATGTGCAATTAACGCGAGTTTACGAATGGAAGCGTGTAATTGTATGGCGATTTTCGTCACGCCCGACGAATAAATATCTGATTGTGAGAGGAGAAATGGTTGGCCTATGGTTGATTCTTGCTGCGGTATAGATGCCATATAGAAATCGCGGCCATCTCGCTCTTTTTCCCCGATATTTTTATTGGCGTGCCCCGATTTCTATTGGTTGGCGGGGGGGGGGGGGGGGCGCCCCGCGCGAACCACCCTCTACGCGTGGACCCTTCTCTTCTCTTGGACGGCGTCGAAAGCGTGTGCCGGCGCGGCGGGAACGGAATCGCATTCGTGCCAGGCGGCCAATAAATTCCATCCGGCTATCATAGATTTATCATAGTCAGGCAATCGCGCTGCTCGCTCGCAGATAATTGCCGGATTGTGGTGGCCCTGGTGGTGGTGTTTCTGACTGGACGCTCGTTCTTCTCTTGCGAGCGCAATGTCGAGAAGGTGGAGCGGGGATGATGGCTCTGCTCGAGCCGAGGGTGAGGATCAAGCTGGGGCGAGGAAAATAATGATTCGGGACATTTTTCAATGTATCGAGGGCGTGAAAACGGGGGAAAAAGCTGCCTCCTTCCGACGGACACTCCGCCATCGAGAAATGCTGTTTTCTAGCCGGAATCCCTTTTGTGGTAGCACGCACGCACGCACGCACGCACGCCCGCTATCGTCGCACCTGCTTACACCTCCGAGTATTTAAGAGCTTAGATATTTAAGGAAGATATTTAAGATCGGACCAACTGATGCTTGATCAGCGTGTTTTCGATATTTACACCTTGCTTGAAACGCGCCAACGAATTAAGAGGAATCCAAAAGTAGCTGGCGTATTCGTGAACGGATGCTTTCACATGGAAGGGCAGTCGAACTATTCATATTATAATTACATGGACATCACTTTGGAAAATGAGCGACGGACAACCGAGTGACATTTAAACTTTGTTCGGCGTCACCTTGCGAAAATGGACGCTGCGGCAGCCGAGCGAGGAGAGGATCTCTCCTCTGCGAGTGACGTATCGAATTTTAAGTCAACAAAACTTCCGGTGATACTTTTGTGCCCGGGAGAGTTGGCGGCGCTCGGTTACGTTCGGACTTGAGTCCGGACGGTGCGGCACGGCGTAAATGCAACCGAGCTATTCCTTGAGAAGGAAAGCTCGTGATGCGCACAGTGGCAGCCCTTTTCTCCCTGACAAAGGAGTTGACAAAACATGACAATCATAACAGCCATAACTCTCATAAAGTGACGTGGGTGGACGGTTCCACCCGATCAGTGCAACGGCAAATCTCCTTTGACTGCGAACCCACTCGCTAGACAAATATTGTCTTGACATCTTCCCGTGAGAGAAGAACCGCTCTTTATCCTCGCATCATACGGATTATTACAGTATTACGAACATAGCCTGTCAGAATGCGAACCCCACTGGCCTCCTCTTCATTCAGTCAAATTAATGGGAATACTACGATTTTTCTGACGCGGCGATTTCAATAGTCTTCTTATAGAAAAATGTTGCGAGGACTACAAAAAAAAAGTATTTTTAAAATTGCAGGACCCCCATTTACCAAATGCGAATGGCTCAAATTTGTACTATACAGCTACTCTCGAGCGGGTGCATCGAAATCGGTTAGGACTGAACTTCAAGGCACAAATATATGCGGAGTTGGTTTGGTAGTAGTTGTGTGGGGGGCACTTACAGATGTTACTTAAAAAAGGTAAAAAAGTACAACTACACGTAGCCTGGGACTTGCAGCATCCATTTCCTTTCTTCAAAGACTATTTACAAACAAATTCCTACTGATTAATGTGGATTGTATAGATTAAAATTGTTGTTTATCATTAGGGAATATCTATATACATGCCTACATGCAATATATATATACTAGTTTGTGTGTAAATACGAGAAATTGTTCACGATAAATTGTACTATTCAAATAACAGCGTCCCAGAAATCGTAACCGTATAGTACAGATTTGACCCATTTAGTAATTGAACTTTTTCAATATTTTTTTCGTAATCCTTGCAACTTTTTGCTATTGGAACACTATTCAAATCGCGGCGTCACAAAAATCGTATTCTTTCCAAATTAATCAGGAAAATGTAGCAAAGTGAATGTGCATCGTGATTTATCAAGTAGCTTTTGAAGTATTGTTTGAGCGATTTCGAAGATCCTGAGGGAACTCGCCTCTGTTCAACGAATGAACGCGGCTTGAGATGAGAAGCGCGAAGTGGACACGTTAAAAGGTTCCTTTACGAGGTCGTAACGAGGCATATATGCCCTCGTTGCAAGGCATCTTGCGCGATGCTGTGATCATAAACCGTATAATGATGCCAGGGAATAGCGAAGGCAGCCTCTTGTACTTTCCTTCCTGGCTCTACGCGCTTTTCTCCTCGCCGACGCCGACGCCGACGCCGACGCCTCCATTGGTACATAAAACATTTTTGATATACAAGAATGGGGCAGTTGCACCCTCGAATAGGATCCTCGAGTTCTTCGAATATGCCGACCATTATTTTCCCGCTGTGCTCGAAAGTGGGAGGCAGAGTGACGGAGTGCCGATTTGATACTTCGAAGGAATCGAGGGTAGTAATAGTCGATTAGATCGAGCGTAAGGGTATCAGTGCTTTAGTGCTTTACAGCCCTTTAAATCGATCGAAATTATAGCATATTCGAGTGTACGGCTTGGCGTCTTGCGTTTTCGGAATAAGTAACTACGGGGGAAAGGAAAACTGAGATTTTATTGCCATGGATCATCCAGCGAAGATGAATTCTGTTCAGTTGTAACGGTGAAAG
Source organism: Ectemnius continuus (assembly GCA_910591665.1). NCBI lineage: Eukaryota > Metazoa > Arthropoda > Insecta > Hymenoptera > Crabronidae > Ectemnius > Ectemnius continuus. The sequence goes on from OU342856.1 coordinate 23,986,035, forward strand.
AACGCATTTGGAAGTCAGAGCATGCTACAATTTGGTCGGTTCGCCTTTCCTTTCTTACGGAGAGGCCGGTTCAAGGGCTATACCTAGGTCCCGCCGTTAAAACTTAACCGTTTTACCGGTCCAGCACTCCATTTACAGGCTAAATTATAAATTTCCCGATAGCTGTCCCTCGGCGATTCATCCGGATTTGCATGCTCTCCTTGGGTCGTAAGGCCGAAGCCCTCGCAAAAATGTTAAAATGCGCTTTATGACTTTATGCTCCCGTATTTTAACGATATTTGGAACAATAAGCTCGGGACTGACCTAACTGTCTCTCGACACAGTGCTTTCACTCGGCGAATCCTCTTTCTTTCCACTTTCCAGATTAGCAAGGTAGCCAGAGCCTGACTTTTGCCCTTGAAAGTATGCAACTCCATTTTGCAGCTTACATCGACCGTCGAAATTTGCAATATTCACAGAAATAAGTATGTAAGGGCAATCTGGCCAGAAATAATTTATGTTTCGAGGTGTAATGTGTATTGGTGGAGAGGATCTAATAGTGGAGCAGGGAGAATACTAAACGTGCTGTTGAAGGAAAACAATGGTAGGGCTAGTTTTCATAGACGATAGGAATCTGCAGGGCCTTGGAGATGGCTCATTATCCTCCAAAATATGCAAACAAGCATCGCGTTGGTGGGTGGTAGTCGGTGTCTTGCTGCTCCAGTTTGGCCGACTGTTTTCTGATGTGCAAGAGGCCACAAATCACCGAGGTAGCATTGGAGGTAGGTCCGCTCTCAGATAGAAGAAGGAAAGGTAAAACGAACGGTACTGCTCCAGATTTCCACGCCTGTTAGAGAAAACAGAAAAAGGTTCTCGATGGATCAAGCTGGAGCGATACGTGTCCGGCAAATTCTTGCATGGTTTAACGCCGCCGGGCGGCGTAGAATGAAGGTCGAGTTGCTCGAGAAGAAAGAGCTTTCGCATAGAAGGGCAGGCAATAGCTGTGGCAGGCTCCCTTCGTCTTTTACAAAGCCAGGAGGCGAGCGAGGCGAGGCGAGGCGAGGGAAAGGCAAAGCATGAAGACGAAGCGATATCCAAGGAAATCGGGAACGCTCGTGTTTTCTGATTTGCGCGTGAATCTCGAAAGCAGTCTCGTTGGCGTGATACGCATAACAAGTATAGTGGCGGTTCGCCCCGGTTTTTCACAAGTTTCCTCATGATCCTATATAAGCAACGCGTGTTCTTAGAGAGGTACGGGGATATCTTGGTAAGCCTTAAGCCAAACAGGACTAGCCGGTAAACCACTCAGGTTGCGTTATCTGTTTGTGAGCCGACGGCCGAGCCCCGGACACAAAGCACCCCGGTTACACTAGCTGGTGCGTGCGCCTTTCCGAATGATAATATTGCGACAACGCTGCACAATATTTGCCTGTTTGCTCTCGTCACTCTCTCACTCTCCAACTCCGCGCCTTTCTTCCAGAGATTACGCGCACGCCGCGCCAGATTTCTCGGGGCGACGCTACTCGCACCAATCGTCGAACGGGGTGACAATGCTCGAAGGAAAGTTCCGTGCTACGAGAGAATCTGCACTCGAAGTAATCTGAAAAATATTGGCAATATAGAGCAGAGTGCTAGGGAGAAGGTTGCTGGCTGCTGGCTGGGTAAGCGGCGGCTATTAGGAGAGAACGGTTAAGGAGATGTTCGATCCGCTTTTATGAAAACGAAGTATTGTCCAGTGACATTACCGAATACCGGGAAAGCGAAGCAATGCCCAGCCTTCCTGGAAGTACAATAGAATCGTAAAGCCCGCGGCCGGCGGCGGTACCGCACTAGATTTTTACGACGTGCTCCTCGGACCTGGCGAAGTCAATTCGCCGAAATTAAAAATGGAGCGGTTTTTACCCCCAATCCGCCTTAATGCTATTAGAATGAATGGCTGGGAGGTAGGTACCTTTTTTATTGGTAGGCGGCTCGTAAAAGTGGCGAAAAAATTTATAGGCCGAGTGACACGTTCTCCGGGTTCAGTGGAGCGAGCGTCCGAGCTTTTCGCCTGGGGATGGAAGGGTGGAAGGGCCCCGAACGGGCCTCGGCTCTAAGGTTCGCCCCACATTTTTACAGCCAGGCAAATTTTGACCTAGCGAGTCTCACCGATGCCGCCCACTTCGCCCGACGGTCGCACCAATTAGGGACCCCCGGCTAACAATGTAAAAATCCAATTCGGCGAACAGACCAGCGGCTTCTAATCCCATTTCGTTTTTCATTGTCAGTGATACTCGCGTTTACCGGAAAGGCCCGCCGGCAGGACGTACGCGTGCGCAACATACAATCATTCGCCGAGCAATCGGCTGGTCTCGACCGCCTTCGGAACAATGAATCCATTCTTTATCGAGAGTAATGAGGCCTGTCCTCCCGGAAAGGCAAGGGTTATTCCACGATTGAAAGGACACCCTAAACGAATAAAACCGAAACCACTCGGCTACGACTGTGCTCTCAATGCATCTACGCTAAAGTCGTCCCTCGCACCCTTTCACCCAGTGCAATCCCCTCCCCAGCCCAACACAGCCCAGCCCGCCTGCCGATTTACCGACCAGGGGCTTTTCCACAGTATAGAAAGAATTGGCCACTAAACTTCTATTGGCAGAAACACGTGAAATATTCTTGGATGCAACAAGTTTGAACAAGTATTAATCCGTATGCTGGATGACTTGCAAGACGCAAAGAATTTCCAGTGATGGCAATCGCGCTATAGGAAGGAGAAATGGCCGGATCGTGGACCCTGGGGGTTTCGGTATCCGATAGAGTACAAATCTGGAGACAGGGACGCTTTTTAGTCGGCCAAGCGATAGGCAGCTCCAACTCTTTAAGCCTCTCTCACGGGAGAATGTCAGGTCCCACGGGACTAGGAGAGAAAACCGGGACATGACTCAGGAGATGTTAAAGGATTAGCGAGCATTCTAGTCCTGGGAGAAGAAGCCCGTTGCCGCTGCTGCATGATGACTGAAGGATAGCAAAGTGATTGTCGCCGTTCGGCAAATAGTTTCGATAGTTGGTAAGTGGCGCGGCCTCCCAAAATGTTATGACAGAAATCGTGAGGCCTTCTTCGAAAGGAATGTCACTATGTGCCTGGCAAATATATCGACGGCGACCGAAGATTCTCGACTGGGATCGCTCGACCTTACTTCAGCCCCGAGGACTAAAGTCAGAGTAGATCACCTTTTTCCATGCCAACCTCCCAATGATTTACATGTTCCAATAAAAGTGCACGCTTTTATTTCGGGGTTGTTGACGCGCTAGAAAATCCAATTTGAAAGTTACACACGACGAAAATTGGGTGAGGGCTGCAAGAACAGGTACGCAGCTCGGCTAATTGGTGAGAATGAGGGCAGAAGGCATTTCGCTGTGAACGCATTTCCGGGCCACGGGTCGGCTTGAAATGGCGGCAATAAATAGATAAACTAATATAACGTAAATTGGAACACGCAAACGGTCGCGGAAGGGCCCCAAGGGCGGGTCAGTTCGTTTTATAATTCTGGCTAATAAACCATGGGTCCCGGGTGCCAGAATAAAGCGGCTCTCGGCTAATTACTGCCAGTTTTTAGGGAGGGTCAGGGTCCGTCTGCCGGACGGCCGGGGTAACAACGGGGTAAAATGGTGCCAAGGACAAGAAACTGGCCTGGGCCTTTTACGAGCTTGCAACACTGCACCGCTCGTTATGTGGCATGATCACCTCGGCAACCCTTTACCTGTGGCCTCCCCATCGGCCACCATATAGTCATATACCTGAGCTTACCCGCTCCTTCGACACAACCGGGCACATCTTTTCGAAATGTACCCTGAACTGGAAAGTCTACTCCGCCGGAACAATGCGTGTAATTAAACGACGACGCTGCATTGTCGCGGACCTCCAAAGGGCTAAAAATTGACTTTTCGGGGCATTGTATTTTCGCTTGGGTCTACTCTACCCTAACAGCCGAACAGCCGAACAGCCGTTCGTTCCTCCGCACTTCGCTCACCTAATGGGAATTTCGAATATTTGGGTCACCTTAAGCTTTTCCTTAACCCCCAAGGATTATGAGAAGTGGTTGTCTTTCGAGGAAAGGCTATGTTCGAAAATCTCATCAAATTGGCTCGCTTTTGCATATAATACTTGTTTGTACAAATCGGATCTGCAACGGTCATTAACGTTTTCAACAATTCGGCATGTTCATCACCCTCTTTTTGAACCCTTTGAATCACCCAACCCAGCCAGTATTACTATAATAACGACGTAAATAAATAAACGTTCTGGATTCTACATAATTCTAAAGCTGGTCGCAGTGCATGTGCGTATTAGCGGTCGTAGCATCCTTTGGAAAATTTGAGAACTGTGAGTAATACGATATGGGCCACCCTTGTTGAAGGAAGAGCAGTGAAATAGATGCGCTTTTCCTGAATCTCGAACGAACAAGGAAGGCCCGGAAGAGGAAAAAGACTGGTCACCATGTCCACATTGTGGTTCGATTCATTCGCTCATTGGGAAGTGGTCAAGGGAAAACCAGACTAGGTTGAGGTAGATTGAGTAACATTATATTTGTTAATTGTGAAACATAATCCTGAGGCCTGACGGAATTCTACCTGTGCGCAGGACGCGTGGGAAGTCGGCCCGATCTTTACGAAAAGGATCAGCAGATTTTAGCCGTTCCTCTCCGACCATCAAGATTTCAGATACTGTCATATTCGAGAGCGGAGCACATAATTTAATGCGTGCTCGTCTTTCCTCTTCATGGAAAATAGAGCGGCTCGACAATGCCTGTCAATTTTGTCAACCGAGATGAAGTAATGGTTAAAGATTTCGAGGAATAGGTTGCCTTTAAAAAATCGAACCAAGTTTACTCTCAATAGTTTGAATTAAAGATTTACTAATCTCGCTTTCGATTGTCGATTGGTTCCAGCGGGTGGCTAATCCGAACAGTGGCAATATTGCAAATGTAGGTGTTATCGTGGTGCGATTCAATGAATCGATGATTTGACAAATTAATCAAAGATTCTTATCGGAAGGAGCGCAGGTAGTAGTTTCGCGAGGCAGAAGAATCCTATTAGCAGTGCATGTATATCGCGATGGACCATAATGGCAGGAGGGAACCCCTCGAAAATACCCTTTCCTCCTGCAGGAGAAAGGTATGGCTGTCCTGTGGAAAGGAATTACGTTCGGAAAATGATCGGAAAGTGCTTGAAAGGGCCCTGTCCATTCTGAACGCTAAGCTGCCTAATTTCATCCCCCGATGTCTAGATGCTATTTCGTCTTGGACAAATCCTCCGGAGCAGGTAAAACTGGGGGTGATGCGCGGGCTAGTAGCGGCTAACTGTGTTCCCACGCCTCGGGTTGCAAAACATGGGTGAAGCGCATGGCTGTTGCAGCCAGCGAACGTGTTATTTTCGGGGAAACTGATGTGCTGCCTGATTCCCACTCACATCCGGTCATCGAACATTCTATTAACCAGCCGAGTGCGGAACCGGCCATTTCCCTCTATTATTGGATCACGCGCAATTCCAAAGGATTAAACTGGTATATTTTCGATAATAGTACAGAATAGCCACTATTTATCAGACTTCGCATACTTTTCGGAGGATTCGATCACTCAAATTTGTGTATATACGAGGAACGGCCGATTTTTAACTAAAAGTTGTGCGTGAGAGCCAGATTCGGGTCACTTGAGTCATTTTAGTCGTTTGGATTTCTATGGGGAGAACTAATAAAAGTTTGCCGCAACCCCTTTTCAATGGTGGATCGAAGCAGCATCTCTTACACGGGGGGACACGCATCCTCTTATGTAAACGGCTATTCAAATATCGCATCCCATCAGGTAGCTGGATACTGCTTGGGAACTGGAAAAGGGTGGCCCTTTCAAAAAATGCAATTTTTACGGAAAGGATAGGAGAGATCATTGGACGTCCACTGAGGTTCTCCCTCTTTCCGTAGCTAGCGTGGGATCGATTCACACTCACTCCTTTCGGGATTCACGTGAGACTTGCATCGATGGGATATATGCGTGTGCTCCAACCTTTATTTGAATAGGAGTCAGCCGTGGGAGTTTTGCCGCATGGGTTATCGTTTCCAAACTTTCGTAATGTGTCGCCTACCCAAATTTTCGCAAGCTTGCATTGTGGATCACCTGCGTCATCAGGTAGCTGGGCGGAGAAGAGGCGAGGCGGCCGCGCGAGAGAGGGGGCGAGAGATGACATGCCGGATACATTCTATCCTTGGCGAGTGTGGGAATTTCGACCACTAGAATGGAGCCAGCATAATACTTCTCTATCTCACGTTCTACCCGGCCAGCTTGATACGTTGACAACGCAGTCAGAACTTTGCCACGTCCATTTTGCGGAAAACCTTGTCAAGCCTGCTAGCCTGACATCCTATGGAAAAGCACCCCAACATTTTGCCGATAATGTCGTCAATAGCGCCACTGGATTGTTTCGCCACTTTAAAGAAGGAAAATGAGATTGGTGAGTGACAGGAAAAGACAGCGGGAGGAAGATGTTCCTTCCACGATGTTTACTTCCTCTGTCGTATCACTTTCGGCCGGGGTTACCTCGCTTCCCACAACGATTAGGAAGTGTTTTGGTAAACTTGACACTTTTTCCTCATTTGCCAGTAGCCGGCAGAAGTGTCGGGCCGTCCCTCTCGGCTACTATAGCATTGGAAAACAGTGGATGCAGTAAAGCCACATTTCCAATCTTAAAAATAGAACTGTTGACCACCCGTTGGATATGGGGTACTCGAGAAAGAGAGAGTGTTCACACGCCGTGTCATGTGGCACTGGACCTGCCCTGCTCTGCCCTGCCCTGCCCTGCCCTGCCTCCACCCTCTCACGTCCATCCGGTCATTCCAACTCCGGACGTGTCTAATGCACTGTTTTCTCAGGAAAAGGATGCGCCTCACTCTCACAATACTCCTAGTTCATATTCACAGCTAATTCGCCTACCCCATAGAATAAATAATAAAAACATATTTTTTTAAAATAGCCTATGAAATAACGCAGGCAAGTTCCTTATTTTCGATTATTTTCAACAATTAAATTCTTGAAGTGTAATTTACCAGAAATTGGAGTGAACCGTAATTTTATAGGTAGGATATGCTTGGAACGTTAAATCGATAGGACAGAGGTGGACAGTAACAGTACTAGTACGTAAAAGCGTTCATCAAACAGCAATCATCCGTCGTATAGACTGAGCAAGGCTATTTCTTTCGACAAGCAAACCAGCAGATTGGTCTCTGAAACAACACGTGCTACACAAGAGTAGGAATGATTCATGTCCATCCTCGCATAAATATTAACAAGAATGGTACAATTACGTGGGACATGCCCTATAATTCGTTCCACCACACAAGCAGAACACTGCTGTTCGTGCGAAACTGCAGCTTTCGCAATTTATCAATCGAGTCGACAGGTATAAACTCTAATTCCAATTGAAATGATGTGACAGTCTCGATTGGCTGAGGTGCATGACAATTCCATGTGCATATGTGTTACTGAAATATCCAAATTTATACTTACTCTGCTCGGAACCAATTTTCGGTTAATGGAAAAATATCTGCTGGCGATATTCCACCACTGATGCTTTACCCTTCTACTTTATGGCCTCTTTGGAGTTAGCAGTGACACATTTTTTCGAGTGGCTCCGAAGTGCCGAAATAGCGCCAGCTTGCCCTAGGATAAGCTATTATCATCCACATTCCCGGGCTAGTAACTACTTCCAGTACCAATGTACACAAGTGTAGACGTGGATTAGTCATACCGTTCGGAAAGCGACCGCCCCAGATAAAGTAGACTTTAGACGCCGATGGGGAAGAGGTGATTTAAATGACCTTTTTGTCTAATTGCGTTATGTTTACGACCTAGGACAACTGACGGTTTCTTAAACCGACCGGATTTTATGTCAGACATATCATGGATGTGTGTATATCAGCCGAAAGAAAAACCTTGAACTCGGAGATGATTAATTACAATACATTTCAAACTGTCCAAACTTCCAGCCACTAGATTCAGTGATGTCCAATCCGGAATGCAGTTACTAGCTAATTGAAATCGAGAGGGATTTAATAAGTAATGAAAATGATAAGAGTGGCCGCTCGAGATAATGGGGAAATAAGGGGAAAAATTGACAGGTCGTAAAAGAGCTGAAATGAGAAAAAGGGGGATAATTACAAAGGCATAAAAGAGTGGCAGGGCAGCTGTGCTCATCCCCACCTGCCTCACCCTCACCAGGCTGCTGGCACCCGATGGAGGAGGGCATTCCTGGTCCTCGAAAAGATATCGGAAGAAACCAATAACTCGCTGCCTGGCCGGAGAAGATACCCGAGGAGCACACAAATACTTAGCGCGAAGATAATTCTCTCAGGTTATTGTTTGTGCTGGTTTATCGCACCGACCTAGGTACATTTCTGATAAGGTAAAACGTCCCGCCAAGAAATTCTCTTTTCCCTTTTTCCCACGAGAAGAAAAAGCGCTTGGCGGTTTCAGCTGAGGCGGGAAAGGCTTCTGCGCGTCCTCCCGATCGCTATGCCGGATTTTATCAAAGTGACAGACGGTACTGATGCACATCTACCGGCTAATTAGTCAGGTCATCCGAACTGTGACACGTGACTGCGTTTTCGAGCCGCTGCGCATCTGCGAAACTAAAACAATAGACGGGCGGCCGCCGCGCCGGTGCAGCTGGTCTGAAAAAGAGGTGCATAGGTGGAGGAAAGGAAAAGGAAACCCTCCGTTGAAGGAGGCAGGAGGCTCACGCGTTCAGACCATTTCATTAGCTTGCACCCTTCGTTATCGGCCAATTAAAGTAAAACGTAAATTATCAACAGACAATACTCGACTGGCTGCCCTTCTCGAATTAGCCCTTATTTTACGACTTTGTAAATAAATGCCTCGCATTGCTTGGCTTGCTGACCACCCCAAATAAGCCTCGTCGAACTTGACCAACAATTTCTGAATGTCTGACAGTCCCTCCTTATACTAAGTTTACCAAGCTTCGTATGCTCTTACTTTCCTTTCGAAGCTACGTGTACGACACAGTGTGAGAGTGACAGTACTTGGATCCTTCCTGGCATGAAAGGCTTTCTCGGTTCCTTTATATCGGAGGATTATATGCCTTTCAAGGCGGCCGATCATTATCGTCTGCTTGATACACTACCATGGCAAATTGTACGGTTAACACGAGACGAAACGAGGAGTAAGTGATCGGCGCGCCTGTAAAGATTCCAATCTCCCGAGTGTAACGAGTTGTGACATGCTCTGCTAGCTCTTCACACCCCCGCCGATCTCCTCTCATCTGCTCTCACGTGCTCTCATGTGCTCTCTTCTCCAGTTGGAAAAGCACGCGAGATCCTGCGCGCTTCCCATCGACTGGCTCTCGCTTTCGAAATCAGTCGCTCGTACCATCGAAACACGAGGGTGCCTGCCTCGCTCGATCCAACTCGCCTATTAATCCCTACCACCTTCAACTCCCAACCCGCTCCGTAGAAAGCCGCTCGATAATTACACGCTTTGCCAGAATCAATTATCCTGGAAGCTTCTTTGGATTAAGCGATAGCAGGCCGCACTTGATTTTACGCCGGCCTGCCCACCAAATGCCTTCTAATTCGATAAGGTTTATTTTTGCAACAATTTCACCGAGCGGACTAAGTTCGATTGAACTTCTTTGGATTTCTAGTGTTGCGTATAAGTGGATTGATGTAATTTCTGGTACTTGTATCGGTAAGGATTGAAAATTCAAAATAGAGGGAAGAAGTTCTTGCGGGTGTTGAGAGCGAGTTCTATATAGGTTGGGGAAGATTTCTACCTAGAGTTTTGGAGGGAGCCAAAGGACTACAGTTGCGGCCAGCATCCGTGAACTAACGGTCCGCTGCCTGTAAAGAGTTTAACTGGTGGGACGCAATAATTCAGGCCAGTCTATGGTCAGTGCGGAGGAACCTGAAAGGGCTAAGATATTTATGGGTTGCAGCTGATCTTCGGCTGCAGAACGTCGTTCCTCGCCTCTAGAGTTAGTCTGACACGCGCTTCGGTTTCTCCCATAATCGCAGCCTCTTTGTTGGAATGTGCCTCGAAAATTCTCATCTGACCGTTCAATCTCGCGGAGCACCAGATACATTACAGCAATGATCGTTCGCTTGGTCCGAGAGAATCGGCAAAGTGTATAGCCACCGGAAAAGCGAAAAACTCACGGCAAGATACGGCTATGGTTCTTCTACTGATTTGAAAATACGCGTCAAGAAGTTGGAAGGCATATCAGAGCGGGGGAATAAAAGACCGCCGGAGTCTATGTAATCCAAGCCTCCTCGCCGGCATTGTACTATTTTCCTGTTGTGATACGTGTCCCTCAAGAAAACCCTTTCACGCCGCGAAGAATTCTTTCTGGCGAGGTATGGCGCGCCGAAAGATGGTCGGCGGGGGGTTCGTAGAATGTGGTCACAGATCCACGCATCCAGCCTGTAAATCGAGTCGGCAGTCTTTTATGACGCGATCGCGCCGAAGAAAACATCCCCCGACACCCCTTTGAATCGGCGTGCTCGACTGCCCTTTGCTCGGTAGCTCGTGTCTCGACGCTGCCGCCGCCGCCGCCGCTTGCTGTTGAGAAGAGAAAAAAAAGAAGAGGAAGGAGAGAGTGATGCATTGTTGGGGTGGGGGAGGGGGAGGGGGAGGGTGGCGGACGATAGTGTCGGCAAAGAAAGTTTTCTTTCGTCGGGGCATAGGGCGTAAGTAGCACTAATGGAAGTTGGCGCAACATTCGAAGGTGGCAGCTCGTGAAACGCGATCAGGATTTAACCCTGCGCGCTTCGCCTGGCTGCCACCTCCTTCCAAATGCTCGAGGCACACCGGCCTCGCTCGCCCTTAATCCGCCTACGACGAGTGGACAGAGTACTACCCCGGCACAATATCAATTCGCTCAGTATTCCTGCTATCCCCATTTTTCCTACTCGCCTCCACACAATATCCGATCGAATTACGCCGCGGTCGCCCTGCCAAGGAAGTATCAGTGTCGCCGCGAGTAAGAAGGAAAATTTGCCACTCCGCCATTTTATTTAATGGTGTTATTTAGTAATTTAAGGCAGAACCGTTGAGAGGAGTCCAAGCAGTCGCGTGGAATACTTCTTGTTTTCGGCGACTTGTTAGAGGAAGTAGCATTCATAGTGTATCACGTACTTCCTTCCTTGAACGTCGTATTAACGCATTCCTTTGGGAATCGACATATTTGGATCATGTGTGGGGCCAACAGGAACCACCGGCCTGCCGTAAGATCAACTTCCTGTTTCGGCCGCGCGAACACCTGCAATCTGCGTGTCTGACTGAAACTGATGTATCTCTTCCCTCGAAGAAGCAACACGCCTTCGGTAGGGGCATCAATTACACTCGCCAGATTTTGCTTGCTCTACTTACGATCTGCTCCTCTAACTTCATCGAAAATATCTGACTGATCAGCTCCGAAAGCTTGGGAAAGTTTGGAGAGATGATTTCCTTGGAGAAAATTAGGATGAGGCATTGGAGGACACATGCTTCCGGTAGAAGAGTTGGAAGGGTCCGGTTGGTGGTGGAAAGGTCCGGCGCGGCGCGGCGCGGCACGGCGTCTTGGAAAAAGAAGAGAAGACGGTAGCGTGAGATTCGATCCTAACACGAGCCTGATTTATTGGCGGGCAGGAGAGAATAGTTGCGAGCTGGTATCGTAACCCTTACCTAAGCCGAAGACACGCTGTTCGGTCATCCGGAGGGCGAAACGTGCAGTCCAGAACCACCGCAAGCAATAACGAGAACCATTTGGGAAGTCCATTGTTGGCTGAAACGTTTTGTACTGCAACGAGTGGCCGAAGCTCCAGTTTCGGGAAAGGAAACCATCATTTTTAACCCAGCGTGAGAGAGCACACTCTCCCTCTCGCTGCAGGCCAGTCTGACCCTTCTGTCGGTCCAGTCTACATGTGTCCGAAGATTGCATAGAATCGGAGCATGTCTTTGTTTTTATGCGCAGCCAGCCTCCAGCAAGGACTTCTTCGGGCACCATGCGGATTTACGAGGCAAGCATTCCCTTTCAACGTTTCCGGACCGGCTCTTTTTGCATCTTCGCCAAGGACTACCTTTCGAAAGCTTTGACTCATTATCATACTATGTAGAGTACCGAGATCTGCTGCTACACATGTGGCGTCGACTGGTGCAGCATGTTCCGCCATGCTAGTTCAATAACAGAAAGCAGCAGCACGTTCAAGATGCAAAGGGAGAGCGGATTCAGAAAGGGACGTGGAAAAGTGTTGCGGCGTGGGAGCCTTTCCGGTGACCTTTGAGTGCTCTCGGTTTCTCTCGCCCTACTACTAGCTCTCCGCTAGGGCATCTTACGCTACGCTCTACGTTCCTACCCTGACGCACTGCCATGAAATACAGCCACTGGTAGCACTACACTGACCTGACGTGCATACAACCAGCATTGCAACATCTGCCAGCAACCACTAACAGACTGACGGGCCGAGCACGCATTTGCGCAACTGTCACGTCGAGCCGTCGACGCGACGCTTAGGATACGGCGCGGCGCCCATTTAGCCTCACCGTCGAACGTCGATAATAACGATAGTTTTAAACGTCCGAGTAGGTGTCATCCACATGTCCCCCACTGCCAAAACATCCCCTGCATATGTCATGCGATACTGAACTCGCATGCTTGTCGTACTTAATCGTAAATGAAATACCAATCGCCAAATATGAATCACTAAATTCTAAAACCTTTGCAAGAGCATTTTAATTCTGCTCACTCGATAGTTAGTTGTTGGTTCGATGGATGTTGTGTCAATCGAAGTGAAACAGTACACTGACACGTTGGTACACTGATAGGAAAATAAAAGAATGAAGAAAAATTCATCGGACCAAGGTTGGATGGGGGTGGAATGCATGATTCGTAAGGACGAGGTAAGGACGGGCCGAACGAAGACGGCAGAGGGATATCTAATGGTGTCACCTGAGATCATAATGGATGGTGGATGAGGATAAGGGCTTACCTTAACCATCAAAAGAGAATGTTTTTTTCTCCGACTTGCGTATCTCCGAAACAAGAGTGAGGGGATGTTTATACTGTTTTCTTCGAAATGATTTATTCGAGGGACAAGTACAATCACCACTTTTGTTTAACAACTAGGTTGACTGTGTTGACGCGTGCGTATTGCAAAATATGTTCAACTGAAAATCTTCAATGTGTTTCCGGTCTTTGTATCTTCGAGTGTGACCACCGGCACAGCTAAAAAAGTCCCCTGTGACTTAATCCTACTTTACGTTTCCCTTTCGACCGTGCACCCGCTGTTTTCCGCACTCCTGTCCACCAGCTTTCCACCATGCTTCCTTGAATTCTTCCCTCTTTCCCTTTTTTGTCTTTCTCTCGGAGTGGCGTCGCCCAAGAAATTAGAGCTGCTTCGTGTTTCTAGCATGCGCACATCCGGTTTCAGGAGTTAGGTCATCTTGCAATCAGCCGGCGCAGAGCCGTTAACTCAAGTGCTGGATGAAGGTGCATTTCTCATATTAATCATTCATTCGAAAGCTTTGCTCACTGGAAGTAAAAAGGTTCGTTGAGAAGGAAAACTATTTTTCCTAATAATAGTAATAAGAGCAAGGACAGCTACTGGTAGCATTGAGTTCTCGAGTGGAAGTAGCCTGCTTTATGATTTTTCCGCGCTAAGACGGCAATATTTCAAGGAGTTGCTGAATACAGGCGACTCGCATCATAAATGTAAAGATCAAGAGAGCTAGATTGTCCCCTTTTGCCGTCACCTCGCAAATTCTTGCTCTAATCTGTGAGTAATTGTCCTCGCACAAAAGGAAAAACGGAGCGAGCCTCGGGGAGCTGCCCCGCCTGACAACCTGCCTTTTCCTTTCAGTGCATTTTTTTTACTTTGCCGATCAGCTCTGACACCCTCACCCACGATTAATCTTCAATTCTAGCCACGCTGACAGCCGTACTCGTAACACTTTTATCACCCGCTTGGAATACCCCGCTTTCACTCGAGACAATTTATCGGTATCTACTGCCATCTCACTCGATATCGCTTGGTGTATTCTTTATACCGACTTGCGCAAATCTTTCGAGAAAGTGGTCCTCCCAATTGCTTTATTACCTTCATAACATCTGTAAGACATACGCCTTCTAAATCGCGAAACACGAGAAAACTCGTGGGCGGTTCTTAATCTGTTAGGAGAGCTAAATGTTCCAGTTGCAGACCACGATATTGCCAGATGGCTAAATAGAGCAGGATCGGTTGACACTTGGCTCTGAAAACTAGACTGGTCCTTAAAGGAAGAAGGGAGTATCTCGAGGATTGAAAAAGTGTGGAAAGTGTCGAGGCGATTGGGTGATGCTTACTGGGAAGGTAGGACTGCGAAGGTCGGGCAGGTATCGACTCTCGAAGTGGTGTGTCATTTGTATCGAAGGCCAAAATATGTGGCATCCTTCGCGTGGATATTGATGCACGCCAGGAGGGGTTGTCATTGTTGTTGCGCGACCACCCCCTTGGCGAGCGAGCGCGCGCTCGACAAACCCGGAGCAGAGGCTTCCTTCGGGCTGGTTCAGCAGGGCGAAAGAATTGCACTTGATATATTGGGAATTTTGTACCTTCCTGGAAAGACGCGGGCTTTACGCAACACAGCCGGCACATCCTTTTATGCACGCTTCGGAGATCCGGGGCCGTCGCGATTGGGGGATAACTCACCTGCCTATTCCTTCGCCTTTCGAAGAAGTTACCGCTGCGCTCCCAAAGAGTTCAATGCACACGCGCACCGACCCTCCTGCATCCAGATATAAGAGATAGACTTTTATTCTCGTCCAATACCACTTATTGTTGACCCGCGAGAGTGAAGTAACGCTTCATCAGTCCAAACACACATCTCAGAGATCGCCAGTAGTTAAGGTAAACCATTAGTGCAACTGAGCAGCCATACTGGACGCGCAGCCTCTCCAATCAACGAAGAAGAACTCGGACGGAAAAAAGTGAGGAGCAGGTCTATGGAGTTTCTGGCATTGGCTCGGAATAAGTGTCTCTAGTGTCGGCGGCGTGTATTCAAGCGGGGCTGGCTGGATATAGACAATAAGCAAAAATATCGCCACATGACTGGTGGAAGCTCACACCTCGTGAAAAAAGGTGCGAGAGCCAGGACGGCGCCGAAGCTGTAAATCATTTCGAAGATCATTACGTTTTGCTTTCTTTCAGCATTGGCCGCCGCCTTTTTCTTTCTCCCGCTGACTGCTGCCGCGGTGGCAACACGGAGTTCTTTGGCTGTGTGTGGGAGCGCGCGTTCATCTGACGGCAGTGGCATGCCGATGAAACGAAGGAAGCCGGGGGCCGAGACGTTTTTGCCAAAAGCGTTTTAACACCGACATAAAACGCATCGTTAAGCGGGAAAGAGGGAGCGACGAAGGGATGCTGAGCGATAGGACGCGCGCCGCCCGCCTCTCCCACTACAATCTTACGCACACAACTCACCCTCACGCCGCGCCGGCTTGGACGCTGGCCTAATATTTTCGTGCATTTGATGGATGTTCCGTTAGCGTGACGGTCGTTATGAAGCGTTTTCGCGAGCCGGCGAAAAACGTGAAGTCACTCGCGGCCGACATCCACTACGAGAACACTCGGGAATTTTACGTCCAACATATGGCGCGTGCGGTTTCCCTCGTAATGTGGTGAAAATAATTCGGACCATCTGAAAGCAGCAGTTTGTACAGGACGAGCTGTAATAGAGCGTACGAAGAAATATTTATTTGAAACTTGAGCTGCCTGAAACGATGCAACGTAAATGAAACTCGCCAATGCGAGTATGCACAGACTTTCTCGATTTCCTACAGCAACGATGACACGTGGAAGTCTTAGAATTCGTGGCAGCAGTCCTCGAGAGTCCTCCTCCCGCGGCTGTTTTGGAAATCGATTAATGATACATTGTCGACTGCTCTGAAACGAATTGCAAGTCAGTCCTTCGAGTCCCCGAGGAGTTTCCACTGATTCGTCACCAAGAGGCTTCGGCTTCTACGCCGCTCTTTTTTTTGAAATCGAAGGAAGGATCATGGTACATAAGGATTTCGAGTCTGGCAACAATAGGTCGGCGGCTTGCAGCTGCCTGTTAGATCGCGCGGGTGCGTGCAGATCCAAGTGAGTGACGTATGTGGCGGGATCGAATAAATAAGAGCGCGCGTGTCTCAAGATGCTCGATTGCGTGAACGAGAGACATTGTGGCTCGTGGCGGCATTCATATGCTCCTCGGCCGGCTGGCTTTCATTCGGACACCCTACCAAAATATTCTATCTCTTCTCCTGCAACATCACTCGATGCATTTTACTACCAAAGCCTGTGGTACACCTGCATTTTATAATGCGTCTCCCATCCGTGCGCTGCGCTGCAAGAAGAAGGAAAAACTGATCCGACGTCTTGGAATTAATAAGCGAGAATGGGCCAAAGTAAATTCTTGAAAGAAATCCGCAGCTTCTTTGCACCGGCCGAGCAAGACGAAAGAGAAAAGGCTTGGTCAACGAAAACACATTAATAAGGTGGAGGCCAGAGGTAAAAGAAGCCGAAGAAAGAAAAGATTAAGAGGATGCTGGGGTTAGACCGCTCGGAAGGGTCGTAACCCAGCAATTATATCATCCGGCTGCATCCCACAGTGCACTGTATACTTCCACCTCGAATAATAACTGATTTTCCTCCTTTTTGCAATGACTCCTTGCTGACTGACTAGTGACTAGTGACTAGTCAGTCAGTCAGTCACTCAGGTAGTAAATACCCGTAGAAGCCAATCTACGGATTAGCTCGGAGAGAGAGCTCTTCCTCCTGCTTCTACCTCCGTCACGTGCTTTATTCCATCCCTTGTTTTCGCGTGAAAGGAGTTTCAGACAAGACAACGTGTTTTGGCTTGTCTTAAGGAATACTCAGATCGCTACTGTCTCTCCTACTGAAAGGAACAAAGGAACAAAGGGATAAATAATGCCAACTGATATGAGCCACTTTTATCTTTCTAGAACTCGATTTTTGCCCACCACTGTTTTTAACTTGCTGCATTTAAACTTAGATTATCTGGGCCATTGAACGCAGTCGGTTAATAAAATAAAATCCCAAAACCGTCTGCGGCATATTTATGCAACTGCTACCTGTTCAATTCTCATTTCTTCGCTTCTACATTTCACACAATCTTTTTCTGGCTTGTCATATTTTATCTTCCCGAGACCATTTATTGAAACGTTGAAATGCAAGCCCGCTTCGTAAGAACCATCTGGTTACATGATTCCTCTTTTCAACCTGAATTCGATGGAAGTTTGTAGTGTTTTGCACTTGGAGCAACAATTTCTTTCTTTTCCGAAAGCTTTCAATTTGCGCTAATGGGACTGGCAATACACTCGAATTTTGTTCAAAGGAAACACCCTCGTGTTGCTCAGTGTCGAAGTCATTGCTCTCGATGGCGCGTGGAGTCTTCGGTTGGCTCCTCGAACGACAAACGAATTTAATCTTGCCATACGGAAGAAAAGACGAGGCTCAAGAGCAGATGCGTGTACCGGAAAGATTCTAGATTCGAGATATCCCGCCAATTTCTCCTGCGGGTTGTCAATATCTGTAAGGAGCGACACAATGGCTGAGGGGTAGCCGAGCTTCCTAAGATACTCACTCAAGCCGAACAATAACATATTGCAGAATTTTGAATGTATACTGCCGCGGCGTCTGGTGGTGTGTGTATGTGTGTGCATGGTTCACCTATACGGCAACATAAAGCTAGTAACTCTGAATGGGGAAGGTAGTGTGCGAGGGTGTCTTCGAGTATTCCTAGCATACCTGCTTTCCACCCCGATCGAAATTCCCATAGATAGGCATAGTAGTAGGAGAAAATGCCGCGGAATTCTTTCCAAGTGGGAATCATTTAGCATTAAAAATCTGCCGGTGAAATATGCGCCTCGAACGATTTCAAGGTGATGTGTAAAAGCAGATGAAGCAGCTGATGTTGACTGTGGAGTTGAGTGTTGCCGTTCGCGCCGAATGGGGGGAATAGTTTGCAAATTATGCGGCCTCGTAATGGTCAGGGACTCAGGGACACACAGCTTGCGAAGTGTTTATCACGGCCGAGTCGCCACGTCGTCGGCGCTCCATAAAGCTATTGAAAATTCTGCTCCAGTTTTAGGCAACCTGTAGATTTACGACAGCGCGCGCTCCTCCGATGTGTTGTCGGGCTTACCTTGGTCTTGGCCCGGAAGGCAAAGGTCCTTGCACGAAATTGCACGGCGGGCCCTGTATTCAAAGTGCGGCCCGCCGTACTCCCTGTAAATCACGTCTCGCAAAATTTACGGCATTGCTCTAGTTTCGGTCGGAGAATTAGTTACGCCGCGCATTCTTTCTTCGTGTGCCACGCTCAGCCGGCAGCAGCAAATCTAAGTGCACCGCCAGCCAAGGAAAAACCTGCAGTTTTCCAACAAACATTCGTTCCGTTCCTACATCCATGGACTTTCTCTCCGGCTGGCTGAATCTCGCGCCACCGCAACCCAACCCGCACAATCTTCCCTTAAAGAATACATCTCTTTGGAAACAGTGGAATTTAAGAATATCTCTTTCGAGGGAGCCGGATACATTTTCCACTTGGTGGATCTTAGGGAGCTAGACGTCCTCGAAGAGAGAAGAGCCGCGCACCACCACCAACATCACCACCATCGCCACTTGTGCTATATCGAATCGGATCGTTAAGATTCTGTTCTCGATTTTCACTCCGACGAGCTTTCATTTCTATACACACGTGGTAAGAGTAACGAGGAACTTTTCAGCAGAGGCTCGACAAGAGAGTAGAAGTGGTGCGGTGGGCGCGTGCGGCCGAGAGTAAGAGGAGATTCCAAGTTGGAAGGATTGCGGAAAAGGTGAGTGGCGGAGGGCGTGGAAGAGAGGAAGAGGCTTGGGAAGGAAGAAGCCGAGAGTTTAATGATATTCCTGATTACGCCGGCACGTGGAGAGAGAGAGGAAAGGTGGGTGGGTGGGAGTGTGGGTGGGTGGTAGTCGGTGGATGGGATGTCGGCGCGGCGGTGGGTAGTAGCGGGGGTGGCGGCGGAGGGTACAGTGAGACTGAGACTGCTCCACCTTGGCGTACCAACCCCGCGCTCATCTGAACCAACCGGTCTCCCACCCCGATTCAACCTCCTCGTCCGTGGTTCTCTCGCATAAAAAGTATTGATCTGAACTTCTTCGTGGCCCGTGAGCCCCACGAGCCGAGAGGGTTGAATCCACCCTAACTGCTTGCCCTGCCTTTATATTCATCATCCCTCTAGCGCCCCGAGAGCACCGGCCCTGTCTTCCGAGGGTGGTCGGACTTCCTTCCCTTTCTCTCCCGCCACCCTGCCACCCTGCCGCCCTGCCACCCTACCACTGCCACTTCCTTCCCGTCGTCGTCACCCCCTTCGTCCATCGCGAGAAATCCAAGTTACGTTTCGGGGGATGAGGCTATTTTTTATACCGTCTCCCACCGAATGCCAATGAGCCTTCCTCTCCCCGGATCCCTCTCGGGAGCGCCCGCGAAAATCTCTCGCCCACTCCCACTTTCTTCACCCCCTTGAAGCCCCTGCACCTCACACTTTCATCCGCTAATTGTACCAGTGCAATAGTATGATACATTTCTAAGATTTTTAGAAGCAAGAAATAGTCCCTGAAGAGAATTTCATTTCAATCAAGCAGATTCCAGTTGCCCTCAATTATCAAGCGAAGCGCTAGGGTAAACAGTAATTAGAATCCGCGGAGTGAGTATTTGCCAAACTTCTTTTTGCATTCCCTTTGACTCATGGCGTGCACAAACAGAATTAGAATAAATTTGCGTCTTCCTCGAATAACCGAGTTTTTACTTGCTTTAAAGCAATTGAACTGATTCGCTGGCTCAACAAAGATATGCTAAACTCGGCAACCCCAGCCTATGCATCTTTTGCGGAGTAAAATCACGAGGCAGAACATTGTCGAATTTTGAGATGAAACAAACGATTTCCACGGAGCATTCACGTTTATAACTACGGTTTTAACGGGATACCTATAAGTGGTGGCCGCTTCAGCCGCACCCTTTTCTGCGCAGATTAACCAGGAACCCTTTTCGCCCATGGAGGCACATCAACGTACAAATCGACCGGACCGTCCGGAGCCGGCAGTGCTATCTTTCCAAACATCGAGGATCCACTTAAATATTTCGAAAACGTGAATGGCCCACTGGTTTCCAATCCTTTTGGAAGGTCTCATCACCGAAACCTGTTATGACAGTTCTCCTCTGTCCTCTTCCATATCAGATCGTCCAGTATTTATTTAAATCACGACGATATATCGCCACCATTATTGTACCTCTCCATTTAACAAATACATCTACTCTTGGTTGTTCCGAATCAATAGGAGGAGTGAAAACCCACTCCCATCAAAAGATCTAGTGAGAAGTGCTTGCAGGATGGTGATTATGTTCCGATTGCTTTAGTGAGATTGAAATGCCCTGTCCAAAGGGTTTAAAGGGCGATCTAAGAGTACGCAGCAAGGTGCGAGAGAATGTTTTAGTATTCTCGAGTTCCTAGGGAATGCGAAGGGTAGTGTGCGAAGAAGTAGCCGACTGATGTTTTATCGCCTCCGGCCGCAGAGGGTGAGAAAGGACGACGAGGGCTTCAGCCAAAGTAATGTCACCTTTTATTAAAGTTCCACCGAATGCAAAGTGTGTTTCACACTGTTTCGTGTTCGGCTTTTCCTTCTGTTATTAACTTATACCGAGCTTCTTAACGTCTTCTTCGGCAAGAGCCATTGTATACTGCGCGACTTTTGATTCTGCTCTCCGCCAAGCCTTTACACAATTCAAATGCATGTCTAAATTTCCAGAATTGATTAAGTCCATTAAACTGATTTTTCATGACTCTTGTGAGTTATCAATGTCTCGGCTTGTCAGTGAAGGTGACATGTTTCTCGGAAAATTGGCTCCACGTGAGAATGTCGTGTAACGGCTTGTCGATCCTTTTGTCAGGAGAGGGCTGTAAGTCGAGTGCAATACACCTTACATCGCCATCCGACGTAGCAGGTGAAGCAATTTCCCATTGGATGGCGGGGTGGAGAGATGAAAGAAGGGTTGGTTACTATGGTTACAAGGAAGGGTTAGAATTCCGACCCCTTCCTGAATTCCAGCGACTGAAGGGTTAATAAGATTGGATGAACCACCGGCGCGGCGTACACCCCACTCTTTTTACTCGGCCTGTTTTTTTTTTTTTATTATCGGCAACATGGCCGTCAGTCTTATGGGCAAACCATACACTTCCTAATGAAACAGCTATCTACGAATCAATTACAGTTCAACTTTCGATTATTTTAATATACGTGAATTTGCCTATGAGGGTATAAAACAGCCGAGCAGTACACTTTCCCTCGTCCTCTGATGGGAACGGGCGTCCTCATTGTGATCAGGGGTTGACCTTTTCTAGATGCAGCCTCTTCCACTTCCGGAAAAAAGTAATATTTTCGTAGCACTCGATTCGATTGGCACCTGCGTTGCCTTTGGATTTTCTCTCTGGCCCGGCATCCGCTTGAGCTCTCTTTGCTCCCCTTCGCCAGGGGTTTTCAAGTCTGCGTAAGAACGAATTTATATCGCGCCTCGTGGTGTCACGCCGACAGACGGCGGACGGTCGGTCGGTTGCTGGTGCTGGTGCTGGCTTGTTGAAAGAGTCTGCCGATGTCGGTGTGAGTGTGGGTGTGGGTGCGCGCTCTAGCGCAGGGGCCATTCTTATTTCCATACAAAGCCGTACGGTTTCACCGGCTCAACCTTTGAAGCACGGGGCGACGAGGAACGAGGGTTTCCTCGGTTACCTCAGTGAAGCAGCGACCCTTCTCCCCGCGCCAGGTTAGGCAAGTGTTGCGATTTTTGAATATTCCCTGAGCCTCTGGGAAAATTATCTAAATCCAGGCGAACCCCCTCACAATACACATGTCCCGGCCGCGATATAAAGGGTGGAATATGTGTCGTGGTTCGAGGGCTGTAAAGAGGAGGATCTCGGGGATGGCACGACGTATGTGAGCAGGTCCGAAACGGTCTACCTCTTCAAATTGACTCTTTAAAGCGACGATCTCCCATTGATACCACCGAAAGCGTGGGAAATCGAGTGCTTTTCATACGATAATCCATACTTCTCAACCGGGATTCTCATATGCTAAAAAAGCGACAAACTTTATCAAAGTCGATGGAGTCTCCCACATCCAACCGAGTCTCCATCTTTTTTAAACGAAACTATTTCACTAGGAGAAGGAAAGGTTTAAGAACATGCGGGTTATGTATTGTGTTGATACGCAAGATCTCACAAGGATCATACTTCGTCATCATAGAGAAGTATATTCTATAGATTATTGAAAGTCTAGAGATGGTGCTCGTGGAAAGTGAACTTGTTACAGGGCTGAGAAAGAAGGAATGCAAGGAAGGCTTCGTTAACTTCTGGAGTCGAGCAATCCATGGGAGTAGCAGAAGGTAGCGTTTCTCTTTGACATTCCGCAGGACACGCTTCGAGCAAGAAGAGTGGAAGGAATGAAGGGCGTGGCGAGTATTTAGCGAGGGTCCCGCCGGCGTCCTCGGCGAGATGTCCTTCTTGGTCGAATGATGTTAACGCCTCCGGATCCCGTTTCTCCGTAACAGAGACCAACTGCCGACACGATTGTTCCAGTCTTCCGGTTGGACCTGCATCCGCGCGACACTTCCCCAGATCTGGTTCTCCTCTCTTCTCAATTTTCGGCGACTCTTGCTCTCCGACATTTGACCACCGATCAATCCACAATTGTCGCCTCGCTCGGCCAAATGCGTCCCAGGCAAAAGAGTGGACAAGCCGAGCAACGCCCTAAACGTTCCCACTTATTTCGCTAGCTGTGCATATTCTTATTTTAACCAAAGAGATATTAGCTCGAAAAGGAAGCCAGGAATTTCGACCCATTTTCCCACTCTTTTATTGCGAAACTTTCCAAAGCCGGAACTAAGATCGATCGTCGCCCAGGAAAGGATTGTAAGATTTACAAATGGTCTTCTGGTCGAGCCTAACAATAGTGACAAAGGCTACCTTGGCATAGCAGCTCGCGCCTTTCCCATTAGAAAGAAATTTGTCGCTCACCCGAAGCTTAGAAACTCTTTAAATATATCTTTCATACTTCTTATTAAAAATGTATTAGTTGCAGACAAATACTCGTAAGCTTTCAGGGAGAAATAATATTTACAGGCAAAGTGTACGACGTCCAGGAATCAATTTCTCCGCTCTGTATATTTTGGCCATCACGGCTCTATTCCATCATACCCCCATGTCATATTTTCATTATCGCCCCCGTCTGTAAGCACATTACAGCTTTCTCACATTAGACAGCGGCGTCGGAGAGTCTCCAAATAAAGGAAATGGAAAATCAGCAAGGACCAAGATAGAACTGTATCGGAAGCTGAACCTCTTTGCTGGCAAGTCCCTCAATCATCCCCTAAAAAATCACCTCGCGATATGGCGCTGCAAATTTTTCTGTCGACCAGAAGTCGAGGTATGAACAAACGAGGTATAAGAGGCAAATATTACATGGACGAAATATTAGGTACAGTAGGATTGGTGACGAACTGCGCCGAACACACCACTCTCCCTATGTTTGCCTTCCTCTTGTTCTTTCATCCCGGAGCCCTTGTTATCTCCGTAAATGACAGGGAGAGCTTTCTGGAGCGGAGAGGTGTGATTGTTTCAAGAGGAAGATTCATTGTCAGGCGACTCCCTCGCCAATCTTGGCGGGTGGTTGTTTAATTTTCATCAGGAAGAGCTTGAGAATAGAACGCTTTTCTAACGGAATTGCCAGGGAATGTAGTAGTCGAGGGATGCTGTGTTGAGCGTATCCGATAAAGTTTCGCACGCCGGCGCGGCGCGGCGCGGCGCGTCAAGCACAGCCACGTGTAGGAGGACGAGGAAATGGGCGAGCGGCGATCAGGGGGTAAAAGAGGGTAAAAGAGGGTAAAAAAGACATGTGCTGCCTGTTGCTGAACGCCTGGACGGCGGCGTTCAAGGTGCCGTGAACGATGAAAACGACGAGACAAGACCGCCAGGGAACAAGGGGTTGGGGTGGGAAGATGTCAGCGGTAACACAACTGCGTTTTTGCGTGGGTATAGCTATCACGGCCTCCCTTTTTCTCTCAGCTTCGTACGCTGAATTCCAACTGGCGCGGCGCGGCGCGGCGGCTTCATTCTTCTTGTTGCTCTATATTCTAGTCGAAGCCAGATTGCAATGTCCCTCCGCCAGGTTATACCAGAAAATACTGCAATCATCGATTTTGCCAGAGCTTCTGCGCGCCTTCCTTGATGAATCGAGGCCCGCTTCATTACACCGAGTTCGACTCCCTGGTGGCATGAAAATTCACCTAATGATTTCGGGACGAGCGGTGCGCGCGCACTGTTCGCTTTGAAAGAGCGGCACTCTCAGTTCTACCAGACGCCGGTAATGAACTTAGCACGCGTGAAACTAGCAAAGAGTTTTCCCTTCTGCTACCGAAAATGCCGAAGGCCCACCCACGCCGGATCTCGCTCCTAAACTCTCCTTACTCAGCCGGAGCGTCCACGATTTTATGGGAGGAAGAGCATCTGCTCGATTCTCTCATTCTTTTTAATAACTGTCACAGAAAACCATTCATTTTCTCTGTAATTAATATGATTGATGTGTGTGCATTGAACTATTAGTCAAATTAGTTGATCGCTATTAAAGAGAACGTACAATACTTTATGTGCAACATTGAAACATTGACATCTGGTGAAAGAAAATGGGAGCATCGAGATTTCGAATAGTCAAGCAGATGTTGAGGAGAGCGCAGAACTGAAAATGACCATGAAACTGGATGGGCACGCGCTCCTCTACGGCTGCTCCAACGAAAAGTCTGAATAATTTAAATCGACTTAGGCGAGATCTCTTTTTTTGCTTCCGAGCTAACAGATGTGATTTCAGCCATGCTTCGATGAACATCTTGTACCTTTCATGCCAGACACGTGCTCTTTTGGATTAATTTTTTTCTGCCCCCGAAACAGGACTTTCGAAGCGGGCTGCAGCTTTGCCAAAAACCTGTCTCCTGGAATGGCGACTTGGCAGTGTGTTTGGATACTCAATATTTATTCATATTTACTCTGTATTCATCGGAATATACAAAACAATTCAAATATCAAAGTGTCACGCGCACTAATTGGTGCTTCAAGACCATAATAGGGATGTTCTCAAAAGCTGATCAAATTTAGCCCGCTGAAAAGGGAGCGTTTTTCATCGGACCAAGGTAATGAAAAACTAAATACTTAATGATGGCAGGTCTAATTACATGGCGGTTGTAGGTCCAAGATGAGGAGGAGCACCTCCTGGCAAGACGCCATATGAATGGGAAAGTGCGCCAAGGATAAAATGGAGGGTTGCTGGTAGCGGTAAGGACGTTGATCCTTGCACTTTAGCAGTCCTCGAAAAGCACGGCGCGGCGCTTTCAACTCGTTCATAATTAAGTAGGAGTGTGCGCGTTCGACGTGGCGCGTAAATAATAAAGCGTCACGTCCGCCAAGAAGTACCGCAAGAAAGCGAGAGTGAGTGAAAATGCGTGAGAACTAATTCGAGGCTCGGAGGGCTTGTGGGCGTATGATCAAAAGGAATATTAGATTTTCGGTGGAGACTGAAAGGGGAAGAGCAATGGCCGCTAAAGGCACACACATCCCTCTGGCACCCTTCATCGTTCCACCATAATTTCCGAGAATGAGATAAGCTACATCTCCTGGACCCTCGGACCGATGGCACACGGGGGGGTTGCAACCCTCTCCCTCACGCAACCCCCTTTAGTTCTTCTGCGCTGGGCTTGTGTCCGGGAAGCTTTCCTGCAACTGACCAATGCGCCATTGGCTGGCCGTACTAATCAATAAATCGTTCTTTGCAGCGACCACGCCAACGCACGTTTAGACACCCTTCGCTCGCTTGTTCTCTCTCCCCAAGTGTCTTTTTGGTTCACCATTATCGGACAGGGCCGACGCTCTACATATAGCTCGCCATTCTCTTTTCACTTCAGTTCGCTCAGAACATCCTCGGCCCCTCCGCGCGTCACAGCGCAATACATACTATTTTTACTATCACACGCAGCATGGCATATTTAAGGGACATAATGCGCCCCATCCCCTAATTTAAGAGCTGATTAATTAGGGAGCCAGCGATAAGAGTGGCGCGGGGGCTGATGAAATTTATTTGGTAGATTCACCGAGCATAACCCAGAAGAGATAGGAGAAAGATGCGGCCGCTGGCGTGGGTTGGGGTGGGGGTGAGAGTTTCACTGGCCACATCGAGGTATTTCTTTTATCGCTTCTTACGTCTTGAGGAGACGGCCGCGGTCATTGATCGATGGTGACGGAGATGCGAATAAACAAAAGTTGGCCGCAAGAAGAGGGTAGCTGGCATCATCAGTCATCGGTTTTGTCATGTGTGCGCTCCTCATGCCGACAGTGGTGGTATAGTATGTACATGGTTCGGAGTTGGGATGGTGGCTTCAGCTACCAAGATCACCAGGAGGGTAACCCGCGGGATCTATTTATGCTGTACCAATCCCCGGATAAAGTAGATGTACGATCCAGCCAGAACTTTCCTCTTTCTCTTTGCGGATGGACATGTCACGCTCTTATACATATAAACCCCTAATGAATGGTCCACGCAACACGTCACTCCTCCCCCGATGAATGTTCAGCGACATTTCTCCAATGACATTCGCACTGATAATTCGGCAGGCACATTCACCGTAACAAGGATTGATTAAACAAGGGAGAGGGTATCGTTGTTAGAGGGCTGGCAGCACGGGGACATTGTCAATTAACACTGCCGGTTACGGGCAGTGTTTAAAGAGGCTCCTCTTTTTGTCGGGCCACCGGAAAGATGAAGGATCGACAAGAGGTGGCTTCATCCGGATCCTCTCCTCGCAGTTGCACGTGAGCTTGGTTTGCACAATCGGCTGCGTTTTCCTGGAAAGTGGAGGGTCAACAATAGATCCCGGCTACACCCTGCCAGGTAAGACCACTTTGAATACGCATAACGATCGCTCATTGTGATCCCCGGCTCGCTCCCACCACGATCTCCTTTTCAGGAGCCCGGGAAAATTGCGGCAACATTACGCCATCCGAAGAACGCTTCCGCGATCGCTGCCGAAAAAAATATTCAGAAAGAATCTTGAAAGAAGGAGAAAAGGGATAAAGGGAGAAAGGGAGAAAGAGAGAGAACTCTCGATCCATCTGTTCGCAGCGCAAACTTTTAAGATTCAATATCATAGTTGGCTGCATTTTATATATCAGGAAAAACTCTACGAGAAATGCTTTAAGAGTTGATAGTTGTTCCTATTAGAACTATCATTCACCATTAATCGTTAACTAACAGGAGTAACTTTGAGAACAAAGAACATAATACGTAGCACGTTGCGCGTCGCTCCGAGCAAACGAGTAATCCCTCTTTGTAAGTAAATTTCTCCGTCGTCTGTTTTTTCTTTCGCTCGGCAGCTCCCGCTTTCCTCTGGGCATTACACGTTGTTCTACCGAGTCCAAGTTTGTTCCGGCAACTTAAGAAGACATCTAGAAACGCTCTCAGGACTTCCCAAGGATGAGATAGGGTCCGGTTGCCCTGGATACCGCCTCGAATTCTGCCTTCCTCCGTTTACTTACCCGTTTACTTCCTCCCGAATATGAAAACCCCTCCCATTATCAGTTTCTCCTCTCAATCCTCCCTTTTTCCCATATACTTTTGCCAATTTTACAATACATATATTATTATTTCGAATATTCCACCAATCGGCAAAGCAAACCTGTGATATTCCTAATTTGCTGACCTTACACCTTTCCAAGAATAAAACAAGACAAGAAAAGATGAAAACGAAGCCCATGACCTACATGTGCTTGATGTCCGATGAGGTAAATCGGGATAATGATCGGAAAAGAACACTTTTAAGGATTGTGCGCACACTGTATCGTATACCAGCTTGTCAAGAAGACATCAGTTCTGGATAAAGGAAGACTTACGACGAGAGATCGAAGAATCTAATAGTTATAGTCATTTTATGGCATCCCCCTGCACAGAAAGCCAGCAGCGCCTTTTAGTTCGCTTTCATTGCTCGTTAAATTATAAGCAACCCTTGGCGATTATCATATTTTCTCTGCTCCCAGGCTACACCCACTCGAGAGTACCAGTGGAGCACAGGAGATTCTCGTTACAGCAAGCCAATTAAAATTCTTCATTAAGATAACGCCGTATAAATTAAAAATAAATTAAAAGTCCCTTTCGTAGGAAAAGGGAGGGATGGAGAGAACAATGTTCCAGCAAGCCCTGCCGGTAGGCGAACGCGTTGCTAAGTACCACCGCTTCTCACTAACAGAGAGGGAGTCCGCTTCTGGATGAACTCGATGGAACTTTAATAAAAAAACAACAAAAATAATCAGGCCGCCCATCTGCAGAGATACACAGTCGCTGGGACTTGTTAACTTCATTTGGGAGACCAAACGATTTTATTAAAAGAATATCACTCTCTCTCTAACGGGGAACGGCTCTATCAGAAGAAGAAAAGACACTTTTTTCCGAAATAATAATGATATAGTAAATTATTGTTTTCACAATGATGAGGGAATTTCTGGCTGATGGTTCCTGCTGAGGTGAGGCAATAATGCTGCGATTAGCTCCGGATCGGTGTACCTGATTCGATTCGTGGATCCATTGCATAGAACATCGGATACATCTGCCGGGTCATCCTTGCGTAGATGGATTGAGCGAAGGTTGCGTCCCAATCGGTCACTCCTCAACAGCAGCCCACTCGGTCAGTGGGCAACGAAATCTTTTTTCGATCGGCTGGCCGGCGGTCATCGAATTTTTCACTGGAGCCAGGACGGAGCTCGCTTTGTGCGATTCGGGGTGTGTGCCGCGCGACAGAGGTCAAGGGGTTTAACAGCTGCAGCGAGGGGTAGAGCTTTTACTCTCTCTCTGCCGCCCTCCCACTCTCACTCTTTCTCTCTTTCCTTCTCCCTCGATTCTCCGTTCAATGACTGACCGTGCCCCACTGCTGGGCTTTCTCGGGTCCGAGGAACGTATGGGCAACCCCTACATGCGAACGAATGATCGAGGGTGAGTTACGCGAAGGGTAACTGCACGCGGGGTTATTGTACCCGCGATGGCGGAGCGGCCATTCCATTCCTTTCGAACGCCACTCGCGCATCAAGAACCAACGCAAACCCCACGCGAATCGCCCTCTTTCCCACCAGCGAATCACTCTTCCAACTTCGGAGTATCATCGAAAAGTCCAACAAGTCCAATGACCTAAAATACATATGAACTTCTCGATTGCTCTGTGTGTCTGTGGAAGCTGTCAACGAAAATAGCGACTGCCCGACAAAGAACGTGACAGCCTGTCGTTGATACTTCACTCTAATTAGTAACAATAATCACTTCCGACTTGGAGAGGTACTGGCATCCCCTCAGCATCGCCGCCACTTGCTCGGCGATGCTAGAGATCCAGGAAAAAGTTTCTCTCCCTTCGGCGAGTCGTGGACCATGTTGAAAATACCATGCAAGCCTATGCTAGGATGGAACGGAGCAATTGTTTCCCTCCTGGCATCCACGTGACGCAAAACCGAGAAAAAGTATCGGGAGAACCTTTCGACCCCTGTCTTCTTTCCCTCTTCGTCCTTCCTGTCGCGCGACTACTCTACATATTTTTAACTGGCTTTTTTCACCTAGGCTCTGGCCACGCGCACGAGCGAGCCGCCACTCCAGAAAAGTCCAAAGAAATGCTGATGCCTCGTTGAAAGATCCTTCGAGCAAAAAATGCCGTCAGCGTTGCGTTTCGTCACGGCGAGCAGCCGACACCCATTGTAGACTCAACTCGAATCTATCTGACCGACCCTCAACTTAACAATTCACCACTGTCACACGACTCCATAAAAACGATCGTCATCGAACAATAAACAAATCTTGCGACAATTCTCACGCAATATTCGAACATGTCGCTATCGAGCATCTGTTATTGGAATATTGTCTTTACTGATACGAACCCCTATTCATTACTATATTATCAGGTCATTCACATTACGCGGAACCCGCAGACCTTGGAAACACGCTTGTAGCTAAATTTACAGGTATAATGTAGAAGAAGTATCGGGTAAAACGTGTGGGAAACTAGTGGTCGCATCCCAGTTGCGCTTGATTGTCAGATATGTTGACCTTAAAGTAGGGTTGGCCTGCGACGTTGACCATTTGATCCCTTAGGCACCGGACTTCCGCCTACGACTCTCGCGTCATAGTAATTTTGGAGGGAGCATTTTTAGCTCCGAAAAACCCCGGAGTCGAATTTCCCTCGATCGTCCCTTTTCCCTGAAATAGTCGGCATTTTCCTTGGCTGGTCTTTTGCCGCGTGGAGCGACGGGAAAGCAGAACGTTGTCCTTGCTATCAGTCAGGTAGAATATCGATAATCGTATGTGTAATGTGAATACTGTTCAACTTGCGGATCACGCTTGGCTAGAGCGTTATGTGAAATAATTTCTTGAAATGGCTGGCTTGCCTGCCAGCGGAGGAACTAGATCGCCTCCGGGGGATGATTGACGATCGAAGGGTTGCTCCCGGTCGCAGTTGCGGTCCATAACACATACCTAACACATGATTCCGCTCCACCCAGCCAACCACCTGTCACACTAAAATAGAAAATCTCGCACGTACTAACATAATTTAGGGTGAGTCTCGCCCTTGCCTTTCTACAATTGACAGTTAACTATAAGCAACGATCACTTTCAATCGAGCAAACGATACTCGTTAGTGGCAAGTAATTGCATGGCGCAGGGATCTTAAAAGATCTGCAGGCAATGTGATGGAAAGCCGGGCTAATCGGTGAGACTTGTAGCGAAATCCTATTTTTCACTCCAGTATCTTGAGGACAAAGGGCTCTCGGTGGCGGTCGGCCACAAAATTACGCGAACTAGAACACTCCGGGTAGCTTGTGCCAGCGGTGGCCTTCTGTCATTAGGTGGGTATTACAGTGACAGTAAGAAGCATTAAGGATTGCGAGAATCCCTTCTCCTTTGACTACTGGAGCGTACTCATGGGATACTGGACCTCGCGGGAAAAGGACCTCTCTCCAGTAAGGTCCTCGCACTCTCCTCGCAAGAACGAGGAGCCGGACTTTTCCTCTCCTCCGGATATCCCTGTTTGGGGAAACACGCCGATCTCTAAAAGCTCGCCGTGCCCTCTTGCGAGCGGGCGTCTTCATTGTTCTTCCATTATTTGCAGCAACCCAGGCGTATACTCCTTACACCTAATCCTTTAATCTCGGGGACATGGAGCTGTTTGTAGCAAACAGATCGTAAAGCTGTCATTGTCCACTTTCTCGCAATGGATGCAAAAGACCTGCTGCTGCTACTGCTGCTGCTACTGCTGCTGCTGTCCTACCCTCCCATCAGATCTCCTTTTCTTTAGTTTACCTCGCGCCTTCGAGATAACATTAAGAAAACAAATCCGCCTTATTGTTATTTTCAACTATTTCCTTCATTTTTCCGTATTTTTTCATTTACTTGTTGCGTAAAGGAGCCAGGCAACAATGAGTTAAGAGGATGGTAACTTGACTAAAATTAAGAAAGCCGAAATTTTAGGTTGCGCCACGATCAGCAATTGGAATTGTAAAGTAGACGAAAATCTCGAATGATTAAAATCGATCCATGAGAAGATGGGGGGGGATGGGTGTGCCGAACTTTCAGTACGATTTTACATATCCCTGGGAGTGAAATAGGGAAACGGAAAGGAGGAAAGATGGCTGATACCTAATCGGAATGAAAGATCGGTGTTCTCATTGTGAATTGTGGGTGGAAGGAGTTTCGTCATCCAGCACGTAAAAAGGAGCAATCACCATTGTTACGTCACGGATTCAAGTTTCTGCGAACTCGGCCGCTCCGAACCGATTGACCATCGATCGCCTGGCGATTTTTCAAGTAAGACGAGAAGGGTCCACGAACTCTCTCAGGTAGCTCTTCTACTGTCTTCAGGATAGAGGAGCCACCTGGACCAAGCGGATTCGCTGGACCCACGTCCATCCAGAGCTCGTCCGCCTTCGAGGAATTGGGAGGAAAGTGCCGCGGACAAAAGGACTCTTCCTCGTCTCGAGTAGGTGAACTCGTTTCAACGCTAAAAACGCAGGCATCGGACGCGAAAAAAGTATGCATTTTCTGATCTCGCGCAACCCTACTCACAATGCATGCCGAAGTAACACGAAACCAGTGTCGAGCTGCGCGTAACGTTACCGCGTGCGAACCACAATGAGAACGAATGGAAAAGCAGAGAAGGCTCGCTGGCGAGCAATTTCAATCGGCCGCAGTTCAACGCCGTGCGCTCCAGCATTTTTTCCTCGCTTGCCTGGAAAAGCTTGCTTTTTATCAGCCGAAAAAAGATTCTTCTATATCTTGAGAGAAATAAAGCGAGAAACATGAGGAAACACAGAGGGAAAGAGAGGGAAGCGGGCCAAGTGTAACACTGATTGCGTTTGACAGCTTTCGTATTCGTTCTCCTCTCTCTTCATACATATTCCCTCCTATTTTTCATTGAAAGACTACTCGTGAAATCCACCTGGGTTTCTACCTCTGAACCGGTTGTTGCGGATTGAAGGGTACGCTTCAGATTTATTGCTTCAAAAGTCATCGAATTGCTACTCCCCTTTTCACGCTTATGTTCTCTCATTGAATCTTGTTGAACGTTGATATGATTCTGTAATGAATTTAGACCAGTTGAAATGGCATTAACGATTCACAGGTGCATTTCGCTCCTTGGGACTTTCTCATCTATTTGCTTGATAAGCTGGCCAGCCGAAAGCCCCGGTGGAATTGGTTACGGGGCTGAGAGGGAAGTCATTACCGAGAGTGGTTTCGCAAATTATCGTGACCACCAAGTCATCGGTGAGCATATGGCGCGCGTGCCTCCGAAACGTGTCGAAGATTGGTAGCGTGTGCCACGGCATTCGAGCACGAGACACTCCAGAGTACCTGCTGAATCCAAGACCATCGGCAGCCGAACGATCCCCCACTTATCTTGTTAGTTGTTACCCTCGAACGCAAAACCACACAGGCCTATCATTTCTACCGATTCGAACCCCATACAAACTATTCAACGATATGACTATCAACCCAGCCAGTCTTCCTATTGAAACCCTATTGCAAATTCACCGCTTATAATTAATAAAGCAGATTAAACATTTCATTGACGAGCGTAATACTGTGTGCCAGAGATTCTGCTTGTAAGTTTAAGGAGGTTGCTGCGGTCATTTCGTGCGGGGGCAAAAGGGAAACGTACGAGCGCTGACACCGAATTCTGAGGCCTTTTCAAATTACAATAAAGGCAATTTTTGAGTAGGAAAATTCAATTTACAATTAAATTTATGCTATTCTATTTATCACATTATTTCTACAAATGAAACCATTTCCCTGTCACTCTCTGCTCAAGTACTCTCGAACCGGACTGACACAGCATTTGAAACTTAGCCTGATTATTCGTAAATGTTTCACTTACCACATGAAATATTTTTTATTTGTATGTCTTATTGAATCACATATTTTTAAGCCATAAACGGTAATCTCTGCTCTCCTCGCCATAAAAACCCATACTTAAGAATAGATTGTTGGACATCCTACTCGAAAACTGTACAGGCAAATAAGTTGAAATTTTGAAGAGAGCTGTAGTGACTACTGACTATCATTTTCTGTAAATTTCCATGCGATCCCATTATTTTTTCGTTTTCGGCACCAACCTCCTTAACCTCGGGCGCATGTGTTCACTGAGACTTTGTCGGCTGAATTGGAAAATAAAGTGCGGGAAAGGACTGGCATGTTTCGACAGGCGTATTTGTACGGATTCGCTTTGTCCATTGGATTAACACAAACGAGCGATCACGAAGGAGAGCGAGCGGTGTAGGATGCGGCGCGGCGTGGCGTGCGTCTAGCCGATTCTCCTGTGCATTGCAGTAGGATCGCAAGGCAAGGAAGCAAACGCAATCGCGCTTGACTAGTCGCATTCGAGACTCCAACGAGATAAACGACTGTTTATTTGTGCCTCGGCCTGAGGAAAAGTCCAAGCCTTTTTCTCCGTGTGTCCAAACAGCGGCATTATGCGTCAGCCGGAAGGACAAGAGCCGGCGAAGCGTGCGCCGATTTCAGTCAAAGTTGAGCTTTCCGTTTGCCTGGCGGATCACTCGGCCGGTCGCGCAAATCCTGCGACTCCTCGCGACTCCATCCTTTCGCATCCTCGAGTAAAAGCCGCCCGCCGCGCCCGCCGCGCCGCCTTGGACTCTCCAGCCAGCATCAAATGAAATTACCGCCTGATCCTGCCAACCTTCAATTCAACGGGATATTGCAAACTGCAGACATTTGCCTAGGGCGCCGCCTTTTCCCTTATCCCGATTCAGTTTACTCATCGCACCGACCATCCAGCCAAAACTATCCTCACGACTTTCGACAATATTACAGATGTATCTAGCATATACTGTTTGGCTAGCTTCTACTTGCCCGAATAAATATAATTGAACAAGAAAATTCGTCTTAACTTGTATATTCTTCTTATTAAATTCACAGTATATGTACAGTATACAGAAGATAGACAGACAGAACACAAAGGCATGCTACCTTTGAGTCCAAATACATATCTTTACAATATTTCTACAAATATAATAATTACTAACGTCTTAATGCACTTGTCCTGTAAACCTTCAGGTACTCAGTACTATTTATATTGCCGTTTAAATAACCGGGCTAGTTCAGGCTGCAAATAGAAATGAACTAAGCGAAAGGACATTACGTTGGAAAATAATAGAAAATAGAACTGGATGTTACTAATAGAGAATGCTTTGAAAGTGACACTCGCCGGTGGCCCGGTCCTTTTTAGCGGAGCAATAAAGCTAACCGACGCATCATTTACCCGATCATCCGTTTTTTTCTTTGACTTGGTGTCGGCACCCCGTGAAAATATCGTAAAGCCAGGGCCGAGCCTTAAAAACTGGCACCCCATAAAGCAATGATTGGCTGCGGGCTACCGTGGAGTTGTTAAAGAAGCAAGCGTGCCCAAGACTGGCCAAAGAAAGGGTAATAAAACTTTGAAAGCGACATTGTAAGTTAGCGCGCAGACACCCGCCACTTCGCCGAGGAAACGTAAAGCGTCTAAGCGGGCAAAGTCGTGTTCTTTATTACTGGCATTTAGCTCTAGGCGCGTGTAAATCAATTTTTTCTTTAGCTTGATACCGAAAATCAAAGTGTAATTATTTAGGAAACGCAAAGCATCCAAGCGAGCAAAGACGTCTTCTTTGTTACTGACAGTTGCCTCTAGGCGAGTGTAAATCAATTCTTCCTTCATATCGAAAAATCAAAGTGTAATTATTTAGAAAACGCAAAGCATCCAAACGAGCACAGACGTCTTCTTTATTACTAACACTTGGCTCTAGGCGAGTGGAAATCAATTCTTCCTTAATATCGAAAATCAAAGTGTAATTATTTAGACGTGGTATCGCTGGTGTAGCGCGTGGCATCGTCTTGTGAGATACGGCTAGCATGGGCTTCTGGCTATTGTCCAGTGTACGCTATGATGCAGTTGGCCCTTTGTCTAACGCATCGAAGCGCGCTCCTTCATGGGAGCTGAGGAAAAAGGGAAACCGTTCGACAACAAAAGGACTAAAGGGGCAGAAAAGGGAAATTTATGTATGTAGCCGTGGCGCAACGTCGCCATCTGCGAAGAATTCCGTCCGGCCCGTCAGTTTTTCGGTTTCCCAAGATTTGGGTCAACCGGACAGTTGCAAGAAAGCGTCGTCCTCTCTTTTGGGGTTGAACCGACCGTTCACCTAATGATCCCCGATTTCTCGGTGAGTTAAGGCACACGCTTTTAAAGCATACCGAAAAGTCGCGACTGCGCTCATGCAGCTCTATCGAAAACTTCCTCCAGCGTGCGTTATATTCCTCGATTTTGTTTTAATCATAAATTTCCAGCCTAGTTGTGTTAATTTGGCAAAGCGGGATTCAGTGTCCGAAACAAGTGCAAGGATCAAAAAGAGAAGAGACTATTTCCAACACACCATTGGACGGGCATGTTCGCATTGAGAAAACGAACTAAGTTCAAGTGTAGTTTATCCTGCTTGTAGGCATCTTGCTTCGGAAAGCAGAGGCGCTTTGTCATGCCGCGCTGACAGAGATGTAGGCTTGTCCGTCATTCGCACGACACGTGGAAAATTTGCGTGAAACGGTATTCAGCAGTTTCACGGGGCAAAGTGACGGATACGCGCGAGCCACGCGGCGGAATTGATGGTGGACAATTGGAGAGAAAAGAGGAGACGAAGAGAGCGAAAGCAGACGGTCTGCCGGTCTCCCACACTGGTGGGACATTTATCTCGAGTGTCACTTCACCCAACTTTCACCGACACAATGTCACTCCGTTCCTTCCTTCCTCACGCTCCTACTCTTTTCTCTGCTTCTCAGTCGCGTCGGAGCCTCTTCTCCAAAATCGTCGTAATGGAGTTTCATTCAAGAGCCCAAGTACCTAGCACCCTCCACTCGTCATTTGCATTCCTTGCGATTTACCTTGAGCGCAATGGGAAGGAGCAGCCGGTGCCTCCTGCCGTTCTAGAAAGATCACTTCAACTCGTTCATTAGAGCGCATTGTCTCGATTGATCGGCCATTGACTGCAATCCTCACCGTCAAACCCATGCTGATCAGTCTAGTCTGCAGTTGGTAAAAAAGGAGGAAGAATTTTGAATCGGATCGCTATCTCCGAGCCGATACTCATTTCTAAGCATGCCGGACATGCTTTCTCAATTAGGACTGGTGTAGCGTAGTCTTCCAAATCTGAGAGACGAGGGCCGGGCATTTTTTAGATGGCCGATAGCCCGCCTGTCAGGGCAAAGAGTTATCTTCATTTGTGTCCTGCTGGACTCGCACCGGAAAGGGTTGCGCTGGATAGAAGTGGCGGCCAGTCAGTAGCCTGCTTCACGGAACGAATTGTCTAACGCGTAACTAACATGGAGCGATGCCGCTCGTGATGACTTTACAGGAGCGGTACAATACCGCATTCTCGGTCACCTCTTCATGAACCGGCCGATACATCATTGCAAAGTGTCCGCGACTAAACGACCTCGCCCGTCATCCTCTTCATCGGAGATTCTTACGTCTGTCGGAACTATTGCCATTCTTGAAAAAAGATGTCCTAGCTTGACGAGATTTTACGTTCCAACGAATCCTTTCGCAGCACGATTATCCTTATCGAGTGAAACGCACGCGGACCGTACGGAATCGGGAAAGAGCTCGTGATGTACACGCATTACCCGGAAACCCATGCTCCCAGACGCTTGTACCAATGTGTCACAGTTTTTTCCCTGGGAAGTCCACTCCACAGTTGCGGCAGAGTGGCAGCGAGAAAGAGAGAAGGAGGACGTGTCCAGTAACGATTTATCGTTTCCGTTCACACCGAGAAAGAAAGAGGTAAAACTGTATGGGGCCGTGTCAAGATGGTCCACTGGCCGTTCCAGCATTTTCACTTGATCCTCCCTCGCTCTCAGTCCATCTTATTTATTGCTCTGGCTTCGCTTATAGCTATTTTCGAGCCATTCTTACATTCGGCATTCTCAGCCTGCAAAAGCATCGAGGGGAAATCTTGTCTATCTCAAGCTTGAGGTAGCTAGCATCATAGCGGAGCGTGCTGCAGGCTGCAGTGTATGTACACACGGGATATGTCAGTTTTCCAGATAGCGTCCGGCACCTTTGAAAATTCGTTGGCGCAAGACTTTCCCGATTTGCATAATTCTGCCGCACGAACGAAGTCGGGGAGGTGGGAAATAGGGGAGGGCGAGGGGTGGAAAGAAGGAGCGGAGTGTGGGAGCCGGCCGGGGTTGAGGACGCGGTGGTAGAGAGGCACAGGGCAAACGACCCTCGTCCAGCGAAATATCAAAGGCTCAGTAGGGAAATTGAAAGGCTTTGTATAGAAATAAGAATGTATCGACTACTCCCAGACAACAGTTCGTTCGCTCACCGGATTTTTGAGTCTTGCGTTTAAAACTTCAAACTCCGTGGAACTTGGGAATTCTGCTGGGACGAAGCAGAGATTCGAGATATTTTTGGAAAATGAGAATATCACTTTTAATAAAAAAAAAAAAGGAATAAGACAAATTAGTAGAAAAATCTGACTTAACAACCTGGAATTGTATTACTGTCAAAAATATGTAACGTCTTGCAAAAAGAGTGGAATTCCATGAATGACTTTGGTAATACTTTTCGCAAACTATAGTAAAGTGTTTTATCCCAATATGGGTTGGGAGAAAACAGGCTGGATCACCCCTCTAGGTCTCATCGCTTCGAACTAGAATACCCCTACAACTTATTACGTCACCGAGGACCCAACAAACTGAACGACGAACGGTATGCGTCCCTTTCTGTTTTACCGACAATAGTTTCTACAGAGAGCATAACCAGTGAAATTTTCGACAGCTGATCATCATAACTTGGCAATCGGTATCTAATAACCATTATGAGATTGATCGAATTGTAACACAAGTATAAGTTGGGAACGGTTGTCTATTGGTTATTAAATAATTATGATTCTTGAAAGTAAAACGATTTATTTTTCCTAACTCCTAATTATACATACAAATGTAATGAATACAAAAAGTGATGTTAAATAAAAGAAAACTTTATATGTAAAATCCGACTTAGGTTGATTGTAATAAAATAAAAACACTTCAATACAAATTTGTATTTGCTTAAGTTACGTCTTAATGCGTATAATATATGTATATACATCTACCCAAAAACTGCAGATAATATTTATCGTTTATATAATAACGAGGGTAGCAAGGGTTTCCAATAAAGCAATAAAAAATATCACCATAAAATGTCGGCACTACCTTTTGTCCTAGCCAAGGGGTTCAAACATAAATTCTTCAATACTTGAACTGCGTCTTCGCCATCATCCCTGGCATACAAGGTCCTGCGTTTTGAACTTCCAAATTTTAATGGTCTCTTACTGACACTGCCGATCGACAAGTTTTTTGAAGTTCTTGAGGAATAGGTTCCAACTTTCGTTGACCTGAAAGATGGTCGTCGTGCTCTTCTCCTTCTGCTTTTACTATCGCACATCTCCAAGGAAGTCAAGGATTTTATCGTTGATTTATTCTGATTGGATTCGGTATTCTTCGAATTGGTGGTGAAATGTTTTGTCAAAGTATTTCGATGAGGTTGTGGTGCTCTTCGTTTTGGATGTGTACGACGACGAACATCAGATTGGATTCGTGGCCCTCTAATGATTGGCCCTAAAGTTCCTACGACTTTTCTCCCTCTAATCTTCATAGGTTCCAATAATTCGTGCTCGTGCCAAGAAGCTAGGACCGGTAAGCCGCAAGCATTATGCATTCCTACCAGTGGCACTCCTATTGCTCGATGACTCTTTGTGTCCATGCTTAATTGACACTTTGTCTCTAAGTCTCGCGCAATCCTTCGGGCGTTTTGTTCATAAACTGAGATTTTCTGGCCAACATTACTGTGTTGCAAATCGGTTCTCTCCAATTTCCTTGTTGAACCTTCCACATTGTCTCTCGAACTCATTGGTCTGGAATGCTCGGATTTCTTAGACCGACGATCGGACTGTAACCTTTGAGAGTACGATCTATGAAAGAACTCATCAATATCGTGGCAGTTTCGAATGTCCTCACATCTCTGAATATTCTGCTCCTTCTTCATAGCTCTTTTGTCAGCTTTTAATTTACTATTCCCTTGATGTCGTGCAGATTTATGTCCTTGTTGAAAATCGCAGCATCCGCAATGTTTCCTCGGACCATCCACACTTTCCAAATATTTTGCCTCGCAAGTTTTTCCGATCTGATTCTGCGACTGTCGTCCTGGCGATATGTTATCACTCATCGGATTCGAATTCGGCCTAACTGTTATGCGGAAGTGTCTCTCGGGTTCGGAGACGGAAGACTCAAATTGGAGTTGGGGTGCCTCAGATCTTCTTAGAGTACCAATATTATGTGCTATCGACGCACGATAATGTTTTATAGGTATACTTCGAACCGTACCATTGTTGTTTTCAGAAACTGTTTCTTTTTTTCTGTCGTTGAAATCATTCATAGAGGAGTTTGTTTGCATCGCGAAATGCTGCGATTCCTGATCAATGACAACATCAACCGCACGTTCCTCATACAACTCGTCGCTTTTTAATATGCCTTCGAATAATTTTGGCGGATTACTCCACTCCTCGATTATGCTCTTTCCATTTTCTAATATCTCATTACATTTAGTCATATTTGGTACTATGTTTGTACTTGTGTACTTTCCTTCTGTCGATATTATACCCTCGCTGCCCTCTAGCCATCTTCATGATTTGCCGCCAAACGTCGTACTGGGTACGTGCATTCTGTTCTCGATTCCTAAATACATGATAGATGATAATTGTACATCTGGTTGACAATTTAAACACTACTTAGCATTCACCAATAAAAGTTCTGCTCACCGAAGTCATGTTCTGTTTCGTTAAACGGACTCAAAGTCTGTGTAGATGTGAACGTTGATGTCCGCGAATCTACTTTCTTCTTTACCTTCGTACAAGCAAGGAAAGTACTTACTAATGTACCAACTTCGACGAACATAACTGCCAGACCTACAGTCAGAACTATTAGCGCCTGATCCTGGGTCCACTTTTCCATCATCTCCAAACAACCCTACAAGAATACAATAAATATTTGAAATGCATCTTTGCGGAAGTACAAAGATAAAGTGACCTGCGTTTCTGTTACACCGCCCGCATCTTTTTATAAACGGTGAGTGCATGCAAATTTCTATATCACACAGCTACGTAAAAGTACGCGTTAAGGATTCTCGTCATTTAAACTGAAATTGAGTTTAAAGCTATTTGAGTGTACAAACAGGAACCATTGCATGTGTCAGCGGACGGCCGCTGATTAGACTGGTGTTCACCGGTGTGGAAATGCGTGTTCTTTTCGGTAGTTTAACAACTTCCTCATTACGATACGCACAGTGGTGTGCCGGGCGTATTGATGTTCGGCGGGGTTCAAAGCTTGGCAGAGAGTAAGATTGGCAGGCTCGGGGTTGAGGAAAGAATCTGTCTCATTGGCATTATTCAGACTGCAGCAACTGAGAGGTACCACTAACTCTCTGCGGCCGACTTCCTGCAGCCGCCACCACGATGTCCCGTAATTGCTGCTTCCGTTTATGCCACAGCAGGCAAACTGAAAAGGTCGATACGATACAGTTCGCTGGTATTTGTTATCCGTCGGGCGTGTACCCGGATCCTTTGACCTACCCTGTGCCCTACCCTGCCTGTAACTTCATTATCCAGAAATCACTAGACATATCGAGCTTCGCCAACGCGACTGAAACTCTTGCAAACGGGCAGCAGGAAAACATAGAAACTCGAAACTTACCGTAGTTTGTGCTAAATCTAAGGCTGCCGTAAACTGCTCTCGGCCAGGAACAGCATAACTACGTTGCAACGCGCGTATCAGTCTCGCTGGTCTAACATCGATTCCCAAAACGTGTGGCCAGAATACAGTAAGCACACACACGCTGCATTCTCCCAACAGTAACAATGTGATCGTAGCAAGATACTGGAAAGAGGTGGATTTTATAGTGCGGCAAGCATGCTCTAGTTGTGTCTTGAAGATTTGAATACATAATTAATTCAGGGGGTGGGAGCAAACGTTTCCTTCAGCCGCTATACTGTATTATAATATTTTAGCATGCTACATTTAATAAATAACCGGTTAAGAATGAATGGTAATAGGTAGCAATCAAACTCGCCCTCCTTTTGCGAAAGCGCGTGTCTAGATGTACGCAGAGATTCGCTGCCCATGTTCCTGGGCGGCGACGCGTGACTACTGTCTGGCAAAGCGGGAAGCCCAGTTTTTTTTTTGTTTAGTTCAGTGCGGTGTAAACTTGCCCGCAGGAAGAAATCGGCGTAAAGAAATATGCAGATCGCGCGAGCCCCGTGTTCTTCTACTGATTAGCGCGCGCGTGCACGCATTTAGAAACGCTCGAGGTACGGTGTACTACATCGGTCAGAGGGAACGCGGCTGCCGGCAGGTGTGCACCAAAGCCTCCTGTTACCACTTATGCTGTGTACTGTTACAGCACTAATATGGCACTCAAACTTCTCCTTGTATTGTATGTTTTCTAGCAGCAAAATTCTACTGCTCTTATTCATATAATCAGATTGAAATTTTGGTTGGACTATCATTAATAACAATATATACAATGTCCTTACACAAGCTGTGATACACTGGTTGTACAGACACACTGCCCAGCAACCTAATAAGCCGGTGAGGGTGATAAGAAATCCCAATGCAACTAATGCAAACGCCAAGTAATAGAACAGCGGTTGATCCGGCTGTGTATCGCCGGGTCCTAATAATCGAGAAAGCAGAATTCGTTCATCGTCCGCTAATAGCAATGCTCCTAGTGACATCAGGACGAAACCCGACATCTGAAAGAGGAATGGACTGTTTATAATAAGGGAGTTGTGTTTGAGAAGATGTTTTGCATGTCAAAACTTGAAACAAAAGAAGGCGACTGTCGTCTTTCACGCATAACTCACCAAAAAGATGACATTGCAGAAACAGACGAAAACCCGAGATAGGGTGAATTTCCTACTTTCCATCTTCAAAATCCTTTGAATGTTTAACTGGGAACTGTATGAACCGTAATAAATCAGTACATTACACCCCTTCGATGACACCACATAAACAGTAACTGTAAAGATTCATGTTTATTTTCTCTACGCGATAATTTGTGAGTAAAAAAGTAACTTGATTCAAATTGGACTACACTTGCGCGCGACAAATGAAGAACTGAAAAGCACAGGCGTGATAGACGATCCCACAGTGCCGTATGAATACTGGCACCAGTAGGTGCGCTTGCGTTGCGTGCCCTCATGCGCGACCGATCGCATGGAACCGGAAGGAAGAAGAAAGGCACGGAAGAGAAGTAGGGGGGCCAGAAAGAATTTGATATGCACACATTTACCCGCTTTACTAGAAACACGCCTCGTGTCTGACAAATTGCGGGGAGCGTGACCATTAACGGGTATGGATATACACTGAATCGACCGACAGACACACTTCCTAGTTCCTCAAATTCGCAGGGCAGCCAGCCAAAGTTAGGCTTCATTACTTAATTACTGATGTAATATTATACTATATTTCGGCTTCTGCACAGATTTCCATAAAATTATGTTTAAATTGAGTATGAAAGTGCTCTGACTTTGCGAAGGATTAGACTTATCCTTCTAGTTCTTGGATTTATTTGAAAGCCCATATTTCAAACATTGTATAGAGCAGTATATGACAAAGTAACGCGTAGAAATATTTAATGCGTTTCATTGTATGTGATCACGAAGCCTATCTCCTCTGGTATATATTAATTCAGCGAACCCCTGCATTTCCCACCACAGAGTAAAAACACAGGTACTACATATACCTCACCTGTTTGCTCGGAACATATGACGCGGCACACTCCCACTAGTAGTTAATACGACCTTCACGTCGCATTAGAAAGTGCCAAGAATATCACTGATGACAAAGATGAAAGTTTCTTAGATTGTCGATTAAGTTTATTTACAAAAAATCATGTTACAGAAATAAATTAATGATTGCACTCAGAAATCTAAGAGACTCTTGGTGGACGATGCCATGCAGCCTCCACTGCGTCCCGTCATTTCGTCTTGCTCTCGCTGCGTCGTGTCACCAAGTTCGGGTGGTAAATGTAATACCTGAGAGAAAAAGTTGGAGGTAATACTATTGACACTAAAACATGGAATAACTTACGTACCTCAATGACAAATTTCTTTCGGCGCAACTTGAAGACTAGATCTCTGGATTCGGGCATTGAGGCTGCCAATGTATTAAGAGCCGCTAGCTTCTTAATGTAAAGCTGACCATGATAATCTTTAAATAAGGGATTAGTCTCCATCGTAGAGCCAGCAAAGGATTCAAATTTGATTGCAATGTCTGACATGTGCTCTATGCGTTCAGTGACTGCAACCTAGCGAAAGGTTCGTTTTTTATTAAATCTTTTACAATCATCATCATTATATTGAACACTGAAGTACTTACAGAGTGTTCAAAATTATCTACAGGCATAGTAATGACCGCGATTGCGTAAGAATTTCGCAGAAGTGTTTTCAAGCAATAAAGAAACTTAATCAGATCTGCTTGACTTTTCTCTTCGCTGTCACTAAACCACAATCTTGATCCTAAGGCATGAATGGCGATTCTGAGAAGTTTTCTCTTTGCCGGTGTTTTGTAAATGGAGTACTCGCCAGCGTTCAGAGTCTCATGAATACTTTTTAGTAGACTGGCATAAGCACCATGTTCAAACACTGCGCTCTTCTCATGCCAATCTTCTTCATACCATTCTGTAATATCAGCGTTGTTTATTATTTCTCGTTCCATTGGTTTTGTGAGATCGTAAAAATGGCCGAAAGATTGTTCTCCGCTCGGGGAAGGATCAACGATTCTCATATTCTGATACCGCCATGCAATCTTCATTTGTTTATCCATATTCTGTGACTGCAAAGGCTGTGTCACAGGAGCCTTGGATATGAGAGTCGGCATCTCTGCTACGAGTTGCATTGGCATAATATCTTGAGAGCCTATGAACACTGGTTGTTCTGTG
This sequence comes from Ectemnius continuus, assembly GCA_910591665.1. Lineage (NCBI taxonomy): Eukaryota > Metazoa > Arthropoda > Insecta > Hymenoptera > Crabronidae > Ectemnius > Ectemnius continuus. Next base: position 24,030,686 of record OU342856.1, read on the forward strand.
ACCACTCCTTCTGCCATGAAGTACTTGAGTATCACTTTTCCATAAATACCATAGGTATCGTCCTCTAAAATGGTAGATAGACTTAATTATGTTCCCAAATGTAAATGCTGGGTACGTACCTACAATGAACATAGAACCAATTGGAAGTCCACCACCTAAAATTCATGTAAAGGATTATACAAATTTGTAGGCGAATTTTTCCATCACCAGAATCTATTGTATATCAGCATTTATTCACCAATTATATTATCAAGCGATGGTGTTCCACTAGAGGCAAGTAACTGAGCATTTTTTATCGACGGCTTAGTGCCTGGTATAAACGGCACCCTTCGATCCTTCGCGGTGTTCAGTGCCATTTTCAAAGCTTAATTATTAACTGTAACACTGCAAAGATTTTTAGTTTCCCAAATGCGATATAAGATATATTATACTTGAATGACATCAATGAGATGATAGAGACGTATCAACACGAACTGGTGCAAATGAATCTCACTTGCTAAAAGTCAAAATAGAACGGTGCTCTATTTGCATTGCATCCACGTGCTCGATGTTGAAATATGCTTTAAATGGGGGTTATCTTTGCTTAGGAGATGTGAAAAGGTGCTCGCGAATGAAACATACTACGGTGATTAATATAAACTAAACTAATCAGCGATGGAAATACGTGAAATCATGATTTCGCCGGAAGTACTCGCGGGCACTATTTTATTAAAATTCAAATGTTACACTGTAGAATGCAGTATGCTATCCTATCGGCGAGAAACGTCTGTAGATGCACCGGTATTCATATATAGGAGGTTTCTGAAGATGGCAGCAGTAAGGGTGAGTTCGGTCGGCACGCGACGCGACGCCCCTTGTAGTTTATCATGCTTCTACCAGAATGCAGTTCCAGCAGTCTCTGTTATTATGGTGCGCCGTTTGAACGATACATGCCACCGTACCCACGCGCAGTTCTGTTAATGGCAGCGCGCGTTCACAAGGAGTCATCCAAACGGTCGTTCATGTCCCTTTCGGTATTAAGGCGAGCGCGCGCCTCTCGGCAACTCGTGACTACGTAACGCTGTCTCGTGAACATCGTGACAGACCGAAAGTGAGGTTATGTAATTGTTTGGTAGATCATACGCGCGGCGTTCGATGCCGATGCTCGATGACATGTGATTGTCCCTAGTAGCGAGTCAGCCGCCGAATAAATAGGAGTGCGCGCGCGGCTTGCCGGCTGTATGAACGCGTACCTATCCGAACACCGGAAGACATCGGGTTCAGCGTGTGACAAGGAAATCTCCGATATATCCTTTCGGCTCGTCGAATCGTCGAATCGCTAAGTGAATGCAAATCGTGTGAAAGGAGGGATCGAGAGAAGGAAAAGAAGAAGCGCCGTTACTGCTCAAGCCAAAAGATCAGAAGCGTTGGATCGCAGCTATGATGCCCCGCTTGGACTGGAAGATTGACTTCGGAAGGGATTTGTCGTTGCGGCTGAAGAAACAGGGGTATGCGCTCTTGTCCGAGGGAATACGCGGTGAGGAGGAGGGGGAGGAAAGCGTATGAGTACGAAAAGGAAGAGCAGTGTGAGTGTATAAACGGTCGCTGTGCGTGCTAGACTCGGGGCCGTGGCACGACCAGTTGTGCGGAGGTATGTTGTGGAGGGATTCGGTCAAACACTGAAACCGCTCTCTCGTCTCTTCCTCGTCTGGTGCCCTGTCTCCCTCCTTTTCTCGGTGTAGGCTCGCTCGCTCGCTCGCTCGCTCTCCTCCTACGACTGAGGCTCTCCCTTTCCGGCTCCCTCTCTCGAGATTCCTTTCTCACTCTCTTTCTCTCTCCTTCTCTCCTTCTCTCACGTACTGACTCGTCCTTTCGCCATTCGCCCAAGCCGCTTGCCGACTTGCCTCTCCTTCCCTCCCGCGCAATTTTTCTTTCCCTCGGTCTCTTTCTCAGGGGCGAGCGGGAGCACGCTGCCCTCGCTCTCAACTACCTGTTGTGACGTCCAGCGCACTCGACGCACTGGGACACAATCGAGAGATATCCAGTGCAGGCAGCGTGTGCCGCCGCCGCCGTCGCCACCGCCACCGCCACCGCCACCGCGCCGTTCTTCGTCCGGTTGCGCGTGTCTGCCCTGCCTGCTCCGCCGGTGCGTAGGTGCGCGCGTACGTGCGTGGATGCGTGCGTGCGTGCGTTATGTATCCTCCTTCACGGCCGGCAGGACGGTTTGCACCGTCTCGACGCGCAAGAAAGCTTTCCGTTGGGGGAGTGTGCGGCCGATCCGGCGAGCAGGCCTGATATTAAGCCGCGAAAGGCTTGTCGCGCTCTCCCACCACCGCCGCTCCATCCTCCTCTCGCTCTGGCACTCGCGCTGCTTCGGGCAGAGTGCGAGGGAGACAAGAGTTACTTAGGACGACGACAGCAGCCTCTCTTATTGAGAACTGGCTCGCTCGCTCGCACGATCAGGCGCGCCGTGCGCCGCTCGACGCTCAACGCTCCTCGACCTCCCTTCGTCTTCGCTCTTCGAAAACTCGCGTGCCCTCTGTCCCGCCGCGTGCTCTCTGCCTGGCTGCGTCTGCGTGCGTCTGCGTGCGTCCGCGCCTCCGTGTGTGCGTGTGTGACACTTGGACCTTTCCGCACCCGGAAGAACCGCTCTCGGCCCGCGTGTGTGTGTGCGCGTGTACGTCGTCGTCTTCTCTCAGTGGCGTCGGCGCGCCACCGAAGATCGCCGAGCCCCCCGGCCGGCATCAATTCTTCGCCGTCGTGAAGAACGCGCGCGGCTCGAATCGTGTGTGCACTCTCCGTCTATCGCATAGCATAGCATCCTATCGCATCACGGCGCGGCGCGCCGGGTGATTGCGCGCGCGAGAGCCTCAACCGCTTGGTGACAGCGCTCACTGTCAAGGCATTCTCGTACAATACATCTCCTCGCGACATATCTGTCCGCCACGGGACACGCAGAATCACGTGGCACTGGAAATAACACACGGAAATTGGCGGATAGAGCGATAGCTCGATATCTCCCCATCCCGAGGCTCGAGATATCGCGCGCCAAGGAGAACAGTACTCACCGGTGACGTGACGAGCACGCGTGTCGCGAGTGACAACTACCAGAAGAAACCTCCTGGGATTCCCAGTGCAGAGGGAGGAATGCGAAAAAGATGAATTAATTGTCGGCTGAATAGGTGGGAAGAGAGGAGTGGAAAGTGAAAAGGAAACAAGTGCGAAGCGAGTAAGAGGGACAAGTGAGTGGAAGGCGCGCGCGGGAGTGTTGACGAGGAGGAGTAGCGGCGACGACGATCGAGTCGGGAGCCGGCGCAGGAAGACGCTATATATCCCAAATGCGTCCTGACCGGAAGTTGAGGATCGTCGTATTGGCAGGGTGGCAGAGGATGCACGATAGGAGGGTAGCGGCGGGAGACGAGGTTGCAGCAGTGGCAGCAGCGTGCGTCAGGCGCTTCGGCAGCAGGGGTTCTCACTGAGCTGGCTTACTCTGCGGTGGATTTAGGGGGCTGTATGGAGGCCGGGGGGCTCCTGCCCCGCCAGCCCCCGCAAGGCCCCCCCGGCAGCGCGCCCGGTCCCATCTCCGTTTGCGTGGGCCAGGCGCCTAACAACAACCCCGCCAATAACAATAACAACAACAGTGGCAACCTTATCGGCCAAGCCACTGGGATCCACGATCTCAATGCGGCCGGCCAGCTAAGCGTAGCCGGCCAGCAGCTGCAACTGCAGCAACAAATGGGTCAAGCACCTGGTATGGGTGAGGTACTCACCCCCAAGAGACAGGCGGTCGTCGATCGCCTCAGACGCAGGATCGAGAGTTATCGGCGCAGACAGACCGACTGCATACCGAGATTCGACCAAAGCTTTAATGGCCTCTGCGAGCAAAACATTCAAGACACCTTGGTGCTGAAGCAACGATTCCTTGAGAGCAAGGCGAAGCGGCAGCCCAAGAAAACGGATAAGAAGCAGAGCGACTCGGTTCTTTCCAACGTTCACGTGGTGAGTCACTTTGCTCTTGCAGATAGCTTTCCTTTCCAGCTCTTCGGCGTCGTCGCCGTGGGTGTTTCCTACGCACCAGTATCCACCCCAGGCCCTTTCCCTCCCGCCAACATCGCCAACATCGCCCGCGCTCTTTTCTCTCGCTAGTCCGCCCGATGCAGGTAGAAAGTTCGTAAACACGCCGCGCCGTTACTACCAACTCACTTCTATTCAGTCTAGCCCTATCCCACTCACTAATTCTCAGTAGAACACAGTTTGTCTTATATCCTGCTGCCGCTGCTTCTTGTAAAACACATCGAGCAAATCTATATCTGTGTATTGGCATAGTTTGAAAAGCGATACACAACAGCAAAGTCCGAGACAAATCTTAACGAATTACGGATGTTGTGAATATTTTGTTGAATTCTTTTGGGATACCGGTGGACCATAGACTCGTTTATAAACACAGGTTCAATCCAGATTATTAGACGGTTCAGGGGAAACGCGCTCTCCTGTCACCATCCACACTACAGCAGTGAGAGGCCCGTTCGAGTGCATTGCCACAACTTCCTTTTATTCGATAACATCTTCTATTTATAGATGGATGAGTTAGAGTGCCGATATGCACGTGACGCCAAAATAAAAGATTCCAACTCCCCTATCACATGCTGAAACGCGCTTTAGTGCGCTCTGCACTGACGCGCTCTCCAGTCCTATCGAGGGTACGTCATTGCAGAGCGAATATTGTGCTCTCAAAAAGCATCTCGCACACCATGCATGTATGAGAAAATAATCAAATAGTCAACCAATTCATTATATCAGTCATTACGCGCTATTTACTTCCATAATATTATTAAGGCGACGTGTCTATCATCTTTTACATGATATTGCTAATTTTTTGCCATGTTCCAAAAGGTACTGACCAATTATTTCTCCTTTGTTGCGGCGTTTCGGATCGCCTGGCACAGTAAACTATTTATAAACAGGCATCGATTCTCCATTGTATATTCACGTTCGAACGAGTACTGTGTTCTCCGGATAAATGCTCGTCGTTCGTAGCAATTGCGAAGAGTATCACTTGCAAACGCGAGCAGCAGGATTTTGGGCTGTTTTTAATATATGTATATCTATTATGACTGGTTGTTACCGACGCATTTATCGAGAGCTCATTGAGTGAAAAGATTTTAAAATTAGTATCCTAAAATAGATGCTTTCATATATTTCAATAGTTCAAAATATATGATTAAATATGTACATGCAATCTTTTGTTAATTTATATTTGTGAATTTATATGTGCACATAAAGGCATATGAAAAATATGTGTTTAATGTTGAAATGGTCTGTTATACTGGATCGAGCGAGCATTGAGGCACTCGCCGAGTGCGGTACCTGTGGCCTGTCGATTCAAGATGCCTCCTTAAATTAACCTTGGATTTACATCAATGCAAGGGTTTTCTACGTATTCACGGTGTGCGTGTAACGCCATTGTCGCCTACCAATACGCAGTGCACTTTCTTGAAGCTTTGGTGAAGGCGACACGGTACACGGGAGCTTGAAAATGATGACGCACTCGCTATCATTAACCGGAGCAGAACGTGGGTAGTTTGAAGTTCAGAGAATATAGGCGAAGCGATGTCCACGCGAGCATGGTATATCGTCCCGGTCAGAGCCGGTTCATTCTTGTAAATATCACTGGGCGATAAGCACAACCCTTTGCTTACGTGGGCATCGTTAAGGTCAAGGAGTAGTCGATGAAATGAATTATCCAGATCGCACGGTTGTCGGACGGGCAAACGGACGGACGCCCACCAGGTGGTTGTCACAAGATACGGGAGCGACAACAGTGCGAGACGAGTTCTCTTGGTCGAAGTCAATTCATCAATCCATTTACATCCGTCCAACTGAATTAGATGAGTCACGGGAAAATATAGATCAGTCGGATGTAGTAAGCCCGAGCAATAATGTATGTTACGTGGACATTACCGTCCGCACCCGCCGCAAATATGTTCTCGCATCTCTCTCATGAATCTGCGTACATCGTTCACCCGGTAGGATTACCAAGCTATATGTATGTACCACATATTTCGCTCGTTCATAATGATGGCAACGACGCTGGCTCTCTGCGAACAATGAGAAGCACGAGCGGCGCGGCCCATAACCGAGGAGAGCAGCACCACTCGGGGAAAGCTGTGGGAATCATGATTTCCGTCGAGAAGGTAATCTGCTCTGAGCCAGATGCCTCTCGAGCTGCTTCTCCATCTTTCCAGCCCTCGCTCACGCACCATGCATCGTGTGCTCTCCATTTGCTTCTCGATCGCGTATCTCTACCTAGTTACTTTACCATCCACTCTTACAATTAGATTATCAGAATCGCCCATTAGAATCGATTTTTAACGCGATGAGTTTACTCAATGTCTTTAAAAGTGACACGCAAGCAACATATTTTGAAAGATAAACATGTCCAACAGGTTGTTATCGTCAGGACGTCCTCGATCAGATTTAACTTAAATCTATTCATTCGATAAGTTCGGGCAGAAATTGACTAAATTTCTATGGGATTGCTAGTGTCTTTTGTCGCCACAGGTTGCTCATCGTTGAGCCATTTGATTTCCATTTGTCTTTTCGGCTTTATTATTCGGCGCCGTTTGGTATCGCTGGTGGCTCATGTCAGCAGCGCGCACATCTCGCTGCGCTCACGGAATCGGTTTAGCTGGATTGTTGCCAGCGGTGCTCAGTCCAGCGGCGACTCGCCGTCCGCCGTTGGCCGCTCTACTCGGAGAAAAGAGCGTGAGAGAGACAGAGAGTGAGAGAGCGGGCAGGCGGGGAGGGGTCGGGGAAGGGTAGGGTATGTCGTCACGAGACTGGCAGGCAGGCAGGCAGGCAGGCAAGCAAGGCGCGCGCACTAGAGAGGGACTCGAGGTTATTTGTTCGCGTTCATTCTTATCCGACGCTATGTCAGAAGAGAGTGACTCACTTGCCGAATGCCCGATCGCACAATGAATCGGGCGGTATCGCTCGCCCGGACACAACCTACTTATTGCCTTTCTCAACGGGATATCCTCCGTTATGCTTGCTCTTATTCAAGCCAGTCTCATGTACACGCGTACACTGCACGCTCTTCATTAGCGCCTCTCTAACCTCAACATTTTCTGATAATATTGTTTTTCTAAACCCGGCACAAGGTTCATCGAGAATTTGACGGTTTATGAAATGCCTCACCGATTCCTTACACTTTCTTCCTATCAACTGTCCCGGTGGAAAAAATCTGTGAAAGTTACGAGGACATCGATTGGTAATCGGTGCTCTTAATAGTGGAAACGTAATGAGTCATGAGCACCAAACTTATCTAGCTTAAGGCTCACGTGCCAATTTACGTACAAATGATTTTGCCAGAGTCTATCGGCCGATTGACACGATGCGGACCGAAGTTATCTAATCAAAGGCTCGCGTGCCAATTTACCTATGGACGATTTTACTAGAGTCCAATCCGACTAACTGAGCGGGCTCCATTAACGCGTAAAGCGGCGGACCACGCGGGTCCCACTCTTACTCTTTGACCTTTGCGGTGGCAGATTTAATTAATTGCTCTCCGTATTGGCAAGATCTGTTTTGAGGGCTGCTTTCGAGCGGGTGCGGTGTGGTTTCGGAGGATTAACGGAGCGAGTAACAATGAGGTCGAAATGGTAGAAGATGAAATGGCAGAGAAGAAAAGAAGAAACGCGGTGCGATGGAGGGGAGAAAGAGACCAGACTGGGTTTCTGTTCTGCCTACTACAAGCCGTCCGGTCGTGACTGAAACACCTCCGCCAAATAGGTCTGCTCACCTTGGACAACTTGACAGGGCACCGAGAGAAAAGGTGGAAGGATAGCGGGATACGGGGGAGAGAGCAGGATAGCCGGCCGACGCGTCTTTCTGTGTGCATGATTTGCATCACGTGTCACGCACGAGAATTGCCGATTGGCTAGGTGATGGCTAGTGGTTCTCACGTTCGAGGTAGAGAGCTCCTCTTGCTCGTTGGCTCGTCGACTCGTCGACTCGTCATCGAGCTTGATTGATCAAGTTTGATGTCTGTTCATTTGGTCGCAGAGGGAGTCTGCACCTCCACCTCTGAGTTTTCGTAGGCAAGAAAGTTCACTTGTTGCTGAGAACTCGATGCACTCTGACGCAAAACTTTCCTCTGCAACTTATACATTGCGCGTTGACAATGACTACCATTTCAACGATCTTAATACACAGAACGCCGTCAGTGACGAGCGGGTGAGGCGTTATCTTTGAGAAATGCAGATTACCTTGTATTCAATTCGCAGAATCTCAAGGCTACGTCGGGCTATGCCGCACTGAGTCGCATTGCCCGGCAGCCCGACCTATATGTCTTATGACTCGGTCATAACTGGTACGCGCATCAAAATAATCCTAAAATGCGTAGAAACTTTATTGGAAAGCCTTGAATGCTGAGGCCCCTATGACGTTTCAAGCGAGAACAATGAGGTATACATATACAGACACGAGTATAGTTGCGCGTAATCGGCCGATACTTGGGAAATCTGACAAAAACAGACGGCGCTCGCAGCAAGATTATTAGGAGAGGCGACTGCTGGGAGTCTGACGATAGCGAGCTTCATAATTCACGTGTAAACGTTTGCTCGCCAGCGTAAATAAGCCACACTTATTTATGCTGGTGAGAGCGTCGCTGCGGAGTATAATATGGCACTATCACTCCCGTCCGCCTTTACCGCGCGAACCAAGCAGAAGAGGTGTATCGGCCCAGTCTCACGTGACGATATATGTAAGGGTCCTTCCTCGAATTCCAAGGGTTGGAATTTGCTTGCTACGTCCTGACCACCCAAGGAGTTTCATCGGGCATACACACTACACACACACCGCATTCGCGTCCCGTGAACGGCCTGTGCACTTAAATTGTTGCATGCCTCTCCAACTCGATTATGTTTACGATCGGTTCACGAGCCCGCTTATAATGACGTGTATTGAAATATGTGCCGCGCACCGCCGCGCCGCGCCGCGCCGGGGTATCGGATGTACGAATTATTTTCAAGCCCACCTCTACTTCGGGAGACAATAGCGAATGATGCAGAAACAAGAGTCGGCCGTATCAAGTGCGTGCTCATTAATTAATATCTACGCACCATCGGGAAAGCGCACTCACTCGCTTCTCCTTTCCCGATGGCAGTAAAGTCGCAAGGTTGACTCACATTTTAGAATTCACAGATTAGGCTTCCTCCTACTCTCAATCCTAAAGCGGATTAAAAATGTTGGCCAGCTCCAAGTTCTAGTCCATTGATAAATGACTGAATAACCGATAGCGAACATTGTGAAAATTGGGAGACTGTTGGGAGCTCGCTCCTGACCTCGTCCCTCGAGAGTATCGGAGGTCGCGCATTTGATCTGCAGAAGCAGACGAGACTCCTCTCTCTTTCTTCCTCTCGATTTCGGCCGGCTCCCATGATGGACCCGCTCGCCCCCAACAAAAGCCTCCAAACGCATCCACCATTCCTGGAATCGTCCATCTCCGTTGCAGTGGAGAGCGCGTTTCGAGATCCCAATAAGCGGTCGGACTTTCGCACTCACCTTCCTATCCCGTTGCGGGCTGCCGTCTGCACCATAAAGAAGAAGCTTTTGTGGATGAGCAGCCCGAAACTCTACGTCTCCAGAAGGCTCTGGCTTGAAGCAAGCAGCGTTCCTTAGTCAACGACGAGTGGCCTTCATCTGGGTGGGCTCTTCGATACTTTATAAGATCGGCAGCAAATAGCCCTATGATGATATACTTCGTCCCTCTCGCTGACAAGTAGAGCCGATCGTCAAGTGAAATCAAACGTTCTTCCTCTGTTTTCAATCGACTATATTCACCGGACGAATCTTGCTCTGTGAACTGCCTAATAATTCAGCTATCAGATAATTGTTCGTTGGTAAGAGTGCGACGAGTAATTTCGCAGGACTTTCACATCCCTCATGTACACGTCGTTCGTTCTGTTCGTTCCGAAGCAGACTCCAGACTCATTTCAAAGCGTTCCAGACGTTGTTCCCTTTGGTGTTACATTCCGGACGTATGACGCATGCTACGAGCACTCATGGCTCGATCCTTGCTCCCTAGTTGTCGACTTCCACAGATGTTTCCAGGACTTCCGAAGGAAGCATAATTCTTTTACGCCCTTTACATTCCTACCGTTAACATCCCTCGCTCTTCTTTCCCTCGAGCTTCCAGGCTTTTGTATTCCGTTAAAAGCTCTCCGCTCTCTCGCCATGCTATCTTTCCTCTGGAATGCAGCGTTCGCGCTTTCCATAAATGACGCAGTAATTGTTACCGTAAGCTCTTCCATATACTACTTTAATAAACTACCAATAGTTAGCTGGAAACCTCGTTTCAGTCGGCCGCGCATTGGGAACAAGTTCGCAATTGGCACTCACTTTTTCTCACGTTCACCGGAGAGAATCAGGATCGTGCAAGGAACGAACTTGGATGAACCAGTGATGTGTCGGCTCGATATTGTTAGCACCGAAACGTTGACAATGTTATTAATCTCGGAGATACGAGATAGCGCATTAACAGCTGCGCTCCTCCCGTTGACAAGAGTAAACGAGAGCGGCTTCCATTTTTAATGTGACGTGCTCCAAAAAAAGGAAACACGCCGGGGAAAAAGAAGACGGGAATACGCTCTCTCGAGAAAGCTCTTGCGATTACGATCAGCTTCTTTCTTCTGGTTGCGATTCCTCGAAGAGGATAGGCAGTGCGAGGCAGAGCGAGGCACTGCCCATCTCTCGAGATCTCGGGCAACGAGATCGCATCGTGTTTGCGTACCTCTCATGGACACGTATGACTCGGTTTTAGACCGGCGAGTAATAAGCGACGCTTTAGTCACCGGTCACGTTTCAGCTGGATGGCTTGCGCCCCACTGAATACACTATATCTACCTGGAAGAGTTGCTTCACTCTTCTCTCCGCTTATTACTTTAAATATATGAAATGCCCCGTAAGGCCTGCCTCCCTATGCCGATGTACACTTACATCGGGATTCCGGAGTACGAGCATCTGCAGGAAATTCATACGGAGCGTCGAGGCTGCTGCAGTTATTCTATAGCAGCTTGGAGGTTCCCACTCCCTCTTCCTCTTTCTCCCTCTCGTTCCAGTAGGGTGTAGCTTGAACACGCCGAGAAAACTTAGCGTTCTTAATAAAGGATAGCCTTACACCAGCGAGGTGACGATTTATTGTCGCAGCGGTCTTACCTAGTGCCGCCTGACTTTCATCATCCCGTAAACGCTACGAGCTTTAATGGAAAGTGCAACGCGCCGCTCCCTACGGATTAAAATATTCTTCTCTTCCTATTTAAACATTACATCACTCTCGGACTATTCTACGACATTCCGAAATTTTACGTCGAGTTACTATCGCAGTCATATATGACCAATCACGGTTAGACGGCTATTGACACAAATATAAGAAGTTAGTAGTAGTGGTGTTGGAATGGGATAAATTCAACGAGCAGAAAGATCGTTGTTACATTGAAGAAAGTTGCGTACGAAGAGGAAAAGGTGTCCGTCTATAGAGGGAGCGCCGCCTGAGGTCTTTGTCGTATGTCGTCGTTCCGAGCGAAGACCTGGCAGAATCGAAGAAAGGAAGGAAGAGTACCTACCACCATTGTGGGCCTTACCACCGGAATAATAATGCAATTGTCAGCATGAATGTCGAATGTATTCGTCCGTCATTTACACCATTATTATCGGATACGAGTGTGTACTCGTGAAGATTTCATGTGGCATGGTGGCTGCCCGATGCGATTGAAATGACCCTCGCTTAACTTGCTGACTAACACTGCTTCCTGTAGGCGCGTTGCACTTTCTATTCAGAAGGTGGAATCTCTGCTTGTAAATATGAAGGTATCCGCTACGGCTCCAAAACACATACATTCGGCTCTTTTGTAACGCGAGAGAGATTAGACGACCGATATAGTAGTTAGATATCCACTCGCATCTAGGTAATCAGATGGTACCGTTGTCGGCTGAAAATTGTTGTCGCGCACAGATACGTGCCCTCGCAACTCACATTACTAGCATAAACATTTGTCAGGACTGTTAATAATTTGGTCTGCTAGCGCACGCTGAGTGCCGGACGAATACCGCGGGACTACAAACCTGCCTCGCTAAATAATAAATAAGCTCCTCCATTTCGCTTATTGGTATACGCGGTATACACTTGCGACCACAAATAATTCACCACGGCGCAGATCTCTGCATTGTTTCCGGCGGAGGTTAATCGACTCCGCCGAATGAATTATCTATCCCCGTCGCAGCTGTGTAATTCTGGCGCGCTTGGAAAATTGTGATTAAACGAGCGGCCTTCCAGAGGAAGAACACGTCGGCCAGATCTACTTTGGAATGTAATCATTGATCTACATTCGACAATGTTTTAATATCGATGAAGCGTCTATGATTCTAATGAATTCTCGCTGAAAAAGCAGTACATCTCGTGCGAAGCGTGTACTGCGAGGCACGAGCCTGTTCATGGGTCCTTGGGTCGTCTTTAACAACTCCCACTAGTTCATGTGTCACACAAACCAGACGAACTTTCTCCGTTCGGCACAATTCGCCTGTACAGCTAACCCGTTGTCCTTACACGCTTGTTACGCATCGTATCACCGAATCTTTACGATGCGCCAACAATGGAGCGTGGCGGGGTCGATTTGCAGACGCGCGCTCAATAACAGAGTGTTTCTTCAGACCGATCGACGCGACGCTCGAAAACATCCAAATAAGGATGCGAGTAATTAGCAAAGCGTGCGCGAAAACTCAGTAAGAGTATGCGAGAATACGGCTAATTTGTGGGGATTTTTGAAGTATTTGAAAGTGAGCGGCGGGGTTCTGCCGGCTTGACGGCGCCGCGCCGCTTGCTTGCCTATGCCTCGGCGAAGCAGTAGAGGTGCGCGCAGAGTGCGAGCCTCCGATCTCTCGGGCCAGATGTGACTCGTAGGTGTCGTTGGATGGTTTACCAATTGGTACAGGGGCAGTGTGTGTGCGTGGATGCATAGGCGCAGAAGAGAGGGGCCGAGTCGGTCCGGGTCGGTATTCTCAAGACGCTGCTGGCTGCTGCTTCTGCTTCTTGTTGATAGGGAGGAGAGCGTAGCGTGTTACCACAGCATACAGCAGCGTCTACTCTACCGCAGCGTGGAACGCCCGTGTCCCGTGTCCCGTGTGTGTCTGTCTCCTCTTCTCTTCGCTCTCTTCTTTCTTCGACCGGCTCGGTTCGGCTCAGCTCGGCTCGCGTGGCTCCTACCCTTTCCGAATCTCTTCTTACCTCTCGTCACGATCCCACTCGGAGAGAGCGCTTGCGCCTATGTACGAACCAGTGCCACCCGTCCGTCCGGCGCTGTTGCCACCTCCTCGTCCCTCGTCTCCACCAGGGCCTCCGTAGCTCGCACTGCTGCTCCAGCTGAGCGTTCCCCAGGGATCCTCAACTTTCGCTCTACCTCGCGCTACTAGAGCACCGCCGCGCCGAGTCGCATTGCCAAGCTTCTACAGCGGCATCACCCGTAGAGAGTCTAGACTCTAGAGAAACAGAGACGTGACCCTCAGCATGGAGCATTTGGCATGGATCGTTCCATCTGAATTGCAACTTTCAACGTGTTTGCTTCTGTACTGCTCCATCCGCTCTGGAGAAGCTCACGTTTAGAGGGTGGCGATCTCGCAATTTCGTAGGTATTCCTTATAAAGAAAATATGTCACCGTTCTTCAGTTTCTCAACTAATCGCGGAAACTGAGTTAGTGAGAGAAAAAGCGTAACGAGATTTTGCTTTACTATTTCGAGAAGCTGGTGATTTATATGATCATAGTCGCAGATTCACAGACTCTCGATTGCGAGTAATGCACGATGAGAGATCGCCTATTTTCATTTCAATTTTGACATCCATGCCTCGTCTAATAATAAAGAATGGTCGATTCAACTTATTTCCGTCGACTTTAGCTAGACTGTTAGTATGAGACAACTGGATTCGCTGAAGCGTTAGATTTAGCTATCGGGAGAGTTGTATGTACATCCATATGGTGTTAGTGGTAACATTTTATAGTCAGGTAGGGCTCGACTAGGAAGGATGTACATGGCCCACATGGTATTGAATACTGCTTCGACCCCACGGTGCGACGTTCTCTCTATGGAAAAGGTACTAAATGGGGGGATGGTTAGAGACTGAAGGCAAGCCTTGACGCATTAGGATTCGGAGCCCTACAGCGATGCTCAAACGCACTGTCCTAAAACTCTCAACCTATACTCTGTCCCTCCTCGCATCGAGATTGCAACACTCCAACGAACGGAAGAAATCTTACATGGGAAATTCACCAATTTTTAGGACCTTAAAGCTAGATTTCGTGTTAGCCAACGGCAATATGCGCCTTTGAGAGTGCGACATAGGGAGCAAGTGTGCTCAACATGGCAAAGCAGGTATTTATTGATTCAAAGGTAGTAGCAGGCCTATAGTTAGTTACTGTGATGTAACCGTGCAAGCCGGTGTGGTAGAAGGCTGGCCTGTTGGCACTGGAGACGATAGGGACGATAGGGTTAGGGAGATGCCGAGAATGATTATGCCAACGATATAGGAGCGACGAAACAGTTGGCTCGGTTTCCTTTGGTACGTCTGCATTGACCTGTTTCTCAAAGCTCGCCGAGAACCAAAGTATCACCGGGCCTCGCATATTCGGCTAAGTGTACACTTGATAACAGTTTAATTTGTATCAGTCTGACGTGTGTATACACGTTCTGTGACAGTACGCTCTTTATTAACGTCTATCTTTATTACACCGAGCTTCACAAGCGACAAAAGTGCAAGTATGTATAGAGGGAGTCAGAAGAATTGGAGGGAGTGGGTGGTGGGTTGAGTGTCGGAATCGAAGTAGCAAGGCTGCCGAGCTCCGAACTACCATTTGTTTACAGCGCTATATCTGGAAAGTTAGGGGCTGGAATAAAGAATGATTACAAGCCGTCGGCGGCGCGGCGCGGCGCGGCGGGGGGAGTCGGTGACGGTGGGAGGGGAAGAAGGAGTTGGAAGGAGGCAGAAAGAGAAGAGAAGAGAAAAGAAGAGAAGAGAAGGAGGAGGCCTGAGAAACGTGGAAGGGAATCGGGGGGTGGTATATCAGAGCAGGTCGCTCGATACTGACCACCTCACACCTACAAGCCTGTCTGGCCTCCTCTCGCTCGCACTTTTCGTCCCATGCCAAGTCCCAGCCTGCTGCACTTTGTATACTTTTACTTCTCTATCTCAAATTTCTGCCTATAGCCCGCCGCTGACTTTTTGCCAGTCTCTCGACAGGATGATGGGGTCAGTATACTCGTGCACCATTCAAAGTGCCAATGTCACGCGAGACTTAGCTCTAAGATTGGCGCATAAATTTCGAGGAAATAAGTATTGATTTAACAACATTGTTTTCGTTAGTTCTCGTTGCAAGTGGGTCTGCCGATCGTTTGATAGAACTCTGAAATGAATACAGAAGTGGAATCGGCTGAGGTTTTACACTATGTATAATGCGTAAAGAGGCAAGGCAGACTCGCGTGAGTGGTTTCTATCAGAGAATGAAGAATATTCAGTCGAGAACCACTGGCGAGCAGCAGGCAGCTGAGCGGACAAAGAGCGAACGGTTATTGCAGGACGACAGTGCAGACTCCAACGGCGGCACGCCGCTCGGCCTCTCCTCCCTTCCTCTCTTTGCCCCCGCTCACCCCCTCCCTCCTCTCTCTCTCCCCATCGACGCGCGTTTCTCGCATCTAAACCTATAAGCTACCTGCACCTACACTTCCTGCCACCGGACAATGAAACCTTTTCTCAATCGTTCTTCGAGTGGCTTTATCATCATTCACTCACCTCGTCAGAAAATTCTTCAAACTGCTTCACAAATGTATCAATAGGCAATAGGTGTCCCGGTAATGCAATAATACCGGGATATTTGGCATTGGCAAATTTGATGTATATTTATGTAATTTTATGCGTCACTGAGATAGCTTATTATTTTGCGGTATAAATCAAAGGGTGTATTAAAGGCCGGTCACGCATTAAAGCATTTAACAAATACAACGACAGTGGTCACATCGATCGTATTATGACCTTTTTCTGAATCACTGGCGTCCACGATTTCGAAGCGTGATGCAGTTTTATCTTAGTAAGCACAGACTATTGCCACGTTAGAAGGGAGCACATCGAATCGGACTAAGGAACGAGCGGAATTACGTTGCCGCCGTTCAAGGATTTCGCAGTCGGGGCCACTAAAATCGACGCGAGTCCGCTACGTTCGATGTCTCGAGCGAATGCAGATTTCAGCGGCGCGCACGCGCCGAAAGTAGATATTACGGGATTACAGGCGCGTGAATTAACGTCATCTTCGCTAATAAAGCTGCACGCTCAGCTCTACGCCTGAGTCGCGTTCTTTTGTCGCATAGTTGACGTTCACCGTCACTTTGTTCCATTTGCGCATGTGTTACCTTGTACAACCGTTAAAGCACAAAATTGTGCGAGTTGTCTGACAAACTTCTAATGAATGAGAGTGATTTGCTTATACATGAATTTACTAATATTCAATGGGATCAATATTCGTCGATCTTTCATTCAATTGAGCAAGTAGCCGGTGTTCCATTTCGCCGGCTACTTTTTACTGAAAGTAATCGCTTAACAACGTGTTAGGTTTAAGCAACAAGCGACGCGCACTCAGCAACCTTGTGTCTGCGGTATTTACCGGGAATAAAGACATACCTGCCGATCTGGTAGAAAGTAAGCGAGTAGCTTACGAATTGCGCAATGTCAGGTCTCGTATTAATATGCTCGAGTACTCGCCGAGAATCGTTACAAGCGTTGACATAGATTTGGCACTATAGGATTAACTCGCTGGCGCGGCGCCGCGCGGCGCGTACTTCTGACAACGTGAAAGTATCGTTTACCTAGAAAATGTGTGAAGCTGGTTTCGAGCCTGCCGATATTACTTGAGGCTTGCCTTAACTGAATACAACATTTCTTGACAAAGAACTCGATATCATAGTTATTCGTCCAAGTTTCACGAAGAAAATCAGTCAGTACTCGAAGGATAATACTCGTCAAGGTGAGTGGGTCGGATGCTCTTCATGCCCAAAGTAAGTCCGTATCATTGGCGGAACTATTTTTCCTCCCAGGGTGAAAGTGTCGCTCGTCCATAACGAGAGGACAGGAAGCGTCAATTTCTCCGGTAGATCGTGAGCGACCTGGGTCACTTTCGTCCCCAAGTGTTATCACGGGGATCAACTCTGTGAGCGCGCGGTCGCCCTGCTTTCCTAGCCAGAGCGAAACTTCGCCACCTCGCCTTTCCTTTTTCTTGATCGTAGCTCACGAGACCGTGCACGCTCTGCCATTGCCTTCCTGATCAAAAACTTTGCCAACCATTGCTATTCTGTGCATGTCCTCCACCCGTCTTACGCAACGGCGCACGCTTCTCTCCACGAATTTGACTCGCAGGACTAGACACAGAAGGGAATAACAGTCAAATGACCGACATAATTATTATCGATTCATTTCTTCTCTGGCCACTTGAAAGATCTATGGGAAGCTCATGGGCGAGCCACCGTTTTTAGTCGAATGATCTCGCCTTACGAATTACCGGGCTCTGTAACTGATAGTCCTCTCCTTTCTTTTCATCGCTCCGTCCTTCGTGCGAGTTCGCATCTCCACCGCTGGCTCTCTTTCTCTCCCGCGGCCTCAATCACTTGCTCTTTCACTCGTGCGAATAAATCGAGCGACGAGACTCGCTCGACCAGACGGCTATTTCAAGGTGACAGACAATGAAGATACGGGTATCCTTGGAGTCGGCTGAAATTAGGTGTCTGTCGATGTCTGTCCTCCCGCGCGACTCGTCTGGATCTGTTTTTGCCTCCAGACAGTACAGTGTAGTTGTAGTACGCTCCTGTCCTGAACGGCGCGGCGCTTCTTCAGGTCGGTGATTTCGTAGACCTGTGCCAGCCAAAACTGCCGTTTCGCTGGTTGGGCCTGCTAGCATAAATGTAGAGAAACGTAGTCACCTTGAGGAGAATGGGTGGGCTCGTGGGCCCAACTTACCAGGAGATAGCACGCACGAGTAACATTAGGCAGATAAGCCACTCGTTGAACTCCCGCTAGTTTATAGTAATAGAGTGGTACGGATTAAGGTCTACTGGCAGAGTCGCTGTTCTCCTGCCGGCCGGCTTACTACAAGCAAACCAGTATATCAGAGGTTTCGAATTTTCGGCTGTTAGGTAATCCCTGACAAGTACAATTCCTTTCTTGCGAATCTCAGTCGGTCGAGGTCACTAGGAGACACGTCTCCGCGACATCTGGTTTTGCTTTTGCCCGATCACTACCACAATCGAATTCTCGCCCGGTTTAGATATCGCGGCAATTAACCCAAATTGCCTCGATCATAGTACCTGGATTTGATTAAATGAGTCCAGTGATTAATTGATTGCTATGAGTTGAAGGAAATGATGAAAACGCTTGGCGAACATGGCGATGGTGGAAGGGTAAGGGGAAGTTCTCTTCATCGGAGTGAAAGATGGTCGGGCGATAGGATGGCATTTCGGTCACGGGTTATCAGTATCGCCGCGTGACTTGACCGGCATCAAGGCATTAATTAGTCGGCCGGAGTGAAGACAACTGCTCGGCAAGGTCGCGCCGCATATGCGAGCTTCCTGGACCGCCGGCTGCCCGACGCTCAACGTCGTCGACAGCTGGCGGCGGCGGCGGCGAACGTACGCGCCCGAGGTAGTACGTAGAAGGTCTCGTCTCTCTTTCGGTACTAGTCGCCCAACAAATGTTTCCTGACTCCAGCGATCCTCAAAGTGGATGACGGCTCGACACCCCGCCGCACCAATTACACACGAGCTCGATAAGCGCCAAGTCCTTGAAGTTTAATCATCCAAGTCTAAACACTTGGATTGCGAGGAGTTCGATCTGCAGTAAGTGAATTTCGCAGAGTTCGTTTCCAGATATTCGCAGACAGTTTGTGATAGTTGATTCAACTCGGAGTGACCCGGCGAGTTATTGTCAAAGCAATGTTTGCTACTAACAGGCATCTCATGCATATTTGTACCTCGGAATTGTCAGTAGCGAGCTGGCTGCTCACTGTTTTGCCAACGCAGCAGGCTGACATTTTCCACTCTACGGAGTGTGTAACAGGTAATTAGCTTTGCGCACCGCGCTTGCGAGCAGTGCCGGAGCAGCGTCGACGGCTGAGAAGGAGAGAACACCATTAAGTGAATTACACGTTTGCAGGAACATCGTTTCCTACAGTAAGTGGACTCTCGGCGTCTCGGTGGTTGCGTATAGATACGAATATAACGTGAAACTAGAATTATCCTGGGCCCACGGATTCTCTTCTTCCTTTTGAAAAGCCTGTGAAACAGTCACGAAAGCAGCCGTTCCTCGGCATGCAAAACCTTCCCAAATTGTAGACCGTCGCCTTTTCAACAAGCCCACCGTGCATTTCAGGCAAATTACGTACATGTTTTCAGAATGAACTTCATCCGATATCGTTCTCATCCGTACGCAATGTAGCATGATTTGAATTTCTCTCAATGCTTGTTGAATCAGAGCAACGTAGAAACGGTGAACCGAGTATTTTTGTCGTACACGTTGGGTCAGGGGATGCAGAGGATTTGCCTGCATGCGGGAAGGGTCGATGCCAGGAGAGGGGTAAGCCGGTGCGGTGCAAGGGATGAAAGTGGAGAGCGTGACTGAAGTAGAAAGATACGAAACAGCTGTGCTGCTTCTAGGACGACGTGTCTGTTGGCTGCACATACCGACCTATACGAACAGGCTGTGTAATACCGCTTCGGAGATATGCACCCTTCGTACTTGTGGGTTCTCAACTTTAACGCCTGGAGATACCGTAGGCCCTAGGCAAATACTATCTCAAAGCCGATCCAGTTGCGTCTCCGTCTTTTTTCTGCAGCGGATATACGCTACTCCACAATGTAGCTACAGCAATGACTACATGGCATTGCTAGAAAGTGTAACGCTTGCCTGAAATTATGTCGCTCGCTCCTTGAAAAGCTAGCTCTCTAGCTGGGCCGACTTTCACGGTGAACATTGCGGTTCCAATACGCGTTGGTGATATCCTAAGGTATCCCAGCTCTCGCGCTGCCCGGGAAGCCATCGCCGTACAACAGTATAAAATCAGTTGGCCATTTCCGGATAGAAATAATATATTCCTCGCGAATGCATCGAGAGTGCTTTGAATTTCCTTTGAGTCTATTAGCTGGAGCGGAGGGCGCGGTTAATAAGTAAGCTTCGGAGTTGCTTCGGTTCTGTGTCTGGGTGGCATTAACCTTGGCGATCATGACGGTGACGGTGGCGGCGGCGTCTAGTGAATATTTGCGTAGAGCTGGGCGCGTTAACAGGTACCCAGCAGTCACCGCAATAATGGTTGAAGTTTCTTGCGACCGTTAGGTATGGAAGGTAAGGTCTGGTGGATAGGTGCGCTATAGATAGAGGCAAAGGTAGAGTGTAGCGCGCGTACGATGCGGAGTAGGTACTGGTAGTAGGTAGGCGCGGATAGATCTGCCGTTGTCAGCATAGCTCATTGGTTTCGCCGGAGGATTCCGCCTTCGATGCAGAGGAGTGCCCGCAGGTTGTTGATCCTTTCCTCTCTTTCCTCCTCTTCGCTGTATCCTCTTCTTCGCGCTTCTCTACTAGCTCCCTCTCGCCTCCTCCTCTTGGCGGCCCGCCGCCGCGCCGCCGCCGCGCCGGCCCGCTACGTACTCCTCCTCCCTGCTGCTCCCATAACCCATCCGCGGTGCAGCGTACCTTTACAAGATTATTACTCATGGATGACAGGTAAAAGGCACACGATCCCTGCCCCGCTCACTCGCTCGCTCGCTCGCGCACCCCGTGGGTGTGGTAACCCTTAGATTGCGCTTCACTGCACCGCCAGAGACGATTTTGTTTCGCAAAATTCGTCCCGTCCCGTCTCTTGCCCACCTCCCCAATGTCTCCCTGCCGCTCGATTAAAGCGATCTCTCAGTCACCTTGATTATCTTGTCCTAACACTGAGATTCTCACTTCGGAGATACCACTTGCTTCTTCATGTACTGAATTCCAAGTCGCAGTATGAACTTGCTGAATATCATTGAAGAAGCAATGCCTTGTGATGGACGGGAGGAATCGATTGGCCAGATGTAGGAATAGAAACAGTATAAATGACTCATTAGCGTCAGCGACCAGCATTATTAAAAGGCTGTTTGTATTGCATGCACTATACGATCCACGTCTAACTGACGATAGTTGGCCAGCACACACAAGCATGTCGTGTGGAAATAGATGCCTACGATAACCGGTCGGTTGTAGCTTGTTCGCGTAGCGCAAGTATGTATTTGCCACATTCGCGCTGCTAGCAGTTAGAGCCAGTTGTCTGAGCCTGTGCGAACTCCTTAATTGCGAGTAGATGCATCCAAACTATCCGACGTAAATGGATCATCCTTGCTTGCCGTATCTGTCGACTCTAGAAGCACGCTACATTCTCGCGCGATTATGCCCGCTGCCTCTGATGGATTTTAAGAATCAGCGCTGTTAGATGCCTATACGAAGTGATTATCAGGAATGCCGGCTCGCCACGGAGGCCACGATCGTTCTCGACGATAATGCATATTTATCTCGTGGCTGCCACGCACTGCCGGCCGTCGCGTCTCCCTGCCGAGCTTCTCAGCCAGAGCGTTCACTCGCTCTCAGTTCCCTAGAGCACAGTTTGGAACGCTCAGAGATGCTCGAGTATTTGATACACATCATGTCTGCACTAGAAAAGAGTTGGTCATTAAATCGTATAGCATTGTTGCGTGGTGTTTCGCATTGCGAATGTAGAGTCCATTAAGGCGAGCACCGGATGCTCTTCGGCATGGCAGGTCGCAGTTCGTATACAAGGGCTAATCTAAGCGTTACGAGAGCAGCGCACGAGTGCCATTTGTCGCTGGGCCTTCTCTCCGATCTGCTCCAATTAACTTTATTAATTCTTCCGCTTTTGCAGTTTCGCCTGTCTTACGTCAATCTCATTAGTCTTGTTGTTAGGAGATTTGACTATTACGTACATTTTGTAGGTCGCCTGCGAGGGTGTTTTCTTAGAAGGCGATATGCCTGTTTAGTTTCTTCTCGGTCCTTTCATTGGGCGGACTTGATGGCTTTCGCAATCAGAGCGAAAAGAGAGATTCTCACGGTTGTATACTCGTTAGTGTCAGTATTGAGGGGATACGGGGGAAGATCTCGCCCACCTCAGTATCCATAGATACGAGGTCGCACACTCAAGGTCGAATCCTTCGAAGGCCGACGCCTAACCAGAGGGTAAGCTTTGAAAAAGAAAAACGGGAGGGAGTAATACAAAAGGACTCTCGTTTCGAATGTGCACTCGGTAATAGCGTGTTTGTAGCCGTCCGTTCTGTACCAGCGATCTGGCTGGTAGGAGCACTGGCAGAATTGCACGATTATAAGAAGCTCCTCCCGCAGAACTGAATTCAAATGGAGTATGATACCAGAAATGGAAACAACGAAAGATGCTTTAATCAGTTGGGGAAAGCGATTGCAAGCGGATAACGCGGTGGAATGCTAGCATTCCTGACCAGTGGCAAATCACTGATGAGTAGCTTGCGCTCTATACGCCAATCGGGAAGAATTAACCAATCCACATTTGCACTGGCTAGCGAAGAAAAAAGGGATAATTATACATATTCACGCGATAAGTAACAAGCATAGAAAAGAAAGTTACTGCGCGCAATCGAAAACCCGGAAGTGTCTGTACGCCTCTCCAATCTAATCTGTCGTAATTTATTTCGGTTCATTATTGATGCTTACATTTTCTCGAGTGGTCGCAACAACATCAACACCTTGCCCTACGCGTCAGTCAGTCACATTGGAATTTTCGCTACTCTGATCCATTAGCAAATTCAAAGGTATAGGCACTCGACCAGAGGCAACGTGGGAGCAATAGCTGAAACAGAGATATATACATAATATTCCGATCATAACGGCCGGCCTGACGCGCAGCTGTCACTGCCAGCCGACAAGTAGAAATAATGATAATGGTAATCCGTGGTAAGACAAGTAAGTGCGGCAACCTCGTCGCCCCATCTCCCGCTTACGCGCTGCTAACCCTTCCCGCCCCACCTTCACCTCGCACACACACACGCCCAGCTGACTACATCGACACGTTGTGATTTCCCCTGCTGCGAAACGGCGGCGGCAGCGTCGGCGTCGGCGTCGGCGTCGGCATCATTCCCCACCGGCCGGCAGGTTCGCTCGGTCAGCGTGATGCCTCGTGCGCGATTCAACCTGTTTTTCTGCCCCTACTTCACTCCCGTCCCACCCTCGAAATTTTATCCCCACCTCCGCGCCGAGCCACGCGGACACCCTTCCCAGTAGAGGGAGTTGCCTGATTGCTGCCCATGCTTGCGTTCGCTGCGTGCGCGCGAGCGAAAAAGAGAGAGTGCAAGCGGTGCGCGCGCCTCCCTCTAATAATAATAAGAAGAGAGCAACTCTATGAGGAACCGGCGGCCTCCGACCCGCTCACTCTATGCTAGGTGGAGCCGGTCTGATACTGTACCGGCAGTGGTTTTCAACCTCCGCCGACTTCATTAGCACAGACTCTTGTACGCTCTGTCTTCTCGAAACTCTTCCACTCCAAGATATTTCTCGAATTCGAAATTGTCACGTTTACGTCCCAAGCGTTTCTTTTCTCTCCGCATTATTCTGAGCTGACTCATGTCCAAAAACCCACTATCCTACAGTAATGAAAACTATAGAAGAGTACACCGATCTTATTTAGTAGAGAATTTCTTTATAACCACATAGCATCTTAGGAGTAACGAACCGTTTCGTGACTTATAAAGAAGACTCTGGAAATGCAAAGGGTGACTGTATGAAGTTGTAGAGTGACCGGTGCATTGGTAAATTTCATGTGCCAATTAGAAATTTTGAAAATCAAGTACGTCTTGGTTGGAAGCCGCTGCGGGTGTGACCGTGAACGAAGAGGCAGCAAAGCAAGACAGTGTTGTAGAGCAGTATTTCTGCCGTGGTCCCCTGAGTCCCCCTTGCCCTAAGCATGCTTTACCCGTAGGCAGGCTACTGTGGAGGGGGGATAGGGAGAACCGATGGCGGGAAGGGGGAAGAGTGGAACGAGTGAGTAGGAGAGAGCATGAGAGGAGGCCAGGAATCCCCACCAAAGGCGAAGTGGACACTTGGTAATCCACGACAGTGGGGTGATATGCCACTGAGGGGAAGTTCACGGCAGAACAGCAATGGGTATGTTAAAGAGCGGTGAAGGAAGCAAAGGAAACTCTCTCTCTCTCTTTCCTTCTCTTCTTCTGGTAAAGTTAGGTTGCGCGCTCAGTTACTCGAAGAACGCAACTGACCCGGCGGGGAGGCAGAGGTCACTCAGAAAATCGCCGAGAGATGACACCACCGCGCCCACACGATCCAGTATAGCCCCTGCAGGTGTAACGTACCGCGCACCGAATCTCTTGGCTCCCCTCCTTTCCACCAATGACTACATTACCCCATTCTAGTTTTCCCCTCGAATCCTTCGCATCCCTTCCACGCAACCTCCTCGCCCCCCACTACCGGCGTCTTTCTCCCCCCTTCGACGGTTAATTTCTCCGAACCCCCACTTGGTCTAACAAACCCAGTGACGATCCTTTGGCCTCGTGTTTACTCGAGGAATAGGACCACGAGACGGCGAGAGGTCTGCGACTATGACTAGATACTACATAGAAGGACGATTACGCGGCATCGTGCCGCTCGCCACTTCACTCTCTGCATACCGGCAACGTCGCAAAGCCGCGCCTATCCCCACCAACCCCCCACCCCACCCCTCCCCTCTGGCCCTCTTGTTTGTTGTTATCCGGGAGCCTCTTGCTCGCACCCATTCATCCCATCGCACTCTTTCTCCCCCCTTCTCACTCTGTCACCTCGTCGCCCTGCCCCCCCCCTCTCTCTCTCTCTCTCTCTCTCTCTCTCTCTCTCTCTCTCTCTCTCTCTCTCTCTCTCTCTCTCTCTCTCTCTCTTTTCAGCGATAGGTCGCGCTGGTCAGCGTCAGTTCGTGCCATACTGGCGAACTCGGGCTGCACTGTCGCCGGCCGTTCGGGAGGCCAGGGGCGGACGGAGCACCAGCGAAGCAGCAGTATTCTGATTTCTAGGCATTACCGAACGAAAATCTTATCTTTGCATCGAATGTATCTGTCAACCGTTTGAGCCTTATGAACTATGCTCGTTTTTCATACGACTTTATGCCGGGCTCGGCGAAAAAGCATTGTGCAATGGGACGAGCGAGTCGCATGCCAGCACAACGACACTTTGTGCAAGATCCCCTGTAATAAGATGTCACTTTCTCTCCGCGTATTTATGCTCGCCACGGGTACAAAGCCGGCGAGTTTTCGCACATAAGAATAAGCGTGGTTAACAAGCTGCGATGAGTGGGATACTGTTTACCGAATCTTGTCGAGCGCTTCCGCGCCTATTTGATTCCTCCATCAATCTGGAGTGTTTGAGCGCAAAACAAGCATCCGTTCGGGGAACACTAGATGTGTCAATCGCTTTGAAACAGCGTTCTCCTTGCTTCATTTTTTACCGTGCTATTTTTAAGAATTCCTCGGTACATTGATAACAGAGGCCCTGTTATTGCATTGAAAATATCGTGAAATACATTCGTTCATCATGTTAGTTAACTAATTAAGCCCGCAGGGCGTAGCCTTGAGGGCTACAGATTCGTACTTACGTACTTCGCGAGTGGTTTGTATTTGAAAAATCTGAATTCGGTCGAGGATCAAGATACAGTTGTATAGTTTTGCGGAAAGGAACGATGTGGAGAGGAAAAATTTTAATTCCAACCAGACATGGCCGCTGCATGGCAATGTCGAGGCGAATCGAGCCGAGCGGCAGGCAGGGGTATCGTGTCGGATGAAATGAAACCGGATTTCACGGGGGATTAAATGGTATTTCACGAGCCACGCGGATGCGCAATGCGAGCCTCTCCCCTGTTTTGAATTTGGGCGTGAATGTGATGTTCGGTTTATACGATTTTCAGATTGATGGGTTCGGCGCTTGGAATGCCAGGAAATGAAGAAAATAATTATTATCCGTGGAGCATTGCTCGGCTATTCGCATTTGTAGGTGTGTGCGTTCACGCGGCACTCGATGCCACCCTCCCACCCACCCACTACCACACACCCTACTTTCGATTGTCGATATTAACACACCGAGAAATCATCGTCCCCAATAGCAGTGCGCTATCTCCTCGCTTTCGGTGAATCGTCGACATTCCATTTCGACTGTCCAGACGCTAAAAATACTGCCCTCTCTCCGCGGTTGGCTTGCATTCCGGCATCATTTAGTTCCTAGCCCATTTGTACAGAATAATCATTAACGAAGGGGGAACGCTCGTCCATGATTGATTAACCCTAATGTGTCAATTTCGCGAAAAATGCATAATTGAAAAGGCGTGTGGGTATGTTAATGCCAAAAATATAATAGGGAGAATGGAAAGGGTTGGTGACAGGTAGCAGAGATTCGGCGGTAGTTCTAGCAAGAATATCGCAGGGCAATGCATCAGCTTCGCTTGGCCAATCCCAATAATTTACGATTATCGATCCAGGCTTCGTAGTACTCAAATTTGCTAATTACGCAATAATTATACGGCCTACATTAGATCCCCGACTACCGGGACCGAAGTGGTCGAGCCGGGAAAGCTATTGTCGGGAGACGCGTGCACCCGGCGCGTTCCATGCGGGCCAATAATAGTTCAAGCAGGGCGTGTCAATAGTGTATAGTCATGTCGGGAGCGCGTATAAATTGACCGGTGCGCCATGGGCGCCTCTCCTGGCATCTAATGCACTCCAACTGCCTATAGTTTTGCCACTCGAACCAGCGTACATGCGTACCTACTAGTACATGCGCTGGGACCAAGCTGCCAAAGTAGCGGAGAACACGATCTTCATCTCATACTCGATGCTCTTGACCATTTCGCCCGTTGCTACCTGCCAAATTCTCCTTACAACACGCCCCGTCTTCGATGATATCATCTTAATACGATGAAAACTTGTGTTAGCAGCGTGTCGTAGCGTGAGGTACTCTCGCGCTTGATTGACAGCCACTTTCTTTTTCTATCGTTTTCGAGCCTCCCTACGACGACAGGTTGTACTTCTTGCGTCACCGGTCGCTCCCAGAGTCAGGCACACGCAACTCGTCAATGCGCCGATACGCTCCCGATATACGCGCCAGCCACTCAATCGCACCTCCCCGCTCAAACCCTGACCGATAATCAGGGCCAGGCTATTAGAAGTAACTGCATCATGTGGCAACACGTTGCACCATACGTGCCAGCAGCAACCGCTCTTCGCCAGCAGAATGGTGCACCGTAGAATCTGATTACAGGATCACACGTTCGATCGATCACCGTGGAATCTGATTACAGGATCACACGGTCGATCGGTCAATTTTTAATCGGCCGTGGCTAAGCTTCATTCCGTCATTGATGAGCTTAAGCCGATATTCAAGGCATCAATTGCTCTGCTAATTCCTGGCTCGCAACGCTTTGTACCAGAAGCGCGATAGCGCGATCGGTATTCTCTTCTCACGCGACTATTTCACTCGTGCTCAGGACGAGCTCGAACGTAACGGTACAGCGACGGCACTTCCTACTTCCGCAGTTGACTTCAGTAAGTAAGTAGGGTAGCTCTGCTGGCTGGTTGCTGCTACGAATGTCGTGAGGAGAGTAATTTTTCGGAAGGAGGGCTGAAGAGCCTGCAAAGAGGTGAATAGTATCGCAACAAGTGACCGATCGCCGCCGCGCCCTGCTTCTATTATTTCCCTCCTCCGACACCCGCGCCCCCCTCTACACTTCTACGATAGTTGATTCCCGCTCGCACACCGGCCCCAGCGTTTCTTTCCTCGAGACTCGCTTCCCTTCCTCTTTGCCACGTGAGAAACTCTCTGCCTGCCTGCCCTCTGCCTCCCGTGAGATCCCCTTCCATCCCGAGAACCATTTCCTGCGCGTCCTCCTACCTTCCGTACGCTCGCGCTCCTCACACAGCCAGCTCTCCAACTTGGCCAAATTCCGACTCGTCTCTCTACGACACTCACTTCGATCAGCTCAATTTCAGCCTTGCTCCTTTATCAGTATCGCGTGGAAAATCAGCTGGGTGCATTAACCTTTACCGCTCCTACATCGAGTCGTGCTCAACGTCACGCATCCTTGGAGTATGTAATGTTCCGATATTTTGGTGCGATTTTTGCCGAGGTCGCTCGAATTCTTATTGGAAACACATACGTATAGTTTGAATTTCACAAATCTACAGAAGAAATTTCAAACTCGAGATTCTCGTGCGCATGGGGAAAAGAGGATAATTCAGATTTGGGATGTCGTAATTGAGGTGTTTGTCACATACACATTTTTGAGAAAGCGGGCCGGCCGGCCGGCGAGGGCGGAGTGATTGCCCGTTACTGTCCGTCCTGCAAAATTGAACGATATCGAGCGAGCGCTGCACGTACCTACACATTTACCTCTCTGGCAACGACAGTGGCGAGGTATTGCGCAACGGTGTCACGTAATAACAACGAATCGACCTTCTCCTCCAGCCTGTAACCCACCCACCTTCTCTTACCTTCTCTCGCTCTCGAGCTCGCAACATGCCGCCACCGCCGTCGCCGTCGCCGTCGCCGTCGCCGCTGCCGCCACGCTAAGTAGGCATATTGTAGAAAGCTAGAACGCTTCTCCTCCAGTGTATAATGCTTGGCGACATCGAAGCAACGATTCTCGGGAATAATACTTTCGACCAATTCTGTGAGCTTAATATTATAATAACGCAAAGCAATGAGTTTAACATATTGTAGGAACATGCAAAAATTCAATTATAAATAATTATAGTGTAGAGGATTGGTTGAAAAGGAAACAGAGCCGACGTAGGAGAGTTAGTCTGATGTAGCTCGGTCGACTGGCATGAAGCGATCGAAACTGTGGCAAGGAATGCCTGGAGGCTTTTGCTCTGGAGAGTATAGCGCGGTCTCTACCGGCAGCATCGTAACAGCGCGATAAGTGCGGCGTGGCGTGGCGCGGCGTGGCGCGGCGCGGCGCGGCGGCTGTGCCGGGAGTAGTAGTGGATACCTCGACAAGATAGGCCGGGCAGGTTTCCTCTCCGGTAAATCGGCCCGGACTGTACGCTCTGCGCACCGAGCGGAGAAAGGATATGCGGAAAGATAGCGGTAGACTCTCCAACACAAGCTCCCGCTTACTTCCCCCTCGCTCCTCATCATTCCGTCCTTTTCGATCCTCGGAGGCTCCGCTCGGTGCATGCTCACTTCCTCCAAGTGTTGCGGGTTGCGCGTCTCTCTTTGCCCTTTTGCTCCTCCGTTCCTCGTGGGAGGAACGCACGAGTTCATAGACAAGAACTCGGTGTTGTTCACCGCACGTAGGTGAGAGCGCGTCGGAGGATGGTAGAGCTGGTGGTGTAGTGGAGGGTGGTGGCGTGGCGGAGCGCTGGGGAAGGAAGGAGGGCAGCAGGAGAGGGTGGCCTTCACGGAAGGGGGATGCAAAGCGAGTTGGGCTGAGGGGGTAGTATGGTTGGGAGTGGAGTGGAGTGGAGTGGTGGGGTCGCTGCCGCTCGTTCGACTAGAGGGGCATGCCGCATTCCTGGAGGGGATCGTTGCACCTCGGACGTGTACGCTCGACGCGCGACGCGCGCAGAGTGCTCCAATCGCAAGGGAAACTCGAGAACGTGCAAATGCGTACCGCGCATTGTCGCGCCGAAGCGCGCACCGATTTTGTCTGCATGCGGGAGCGAATGAGCCAGCACGCTCTATACATATATACATGTACACCAACTTCGCCGATGTAGTAGACCTGTCGTGTGAGTCAGATTCCTGCATCAGAGTCCAGGCTATTTCGCTGTTTATTGATATTTTCAATATCCTGAGCATACGCCGCAAACCTCCACGTCCCAGCAGACTGATCGTCGGCTATCACTGGCCGCTGAAACGTTTCATTCGTCGATTCACTTTTCATTACTCTGAGGGTTGCGAGTGCGTAAGAACGAATGGCGAAAGAGAAGGAGAACGAGAAACAGAATACTAGGTTTCGCGTTATACCGCAGTGGCGCTTTGCTTTTCCAAGAGTTTTCGCTTATTGAGGAACGCGAGCATTCCTATATTCATTGCTTCGTGGACAGAATCAGCGACTGGTCTAGCCGAGCCTCTAATTCTTCAGGCTTGCTTAATTAATTGCTATATAATATTCATTTATGACACGTGATTCTGTTGATGTGGAGAGGCAGATTACATAGGTACATACCTGCCAGGTCGTTAATAGAGCAGTCGCGCCATACTGATTCTAAAGGACAGGTCAAGCGGCATGAGCTCATACGCTGAAATCTTCCACGTAAGCAGAACGTGTTAAATTGTCTTAGTCAGTGCAGTAAGCAATCGTTGTGTCGCCAATGACGAGGAAAGGTCCAGCGATTTGCGCAGCGGTCCGCGCTCCCCATCCAATCCAACTCATTGCAAGTGCAGTAGGACACGAGACTTGTATACTTTCGGGAACATTTTGAGGAGAACCACTCCATTTTACACTGGCGAGATATTGGCACATAATTACAATGGGCAGTAATTTTGGCAAAGAATACAGTTTAATCTCCATTATCCTTAATCATTTGGCCATTGAAGCATTGTATTCAGTAAATTGACCGAAATTGATGGTCGAAGAGGCGAACAAGACAAACGTATACTATCAACAAATCATAGCACATAAGTTACTTTAGTGTAAACTGATATCCTTTATTTTTACATTGTAACTTGTAGGAAGAGTGGGACTGGTCGTTGTTAGCCAAGGGCTTAATTATATCGGTGGAAGCGAATATTGGGAGGTTGCCCAACTGGGTTGTCTCGGCCTAACCGGTGTCCACGTCGAATATTTATGTTTTACCTATTTCACAAACTGCCACTTCCACGCCGTGCTACTATGACATGTCGCGCACATATGTGCTGGTGTTAGTCCGGCCGCTCGCTACCAGCTCGATCAATTAATAGTGACAAAAGCGAGGAATGCCTTTTACATAGTTAATAGCGGGCCGCCATTACTGATTAGATCTGCATCTTTATCGGAACGGTGTCAATGATAGAGTGCGGTTTTAACAGAACTAATTTAGCAGTCGTTTCGCAGAGCATGTACGAACAGAGGAAGCAGTGAGTTTAATGGGCCAAGCAACATTTTCTTTCAATCCATGCATTCGGCCAGTTTTATTGACAAGTAAACATACATGCATTGAAAGCTCGGCGCAGCCATTGGCAAGGCAACATTGTGGACATTTTATATAAGCGAAGTGACTTTGTGCAATTGAAGCGACGTCGTAGATAGCGGAGAGGCGACGGTGAACGATGGTGAAGTCCATCTAGGATAGAATACAGGCCATGAAAAGCGGTCGGCCGCGCGCGTTCATTACTCTCTCTCCGCATTCGCCTCTTATGAGACGACCTCATCTCGCTTCTCTCTCTTGCTGCGGCTTGCTGCAGCAGGAGGATTCGGGATCGAGTTACTCGCAGCGCTCCCCTCGTAATGCAGGACCAGGCAGGAAGGCCAGGCCAGGCCAGGCTAGAGCAGATCAGAGCAGGCCGGGCCAGGACAGAGAGCCGCACGGTAACGATGGAAGCCATCTCGACACGTAGTGGTGACGAGCAGCTACGTACACACACGTATGTTAGATGTGGCAAGCGTCGACGATCTGGCTCCTCTCGTATGCACGGGTTGAAGGGAGCTAGAGCGAACTGGAGAAGGAAAAAGAAAAAGAGGGAGCGAGCAAGCAAGCAAGCAAGCAAGCCTGGCGGACAGAAAAAGGGAGCCTCGCCATTCGCTGGTGCACTATCTTTTCGCGTTGCTTCGGCTTCCTCGTCCATCTGTCCTACTGGAATCACCGCGGCAGTGAGCTTTTGCCCGCTCACCTTCCTCTTCCATCCAGCGCAGCGCGGTCACTGCTGCGGATCGGATGAAGAGCAGAAGCAAGCCAACGGGTTGAAAGGCCGCTCGGTGGCGAATTCTCATCGGCACCGTTCCGTTCGTTGGTTCGTTGGTTGGTTCGTTCAAGCCGTCCGCGAGAGCCGCAATTATTTTATTTTCTCGGCGGGATGAACGTGCTACTCCACCCAGACGGGCTTTCGATTTCGACTGTCGATGAAAGCCGCAAATACCTGAGCTGTATTCGAGAATAGAGGGTGAAACTTTTTTTTCCCGCGGCCGACTCCACTGAGCTTGCTGGCCTGGCTGGATTGGTTGGGTGCATATGTGGCCGCGTGTGAATGCGTGCACCCGAGAATCTCGAATCGAACCGATCGGCTAGGAGCAGAACCGCTCCTACCACTCCTGCTCTCCCGTCGGAATAAGCGTCGAGCTTTCTACTCGACGACCAGCCACGCCGAGATTTCTACTGTCCGCCCACCAATGTTCAAACCTGCTGCTGCACTCTTACCGAATGCGACTTGTGCTTTATGAATGCTAGTAAAACGTAGACGTAGTACGTTCACTGGTTTTTAGGGAGAATTTAAGGTTTCGAGTTTGAGGTCGAGGCGCACCGAGCAGCGTAAGAGAAGTATCGATCTTCGCTGGTCCATAATCAGTTTTCTTGCTGGTTCGAGGCAGCAGCTTCAAAGTCGAGCTCGTACAGCACACCTGAGGGCTGATACCAAGTCGTTTGGTTTATGGAGGATCGTAAGTCTCGTCATTTTCCGACACCGGCGTCCTCCATGAAATATCATAGTTGACGGATGCATTTTCATAATGCGGTCTGGCCGTACCAAGATAGCTGGAGAAAAAGAGAAGACGTGCTCTAAGCAAGAGCGGCTGCGACACGCCACCCGATGGATATTTTATAAAGCTTCTACGATTTTTCAGTTGGCCAAGTACTACATGCTACAAGCACAAACTCCTTTCCAGCAGCAAGTTTGCAAGCGAAGAACTAAACGTTATTGACACATTTTCTCAGTATCACCGAGCTGCATTCTAGAGGGTAGAGGACGCATAATCACAAGTCAGGCCACAAAAGCAATCCTCGCCTGCTTTAAAGCCGACACATTTTTTTCGAAAACGCTGTCAATAGCGTACGCATAAATTTACAATGGTACATCTGAGAGACGTGCATGTGCATTGAAATGTGGCACCGAATCAAAGCTTGCGACCCTTAAGTATAATTCAGCTATGCCGTAGCTGCAACGGCGCTATCATAAACTGCTCTTAAAGTATAGCACGATCCTGGGGCAGCTGCATGTGTAGTTTGATAATGCAGGTGCATCGAGCCGATGTTATCTGTAATGTGATTAACATGCGACAATTACTGCGGGCAGTGTGTTCGTTCTTTCGAGGATGATATCGCTTCGGAAGTTGTCACGTCCCAGCGAAAACTCGTCTATGCTCAGAATGGCTGCGCTTTCATTCGACTAGAGTTCAACGTAAATGCAATATTTCTTTTATTTTTAATGTATGCTGTATTTCGTGCGAGGAGGAGCGCTTAGCGTTAGTGGAATAGTGCAATTTCTGTCGTTCGAAATTGCCCGTCGCTGTCTGCTTCTCTTTTATGATGATATTGGTCCTTTAACATAAAATTTCTGTGATCGCTGTATTGCAGGGCCGCTCAACTTATGGATCCGCCGCACACTGGCTTGAATCGAGAAAAATGTAGACAAAATTAGTGTTTGAACTTGAATAACTTGAGGACTTTGTAGAAGATGAATGTGGAGTGTGGTTCGAAGGCTGTTCTAAACTATAAGGATATGTGAATTCTGGTAGATAAATGTTATACATTTGTTACTATTCATAGTTTCCCTATATGCATAAATACTATCAAAAACAGTAATTACATACGTTTATTACATAATACTTGTACTATCTATAACTGATAAGATCATCTTAGTTTGATTATTCGATCGAATATTAATTATACTTCATAATACATTCGCGTCAAGAAACGATCAAGTACTGACAAATATCATATTATATGTCTACTTCACGTTATCTATAGAACCTCTAATTACCAAAATCTTCTTGTTGTTCAATATTCATTAGAATATATTTGTACTTCTCATAATTCAGTGTTAAAGCCTTTGCCGATATGTGGAATTCATGAACAGCTGCAGAAATAATTTTGTCCGCGTTTGTCGTCATTCAGCCCACAGTCCGCCGAGTCTAACTGAGAATCGGAACATAGAGCTCGATACATTTGTTTGTCTTGACTAAAGAAAAGCTTGGGTCTTTCTTTGGATTTCAAAAGACAGAAACAGTGTATAAAGCTTGTTTATCATGTTAGCGGTATTTTCGGAGCAATTAATGTTGGATAGTCGGGTTCCGAGGATTAAAGTTCGCCTCCGCCGGAAGCTGTCTATAGTTGGGGGTTGTGAGCCCTCTACGAGATATCGATGCGTGGGTGAAAGGTCAAGCGGACAGAAGGACACGGTCGACGCGTCCACCTGCCGGCGCGCCTTAATTACATCATTAGAAGTTCTCGTTAGGAGCGGCTGGGCCACCGGCTATTTTAACGGTTGGCAGGATCGACGATGACGCTTTCACGGATTAAAACGTTCTTTCTCTTGATCTTTTTCAACTCTCAGTCTGTCTCTTCAACAGGAATTGTCTTCGAAGAATTTGCCAAGTCTCACGTGCCTATTTCATCGACAATGTTGTGATGGCTTTGCGCCTCGTTCAATCGTATTAATGGTGCAGAGTTTCGGCCGAAACTTCGGATTGCCTGTCATCGTAGCATGTCAACTGCGAGAAAACAGCGAGGCGGAGTTGGCGATTATTCGAGAAACTCGGCTCTCGGCTCTCGGATCGGTCTAGTGCGGGCGCGGGCGCGGGCACGGGCCACGCCACTCTCGCGCTCCCGTTTTCTCGCCGATGCACTTTCCTCCGCCGATCTTCGTGAAAGTCGAGAGAGCAAATTGCTAGGGCGCGCTCGCGCAAACCGTCGCTCTCTGTTAGAAACATCGAGAGCAACCAGCCCAACTCTCGCCTCCCAGCCATCCAATGACTTTCAGGACAATCGAATTTTTCTCGAAAGCCTTTCCATGCGATTCAGAGCTACTCCACCCTTTGCATACGCAGAGTGCTACTCGAAGATAGATACGCGCGCCCCTACACTGCTAACTTGCAAAACATAGATTTTCAGTAGATTCGCCGCGTCTCATTAATTGATTCCCTATCTCGCACTGGTTTATCTTATGTACTAATCAAATTGCAATAGAGCTAGGCTAAGTAGTTATGTATGCAGACGGTAATATCGACGTAACTGACTTATCTGTGTAGTGCGCGAGCCTGTACACAAGTGTGGTAGTCGGAGGGCCGCCGCTCCAGCTGGAGAATGTCGAAGGCCCTTCGCCGCGCCGCGCCGCGCCGCGCCGGTACTATCTGCCATCCGGTAATTCATACACATACTAGTCCGATTGATCGTATGTACCGATCGTGGCCCTGCTTCCAAGCGTACGTGTTTCCACCTACACATTCACATGCTCCTCGCAATGTGTTAAGGTGAGATGCTTAATACCAAGGTTTGTAAGGCCTCGAAGCAATCCCCAGTGATGGCAGTGTTTCAAAAGATATATTAAAAATATCGAAGCACTGTGTAGATAAATAAAATGGATACGTAGTTTAATTGATATAAAGATGTCGAACTATCCGAGCACAAATAGTAGTAGCTCTTAAGTCCTTTTAACTCAAGTCCACAGCATTCGGCTGTGAGACCTTTGTACAATAATATGAGAGGCGCAAAATGGTTTCGCTCTATCAGGAATTCCTGATAGCTCTCACTTGAAAGTTCTAATACAAGAGAATATATAAGTTTTCGGGCATCCCCTCCTGGTGGTCAAAGGTGGAGGGAGTCGACTTGAGACCAAGAAGGGGTGCAAGACGGAAGTGGCGGCGGAAGAAATGACTAACTAAAATTTGGCAACCCCGGAAGGAGGAAGCCGGGTTTTTCCGCACCAGGCGAGACTCGGTGATCGCAGCGGAGAAGCTACCTGGGCTAGCGGAGCCAGGTAGGTCGAAGTCACCCAAAGGGGGTGGCAGTGCAGGTACGCTGGAGAAGTACGAATGCAAAAATCTGCATGCCAGATGGGCAGCCTAACAGTTTATGATGCGGAAATACAAATGATGAAAAATACGCAGCTGAAAGCAATAAAACGAGAAAGTCGAAGAAGTCGAAAACGTGCTGAAATAATAGAAGCCTAAGCTTAAGAAGAGAAGGCGGAGAACTTAGAAACTGTTCTGGGAAGTAACTACAATTTCTCAAGAGAGAAAGGAGACATAACGCTTAGCCTGAACAGATGCCTAATCAAGGCGAGTCAAAGAAATAAAATAATGTTCGCGATGCTAAGGGTAAACTCGGAGTCGGGATGCGAGTCCGAACATTCCGCCCACCTTGAACGCTCGCGTTCAACAGAAACAATGAAAATGTGTATGCACTGTCTAAAAACATATAGTAAAATATGCGACAAGTGCATAGGAATGAATAATCGAAGGTGAAGCCAATAAAGCTAATCGGAATTGCTATGCAAAATATAGCATTGAATAAAGTCAAATTAATCCTAGGTAATAGAATACATATTCGCAAAAATACAATGTATCTCGATAGAGATATGTCAAGAGAATATAAGAAAATATCTAAGATAATAAAACAAAAATAAAACATAGACTAAAAGGCGCAAAATATGGTAGCGCTAGTCTGCGGTCTCATCGCCATGAGGAAGGACGCAAATCTTGGTGACAGGCCTCTTGAGGGTGCCGCTGGAAGTCCGGATGGTGACGACCCGCGTGACGCCATCCTTCCCTGGATGGAGCTCTAAGATGCGGCCAAGATGCCACCTCATGGGGGGTGTGTTCTCCTCTCGAATGACGACAAGGGTTCCAGGTCCAAATTTGGCAGGAACATTGTGGCGCCATTTATTGCATTGTTGCAATTGATGCAGGTACTCATTCTGCCACCTCGACCAGAAATGCTGTGTCATCTGCTGCAGTAGCTGAAATCTATTGAGGCGATTGAGCTTGATCTCACGGAGATCGGGGTGAGGCAGAGTGGTCATCGCCTCTCCAATGAGGAAATGTCCTGGAGTCAAAGACGTGTAATCATCTGCATCATTGGACAAGGAACATAATGGTCGAGAATTCATGCAGGATTCAATCTGAGTTAGCACAGTGTACAATTCCTCAAACGTTAGGCGAGTTTCGCCGACGACGCGCTTAAAATGGTATTTGGCGGACTTAACTGCGCTTTCCCAAAGACCGCCGAAATTGGGACTAGCAGGAGGAATTAACAGCCACTCAATGTGATTAGAAACTAAAAAGGTGGTAACACGCTCTTGATGTGCTTTGCTAGTTAATAAAAGACCTAAATCGTTTAGTTCGTTACGAGCGCCTATAAAATTGGAGCCATTGTCGGAGTAAATCCGATGGCAAAGTCCACGCCGAGCAATAAATCTTCTCAAACAGTTTAAGAATGCATCGGTGGAAAGGTCGGTGGCGAGCTCTAGGTGCACTGCCTTTGTCGAAAAGCAGACAAATACACAAACGTATGACTTAATAACAGTCCGAGCGCGAGATTTTTCCTTGATGAGGAATGGACCTGCGTAATCAATGCCGCAGATAGAGAAGGGTCGCGAAGGCGTGACCCGGTCAGCAGGTAACTGACCCATAAGGTAGCCCGTGCCCGGTGGCTTAATTCGGAAGCATCGGTAACATGTCCTTGTGACTCGTTTAATGGCGCTCTTACAAGAAAGAGGCCAATAGCGGTTGCGAAGGGATGCCATGGTCGCATGACACCCTGCATGCAACAATCTCTCATGCTCGCGCCTTATGAGTAATTGCGTTAGCGGATGTTTAGCGGGTAAAATTAAAGGATGGCGCTGGTCATATGCAATGGGCGCATTGCGCAATCTACCGCCCACCCTGAGAAGCCCGGCTTTGTCAAGAAAGGGCATTAATGAAGAAAGCCGACTAGAATTGGGTATGCTCTGGCCCTTCGCTAGGCTGAGATGATCCGCCGGAAATGATGCCCTTTGTACAAGGCCTATTAGGGCCTCCTCTGCTCGAGTGAGTTCTTCGACCGTGAGGTTCGAAGTCGGTTTCGACGATACTAACTCGGTATCGCTATCAATAACCGTGGATGCGCGTGAAGCAATGCGATATTTTATGTTACTAACAAAGCGGAAGCAATAGGCTGTCACGCGATATAACTTGTTGACATCGGAATAACGATGGAAAATATCGGAGTCCAAAGTGATGACGAAGTTCATCAAAGTTGAGGTCCTCTCTTCGGTGAAGGGAATTTTTACATTAAAACGCCCGCTATTGTCCCTAATGACCGTTCGCGAAAAGTGAAGCTCGCACGGATCGGAAGGCGTCAAAGGGGGCAGGTCGGTTTGCGGAAGTGAAATCTCCTCGACTTCCCAGAATCTCCTCAACTGGGAGCTTAACTGGTCATCGGTAACCAAATGACACATGATATTAGCCCTTTGAGGAATGAGCGAAAAATCTACTTCGCCTGCCAGGATCCATCCTAGCTGGGTCTTCTGCATGATAGGAAGCCCACGCCCTAATTTATGCTGTCCGACGCACATAAGGTCCCAGAACAAACCGCCACCTATCAGAATGTCGACCTCGCGGGGTACCAAAAACTGAGGGTCCGCGAGTGCGAATTTGCTGGGAATCGGAATGGAGGCTTGACTGACAGCAAAATTCGGAACGTCATCAGAAATTCTCGGAATGACTAAGCAAGACATGGATTTGCTATAGCCGCTTATCCGAGATGATATAGAACTATCGATTTTACCGCGAATGGCGCGTGCGGTACGTCCGATGCCAGAAATCGAGGCGCTAACTTTTTTCATGGGAATCTTCAATTTTTTGGCTAAGGCCTCGGTTACGAAATTCGCCTGAGAGCCCTGATCTAATAATGCCCGGCACTCGTGCCGATTGCCCTGTACGTCACGAATATAAATGACCGCGGTGGACAAAAGGACTGCCTGGTTTTGGGGGCTATGTGCATTAGAAAGTAGCACCTGAGAGTGGTCAGCGGCAACTTCGGCTGGTTTGGCGGTGGAGGAGGAGGCCTGCTGCCTCTCATTCGCGGAAAGATTGGCATTGTCGAAATGCACCAAAGTATGGTGATTCCTGCCGCACTGCCGGCACTTAGACCGGGTGCACTCGCGATTCGTATGTCCCGGCAAAAGGCAATTAAAACAAAGGCGGGATTTTAACGCCTTTGAACGCCGTGCCGAAACCGAAAGTTTGAGGAAGGCCTCACAGGCTGGAACTCGATGGTCGCCGCCGCACAATGGACAAGAGGATTCCATGTTGACCATGAGCGTAGCCGTGTTATTCGTACGCCTAGGTTGCGGGTTATGGAAATTGCCCGAATGTGGCTTAGGCTGCTGAGGCCGGAAATCGTGAGCCGAATCCTCAAGTAACCTACAATGCTGTTCCAAGAAGTTAACGAGATCGTCAAATTTTCTCCTTGTGCTAATGGCTTGCGATTGCCGTTTCCATTCAGTTCTCGTGTGCTGGTCGAATTTGGAAGAAATTAATCGCAGCAAAAATAAGTCCCACGAATGGGTGGGCTCACCTAGTGCCTTTAGGGCCGACAAATGGTTTGTCGCATCGTCTAATAATTGTCGCAGAGCGACATGTGAAGCCTTGGTCAGTATGGGCAACTCGAATAATGCCTTCATATGGTGGTCGAGGAGGGAATTGCGATCCTCGTACCGTTTCTTCAAAGCCTGCCATGCCGAGGCATAATTTGCGTCTGAGACCCCGAGCGAACGAATCGCGCGAGCGGCCACACCAGAGACAGATGAATTTAAATAGTGAAACTTCTGGATGTTAGTTAGAGCGTCGTTGTGATGAATCATTGACTCAAACGATTCGCGAAATCGAACCCATTGATCTCTATCACCGGAAAAAGTGGGTAGAGATAATGTCGGTAATCTAAGAGCAGGCGCGGCTTCTGTAATCGCAGGCGATCTTGGCGAGTCCCTACTAGACGGCGATGGATTATTTTCAGAATTTACCTCAGGCTGGCTAGCCTTAATAATGCGCTTCACCCTTCCAATGGAAGCATGAAAAATATTTTCAAATCGGACGCGTTCCTCGTCGTTCTTAATCGCTTCGTCCGTATCGTTCGGATCAGCGAGGTATTCTATTTTATCCTGTACGGCGTCAAACTTGTCTAATAAATTGGAGTCCCTAGACAACCTACTTTCGATGGCCTCGATGGCCGTGGAATCGGTTATTCCATCTATAAATTTATGGAAACGCGTTAGCGCGGCCTTCACCTGCGCACGCTCGCCAATGAGAGCCTTCATAGCGGCTTCCATTATGCCCTATACTGTGCTAACACCAAACAAATCCTGAGAAAATCTCGACTCACGGTTCCGTTGAACAGCAGTCGTCCGGCAGGCCCGTCGGTCCGGCTGAGCAGCAGCGGGTTCTTGAAATGTGGGTGGAAATGCGTCCTCTCCCACGAGGAATCCGCGTAGCTTCGATCTCGGACAATTGCAGCAGGCTCCGGCTAGTCAGTTGTCCAAATGGTAGGACAGAATAGGCTCCTTGGAAGATGTAGACACTTGTTTCTACACACACTTGTAGTTTGAAGCACGATAGCACAAAGAGTTCAAATATTCACTTGTAGTCACTAGCGTATCCGGCTCGAAGGACCAAATGTTAAGGTGAGATGCTTAATACCAAGGTTTGTAAGGCCTCGAAGCAATCCCCAGTGATGGCAGTGTTTCAAAAGATATATTAAAAATATCGAAGCACTGTGTAGATAAATAAAATGGATACGTAGTTTAATTGATATAAAGATGTCGAACTATCCGAGCACAAATAGTAGTAGCTCTTAAGTCCTTTTAACTCAAGTCCACAGCATTCGGCTGTGAGACCTTTGTACAATAATATGAGAGGCGCAAAATGGTTTCGCTCTATCAGGAATTCCTGATAGCTCTCACTTGAAAGTTCTAATACAAGAGAATATATAAGTTTTCGGGCATCCCCTCCTGGTGGTCAAAGGTGGAGGGAGTCGACTTGAGACCAAGAAGGGGTGCAAGACGGAAGTGGCGGCGGAAGAAATGACTAACTAAAATTTGGCAACCCCGGAAGGAGGAAGCCGGGTTTTTCCGCACCAGGCGAGACTCGGTGATCGCAGCGGAGAAGCTACCTGGGCTAGCGGAGCCAGGTAGGTCGAAGTCACCCAAAGGGGGTGGCAGTGCAGGTACGCTGGAGAAGTACGAATGCAAAAATCTGCATGCCAGATGGGCAGCCTAACAGTTTATGATGCGGAAATACAAATGATGAAAAATACGCAGCTGAAAGCAATAAAACGAGAAAGTCGAAGAAGTCGAAAACGTGCTGAAATAATAGAAGCCTAAGCTTAAGAAGAGAAGGCGGAGAACTTAGAAACTGTTCTGGGAAGTAACTACAATTTCTCAAGAGAGAAAGGAGACATAACGCTTAGCCTGAACAGATGCCTAATCAAGGCGAGTCAAAGAAATAAAATAATGTTCGCGATGCTAAGGGTAAACTCGGAGTCGGGATGCGAGTCCGAACACAATGCACACATATTTGACGTAACTCTGTCGATCGGTTTGGTAGAATGATTAGAGTTAAGGAATTTCGTAAAAATTTATATTGGAACCAAACTGCCAGCTTCCTCTGCAAGATAGAAAATATTTCATGTCACAATCAGTCGCTAAAGTTATCGCTAGACAAATGAAATTTGACTAGAAACGTAAAATAGTGAAAAAATTCGGTTATTATGTAAGAACAATGGTTGGAATGGAAGAATTTTATAATGGGACCAAAAACTGCTGGCTTCCTCTATGCAATAGACAAGTTTTCATCCTGATCGGTCCATCCATCTCAGAGATATCGCTGAACAAAGATTAAAAAACAAATATAGCGGTCGAATTGAGTCGCTGCTCCTTTTCGAAGGTGGTAATAATAAGAGGAGTGTTAGTCAGGAAAGTCAAAGGTGTGACCTGAAAGGTTCCAGTAGCGCGCGAGCAAGGGGACAATTGATCGCGTTCAACGTGGTAATATGGGGATATCGTATTGCTGAAACAATCTGGTGGTGCGATGGTTCGATCAATCGAAGAGGAGAGGAGAGGAGGGCGGCATAGGAAGGAGAGGAGAGGAGCGCGCATATAGCTCGTCAAAAGGGCGTATTTCGAGCGGGCAGCACCTGCAATTAGGTGGACCGTCGACGGACGCACACGCACACAGACTTGCCAGCTGGTGCACACATCTATCGGACGTAGAGGCTGGGCGTTGGTGTGTGCTTCGACCTGCAGCGTTGCTTAGCGCTGCTCGCTCGAGTGCACGCAATTTCGGCTTTGTCATGGTAATTTCCCGCTTGCCCGAAATAATACGAGCCCGACGGGCCAGTGTGTGTGCATGTATGCCTGCATGTATGTGCGTGCGCATGTCTATGTGTTCGGAGAAGACGCCGCGAGAAATTTCTGAGCGCGCTCTGCATTGCCAATTTTTCCAGTGATTCTCTCGCGCGCTTCCGCTCCTCTTTCACCTGGCGGCGAACCTTCCCCGGAATTCCCTCGAGACTTTTATTGAGCAGAGTTTCATTAGGTCGAGTACTCGAATACCGATTGTCGAATTGTTAATTGTAACAGAGAGAGAGTGAGAGCTCAGGGGTGAGGAGTCGCACAAAAGAAATGGTAATCGCCAGAGGCGCACTAGATAATGCCATGTAAACCGCCGCCGCGGTTGCTTTATGCAGTGATTAAGCGGAGAATGCCGATTGACGTGTCCCACCTTACCGTGCAGTAATTAATCCTGCACAGCTTTAATGCATCCGCATTCCCGAGAGCGATTCTCTTGTGTTTCACAATTACTAGAATGCTCGTCCACGTGTCAATCATGCAACGTGGCAGCTTCTAAACACACTCACATTTGATGCCCGTATTCACGCAACATGTGCCCGCTGCTATTTATAAATAATGTAACAAAAGCATTGCATCTACGCCTTCCGAATGTTAGTTACAACAGAAGTTACTCGAATCATCTCCTACTTGAACCTTTATTGAGAATACATTGGCAGCGAATATATGCAGATATTTCAGCAAGACTATAAGAAGTCTCAAATGGAATTGTTGTTTATTCAAGGGAGCGTTATATGAAGCGAAATGTTAAATCCTGCTTTCAATGGTTCGCTCGAGCAGTGCTGCCGGGTTTTTGGGTTCGGGAGAGGTCAGAGAAAGAGCTCGCTAACGAAAAAAGCATGGAAGATTCATGAGCGGACAGAGAGATAGAGAGAGAGAGAGAGGGAGAGAGAGAAGGGTGTGTGTGTGTGAGAGAGAGCGAGGGAGATAGAGGGATATAGAGAGGATAAAGAGGATAGTGAGGAGAGAGAGAGAGAGAGAGGGGGGGAGGAGGAAGAGGTGGTTTTTGGTTTTTTTCGTGTGTCCCGCATACACATATAGGCGAGCCAGAGGCGCGTATGGGTAAACGTGATAGCGGCGAACGTGAAAATGTATTCGGCGTGGCCGTCGCCGAAGCTTTGGCGATAGGATCGATAGATGCTAGAAACGCAGCCTGGCATCGAGAGCCAGCCTGTGCTATCCAGACCCAGCCAGAACACACCAGTCTCCGCAGCTCAGGATCGCCTCGGAACTCGCAACTCGCAACTGCTCCTGCGGTTCTGTGTCAAACCTTTTGTGCACGTGCACATGTGTACAGTGCACTTTTAGAAGCTGGTGAGCGCGAGCGAACAATTACGTCCACGGCCCTTCTCTCGCCTCTTGGATCAAAAGTGCCAGATCAAAAGACCTGAATTTAATTAGCCTCGCCGAAAGTTTAGAAGCTACCTCTAGATTTATTTGTACGCCACTTGCCATCGTGCTACCTTTCGAATTTCCATCTGGTACTGTATTATTTTATTGGATGGATTATAGAGGAGAGTAATCGAAGTAGGCTGAAGCGATTGCTAGTAATAAGGTTTATGTCGGAGTTGCTTTTCTACACTCGATTAGAGTATAACCAAGGCGAGATGGCGGTTATCGGAGGACAGAATGGGAGAGAGAGAGAGAGAGAGAGAGAGAGAGAGAGAGAGAGAGAGAGAGAGAGAGTGCGCTCTCGATTGGGCTTATCGCCTTATTGTTGGCGCAATCGATCCTTGCGATCCTGGCTTGACCGGCGTGGTGCGACGCGGCACGGCACGGCGCGGCGGCCCTCTTTCCCAGTCGGGAGCGCCTGCATGGCGTGGCTTCTCCGTTTGGAAAGACGAAAGGAGCCACTCGGTTAGCTATTCATGCCAGTTTGGTAATGTAATCGTTTAATCGATGCTAAGTAAGTAGGTAGAGGCGAGCGAGAAGGCTGACGAAACTCATGGAAATGAGAAACCTACCTACTTCGCGAGCAAACAATAGCGCTCGTCGACGCCCCGCGCGCCGTGACGCTTCCCTCGTAACCGGCCGACCTAAAATCAAGATCGCTCTTTTTGGCCTACGTGTAGGCACCGTTACTTTCGATCGACGCTCATGTGCCCGCAAAAAATCTCACCGGATCGATCGGCCTCATAGAACTGAAGGCGCACTCCATCAATAAACACACGTATCTCCCTAAATTAATTGGAATATCGAGTAAAGAAATAGTTGCATTTCTATAAATCCAAGTAAAACAAAAGAAGAATGTGAGTAGAACGAAGAAAGTCAATGAAGTTTTGTGCAAAAGCCGAGAGAAGCCGAGAACTTGGAAGCGGTTAGGCTGATTATAGTCTAGCAAGATTGAACAGGTGTA
The DNA here is from genome assembly GCA_910591665.1 of Ectemnius continuus. NCBI lineage: Eukaryota > Metazoa > Arthropoda > Insecta > Hymenoptera > Crabronidae > Ectemnius > Ectemnius continuus. The sequence continues at coordinate 24,075,434 of OU342856.1, forward strand.
GACTGGAGACATAGAAACACAGATTGCATTGGCGGGAGACTGGCTGGGACTGGGTTGATTCGGGTCGGGCCTCGAAGTGCAGCTACGGAACGGTGACACCGAGCGAGAGCGGAGAGATTGCTGCTGGATTCAGCGGGAGATCAAAAGGTGCGTGCAACGAGCAACGGCACACGCCTCTCACTATTGCGAAAGTACGGCTGTGTGCGGCCGGGCGTATTGCGCTCGCACGAGCAGCTACGCCGAGATCAGCCGCGCGCGAGCGTCTTATCGATAGTCAGCAGCCAGGGCTCGGAAATTGCACACGGCGGCGCGGAGCTAAGGCGAATCATCATCAAGCCGCTCTCCGGCATCACTATCGCCATTCTCACCGCTTAGTAATACGAGCTTGCTGTGCCACGCAACTAGGCCAGGATAGCAACACCATTTCTAACTTATCCTCCCAAGTAAAATCCGCTAAACAGGTGTAGCCCAGTAATGCTGCGGAAGATGTCTCGGTGTAAGCTCCCAAGGAGCTGTTCGGCACTGGTTGTATTTCGCATGGATCGCTTTCATCCTCCTCCAGTCCTCTCTCCTATTGTCCACTCGCGAAACTTTCACCCTCCTGCTTTCTGCGAGGCACTGCTCCTCCAACATGCTAGTTTCTTCCTAGTGACTTCGTAATAGTTCGAGCAGGCCTGCAAGTAGTTTCCTGGATAATAGAAAAAAGTAGGTTGAGTATCGATCTATACAATTTCCCAGCGAGATGCTCCCTCCGCTGTGAGAGCTTGTCTCGAGAGAAGGTCGATGGATTCATGAATCGTAGGAATGATCAGGAGACAGAAGACAGGTTGAGTTTTTCGAGGCGGGACTCGCTTTCGCCGGGCGAGTCGGCCCAGAATCGAGAAGGAGAGGCGACGAGTCATCGGGCGCAAAGAGAATAGCTTTCCGCGATTCTTTAAGCATGACGCGCCGGCGATCTTTCACTTCCGGTGTCGGCCTGTCCCGGCCCGGCCCTGCCCGGCGACCGAAAGAAGAAAGTGACGGGCGCGTTGACAAGGCCTCGCTTGCAAAATTATGAGCCAGCCAGAACAAACGAAACTATTTCCCGCCGCACCTCGAACGTACGTCTCAGCATGGTTGGCGTGTTCTACTCGAAAGTAAGAGAAGCAGGCAGCAAGCGGTTTCTTTCGGACAGGCACTCTCCTCGAAAGGATGAAATTTCGATTCGAAAAGATTGACCGCTTCTTGTTTCCCCTACTCAGCGAACCACGGAGCCTTTCATCTCGGCCATCATTTCCCGCTCCCGACGTACTATCCACTATTCCACTCCACTATTACAGAGATCATATTCCTCTATCTATGTAACTACCAGTACACGCTCGCAACTCTTGGCTGATTAGGACTTTGCATAATTTAAGAGAGGCTCGAAAGTTCGAGCGGTTTGCACAATGCTGCCGCTCTATCTCTCTTGGCTCGCTGAAAACACGGAGAGCGTATCGCGAGAGCTCCGCTCGATTATTGGTCTTCATGCATAAATAGTCGGCTCGGTTTCCTTGGAGCAAAGTCGAACGCTTCTTTATGGCGCGCGCCTCTTTCGGACACGCATGCCGCACGCGGAGACAATGCAGCCACAAGAATGGCTGAGTTATTACTGTTGCAATCAGTCATTCCAAGTGCTCAAATACGTCTGTGCAAATTAGGACGTTCACAAGCGATTCCGGCTGATATTCCACTTGGAATTCGCATGACAAACCCAGAGCCAGGGGAGTTCTGACGTTCTATACTCGAGGAGACCGAGAAAGGCTACAGAAATATCATGAAATCGAAACACGTTGAAATTTCTCAGCCTATTCCTTCTTTATTTGGAGTATTGTATTTTAATTGCTCAATAGCCAATCGATATAATATAATAAATCCTTCGCTGTCAGACTCCTATATTCATCTGATACCTCAAGTCACTAAACATATCTGCCAGATATATAATAAGCTTTTGTTATTTTCGAAACTAAGGCTGCCTTTCGATATGTACTGCTAATACTACCGGTGCTAATTGAGGGCTCGATTACAACCCTCGTGCGAACTTTGACACTACTGGAAAAGGGATAGTCCTCAAAATATCAAATTTATTGAGTTCTAAACCTTTTCGAGTACTTTCAAAATTTACGCGAAATCTATAACTGAGCATTTAATTAATACTGGCAGTGCATATCCAAACGCAGCCTAAAAACAACTATTCGCTTCATTATCGATAAGCCTAGATCGATTACATGAGAGCGCCAAATTCTAATAAATTATTTTCAACAAAACATTTCCACAAGATTATATTTGTTCCTTGAAAAAACAAATACTTTTGCAAAAAGTTCTGTCGATTACAAATATTACAATGTACGAGGTGTCGAATGCTTTGCTGAGCAAGTTTTTCTACGAGCTAAACAGATATGAAGAGGTACGATTAAGGGTGACGGCCGGGCCGCGTTCTAGCGTCTTTCGCAAGAAGAGTGCGAAAGTTGGAGGCACAGGCACAGGCACACAGGATCGAACTAAGAAGAGGTAAGACAGCTGGCTAAGACTGGTATCGTGAATCGGGCCGCGGTTGCATATGGAGCGACCAGTTTTGCACAATGCACGAGATCGTGTAAAGAGCTGCCAGCCGGCCAACTTGCCGGACAGTGAAATTGTACGGGACCAGTGGATGTTTGTTCAATAAACAAGCACTACTCGCTAATGCCAAAAGCGAGCATTATCCTCACTGATCGATGTACTCAAACAACAAGCTTGCAACGTGCTAGAGGAGCGTAGCCTATTTATGCAATGTCAACCGGTAAGAAAGTTGAATGCACCTCTCGACTGGCAATTCAATCAGGCTACTTTGCAATCCGATGGCTGTAAGTGCCAGACCCTCGCCACTACCACTTACTCGCATGAATTTCATTGGCACTCATGGAACAATCTCCGAATGAATTCTCTTCAGCTGAGAGAATGTTTACCGGGTGTTACATTCTTTTGAAAATATTGCAAGAATTTTCTCTACAGAGATCCTTGCACTTGAGATCGGCCTATTTTATTCCGTTCTTCTGCAATCATTCAATGTATTGTGTTTGTAAGCATTATTGGAAGCTTGCTGGGTATGCTTCATCCATGAAAAATCGTCTCCATCGTGCGGCTATCTGATTAGGGCTTTCGACCGATAAGGATCCGCAATTAGCCGATTATTAAATTGCCACCCACGAACTCTTCTACTTACGTGCACGAACGTAATTACTCTTACCTCCTCCTACACGAGTAGTCGTGTCTCGTTCAAGATAAACATATTACTGCAAGGTGTACTTACCAGTAATAGTGTCCCAATTAACGAGAAGGATTTAGCGTAAAACTTGACATATCACTAGGACATTAAGCACGAAGATCACCCACGCGATTATGGCTTCCGATGCATCTATACAAAGATGTATCTTCATATGTATTAGCTGCCCACACGTGAAATTATTTCCATTGTTCGAGCAAGCATTGATGTTATTCGCTACGATTCATAATAATTGTGTTATCCACGATGGATCGGGAATTGTTCATCTTAAATTACTTACAGCGCATCTCACACAGCTCGGCCTCTTTCAAAAAGAACGAAACCTTTTGTTAATCACGAAGCACATCAATTTTCGTAATGAGCACGCGTAATTGCATGCTGCGTGCAAAAGGCATTTATGGGGTGGTTCTAAATGAATGCGTATTTAAAATCCATGTGTATAAGCGAAATCAGATATTATATTCTATAAAATGTAGAATGGTTTAAATGAAGAAACAATGGATACCACAATAATTTTCGCGGCGCACTTTGTATATTATTTCATAAAAGAAGTATTGAAATTTATTAGTAAATATAAAATATAATTATTAAAAGAACAAAGTCACGTCCTTGCCGCCGAATTGCGTGCACTTAATATCTCATTTATAAATCTGCGACTCAGTGGACAAACTGGACATAAGTAATGCATAATTATCAGCTCTTAATTACCGATTTGTGGCATATCAATTGTTTTAATGAAGCTGTCTTGTGTAAAACATGTTTATCGTCAATCTCTTGTGGTTCGAATTGCTCCTCATTAACTCTTGTAAATCAAGCCAGTTTTCTTTCACAAGCGATGAAAGTTATTCGCGTACAGAGCTAGAGACGGAGTCCGAAATCGAAGACAATTCTGGCATTCCAGTCAGCGTGAATCATCGAGCAGTTTCGTTCTCGTGTCGAGGCCACCGGCCCCATTGTCTTTTCTGGTACCAATGACTCGTTTGGTACCGAAAGTAACCGGGATTCACTCGTCACGACCGTCGAAAATATGTTGAACTTCGCACTCGACCAGTCAACTGGTACAATTATACATGCACATAAGTTTGTGACTGAAAGAACAGCGAATGAATTGCAATCTAAGGAATGAAACCAACACGAAATTTTCTACCGTCATAACACTCCAATCCTTTGTGATCCACCTTGACACGCGAAAGACATCTCACAGTCAGATTCATAATAGACCTCCAACTGAACCGTAGGCCACAAGCAAGGATCTTCGATATGGGCTTGGAATGAAATCCAGACTTAGAGCAGAGCTTCCCTGGCAAGGTTCGAACACGTCCTCGTGTACATTGAATGATTTAATCGTCGATAATTTATTACTTATCTGGTGTCAGAAGTGAATTATTTTGGTAGATGATCTCGTCGAATTTGCAATGTCTATTCTGTCTCTATCACGCTCTTTACCATCCTCGGATAATGCTCGCGTCTCTCTCTGTCAGGAGCTACCGAGTCCTTTAATAATGACACCGGTGATTTATCGACAGCAGTATGAAGAGAGGTCCGGCACACCTCCAGATTCCGAGTCAGGCGAATTCGTTCTGAATAGATTTAAGTACATCGACCCCTTCCTATCAATTCATCATATTGCCGAAACTAGAAGTCTCTACGAAATATCATTTTTTATTTTTATCAATTTTGGTAATCATTCTTTAAGTTGCAAGGGGTTGTGTGAAAGACTGCTTGCAGTAGACGATATTATTTCAGCCGTATTAGTGATGATTTTGGAGACAAAGTAGACCAACAGATTAGAGCACAACAGAGTTGATCCTATAAGGAGGTGTGCATTTTAACTCGAATATCGGCGCTTGTCAGAGATAGTGGTAAGGTAATAAGGAGCGGCTTAGGTAACAGATTGCACCCCCATCCCTAGACTGCCTAATGGAGGCTTCCTTTCTTAAACCGGCATGGCTTCCTTCAGTCCTTTCCTTCCACGCTTCCTCTCAACAACTTGCCCTTCGGATACTTCACTTTCTTGTACATATCTAGAGAAACTTGCATTTTGATCCGAGAATGTATTTACACCCAGATCTTCAAGTTTCGGTTTCAATTCCTCCGAGCGTTAAACTGGATTAGCAATTTCTGAAATTAGTATACTATTTAGTTCAGCCTCTCCTTCCTTCATAAATTAATTAAATTCACTGAATCGAAGGTACGAATATAGTTGGAGCGGGTGAAAATTCTCTTTGACTAAAGTTCTTGATCGTTTCTGACAAAGAAGCATCCCCGAAGATGAAGAAGCGACGGGCGGGCGCGCGGCTCCGGTTCGGATCACGCGTCGCCGAGATGCAGATGAAGCCACAGGTCAAGCACCCGGGTGCCGCTTGTGGAGGATTGCTCGGGAAGTAACTATATCTCCAATTAGAGGCGGCCGGCACTCGCTTGAAGTCAATTTGTTTGAGTAGCGGCTTTCGAAGGGCTAGAAGTAGCGCGCGGGTGGATTCATGCCGTATCAACAAGGTCGGTTGCCAACCGCCCACGGCCAAAAGCCGCCTTCGCCACCACCTCCGCCTCTGCCTCGGCGGCCTCCACCTCCGCCTTTGGCCGCGCGCGCGGCCACCGCACCGCACCGCACCGCACCGCACCGCGCGCTCGTACGGGCGGACGGGCGGACGGGCGCACGCCACGGCGTGCTGGGCCCTAGGTTGAGTGCTTCTTACGCCACTGGGATCGATATCCCGGGAGGCCAAACAGTAAACAGCCGGTTGGTCAGGATAGAGCGGGTGGTGGGGTTCTGCATACCATGGAGGCATCCAGTGCCTTCACCCGACACACCACCTAGCCCAGCATCATCTACCTAGCATCCACCGACGAAAGGATCGCGCGCGCACGCTTCTCTCTGCCGCGCTGCACCGCACCGCACCGCCCCGAATAGGGATAAGCCCTTGCAACCTAGACACGCGACGCTTTTCCATTAATGAACGACACCACATACGTATACATATACACAACACAAAACGTAGATCTCGCTTACTTCGTCGCAGCATCAGTGCTTTCAATCAGACTTAATAATTGTTTTATTAGAAGATCAGAAGTAGGCATGGAAATGCATGTGTAGAATAGAGCTCGTGGCGGTGCTGCAGGGTACCTATCCCCTTTAGAAAAAATCCAGGGTGTCAGAAACCCCCAAAACTGGCCACGCTGACACAGCTAACCTGACGGCGAGCGATGACCAAGAGCATCACTCTTGGATGGACTTTGGCCACGACACGACTCTACTCTTCCATTGATGTTTGAATACATTTATACTCCACCTTTTGCTACATCATATCCCTGATGTGTTACATTTATTCCACGTACCCACCAACACAACTTAAGACGCCATGTAGTCTTAACAATATCTTCACTTTTTCTTAAAACTTCTAATCTGCAGGATTTTTTCATGGATCTCGGGATTCAGATTCTTGCGATATTTGAGATATTTGCGGTGTTCTACCGGCTAACAGGCGCAAGGATGAAAAAATATGAAATGCCATCACCGTTGCGAGCTAGTCGCGTGCCAGTCCGCCACGAAGGAAACACTACTGAAACGCCTATAGGATTTTCGCCCGAAAATGTTAACGATATATTTACCTAGAGGATTGTGTATTGTTTTCTAAACTTTTTCTGTACAACACCTAATGTTAACCACCCAGCCACATTTATCATAGTTTTTTTAACCTGATTCATTAACGGAATGTGAGAGGCTATGGTGAAGTTTGATAAGTCAGACGGGTTTATGAAGCTAATTACAAAACGCAACCTTCTTCCGAATATATAAAAATCGAGCAACGAGCACGAGACTTTCCCGCCACGAAGTCGTCGGAAGCCGGTCGACGATGGCGAAGTAAAAAAGTGGAAAGCTGCTTTGGAATGTAGATTCCTTTTTTGGCCTTTCTAGGATTGCGTGATGCCCGCCGTCAAAAAGGTTGGCTGAACAGAGGGCTGATAGGATTTCCACGGTCGAAATCGACTGGTAACTGCTAAAGGTTCCAAGAATGGTGGATCTTTGTGCGCGCCAATCTGATTGACGAAACAGGACTGGTTGCTTTGGCCCTGATTTTTCGGCAAAAGTGTCACGTCGACTTTCGTACAGAATAACGCGGGTAAACCAGCTATGAGATGCGATGTAATATGTATCGCCTGTTGCTTACTTACAATTAGTAGCAAGCTCAATTAATGGAAAGTAAAGAATCTGCCGGGATTAGTGTTTTCAGAAAGTCGATAATATTGACACTGCCGATTCGTACATATCTGTATCTGTGTGAGTAAAATTGATTTGTATATTTTTATCCCTTCATAATCTTTGCACAGAAACATCTGCGCGCGCTTATCCATTTTGTTTATAGAAAATGCCGATAGGTTTAAATATTCGCAGTCAGCAGCGGATCCCACGGCGTGGATCCCTCTCCCCTTTCTTGTTTTGTGTTTTTTTTGGTTTGATTCAGCGCTTGGCCGGATTGCGCTTAGCCAATACGGATATTGGTAGGGAAATGGAAGATTGTGATGTCTATGGCGGGATGTAAAATCAAACTCGGAAAGCAAATAGACTCTCGCGTATATCCGTTGAGCAAATCGAAACCGGCAGTAGCGCGGTTCCTTCCGCGTAAAGTCGGATTCTGACGGATAGAAGAGATGGCAGATATAAATAGGAAAGGGCACGATTCACCCTCGAACGAGTGACTCGGGATTACCCCGTGAGTTGAAACCTTCATTCTTCCTTCGTTACTCTTCGTATAAAAGAACTTTATTCAAGGTAACCTTCCGAGGTGCCTGCAGAAACTCTAATAATCTCATTGCTCGCCTGCACTGCAAATTCTAAAATTGCAGAAAAACGTCCGCGGATCTTCACCGAGAAGGACAAAGAATGTGAGGTCAGTTATTTCCGGCTGTCTGTCATTTCCAGCAAACTGGTGAAATCTTCTAATTAGGGAGAGGCAAGCTTTTGGAAAAGGAAGCACTTTGTCATTGGAACCATTCAACTTCCAGGCCATCTTATTCACCCTATCCCCATCAGAAGAAACGATACCCGCAAGCGAGCGAGGCATTTTTTCAGTTATTGAAATGCCGTCACAATTATCGAAAACGAACTATCACCCGAGCAAGAGGATAGAATGGCCTCCCCGTTCGCACAGAAATCTTCTTACACAAAGATAGTTATGTGGAACAAATTTCTAATTTAGCTGAACTCACGTTCCTCATTCCACGTGTAAACCATGCAGGAAACGTTGCTAAGTAGACCGTGCCGCTCTCCTAGCAATTTTAATACACACCTTCCCTCTTTATCTTTCACCGGTAAAATGCGACCGCTTCAATTCTCTTTGCGGCTCGAGAGGAAATTGATTAAATAAGAGTACAATTATTACGGTTGACATTTTGGATTAAGCATCGATTGGCAGTATTGAGCAGTCATTTAATATCTGAAGTACGATCAGTTTCTTGGGGTTCAACCCCGTGCTTTCAGCAACGAATCTCTATAATGCTTGTTCCATATTTTCTGCTCGCCCTCTTTCGTTCGGGTACCTCTCATTCTTCCACCACCCCTCTCTCCATCTCTCATCCCTCCCTCCCTCACTCCCTCCCTTCCTCCCTCACACCTCCCCATCTCCCTCAGCCGCCGCTCTCTTTCTCTCCCTGTTTCTCGACTCTTCATCGTTTCATCCTGATCACGCTCTCTCCCTCGCTTTACTCTCTCCCGCTTGCGATTCACGGCAGTGGCGTCTCGCGTCCCTCTCGCCATCTCAGCAGTCTGCTTTCCGCGGCTGGTGTTCCTCTCGGCGCGGCGTATTCTCATTCCATGCATCCCTCTCTATCTTCCTCTCGTCTCTTTCGCATCTCCTCGCTGGCTCCACACCTCCGCTTAATAATACACACCAGACAGCAGCAGCAGCAGCAGCGGCGGCAGCGGCAGCGGCAGCGGCAGCAGGAGCCGCCCGCTACTAGCAACGGCAGCCGCCGCTAGCGGCACCGACAGTATGGCATACCACTTTATTGATCTTCTTTCCCCGCTTTCACAGGTTTCAACCCGAATTTTCCACCACTTTATGCAAGCGTCGCCCTTCTGGACGTTTACGCGCCCCTGCACCCAGATTCGTCCCTGCGACGACGCCGATAAATCGAAGGGACCTTTTTCAAGCGACCGCCGACCCACAGCCCTCCCGAGAACCGAGAACTCCCTTCCTAGTAGCTACGCCACGGGGTTAGCCACCGCTCAAGACCGAAATACTCAGCTGCAGTGCGCATGTCGCCCTTGCCCGATGCCCGCTTCCAATTTCACCTTAGCGTCCTGATAAACTTCCCAGCCTTCACATTCCCTGCCAAACGCCGCCGCTTTCCTTCTCCCTTCAAATTCGTCCCTTTTGCTTTCATTTAGCTGCACCAGAATCTGTCCAACTACCACAATTTTATCCGCACTGCAGCGGATTTAGTTAAAGGGTCTATCCTCGCCTGCCGTTTAAACATTCGCCGGATCGCTGGGGACGCGCGCGGAGTGCGTCGCTTTAAATATTTCACTTGATTATTTTCGCTACTTACTCCGTTTGTTTGGTGCATTCCGGCTTGGCTAACTAATCGGCACATTTCGAGCTCACAATAATCCGCTTGCACTTGGAGTGGGAATGGCATAGGTTATTAAACGATGCTTATATACTATCCGGTATTTAGGGTTGCCCTCGCAAGTTTATCGCCCTTTCCCACCCACCAAATGTAAATTCTCTCCCTCACTTTCAACCTTCTTCTTCTAGTCGTTTACACCCAATACTTTTATTTTCCTATCCGATAACTCCTCTCTTCACCAGTCGATACTCTTAACTGCTTCCGCCCTTGAGTACTTGGAAATATAGTTATATTTCATTTCTTCGACTGTAATTTAGTAACCGAGACTTTTTCTCTTGTTACAGGTAAGTTCCTATTGGTGGCTCGAGACTTCAAAGACATCTTCGCCCTTTCACTGAAAGAGATCTTGGCGGTGAGCAAATCGAAACTCAAACAACTGCAAGCTCGATCACCACCGTTTAATAATGTTTTTGGAAAATTGGCTGGCTTCGTTGACTCTTAAGCGCTAGCCTACTTCCATGAAATTTGTCCAAAGATTGTCACACAGCGCTGCGCAAGCTTTAACACAACTTTTACATCGCCTGAGTTCTTTATTCGCTACGTGCAATCCACAAAGAGGGCTACCGACATTTTTATTTCCACGAGACGAGAGTTGCGCGTACACTATTACTAGCATACCATGCAATATATGTATACATGATAGGTAGGTGTGTGCGTATTACGTAGGTAGATAGGTTGCCGAGAGCGCAGAGCACTGCGCGTTTAAAGGACTGTAACTTTACGGTTTATGCATACCAAGAATGTCAGGCTTGTCTTTTCAATACACTCGGAATTCTTTCTTGTTCCATCGGTTTTCCATCCCTTCTCTCGCAACGCGGACATCTCTATCTCTATCTCTTTCCTTTTACTTTCCTTTGCCACTCCTTTTCTCGCCCCGGAAATCTTCCACTGGCGCGTGTGTCTCCGTTCTCGTTACGATGGACGTCTGAGCAGCTCGGCTCTCTTTGTTCGACGTCGGAATCCGCTGACGACAGAATTCGCTGGAATCGCGCGCGATTACGCGCACCACGTCGACCGCCAGATAAGAAGCCTGCGATGAGAGAGGAGCGCCTCAATGAAGCGGCCTCCATCGAAACTGAACAATTCGCGCCTTCCAGGCAAAATTGCACACGACATTGGTATATTTTGTAGCATAATTTTTCAGATTGGTTTAAAATACGTGAAATCGCTTTCATGCGTACGAGAAAAGTAAGAAGCAGTTCTTAGATTGCTAGCAAATGCGAAACATTCCACGGATGTTTCTTTTGCCAGTAGAGAGACCGCTTGCTAATTGAATTCTCCCTTTTCGTTTACGTATAGATGCTCGATGGGTCGGTCCGCCACTCTTTACGATGCTTTCCTAGAAATCTTTGCCCGGTCGTGTCCGCCTCGCCGAGCGTTCAGGTGTAATAACTGTACCAATAAAGGTACCTATCCATCCGGAGGCAATGAGAGGGAAAATCAGCCGCTCTTACCGGTATCGGCAGGAAGAGGAGAGAGAAAAATCAAGTCGAGGAGATCGCGCGAGTACTCTTGCATTATGATGAACGGTAAACTGAGAACGGCGGAGGAATGACGAGATTCTTGGAGTTGGATAGCTGGCGAGGTGACAAGTTGCGGAAAGGAAGAGAGAGGGGAAACGCCCAGAGAAGGTAGATTACGGTGGAAAAGCAGCAGGAAGTCAGAAAAGGAGAGAGTGATCTCGCAAATCGGCAGACGGCATCGGCATTTCTTTCTCCCCACTTCTTCCTTCCCCTACGCTCCACGTTCTTTCTCGCTACCGTCAGCTCAAATTCGCGCACTCTCTTCTCTCTTTCCCTCCTGTCAAATCCCCTTTTCTCTGTGTGCATTCTGTGGATAATATTGACTACTGCCTTCCTTCTCGCGATTGTCGGCGAAAATCCGTCGGCCGATATCACGCGCCCTCAAATCAGAGCGCAAGCTAGACTTTTTGCCCCGCATTTCCATACTTCTCCAAAATAGTCGCATTCGAAAATATACTAGATGACACGGTATGATGATCTCCGAGAATGAAGGCCTCTCGCCAAACTCGCGAGTGCTCTTCAATAAGTAGGCTGCTTGCTCGGCGAAAAAGCGCAACCAAAATATTTGCCCTCCTTAACTCAAACATCCTTCAGCGACAGTTGTGATGTTTACGTGATGTTAAGCCTTTGGCTATCTTTATTGAACGACGCACCATTCAGCTTTTACTAGTCGCTCTCGAGAGTGTTAGCAAGGAATGTAAGTAGTCGGAAGATGTATAATGAGCCGTCCATTTAGCTTTCGACAAGTGTGCGATAGAATATCGAGGAACTCAAAGACGATAAAACCTTTGAGTTAAACTTATAATCAGAATCTTAATATCATCTGTTTGTAATGTTTATCTTGATGCTAGAACTACCGGGAATCTCTCAAACAGTTAGAGTCGGGCATCGATCGGTCGACACGTTTCTTAGAACGCCACAATTATCAAGCACGAATCGATCGAGTGTATATTCGGGGAACGGTTGCAGCTCTTCCGAGTGCACACTTATCTAGATACATAGTGACGAAAAGTTCGGAGCTTATCTCGGCGTATCTGCGAAGCGAACGAAAGCGATTGCAGCCGTTTTATTATACGCAGCTCGTAATGATTATCTGCTCGGCGCGACATATGCGAGACTCTTTGCTTGCCGAGGAATATGTGGATTTTCCGGTGCAACGCCTACTGGATAATAGTGCGGCCGAGGTAGGTGACAGGGCGCGCGTGTGCAGAAATCCTGGTCGGCACTGGTGTTCTCGAGCTTTAATTAAAAGCCGCATTCTTCTGGCTCGCCCGAACATTAACGTCATATTTGCACCCGACGTTTACGTGACATCTATTTAATATCACGGCTCATTTGCCGAGGGCACGCCGACAACGCCGCCTTCGTGAATGGTATGTAATCGGTGTCTCAAATAGGACAGAACCTTTTAACACTTCGTGTTGCAGTGGCGTTGTTGGCCGGAAACCATTTCATATTACTTTCATTAGTTGCTCCCTTTCTGCTTTTTCAAGTCAAACCACCTTCAATTTTGCACCATTTTTCGAAATCATTCCATTTAATTGGCAGATATTTGTGTATGTCTGTAGTAATATTCTCCGCGATTCTTCGAGGAAAGGACGAAGGAAAGCAGTATAAAGGGGATTGTTGCTGAACCACTTCAGTAAACTGATGTAATGAGAATACTCCAATCGGTATTGAAGCCTCTTTGTAGACGCTCGGCGCGTGCACCGAACTAACAAGCCTTGGAATCATTCCTTGGTAATTCAGAGAGGATCGGGGGAAAAACGGAGGACACCGTGACGGTCTCTGGAGCGAACCTGTAGCACTATTTACAATAAAAGCTCGTCTTATGGAGAGCAAGCTACAGTTTAATTTGCATCGCTTTCCTTTCTCACGGAAACACACTCTTATTGGAGAAAAGCACGACTAGTTAAATGATCGGATATGTTAAAGTGAGCAAAGTTAGCGTCTTCAGAATGTTTACGCGCGTTCATTGGCGAACCTCCCTCTTTCAATCGGCGCGTAGCCGGAGGAATGGTGCTGAGAGAATGGACAAGTGTCGCGGTCGAGGCTGGGAGAGTAGTGCGGCCCTGATGAGTCGCGAATGCGGCTGCCAGTGTGAGTGTGGCAGAACTCCGCTGCTCGCCACTGCGCCAGAGGTATTTAAGTCGCGCTGTTGGTGCCCCTGTTCATTCATCCCGGGATCAGTAACCGCACTCTACTCCCTCCGACTGGCATCGCAACCTAGCTTCCTCCCACCCTGCATCCAATCCAGCAACATCCTCACAATGTAGAAATAGTTTTCGTGAATCGAAATACTCTCCTGCGCACGATTCACTCGGCGCACTCCGCTCGTTCTTATCGTGGCTGTACGCCAACTTACCAGTAGAGTCGCATGACTGTACCGAGCGAGGGGGCGCCCGGAAGCCTGCTAATGAGCCCTGTATATCCAATTATCTCTCAGAGCATGCTCAATTGTACATATCAATTAAAGCACGTCGATCGGGACCGAGGATTAGTGTCGGTCGCCTTTGCTTCGCCTGCTTCCCGAGTGGATATATAAGCGTCATTAGAAACTCGAGGATTAGGCAAGATCGGTTATTCTGAGATAAAGGAAAACAGAGGGGAATAAATACTAATCTATGTAGTATGCTCAAACAATTCTGTCCGGTCACCAAATTGAAATACATTCAAAAGAATGGCAGAATGGATTGAGTAGTACAAGTAAATATATGGGGTTTGTGTCGGCGGTCCAAATCACGGAGAACTCGGGATTCACTCAGGCGAACAACAAAGTAACAGTGGCCGCTGCAAGACTATGCACTTACGTGCACTGCGTCTCTGCGAAGTAGTAAGGCCGATCTCTGGCTTTTGGGCCAGCGGGAAGCAGGGTTATATGGGATGGAGTGGGCTCGGTCGGGTCGGGTCGGGATGGCAGGAAAGGCGAGAGGACGAGATGGGTCGCGCGGTCGGTAGAGACGAGACGGTAGGCGACGCCGCAGCGCAGGCCAGCACGCTAGAAACTAGAAGCTTGCTAGAGGCTATATTATATAGCTAGACTGTAGGGGGCGAGCGCGGGGAGCAGAGAAGAGTATAAGGGAGAAAAGGAGAGGAAAATAGCGTGGCGTGGCGGGACTAGGCGAGGCCAGTCGAGAGAGTCGAGTGGAGTCGCGTCGGAGCTCCGAAGAGCCAGTGGCTGCCGACTCCTCGAGGCGTCAGGTTCTCCGTACCGGCAATGATGTTCCTTCGCGCTCCCTCTAAACCACGTGCGCCGTCGCCTGACAGCCTGCGCAAGCTCTACCTGCCGCTCTAGTGCACTAGCCAAGTAACCCAAGCAACCCAGGCTTCTGAGACTGTCTTCACAGAGTTCTGGCACGCACGGCTTCGCTCTGCCAAACTCTCTTCAAGATAGACAAAGAGCGAAGCTCCCCCGCACTAGGGATATCTAATTTTCATTTCGATTAGAGCGAGGACCTGGAAGTGCTTCGGCTCTGCACTTGGCTGGAGCCACGAATTTCGAGTATCGCTCCGTACGTTCTCCAAGTAACGCGACACTCTAGACAGTAGTCAAGCCCCTTGGAAGAAAAGAATGCAGACGATACCGTCTCTGCTGACCGGATAAAACTATCGATAAGGGGTGTGCTACTGCGTGCGTCACACTCGACGAATTGCGTGATGCACGAATATCGTAACTGCGAATTGAACGAGACGCTCTGGCTACGTGCTGGCCTCGAAGCTTATCGCAGTCGAGAATTTCGTTAGCAGCGCCTCGTTCAGACGCTGGAATAACCTGATCGCGCCGCGTAAATATTATGAATGCAGCAACGACCGAGACTGACCGCCGGTGTAAGATTCCACAACTGGCGGATATCGCGCGAGCGCTCGAACGCGCGTGATCAGCAAAGAATCGAAAGGAGTGAGAGCAAAATTAGCCGTGGACACTCGGTTCGGCTTTGGTAGGGAAGGTAAACAAGGAGACGGACGCTCTTGCATTTGATAGAGGCAGTGGAGGGTAGGTCGGATGCCCTGTTGGAAGAGGAAGCAGTGGAAGCTCTACTAGGATTGGACAGAGGCAGACGAACGCTCTTGCATTCTGTCGGTGGCGAGCCGAAGGACACAGGCCGAGCCGACCGAGCCATCGAGCTATCGCGCAAAGCTAAGCCAAGCCAAGCCAAGCCGGCTGTGGGTGGTGTGTGTGCGAGCGAGGAAGTGGACTGACTATCGCGGTCAACTAGCAAGAAAGGAAGCAAGAGAACAGGGACAGAGAACGATATAGAGAAAGAGGGTGCGAGCCGGCGAGAAGGGAGAGCGGGCGGAGGAGGAAGAGGAGTAGGAGGGGGGGGGGGCGATAAGGCCCAAGAGGAGGCGAGAGGTGGCTGGGATCTAAAAAAGGAAGGATGAGGTGACCGGCGGAGAGGGTACGGGACCAAGATTTCTGGGCACGCGCACTCCACCTGCTAGCGTGTAGTGGCACGCGCCATACCCACCCGTTCACGTCGCGGCTTGCCGCGCTCTTCTCTCTCCGCACTCCCTCCCACAGAGATAGAAAGAGGCCCCCTTTGCCAATCCCTCCCGGTCGCCGCGCCGCGCCGCAGACGTCGTCGTCGTCGCCGCCGTCGTCGCCGCCAACAATTCTCCTACCTCGGCGAACCCACCCCGCCAGCCACTCGCCCGACACCGACACGGAGAGAGAGCGAGAGAGGGAGCCCACTCGATCCCCTCATCCCGTCAGAGCGTGCCTCTCCTCCCGCGGGAATCCCCTCCAACGTTCCCCTCACGCGTGCCACGGCGCTACCGCCGGTGAGCGAGCGAGAACAAGAGGGACAGAGAGGGAGAGAGAGAGAGAGAGAGAGAGAGAGCGCAAGAGGTGGGAGAGAAAGATAGACCGGGACGCGCGCGCGGGAGTCAATCGCTCGCGGACTTCGACAGAGTGAACACCCGCGGAGTCTTTGCTCTTTCTTCTCTCTTGCCTTTCCTGACTCTCCGCCTTTTTCCGAGCCGCAGCACACACGCACTCTTCTTCCCCTCTGCACGCTTAACTAACCACATTATTTCACCTCGCTCCTCTCTGCTGCCGCTGTCTTCCCGTGAGTTTCCACTCTCGCCAGCACTGGCCCGTGTGCGTGTGTCCGCGCGCGTTCACTCAGGCCTCTCTCTCCGAAGTCCCACTTACTCTGAATCGCTGCCGGCGAAGGTGGTGGTCGCTCGGAGAGGACGATAGCTGCGGAGGAAGAAGAGCAGAGGCAGGCGCAGGAAGTGGACTCGCGGCGGGGGGATATAATACAGAAAGGCAGAAAGATAGGGAGATATATGCGGGCCGAGTGTGGCAGAGAAAGAGAAAGAGAGAGAGAAAGAGAGCGAGCAGGGTCGTCGAGGGAAAGAGGGAAAGGGGGAGAGAGTGTGTGAGAGAAGAAGGAGAGTAATAGATAGTAAGGCGACACTGCGAATGGGGAGAAAGATAGAGGGAGAGAAATAGAGGAAGGCAAGGCAAGGCGCGTGTAATGCTCGGAAGGGAAGAAGGCGACTGACTGTCCGCCGTGCTGGAGAGAAGTCGAGTCGAGTCGCCGCGCCGCGCCGCGCCGGAGGATCAGTAGGCTAGAGGAGTCGCGATCCTGCGAATGGTGCGTCGCCGGGAACTCAAGGAATCAATGGGTGACGCAGTAGTGTGCGGTCGTGAGATCTCACTCGACTGGCAGCAGCGCTAGGTAGGAGGAGGCTTGACACTGTGCTCGGCCGGCTCCGCTCCGCTCGGCTCGAAGGAAACGGCGAGAAGACATACGAGGAAAGAGTCAGCGGCCGATGTTCGCGTATGAAAAAAGCCGGTCGCCTTCCTCCGCCTCTTCCACCTCTTCTTCCTGGCGTGCGGCCGCTGTCAGGAGTGCAACGTGCTGGTCGCTCGGTGCATTGTAAACAGCGGGAACAAAGGGCGAAGAACATCGACAACGACGACGACGACGACGACGACGAAGACGGCGGTAGCGACGGTGACGGCGAGGACGAGGACGAGGACGACGACGACAAGGATGAAGAGGACGAGGCAGAGCCGGTAATCGTACCGGAGGAGCACTGGTGGAAGGAGAGTTAAAGAAGAGAGTGGGAAAGAGAGGAAGTGACGGGAATAAGGAAAGAGAACCGGGAGTGTGAAGAGTGGGGGCCGGCGACGCGTGCTTCTGTCGTGTTACTTCCTTCGCGACGAAAATAGTCGGCCCTCTCGGCCAGAAGGAAGCTTCGAAGAGGGGTTGGCGGTGTGTGCGAGTGCGTGCGTGCGCGTGTGGCTCTGTGTGGTGGGCAAAGGGGGGGCGGCGGCGTGGTCGGCGGAGGGGGGCGGGCGGGAGGGAAGAGAAAAGACATAATGTATACACGCACCCGCCGTGACCGGCCGTTCAGTGAGGTCACGCACAATACGTAGTTAGTATAAACTCGTGTTTCGTACGGTGAAGTGTCGCAAGCCCGAAGCGCCGAGCACAGGGACTCGATGCATCGTCAGTCAAGTTGGAGTTGGGCAGCTCGGGAGCAGCGTTGTGAATGCGCGATCGCTGCCCCCGGCCAAGGATAATCCTCGGGATCGGAAAAGATCGAGGGAGGAGAAAGAGTCGCGGAGGGAAAGCGAAGTCAGTAGACTCGTAATAGAGATATCTTGGCGGCGAGGTCCCCTTCACCGTCGTCTCGCCGCTTCCAGACGCCTCTGCGATCAGCTGTTGGCCTAGAAGGCGCAACCTGCCGCTCGCTCGCTCTCCCGTTCTTCCGCGCTATCATTGTCACCGAGCAACGCTCGCAACTCTCGCACAGTTCAGCCGCGGCTCACCCTCGCAATCATCTTATCCACGCTCTTCAAGATTCCGCTTGTCCTTCGCACGCGTGTCGAATCAAGTGCCCTCCCCGAACCACCTGTTGACGATTTACAAGGGGAAATCGACCTGCTCTTTCTCGACACGATCTTCGCTCGGTCTCGAGCGTCCACTTGTGCAGCCGGTCCGCTCGCCAGATATACCTTTCATTCGGATAACTGGTGCAAGAAGTGGAAGGCAAGGCGCAGAGGGAAGAGCCGAGCAGATTCATAGTTGGCGACTTGGGAAAACAAGGAAATCAGCTTTGCAGGCCGGCGAGCGTTGTTGCTGCCGGACAAGAACTCTGCTCGATGCTGTGTGCGCTCGGGAAGCAGCGGCTACTGATACACGAAATTTAAATAACGCCTGCTATCTTTCACGGCCACCGCGTGTCGCTGTGGTGCGTGCGTGTCGGGTGGCATAGTAGGAGGAGATCGAAATTAAATATGCGGCAGAAGTGAGCGCGCGCTCCTGGCAAAGAGAAGCGGCGTGGCGTGGCGCGACACGACGCGACGCGGCCCGAGTGTTTTTCGAAGTCAGGCTGTTATCGAGCCGTTTAATACGCTTTATCTGTCACTCGCATCGCCAGTGACAGAGAAACGAGAGAGTTCGGAGGTCAGGAAACGGTTGGCCGATATGTGCTACGCAAACTCGGAGCGCGAGAGTTTGGCCCGCCGAGGACGACGACGACGACGACGAGGCGAACGCGCCGGTTGAAGAAGAAACGAGAACTACTTTGACGAGGAGGGCAGAAGGAGGGCAGAAGGAGGGCGGCATGCATGCTCGCGAGGTGTGAGAAAGGCTGAAAGGAGGATTCTATTCCCGGCTTAACTTACTTCGCAACGGCTACTAGCCAAAGCGTGGAAATTCCGTGGAGGCTGAGCAAACGGCATGGGGACTCGAGCGATCCATTGCCGGTCCGAGTGGTCAGTCAACAGGAGTGATAGCTAGTCAAGTGAGATCGGAAGGGCATTAGTTTTAATAACGGGCATCGAGCCTTATCGGAGAGCGACTCGTGTCGGCAATCGCGCGCAATCCTTTATTTGCCGGCGGTCCAATCGGATCTAACATACTCCCAACAATAAGCTCTCTACTCTGCATAACTCTAAGAGTGGACAGGTACGCCAGACTCGGTCTCAAGTACGAGTTTTTCTCAACGCAGCCGAGAACCGCGTCCTGCGCCATATTCAGAACACCAGTGATAACAGGCAACGTAAGAAAACAGAAGCGCTCGATCAGCATCTGGCGACGAAGTGCTGCTCTGTGTGTGCGCGCTGCCAAGTGTGGGTGCAACGCGCTGCCGAGGGGGGAAAAAAACTCGCCAATGTTTCCGCGCTCTGATGTGCCTTGTGGCAGCGACACGCCGAGGAGAGAAGGACTGCTCGATTTGCGCTGATAGAGAGACAGCCGATAACGCTGGAAGAAGTAGCCAATCGGTCGGCGTGACAGGAGCGAGAAAGACCGGCGATACCAGCTAGGTGGAGACGGAAAGCGAGGTAGAGAGGGATAGGAGAGTAGAGTGTGCGGCTTCGTGAGAGACGATGACCTTCAAGTTCCGTTGATATCGCCGACTCGAATCGAACGCAGAGATGGATTTGTAAGGCGGTAATTTGCCGATCGCAAGTTTCGAGTAAGTGTGGTGGTGCGGATATTATAGTGTAGAAAAGGAGTGAGCGAACGGGGGCATGGTGGGCCACCACCAGCCAGGGCCACAGGCCCGGGTGGCCCCCCTCTAAAAAGGAAATCTCTCGCTCTCGCTCTCGCCCCTCCTGTGCATCACTAGACTGCCTGGAATGATGGTATGTCTTCAGCTTACATTTTACATCCCTCTTACCACCCTTTCTCCTTACATCTTTCTCTCTAAGTCGACCTTGGCTACCACGCACGTGGCATAATCCAAGTTGCACTCTCTACGTTGAATCTTAACGCACACTTAATTACTTTCACAGCCCATTCATTTCTCAGGGTCGGTACTGCTCGAAATGTCGAAAGAGTCCTTAATCGCTTATTCGCCACTTTCGCTGCCTAAAATGTCCAAGTTAATGCGGGCCAAAACCGTGACAATTGCTGCAAGGTTTTAACGAGCTTGAATTCTATGACAGGCAATAGTATAACCGAGCAGGATTGTATGTATATCGTTCTCCGTTGCTGTCGCCTCTATCATGACGTTATACTATTTTCTCGTTCTATTGCAAACTCGTTATGTATAAGTTTAATACTGGTGCATGGGGAAATTTGAGTAATACTCGAGAACGTTAAGCAAGTATAGCTTATGAAAGTATAGCGCATAAGGAGAGAACGGTTCATCGGAGGACGAAAATTCCAACCGAGATTTTGAAGTGTCTCGCGGTAAGATTCGCTAGGAACCTGTTTCACATCTGACCCGCTCATTCAACGCCTGAAGATTCAAAGAAACCGGAAGCGGCTGACCGTCATAACTGTATTGCACCATACGCAGCGGCTCGCATCTGTGTTGAAAGCGTGTGCTACCACTGGCTCGGTGCATGCACGCACGCATGGTAACACACGCGCGCGCTCCGCAGTTTTGCAAACACAATGTAGCTGTAACGCCCATTCACTGTTCGCCATTATACGCTCGGCGAGACTTCGAATCCATTTCAACAGTGCACTTAGAAAAACTCTCGTGCGCTTTCTGCATAAATGCTTAAAATGCCAAACAACTTGGGTGAAACACCGCGCGTGAAACCTTTTCTATTTTTACATTTGTGAAAAGAAACACCTGGCAATCGTGCGAGGAGAAATGCCTGAACAATGTCGGACGAGCAATCTGCTGGTTGATCAGTCTTTCAAGGGCACAATTAGTTTATTTCGCATAATTATTTGACGAGCGGTTTGCCCGATCGCGATTGAACCGTTATCGTAAGGTATCGGCCGAGTGATTTCCTTGGCTTGGTTCTCGTAGCGTCTGAGGAGCGTCCAGATTGCATACACACACGTAGAACAATAGATTGACCGTCGCCTAACGGCATTCTAGCGGTCGGGCGAGCGATAATAGGGGCATCTACTGCACTCTCTGCTGCTCGCGGACATTCCGCCTCCTCACTGTCCCAGGCGCACCGGTTCCGTTGCACTAATGACCGGTTCGCGATCCAGGGCGTTAGTCGGGAATCGGTCAATCATGGAGCTTCCTTCTATTATCTACATTCTCCTCTGTTCCTGAAGCCTTTACACTCCTCACACTCTTCCAACATATTATAGCATACTATATTCTCGCATATTTTCTTCTCCCTGCTTCCGTTTCAATTCGCCAACACTTTCTGATGCCCTGGATGCACCAAACTTGGCTGGATTTCATCAATTAGTGCCAGAGTTTCGTCCAATTCCCCCTAATCGATTATTTAGCAGTAGTTTCCTAAGTTGGTGTCGGCGAACTTGGTTTCGAGAGATATCAGATGATAGTACACAGGTAATATGTGTAGAATTGGGTGTTTGCTTAGGAAGGAAGAGCCGGGAATTTGGGAATATTTAATGGAAAGTGTTGTTGGTAGAGGAGGGAGAGGAGGGAGAGGAGAGAGCCGGTGTTGCCCCGATTGGATGGGGTTGCCTCGAGGGCAGTGATGATGCACGGGATGAGCAGGAAGAGAAGCTGGACGCCGGAATCGGGATCGGGCGGGTGGTGTCCCAATTCCGGCGTGTCATTACGGGGAAGGCGAGCTTCATTCTGAGCAACGCAGCCAACTCATGGCAACGCGCCGGAATTATTTATACCATTTGATTAGACGCGTTGCGTGGAGCCAAGGCATGCAATACCACCATGGCATAGCATGACCAAAGGCGGCGTGTTCCGGAAACGCCCGATATGAGAATGAGAGAGGCCACTGCCAACTCGGCCCTAGTGGATTGCGCCGAGTACCGTACGTACCCTCGGCTCAATCCCACTCAACAACCCACAGTAACCTGTCACTCTGATGCGCACCCGCTAATCTCTCAGACAGAATTTTATTACACCTTGCAATGTTTACTAACAAACATTTGTAAGAGCGAGACTTGAAGAATTGGCACAAGCCTTCCTGTTTAATCTTTATTCTGTGGTGTCCAGGCTCCAACTAATCGGGAGCGCGTTCCCACCCGAAAAGTCGTTGGGCTTTCATTAGAAAGAGAAAGAACTGCGAGATTGTCGCCATGCGAGTGTCGTCAGAAAGGTGGCGGCAGGCTGGAGAGCCTTCCGAGAAGGACTGGGTTCAATGGAAACTCTTACAGATTAGATCGGCTTTTATCGCCAGTCAGCGAGATTTCAATTCATCGGTTACAAGTTACAAATAGCTGGCGTTAAAATAGTAGGGAAATTCATATCCCAGTATTATTGGATCGGAGGACGTTTCCTCGAGCGTTCCAGTTGGAAGTGCGCAATCCGCTAATAAACCTGTTTGCTCTCGACGCTGTAACTTATTTTAGACGACGCACGTGGGTGTCCATCGCCGGGGCTAATTTATCCCGTCCGCATTTCGTGCTTCATAATCGCCGAAACGATAGGAATCCGTGGAAGTAATGTTGGTTTGAGTGCGTATGTGTTTGGGGAAGAATCGTTATCTCCTAGTAATGCCATCGTTCAAGCACAACTAAAGCTTCCACGGCAATAATTCCAACGGTTTATATTACACGATATTAGAGGCGAAATTGTAATTACATCAATTAATTAGTAAGTGGTTAGATTAGAAGTCTGAATGGTAAGCGTGCTGTAGACGGAGTTTGGTGGGAGCCAGGATTTCAACGGGTCGAACGATTCATGCACTTCTCAATCCCGAGCACGAAAATACACTGTGCGACCTTGTCGCGTTATTAGGCTGCGCTTTGAACGGGATTCCGGCGTCTTGCGGTTCTCCCGATAGTTCCCGTGCTTCTCGGGATATATTTAGCCTGGCGGCATAGTATCAACGATCACCGCTACAGAGTGGCAATCCGCCGAGAAGCGCTAGATGCCTGAGTAGATGCTAAGAGACAAAACTTAATGAGAAACAAGCGTTCTTTTTTGCCGAATAACCGATTTCCGATCAGCACCAATGTATTTTGATTTTACGTGAAAAGTCTTGAATAACTCCTCTCTAGTAAATCTCACTTGACTATGCGAGGAATCCTCGCTTCTCCCAGCTAATTCCCAATTTCCAGACTGGCGAGATCTCGCTGCGCCTATGGATTCGCAGAGTTAGGTCTTGAAATATCGGTGGGGTGCTCTCCGCTGTTTTTCAACACAATAGCCCCTTTCCCCGAACACTGCTGCTCCTCGCATCGGCAAAGACTGCCAGCCTCCAAGTACCTACAGTTTTATCTAAATATTGATTGTCAGAATTGGGTAGGACGGCGTAGCGCGGCGCGGCGCGGCGCGAGCACTGTTCGCCGAAGCGGCCTGCATACCTCCCCTCCGAGCGGTAGATCGACCTCGGCATTATCCATAAAGAGGTACAAGACATCTCCGAATGATGAGAATTCGAGTGGAGCATTTGCGCTCCTCGACTAGGAGAGTAGATTTGCGCGTTGGTTCAGGTGGTTGCAGTCACCGCGCCGCGCCGCGCAAAAGAGAGGCTGCTGCTCGGCTTTAAATCAAACCGGGGCGAGAGACGAAAGAAGGTTGGCGCGAGTAACGCGACGCGACGCCACGCCGCGAAAGTTGGAGTCGCAAAGACGCGTTATTGGCACTGATGTTCTCGCTCTGCCGCGAGAGAGTCGGCTACGTTCCCTGTCTTTCTGACGCTGCGCTCTTGTCCACTACCGACAGAAAGACAGGGACAATGGCTGTCGTGCAGCCAAGAGCGACCAAGCACCGCTTCGGATAGAGTGATAGAGGCTCTCTCGGCGGAGAGGAGTGGCAGCAGCGAGAGGGGTGGGGGTGGGGTGGCGAGAGCGAGGGAGCGGTTGGTGGTTGGTATGTATGTAGCGGTGCGCGCTAGTGAGAGAGCGCGAGAGTGAGAGTGAGAGTGTGAGTGCGAGTGCGAGTACGAGAAGGGTGCAAGAGAGGGTGGCAAGCAGAGCAAGCAGAGGGTGCGCGCTTGGTTTGTATGTAGGTAGAGGTAGAAAGACGGAGTATGACGAAAGTAGTGATAGAGGCGGAGGCGGCAGCGGAGAAACACACGCACGGAGAGGCCAGCCGTAGCGTGGCGAGGCGAGGCGCGGTGAGGGTTCGACTCGCTTGGCTTTCCTCCTCGCGAGGACTTGAGTGCGCGCGGGCTACGCTGGTGATGGCGATGGCGTAGCGGGAGGGTGGAGGAAGCACGTAAAACCTCCGGCCGCAGATCGATAGGAAGGTCGGAGGTGTGTCGTGTCTGTTAGACTTTGGCCCGAACTCGTGGTTACGTATCTGGCTTGCTTTGTGCTCTCGTCTATTGCATTGACTACCTATCCGTTCCCAGCCAGAGAGGGGGGGAGCAGCGTGCTTAACGCGCCGCAACGTACACCGCGACTTGGAACAGTTGCCTTTTGCCCCGGGGCAAACCTTCCTATCCATACGATTGCTGGCCCTTGCCCTTTCGCAACCATTCTACAATACCTTGCGGACACTACTCTTCGGGGATTAACTATTATCCCACTTGAAATCACATGCTCTTCGACTTCGACTTAAAAGGACTATTTTCACCTCTCTGCGTACTTGCTACATCGACCAAGAGATATATTTCGATTCATAGCAGTGTTAGTTCAAGAGAAGTTAATTTCGAACAATTCTTATTGTGAATGATTGAAGGAACCGATAGAAATTGCAGGAACGGCAATTCGATAGATGGCCAACTTGGTAGATGAGGGAGGGAATAATCAGTTGGCGCGTCGAGGGCGTATTCTACAAGCGTGCTGTATACGGTTTTATCGATCAAGTATTACGGAAGCCCTAGCGGTGCTTATAAGTCGAGCAGACCCGTCACGAATAGTACGTGCATATCTGTAATTACTGGTGCCCTGCGAGAGGATGCGTTCATTCGGATGAGCGCCGCTAATGGCCACGAGAGTTTCCCAAAATATTAGGCAGCTCGCACTGATATCGTCATCACTATTTCAGCTTAATAAGCTACAGGTGCATTCTCGAATTTATTGAAATGTAACGCGCCACCCTCTTTAAACAGACTCACAGAAACGTATATTTGGTCGTTTACTCGAGTCGAGCGTCCTTAACCCTTTGGCTACTATTGGCGCCTCGAGGCGTTCGAAAATTTTGCCCACCGTAGACTGTTAACGCTCCAAAAGTCCATTAAGATTGCATTTATCATAGTTTAAATCTGTTCGTTGAAAATGACAGTTCTCCATGAGATTTCGTAGTAATCGAAGGGTTAACAGACATTCTTTTTAAAGATGACTGAAGTATGAAACTTAAATGAATAAAGGGAAGATATTTCCTTGCCTCAATAAGACGCCAAGGAATACTTAAAGAAGCTTACATTATCCAGTGAGTGATTTCCCGGCGTGCAACACATGTTGGAGGAAAAATGAGGAAAGGTTCAGTGATTAGTAAGGGCAGATCGGTGTGCGCTGTGAGCCAAGCAGGCAGTGTGCAGGAGACGCGCAACCCGGCCGCTTTAGTTTCGAGCGGTGCGCTGGTCTAGCTGGCTTCGTTATCAGGAATTTCCGATTTATCCGCGTCTCTGCAATTGAACTCTCCGCCGCTCGGATTACATTCCACTGAGAGTAGATGCATCGACGGAGAGTGTGTCGGATGGTAGCGGGTGATTTGAAACGGGTGATATCCGCGGTGATACCATAACGAAACAGGCGTAAATCACCGAGCGCACCTACTCTTTCGCAATTAAAGCGCACACTCTGTGCGGTTGAAGCTGCTCATTTTCAAGGGAAACTGATCACCCCTTTCGAGATGAGGACAGTGTAAGCAAGAGTGTCTCGTTGTAAATCACGAAGAGTTAATTAGACACGGAAGTGTGTAGAGTGTTGGCCAGTCGAGATGGCCGTTCGCGTCTATGAGAAATCGTGCTCGCGATAGAGAAATAGCCACTCGATCAATTTCAAGTATCAGATGCTTCATCTACTTGAAGTATTACATAATTAATTAGAAGTAGTTGGGAGTTCTCGCCTCTGGCTTCGTTTCCTGCTGTGTTCGATAAACGTTCTCTGCTTGAGTTGAGTCGCTGTTTGCTTCGGCTAGCGTATGACGATATAGTATCCTATACGGTGGTACGACGGATAATCGGATAGATTAGAGCTACCAAGCATAGAACGATAAAGCTCGATTCGCATCATAGCTTCACATAGACAAGAAATGATCATGTTGGTTGAAACAATCATTTAATGACAGAGCCTTCTCTGTAGGAGAGACAAAGAGGTAATCGAGCCTGATATATCTAGGTTACTTATAGTGTAAATCCTTGCTTAAAGATAGCCGATATTCTCGAAAGAACGTCTGCTGCTGAATCCTTGGTAGGGGAAGTTTTTAAGGATCCCTGGAGATTTGGAAGGGAGCTGGGAGGCCGGAAGTTCGCTTTCGCGGATAAAGTTTACTTGCTGACGCTTTCACCCACCTCAGTTTCTACGAGTTTTTAGCCCCACGCCGCGCCGGCCAACGCATTCCTGCTTTCTACTTTCGTCTCGGCTGCTGCCAAGCTTCCTTTTCCAGCCCCTGCAATACCTATCATGCAAAGGGTGGCTTTGTGCGAGGGCGCGTGCGCGCTGCCCACGCACACACGCGCCCACAGGCGCCCAGAGGCGCGCATCCGGCGCGGCGCGATTTTCATGCAAACGAAGCCTCGGTCGCGTAGGTCGAAGTCAATGTGCGAGCGTAAAGGGTATCGGGGCGGCTCGAGAAGGCTGGAGGGTGAAAGAGGTTGGAGGGAATCGATATCTGGTGGCACAGCATGTCGAGAAAGTCGGACCGGCGCTGCTGCCCCACTCGCTTAACCCTTCCTCGCCAAGTTGACATAGTCTACAGACCGCACGCACCTTCCACACCTTCCTTTCATCCCGCACATCCCACGCACTTCCCTCTCCACCGCTGATTCTCCATCTATACTATTCTATTATCATTTTTAACAGTTATTATATTATCAGACACCCACGATGAAAACCTATTCCGGAAATAGAATCTCTCGTACTATTGGTTTGCCGGCGCGGCGGTCGACTACCCTTCGCTTTCAATCAACTCTAGTCAATCAAACCTTGCGAATTAGAGTGTCCAGAGAGGGTTCCGGTCAAGCCTAACTGACCGGAGGTTGGCTGGCTTGCGATCAGAACTCTCTCCGGTCTTGAAGTCCCACCCAGGAAAGTCTCGGATCACCAAGGCTGTATCGAGAAGCTCTCGAGTTAAAGTCGCTTCAGTCTTTTATTGTCATGTTTCTAGTCCAACTTGAATAGCTTTTATTTTAGTCTTTCAAGCGATTGTCGAGCGTACATAAATTAGTACTGTTCATAAATTAGTAGGTTTGGTAAAGGCGACAGACTGCCACTCGGCTGGTTGCAAGATCAAGTCGAACTAATCTCTTCTGGATGCGAAAGATGCTACATACATTATACAGTGGGTGAACGTTCAACTCGATGCGATACGAGTGGCAGAGTGAAGGAAAGAAATTGCCGGTGTGAACCGACGACGCTCGGATGGTATCTTTTTTAATTAAACGCCCTCTGTCTCAGAGCGTGTTGACACAGATGAATAAATGATGGCCGCGAATAATCCTGCCAGCCGAGCTAATGGTGAGCGACTTCGCGCTATAATGCATATTTATTCAGCGCAAGGGACACCGCCAACATCCGTTCTCTATTGTATGTCTACAGTTCCAGATTGTACTTAACCATTTGCTATCCAGCGAAAACAATGACCGCATTTCGGCCATTCATTATGGATCCGATTAGTTTTGGTAGCTTGGATTTTTGTTATTCAAGATGCACTGGCTATAGACGCCTAATTGAAAGCATTTCTTTTGCACCCCCCTTCTTCAGTTTTTCTATTCTCGAAAATGGTGACTTTTGTTTCAATTCTTACTCCTCGGTCAGTTTTATTTGATTTGTACATGGAGTTTATTTCTGGTATTGGCCACGAATAGAAACGCCTAACTAGTCAAAGGGCTGTAATATCTAGCAGAATCGATACACTTTTACTCTGATGCGAAGAGAACGCTTCTTTTCTGCCCCTTTTGGAAAAACTCATCATTTATTGGCCAGGATGATGAGAATATTAAATATCTGGAATATTAGCTGATATTTAACACTCGTGAATAGTGATCAGTTCGTCGTAAGTTAAGAATGGTATTGACTGTTCAATAATCAATTGAACGAAGGGATGGATGTAGTGCAAGGATAGTGGGGAGATATTTTGCAGGAAAGCTCGGCTGGTGGGGCTCGAGCTTGCAAGTTCCAGAATTTATCGGTCTTCTGACAAGCTTCCGTGCACTAGTTCCGAGTGCACATCGATCGATCCATATTTCCCTCGCTTCTCGGCCTTGTCTTTGACAGCAAGGATTCTCTGCCTTCCGCTTTTTCATGGTCCTTGCATGCTCCTCCAATAATTTTAATATCCGCGTGTAATATCGCTTCGACAGTCAACGCAGCAAGCACATCGATCATTAAATGCTTTTGATCGCGTTGTAGATAAATTCATTTATCGGATGATCTCTAAGACTAGAACATTTAAAATAATTGGTACACAAATCTGGCTGTCGTAGAGAGTACATTGCACCCCCAGGCAGAATAGAGCGAAGCTGCAATTGTATGATAATTCGCCCCGATTGAATATGCAATTTCACTATTCTTGAGTCATTGGTATTTCTTTAACAGTAATATCGTTCGTTGGCAGTTAAGGAATACGCATTGTCTTGCAAAGCGCGGCAAGTAACCGTGAAGGACACGTGGCATGCAGCGCCGTCGACCCCTGATGAACTGGTTATTCAAGGCTGACAAAAATTGGGTCAAAAAGTTCGAGGCCTACTTCCGCGATTCTTTCGCACTCCCGAGACGGCGGCGGCCTCTTCCTCCGACCTTCTTCCGGACTCTCACCCTCCTTCTTCGCCACCATCCCTTTCCAACCCATCGAATCCATCGTTACACTTCCCGTTACAGTAACCGCGCACCATCCCAATCCAATCCTATCTACGCTTCACCTACAACTTCGATACATTCTCTTAGTTGTATTAACCTTCCACTTGGAAAACTTCATTAACAAATTGCAGCAACCCTTTTTCCCAATTAAGATATTTCAAAGCACTGCCAAGAGAGCTATAGAAATTTGATAACAATCTTCCAAGACCTTGTGCCAAAGTAATGAGCTTGCATTTGGAACGTAGAGACATTGATAATGTCGATTCCCAGGGAATACATTACAAATTGTCTTTCTCCCAGTGGGACTAGCTGCGTGGAGTTGTTGTTGCGTCGATGTGAGTACTCGTGGAGAAGAGGAGCCTCGGGGAGAGAGAATGACGCGAACAGTAGATGAACCCGCGCACTTACCGGAATACCAGCTTACTCCGATTACAGCTCTATTATTTTAAGGTGGATCCGAGAAGTACACGTAATTACGTGCCATTTGCTTTGAAGGAGCGTGGGCGAGGCATACGCTGGGCGCGCCGAGTGCCGGCGAAGTAGAGTAAAGTTTCCGAAGAAGCTTCACTGCTGCCAATAATGTTGGCGGCCGTTCTGGACCAGCGGCGCGGCGCGGCGCAGCGCGGAGTCGGAGTAAAGAATTCTCCATGTAATGGCGCGCGCGCGCGCGTGGATAACCGGGCGACTACCGGGAAACGCATGAGCCAAGCGTGTGCGTAAGCGTGTGCGATAGGAGATCCATTTTTCTTCGAAATTCAGCCGACCTGTCGATTCGCGGCAGTGCAATCCCAGCGCTCCTGGTGGCGAGAGCGTCGCGTCGCGTCGCGCCCCTACCCGCCCGCTCGCATTTACATTTGGCCGAATGAATATCGTAATTGCATCTGCAACCGCGCGCACATACACATCGACGCGTTCCTATGCGTCTGCATGGCCGTCTGCACTGGTGCGCGCCCGCTGATATCTACGTGCCGTCGCCGCTCCTGTATGCATGTTTGCTAGTGAAAAATTATTTCGCGTCAGCATTGAAATACCGCGGCCGGCAGCCGGCAACCGGCAGGCTAGCTGGTTGGTTGGTTGGTGGGTTGGTTGGTTGGTTGGTCGGTTGGTTACGTTGGCCCGTTAAAGTGACGAGTAATTTTTGTCGCGTTTCCGGGCGGGCAGATTTTCAGCTAAAAATTGAATTACCGTGCGCGAGTCTCTCTCTCTCTCTCTCCGCTCCCCCTTCTCTATCTTCTGCCTGTTTCGCCTGCACGCCCCTGCCAGCTCGATCTCTCACTCTTTCCCTCTCTTTTAGCGCACACGCGTAACTGTGTGCGCGGAAAAATGGCGTTGATTGACTGTAAACCGAGCTAAATTCTGTTACACGGAATTACTTCTAACTGTTCAGGATCTACGTCGACATAGAGGGTAATTATAAAATACCACAGGTCACCCTTCGGCCGCCCCTTTCTTCCTAGAGTGACCTAAAGTAGTCTCCGTTATTTTCTTCCATCGAATCCTTCGCCGCGCCTTTTATTCAGTGTTCCGATGCTTTTCCAGCAATTCGATATGCTTGTTTTTGTGGTGATCGAGACAACTTGCCAAACAATCGGATTAGCGGTGGTTCAAAACGTGTAAAAGCATAGGCGATGGATGATCCTGGAAATAACGCTGATATAATTCTGCCATGCGTGCTATTCGTTTTACCGGAAGATTTTCTTCATTTTCCTCAAAGAAAAACTTGATGCTTGTATTACAATTTTCTGACTTCTTCATTTGATTTTGTAGAGAGAATTTGTATCTGCTGTTCTGGTAGGGTAAAAAGAGTGAGAAAAGTCGTGAGTCGGACTAGTTGGGCTTGTGGAAGGGGAAGGGGAGGGGAGGGCCCCGGTCAGGCCGCTATCGTACACTTGGAAGATTAAAAGCGGACCGAGACGCGGCTGGGCCGAGTCAGACGATATTTAGGTCGTGCTAACAATCGCCTCGCCAGTCGAGACTGTTGTTAACGAAATGTAACGCTCAATGAACTGGTGTGTCCCCTCCCACGCATGAAAGGGAACTTCACGCGTGGCTCAATATTAGTGACGCGCTTCTAATAGGAAATAGCAATCCTTTTTGTCGAGCGAACTTCGCTGCTTATTCAAACTAGCGAACGTATTTTCAAACTCTGGATTCTAGAATACATATAGACGCATAGACTGTACGTTCTCTACACTCTCGGCAATCTAATCCAGCTTCTTGTCGCCTCCACCGAAACTCGTATCGTTCTCTACTAACAAACACCGCTAGCATAAGCAGTTTGGTAAAGCACGATGCTGCACGAATCCTTGGCAAGAAAGCGTGCGAAGAACGAGGTGGTTACTCGGTCAAGATAAATGGATCAGGCTACGCGTGTAACTCAAGACGTATACTTGTATCAAGGGATGACAAGGATGGGAACATTACTTCCGGTTGAAGTAACGTTATGTCGAGTCGAAATTCGATAAAATTCTTTGACGACATTGTAGTCATTTCAGTCCTTAACAGTCTTGGACGTCCGAACAAATAGGTTGTTAGAATTGGTTTAGAAATTCTCCACTGACAGACAGCGTGATGCTTTCGTTAGAGGAATCCCTGATAAGTTGCGCAGATTGGTCGCGTGTGCTCACGTATCCGTGAAAGTACGGGTTGCAAGCGATTTTCAATTTATCATATACACTGCTAGATAAGATACCCGAAAGACGACGATAAAGCAAGTCAAATAGAAGATATGATTTCGCTAACGGAAGGGTCGTTAACGGAATTGGAATTCTGAATCGTGTTCTTATTCCTTCAGATTCTCATTACCTTTGGGAAAATTGTGAAGTGTGCTTGGTCGTATTACAAAGAGTTGGAAGAAGTTGTCTGAATAGCGTATTATATCATGAGTATTGGTAGATCTTGTCAGATGTGAGCTGCAGGGCAATGATAATGCGGTGGAACAGTAGCGGAAATTCAGGATGCCGGATTCGGTATTAGACGGTAATACGTATTATCGATTTCAGGAGGATGCCGGGGTTATCCGGGTTCATATCATGATAAATGTGCAGACGTGCATGCATACACCGCACCGGTGCGCATTGGTGGTCCACGACCTTAAACAGCCAAACTACCAGTTCATTTAGCTTCGTCTCACACACACAAGGCAACTTCTTACTTCTTTTCGATTGTGAGATATTTGTAATTGCCAATACCTGTTCGATTAGAGGGAGAGAAAAATGCGCGAAAGTTAGGAAAAATGAGAGACTTGGATTATTCGACATATGTTTGGACAGTTTGTCAGCTTGGAAGGGTGTTTCGGAGCGGTAGGATTCGGAAGGAAGTCGAGAGGGCTATCGCGGCCGACAGACATAATCTCACGTGCTATGAGATGCTTGATTTGTGCGATAAGATTTATGGGGCATGTGCGAGGACGGCGGGCAGTCGTCGACTAAAGCAGGTTGTCGCAAGCGGGCCGACGCAGCCGCCCGGGTGGTTAACCCGCACAAAGCGATCTAGAGCAAAAAGCATGACCAGTATTGACAGGTACGGTGAGAAATTGTCGAGTTAATTGCAAAAGAAACCGGCGGCGCGGCGGGGCGAAGCAGCATCCCAAGCAGCAGAGCCAGTCCTTAAATATCCTGCCCTACCGGTTACCAGTCGGTGACCAGTGGAAAAAGTAGCGGGCACAAACTACTTACGCGATACGCGCACTTCTCTTTCACCCCCACTAATGGCATTCTCGAGCGAGCGTGCTCGCTTTTCGAAAGCGCTTATATTCAAAAACGTATGATCCACCCCACCTGGTATTATTAAGCAGTAATATAGATAGAATATTGATTGGTCGGCTAATCGAGACTTATCGATCAATTGTTTCAGCAGCAAAAATTCCTGAAGAGGACGGCCGAGGAGTTGGAGCCAGCCGGTGGTGGTAGCGGTGACGGTGGCTTCGGCGAGCCCCCGGTCAAGTTGCAATGCACGCAAGGCCAGCATCAGCACCAGCAGCAGGGTCCTGGGGGCGGTGGGGGCGGCGGGGGTGGGCCTCATCATGGCCATTCGCAGCATGCCACCGGAAACGGGGCAAACTCGAGCGGTCCGAACGGTGGGGGCGGGGGAGGCGGAGGAGGCGGTGGGAGCAACGAGGGTCTTACCAAGTTCTCCGTGGAGATAGTACAGCAATTGGAGTTCACTACCTCCGCGGCGAACTCACAGGCCCAACAAATCTCGACGAATGTGACGGTGAAGGCGTTGACGAACGCTTCGGTGAAGAGCGACTTACTGAACGCATCGTCCTCGCCGAAATCGGGCCCGGACACGCCGGCCTCCGCATCCTCGAGGTCTCAAGGCGGAAACGGCGGTGGTGGTGGGCCGACTGGCGGCAATGGTAACGCCGGTGGAGCCGGTCCCGGTGGCGGTATTGGTTGCGTCGACATCGGTAATCTAGTTGAGTGCAAGCAGGAACCCGACAACGAATTCGTCGACCTAGAACAATGTGCAGCGGCGCTCGAGAAAGACGCCGCGGCGAACGGCGCTGGTTTCCCAGGCTTTTCCGACTTTATGGGAGACGACACCGGCGACGAGATCATCACATCCGATGCCTTCAAAGACCTTATCTCCGAGATCTCGGACTTCCACCCGGAGTTTATGAAGGACTTTGACTTCGAGGATAAGATACCGGTGGATAGCTTAGCGAATAGTGCTGTAGCGGCGGCAGCGGCGGTTGCTGCCGTTGCGAATAACAATAACGTTGCAACGAACAACGGTCAGATCAAGATCGAGGACGACAAGGACGGGATTCATCAGCAGCACGCTAATAACACCAATAACGGGGTGAACAATGGGACAGGGGCAAATAGCGGGAGCGCGGTACGTGGGAATTCGAGTCCGGGCGCACTCGGCTCCTCGCAGTACTCGCCAGCGAGGTTACCTTACTCCGGCCTGGACTTCAAGTCCGAGATGAGTCCTGCCGCTCAGACCTTGAAGCAAATGGCCGAGCAGCATCAGCATAAAAGCCAGCAGCTCGGCTTGGGTGGTTTCAATCCGGGTGCTGCTGCGGCAGCGGCCGCTGCAGCCAGAGGACCAACCGCTAGGTCGCCCTACGCCGAGTTTCCACAGTTCGGTGGGAGCTCGGATTACCTCGGAAGTCCAGGAAGCACCGGGCCACCTGGTGGACAGAGCCAGAGCAACCAGGGTACCGCGAGCTATCACAAGAACAACGGAACCCCCGCCTTCCAGAATCAGCAGGCGAACGACATGTTCGTCGGCTCGCAGGCACAATTCGGGCCGGGCCTTGCCGATATGAAGAGGCCGCAGCCGACGACAGGTGGTAAGCCGAGCATGCTCGGTCCGAGCGGAGGCTATAAACAGCAGTATTCGCCGTACGGTAGTCCAGGATCGATGCCGAATCATGGCAGTCCTGGCTATCCGCTTCCACCGAGAGGCTCCCAGGGTGCTGGACCCAATCAAACCGGATCACAGGGACCCTTCACTAGCTCCACGCCGCCGAGACCTCCCTCGGGACCTGGTACCTCCACCCTCCAGATCAACCAAGCGCAGCAGCTACACATCAACAATCCGGGCCATCAGATTCAGGTTAGTCAAACTTTCAATTCATTCGGCCAATCTTACCAGATCCGCACAAACCTATTCTGTTCCAATCAAATCATTGATTTGCAACTAATAACGAAATATCTCGGACTATAAATAAGCTTTCTCCCGTTTCATCTTGCAATCATTACTGATCGAATGCATCAGCAGAATTATATCGCGTTCGCTCGCTCGGTTACGCATCGTGGCTGGCCGATGCGAGGCGAGTGATATCTGTTGCGCCGCGACGGCAGATCTATTTTTGTTAGCGGCATCACGAGTTAGCAGTGACGGCGACGAGGACGGTGGCAGCGGTTACGAGATAGCGGGGAGAGAAAGAGAGAGGGAGAGCGGTAGTGGTGTAGAATCGTTGGCGGACTGTTCTGTGGATGGGTGGCGGCGTCGGTGGCGGCGTCGGTGCCAGCGACGCTCTTACTACCGTGCGCTCCTGGCGAAGCTCGTCGCACTGGTGGTGACTCGGCCGCTGGGTGGTGTGGTAGGAAGGATTGCGTGAGGCTAGCGGAGCAGTACTGGAAGGGAGGCGAGGGTAGAGTACGCGGGGTGGTTAGGGTTCATCGCGGCGAAAGGCTGTGAGAGGGCGGGAGGGGGCCACGTCAGGCAACGGAGAAAAGGAGGACCGGAAAGAGAGGGTAGGAGTGGCGAAGTGAGTGGGAGGTTGGGCGGGGGTGCTCGCCGTCACGCGAGAGCGCCCCGACGCGCAACAAGTAGTTCCCCCCCACCAAAGTTCTCTTTATAAATTTTCCCTCTCGCTGTCTGTTTACCCCTATCCTCCCTACCACCAGGCCACCAGCTCGCCCTCTCTCCGCCACTTCGGGTTCGGGTTCAGAGGAAGGGTGGGAGGTTGACGCCGCCGGGGGAAAAGGCCGTAGACTCGCGCGTCTCATCCCCATCCGAAGAAAGGGTTGCATGGCCGCGCGCAGCCGGCGTCGCGACGCCGCCACCGCCGCCGCCGCCGTCTGCTCAATTTAACCTGCGCCTCCTGCAATCCGCCGTCGCTACCCTTGCGTCAATACGCTGCTGCCGAGAGCTAGATAGATAGTTGCGAGTGCGAAGCTGCTTGTCCTCAGGACAATCCACACGCGCTAGAGAATTCAGTGTCCGCAGAACCCTTCACAGCTCGACTGATTTATTTAAATCTCCACTAGCGCTGGCGTCGTTTGCCACACTGCTATTCTCTTGGCTTGTCTCATGAGCAGCGCAAGATAATAGGAATTCTGGCGTTTTTTAAGCACTTAGCATACCTCGATCACATTGGCACGCATCACGATTAGCCCTTTGAACGATTCTTTTCCTATGTAATTTCTAGTTTGGTATGTCCAAGCCTGTTTACTAATAGCTTAGAAAGCAGCTGGAAGTTAGGATAAACTTTTAATCCTTGATCGCATATGTATAGTGTAAGTGTGAGGGACTTTGGTTTTTACATTAGTTCCTTGTATACTTATCTGGTGGAATAAAACCTTTCGGACTTATTTAGTCGCTCCGGAGAGATCTTATCTATTCAGAGTTAAACTCTAGCGAGTTGGGGAGCATATCCGCCGTCCCAATCGCACGTGGACACGTCTCTGCCTCGTAAATCACATTACCTGGCGTGTAGATATCTGCATCTCAATGCATCGACAGTCCGCCTCTTCCTTCTTCTGCTTATGTCGATGCTTGTTCGAAAGCCAATTCTCGGTGGTCGTCCTAGGCGTCGCGTCCTCTGTATTGTTCAAGCAATCTCGACGCTCGCTTTCTACGTACTAATACAAACGCCATTCTTAATAAAGTCCTGTGCCACTTTGACCAACTGATTCGTGCAGAATCTTAAGTAGATTGGGCATGTATCATTTCTCCTGATAGTCACCCTTCTACAGTGGTTGATGCTTCTGGAATAAAACAAGCTGGAGGCAGCGATAGGGCTGTCCTGCTCTAATAAATTTGCAAACCATTAAGACACATTCGGCAAAGGACACGCACCGAAACTTGGCGTTCCCACGTTCCCCTAGCGTGCTTATCACAGAGAGAGAGAGAGAGTCACCACACCGAATTAGCTAGTCAGCTTTGTAAGTATGCCGGAAGTCGACAAAGTAACGAATTCAAGCAGATAGTACATTTATTTTGTCAGGAGCGACACTTTAGAATGAATAATAGAAACCTATATTTTGTTAGCTCTCGCAGAATTTCTTTCTGTTCAAGCCGGAGTCTCTCATTTGTTCTCTTCGGGCAATGCAAGTTTTCCTCCCGGCTAATATATTCCTCGCTAGAACTGTTATTCGATCCTTTTATAAACTGGCACTGCTGCCATCAGCGGAAATTGACTTTGCATGTACGTAGTGACATAGTCGGTTGGTTCAAGGGTAGTTGTAATCTTGGATCTCGTAGGCAGGAGTTGGAGCGATCGGGTCACCGATAGACCGCTTCAAAATATCTTTTCTAATAGTAATCTTCCTTTTAACGTTCGGCCGAGGTATTCACGCTTGTTTTTCCGGGTGATCCTGCCGCGTTGCTCACTTTGGTATGCAGTTTGCGGGGTCGGTTTGGGCATCGCACGTAGCTCCCACCGTTGTATGCATACTGGCTTTCAACTAGTATCGCTTTTGTAACTGGTTGTTTTCAGTCTCGTATCAATCGCTTTAATCCTATCACCAATATTTACAAATATACCAGCAGTTTCGGGGCATTGTATGTTAATATTATTATAACAGGATTCTCTAATCATCATCCTAAATTTAACGCGATCTTCTATATAATTGTAAATCCTATTTTCCCTGACGGATGTCAGAAGTCAAAACGGAAATACCAGAGTGCAAGTAACAGGGATGGAACAATTTCAGAGGCAAATTTTAACCTCTCCCAAAAAGGAATTTCATTCCTACGTTGAAATTTTCATCGGCACACATACATACTTCGTGATCTATGTGTTCCTTATAGATGAAATATGCATACGCAGAAGTATAGGCTTCTTTAAAATTACCTGGGCCGCGACAGCTTTCCAAGCCTTTGACTCGAAACTTTTGCTCCTTTCGGTTAAAAGGAAAGGAATTGTTATACGGTGGCGGAAAATCGGCTCTGGCCACGGAGTGCGGCTGCTGTTTGATGCTGTTACCGTTTCCAGATCCTATCTCCGGATGAAAATCGGTCGGGCAATCGGGCCTCTACATATGTTATGCATGAAAATAAAGTAAGGCCATCCGACGGCTCGTGACCCTGTCCCTCACCTATGTAAATCGGCGATCGACTTAATTGACAAAATATTCAAATCGCACCACTCTCCGAGTAGCATTCAAATGATAATCGATGCATGCCGGTGTTTCCTTTGCCTTGAAAACCATCAAGTTGGGGGGAGATACGAATGAACTGACGAAAGCCTGCTTAGTATTTCGACTTCTTTAGCATCGTTGCCAACCTTTTCCCACGGGTTGCCCTATCTTGATCCTTGGAATACTCGTCGGGAAGATGTTGTAATTGTTATTGCATTCGCCCCAATAAGCTTCGCTTCCGGAAAGACACGTTTAATGGATAATCCAAGCATTACTCGGTGAGTACTCTTTTTTTTGAAAATGTACGAAATTCCCGAAAATTCCCGTATAATTACCAACTGGGGAGGGTTGAACAGGTAGTGGCTGGTATTTTCTCAGGGTTTTAAATTCGATTACGATTTATTAGTGGACAAGCTAAGAAAACACGCGATAGACATTGTTGTCTCGTTGATTGCACTCCCCGCACTAAAAGGAGTGCCTGATCGGTTAATCCATTTAATTCGCAAATACGGAATTGGTCAGTCGTCGTTTGATAAACATTCATACTTCTGGTAAGGTGGGGAAAATGGAGATGAAGCTCTATGTACAGAGTTGGGCAAACAGCGAGAGCCGTCGAGTGGCCATATGCAACAATGTTCATCCTATGGTACACTGCATGTACTCCATTTATTTCTGCATTGCGCATACACGCAACTTGAAACGTGATTCTGTAATAAAATAGCAGCCGCCCGCCAAGCGGCGGACTTTCGTCCGAGAGTTATTTTACATTATTTGAACCTGGGAATGCGTTTTCGGAATCTGCCTGGCATTACAAAAGCAGGTCCATTTACATCAAAGTCTGCCGCTCTTTTCAAACAATTACTTCCATCGACCACTCATACTTTTTTCCAGCAGAGTTAGGAATAACCCGCTTCCTAAACCGTGGCGTTGGGATAGAAATTTATACTCGAATTTTGACGGGTGTCCTTTATGTCTACTCTGCCACTCAGTAAAGCATTCCTACTTTTTCTAAGATACTAGTTCCGTGGTGATATTCAAGATCTTGGTTGCAGCAAGCTTAGGAATAAACGAGCGGTTCCTCTGGCTGGCAAAGAGGAAAAGAGAAAGAGGCTGGAGCGAGTATTGTGACGGCAAGAAGTTGATTAAATTTCGCTTAGCGAGCGTGGCAATGTGCGGATGCAGCCAACGAGTTTCGAGAATTTGGAACGCTCAGCCGTATAAGGAGCACAGCGACCTAAATCCTTTATTAGGGCACATAACTCCACTCTTTCAGAGACCTTGAATAATAGCCTGCCATAATTTACCTGTATTTTAAACATTTCATGTTTTATGAGGCTGATATGCACAATCTTAAGTGGCTCTTATCCATTAGTGTAGTAACACGATTGAGTCCCTTTCCAAGTCAATCCTATTACACAGGCTTACACATCGTGCTGGCACACTCTCTAGTTGACAGTCAAGCGTGTATCCGCTAATAGTTGTAGACGAGTGGTACGCAATTTTATCCAGTGAGGCTTTGGAAAATTTCAAGCGCCAACTCGATTATGCCGCCTTTTAATACCTGCTGTGCGCCGCGCACACAGAGACACATACGCGCGCGTACACGTGCGGCAGCTGGCAATGTGCATTATATTTTTGCGCCATGCAATATAAATCTTTCTCTGTCCCACTGGCGGCCCCCCTCACTTTTCCGCGCAGCCCTTTTAATTCCCGCCCTTCCACCCCGCGTTATCGGCTTTTCGTTTGCGAAAAGCCCGAAATTCGTCGGATACCGAGCCGCGGCATTAACGTTAATTACGGCCGAATTACGCGTACAAAGCCCGGCGAGGAAATTTGGTTGTAATGATTTTGAGTGTCGCTTTAAGCGAGCGTCTCATTGGCAGTGTATAAGTGCCGCGCGGTTAAGCAAACATTTTTCTCGGAATGATATCGCAAAGTATATGTGCGTGTTGCGCGCTATATTTCGCCTAGCGGTCTATTGGCTATGCAAAAGAGGCTCGTCGAGGATAGGACGCGTGTGCCGGCGGGCGGCCAGGCCAGCTTTACTAAAATGTGCACAATAATCGAATGAGTGAGCGCGCGAGCGTGGTTGGCGCGCACGCTACCATCATTGTTTCGCGTTGAATTCGCTGCCGCGGCG
The DNA here is from genome assembly GCA_910591665.1 of Ectemnius continuus. Lineage (NCBI taxonomy): Eukaryota > Metazoa > Arthropoda > Insecta > Hymenoptera > Crabronidae > Ectemnius > Ectemnius continuus. The sequence goes on from OU342856.1 coordinate 24,115,621, forward strand.
CCTCCACCTCTCGTCGCACCGAGAATCCGGTTGACTTGCTAATTTTAACTCGACCATGACACCGCACAAGTGCACTATACTGCCACTCGCTCGCTCGCTTGCTTGCTTGCTCACTTGCTTGCGTTCGTGCGATTGTCTCCTGCTCGCCTTTCTTCCTTTTCCTCCTCTTTTTCTTCCAGCGATTGGGAGGCAGAGAGAGAGTGAGAGAGACGCGCGTCGCAGCACACACGATAAGAAAACTAAATTTGCCGAGGCAAGTTGGGCCGGATGCTGCAGCAGCAGACACTTTCGCTCCCAAGAGGAGAGGGTAGCACTGCATGATTAAGATGATGATAACAACATAATTTCCCCCCGCGCGAATACATCTCGATTTAACTGGAACGGTAATGTCATCAGTGGCGCCCAGACACATCGTTAATTATTTTCGACCTAATTCTACAAAGTTCGACCTTCTATCGTGGCGACGCGTGCTCCGATTTGTAGGAGCTTCTCGAACCATGGTTTCTGTCTTAACGCCCGACTGCTGGCTTCAGTAGGCCAGTCGAATCACTCGTAAGCCCCTTGCACACGCATCGATGTACCGGCAAAACCGGGGCCGGAACTAGATTTTCTGCCGGACCTAATCCAACTATGTGCTTTTTAGATCTAGCTAACTATGATATGGAATTATTTTTGTTTGACATTATGTAGAAGTACTTTTCTTGCCGACTGGCGGCCAGGTGAATTGAGTAAAGGGAAATCTAGCACATATACGAATTAATTAATACGAGAGTTTTCAGAGAAGGAAAGTTGTATCGACGTTGCGTGAAGGATTTCTACGCTGATTCTCGAATGCAACACCCTTTCGTTGGCATGCAGCCGAAGATCGCGGCTCGAAAGCTGGTCGACAAGTAGCCCGCGCAACTCGAACGTATTTTTGGTCGGTGTTCTGCGGAACGGTGGCTAATAGTGACTCCTTCGAGGAACTATCGGCCGCCTTCTGGAACTCATAACTATATATTTGATCCGGGCCAGATAAACATCGCTCCAAAATAAAGTGGTGTATGCGCGCGCGCGCGCGCGCGGAGGATCACCACCAGAAGCAGCAACCGCAGCAGCAACTTCAGATCGTCATACATTTAGCGCGCGTGCTCCTTTTCCTTTCTTTTTCTTTGGTCCCTCGGGATTTTTTGATAGGCAGGCTACACTTGGCTGTAGGCTGAGCACTTCTGCGCAAAAAGCGTCGCGCATCGGCCCAGCCGAAAATTCTCCCTCTCTGCCGGTTCGATCATCCTCAGCCTCTTTCTCTCTTCAGCCAGAGATAGCTCCTCTCTAAAGATAGGCCACTTGTTTTACACGCGCCTCCTATTATGTTCCTATTATCGATAATCGCGCCAACCCGTTCGTTCGTTCGGTCTCTCTCTCATAGTTACACATCCAGGCTAGCCGAGTTTATTGCAGCCAGAACCTCCTGATCGATAATTAATTTCTAATTACAGTACATTGTCTGTACGAGCGTGCTATGCTAGAGCTCAATTTATGTCGTGACGCGTCGACGACAAGCTAGCTTGTTTGCACGCTGCATTCGTGCCGGCCGGCATGCATTCTTCTCTGCGCCGCGCCGCTTCCTGTACTGGTTGGCTGTGCGCAAGAGATGTCTAAAATCCAACGTTAAATATGCGATAAGCTCGTTCTGACGGTGGCTCGTTCTCGTTGGTTGGTGCGTCGACGCTTCTGGAACGACGACGCTGCCGCCGCCGCCACCACCGCCGCCGCCGCGCTCTCTTGTGCGTTCTTGCTCGGTGCGCACAAAAACAGGCCGCGATCCGACTGCAATCGCGTCACTGCAAATAACTCGGGCTCTGCTCTGCCCTGACGTGGGACGATCCGACTGGTAAACACCCTCCTCGCACCGATCCACACCAGGCCCACTGCCCAACTCTCCTTTTCTACCATCTTCATTCTCTGTCGAAACCGTTTTCATTTTTCTATCCATTCATTAACAAAGCCCTGAGAAATACGATGTAAAACATGGTATAAAATAGGCGTACATTAGCAAAGGAAAGAAAAACTAATGACGGAATGCGCTTAGAAAAAAGAAGAATTCATAACTCGATTGTAGGTGGGATGGCGTGTAGCGATGCAAACCTGCGTTGCTCTTTCCTAACGGATGGATTAATAGTTGCCGTTGACCCAAAAGCAGCCAGAAGTTTCTAGGACTAGTTGACCGTAGCCGTGGTCCACGATGCCAACGATTTGCTAAACTCTGGCAGACGCCAAGCCGAAGAGGAGGCAATGTCGGTGTCGGTAACGGGAGCAAAAAATGTCGCCAAGAGTGGGCATCGAGCGGGCAAGCAGCGCCGGGGAAGGACGAGTAGTCGCGCGCGTGTACGCAATTACTCGCTCGTACTCTCGCATTGCGCAACGGCACGTGTGCTCGCTCTCTGTGTACGTGGGTACGTGCTTGGCGACAGCTAAGCCGCCGCGCCGGTGAAAACATGGCAGGCAGCAGCACCAGCACCAGCATCAGCAGCAGCAGCAGCAACAGCAGCGGCAGCGGAGAAGCAAAACTCCGCGTCGCGTCACTCGGAAGGAGGTCATATTGCGCTGGAAGGGAATCACCGAGCGCGCCCCGAGTTCTTCGCCAGCAGAGACTTGCCAGTTTGCTGTCCTTACTCATACGCGAACACAGTACTTGCCAAGGCAGAATGTGTGCATTCGACGTTAGAGAGTACGAGGGATGATAATTAGGCGTGGCGACGACCACGAGATGCTCCCAATGATACCGGAGACTCTGTCTTCCCGGATAAAGAATGACGTAAGCTCGATATGCTGCGCTCAACTCCTTCCTAGCATACTGCTTCTCCTACCTCGAGTAACCTCTCTACTTCTCCTTCCACCTTCGCCGATTGTACTCACATATCCTACTCTCAGGTTTTCCTTGGACTTGCGAGAATTTCGAAGCGCAACCGTTTATCGTTCTCGATGGTGACGGCAATCTGGCAGGAGAGGTCTGTGACACAGAGGAGTTTGCGACGTGAATGGTCGCTTCTGCGAACAAGACTTTTTGCTGTGTTTACGATACGCCCGGTTTACACTGTCCGCCGAGCGCGAGATAAGCGGCAGGCTTGCCGGATACCTCCTGAAACCTTCTCAACAGGACTTACACGTACTTCCATCGAGTATCAAATAACTAATGCCGCGTCCAGCGAAAGCCGCCCTCTCTTCGGTATTCAATGGAAATTGTCGAGAATCGAAGCAAAAGTCAATGTAACTGTTTCTCCACTGCTAGAGGAAGTGTGTCCCAATCAAACGGGGCTTGGAATGATCGGCACTCTGCGAGCGAAGCTCGATACCCGGCCGCTTAAAAAAGAAGCAGATTAATTGCGCAAAACCAATGGGAAATCAAATTGGAATCTGTCATATGGAGCGGGTGCGAATTCCGGTGGCTTATGGTGGTAGCCTGTAACTTCCCGGTAAATCGATTATGCAGCAATCCTCCGTGGGAAAATCGATTTGCCATACGCTAGTTAAGCAAATATCTGCTTCCGCTTGGGACATTATTCATGCCGTGGGATTAATAATAGTTATCGATTAGCCGTGTAAGTTCTATCGACTGGCAGATGGATGAAATTGGATCGAGTGTTGTGCTAACGAACAGGGCAACATCTCGGCATTGTCTTCGCCAGCTGCGAGCTGCGAGCTGCGATCGTGTGCAGCGCGACACGGACCGGCTTATTTTTAAAAATATCGCGCTCGCATAATCTGCTCGTTCAAATGGCCTGGTGACTTTACACCGAATGTCACAACAGAGTTAAACGCGCCTGGTGCACCACTCGCAAAATGGAAGGCACGCAAATAGATATTTCGCTTTCGAGCGAAACAGTCCTGCGCTGCCGGCTTCTGAGGTGGCAACGCCGACAACTACGTTACTGAATTATCGCCTTCCACGATTAACGTATTCAGTTTACCATTAGACAACTACCCACAACAATTCTATTCTATTATACATATGTCACCGTCTAGACGATCCACTCGCATAAACATCCGTGGGAGAGTTACGCCAAAAAAGGCCGTTGTACGCTATTTCAATGGCATTGCTGATACTTTTTAGCCGACATCGAAAACGGGAGAATTATCAAATTCGTTGTGCATATTTTTCTTCGATGGGCAATCACCGTCGCCACTCAAACCCACTCAAATCCACTCACTGCCTCGGGTATTTCGAGGGTCCGAACTAGCAACGCTTGATGATCCAGTCAATTGCGCGAATAATCCTCACGGATATTGGCCGCTTTTCATAAATTATTAACGTTATGCTTGCGAGGAATCGCGGAACACGAACGCTTATCTCTGTGATATTGCGAGAGAGGTTATTAAACTGAGAGAGCAGGCGCGGCGGGAAAAGACTTCATTTACGTTGCGCGATGCGTTGAAGGGTGGCTGACTGGCCGGCCGGCCAGCCAGGGGGGCTGCTTTTCTTGGTGTAGTGTTCTACCAAGCAAACTGCGAGGAGAAACCGTCAGTCGGCCGACAGAGAGAAGATCGGGATAGAGAGAGTTAGAAAGGGACATCGATGCGCCGCTCGGCTCATCACTTATTTACGCCTTCATTACTGTAAACAATGCGACTCCTTTTACGTCCGGTCTCCCCGCTCGCCCCCCCTTTCCTTCCCTCCCCCTCTCTCTCTCTCTCTCTTTCTCTGCACGGGCCAACGCCTGTCTATCTCGTCGCTTAGTCCATCTCGGCACAGTGACAGTGTGTACGCGCGCGCGTGTGTGAGGATGAAGAGGGTGGGAGAGTTCAAGGAACAGAGAATGAGGGAGTAAGAGAAGGAGAGAAGGGAAGCAGCAGCGTTGTATCGCGCGCGCCTGCTGCCGGTCCATTTCTGAAAGTACTCACTCCCAGATGTATTTTAAAACGCGCGCTCCCATAACGACTGTATCACCGAGCTTGCCTTCTCTCGCTCTCTCGCTCTCTCGCTCTCCCTCTGCGTGCGTTGCACGGATTCCCATTTATTCTTATCCCCGCGACACTCGAGAGCCAGCCCTCCCCCCCTCCTTACTTATCCGAGGGAACAGTGCGCCATGAAATTGATGGCCACGTGAAAAGGTATATTGTGTATATGTAGATGGAGAGTTTGCATCGAGTGGCTGGAGAGCGCGCGAGGGAAGATGTCCGCGATTGGCCGAGTGACGAATCCGTAACGAGGTGGTGCGAGCTGCTATAAGTTTGGAGGACGGCATCTCCGGCAATAGAGCGGCGCGACGCGCTCATAATTCCAAAAGGTTATTAAAAGTCGTGTGACGGTGGCGCGGTGGCCGGCGTCGCCGGATGTCGGAGGAACGACGACACGCGCAGAGTTGGTAGGTTAGCACACATTAATGAACCACGAATGGATGAGCGAATATGAGAGAAGTGGTTAGCGGGAGAACTGGTATCGCGAGGAGCCAGCAGCATTTTCAATTAAAATGCCGAGGGAGCCGCATTGCAGCAGTACTCACCGCGCTCCGCTCCGCGCCGTCCTCGGCGCCGTTGTTGCCCTCAGCGTCGCAGTTGTCGTCGCCACGGTACGTGTAGACCGATGGACACCATAGAAAGCCATGCTCGTTCAACCAGAGGAGAAACCTCCTTTATTTGCTTCTCGCCTATCTTCCTCTTCCAACCTACACCACGCACTTTTACCCGCTGTCCATCATCTTCGCTTCTGCTCCTGCCAGACATCCTTTTTTCTATCTCCGCCTACACCTGCTTCCTACTCTCGCTTTGCCAGCCCTTCTCCGCTTTGTCATTCTGTTTTTCAACCCACCACCAACAATGTCTCTCCTCTAACTCGAGTACTTTTACACTTTTACCTCACACGCTATTCAAGTCAGGTTTCACTTTCAAATGATTACCGAACTATTATTACAAACTTCTCACTAGTTGGATAGAAAAATCTACGCAATATTAGGCACCAAATTGAGGGATTAAGATTAATGAAAGAAGGTACTGGGAATTACATTTCTATCTAGTCAAGTTAGAAGGGTGGATCATTACTATATTTACAAACGGGTGCGTGTGAAATATCCTGGCGGATTGGCTGGCCGTTCTTCCGGTGAACTTGCAAACTATCGGATTTGCGGGACTCGTTTCTATCTTTTCTCATCGTCCGCACTCTTCCTGTCTCTGGATGACATCGGCCCATCTGAAAATGCATCCCTAAACAAGGCTCCATTTCATTTCGCGAACGTCTTTGTTGATCCGTTTTGCGATATTGCGATTGTTGAACTAATTGTAAGAAGGAAGCGCAATCCGAATACATCAAACGATACTGAGAGTGGTGGTTTGAGGTCACGAGGGTCCTTTCATTACAACATTTAGAGACAAAAGGTTGCAAGATCTGGACGGGCATGGCGTGCCAATATTTGCCTTGCTACCTGACACAGATCTTCGAGTGGTCTTCTCAAAAGAGAGAGAGGGAGAGGAGAAAGAAAACGCATACATACAGTGAGATTGTGCATTTTTTACACCATCCCTCTCCAGAATCTTTAGGCGTTGCCTCCGAAAGTCGCCTGCACTGAATATTTCTACTCTCTACTCTTATTATTTCGAATGGCTCAATTTCATGCATTAATTTCCGAGAAACATAACGGTTCGAAAAATTGCTCGCCACGGTGAAAGTGGTGCGTCCAAGTGACAGCAGCCATTAACAGATTCCATAAAAGCTCCCCTAACATAGGAGTGGCGAGCATAACCCCTAACACCATGGGCATGGCTTGCTTCCACGCTTGTTCCATAAACCACCCTTAGAACTTGGCACTCGGGGCACGTAGTATAATTCTTTACTCTTCCATGCCACCGCCTTCCACCCTCTCCCCTCTGAATCCTCCAGCTCCGCCGCCGCCGCCGCCGCCGCCGTCGCCGTCAACCCCCTTCTGCCCCGCTCGCCCGTTCCCTCTCACTCTTTCCCATACTTGCCAAGGAATGCAGAATTCTCTCCCCCTGCAGTATAAGCGCTACCAACATCCTATCTAGCACAAGTAATGGCATCGGCATCATCACCAGCACCCACCTCAGTAAGTCCACCCACTTTTCCACCTATCTTCCATTACCTTCTGCCAGTCTGCTCCGCGAATACAATTTCTCCTTCTACCCTCTCCCCTGCGCATCCCTCTTCCCTTGTCTCCTCGAGTTAACCACCCTCTAACTTCCGGACAAATATCTCCTCGCGGATTCAGGATAACTCTCTTCGGTTCCTGACGCATTTCCGGTATCATTGGCAATCGAGAATCGAGTGAATCGTTAAGATCGGCAATCACGTAAGATTAACTTGTGAAAATGTTTGAAGAAAATCGAGTCTTAATAGCAATTTTCGTTATAACTCGTATATTGAAAGAGGACCTCCCTTTTTGTTAGAGGTGAGCTTATCACTCCACGTGTCCTATTGGTGTGGTGTTCGGTATCGGTGAGCGATTGAGAATTGTTATCGCTGCTGGCTGTTGTCGCGAATGAACTTGCGCGGGCAAAGAAGCTAGTCAGTTTGATGGTTCAAGGACGCGGCGAGTATCGTGGAGCGTGTGGCGTGGGGTGTGCGGCTGGCTGAAGTAAAAGGAAACAAGGTCGCGTATCGAGCGCGGAAGCGGCAAGAAAATGGTGGTTGGGTGGAATGTTTAAAGCCAGTGCGGCGAGGATTGGGGGTTGGAGCCTGGCACGGTCCAATCGGATATGTGAGATAGAAGAAGTTTCGTCGAACCAGCCAGGGACGAGTCGACACTCTCGTCAATCCAACCTGACTATCGCAAATCTGGTGGTCATTACCAGTCATTCGCGGCCTACGGTAAATGAGAGGAAAACTAGGGCGAAAGTCAAATTGGTCGAGTATGCGACTCCAATACTGTCCGATAATTGGAAAGCAAGTTGGCGACTCGCACATAAATCAGCATACTGTCATTCGTTAGGGTATAATTCGCCCATAATGTACTATCTCCTCAATCTGGGTCAAAGGTGATTTTCTGGGAACATGTAGGCTTTATCAGTTGATACACTCTCCGCTCGTGGCACATTGCATTCGATCTGCCAGCTATTCCATCCAGATGCACTTCCAGATTAAACGCGGACGTCCAGCTGGACTATGCTTTTTTCTCATGGCGAATAATTTTTGGCGCACAGCACTGCCAGAGTACGAATGGCCATCGGAATTTTTCAGCTGCTTCCTCGACACTGATAGTATCCACTCGGTAAAGATAGAGGGAGAGGATACGAAGAGGATAGTAAAAGCGGGGAATCGCTGGTGCTCGATATTACTCGATCACGTCTCTTTCCGGCCGGTGGACTTTTATTAGCCGGTGGAGCAGGGATCCTTGAGAGGAGAACGGGGTGTCGGTAGTTAAGCGATCCCTGAGATCAAGGAAAAAAGAGTTTGCGTTAAACACAGTTGTCGGGGTGGGGGTGGGGGTGTGGGGGAGGCGCATGAATAAAAGATCATTCCGGGGAGCAAATATCCACAGTTACTTTTCGGGAGCGCGCGCACGGCACGGTGTTGGTAATCTGAATTTTTATTCGAGCCGATGGGAAATGCGAGGGAGCAGCCGGTAGTACGGGCGAGCAAGCAGAGACGGGCAGGCAAGTTTGTTATCAAGCTGCGAGAGAAGCCAACCAAGCCCAGAGCGGCTAAGTAGGGAGATGAGAAAAGCGAACTGGGCGCTGGAAAAGTAGGCACACTCCTCTTCGGAGGTGCGATTTTAGCCGAAGGTATTGACTTTCCCCAGGCTTGCTGCTCGCGCGATGATGAGATCTCTTGGGGAGAGCCTTCTGCTTCTCTCTCTCCCTCTCTTTCTCTCTCGTTCCCTTGCCACCCTACTCACTGCCGCCTTCCTTCCCCCTACTAACCCTCTACCACGTAGGTGTGGACGCGCCCGCTTCGAGTATGCATGATTCCCTCGACGTACATGTGCCAGGATCTGTTCTCCGTATGTGTATGTGTGTGAGAAAAGCTGATAGGGAGTTAGGCTGTTGAAACGCTTGATTGCAAGTTCCAGATACTACTAACATGGGGAACCTTCCTACTGGTTGCTCTTATTCAACACAAATATCTGTAAAAAGAAACGGTCGTCTTATTGACTCTGATCCAAGCTCGTATTAAATCAGGAAGGATGATTTAACCCCAACATCTATCATCATCTCATATCTCACTGATGTTCATGTAAATCGTCTAAATAATTCCATTTCTCTTTTGAAACAAAAGAAAAGTCTCTCGATTTTACCGGAGTCAGTAAGCAGTAAGCATCGGTTGATTTCTAAGCGAGTGTGAGGCGTCGGGTCGGTGAAAAGGGCAACGAGAAGAAATGAGAGTGCCGGCGGCGAAGGGGAAGAGGGAGAGGGTTGAGAAGTTGGTTGATTGAGATTTTTCGCGGTGGGAGAAAGGGAGGGCGGTTGGTGGTTGTAGTCCTCGAAGTCAAGTGGCTATGCGGAAAGGAGTCTGGTGACGTGGGTTATACAGGTTGTCATTATCGGGGGTGGCTCTCGGGTAATGAAGGTGGCAGCGGTGACGCAGCGGCGTCGGCGTCGGCGTTGGCGACGGCGACGATGTCGTCGGCGACGTCCTGCCGTTGGCGTAGGGAGCACCGGTGCAAAGTAACGGTGTGATCAATGCCGCAACGCTAATTAACATTCCCGTGCGGAAGAGGTCTCTGGTAGACACACCTACACGAGCAGATAGAGGATAGAGGAGGAGAGGGAGAGAGGCCGAGAGGGAGAGAGAGAAAAAGAGAAAGGGAGCCAGGCACCCTGCTTGTCCTCTTCCACTTCGGCCCACTGCCCTCTCGCTTTCTCTCCATTTCACCCCTTTCACCCTTCTCTTTGCAGGATTGCCTGCCTCTCCGCCTGTTTCCCCTCTTCCTTCGTCCTGGGCGCCCCTTTCTTCCTCGGACTCCTCTCTCGACACGGACTTCGATGTTGCCTGCCTGCCTGCCTGCCTGCCTGGCAGCCTGCTTGCTTGCCTGCTTGCCTGTCTGCTTCTAGTCCCCTCCTTTTCACTCTAGTGATTTTAACGCCAACGATCGTTACCGCTCCGCGATAGCGACGGCGTCGGCAACGACTAGCAGCCGGTAGGAATATTCCTCAGAGCTAAGGAAATCTACGCGCATTCGGAAAAGCCGGTCGCACTTAATGATCGTCCGCTCGAAGACTAGTGGCATGCGGCGTGTGGTGGTGTATTATTGAAGCAGCCACCCTCTGTAAAGTTGTTTTAGGGATGCACCATTGAGTGGTTCTGCTTAGAGTACTCTTTGCAAGTGAATTCGATCGCACATTCGGTTCAACGCTCCACGTATGAACGGCGCGACTTACGCATCATTGGTGAAACTCTTTCCTGCATTAATGCCGCTTCTCTTCTCTTGAGAGGGAAGAGGTTTTTCGGATGAACTAATTCTTTCTGGTATTAGCCGAATAGAGCGCGGCAATCGCTTGACGCTCGATCTTTCCAGCGGGTTGATCCGTTCATCATCCCGGCCCGGCTGCGATCGCGTTGCCCACCTCCCTTTTGCTAAAGGAGCGTAGCAGAGAGCAACCCTCCGCCGCGCCGCGCCACGCCGCACCAGAGGGATTTAATCGCGTTTCATCTTCTACCCCCGATATCCAGTACGCTCCAGGTCGATATCCGGCTCGCCTACCGATGGAGAGGAGCGTTGACCAGGAGGAGACGAAACTTTGCAAGGATACGCTCTCACCCCGCATACCTAGCCCGTGCGCGCGCACTCCATACCTACCTCTCCACGTACATGTGTGCAGGAGGACACCCCCGAACTAGGCCACGAGATACTCCTCTCGCTGTGCCTCTCCCTGCCTCTCACTGCCTCTCACTGCCTCTTTGTCGGCCTCGAAACGCGCCCCCTACCATCCCCGATGCTGTATTTTACATTTTCCACCTTGCCAACCTTTTTCTAGTATTGGCTCTTCTTAGAAAAACTCATACGAAACGACAGGTCTCTTCTTTAGTGGTTAATTCGCAGTACGCGATTAATTGTAGAATTACATCATATCAAGAAGAGCGATTGATAAATTTATATTTTAGTTACAGGATATGGTCGGTGATCGGCTTATCAGAAACCTCTTGCGAACGACGCGTGTTTTAGCTTTTGAAAGCAAGTCTTTTGTTTTCTGTAACCCGTTCTTGTGGCCGTATGGATTGCGGGCAAGCTCTGCGGATCGCCACGGTGGCGGCGGCGGCGCCGGCACACGATCAGTTCGCTCGTGGGCTGAAGGAGTTTCAGAAAATCGATCGCTTCGTTCTAGCGTGCATTGCTCCGCGAACCGGTTTAAAGCAGTTCGACGCAGGGTGGTTTTACTAATTGGTGCCGAGCATCGATTACCGACCTCTCCCCGACCACGCACGGACTTCTCCCCCGTGCCGCCGTGCCGCCGTGCCGCATACCTTCTCTGTCACACTGCTGCCTCTCATGATCTCTAATGAAACGGAACCTCGGCTTTGCCTTTCCTCCCTTCATTACGGCTGACTTTATATTTCTTCCTTACCCGGTACAAATAACTACCCCTACACTCGCTTCCTTACCTATTCCATATGTATTGGAAAGCCCGTTATTTCCATACGTTAAATCATCCCTCTTTATTTTGCTGCTTTGTAATAGCGGAAGTGAGGGAAAGATGCGCTTGACAGTAATTGATGTGCAACAGCGGAGACAAGAAACGACGAAGGAAAGCATCCCTGTCAGAGTATGAGTCGTCAAGCATGTTATAATGTAACGATACAACGCTGCCAGGATAAAGTGTACTAAGCAGGCTCTACTCGAAGCAGTATTCAGGAGTCTCGATTGGCTGAGAAACATAATATAATACTCTCTGACGTCGAGTTCGTTGCCGAGTACGATATTTCTTAATCTTAAAAAGCTCGAACGGTACTGAATTAAAGAAATTATTGACGAAGCTAAGTTAGTATCAGAAGGCACTCGACATCAATGACGAGGGTCTCAATAAAATTCTCGTTAGTGGCCATCAGCAATGCTGCACCTTCCAGCCTCACTTTCTGCCCGGGCAGGAAGCCTCCCTGCTGTGACTTGTCTGCTAATTGGCATTAACTGACGCTCTCCTAGTTCTACTGGACTAACGTCAAGCTTGTTAAAATCGCATCGTGTTCGTTTATCCTTTCGCGCTCCGTTGTACATTCAGTTGGACTTCAATTTGCCGCACCTATACGCACAACACTGCCAGCACAGACAGATGGGCAAGCTTTTCAGCCAGGCTAAATCCGAGGTGCATCGCGCTGCTGCTGCTGCTGCTGCTGCTGCTGTTGGCTCTGGCGCATCTCGCACAGTGCCACGCTCATCACGGATTCCTATAGTCTCGGCCTATCTACCTTCCCATATCAGACACGTATGCCACTACACCGAATATACATGGGGCACTAAATGCTCCTATCGGAAATCGATATCGGGGAGCCACAGCTAGCACAGCCACTCTTCCTGTGTCCCGCATCGCCACTCTTCCTACCGCCACCCTCTCAATCTTCCTCTCCCCCCTCCATCTCACTTCTTTCTTCCTCCCTTCCTTCCCTCCCCCTTTCTCTCTCGCTCTCTCATACAACCTTCTTCTACACACTCGCCCCCACTGTCTTCCACTTTCCTCCGAGGAATCCTGCCCATCCTTTTCCTTTTCCCTTTCTACATCCTTCTGCTTCTACTTGTCAAACACCCACTCGACGCTTCCCGCTCTATGTGCGTATTTTTTTACAGTAAACCGTACTGTTTACCTTTCGAATTTTTGCTGGCCACGTATTTCGAATGCCATTTGGATGCTACGCTTCGAATTGCAATGGAAATATGGAAAGCGAGGGAGAGAGAGAGAGAGAGAGAGAGAGTGTACCACGCTCGAGATTTCATGCCGAATGGAAATATCGATCGGGCTTCGATAACGATGAGCATTATCGTCGGCGCATTCGAGGCTACGTGAGGCCGAGCAGAAGAGGGGCGGTCACGCCTTTGAAATATTATAATTGACGCTACTGCCCCAGCTAAAGCTATATTGGCACATTCTGCTCCCTGAGGAACTTCCAAGTGGGTTAAGTAACCATTAGTTTATAATGAATTTGGCTGTTTCCTCGGCGCTCGAAAAGAAAATCGAACACACACGTCTTCGTGCCCGAATTCTGATTAACTTGGAGGGATTTGATTGGCAGGAGGATTGTTAGTCGCGAGAGAGTAAGCACCGAGAATCAATGTTAATGAAATGCTGTTGGTGGCTGGAGAGGAAGCTTCGGGCACACTGCTTGACTCCTGGCCAAATGATCGGGTTGAAAGAAGCGCGAGCGAGCGAGCGCACTACCGTTAACTGTCGCCGCAAATACTCTCTAGTTAACTAGATCGAGCAATGCTGCTACTCGCGAGCAACCCGATGAGTATACGCTCTTGCATCCGGTTAACTAGCGCTTTTCAGTGAAAGACAAACCAGTCCATCGAATAATACCATAAGGAAATGTATCAACTTTGCGAGGAATATGTAGCTTTCTACTAAATTCAATAATCCTACAAGATACGGGTTTCGGTATCTTTGCCACCTTAGCTGGAAGTTTCTGGCAAGTTGAGAGTCAGGTAGGAGGACAGGAAGCTCCCTTTAGTATTTCTCGGTGTGGGGATAGGGAGGGAGGGAGGGCGAGGGGAATTGGGTAGCCAGCGAGTAACTTTAGAAAGGAAGGGCGTTAGGGAGAGCGAGCGGGTGGGTTGAAAGGGGCTGCGCGATCGATCCCTCTAGTCCCGATGTGTGCCGACGGATCAGAAGCGTGGACGCAACTCCCGCTTCGCTCGCAGCCAGACGCAGCCCAACAATTTGCCAAAGCTCCTGCTAATCATCGAATTACATGATATCTCTACTAGCGTGCTTGACGCTCCCACGCGCCACAACGGTACCGTGCGTGCTGGAGTGCAAGTCCATGCTGCTGGATGCAGGATCATCGTGCGCGCCAGCCACTCCATGTCCATAGAACCGCGCACCACATACCAGTACAAGTATCGACCAGGAAGCAACGCGCACACTGGCAGAGCTGGCAGAGCTGGCAAAGCTGGCAGAGCTGGCAGAGCTGGCAGAGCTGGCAGTAGCCGAGCAGCATCATGTCCCTTAACTGAGAATATTACGCCCGGCATCCTCTTCACTCATCTCCTTCACCTGGCTTCCACAACTTCAACCACTCCCGCTCTTCTCCCTTCGAAGGTTTCCCCTTCACCCTCTAATACCAAGTCTTGCCGCGTTCGGTTACAGTCATCCTCATCTTTCCTACGAGTCATTAACCGTTCGTTACATTCTACGGTTAACACATCGTTGTCTCTCTCTCTCTCTCTCTCTCTCTCTCTCTCTCTCTCTCTCTCTCTCTCTCTCTCTCTCTTGTTTCTTCCGAATGGGGCAAAAGCGACGCCCGAAAGCTGGTCATTCCACTCGCTAGAGCAATTATCGAAGGGGCATTCCCACTGTTAGCCTGCAATCGCCTAACAATGTTGCATTGTTCAGGGAATCTCTCTGGTCTGGGAAAGGGAGAAGGAGTCTTTCCTCAGCGTCCTCGCGCGGTCTACGTCGAAAGGAAATGTGGCACAGTTAGACTCCAAGCACGCAAGGATTTCGTTGGCACTCGTTGTTTGCGCGTTAGAGTTGATCCGTCAATTTGCAGTGGTGTAATCGAGTAAAGAGAAGAAATCTGCTCCAATATTTTAACGAGATTCTTCCAAGCTCCGTCGGCGGTTGTATTATCCTCGGAGTATCTTTCGAACATGTTAGTTTGGTATGTTTGAACAGCGTCGAGTCGAGTCGAGTCGCGTCGAGTCGACTCCCTACGCTCACGAAGAGAGCCTCTTCCTCGCTTGCCTTTCATGATTAAATCGCAGTCGCAGATTCGTGTGCGTGGCAATTAGCTACTTATAGCACAGCGCACCGCGCTCTGCTTGCCGAGTGCGTGTTTCTGCGGAGCTGGCGGCGCCTGCGTACGCCCCATGAATCGCATACCTACCTGACGCACGCACGTATTCCTCGCTACTTTGACCGAGGAATTCCTCAGCAGAGAAATCAAATTACAGAAAGAAGAGTTCGCCTCTTCCCATAAATGTATCTGCTCGAGGCTATAAGATGACCAGTAAAATAGTGGCGAGGGACGCGACGCGCCGCGACGCGCCGCCCTATTACAACAGCCTTATTGTCGTAACACGGTGGGTTTAAGGGTGGAGGTCGCGTGAGGGCATCGAATTCTTTACGGAGCGTGCACGCCTCGCAACCCGCTTCATTTTACAGACAGACTCGTGTCACCGCCAGGATCACGTGACCTCACCACCGCACCCTCGCGTGTTCAAAGAGAATGTTCGGAAGTATAGCGCGTTGCGTTACATGAGAATGGTTTAGCCATGCTTCAGCCTGTTTCCCGGCATCGGAATTCGCAGTTTAATGCCCCCTCGCCCCTCCCCCCATCCTCCTTGAGTAAGAGCATTTGTTAAGTGGCGTGGCTGATGTTGTTAAAGCGGTATCATCGAACCACCACCAGAAGTGGCTTCGTAATCGAAACTATTCCGGCGACGTGTGGGTTCTGTTATTAAGGGCATCGGTCACAGAGCGGTCATGATCATCCGGGAAGATAACTAAGATTAGAGTTGGTGCTGGACAGGAGTTCTAGGACATTACTAATACCCTCTGCGGTTTCCGATCAGTTTCACTCCGAGTATCCAGAAGACAAATGATTTCCACCGGCCTAATTCGGACATATATTCTCCTGTCTGAGAATCGGCTGACCTATACTACTGGAACTCTCTACTACTACTTTGACGTTTCACCTCGAAACATTTGTTCGTTTAATTAACTGGACAAACTCGTAAGAGAGATTACGATTTGATAGGCGGTTAATAACGCGTCGTCGGAAGGATTGAACTTTTGCTGTTCGTAATTTAAAACATTCCTCATTGCAACTTTTTATGAGTGGATAACGGGTGTTTCTGCAATGCATAAGTTTCAAAAGTTCGCTTATAACGATCTCTGAGAGTTTTTTTTATCATTATGCCAGATTCTCATCGCTTGTGTGTTTCTTTCCCTTCGACATTCCTATGCTCTCGCTGCGCGGCATTACGAAATTGCTGCAGCGGCGAAAGGGAAATACGTTTTCGTCCTCTGGCATTAACTTTTCAACCGGATTATTCTGCTCGGATGCCGCAATCTCTGCACGATCCCGACGAGCTTTGGCGAATCCTGCGAAAACGCAAACATTCATAACTAGATCACATTGCCGACGCAATAGTAGCGCGCGCGCGCGCGCTCTCTCCCACGCGCACGTGCTAGAAAGGTTCGCGAGAGAATTCGGATTTCCAAGACCCGTGTTCCTCTAGGTTTAATGAAAAAATTCGGCACATCCTAAGAACCCTTTCATTATGCTATTACAGTGCTCCCACATCCCGCTGACATATCCCATTTCAGGCCACATTTTCCAAACCCTCGGCCTAACGAAGTGCGCGTCCGCCGCCGTAGAATTGGCGCCGGATCGGTACGCCATTAATTTACAGTTCGCCAGGCATCACTCCGCCTGCAGACGATTCACACGAGACGCGATTGCAAATTGCTTCCATTTGACAATTGATTGAAAGGGGATATGTAGCCGGTATAGGCGGGTGAAGCGGGATGAAGCGGGATGAAGCGGGATGAAGCGGGACGAAGCGGGGGATCGGTGTCGGAGGCCGGCGTGGTGGAATGGTACGCGGTAGCAGAAAAGCAGTAAGTGCGGGGCGTACGGGTGGCAGCGGCACTGCCAGCAGTCAACGTTTCCTCGCTGGACATCGGTTGGTGGTAGTAGTGGAAGCTGGCGGTGATGTTGATCGCAGGCTATCTAGTAATGCCTGTGTCGCTGCAGCCGGTGGTATCGTCACACATACTTCTTCTGGAGTGCATGCGCATCCTCGCTGGGAAGGGTCGGGTCGGGTGGGGTGGGCGGTGGAGGTCACCGGCCGCAAAGGCTCGTGCAACTTGGCCGCCAAGAGCAGAGGATCCCTTCCATTCCACCACCTAGCCGACTTGCCGTCTTCTCCACTCTCCCACTAATTCCTCCTCTTCTCTAACTCCTGCTTATACCTGCTCCTGTTCGCCCGTGCCATCGCGCCTCCCCACACTCTCTCCTCAGCAATACACACACATACCCCCACATTCTCACTTGCATCGAGCCTACTGCTATTCAACTGCCACGCAACTCCGCGCCGCGCCGCGCCGCGCCGGCCTATTTGCTATCGTGCGAGAGAGTGCCCGCACCCCGCGCTCTCCAATACCGGACTCTACTCGCCATTTCTCTTTCTCTCCGCTCCAACTGACTATTGCAACGCCGCGCCGCGCCGCGCCGTCCTTAGGAGTGTACTGTTTCTGGCTAATGTTATTATTGCTGTCACTAAATTTCGCCCGCACAACTTATTCCCATTTGCTTTGCGTGCTGACTCGAGCCTCAAGTTCACGGAGTGAAGATGTGGCAGAAGTGGAATGAGCACCGCTACCGCGAACGCTATGATTAGCGATTACCACATAGCGCGCGATATTGGCCCAAGTGCGATGTCAGAGTGCCACGTATCTGACTCATGATTTTAGCACGTACGCTACCGGCGATTTCCTTCGGGCACATTTACCGAGCCCAGCGCCTCCTTGCATATATGTATGAACGGTCTTTCGGTGATACCGCTGATCAAGCGAGAAAATAAGTAAATTGAACGTAACGAATGGTTTAAAGAGGTGTATGCGTGCGGGTGCGCGCGGGTGCGCGATCTTCCCACGCGGTACGCGCTACCCGCTAAAGATCGGAGTAAGGAGGGAATAAAATTAGCGTCAACGCGAGACGCTATCGTTGGCACGTCGTGAGCGTTGGTTGGGCGCATAGTTGGCTTGCGACGTCGTTCGTCCCTGCTCCAACCATATTAGTATTCCCGAGGAAATGCCTACTTCCAGGCTTAACCCCGTCGCGGCGCGGCGCGCCGCCGCGTTCTCCTACTCGGTACGAGACTACCGCTCACCACCGCGTTACACCTCGCTACCAGTTTCACCTAAACTTTGTCGGCCCTCCTAAGCACCAGATAACAAGACACGTGTTATGCAGATGTCGTGGCCAGGAGCTCCCGCCGGGATGCTCCTGTGATTTAAGCTAATTATGCGCGACCAACCGACTAGCTTTCTCTCCTTTCCCCGTCATAACTAAAAGCTCCGCTGTCGCCGCCACTCCGCATACACGCAACCCTACTGTCCGTACAATATATCCCGATTATTCTTCGCTCTACGCTAATATAGAGAATCTTCCCTCGCGAGAATAAGTCGGTGAACGAGAAACATTGTAATCGTTCCGTTCAGATTTTGGTGCTATTTCAGCGAAGAGGTTGATGTAGATTTAATATCGTTCAAGTGATGCGTCACTACAGTCATCGTCCTATTTTCCTCTTGTTAATATGCCAAGTATAAATGAAAATAATGAGATCGGATTGAAATTCCCAGAGAATGATAGTCAATAGTCAGTGAAGTCGAAAAATCTATTCGTATGCATGGACTCTTATGGCAACAAGAGATTTCCGTTTATGGCTTAAAAATATGTGATACAATAGTAACATATGATTAAAAATGATTTCAAAGTGGTAAATGAGATATTTACGAATAATCAGGCTAAGTTTCGAAAGCTAAGTTTCATTTGTAGGAATAACGTGATAAATAGTATAGAAATAAAAGTAACTTATAAAAGCGGATCTGACATAACATAAGCTTCATTGTAAATTGAACTTCGCTGCTGAAAAATTGGATTTATTGTAATTTGAAAAGGCTTCCGAATTCCCTGTCAGCGCTCGCATGTTCCTCTTTTATCCCTGCATCAAATGACCGCACCAATCTTAAATAGCGCAAACTGTGCGATCATTAGCGTCCATCATAATGAATAATGAACAATATTAGATTACCAGGGGTTGAATTCTAATTACAGGTGTCAGCGGGTCAGCATATGCAGCTGAGCGGCGACCTGAAGGCAGGTGTGTCGGTGGCTGCGCAGCAAGGCATGTACTTCAATCAGCAGCAGAGCCAGAATCAATCGGGTCCCGGTGGCCAAACCGACACGTACTGCTCGGTCTCGCAGTCTCAGACCATCAACTTCACACAGCAGAGTCTGAGGCAGAGGGCTGCTGCGGCCGCCGCTGGTGGAGTACCTCAGCCGGGCGGTGCAGCCGCCGCCCGCGGTCATCCCCAGCAAGTACCACCTGGTCAAGTCGATCAGCATCAACATGCCAAGATCCTCCAACAGCAACAGCTGATGCGTGCCCAACAGGTTCGCCCAATTTCTCTTTTTTTTATAATTTACCATATATATGGTAAATGTGACATATGAGCTATCAACACCTATCAGTGTGCGCCAATAACGCTTTTGAGACAATGCAACATTTAAAGTATACAATAACAAAAATCTTAATTCAATCATTCTTATGCAACGCATGGTGCGAAAGTTCACTTTTCGAGGCGTACTGTCCAGAGAGCAGCTGATTCCCGCACTCTAATCTATATTCATTCTGTAACTGCAAGCGTGCTGAAAGTAGCATTTCATTTCATTTTATCGATCGCTTCACCGGACTAGTGCGGAAAATAAATTATAAAATAAATGATGAAAATAGTAATGAGAAGCAAATGACTAACTGTTATATGTCACATTCTCCCCCAAATTGGCCACTTGCCACACTTGTATCACAATACACTAGTACAGTTATTAAATGGTTTATTAATGAAACTCGTGAAATTTAATGAATTTCAAAAAGTCATAATCGACAGTAGTGAAAGTGATGAGACTGTTTTATTTCGTGTAAATGGCTGTCAGTGCAAATGCCGATTTGTCATCGATAAATAAGAGTTTCTCGGAAAGAGTTTCCCCGGGTAGTGATGAGACGATTGAAGGAGGGCGCAAAGGGGAGAGGAGGTGCACGTGTTATCCAAGACATTAAGTTAGTAAAGCGGGAGTAGAATCAATGGGCGAGATACTCGTATGCAACAGGTATCAGGGCTTCTTTGCAATTTCTGCCCCGTCACGGTGAAAGAAGCGACACGAATAGAACGGGATGTTCTAAGAAACGAGGAAAGCGGACGCGGAACAATGAGCACGGATGGCAGGCTGTCGCGAACGGGCGCGCGCGCGCGCGAGCGGCACTCTTTTTGTAAAATGAGAGAGAATCTGCGGTTACGTGAACATCCTGTGGAAAATCTTGTTAGCTGCCGCCGATATCGGATCACCGATTCACTTCTCCTTAGTGTCGCGCCATTGCCATTTGTCTTGCGCCAAAGGAATTCCAAGTATCCGAGTATACTGGAATCTCGATGGATTATACCCTACCCGTTACCTCGAAATCGTGTTGGCAGCTTCCTTATCACACCCTCTCTGCTTCTTTTCCTACTGGTCAATTGAAAATGACGCCTGGGTGAGATTACTCTCTACCGATTTTGAGAAAAACTTCCAGCATCCTCTTTCTCTCGACGAGACGAGACATCGCAAGAGTGGAAGAGCGGGCGTTCTCGGTCTAATGGCAGGTTGCACTGTTCATTTGAAAAAATATCAACGCCGAGCGTCGGCAAGAGAGAATGAGCGAGGGAGAGGGAAGGTAGGAGTGAAGGCATGGTCACAATGTTGGCAAGCATAAGATAAAGAAGGATGGGCGTGGATCGTAGTAGATCGTCGTCGTCGTCGTCGTAGGAGAGAGAGTAAGGGGGAAAAGTGAATGTGGCTATCTAACGAGGCTGGCAGAGAGAGAGACAAGGCAGGCAAACGTAGCGACTGTCTCTTCGGGCGGCTTCCTGTGGGCATCGCTGTTGTCCTCTATTGTCGTCTCCCTCGTGAGCCTTTCGTTACGGCCGCATAATACCAGGAAATGGAAATGCAATCCGCGGACTTGTGCAACGGCACAAAGACGCCCGAAACTTCCGCGGTTGCCGATTCGACGAGGACGACGACGACGGCGACGGCGACGTGCCGCGTAACGATGCATGCCACGAGCCGAGCGGACTTTCAGAATTCTCTCGTGAAATCGATAGGGAAACTGGTCGATAGGGCAGAGATGTGACTCTAGTTGCGTGAGTGAATTGAACATCGAGCGGTTGTTAGTATTTGGTTGTAAGATTTGCCAAGTTTCCGAGCGACTTAACAGTGGATTGGATGTTGACTGTACGATACAGGTGATGCAGCAGCAGCAGCAGCAGCAGCAGCAACAGCAGCAGCAACAGCAACAGCAGCAGCAACATATGGCGGGGGGAATGGGTGGCGTTAGACCACCTCCGCCGGAATACAAGGCGGCGGCTCAAGCGCAAATGATGCACGCTGGTATCGGTATGGGTCAACAGGCACGATTTCCTAACACAGGGCCTATGCGCAGAGTTACGCAACAGCCCATGCCACCCTCAGGTCAGTATTCCGCATTATCGGTAATCATTCGTTCCCTTGTCTTCGCTTGACAAAAACCAGCCCCAAGCCTTTAAATTTACCGCTGGCTTGGAAGAGAAAGAAAGAAAGGGAGCGAGAGAGGGAGAGCAGAAGTCTAGCTGTGGCGAGGGGCTCGTAACGACTCTTCTATACCATGCTGTGCCCCCTGCGCGAGATAGTTTTATCGATCTCTGTCCCAAGCTGCTTTCGTGGAATTTTATCGGAACGAAAAACTATGGAGCACCGGGGCTAGAAAATTTATTTATAGGACGATCGTTGAGAGATCTAGATTGAAATTATACGTTGCTCGCTCGCAAATTTAGCTTTTGGGGTCGGGTTATTTTGCGGATTAACTAATTACGAATTCTCGAATGAGAAGATGGACTGTGACAGGGCTACGGTTGAAAATGGTGTCGGTATTGTTTAAGAGTCTCGTTTATGTTGGAATTGCAGGTCCTATGATGAGGCCGCAAATGGCACAACAGCAACAGCAAGCGTTGCATGCGGCCGGCGGTAATATGTACATGGGCGGTGGCGGCATGGCTGCCATCGGTGGAATGCATCAGATGCACCAACGCCTCGGATATCCTAGGACTAACAATCAACGGCCGCCGAATGTTAGCGTCGGCCCTCCAGACGGCCTTGGCAATAGCATCGCGAGTCGTGGAGCTCAGCAGGAATGGCGGCACGTCCTCATGCAGCAAGGCTTCCAGGCTCAGATGCGATCACCGTTCAACCAACAAGGTCACCAAGGTGAGCACTCAGAATTCAGTTCGCCCGTTCATTACTCTTTGTGCATAAATCAAGTACTTAAGTTAAGTCTCTCGATGAGCCATGGGCCAGTATATCGAGAGACACATTTTAGAAAAGTTTCCACGAGATATATATGGCTATAAGGGGATATGAAATATTTGTTTCAAGGTGGCTTTGGTATCGGTGGTACAGGGGGCATGCAAATGAACGCCGCCCAAATGCAGCATCAACAGTTGATCCGCTCGCAGAGCGGCGGGATCGCCGGTGCTGCTATGGGTAATAGTACTCAGATGCAGCAACTTCTCTCTCAGCAACACCAACAGCAAACGTTAGCCATGCAACAGAATAATAATCAGATGTCACTGCAAATGCAAATGTCGCAGTCCTCCTCTGTGAACTCCGTCACCAGTACCGGCACCGGTATGATTTTCACTGCTTTTCTTTATCGTTAGTCACTTTTATTTCGAGAGGATTGTGATGAATCATTGTCTGTAATGTTTGCGTGAGTAGAGAATATTGGAATCGATATTATTTGATCTCCGCTGGTCAGCATAAAGTATTCTTGGAATTTGTTTGTTTGGAATGTTCAGGTTCCCCACTTCATCCCCATCAGCAGTATGGTGCTGGTAGTCCGGGAGTACGCAGCTTACCCCAGCAACACAGCCAACCACCACCCACTACGACGGACCCTTCGGTAGCAGCTGCCGATTTTAGTCTTGAATTCTTGGAGAATCTTCCTACGGGAGATACATCGAACTTTAGCGCGCAAGAGCTGTTGAATTCCCTTGACTCCACGGCAGGCTTTAACCTCGATATTCTGTAAGACCAGGCAACACGGTCTATTCGAAGGTCGGACTTCAAAACTACTGGTTTTCAACGACGCGAGTAAAAGATCAACCACCCCGTGTGTTTCATGAACGGTGCCGATTTCGGTGGATTCTTCTTTTGGTACCGCCGACTAATTTGCATATGTTTCATTGATTTCTTTACAATGTCGAGTAATTGTTCATTAAGCTTTATAAGGTTAGTAGCACAAACCAATGTATCGGTATGAAATGGTTGTACGGGCAGGTTATCGGATGTGTGGTCAGCCGAAAGCGGGAAAAACGCAAAATATGCAAGTGGTCGTCGGTACGTGACCGCCGAGGGAGACAACCCATGAATATCCATGAGTACTAGGATTTGTTGTTAAAACAAATGTCACACGTAGAGAATGAGAATAGGTTGTATGCGTTTGTGAATCATGACTTTCATCGGTAGCAGTTAGGACGACGAAGCTCAAATTTGTTTCCGAAAGGTAGTGACGGTTCAATTCAAACACAGGGGTGTGCGATCATTGAACCTGGGCGAATCGAATTGACGCGGATTATAAGCTGTGTTCCGTGAAATAGATACGGGAGGAAAAAGAACGAATAATTGATGCCGACTCAATCGCGTTCTTAAACTGGTCGTAGTGGATTCTGGGCAGCTGTAAATGGCTGTCGTTTATTCTTCTAGGCAATCACACCTTAGTAAAATTTTTATTTCCTAATCATAGTGATCCTAAAGGCAAGAGAACTATGCTATACGGCCGATGACGTGGAAAATCAAGATACCAGACTGGAGCTCTCCTGTTATTCGTCTCGCGAGTTTTGATATTAATATTCAGACGAAGTTGTAGAGTTATTTTTGCTCCAGGGAAAACATTTAATCAGCGCCTTACTTGGGCGCCTGGAGCAAACGTAATGCTAATTACTTCACAAGGTCTCGGGACTAGCAAGTTTTAAATGAATAGAAGTCTCGACTTTTGTTACTTCCGACGATCATTCACACTAGCCTGTATAATTGCGGATGCTCGATAAATATCTTGAGTGCACACGTCGACGACACACGGTGACTTTGACGGGCACTCTATGAAAGAATAACTCTTCTCTTGATTTTCCACGCGAATCCATGAACTGATAAAAGTTTGGAGAAGATAGTGAGTGAAAGTCGATCGCTAACGAAAGCGATGTTCTTTCTCACGCTTAAATCCGGTGGTGTATCATAAGAATATACTCTTGCTTTGTCGGGTGGAGAGGTTCGACCGGGCACCATGCCGTTGAGGTTTGATTTACAGCTAGTAATGTTATAAGAGTAACGGCTAGTTAGTAGTGTATTTAATTATGCCTTGGGAGCGTATATACAATTAACAGAAAGTCAATTATGAAAAATTCGATTCGATGAAATACGTGACCCGTGCTACAGGTCAAAGTGCCCAATCGATCGATCACGTCGTAGAGAGTTTACACCTAATCGGTGGAAAAACAGAGCATACCCCTTCCTAAAGAATGCAATGCTAGTGTTGCTACGGGATAAGTTAAATCTTCACTGTACATAGGTATACAACTTAGATGAAATTCAAGATGATAAGTTCGCAAAAGTTTAGCCGAGTTAAGATAAGAATCGTATAATATAGGTAATTATTATAATGATAATAGTAATTGACAATGATGGCGCGGTGATGATGATGATGATGATGATGATTACGATAATGCTGCTACGATTGATGATGATAATGACGCTAACACGGTGATGCTGATGCTACGACTCGCAAGGGAGGGTGCGTTGAGAAAGTTTGTGAGAATGGAAAAAGGAGAGTATGGCCGGGTGAGAGTAGAAGAGCGCGTAAGTGAGAAGAGAGAAAGAGAGGGAGAGCGAGAGAGCGAGTGAGAGAGAGAGAGAGAGAGAAAGAGAGAGAGAGAAACAGGGATAGGAGAGGCAAGAATGAGGATATGCGAAGCGAATGTTTCTTGGCGATAGAGCACATATTTCGATTGAATGTATTTATTGAGTTTAGTTTCGAATGTGCTATAGCGCCATGTCAAAGTTGCACACAGCTAATCACAGTGAGGTAGTGTCCGTTCTTGGTGCGGTGAACTGTTTTAGTTTACGAGAGAGCCATATCAAGGTATGCCAGCTTTTCATACATTTTTGAGAAGGATTTTGTAAGAATTTCTATTCATTTACCATTGTAGTTTTTTCAATTTCGTACAGAATTTTTCTATATGCAGTGAGTGGGTAAGTGTCACATAGCTCATTGCCACCTTGTAACGGACCTGCGATTAATCTTCCAAATAGTAATACATTCCATAGGTAAAATGGGTAGGAATCCACGGTTCGCGTAATCAAAACTATTGTTTCTAAAGTCAGGACAAAAAACGATCGATGAGTTTGAGTATATAACGATGCGAAAAAGAAAATCGTGTGGATATCGTGCATAATACGCAAGAAGAATATAATCCCCGACCGTTCGCCGAAAAGTGTGCACCGAAGACTTCCAGCCGAAGTTTCGCTCGTCACATCCGCACTCGATGTAGCTATTCGAGTCGTGTACCGAGCATGATTAGCAAATGAATCATTTTTCCAAGTTTTCATCGGACAAAGCGACGTTATTGACTTGTAAAATATTGGGGCCATGAAACATAATCTAACGAGGGGAGACGAAGGAGACAGGTGCTCTAATTCTCACGTCAATATAAGCGTATGTAACTACAAGAAACACGAGAATCAAGAAGTCGCCACGTAATGTGAATGTTGGTTTCGTTTCACTCTTCTTTTCAACGTTTCACACGAGTGCAAGAGTGACGCGAGGTTAAAGGAGAGAGAAGCACACACATTGTTGTAGGAAGAGAGCATTAGGGACCAACCAAGAGAGCAGGAGTGCTGGTGTCGATTGTCACAGTGGATCGTTGCCCTTTTTTATAATATTGAGAGAAATTATGGAGAAAGTACTAGCAGTGCCTCGAATTATTAACGACCGATCATTACTAAACTAGCTCTAGGAATCAGGAGTAGGTGGTAAACTACACATTAAACCATGTTCGGACTTTGCTCTTTCGGTCATGCACGCGATTCCATTTTCCGAATAAAGATTCAGTTTTACAGGTACGATTTAACATGACGATCGTTGTTTCGGCACTGTCGACAGTTGATGATTAGATAGCATCAGTTTACTCGGAGAATGGCTCCAATATGTTAATTCATCAAGGAGTCTTGAAACAGACAAATACACCTAATTATTTATAATATTTATAACTTTATATAATACGGGCATTTCGCATAGAATAAACTTCATGTTGAATCTCGAATTGTTATTAATAAAAAGCGTTGAGTTCCTACAATTATCTGGTTTACTTGCTCATGGATAACCGAAGTTCACAGTATATCATTAATCGTTTTCTTCGTAAAGACTCGTTGAGAATTTACGATGGGCCTTCCGGGTCATAGAGAAGCATCCCTAGCAGTAGAGATCGATAGCAATGCAGTACTTCATCTGCATTACCGTGATCGAGATCATTTTTGAAATAACACTCGGACCGGATGAATTCTTGCAAGATTAATAGTTTCTCCATTTACATAATTATATAAGCACGAGTAATTTCCATCGACTTTCACAAAATGTCTTTTACAGACATTTTAACATATTTACCATATATAACTAATGTGTGCCAATTATACCGGCATTTTCATTATACCCGATCTAACGTGGCACGCTTCTTGGCCCACTCGACTAGATTAATATTACAACGCGAGCTAATTGAAACTGTACGTAAAGCTCCGCTATCGATCTGGTAGAGAACGCCTAGATTTCGCGCATAGATAGCAGACTTCCCGAAACCAGTAGAAAACCGTCAGTTTCAGTTACTAACGCAGGCATTTATTTGAACGGGACTGAGAGTTTTCCACGTGTATTCGTAATGCGGTAAGCAATGAGAAAGAGTGAGTGCCGGTTCGATTGGTGCCTACCGGCGGGATATGCCGCATACATCCTTACGATTAACAGTAGCCAAACTTGTGACTTTCACCAATAAACGGGAATCCATTGTTTGGCCTGAGACTCCTTTTTGCGGCTTGCCTTGTACGCGTCTCGATCTGCGCTATCGTCCGGCACTAGGCCGAATGCCTGGCGAAACATTAGTTAGGGTGCGCGCGAGCTCAGCGCCGAGAGTAAGGTAGGATCAATATCACGCTTAGGGCGGAAGAGCGGCCAGAATATAAGAGCGAGAGCACTAGCCGCGATGACGGATAAGGATTACAGGAGGAGGGAGAAGGGAGAGAAAGTGAGAGGGAGGAAAATGTCAATTCGCCGACTTGCAGCCCTACCGACCGGCAGCCCGCGTTTATTCACTCTCTCCCTCTCTCTTTGCCTCCCTCTTTGCCTCCCTCTTTGCCTCCCTGCCTCTCTGCCTACCTGTAATGCTTGATAAGGGTGTGGGTTCTCTGTTGGTCTGCACGATTCACTCGCATATCCTACCATTGCCGAGCATCGCACGTCTCGATAGAAAGCTCTTGTACTTGAAGACATTAAGAGGCTTCTCGTCTCGCATTACTTTCACGCACACGCAAGACAAGCAAAGCCAGGCTATTGTCTACCGTACAATGGCAGTATTCGCCAATAGAACAGCCGAATCCTCCCGCAGTGTAGCTCTAATTAGATACATGTATTTCTGATAGAGTTGTAAGAGAAATTCGCGGTCGAAGCTACATC
The DNA here is from genome assembly GCA_910591665.1 of Ectemnius continuus. Classification (NCBI taxonomy): domain Eukaryota; kingdom Metazoa; phylum Arthropoda; class Insecta; order Hymenoptera; family Crabronidae; genus Ectemnius; species Ectemnius continuus. Next base: position 24,143,277 of record OU342856.1, read on the forward strand.
CGCGGGAGAGCGGCCTCCCACGAAATTGGTGGGTTCTTCGGTAAAATTGGCACAGCCTCTTTCTTTTTCTCCCGACATGGAGTCCCATCGATCCAATGCGCAACTACACCAACGATCCACTGGCCGACATCGACGCGCGACTATGCTCTGACATACACATGGCACACGAAAATCTGTTGTGAAACGTGCTATCAGTTAACTGACCTTTGCGATAAATGGCAGGAAGTGCGCAACCGTCTCGAATTGGTATTCCTTTCGCTTGCTTGGTCAATGAATAATAACATTTTTATGATCGAGATACTGAAATACATAGCGTGTAGGCGCATCTTGGACGTTCATTGTTATTAAACAGCGACGTCAGGACGCAGGCACAACTTTTTACATGTTTTTTCACAAGCGCATGAGAGTGTCGCCGGTAATCATTACAGCTGTGATGGAAGGTTATCACGATGGTCACCGAGATCGAGCGTGATTTTTTTGAAACTTGTTAGACGTCGCATTCCCAGCGCAAGAATTGGGGAAAGAAAATCTTCTTCTAGGTCGGATTCGATTGATTTTCCACGTGAGAGAGCTCTAGAACGTCAACTAGATCCGTAATCGAGCCTCTAGCCAAGGAAGTTGGAGGAAACAATCAGTGTCATCGGAGAGGTGAAAAGTTCCTTGGAGCAAGGCAGACGGTGACTTGCCGATTTCAAAGTCCAGCCGGTATTTCCTTCTCGTTTCGACGACGTCAAGCGAGAGCAGTTCAATTCTATCTCTCGATGCTAATGAATCAACTCATTACTATGATCGCGAACACCTAGCCTAAGTACAGTCCGATCAGTATTTCTACGCAAGAGGAAATTTTACTTTAAACGATGCGAGTCACGAGGAGGAGGGATCACTGCTGATCGTTAGGACGATGCATAGCGCTGCGTTAGGTGCACTTTTCTTCGTCAGATGTAAATAAAGCATGGGGAGGATGCGGCCGTATAAATGCTCAGAGGGAAAAGCATGCGAGAGACCTCCTTGCGAATTGTGACGGTAACTTTCGCGGTGCGGTGATGATCGTAAGAAACTGCAAGTTCTCAGAGAGAGGGGATCAAGAGTCTCCTCAAGACAGACGAGCAGAGGGAGAATGTCTTTCTCTCTCCCATCTAAGTTTCTCGAAAGATACTAGAATGTGTTAGATTCCTCGAGAGCTGCATAGAGAGTTCGACAGGCTAAGAATGGCCTGGCAAAAATTGCCCTTCGACTTCTCCGTGAATCTCTGGAGGACCTTGGAAAGAAAGAAAGGGGTAGGTCACGCCTAAAAGGTGGGACCTATCTTCGCCGAGATTGTTCGATTAATCGGTGACCATACACTCCGTACATTTCACTATTAATAGCAGTAACCCGATATCGATTAAACCACCTCATATAGGAGTAGTAGGAAGGTGCACATGTATCATGCGGTGACTCAAGCAGACAGTACATACCTGCGTTGCTCGTGCGAGCCCATAGCGACACGATAATGCCGCGCCGTGAAATTTACGCCCGGCGCATTGGCTCCGCGTGGAAAATCGGCGCATCCTTCAACAGATAACACTTTAGCCAGAGATGACTATTACCGTTCGGTTAATTGAGACGAGCCAGCAGCAACAGCAGCAGATGCAGTAGCAAAAGCAGCAATAACAGATTGAGGCGACGCGACGCCGGGATCGGATTTCGAGGGAAGAGGGCCTGTAAATAACAGTGTTGCGTTATAATTATTTATGTTGCTGATTGACCTCGGATAATAGCGAATTACTGTAATAATTGGTAACTGGAAGGAGGAGTGGATGCTGGATATGGCATGGTGGAGAGGAAGAGGAGGTAATAGGTGGTGGAGGAGGAGGAGGATGCGAGAATCATATACGCAGATTATGTACATAAGCTGTGGGTATAGTATCCCTCGTGGTAAAAGGATAGTTTACGCATAGTTATTTTTATTACTATTATTATTATTAAGTAATTATTATATTATATTATATTATTATAATATTATTGTCATATTATTATTACTATTATTATTGCTTATTGCTATTGTCATTATTAATATTATAACCATTGTTATTCTTCGGCCAATGATCTCAAAACGAACATAGAAATCGCGCGTTCAGGGCAAGAGGAGTGTTTCTTTCCTTTTTTGCGCGAGACCGTAATCCGTGCTGACAGCCATTTCGCCGAGCAGCACGCGTAGGGCAAAACCAGACACACGCACACCCACACAGACACATTGACAGCCAACACCAGCACCAGCACCGAATCCCCGTTGTCTTTCGAGCGACTTTTGACTTCCTCTGGCCTACGTACTCTCTAAACATGTTTGGGAGATGAAGTTCACGCCATTCACGCAACGCATTCCAAACACGAGACCACGTAAACACACCTACACCGCAGACTCACGCACACACACACTGAGACAAACAGACAGACAGACGGATATACACACATAGAGTGAAATTCTTTCACCAATCTCATCCATTCGCCTGAAATTCTGCTAGAGAAACAAGGTTCCTTTCTGTTCTGTGTCAGGCCACGCATTCTGTTCATTCAGTAACGACAGTTGGACATCGAGAATCGTTCGTATCGCCACAAGTATTTTAGAAGGGCCGAGCAAGTGTCCACGTTTATTTATAAACATTGCCAGTAGCTTCCTTTGGAGAAAAAGATTTCCTCGATTCGGATTTCCTCGGATTTCCTCGGATTTCCACGAGTTGTTCGGTGTAATTGAATTCCACCGGACTCGCACATCCAGACATTGTACAGTATTCGTAGCCGAGCTTCGCGAACCAAGCGAAACAACTAAAAATTAAGGGAAAACGTAATGGGGAATCGAGCGCGCCAGTGAGGACGAAGTGCCGGATCCTTTCTCTTCTTTCATTTCACGAAACTTCGAAACTAACCCAGCGCCAACAAAAGCGAGCCGGCCATCAATCGATTCACGAACATGTTTTATCGAACGAACGAGAGTCAAGACATTTTTTCATGTCTTTGTATATTTTTATGCAATGTTGTAGAATGATATTGTTTCAAATATATTATACAGATAACGATAATAAACAAGTTTATATGCCATAAGTGTGCGAGGGAGTTTCGCTCGACCTCTCTCTGTATAGCCCCGGAGACCGGAGAGTTTCGGAGGAGCCGCCCTCGGACAAGCGCCACCTGATTGAAGACGCTGGAAGGTAAGGGCCAGTCGATTAGTCGATTTTATTTGCCAACAGACCGACGGACCGATAGACCGGCCATATACAACAGGATTCATGCAGGTTTCTGCTCTTAAACATTTAACATCTGGGCGTCTCGATATCACTGATTAATAATTGATACTCGATACTTACAATTCTTAGTCACATATTGATAATTGAATTCCCATGTCTCACCAGCGTGAAAGGGTCCTGCCCCTAACAATAATATTCAGCAGCTTAGATTCCAGCGGCTTTTTAGTCCGGACTGATGAGATAGCGTAGAGACTGACATATAGCGCTCGGGACTAGCAGTAATGAATGCAACAATAACAGAAAATAGATAGCTAGATTTTTAGGGATCCTCTATCTCTATGGGAAAGATGAAGATGATAGATATCCTAGCTAATATACGCTCGCATATCACAGCACATTAGTAGAGTCGATGTGTCAAGTGATTTTGGCATGTCTTGTTAGGTACGCAACAACCTTTGAGCCAATCGAAAGCAAGGCACTTAATACAAAATTATACATAGAAGTATACATGCCTGACATGGTCTGTGTTCGGATATGTACTGCCAGTACTGCCATTGTTAATTGAATGCTCGGTTATAAGTTGAGGTTACTGAAAATGTTTTGGAACATCAAAAAATTGGATCTTTTGACGATTAAACCTTTTCCAGTAGTGTCAAAGTTTGCACGAGGCTTATAATCGAGTGGTGAATTAGTGCTGGCAGTATTGACAGTAGATATCCGAACGCTGCCGTGGTTGGCAAAATATGCATACACACGCACGCTGAATTACAACCAGTTGCATTTCGGATGTTTCTTTCTAGACGCGCTTCAACTAGATTTCCATCGGTCGAATAACGCCAACCGAAAGGCAATGGCAACACGAATTCTTCAACGGATAAAACAGGTGAAGCACGTGGATATACGCTTATGCGGATTTGCCTTCAAGTCAACGATAACAGGAAGCTTTATACCGCAAGACAACAGTGAATATTGAAAGCACACAATTCCTTAAAATATAGAATACTGCGATCTATCGCAGCTAACTAACTAATCTCTTCGGTAAAACTAATTTGCTCGATATCAAAATAGAGGTTGAAGTCATCGGGCTGACTATAAATTGAGACCCGATTCACTTAAATATTTTAAATGGGGATAGTCCATCGCCGACTTGTCTTCTTTAAAGTACCTTGTACGATGTCTGAAAGTACCCGCAACAATGTTAAATTCATAGTAACAATCATCTATACCTATAATGTTGTTTAACAAAATTATCCAACGCATGAAACAATACGAATTGCCTCGAGATGATGGGGCGTTCTTTTAGTGTGAGCTTACCAATACGAGCGGCAAGAATATTGTCTACCACCAAAGCATTAATTATGTCGTTGTTATAATTAGAACAATGTGTATTCAGCACGTTCCTTGGTAAATATTTGCTCCTAGCTGATATCGGCGTCGAAGGTAGGTGGTGGTGGGACGAGTGGGAGAAAGGCCGAATCAGTATCGTCGGTATAACGTGATTCGGTAAAGAGTGACGCGAATGATCGGAGCTACAAGTTATCAATGACCAATTGGCTAGTGGAAAGAGCTGAATTTGCAGTATGCAGCAGGCAACAGGTTCGGCGCAATCACCCCAGCCGTCACGATGACGCATTCGGCATAAACGCGATGCGATAAAAACAGAAAGTGTGTTAGGAAACACATTATGTTTTCGTGCGAACTCACGCGATGCCGGCAAGGTTGTTGCTGATACAACAATTCCGCGATCGAAGATCGCCAAGCAAATAATGGGCTTTGCCGTATATCGGCTGTTTTCGTGGAAAATCGTAAATACAAGTAGGAGCAGCTTGGTGGGAAGGATTAGAATTAGAGCCAATTGATCTATCGGAGCGAGGACGGGCGCGCGCTTTTTCGGGAAAGCTTATAAAATTGAACTCCCAATCGAACGTTCGATCGTTGGCTAATTTCTCCGATGACAGGGCTCGCGCTATCGAGATATAGTGAGAATAGTCCGCCGCTTCTTAGAAACCCATCTATGTGTACACACGTATGTATGAGTTGTACAAATGTAAACGCGGCTGGCGCCCTCGCGGATATGTACACACACACACGGAGAACGGGCGTTTCCGTTGGAAAGAAATCAGTACGATCATTGTAAAGGATTGATCGGGTAAACGGCGGGGTTAGACGGAGAGCGCTAATCCTAAGACCGGGCGGTTCACCGATTATGTGCTCCGCTCCGAGACTTATTTCGAGAGTTTGCCTCGTGCGTGTTACGCAATCCTCATTATTTGCTTTCTTTATCGTAGGCTTCGATGGGACGTTAATGTGACGTTATGACCCTAATCAACTCGTTCTTTCTCGAAGCAGACCTGCTTCTCGCTTGCTCTCGCTTCCCGATTGCCAGGGTGGCGCAATTATTTAAGGAATTTCCGCATCTGCTTGTTTTGATGCTGCATGCTGTACTGAGCGGTCTCTGCTTTGGCAAGTAAGGTGTCCAGTTTGTCCAGTTGCGAGCCCATCTTCTCGTTGAAGTCTATTTTTCTTGGCGTCGTCGGATTGCCTTCCGCGTTTCTCCCGTTTGTAGCCGTGTCCGCGTCCGCGTCCTCCTCGACCTCCACTGGCAAACTCTCTTTCTGCCCACTGCTTCCCTCTTCCTCGCCATCCCTCGAACCCTCCCGACTCCTCTCGCCCACCTTCTCATTAGGTGTCAGAGGCCTCGAGCCTACTTTTACTTTTAGCAGCCCGCTTAGACTGCCGCACACTGTCTGCCAAGTATGTTTTCATATTACACCAACACCGCTAGAATCGGTGGAGCCAGCATCCTTAATTAATCAATCCCCAAATACCTTGAATCGGTTGATCTTCTTTTGAGTCACACTCAGGATACTGTTCAGCTCGTCCAGACCACCACTGGCCCTTGTCGCACTTTCGTCTGTGTAGTCCAAATTCTAGAAATCCGTGGACAATCTATCACTTATTACATGAGATAGATGACTCGAACTAAAGATAGGCAATTTATGCTTGGTCACTGGTTGAGGCTAACGCCAACTTTGTCAGTATTACCTGCAAAGCTTCGTCGTTGACATCATCGGTAAGGTGGTTCTGAACCTCGGCAGTCTGGCTGTTTCTCCACTCCTCTTCAGTGGGCACGGGTAAACCTAGAAGTTCCGCCCTCTCGCACGCGTGCTGGTAATCCTGAGACATCCTCGCTGCTCGACCAGTCTCTTTAAGTCTGGAACTACCAGGGCAGAAAGCACCTCTCGAAAGGGTGAAGAAGCCAAAAGAATTTCGCTTTTCTAAATTCCCTGAACTTTCTAGCCCGTCGCTGGAAGACGTACGACACTCAGGGAATCCATATTGCATGCAACTCTGCGCAAGTCACGCCTGGGTAAAGCGCGCCGCTCGCCAATCGGGGGTGAAATCAACCCTCGCCCGCTCCTCGAAATACTATCAGGGAGCCTTGAGTAAATCGAATCAAGCTGCTCCGGCGACCAATTAGATTTAGTTAGTAAGCTTGCTAAAGCGCTTCTCTTCTGCTTCCAGTTTTATTTATCAAACTTTCTTTAATTAATAAAATGAATACTTGAAAGTGAAACTAAATTTTACCTGCTGTACAGAAATTACCAAACTAGACATTATCACATAAATACATTGTTTTACTATGAAAACGAATACAAAACATGAAACCAAAGGCCGAAAGTCTTGAATTTGTACCGAAAACACTTGGAAACAGCCTTCGGAATAATCGAGTCCTCCTAATTTCGGCGGTATTTTCCATATTTTTTAATCTTCCCGACCTTTTCCGAGGCTGAAATTCGGCGGGGAATGTTTTTTTTTGCATCGAGGAAAAAGTGGTAAAAATTCCAGAGGCCTTGCTCAAAATTCATTTCTTCGCAAATTTTTTAAGGCATACCGCTTCAAAAATTTTCGATTTTTCGAAGGTTCTGCGACCGCAACGAACGCTTGATATTTCGATTGTTTGAGCCTCAGAACGGATAGAAAACATGAAAGCAGTAGAAAATTCTAAAGTAAATAGTTGGATCTATAACTTTTTTCTAAGTAGAGGTGAAAGTTTTCTAGCAGACGAGAACCACTACACTTCGGGATAAGTATCCTTGGTAGTTGCGCGGCTCCTGATAATAATTTATCGTGTAATTTCTCCAAAGAAACCGAAAACGAGGTTTGGAGGTGGGTTGCTTTGCTTTTTTCGGGAGTAATCGCGGCACGCCACTACACAATCGATCAGCAGTCTTTCGCGACAACGAGGTCGAAGTCTCTTTAAACATGAAGAACTCCGAGCCGGCCGGCGCGGCGCGGCGGGGACGTGACTCGTCGAAATTGCGAGGGATTTGTCGGGTGGCAATTGATCGCGACCAAGCCGATGATAAATCCAAGTTTGATTGGGCCGAATCTAAGAATAGTTGGGCTATTTTGAAAGTGGTCGTTTTCCTGTTAGCAGGCTCAGTGGCGCCCGCTTGAACCCCCTTGTGCTCGGCAACAGAACGCCAATGCAAACGGAATAATGCTGACTTGGCGTGACCTTGTCAAACTTTCCGGTCCTCATGAACATTGGCAGCACGTACTTTAAGGAAATGTTTGCCGCGCCTCTGTTGGCTCACTCGGAGCAGCCACGCACATTGTACCGCTCTCCTTGTCACAATTATCAGATCGATTTCTCGAAATTCCTATGTATCCACTTGTAACGCCGAATTTTCACTGTATCGGCCGGCAAGCCGGCCGGCACCCTCGAATCGGATTGCCTCTTCAATCGGGCAGAGCCGTCAAGTGGATAGTGCTGGAAGTGAAGACTCTGCTATTATCTAATCAACAGATAAATCTCGGCTTGGAGTAGTACTCTCTTGGCTATAATAAATCACTAGTAATAGACATTGCAGCTGACACACTGGCAACAAATGTGATAATAGAGATGGACTTCTTCTAGTAGAAGAAATTCATTCTTTGGCATTCCGGAAGAAATCTAGGAGACTGCCCGACGTGATCCGTTCGGAATGTCCTCCTGATTCCAATCAAACTCTGCTTTATCTTAGCAGCATGTGTCAGAGATATCAGCGTTGTCTTACTGACACGTACAATTCGAGTGTACGCGTGTTATCCGAGGGCGGACAATACGATTTCTCAATAGCAATGGTGATTAAGTTCTAAATTTAAGGTGTCATTCCTGGAATTTATTGGTAAGTCGTGTCAAAGCGGGTAAAGCCGCAATGGAAGCGGTTGATTCTCATATTTGGGGAAAAGCCAAAGAGGAAAGCCGAGCGAGTGGAAGTGTTTATGCTGGCAATCTAGTAGTATACAGAGATAGAGAGTGCGAAGTAGTCTGCGTAGTGGTCTACTCTTGAAAGTAGTATCAGCCACTTCGCGGCGGGCTATAATTAATGATCTAGTTCAAGATATCCCTATGACTAGTGAGTATCTGTTACGTTTCAGAGGGTAGCGTATTTGATTTCATACCGGGCCGTTCATCGGCTTGCAATTTATTTTCCGAAGCACGGCGGCCGCATCGACATTCGATTATTTTTAGGCGGCCAATGTAATCGGGCGCAGTAGGCGCAGTGTACATGCAAAAAGCAGAGCGATCCATCTTAGATCCGGTGGGTGCGGATTCAATGTTAATCCTTAGTATTGTATTTCAGTGAACTTTTCGATGCTTGACCTCGCTGCGCCGGCACACGTGCCCGCACCTATACTTATAATATCTCGGACGAGCCCCGGGAAATTGTTCGCTCGTGGCGACACGTGGGGGAGGAAAATTGATATAAATTGTAAGTACTATATAAGTAGCACGTGCGCCGTTCTGCCATCGCCAAAATACACACGTGTATCTCTTCGCTTCGAAGAGATGCCCCCGCATTTCCATACCCCGCTGCGTTCTCTTTCTGCTTCTCGCTTTTTAAGAAAAGGATTCCGCTCACGTGGTAAATTGGCGTTCATCGAAATTGAACGCTTCCCCGTGCGCTAATTCAAATTCCTTCCTCAAATTAGAGAAGCCTCGAAGAAGGACTGGCGCGCCAAGAAAATTCATGGGAGCACGCGAACAAACGTCCTACTTGGAGTGTGCTGTCAGTGTCAAGTGATGACGCGCGTCACGGTTTCGTCAGTGTTGTTCTGTTTTCCCGAGAGAAATAGAAAAGAACAACAGTCCGAGCGAGTGGAGCTGCGAGCGGTGAGCGGTGAGGGCCGGTGTGAATGAAACTTTAAGCAGATCAAATGAGGAGCGAGCAGCGGTGACACCGTGCGCGCCGTCGCCGGTTTCCCGTGAATTTATGCGAGCACGTGCTTTCGTGCGAGCCGGTTCGTGTGAACCAGTTGTAAGCACGTGCGCCGATATTTGCGGTTCCTATTGGAGCTTTAACGACTAACAGCAACTGCTCATGTCGCCTCATGTGATCGCTCGTGTACATCCTGCCAATTTAAACCGCGCGAAATGAACAGGAATTCTGTTAGTGCAAACCGCGCCGGCTGAGGGCAAACAAGCCTTCGCGCGTCACTCGTCCCATTTTTGTCGCGTGGATTTCGTTAGTATCGATAATGGAAACAGGAGAAGTATTCCGGAAATTTTACTAACTCGCCGAGCACAAATACTTTGCACGCCGCTCTTGGTTAGGCTACGTTTATACAATGCTTCTGCAGCATTTTCTCAATTGCATGCCTCGTATTACACGAGAAGAGACCTCGTTTCAATGTACCGTTAGCGTTTCAATTAATCATGCTTCTAGTATGCCTAAATAGGCACTCTATTTTTAAGTGCTGCAAACTCGTTCTCTCTCTCTCTGTCTCTCTTTCTCTGTGCATCCCACGCTCCTCGCGTATCGAACGCGCCACTGAATTTCACAGAAATAATTATGCATAATAACCATTAGTCCCACTCTCTTTATTCGTCCTCCCTTCTAGTCTAAAGTCTGACAAATGATGTCTGCATTTTAAAAAGCAATCAGGTGTGCCTTGGAAGTAGGTGAATGGCAGTCCAGTTGATCGTCAGTGGCGGCGAATCAACACATCTATGTAAATCGCGCGAATACGTTTGACATTTCCCGACTATCGCATAATCAGATAGCCGTAACTTTTCAGCAAAGTTACACATCCACGGAAGATGACTCTCTGGGAATGAATCAACGCGAGAACACCACAATCCTGACAGAGGTAAACGGCTATCCTCGTACTTGTATCCTACTACCAGATTTTTCTATGACGCAATGATCGCATTACGTCATAAGAAACTCGTTCGAATACACTAGCCATTCCAACTTCGTTCAATTAAACTTCACCAGCTCCTACTGAAAAAGGGTTTCAATGATAATCGAGCCGACATCTTCTCGAATATCTACACGTAATCACGATACCTTAAGTGGGACATAAATTGCGGAGCAATTAATGACAGCATCTTGTAATCATCGAGGCTCGATAGTTGAGTGTAAAAAGAGCATGCAAATCGCATTCTTTAAATAACAGCAAAAGTTTTCCATAATCTACTACTGATAAAAATGGTGGCGTATTGTATATTCATGTTAAGCTTGTATAGGACTATTGTCTCTGAGAGAGGAAGATACATTATTACTAGATAATCGTAGCAATTCCGATGCACGCAATTTCCATTCGTGCTTCATTTAATATGAATGGCATGTGGGGAGTACCAGATGATTTAAGCCAGTGTATATGTCAATAACTCTGCCGAGTATATCCCAGAGGCCTGCTGATGTATTAACTGCGCAATGAGAAGCTAATAGTAGCTAATGGTAGCTAATGATTGTCAGATATAGATTAGCTGACTCCCATTAAAAATCTATGACTCGTATGGCGGCCTGATTACGAAGCGCAAGGTTTTTCAAGCATCGGTACTTCCCCGCTTTTGAATGAGGCGCACCGTCAACGACGCACCAATACCTCTTAACTCGAAGCTGAAATATCTAAAAGTGCCAATTTTTTGTCATATTAATCGCATATGGCAGTGTTAGCAAGCCGTTCAGAGGATATGCGTTACTAGAAATACTGGAGAAAATGGGAAGTGGAAAAAGTGCAAGTTTCTACAGAGGGAATAGAAGGTTCGAGGGAGACGGGAATGGATGAGTGGTACATATTGGATATCGGAGGTTGCACGATCGCAAGAAGGAAGGCTGTTGGCTGTTCTCGGTTCTCGGCATGGGGTTCCCGTGAGCGTGGTTGCCAGCTCGCCGCCGCTCACTCGTCTCCCGTGGGGCTCCCTTTTTCCCCGGTGCTGGTGAGCTGGCGTTGCTTGGGTCGAAGCGGAGAGAGCAAAGGAGAGGAAGTGAGAGCGTGCGATCGCCGGGCATTTCATCCGATCGAGGAGCGTAGAGGAAGGGGAGAGGTTCGGGCGAGCTCGAGTGGCTCGGTTGCGCTGGCTGGCTGACTGGCTGACTGGCTGGCTAGCCGAGTGGCCGAGCCCGAGCACACAGCACACAGCACACAGCCAGAGGAGCAGAGCCGAGGCACCGGCAGCCGTGCAATTCGGCTTGCTCGACACTCCCGACGTCCCGACACGCTCTCGCCACTGGGCTCAGTCAGTCGAAAGACGCACAAGCGAGCGGAACGCGCGCGCGCTACTGTCTTTCCTGTAATCGTGTCCCCGCGCTCTGCAGTGTATTGCCAAAGGTACATACAGGCAGCGCATACAGGCATATAGGCATCGTGAGAGCATCCGTGCATCCTTTCCCAGGCGCATCCCCGCCAAGGCCAAATAGAGAGAAAGAAAGAAAGAAAGAATTTCCAGCGCTAACCTCTTCCCCGCTACCTGCCACTGCCACTGCCACGCACGGCTATTGTCCGGCGTGCCGCTTGACAGCGTGACTGCAACGGGGCAACGCTCGAAAGTCAAACGCTTGCTTCGATCGCGCACAACTTCGTCCTGGTGAATGCGAAATCCGCGCAGCTCGATGCCCAAAGGATTAAGAAGCCCAACGTCCCGTCCAGCAGGATACCCTGATTGAGACGCGCCAACACTGACAGCATGCACGCCTGCGCTCGATGATCCCTTTTTGGTGAGTCTGCTCTTGCTTACTCGCTGCTGCTCCTGCTCCTGCTCCTGCTATTGCTGCTCTCCGCCGTTTTTTCAATAACAAGCGCCCGCTCTCCTCCACCAACAACAGATTGCATTCCCTGGGATCCTTGACCGCCCTGAACTTTCTTGCTTTCCCGCCGCAATTATGTAATGCATTAATATGGATCAGTGTAAAAAGCAGCTGAAAGAAGCGGCTAGAGAGAGAGCGAGTGAGAAAGAGTGAGAGGGGGGGGGGGGGATCTCTTGGAATAGAATGCTGAAATCGACTACCAGGCGAGTAGTGCACCGAGTGCCGCCCGCTTTTTTTTGTTTAGCGTTTATGACTGATACTAAAATACACTTGAAAGTAGCGAAAGAGACTGAGAGGCGCGCGTAGAACCATATTTCGTGTAGTTTCCCTAGTTAATGTCAGTTTAGCAAAGTTGTCACTAAAGCGAAAGAGAGATTAGGAGAAAAAGAGGAGAGGAGAGGGTAGAGTAGTGCACACGAACACATCCAGGCTTTTCTTGCTTGCTCGTGATGACTTTCATTTCGCTTGGCCGCCCGGACACTTCACGTGTCCGCTTGATGATCATTTTGGCATGCACAATGAAAGCGTAGTCGCAAGCAGTAGCGTAGAGCTTTACTAGCTTGGAGGTGTTCGTACACATTGGTTTGGTAGTGTTTGGAAAGTTCGAGTCCACCTTACTCTTGCACAATCCACTCCCGAATGAGTTAGCGACCTTTGGCGTTACAGAGAGCGCGGTGCGGCGCGGCGTGGCGCTCGCAGCGCACTCGCACTGCCGCACCTTGGGATTCTATTGGGTTTGCGCTTTTATTCAAATGCCTTTATTAACTCAGCGGTCGGGAATTTGCAAAAGATTGCCGCGCGCACCGAGGTATTTCAGGAGGCAGCGGCCTTTTGACGTCAGCGCGGTGCCTTGCGAAGAAATTCCATGAGCACAGCCGATATCGGTTATCATATTCTGCTGGCGGCTCTCTTCGTGATTGCAGTCCTCCGCTTCCACACTTTTCTCTTTCACGCTTCAGCCATAAAATGTGGTTTGTTGCTGTTACGAGAGACTACGAGTACTCGCCTCATAAAGTCGGCGAGTGATTCTCTTTCGAATGAACGTCCATCGCCCCATCTAGTTACACGGCCCAGCCTGCCTATCTAATAAACAAATTGATCGGCCCCTCAATATTTCCAACCTAAACATTGCGAATTGCAAGCGCACCACCACATTCACTTGCCTCGATCTTGGTTGCGCGTCGGTCGGTGACGTCAAAAGCGGGCAAAAATTTAACATTTGCCGCCCGCATATGTAGTACTTGGCTATAACTTGTAGCACGTACCTCGGCGAAATTCACTGGCAGATCTAATTAATCGATCGGTAGGTTTAGTCTGGCGTCGCGTCGGGGCCACCCCATTGTTACGGAGAATGGTTGGAGGGTCTGCTGGTGCGTCTGATTTAATTAGGCGTACCGTATCTCACGTCTCATATGCGCCTCTTGGAAATTCTGATCAACTTGTTATCAATTAGACGCCGCGCCGCGCCGTGGGCTCGGTTTTACTCCACAGGTTTTGAGTTACACCATCACAAAATCAAAGCTGTCGAAACACCTTACGCAATCTGCTATGCCGGTCTCCAAAAATAACGTCTGAATGAGTAGGCTCGGTGGATGACGAGAGTTGCCCATTAATTGATTTTAATTCGCCTCTGCCCACCGGACCAAGCATACCGCACTCTCCGAAACCCAATGCGATTATGTTAATCGACCAAAATATATCCGAGAAGGCTTCAATTTATCTCGCTTTTAATCAGCACAGTGCATTGACCAGGAATTCAACGGAGCCGCCCGATATATGTGTACGACGAAAACTAGTGCTTATCTCCGGCAGGCTTCTTACCAGTTTAGCTTATCCATTAGGGCCCGAATTCGCGAGGCATCACGCCACCCGGCATGATTCTAGGGGAAAAAATAGCCAGGCTACGGAAGCACTAAATAAAATCGGCAAACAGGTCGAGGCGGAATTCGACATCCGGGCGCTATCAAAACAATTGTACCAACACTGACTCGATCTCCAATCTTTTCTTCGAGCCACCAAAACCGTTCTCCATTATCTGAATTTTGGAAGAGAGAGGCGTATGGAGCTTAGCAATTATTATAGAATTCCTGGTGGGTACAAGATCGGTTACGCGCCATGCGGGACACGGGATGGCGCGGGTACCGTTACACTCCGTCGAATTCACGATGCTAAGTCATGTGTGTGCGTGTGTGGGAAAAGTACTCTCGATCGTCGTAACGCCAGGGGCTAAGCGCTTGAATTCCCAGGGGGAGTAGAATATGGAGGGGGGAGGGCAAGATGATAACGTAACACGGAAAAGTACCGTTACGGCATTTTCAGGGAGTAGTTGTGCGATCTAGGAGAGTCGGCGACACGCGATCCCCAGTTGGAAAAGTTGGCGGATCCTTGCGCGATTTCCTCGGCCAATCGGGCAGCGGGTCGCCGCTAGTGCAGTTAGTGTTAATGCCTGATAAGAATCTGACCGGGTCAGCAGTGATTCTCATTTGCCTTAACCCAGTTTGGCGGTCCTGTGTGCGCTCGCGCACCATCTATGCCGGCAATTGCCGCGCAAATCATAGGCGTGCGATAACGCGCGCCGCTCCGAGCCGCGCCGAGCCGCGCCGTGTGTATGTACTTTAGCCTTAGTCTCTTGCATCAGCAGCGGCGAGCCAGACCGAGTCAGTGTCACCGTGCCGGCATTAACCCCTTGCTCGATCCTAGGTCGACTCAGCCAGCCTCGACATCACATATTGCAAGCGTGCCTGACCTTCCTATACTAGTCATGCAATAATGCGCGTTCTGGAAAGCGGTTTAACTGGTTCACAAGCAAACTGGCCCACTCGTCCTATGTAGCATCATGTTGGACAGCGAAACCGTTCTTGTAAACGAAAATACTTGCATTCGAAAACAGTTGGCCGAGAGACCCTGACAAATTGCTTGGAGCGCAACTGATCGAGTCGACTTGTCCCTTGGAAAATTTCGCACGCTCAGAGGTAGCAGCATTCCCGCGATTCCTCGCCAGTGGAAAGTCAAGCGGGGCGAGCACACTTCGGCGCGCTATGCTACTTTCAGCATGCAGTTCTTTTGAGGCAGACCTTTGATCTTTCTTGTTTTATGTAGCTGCCGTCAACGGGCATATGATCAACTCTGAAATTGCGACGAACCGACGATTATCCTGCGATTATGAAGAGAGAATGGCAGCGGTGCGTGCTGTGTGAAATATACATTATTCATTATCGTGTCTGCTATTGGAGGCGTTTACTCCTATCGTTCGTGCCTTCTGTACTCAGCAGAGAGATCGCACAATGGTACCGGCGCGGCGCGGCGCCCACCGATGTAAACTGCATTCCGTTAATGCGAGCAATCATCGAATCATCGACTGGCCGCTAACCCGAGCCGAGCCGAGTCGAGCCAAGATTACGCTTCAACTAGAGTAACACCGTTCGCTTTGGCTTCTAGAGAATGTTGCAATCGATAGTTCGCGCAGCATTAAGAAGCCTATCGCAGATTCAACGTAGGACGAGCTAACATTAAACTTACTGGAATCCGATGCATTTTGTAATCGGAGACTTTCTAGACCTCGTGGCGTTGCGATTTTTGCGGCATTTGCGAAAGGCGATACGCTGCCCCAGCAGCTCTACTCAACCCACTTTTATCCCGGCGAAATAGAGCGCCATTTCCTTAGCCCAGCAGAGTAATAGGAAGTAACAAGTGTGAAGTATTGTAGTTTGGAGAGCGAACGAGATGTCTCTCGAAGCCACATTCTCAATGGTGAGTCGACCGCATCTGATCGTTTTAATAACCCCAGTTAACCCGGTGCACTTTGCAGGTCACTCTCAATCGAATTCTATCAGTTGGAATTGTCCGGTGAAAAGTCAGCAGCGCTCTCCGCGTCGTCATTGACATTGCGTTATTGCACCGAGGAAGTGAAAAGCGTAGGAGACACTCTCGTCTCAGATAAGGCAATCAGTAAATCCGCAATGACCCGATCATCAAGTTACGTAGTCCAACTGGTGAACTGAACATTCTTGTCGCGCGGACCTTAAACTGTCACTCCGTTCTCTCATTTCTCTCTACAAGGCTCTGCTTTCGATACTTCGAGCCCGGAAATCCGATCGTACCGAGCATAATCGCATTGCCATTGCGCGCCACCGCTCCTCATTACCATTCGGAATTGCGTACTCGGCATACAAACGTGCTTGCGGTTTCGAATAGCCCGCACACGCTAATATTATAATTATCAATCTTACCTTTGTGAATATTTGCCCATCGGTCAATGCGACTTACCAAACTTTTTTACATCAAGACGGGTATTAATTTATACAAACTTCATGTGCTTACGAACGAAAGGGGAGAATTTGGAAAAAATATGATTTTATAATTGGACTAGTTGTATCAAGAAATGTCATTTCAAGTAGACTATTAATAAAGACGAGGCTACTGCGAGAGATTTCCGACGTGACGAGAGTGACTCGTCAGCTAGAAAAGTTGTACAATAGTCTGTGCAAATGAATACATCTAATCAGTATGCGCGGACTTTTGAACAGGTGTTCTCGGTCTCGGACTGCAATGGGATCTCACCAAGTTTACTGTCAGTGAAAAAAAACTGTCGTTACGCGCCGCTGTAAATTCGAAGGATGACGGAGTTCGGTACTTTCGGATGGACAGAATTATTTATGAGAGAGAAGAAGCTCGCGAGCGCGCTCCTCGAAAACCTTGGTTGAGACTGTTGAGAGACTCGGCGAAATGTTTACCGATTTGTTGCTGGCTACTGTTAGTGTATTGTAAACGCTTTGTTATTGTCCAATGATTTATCCGCGCCAAGTGACCGCCCGCGTTCCTCTTCTCTCCTCTCTCCTCTCTCCTCTCTCCGAGTTATTGCTATTAACGCCCGCCGCGTCGATGTCTTGTCAGTGGAACCGTAAATCTTGTGGGAGCAGTGTAGCGTTCACCCGGACGAATGAGCACAGTCGGAATATACTAGTGACTAATCAGTACGCCTTAAACGGCTACAACGATACGAGCGGGACTAATGACAGGCGGATTGGTTATTAAACTATCGCCGCTCGTCGGCATTCGAGATTATCGTTCGAATGTCTTTCCTTTCATAAATATAACACCAACTATCGACACTTGCTGCTAAATATGCATTAAGTCGGTGAAATCCTCTTTGAGTCAGGGGATTTCAGAGAATAAATAGAGCCATCTTGCAGAGAAATTTTCTTGCGTTTTAAATTAAATAAAAGACTAAATATAAAGCAATGCGCATGCAGCTATTGCAATATTACGAGGTGGCGCTAAAAATGTCCTACCGTGCATTGCCGTACATCAAAGAGGTCAGACATTTTTAATCCCACCGTGCTCCAAAGAGTTAAGAAAAAATGACTGATTTAATAAGGAAATCAAAGTTTAAGTGTTCAAATAAAAGTTCAAATCAAAGTTTAACTATATTATTGATTCGCAATGATCGACGCTTGTTGTGCCAGACACCGTTCCGCATTCTACGTGCTTATAAGAAAGTGCTCGAGTGGGCACTCGATCGATATAAATTTTCGAAGGGGAAGATGAGAGTAGCCGAACGCGAAAATAGCCATGAATTTTCATGAGGTTCCACGGTACCCTTGCAGTCCAGTTTTCTGCTTGTCGTATTTATTTTGCGATTGGAATTTTATCGGTTAATCGAGCTACCTCTCCGAGTATATGCTGTACCGACCACTTTTTGCCCCGATTACTTCGTGCACTTATTAATAACGATTGCTCACTTTCCCGAGCGGAGCGGAGCTGCCCTGCTGCCCGTAAAGATTGAAACCTTCGGAACGTAGGCGTCGCCGTTGCCGTCGCCGTTGCTCGCTGCTGGCTGCTGCTGCGACGTGATATTTCAGTGCGGCCCCGGAGACATTGATGGACGTGAAACTAAAAAGTGATGGCCTCGCCTTTGCAAACTCACGCTGCGCCGCCAACACATTAATGATGAACGACATATCTATCAGGTGGAGCATCTTCTCCTTTAAGAGCTCAGCTCGAAGCTGGCTGCGCGGCTGGTTGGCAATTGCAAAGCTGGCTAAAGCTTCTATAATCGGCAATTTGCAATCGCCTCAGCAAGCAGCTTTGCTAATTAGATCGCGCTAAGCAGACGTGATACGATTATGAAAAGTAGATATAGCTTTGCATCATATGTCAGCCGTTGAGCACCTGTCGCTTCTTTCATCTTCTGCGGAGGAGCGCGCGCCGGCAGCCGGCTGAAAATCCGCCCGAATTCCCGAGCGGCCCGAAATCGATGTGTGTTTAAAAGTCTCGAGGAGGTGCGCTGTCATTAACGGTGGATACACCAGGAACCCGTATGGAGAGCGGCGTCACGTCCACTCGTGTACTCTTTTGTTCGAAACGTGCACGATTTACGGTACTACGTGGAGCCGAAAGTGCGACACACCAATGATACCGGTACACAACCGCGTACAATATACTTACACGCGATCTCTCTCTTCCCCTCTCCACGTTTTGTTTGTTTATTGCCCACTCGAGTCAAAGTATTTGTATTTGGCCGCGCCAGGATCATCGAGATAAATAGCAGCGTACTTCACAATGTCCATTCAACCGATATATTTAGCCAAGGGAAATCGTCGTCCCGCAAAAAGAGTATTTCCGTGTTCGCGTCGACCTTAGCATTGTTCCGCACGATTCCAGTCGAATTGGCAACGGCGACAATGAAGTCTTTGTAACGTTCGCACATCTATGCTTTGACAAGTTACAAGGAGTGAGAAAAAAGTGATCAGAGTCAAATCTGTGTAGGCCTGATGGCGGCTACTATGCAGACCTTGCACTCCACTTACGTAATCTTTCTTTGTAGCCTCGGAGTCTCTGCTTGCCAGTGTAATCATACGCAAATCTATTTGGGCGCGATCCGCTCTATAAACGAGCAGACTCTTATCGGCCGAAGACAGTAATCTCTCACCAGAACATAAAATAGTGTGAAAGCTTGTTGTGTGCCAGGTTTGTGCAGCCGGTATCACAATAGATGGTCTCATCTTCCAGGACTGCAACCGGCAACTTGTCACCGGGACGTTTAATGGGGACAGGCTAGCATTTGGTGTCGCTTTTCATTGGCCGAACGAAGCACTTAAATTCTCTGGTGACTGAAAACAAAATTTATTGCCATCTTAAGAGACTCCTCGATGCTCTACCTATTGGCAATTGCTTAGGATAACAGGCAGTCCGACACAAGCTTAAACTGAGACACGAGAATGGACAAACAGCAGATCTTTTCTCGGTAGTAGCTGCGTGCTATGAGTTTAGTTCCAGTTAGCGATTACCATTATCGTCATAACAGGGACGAATCGCCGCCCGGTGGTTTTCTTAGACAATTATCTAGCCAGTGGCGAAAAAAACCCTCGACGGAGTAGCAATTTTCTCACGTTCACTCGACGTTCACGGTAACTCTCACGCGTCTCGGTTTTCCCCTGACGGCAGGAATCGAGCGCAATTATTATTATATTCGCATTTTTAAATCGCTTGGGACTAACTTCCTGAGATAGTCTTCTTTCTCATGACGGAATCTATTCTCTTTCTATACCCAGGTAAAACACACACGGAAACAGAAGGGTAACAAGTTATTCTATAATTATGAATAGAATAAGGAAAATCGGGCGCATCTCGCTAGGGGAAATTCGCACGGTAATCCGCGATTCCAAGTTCCTCCGTCTCTGTTTACACGAACAATCTATCATTTTAATTGCAAGCGACACTCTGTCAGCCGTAAGAAAAAGCTGTCCTGATTGATTGCCGTGGTAAGAGGGTGTTCGAGGGGGGACATATGTAAAGTGGATTTTTCGAGGCAAGTTTCGTCAGTGGTGGACTTTTCTGTGGACGATGTTTGCCCAAAGCGGTTGCTAGCAGTCAAAGGTCTGGCGGTAGCTCGAACACTTGTTACAATCGGCAGCCGCTTGAAAGTAGCGAGTGAAATTGAAATCGAGACTGGCAGAGCCTCTTGAAAGAGCTCGAGTGCGCCGATTCAAGGCAGCTCGCCACTGCAAAGTGTGGCACCATTGGCCGAAAATAATATTCCATTTGCAAGCGAGTCAGACCACTCAAGACCGGCAGCCTTTTTCGTTATACATAGCGCGCAAGCGGCCCAACCTCTGATAAGGAACCTTGAATTAAAGCACGCACGAAGAGGCATAATCGCGTTCCGACTGCATGCACAGGGCAAGTGTGTGTGCTTGCGCTGTGTGGCTGGCTGGGATCGGTTGTGTCGCCAGTCTTGTGTGCGTAACACTCGTAAGGAGTCGGTCCCGCCACTGCCACGGATAACTCTGTTTACATGATCTGCTTTTCCGCGTGTACCCCCTTTGCGTCAATTAATTTTCCATTCGTTTCATCTTACCTTGAACGCGCCCGATCCCCCCACTCGGCCATAAATTACCCAGCCAGACCGACTTCTGCCTCGAAGAAGCGTACAACGAGAATTAATCACGCCTACCGAATCGCTCTCTCCGATCTCAGACTCGGAGTGGAGTCGCCACTGGAATATGTACATCGCGCGCTCCTCGTCCTTTCTCCGAAACTCTTCCAAAGCTAATAAAGCGTATCTTTCACCCTCTCAAAGGACAAATCAGTCGCAGAAATAGTTGGAAGTAGGTAGGGATACTCGGTTGGTCCCTTTAACGATTCTCGCCCACTTCTACTCAGAACGGAATGAAATGCATTAACTCCTCGACTCAAGCCAAGGAGGTCTATTAATCGCGTCTTTCGAAATCGCCAGTTTCCTTATTCCGCAAGAGTGAGCAAACCGAGAAACAGCAAGATAGTCGGACTCTCTCCTGTAAAAACGTTAAGTCGGCCGATATTGTACGGCAGTGGAAAGTTATCGAATGTGTATCACGTACATGAACCACCTGCTCAATCTATAACACTTCCTCGATAATTGCTGATAGCCGGCTCCGTTTTAATGGATGCTCATTATTCACTTCCAGCCGCAATTCTTAAGTGTACAAATTGATTCTTAGACTAGGTTTACATCAAGTGGCTGTAAAAACTGGTCTCTTTAAAAGAAACGCGATCAGGATTACCAAGCAAAGTTGTCCAACACTTGAGAAGCCTCTATTTCCCGAAGCGACTGATACCATGATTTGTCAGTATAGTGGCAGAAACCCACACGAAATTAGCGCACAACTCACGAATAATTCTGTGTACCAGCGTGCTGGCGTCGCCGGCAAATATTTGCCCGCAGGTTAAATATCGGCTTTGGCTTTAAATATTCGGGGAGTGCGCGCCTGATAAAATGGCAAGAACGCCCTACACGCGTCACTCTTTCTCTATCTCCCTCTCTTTTTTCTGAGAGAGTGTGTATGCCGGGCCGCTCCGATCGAAGGAAATGTCAACGTGGAAATCGCGCGGAAATCAGCAATACACAAAGAGCCTTAAGCGACGTTAAAGCTAGCGAAGCAGGCAGGCAAGAAGTCGGCGGCGCGCACGTGTATCCATTAGGCGAGCGAGCGATTTATTAATCCAGAGCAAATAAAACAGTGGTTGCTTCACGCGAGTTCGTCCGCTTGGAATAAAGCGAGTATAGAAGGAGTTCTATAGCGGTGGGGCTTGCTCCCGGGGATTTAACGCTTTAATAAATTGAAATAGGACTCTTTCTGTATAAGCGGCCCCCAATCACGCCAGTTCTCACTGATTATTCGAGCGCCAGTTGTTAGTTGGTTGCTCGAGACCCCGAAACAATCACCAAGGATTTCTGCCAGGGACTGCGTCTATAGAAAGTATAACGCCTCTCGACACGATTCGATGCATCTACCGCTCAGTCGACCCAACCATATTCTCTTTAACCAGCCAAGATTCGAAACCGACTTATCGCTCCGCTTACGTTACTAAGCTTCTCGGAAGAGATATGCAAGTGCTGCGGAAGCCTCGAGCTTTCATGTATTTGTCAGCTGTACTTCCCACTGACGCTAGTTCCATCCAATTTATGCAAATTTCACTGATAATAACACGAATATATGACCTGTCATTTACATGTTTCTTTGATATTCTAGGTATCTACAAGTATTACCCGGTGTAGCGTTAGTCAATTAACGAGCGAAGCCGGACTCACAAAGTTTCGGAAGGATGTCACGAAATTTCGGTGCTCGCCCGCATTTCATTGGAAGCCTCGAGAGTCTTCAGACCGTCTGAGTATCAGAGTCCGGTAAGTTTCAATTGCCACTTCACCTAATTCCAATCTGCCTGAGTACATATCAACGCAAATCTTTCCTGTAAGCAGTAGTGATTCGATTAAAAGTGATGTGCTTTTAATTAATACTGGAAGAAGAAGCGGTTAATTATGAATGTCCAGAGTATCAGGCAGCACTCAATTATTCCTGAACGGCTTCTCCTTTATTAATCTGCTGCGTGTTACTCACCGATCACATGCAACCCACGTGAGTAGTGCAGCAGCTAGCCTGCGCGGCTGCCTTCCTAGCTTCCTTTCCACAGTGAACGACATGCACCGGTGTAATGACATCTGCTTCGACTCTAGCGAGGGAGCAGTAATGACACTCGTAAAACGAGCGTGGAAATAAATCTGGCGCGTTTGATTAGCGATACTGCTACAGATAGTACGACATTACTAATCTGCACGAACATATGTTAAATCTTCCCTCGTTCATCCACCACTCATTCTTCTCTGCTGCGCGAATCGTAAGATCTTCTACATCAAAATGCCAATCGTAAACTAGACACTTTATTGCACATTGCTTTCAAACTTGTAATTGTTACACCGAAGAGTTCAGAAAAGAAACAGTTTGAAAGTGGTGCAGCCGATAGTTGTACTGTTTTAAAAGAGAATGTTCTTGGAAGAGCGTTGAAGGCAAATTGAAATGCGACAACTGTTGGAAAGAGTGGACCTTGCTCGCGCTCCCACGCTATAATGGCTTATGCTGCACTCATTAATACTTATAGAAATTGTTCATTCTTATTCTCAGCTATTCACGCAATCAGTGTTTGAATGTTTTCGAAGTTGTGAAAATCTAACGGTCATCACTACTAGTAGATCCACGACAATTTTGGCATTCCGACACGTGCGCGCTTTATGAAGCTCGGTGGTCTTGGTTTGTTGATAAAGCAAATTTAACCAAGAGAACTCCCACGGTAGCAGTGATTCATGGTTTACTATACGAAGTGGTGGATTTTCCTAATTAGCAATCGCGCGAAGTTGGTAGGAGCATAATTCCTGGAGTGTCGACACCGGAGAGATAAAGGTTGACAGGATGCCGGCGTATATCCGGGAAGTGTGTTGGAAGGCTCCTGTGACGCGGAGGGCTCGCTGAAATAACAGGAGCCTCTTCAATCTTCTTTGACTTTTACTGTCTTCCGAACTCGAGAGCGGCTCGGACAATAAGTCTGCGCCGGCGGACGGGCGGACGGGCGAACGGGCGCTCACTCGCTCGCTCTGTCCTACACACGCGCAGACACACTTTTCGGAAAACGGAAATAAACGACACGGGCCACTGCGTACGCCGAGTGTGTGCTTAGCTATGTCAGTCCTCCTTCTAGTTAAAACTTGACCCGCTGCCAAGTCCGGTGAAGCAATCGCGCTCGGAGAAGGTCGAGCGTTGCACGCGAAATAATACACTCGGTGCTTTCCTCTTTCGACTAGGGGCGGTTAAAAAAAAACTTCCATCCTGTGGATGGACAGACATCAGCATTTGGCACGACTGGCCACCCGAGAGCCGAAAACAGCAGCCACGCCGAGAAACAGGATGTGCCGACCTATAAGGACTTGCCCCGACAATCATGCCGAACGACAATGCCAATCTAACTGTAATTCAATGCGCGCTAAATGCTTCACACGACGCTTCGGAACTTGTCAAAAAAACATTAGCTGACGTCAAGAACGCCGCGCCGCGCCGCACGTCCACCGCAGGGCTCTCCTGCTCCAAACTCGCATACATACGCGCGTTTATTTTGGCCGGGAGTTTACTTTTGTTTTGCACTTTGCAACCTCGGCGTTCGCGCGCACAAATCACTGTATCCCGTGGCGCGAACGCGCGATTCGCCTCCGAACACGCCGGCCCACCGACGAACAAGAGGAGCCGATCTGTTTATTTGCCAGCGGGACTTTTTCATGCTTCATATCCTGACTGACACAAACCGCTCCAATGAAAGTCTCTCCGAGCCTTCTTATGCATGCGCATCGCGCGCTCACGCTCGCACCCGCACCCGCACCCATCCCAGCCGGAGTACGGAAACGGCATCGCCGCCGCCTCGCGATTTGTCATCGACTATGTTAATACATATAATTTGCCAGCTCGTGAAATTCAAGTGGACAGAAGCGTTCCGTCGATTATATGAACAGTCGAATAGCAGTGCGTCCATTGGGAGCGTAAACTTTCTAAAAATTCGCCGAATGCACGTGGGCCTCAAATAACAAAGGTCAAAGGGAAACCCCCGATGGAAACTAGAACGGTTGGAACGTTCCTATTAGGGAGCCAGAACTTTCAACTACTTTGCTCTCAGAGAAGCATAAAAGTGTGACCGGTTGGGAATAATCGGGCGAGGAGAAGTACTCTCTCGCATCGGTGGTGTACACATAGGTGTATTTTTACAAGTCGTGCGTACGGGGAAATCCGTTAAGTCTAAATATAACTTGCTCGAGCAGCGAGCACTTTACCGCCATAATATTGGGGTCAGATGATTTTCTTTTCGGTTCGGAAATTGACCCATTTCGCGCGGCTCAGCCGTAATTTTATACATGCCCGAGTCTCACCGTCTCACCGCTCGCTCGGCCCCATTTTTTCGAGGCACACGCGCCAGGTGAAAAAGTCTTCCTGCTCTTCTTCCTCTTCTCTAATCTTACCGTTCTTTTCTCGTCTGTCTCTTTATCTGTCTGGCCTTGTTATGCCGGTGACTTGTATCTCATTTCTCTGTTGGCGGCTCCGACTCGAAGAGCATTCCCGATTACATTATGCTCGCTCGTGAACGCCAGCTGTAGTAAGCGGAGGAGTGCGTGCGACTTCTCCCTGATTGTGCCAATCTTGTTCTTCCTATACTACCAGGGATTTTTATGGCAACTATGTGGGAACATTGCGTTGGAGTTGTGCGGGTCTTGTAGGCGTGGCTCGTCGCGCACATCTCGCACGTGCGAGATCCTTGCCTTTACACGGCTTACATGTAGGTAGAGATGCTGGTACATCCGTTTCATGCGAATTGATCTTAATGGTTTTAACATTTGCTAGTCCTGGTGCGAGCGAATCCCATTTCGCTGAGCATCCGCCAAGATAAAATACACTCAGTTGGTCTAAGTCGCTCTCCAAAGCTGTAACCAGATTTTGTAAACTTTCGAGTGAAATGAGCATATGATATTTGCGCATTGAAAACAGATGATACATCCTTCTACGATTGGTATTTCCGAAAGATCAATGATACTTGAGCATGCTCAGGAGCAAAGTCCAATATTGAAACCGGCATTGAGCGGATCTCTAGAGGTTCTTACTTTTTTGTTGCAGGACCTTAGTCTTTCTATAATTTATGAATGGATGGAGGTGCGACGGAGACGATTGAAGAAGGATCGGTCCCGGATCTGGGAGGTCTGGAAAGATGGTGGAACGATCCAGGGATCGCTGCCTGGAGCTTCCTTCTTTTTGGCTGTTTTATCCTCAACATCACACTTCTACTTGCATTCCTGGTACGGCCTGGTTTGCGCACCATCTCCAATAGGTAGGTGTAGACCACTTCAACCCACTGTACATTCAATACGCCTTCTCGATATACCTCGACCAACAAATAAGTGCCGTATTTCCTGCCGCGTCAAGCTGTGCTAGCATTGAACTTTCTAGGTTCTATCGATGCCATTACTAACCCGCTCTTTCCTGAGACTGTATACTGCTCTGTTTCGTTTTAGCCTTGTCTATTGCTGTGTCCGGAATATAGGCGGCGAAGCATTAAAAAAAGAAGTGTTGCTCGTAACGCAATAGTGAAACCGAGTACGTCGGAATGCTTGGACTTTGACCAGTTGAATCCTGCAGTATAAGGAAATCGTACGTCCTACATACGCCGATTTACAGCGGTACACATCGCCCAAAAAAGTCCTCGTCGGCGTTATTTCCCGAGGCGGGTTCTCGAGGTCCGTCAACCTGAACTTCACATATGTGCGTCGGCCAATCTTGTAAATGAGCGAAGCATTCGCTTCGACTTCTCACGTGACATTCGCGTGCACGCGGGCGAATTAAGTTATTGCAAAAGCGACGCACGCACATCCGCTGCGAGGATTTACGAGCCGCGTACAGCGGTCACTTTATTGCACCGACCGACTTGATCAGGACACTAATGCTTACCAGCTTTACGGGCGCATTGACGAATTTACAACGAGGGCAGTGGCATATTACCGAGGCGCCAAAATATGAATGCCAATTTTCACCGTAATTTCGTGTATCACATTCGAACTTATTACTTAGCAGAACTTGTACAGTGTCCTCGAGATCTTCAAGATTGCCCAACCATGTCGGTTAGTTTGCGTTTTTAATCATTTCGAGACCCACGAATCAGCCGAGCGTATAAATTATATTGTCACGTGACGTTTGCCGCGCGGATATCCTCGAGATTATTAGTGCTAAAATATTCGCAAATTTGTCTGTTAACAGTGCGCCCACTCGCCCACCTGTCTCAATTGCACAACAATCTAGCTATTATAGCTTCTTCTATCTAAGTGACACCTAGCTGCCGGCTGCGCCTTTCCTGCTGAACGTAGTGGTTTATTTTTGACGTAAACTCATACTCTGATTTTAATATGTATGTGCTTGAGGAATATCTTTTACTCACTTCCACCAATGAACGAGTGCTTGTGTAACGGCGTACAAGTTGTTCAAAAGGCGCGGTAGTAAACGTTACATACATATAATCATTAACTACAACGCGTCTCAAAACTTCTTATTACGTAGAAACTGACGCACAGCCTTATAATCACGCTCGAAATTATAGAATACGTATATCGATTAAGTAGAGAAAATTAGCATGGTTGTGTGGTAAGCAATTCACGCAGAACCACCAAAAAATGGTCTTCGCTATTAGTCCCATAATCTGGCAAAAAATTCTGAGTGCCGCGGGACACGCGCAACACCGTGTTCGTTTAATGCGGTTTCAGAAGACGATATATTAAGCTGTCAGTGGAGAGTAAAGTGCTAGGTACGTTTGACTGATCTCACAAACAGTGACAATAAATCCTCGTCGGACGCTTATGCATTGCCGTTAATCTCGCATTCCTTAGACATCAACCTGTTGACTGTATTTGTCCTACGGAAAAACTGTTGTCTCAAATGGCACTGGTGCAGCGAAAGAAGGCCGTCGAGAAAGTGCTACGAGTTGCCAAGCTTATTAATGAACCCTAAAGCTACTTTGTGCGCTGTCAAAAAGCTTGGCGATCGGCGAGTGAACAATTTATACCTCTCGAGGAATGCGAGATGTTTGTACGTGTAAACTCGAGGAGAGAATTCTGGAGGACATTATTTTAGTTCGCACATACGCCTCGCGTGTCTTTCCAACGTTCTATAGAGCGCTGCCGTCTATTTTCCATATTGCAATCGTCTTGCTTGTCTCTGCGAATTTTTCCCGCCCCTGAATGAGCCTCGACTGGCTAGTGTCCCAAGTAGTCTCTCTACGCGACGAGACATTGGCAGTGAAAACAACTAACCGCGTGGACTGCGAACTGGCACGAGCAGAATGCAGTTTGCCCTGCAAATATCCGGATCCTATATTTATCACCAGTGGCTACTATCAATATTTTCGTTTTCGTTCCACATTTCTGTTGACCATTTTGATTGCACATTTCAAACTTGCTTTATATTGCACTTGGATAATTGCTGATTAAAGTGATAGATGTTCGTATTATTAGAGTCATGCTGGAAATATATCGAGATAAAGATAAGAGGACCCATGACCTATTCTACTGAGCCATGCAGTAAGGTATTCTCTGCGGTGGGATTTAAAAAACCACACTGTAAGTCACTATCTTTATTGCGACAGATACAATAAGCTGGGCCAATAAATAGCAGCACTCCTGGAGAGTTGCAATGCAGTTTGAACTTGGGCGTACTTTAGAATCGGTGTTTTTCTCCTGATGCAATCCACTTGTCTATGGGTGCACGTAAATGTTATGCCGATTCCTCAGTCCTATTAACTGTCGATGGCCGAATAAATAAAAGCAGCGCGTGATAAGCGTATCAACACCTCGGGAAGTTCTTTCAACAAGTCCAAATTCAAAATATGAATGGTCTCTGTGCCTATCCAGTGCATTAACAACAGTGCGTTTCATAACAATGTTCAATATAAAGCGCAGGGCGCAAAACTCTGGAATCATTAAAGTTAGAATCGGTGATAAGCAACAGTGTGCGCATAAGTGGACAAACGTGAGTCAACATGTCTCATTAACATTTTTTCCGATTTCACCCCACCCACTTCTTCGTCTGGAACAATTCAACGAAAATGATTGTCATAATTTTGGCTCCCGGCCTATTGCGTTCTCTGCATAGGGAAGCGACACGAGGCCAACTCCGTTCCATTCACTGAAGTTATAATATAAACACATTGTCTCGTATTAGTCCAACCAAAAAATACGTCGAAGCACGCCTCATATTTTATTCGATGAAAATACCATCAATACTGCATTGATGATTCAATGCTGTCGGAACAGAGTATTCCTGGTAGTTGATGGACGCACAGATTATATACGATAGCAGCCCCTCCAGTCATTGAATAAGTGATAGGCACCTGCTTGGCACTGAAGAAAGAATTTTATCTTTGGATACGGCAACAAGCGCTAATATTTCGCGTTACGTCAAAGCCAGCTTGCCAAGAGGCAAAAATACTACTGTCCTCCTACTTTCTGTCTGGTTAGAGGAAAAACTGCATGACCACCTTTCCAGACTCAAAATATGTATCTCTCAGAGTTTTCGTAATAGGTGGCTTAGTCATACAAAAACAACTGTTGGTACAATATGGCATTACAATGAAGGAATGTATTTTTCTGCTTTCAGATTCGTTATGAACTTAACGATCTCAAATCTGCTGACATGCATGGTGTTAAACCCACTATTAATCATGGACTCCCAACCACGATCAGCCTCGTCTTTTGCACCGTCAAGTGGAGGAAGTATCTGTGCGATCTCCGAGGGTATAACCGCCTTCGTGACAACGTCTTCAGTCTTTTCAGTCCTATTAATCGCCGTCGACCAGTATTTCGCGGTAGTGGATCCACTTCGATACCGGACTCGCGTCGACAAGCTCAAATCCGGAGTACTAATCATGTCTGTCTGGATGATCTCAGCCGTTTTCGGCTTCATTGCCTTCTTCGATCCGAACCCTCATGGTCTCTGGCTCTCCTGCACTGCAATAAAGTCCGTCTGTACTGGCAACATTACCGCGTGTTTGCCACCCACTCAATCCACCATCGCAATAATCGAAAACCGAACAAGCACCATTGATATAAGGGAAATTCCAATACTGGGGAGCCTCGAATCGGTGGAGATCGAGACGAGTGTTGAGTTTGTGGAGAACAGTGCATTCAGCAGCCAGCCCATCACCTATGGTCTTATTTATGCTATCGTCTACAGTATTTTTGCGTACTTCATACCGTTCGCTGCAGTCTGCTGGATCTATGTTACCATATATATAGCAGCCCACCGGAACTCTGAAAGAACGAGGAGGACCGGCTCGAGGCCAATCTTGGCGTCCGCCAGTTTCTGCGAGGATCAGAATGGTTTCTCTAGGCAGCAGCAGCAGTTGGATCCGATGGAGGATTTTCGCAGGATACCGAAAATTTCGAGCCTATCATCGATCGACGAGACTAGTGAAACTATGCAACCTGTCAACCAATTATCGAGGAGGCGATCCTTCTCATCCGCTTTGGACATTGGCCTCATCACCGAAGTTGCTGACGAGAAGTCCTCGGGTATCGTTTTTACTGTGGGCTCACAGAGAGTCGAAGTGTCGCCGCAGCGTGCATACAGCACCGAGGATGACAAGTTAAATAGAGTTCCTATCACCACATTGAAAGCAGAGTTTCTCGAGAAAAATTGCGACCCGGCGACTTATGAGGACCTCGTCCGGAGTAAGTTTCTTGACAAGCCCGATCACAGGCGGAAATCTTCGCATGACATTATGTACGAGGAAATGCTTGCTCGTGAAACAATACCGAATACCTGGATCGCCGGATACTCCAGCGACCGTAGCAGTGACTCAGAGGACGAATCTCACTTTCATTGCTTTGACACTCTGGAAGTCCCAGAGCCGACTCATGGAAGAACAGAATCGTATCAAAATCGTATCAAATATTTTCCTCCGGTTTGCGAGCATCTACCCACTTCGGAAGAAGCGTCGGGGCAAAGTGATGGAACGCATGAGGACGGTGCAACTGCAGCGATAGAATTTCTACAACCAGTGTTGAGCAAAGGAACAAACGAACGGCAGGTAGGCACAGAAGCGGGGGACGGCCTCCACTTGAAACCCGATATGGAAGAGCCGCAAAGGAAATCGAGTATACTACGCAATCCACTGGAAGGCAGAAGTAGTCGCCGATCATCCACGACCTTCGCCGTTGCCGATATTATTCTAAATGCCTCCGAAAGTTCTAATTCCGTATGTGGAAAGAGCGCGAAGAACAGTCTGGTCAGTAACAGTGCGATGGAGCAGTCGTCCTGCCTTTTGGCACCGATCGTAACAATTACGCCTGCCCCCAGTAAGAACGGAACTTTACACCGTGTCGCAAGCGTGAGGAGCACATCGAGCTACATCAACGCGCTAAAATACCGAATAAGCAACGGCTCGCTCTTTCGATACCGGGAGGAAACGAGAGCGGCGAGGATAAGTGCCCTGGTTATAGTAATGGGTCTAATCTGCTGGTCGCCATATGTGATACTTTTGGTGATGAGGAATCTACCTCAATACTCCTCGGGCCAGTACTTGCCGCACGAGTATGACGTGTTGGCGTTAACCTTTTTAATTTTGGCAGCTTATGTCAGCCCGCTCCTCTTCGGCTACCGGTCGAGACGCGTAAAGCGCGAGCTCCACAAGTTCTTTTGCTATCGACGAGAGCTCTCCTACAAGAACAATCGAAGCCTTATGGCAAAGAAGGTGTTCAAGAGACGGCACAGCAGTACGTTCAGTCACTTCGAGATGGACCACAAGTACAACATGTTCAATTGCATGTACGGCAGGAGTCGGTGGGCGAAGGATAAGGTGCAGTTCGTTCAAGTGCCGGACACGGCTCTCGCCGTGGAGACCTGTAGGAGTAGCTTCTCGAGTGGTGCCAGCACGCAGATCTCCAGTGCATCGACAGAAGAATGTTGATGTCTTTACCCATAATACGTTCCTAAAGCATTCAACCGCCCACCTCTTTTTTCCCGTGGAAATGCACCGGTCGAGAAAGTAATATTTTTGCAGCGCGCAAAAAGTAAACGCTCTCAAAAGGCTCGAGATGAAACAACGTTGAATCACGAACGTTCCGTTTTTATTATGGGTAAAGTAACGTCTGGACCCGTCTGGACCCGCAGCAGTTCGCTTTAGTCACGAGACTGTCTCGAAAACTTCCATTATTAAACTTGTTGCGCTTAAATCCAAAGCCCTCCGAAGGCCACGCTCATTCTACGTATCGCACTACGTAAATGTCTTTACGATTATCTTGTCGCATGCGAACAGTACTATGCGTGGCTCAAGAACTGTCGATAATCTTAAGTTATAGTGCGTCACTGCGACAGAAACATCCGTTTAGAACGCATATTTGTATTATACCTACACAAGCAGACACCGCTGACATGTTATGTGTAATAAAATCGTGCACAAACTTAATGGAATTTCATTGACGGAAGCTTTATTCCGCGTATTACACGTTTTGCACGTTTCGCACGAAAGCCGGACGTGCATCATTTCGGTAGTATTAAGCGAATGTGTATTAAGTAATTCGGTGCCGAAATCATGAACTTTCTAAAGTATACCGATGCTGTTGAGGCTTTAGCTTGTACGCTTAATTACCCAATATATTCGTTTGTACTTTTCACGGCAACTATCGACAGTGTAATTGGCTCGCGTATCACTCGGTGTACATGCGCAGAAAGTAAGATTTAAGCGTGTAAATGAACGCAGGCGTAATAGCGTGCGTAACGTTCTGACGTTATTTTTTAAGTTTAGTTATTTATTCCGAAATGTCGAAATATTTTCTTTTTCGCAACTACGGTTATGTAAATATGTACGCAGCACTGCATGACAACGAATCCAATGTGAATCCTTGCCATCGCCAAGGATATGCGATTTCCGATTATTTTGTACATTACAAATAGATTTGTTTATTTATATTAAATAATCTGTACATAGTAACGACCTACTGTGAATCTCCGACCTAGATCTAGAATTGCTGTACGAGTCTATGGATGTGAAGAATCTTACGTGCTCCAAATGCTCCGTGTTGTACACATTGTGAATGGATATATTTTGTATAAACTGTGAAAGAGAGGTGCCAAGAGGTTTCTCTCGACATGTGATAACACTGAAGAAATCCAATTGCACTTATTAATTTATATCGATTTGTCAATAAAACAGTTCCGATACACTATGTACACTGGCATTCTTACAAAACTTCACTGAGCACGTACTATGGTGTCGAATTCTAAAGTTCAACTCTCTTTTAACGGATATCGCTTTCTACCAAGAGGGGGAAAAAGAATGATCGAAGAAAAATCTTTCCGAGGATAAACGCCGCAATACTTGAAATCTCCTCCTCGTAAATTCTATGGCGGTACATTAATTTAAATTGATGGAGGACGGCATTGCCCTCGAGGATTGGGAACTATTTACACGCGACTTGGAGTATTTGATCACTTTTAATCTATAGTCGGGAATTCTCGTAACTCTGTGGAGACTGAGGGTACAATCGTGGAAGTTCAAGCGTAGGTATGCTGCCTTCGTCCTGGGTGAAGGTTGTATTGTCGTATCCAGAGTCGACCTTCCTTGGCTCCTGCTGCGACGGCGGTGGTCCGTCCATCAAGAATATTGTGAGGAAAAACATGATGGAACCTATATGGAAGGTAATAACCGCGCATAAATCATCAAGCCAAACAATCAAGATCTCAGTAGTGGAGATCCACTTTCGGAGTTCGGTGTAATGAAATGAATTAGGAAGCGTTAGCCAAGCATAACGCTGTATCGGCAAGCAATTAAAAGACCGAATTACTTACTGATACCGTAGAAGCCAGCGTAAAAGATATACAACGATTCACGGAATCCTATGGCCATCCGGGTTGGTTCGACCAGTATCGGTAAGTTACCGCCGATATTGTTCATAACGAACAAAAAGACACCGATGGTGGTCGACCTGAGGTATAGCGGGACTATTTCCACGACCACGGCAAACACGATGCCGAACCACATCTCGGCTGCAATGAAAAACCAGCATTCAGGCTTGTACAATGGGCAAAGAAATATTAATCGCGCATCCAGTTTCTGGAATAAATTTTCTTAAGAAAAAGCATCCTTGAAGGAATTATATTATTAAACGGCTATTAAGATAATCAGGCTTACCGAAGAAGTATGAAATGCCAAGTGTAATCATTGCCCAAAGTGGATTGAAATATATGGAGCCGAAGGCGAACGGCGTCGCAATTATCTGGCTAATCGCCAAGCATGCCACTCTCGATTTGATTCCCATCTTCGCGACGAACTTGTCGCTGACTATTCCACCGACTACCACGCCGATGCTGCCGATCACTATCGTTACGGCGAAGAGCCACCAGCCGAGATCGTAATCGGGGAAGTACTCACGGTAGTAAAGATCGCAGTTATAAGCGAAGCACATTCCACCTGCAAAAGAGCATCACCAGATGCGTATAGCAGAGAATGCCAAGAATTCCGTACTGAAGAGAACGAGCGTACGCTCTATGACAATGACAATTTGAAAAGTTATTCCTGCCTCTTATTCAACAGGAGAGGGAGATAGAGAGAGAGAGAGAGAGAGAGAGAGAGAGATATCTGTGACGAGGCTTTGCCAAAATAATTCCAACTCGAAGACACTAATATACCCTTAGCATGTATCTGAATCCTGTGCGTGAAGGTATTGCTGCCCTTTACCGCAATGTCTAATGCTGGCCGCAAGGCACAAGACTATTATGCGCGGTTGCAGTATCGCTTTCCAGACCGGCATTTTCTTCCCGTCGCCGTCTGCTTCCTCGCCGATCGTCTTTCGCTCCGGCTCCGAAAGTGTCAGACCAGTAAGGACGGCAATGATCAAACCGATTATACCGGCACCGTAGTAACATGCTCTCCAACCCTTGTAAAAAATCAGTCTTATTAGTATTAATCATTCTTAAAAACTTGGGTGAGAATTTCAATATCGAGTTGATCCTTACCAGATTCCAAGCGTTCAGTGGAGGAATGTATCGACCGACGGGAAATGCGATACCGTAGCCGCCGTAAATCCCCCAATTAAATATTGACATGACCAATCCTCGCTGCTCTTCCGGGAACCAGTCCGAGAGAAGTCCGGTCGCAAGAGGATTACATCCTGCCTCCCTGCGAGAGTGCTTCGCAATGAGAATCTTGTTTTCAGGGGCTTTTTATTAAAATAATGAAAATGGTCTACCCTGCGGCCAGTATCATACGAAGAATGACTAGGTGCCAGTACTCTTTCACCGCTCCCATTAATATAATAGCCGCGCTGAATATCAGGGTGCATACTGCCAACATTCTCACCCTAGAAATACATTGAAATTTGGTAGAAACGTAGGGGATAATAGGTTTGGATTAGAGAGAGTAAAATAAGCGGTATATCCGGGTTGGGCACCTGTTGTATCTGTCGGCCGCTATACCGAGGATAACGCCGACGACCGTGAATACCGCAATGAAACTAGGCCCTGCTAAGATTTGATAGTCCAAACCAAGGCCATTGTAGTTCCATTCGCAGTAATTGGATCCGTTCAATTCCAGGGACTGGCAGCTGCGAAACAAAACACCCGCTATTGCCTCTTGTAATGCGAGCCCTCGTAAATCGAACGTGCACTCCACTCGATGCGCGTACACGTTCAACAAAAGCTCAAGTGCCCTGATACCCAAGTAAGCAGAAACTGAAGAAAAAAAGAAGAAAACGCGGAAACTCCCGATCCTATCGAGCACCAATAAGTAGTTCGAGTTTCTAATGACGACGCGACGGCATTAAGGGGGTTGGTGCCGTCATTTGTCGCAGGGCTAAGAGGGAAGTATGTGAGCGCTGACACAGAATTCAGAGGCCTTTTCAAATTACAATAAAATCCATTTTTGAGTAGGAAAGCTCAATTTGCAATGAAGCTTATGTTGTGTCAGACCTGCTTTCATAGGTTACTTTTACTTCTATACTGTTTATCACGTTATTTCTATAACTGAAGCCATTTCCTTTTCACTCTTTGCTTAAATTCTCTTGAACCGGACAGACGAAACTTTCGAAATTTAGCCTGATTATTGGCAAATGTATCATTTACCACATGAAATGTTTTTCATTCGTATTCGCCTCATGAGAGCCGATACATAAGAATAGATTTTTGGACATTGATTACTCAAAAATGTACAGACAAATAAGTTCAAATTTTAAGGAAACTTGCAGTGACTATTGACTATCATTTTCTCTGTAAATTTTAATCCGATCTCATTATTTTCATTTTTGGCAGCAACCTCCTTAAGAGTACTTGACTTACTGGCTCGCATTTGTCGCGACCTCACACGTCACTGGCAGATCGTCGAACGCGAATGTCGTCGAATTAAACTGGCACGATATGTCACCGTAATGCAAGTCCTCCGCTGTTGCTTTACTTGTTACTCCTAAAACAAGCGAACAAGACATTTATGAGACGCTAAACATTCTTTCCAATTATACGACCAGCGGCAGAACCTACCAATTAAGTAATGACCCAATTCCCCCAGCACATATCCCACGGAGACAATGGCCAGTGCATACGGTTTGTAGAGGAATTGAAGTTTCTGGAGTATCGTGCTGTGCATCTTGTCCTGTAAGAAAATGTCAAAACTGTCAAATAAACAGTTTATTCATCGATACTCCGTTTCCTTATAATAATAACTTCCGTGAAAATGATATCTATTCGAAGCTGAACACACAATCTGGCAAGAAATATTCAGGCAAGTGTAAGACTGGAAGAAGTTCGATAACGTGGAAAAGCGCAGTATAAACGAGCTTTAACTCAACAAGTACTTTACATTGGCAAACCAATCCACTTATCTACACAATCATCGTACTTTAAATTTCTTAACAGCCCGGAAGAACGGTACTGCAAAACTTGGCAATTTTCAATATGTATTAGCGATCGATCCTCTGATCCACTTGGTGAATCGGAAGGCGATGGAAATTTTCATACAATAAGGGTATCGGCCAGCTAATTCTCTAAAGGCAGCTATATCCGTGTGAGTCAGCCTGTCCCGGTAGCCACATTCCTCTGACATAAGCCAACGCACTTTGCGGCTCGATCAATTGCACGCTGAGAACATTTTCTGCATTGTTGGCAAGTTCGAGGAAGTATCGGAACGCCGCGCCGCGCGATCTAATCTTTACTTAGGAAAAGAATTCGCACCGAAAATAAGAAAGAAAAAGAAATGAACAATGAAATGGAAACCATCGTAGTATGCAGCATCTTATCAGAACTGAATTTTTAGCTTTCCATTTCCGTTCCTGGGATATTCAGATCCCAGGAATGCTAGGCAGTGAGAGTTTATTAGATCCTAGTCGAATCTATTAATTCCAGTTCTCTGCAGTCTATGGAGAACTCTCGAGTATACGCGTCTAGCGCGCGCGAACCTTGGTCACCTTGAGCCGAAATCAGTGAAGTGGAATGAAAATTGTGATGCCGATAATATTAATTGTAGAGTATGCGATGCTCATATATCAGTCTCGGAAAGCCACTAATTTTGCCACAACTTAGTCAAAATGTTGTATTCTGAATTGTAGTGTTACGCAATTCAATTCTAATAGTCATCCGAGAGATTGCTTCTCCATTCTAACTTCCTCCAGCGAGACGCATTTTCTGCTCTCTGTTAGAGGGACTCGCATTCTCCGTGGATATTTTTCTCGCTCTCAGTGCCTACTTATTTTCACTGATCGTCGGGAAAGAGTGCTCGTAATATATCAGGCTGTGATGTCTCTTTAAGCGTGCCAGCGGACAGTAAGGGTAATTGTGACATTTGCAACGAGACGTGCAACGAATGTCTCTGCGTTGTGTTAAAAAAGAGCTGTCTCAGCGGCACGAACACTTTCATTATTTTATTTTACCACAAGGCATCTTCGCAAGTCAACGGCTATTTCTGCGAAAGTTGGCAGTGCGCTATTGACCGGCCCAATAGTGACTGACTATAAATAGGAGAGTCGGCCGGCGCACTCCCCACAATTTCCATTTCTTAGCAGAGCTTATTCAATTGAATACGATTCCTCGAGGTTTCCAGTTCTCTTAGTCTCTCAAGATACTAATTCGAATGGAGAGAATGAAGCACAGTTTACTAACGGAAATCAGAGTACCTTGAACGTCAATGCCACGCCTCGTTAAACCATGGAATGCTTATAACAGCGTGATATTTGGCGGCGAAATGACGTTCGCTGCAGGATCATGACTGGACATTAAGTCTCGAGTTCTCTTCCGATTTCTGCCTTCTTATGAATCGTCGAAAAGAAATCATCTTGATGCAAACGAGCTATCGGACGAGTTTCCATGCTTAATTACGAATAAAAAAAGAGAAACAGATTCAACGATGGCGTGTTATAAATCTAATTGGCTGGCTAAAAAAAACTGCAACAATTACGGGCGTACCTACTCGTTAAGAACTTGGAAACTGACTCGACGGACGTAAGTGTTAGTTTTCAGCTTGCAAGAAACTAACTACTTGCCAGTCAAATCACCACACACCGAAATCAATTCTATAGAGATTTATCCGCCCGAAATATTGATTGCATCAGCTATTTATCAAGATTGATGTATTGTAGCGGCAGACTTGGTGCAAGTTACGCAGGATACTCAGCATCCTAGATGATTCGTCACATTCGCCGGTGATATCATGTAACCAAGCAAAAATTTATTGCAGCTGCTTTGCTCTACGGGAATTCTTAGAAGTAGACACTGGTTCGAACGCAACATAATTGTAGCTGCTTAATAAGAATCGAACGGACTCATCGGAAGAATGTGCTTGATTCACCCTGCCATATAAATCACTTCATAGGAAGATATGAACCCACAAAGGTATATACAGTGCCTTAATAATTTTCCATTGAAGAATCCACGATCCACAGACAGGAAACTCCAAGTTTTCAAAGATTTGATATCGTCAAGATTTCCTTATGTTACTCTACGAGGAAAAGGAAAACATCAGAAAAAAGACGAGAATTCGAAGAATTCGCCCAATGACATACGATTATATCCGCCCAGTTTAATGGACTCCACGCCATCTACTCCTCTCTTACGGAAAAGTGGCCAGTAAAATTTAATGATGCAAATCATGCTAATAATAATATTTCATTTTCAAATCTTCCCTCTAGGATAGTGACGTCTTTGTAGCGAGCCATTAACTGTCTGTGAACCTCTTTCGAGCGCTTCGGCTGCGAACCCATATATGGACATCTAGTTAAGTATCATAGGAGTGAAATATGCACTCGCACTTATTTAACACTGATAAAAAGCGTGCACCTTTTGAGATCGTTCACATCGCTTTTCATGAAGTGCAATCTGGGTATTATTAGCGATCATTACACACCATCTACTCATTACAGCGATTCTTCCCGGCGATACACAAGTACAACTTTACACGGCTAATAATAGATTAATGATTGCACACCTAATACTCAAACGCGAATACGCAGTCTTGTCTCTCCTCATTCCACTTAAAGCTATTAACCATAATGATCTGTTAATAACTTTGAGGGCAACACGCGGTACGGTCAGTGCTTCCAACTTATCGAACAATCAATCCCTTTTAAGGAAAGTACTTTTTACAATTTATGCAAATAGTGATTGCAGCTCTTGTTACAAGAGCGTCGAACAGTTAACTCAGCCAGACTTAACCATCCGGAAAGAAAATGGGCCGACACCTATAAGGCAGGATTAAACAAGATTTCTACCAGCTCTGCAAAGCTCATATTGCCAACGCGAGAGAGAGAGAGAGATTACCACTGCCCATGAGATAATTAATATATTAATATCGTCATTTCTAATTCAGCCTGAGATTGCCCAACGTTCCCAACATGCATATGAATCCCAATGTGTTTGAGTGATTTTTCTGCTGGCATTGCGCAACCCACTGCAATCCGGCAGCAATCGCTGCAAAAGTCAGGTGGGATTTTTCTAATAAATATATGTACGAGAGGAAATATGGAAATAATGAGATTTGCAAAGCGACTGGCGAGTGGCGAGTGGCGAGTGGCGAGAGGACGCATTGCCCGGTGTATTTCACTTAATAAGACATCACACTTCGTTGCGCTATCTCGTTACGGTGCTGCGCGGTAGAACATGCCGTCTGCCGCAGATGCAGATGCAGATGTTGTCATTTCAATACAGGTTTGCATGAATTCGCATAGCGATACTATTCCAGCACTGTTTCACTAGGGGACTTGTTACGCAATAGCTCGTTTCTTACTGGAGCTTTTTCTCCGAGGCTCGACACACTTCGACCAGCATATTCCAAAGTTTCCCAATCACGCCACACTGACATCATGAAAAAGCACTGGCAAGTACCATTACTGTCGGATTATGATAAATTCATTGCGTAGCGGTCTCGCGTCCGGCAATCGGTAAAACGGCTGCTTAATAATTCAAGCTCATTAAAATGTATGCAAAATCAGGATCGATCTCAACGATAGCAGTGACTTGTGATTCAAGCGGCTATTTAATTAGAGATTCGCATTAGTCTCAAGGTTGATCCAGTATCGGAAGTATACACCCAGCGCGCTCGGCTTCTGATTGGACACGGTATAACGGGCCCCTTCGTCACGCAGGACTTTTGTATCGGTCTTTTTTCCCCTTTAAAGTCGAGCGAGGCAACAGCAATCGACACGGACATCGATGCTCGAAGGGGGGTGTCTGTACACATCAATATCGCGATTATAATCCTTAAGAATAGCCTAGGACTTTCTGTCGCACGCACGCTAATACCAGGAACGAGATTGCCAGCTTGATCCAGGTGAATATCGAGCGAGATAAATCGGAATCGAGGTCAATTGACAGTTTCTCGGAAGCGGTCGATTCTCTTTTCGCGAGAACATGCACGCATCCAGCAGTTACGTGCCAATTTATCGCAAAAGCTCGAGGTACGCGCAAGCAGCTTCGGACCAAGTCGTAACACAATGATAGTGAGTCATGACTCTCTGGAAGATGCTGCATCTTCCAGAGAGGAACAAGTGGTGATCGTCGGTGCCGGAACGTCTTCAAGTAGCGTGGGCTCAACAGTAATTAAGGTAAGGGGTTATTTCCATATTACGATACATCAGCGAATACTGAAACACAAGGAAACTCGTGTTTCCTGGTTGCTAGAAGAATTGATTGTACGCAAACAAGCCTTTCAGTTAGCCTGGCAAACCAAATGTATTTATGTCTCGAAGCGGAACTGCCGCTATGTGATTCT
Source organism: Ectemnius continuus (assembly GCA_910591665.1). Taxonomy (NCBI): domain Eukaryota; kingdom Metazoa; phylum Arthropoda; class Insecta; order Hymenoptera; family Crabronidae; genus Ectemnius; species Ectemnius continuus. Next base: position 24,184,159 of record OU342856.1, read on the forward strand.
TGCAAAGAAATGCCGCGCCGACTTTTACAACCGACTGTTTTATTGTCGTGAGTGGAGGATTAGCTGGAAAAACATAGCCGTACAGATCCGTATAGAGCTGCCTGGCACAGTGCTACGCTTCTTCTATCTATTCTTTCGCATTCACTCACAGTTTCATAATCTTCACTTTGCAAATAGCGCGGAACAAGAAGACTAACAGGTCGCACTAGATCTAACAATGCTGGCAATGTAAGCATCATCCTCCACCCTATTCTACCTTTAACACGTTGCACATTCACTATTTCAAGCCTTAATATCCTGAATAAAGTGTATAAATTCTTACTGAATGGATTCTTAGATTATTTGTTCGAGTATAAATTTGTACTTGCGATTAAAGTTCCTATTGGATTTGTGTGGCGTGAGAAAGAAATCTGTTTTCGTTCTAACTTTGAAGTAGCACTCACGTTTTTTCGCGGATCTGCCGGGCCGCTCGTTTGGTCGAGCGATGCTCGAGCAGTTGCGGCGTCGAAGAAGGCAAAAATCCAAGGAACCTCACAAACCAATGGGAACGGCACGGTAAGCACTAAATGATGGTAGTTAACGATGGAAGTGAGCGAATTTATCCCTCCGGCGTTGAGGGATGGAGTGTCAAATGAGACGCGCGTCCACGCTCAACCTTCATTTATAAGAAAGTCTCCAAGGATCGAGCCTTCCGCGGTCTCTCGAGAGTCTCGAGTGAGGTAGGGGGCACCCACAGCCACAGACTCCGCGAGCACTTCTAGTATCTCCTAGCTGCTCCCTCATCTATCCTGCTCCGCTATGGTGGGAGTCCATCATACTCTCGATCTTCGCTTTTCAAGGACCTACCGATTCATGCCTTACACCTTTTCCTTCAGCCTCCACGTATTTCAACAGGTAGGCTAACTCACTCTCAAACCTTCCTGGTCATCCTCTCTCCTCTCCTCTCCTCTCCTCTCCTCCAAACCATTCGAATTCCCATCTCTTTTAATCGCTCACCGCCCAAGTCGACCAATCTTATTTTCCAATATAAGGCAATCGAATATCGAAATTTGCTTTATAACGAGATTATTATTATAACCGATGAGATATTTTGTGAGACTGCGAGGAAAAGAGAGAGTGGAAGAGTGAGGAATCTCTGATATTTAGTTGAGTTGGAAGGCCCGAGGTGATTAACCCCTCACGCAGGAGAGAAGAACGCGAACGGACGGCAATCGTACGCAGCACGTAACATTGACATACTTTAGAATGATTCTCGTCTCACGGCTATTTAGTAGGCTGATATGTAATAAAGACAGTTCGACGGCTCTCCTTGAAACAAGAACAGGACGTAGCTACACGCCCGTCGAGGATATACTATTGTCCGGCGTCACCGAGAGACAGGCAACGTGACGTTTAGCTCGCCGCAATGGAACTAGCTCCACGTCTGCCTTATCAGCGATCGTTTTTTTTCCCCTCTAGTCCCAGTCCCAGTCCCAGTCCCTCTCACTCGCAATATTATTCTATCATACCGCGTACTTCCATTCCAACTATTTGCACGAAATCTTTACTATCTGCGCAACAATTGGAAGATCTTGATAATGCTTGGTAGCTTCGAAACTTGAGGGACGCTACCGTAACAGGTGTAAAGCGTTACAACCGTAAATATTCAGATTTATTGGCTCGTTAGCGTAGCAAGCACGTGCCTTTTAATTGGATGTCTTATGCAGATACTATTATAGATTTCGCATTCTATCCTTTTTCTTACGAATCTCGTTAGCGGTGACTTTAACACCGGCAGTAATTCTTATCCAGTGAGTCGTGAAGCATAGTTGGTGAACGTGTGGGATACATGCATCCGGTTCCGGATCAAGATCATTACACGGGGACGTTAAGTTTCGAATGGAAGCTGAGGTGACATTGAGCCGCTGAAAAAGAAGGAAAGGAAAGAGTGGCAGTAACACAAGCTCTTCTAATCGAATATGATTTATTATTAGAAGCGCTAGTGGATAACGAGAAAGTCACTAAATAGAGACTTCTCGCGCGTAAACTCGGGCAGATTTATCTGGGGAGTGTATCCTGACCGGGATTACTTTTTATCCTCCGAGAGTATTGATCCATTGGTGGACACGTTGTTAGTACATATATGTATACATATACCTAGCGGCTATGTAAAGCTGCAGTCTGTAGAGAATAATATTCGAAATATCAGAGTAACAATATCCACAGAGGGCAGAGGAAAACAATGGCTATGAAGTAACATAACATGCATTATTCAGTTCGTGAATAGCTAATGCGTTTGCGGCATTAACATCGGCAGTTTGCATGCATTGTCGCCATGAAAATCATGGAACCTGAGTTAACATTTGCCATTACCCATGTTACAAGAACATGGTATTCGAATCGGAGTACAATTAGTGAGAGCGTTCTATGGTCCTCGATGAAATTGCCCTGGCATTGTTATCCTACACAATGTACGCGATTGCACGCGTCAGAAACATTTGTGCATCAAGAGGAAGAGAAAGAGAGAGGGAGAGGGAGAGGGAGAGAGTTACACCATGCGTGAAAAGCGCCAGCACAAAAGATGTGCATGCGTGCTTGCGCACGCAGCATGCACGTGTCTGGAGTAGGTAGGAGGAAGAAAAGAAGGAGGAGAAGGTTCGCAAACCGCGGAACAAGGCTTCGTTAGTCCAGGAATCATTAATTCCTTGGAAGTAGGGATATTATAGATTCGATATGGCCCGAGTAGCCTTGATCCCGTTTTCCAGGAAGTACGAATTTCGCAGTAATTGAACGGCCGCGAGCCGATAGCTTCCTAAGGCGATAAAGCTTTGTCACTGCTGACATCCGACCGCTCGAACAACCTAGCTCTGCAAGACAATTCGAGAGGCCGTTCTGTTCTCGGGCCGTGTATGTTTGCGATCACCAAGCAACTCGAAGGAGGGAGGGAAAGTGGGGCGGAAGCGAGGGAGGGAGCGCTCTACATAATACACGGTGGGTCTGTATGCTAGGGTGCGAAAAGCTGGAAATAAATTGTTGGCCCAATTCGCGAAATATCTGCGAGGAGCGTGGAGCGAGGAGCGAGGTGCGAGGTGCGACGGGCGCATTGAAAGCCGTCTGAAGAAATGACTAAGCTTTTGAGGAGATTGTGAAGGGCTGAGGTCAGCCGCGCCGAGCTCAAGAAAAGAACTCCTTTTGAGCGAGGCGGACGACGCGGACGACGCCGCCGACGCGGACCACGCGGACGCCGCTTTCGTTCAACGAGGATAATTGGGCTGGAGGGATCGTCGGCATTTTTCAATAGTTGAGTGCTATTCCTGCGATGTGCCAATTTTCAAGAGCCAAGCGTCTTCTCGGCGCGTCTCGCATAGCAGGGGTGATCGATGCCGGCGGAATACGTCGACTATTGCCCGAGCCTCTTACCAATTCTCTTCGATAGAGATAGTTAGAATGGTGCGCTCACTCCCTGGAGAGGTTCCGCTCTAAGAGAAAGAGGTAAGCAGTAAGGAGAAGAGTTGCCGAGAGTGGCTGAGAGTTGCTCTAATTGTAGCGGTGCGTGGCTGCGTTGGTTGGAGAGCCGAAAGAATTAAGGAAGACTGGTGTAGTACGCACTCTCGCTGCTATCGACCATCAAGGGTAGACGGACCGAGGGAGAACGAGCGCTAGCGGACAGCACCGAATGTCAGCGAGGGTAGAACAGCGTCGAGAGACGTTGGTTGCTTCGTGCCGGACCCGGCGCGGATCCTGCAACCCTTTTTACCCCCCGAGCGCCGAACGACCAACGCCGCGCACCGAGTACCGAGCACCGAGCACCGAGCACCGAGCACCGAAACCCTCCGCTCGCACTCACTTCACTCAAGTCATCCGAGACCATCGGTCACACTTCAATCATTCCCATCCCGGCTCTCACACACAGACTCACCGGAAGGGAACCGTTGCCAGAGTTATCCGCGCGGAAACATGTGTTTACCTCCTCTGAACACGAGCGCCTAGTGATCATCGACGATATCCACGTAAACAGTCAACCACACATCGCTCACAATCTCCGTTGCGACGACACACTCATCCTTCACCTGCATCCAACCTCGGTTAAAGACTCCAAGCAGAGAAGCAATGTGCTCCACATGCAAACACACTGCAAATACCCTTTGACAAGCAACCGAGTGCAATCAGTGGTCTCCGAGTGGTTGCAACTCTCACGTTTACTAAACGATCCGCGATTGCCTGGCCGAGTAAATAAATCAAATGAGTGGAGCGCGGACCTTCTGAAGCCAAGCAAGCATTCGCGCGATCCTCACGGACTAGCCCTTCGCTCGGGCTTTGTGTCCTCCCTTTTTCTACTGTGCAAATGAAGTCACTGATTTGTGCACGTTATACGTCGAGCGGTGTCCTTAGTCATTCACCGTGACCATGCTCCTCGACCATCTCCCCTTACGAGTACCTTGCTATTTTCAACATCCACTGCTTCGCTCTCGCGGGAAGAACCAAAGTGAATCTTGCCCGACAGCACGACACTGCCATAAAAAAGTAAGTTTGCCTTTAAACTTTTCATTTCACTGGAGGCGCACGCTCCGCCGCCGTTTCACTTTTCCTCAGCAATGCCAAGCCGCATAACTGCATGTGTACCAAACAAAATCAGTTAAAAAGCATTTAGATCGCCTTTCCCATTCATCATCTTTCTCTCCATCACTTTCCCTTCCATTTGCGACTTATTCCACTCATTTTTTCCTGAGCAATATCTACATTCTATCGTGGAGAGAATTTCGGTCAAGAAGCCCGGTTTACTTCTTTCCTCGGTCTGTGGGCCAGCAAAGCACATGTGTTCTGGATAGTTTCATTAATTCATGAAATCGAAAGAGCAACGAAATTCTGCTATTCTGAGTGGTTGTTGTACCGACTCTGTTGAAATCAGCCTATTAAAATTCATGCAGTAAAATTCATTGTTTAATGAAGTGTGCCGGATACATAGAAATTTCCATATCCCTCGAGTATAAAATTGACCTGGCTCAATGGATTTATTCGAGCGTATTTCTCCCTTGAATTAATCGCAGTCTCCCATAGTATGTGCGCAGAGGCGTAAATGTATCGAAAGTCTCGAAGCGGGCTTAGCGTCGATCGAAGCGTCGCGTGGTTGGTAAGTTTTGGCGTTGCTCGGAATATTGGAAATATTATCGAAAGAAATGAGAGGAGATTGCGGGCCAAGTGTCGTTGAAGAAGGAGCGATAGGGTGTTACTACTCGCATCTGGCCAGACCAGAGAACTGGCTTACCTTCAAGCGACTGCTGCACCCACGTTTGTTTCATCGTGACTTGGCGACTCTAATCCTTGGGCACGTGCACGCACGCAATCCTAGAGATATGAAAGCCTAGCGCGGCTTCCGAGCGGAGCGTAGAAGGGAGTGGACGGGCATATGTACAATATGTAGGCGCACTAAGTATCCAGATCGATAAGAACCTGTCGATAGGAGCATGTCTCTCTCAAAGCGATGTATTGATTGATTGCAAATCCCAAGTCCATTCGTAATACCAGCATGCACCTGCAGCTCTGCATTTAGATCCACTATAGGAGCGGACCTCACGCGAATCGAATGCCGCTCCCGCCGCCGCCGACGCCGCCGGTAGAATAAACCGCTGGAGCATGGATGCCGAGCGGATGCTGGAGAGTGGAATTTAATTAGCGCTCGCTGATGATTACCGCGTCCAGGTCAACTGGAAGGACGCAGCTACCTGTGCTTTGATTATTATCAACAGGAATATTTCCTGCCGCTCTTGCGCATAAGCAGACGAGAAATCGGGCGAAATCGCCCAAGGCAAACCTCCAGGAAATTTCACCCCTGGGTTAACACACATGTCAGGGAAGGGGAAAAAAGACAGAGTCGCATAGAAGAAGATCATTAAAGAAAGATTGGCTTTTTATTTAGGAATGTTACTCGTTCGTCCGTGCATCTCGAGAACTAGGCCTCGAGTCCACGGACACCGGCGCGAACCCTTCCCCGTCCTCTCAGCATTTACTCAATCGTATCCGCATGGTTACAATCTGCTCGAATCAATGGCATTCGATCCTTACGTTTCGGTTGCACGCTGACTTTCGAACCAGACTAATCAAGTGCGAAACTTGCCGATCCGGCTTCCATCTACTTAACTTGAAGCAGTCATCCGGCGTGATGTTACACGCAAATGAATTGACCAATATTCGATGCTCCTATTCAAGCATCGTCATCAGACTGCGCGTAAATTTAATGGTACATAAATCCCATTCGGAGGCTCGAACCTAGGGCATACTAATTGTACTAATTAACGTGCAACCAGGTGCATCCATCGGTGGGTTTCCGACTAACGCGAAGCGAGAAATGGTTGATATAATTCCCGCACTCGGGATTAGTATTGCGGGCGAGATCGGCGGTAGGCGTGGCACGTAAGCATACCGAGAAGTGAATTGAGTGATAATCACTTTGATTGTGCAATCAGAGGCCAGATGAATTATCCGGCGTCGAATCAATTGTTCCAATTTCATTTCGAAACTATAGATCCAAGCGTTTGCAGTCATTTACAAGGATCCACATTTCCAGTTAAACTAGTGGTCGGTTGCAAGCGAATAGGTCTACTGGGAGCGCTTTGACAATTGTCGAGGCTACTTAAACTACAATCGTTACGGTAACTGCTTCCACGCTAGAAGTTCTCGTTCAAGGTTGCTCGGTTAGCCACGGGATTTTTATCTCCACTGTTTTTCCCACCGCTTCTTCTCGCGCAACTAATTGGCGTGAACGTGAACCATGTAAATTAATTGAATCGCGAAATGCGCACTCCGGCTTTTTAGCTTATATTATATTTGTTTACAAGAAAGGCAGAACCTTGATCGGGTCTGACAGAGAATGGGAAATTCTAACGTTCGACTAACTGTTCAAGGCAAGTTAGAAGCAAACTGTTGGAACTGCAGCCAAGGGTGGATGGAACTGTAATGAAATCCATCATGATTGCGCCGACTGAGGAAGAGAAGGACGCTGAGGACTAATTCTTCCGGGGAGGATACTTAATGATATCGAAGGATGGGCTCTCTGCCAAATTTGCATGAGCTGTCTAAGGGCAAGCTGGAGAGTCCGGCTTATAGGCCTGCACCAATCGGTGGTCTGGGACCTGCTAAACTGCCGGCGCAACCACCACCTTTAACACATACTCACAGGCGTGCCAGAAGCAGTGGTCATCACCATGCCACTTTGTGGGATAACGATGCAATGTTCGAGGTAACTCGAAGCAAAGCAGGCAATAACCCATTGATTCATCGTTAAGTGTAACCTGGTGGGTGGGATCTGAGAGCTGACTACTTTTCACTTTCAGCACATGGCAGCTTACTCGCCGATATCATGCCGTTCTACAAGAGCCGCCCTATCCTGGCGACGACGAGATTCGATGAATTCTTCGGCGGGCGCCTCTTCGGTCCGACGTCTGATAGCTGCGGTGAGGAGCGCACCTTCCGGGCCGCGGCCACCGAAGAAAGCGATTATCAGACATTGCATAGCCCTTCTTCTTGGACATGCCAGTTGCTCCGCCGCGACCTTGCCCATGTTTCCACTCCAAGCTGGACTTGGAGTGTTCAATCCCCAACTGGGGCCGATATTACTCGCCCTTCTTTATACCACCGCCACCATCACCAGTTGCTTCGCCCCGATTCTTTTGCAAAGGCTCGGCGCCAATTTTGTCATAACCGCCAGCCATGTAGTCACTACTCTTTTCGTCGGCGTCCACCTCTACCCGAAATGGTACGTATCCGACCTATTCTATAGTATCCGACCAATGTCTATCTGGGTTTCCCTCGGTTCGCATGATAATAGGTACATCCTACTGCCGAGCTATGCGATGCTGGGCGCTTGCGTTAGTCCGAGCTTTCTAGCGAGAACCTCGCACGTGAATGCATCCGCTACTAGTTTGGCTCTGGTATGCGTTGACCCCGAGGACCCCGACGAGACCAGACGCGAGTGCCTTCTACGGAGGCTCAACCGGGGAATTAAGCTTGCGGAAGATGTCGGTCTCGCACTGGGTACGATTGGACGGCCCACCGATAGCCAATTCAATCAAGACCACACTTACCACCACCAACTGAATTAACTGAATTGCGCATCTCTTTTCCAGGCTGTCTCATTGCAGCGGCACTTTTCAAATTCACCGGTACAGCACCTAGCAGTGTAGTTGGCAGCGAAATCCAAGACATATGCGGCGCAGAATACTGCGCCGAGGATGCTTACCTTTATAACGAGACCTTCTATCTGCCAACCTTGCCGTCTGGAACCTCCAAAGTCTTGGTCAGCATCTGGCTTGGTCTGGCTCTTCTCGGTTTAAGCATATCATGCGCATTTCTTGATTCTCGCATGAAAGAATTGCCGACTGCTAGCGAAAAGCTCAGCACACGCAGTATCCTTGAATCGGTCAAGTCTGCATTTCAGGATCCTAAACTCCAGCTCGCTGCGCCACTGACACTCTTCATTGGCCTCGAGCAAGGATTCATTTACGCCGATTTCATACAAGTACGAATCTGTTCTATCTTCACCAGAGAGTTTCTGAAACGCACATATTTCTGGGAAAGAATTAACCATCTTTGCGACGATTTCAGGCATACGTTATATGTGCCTTGGGCGGTGTGGGTACAGTGACCGTAAGCTTTTTAAGCTTGGCGTCCTTGCAAGCTCTCGCTGGTGTAACACTTTCGATGCTACTCAGGCATATTAAAAGATACTTCGCTGTAGGTAAGTTATCGGGAAATTGTAATAGCATTAGGTACCATGAATCGAGCGGTTTTAATGTTCCAGTTGTCGGGTTTGCATTTCATGCATGTCTACTACTGGTCTTGTTTACTTGGAGGCCGGCCGGCGACGACCCGGCACTCTTCCACGTCATATCAGCTGCATGGGGTGTTTGCAACTCCGTTTGGGAGACCTTAGTATACAGTGAGCAAGTTTGAATCGTAAGTCGCAGGGTTATTGAGGAATGTTATACGAGAGAATGGGATTTCACAGCGTTGGTGCTCGGTCTTTATCCGAACTCGTGGCAAGGACCCCTCTCGACTTCCCTCTTCTGGAGATGGCTTGGTCTGGCCTTGGCGCTCGGTCTCCACGGTCTGGTCTGCACTCGTTTCCGAGTTCTCGGCCTGGCCTGCATGCTTTTCCTCTCCGTGGTGCCGCACATGTGGCTGGAAATCCGACTGGCAAGGCGTGGCAAAAGCCTGGCACCCTTATGACTGGGAGAATCGAGTACAAACGAGCGAACCTGCAAGGTGGAGTCCGAGGCTCGCCATCGGGACTGAGACAAATCCGTTCCATTCAGCTTGAGGACTAGAAGAGGCAGCAGGAGGAGGAGCAGTCCTTTCATGGGATACGCCAGCACAGGTTGTAGGGGTAAACCACGGCGAAGAGCGAATAGCGTCACCTTTGCATGCGATCTCAATCGCACAGTCACCATCGCCAACAACCCGTATTGCTTAGCCGTCGCGGAGGAACGACGGCGGAGTGCTGGCGAGCCGGGTACCAAGGAGCGCTCCCACTGTGCTATTTTCTCCCTTTCGTGAACGCGCCAACTTACAGCTTCGCCGTAGCCCTCTTCGCTTTGCTCATTCAGCGTTTTATCCTTTCGAGGCATTGAGTTCTTGTGGCTTGCGATCCTTACCAATACAAAATGTGATCGTCTAGGGTACAAACTCCGCTGCATTATGTTACTATTATCGAACGGGATCTATTTGACGCATATCACTGTTTCGCTTGGTATTATCACACTGCTTACATATCTCGGATTCAAGAGGTCTCGGCAAGGCCTACTCTCTTATGTAGGATTTAATAACGAGGCTCGTAGGATGATTGGGGTGAAAGGAGTACTTGACTATTTGTTAGTTTCAGATAATTCTCCAGTGTATAGAATTTGTGTACGATAGTACACCGATCTCTTCTTGGTACATTGCCGTTAAGTACTCTTAAGTCTTATTTCCTTCGGCACAATTCAGATAAGTCTCTTTATACAGCCTACCTATTAGATGTGGACCATTCTGATACATCTAGTGTGCACTTTCTTGCTCCCGCGCACCGCAACTGTTGCCTACATTGTCTTTCCGGAAGTTGAATGGAACGAGTGCGACGTACAAGTTGGGACAGTTATCTACCATCATAGAAATGGTGCGATATTTACTCGCGTAGGTACAAGACTGATTGCCAGCCGACGAGAAATGGTCGCTGGTCAAACAGCCGTATTGTTTTGCACCTCTCTGACAAATCACTACCTGGCGTACGAACGTCGAAATGTACCTGATGTCTTTCAAAGAAAAAAAAGAAGAAGAAGATGAAGAAGAACACCCACGTGTTAATTCTAATGGGGAATTACGGTTCACGCCCGACACGTATGTATTGCGTATCATGCGTCCGAGACGCAGGGGCTCCAGTGTTATATCATACAGTTAATGTAATTTATCATAGTTTATTCGTACTACGCGTAAAAATCAATACCGAAGCTTAGTCTTAAGACAAGTTTTCCAAAGTCTATTCTGCGAGCGTAGCTGCATAACTTTTTCTGAGGCCCATCGTCTTTTTGTACTAAACGGAATAGTGATGGACGAACTAAATTAACAGAAAGTCGTAGAGAAAAACGTGGATCGATGATTTGTGGAATCGCGCGACTTGTACCACGATGAACAAAGTCGTTAATTGCTTCTATGTATGTCAGGAAACATTTAACATAAGGATAATTCTAGGTCAATAATTACGTGTTAACTTAGAGGTATCTGTCGTCATTGATTTTTTTATGAACGTCCCGTTTACTCTGTCCTTGCTGATAAAGTAAGGACGTAAAATCGTAACTGCTAATACTTGAGACTTTCACGAATAGATATATCCGTGGGTGCGTGTGTGCGTGCGTGTCCGCTGAGATGAGACACGCAGGACACGCGTGTGAGACGAATCCAATTTGACGAAACCGATGCATCATAGTGATTGTCCCGTAAAGTCATCGCGATGACAACACATATGTGCCTGAACAAGTAAAATCATTTCTCCCAATTGGTGTGCTCCTCAGATCGATTGGTGCCGTCACGAAATTCTAAGTTAATGTTTGCGTGGAAAAGGAAATAATCTCGTAGCCGCATTGCTAGACGAACTACATAGCACTAGGTTTTTGTTGTGTGCACTTTACGAGATTGAAAGTGCCAGTCCCCGAAGCTCGCAAACCAATTTGTCTGGCACTGACTAACCGTGCACTTTTGCGAATTAGATGATCGACATATTTCATGATACTAGTAGACAAGCAGTATTTATACGACACACCGTCTCCGATGTACAAACATACTGCGCGGACAACGGAAGAGCGATGTTTCTAATTTCCAATAAAAATAATTCGCGAGCAATCCAATTGCTCTTTCTCGTTGCCAGATGACTTTTTGAACCGTCGCGTCGTGATAACTGCCATCTGATCCACATGCTCAGCATGGACAGATGGACTCCTGCGAATGAACAACATAAGTAATATGTAATATTGTACTTTCAATTTTTATATGTATATGTATATTTCGACAGACTTTGCGCAATTTGAAATGTCATTGCTCCGGCAGAAACAAGCAAGCAATCCGTACAACTGAAGGTTCCAAGACTGGTGGCAGAAAGTTGAGCGAGCGCTAAAATAATAATCCATAGTAAAAGCTAGGACACGGAAGCACTTCTTCCTACGACTCTGCACTTTTCAGCAATAAATTTGCTCATCCCGATCAGATGGGGACAAACTTTTTCTCCACCATTTGGGCCGAGCTTACAAGTTAACAAATTCATCGCGCGAAGCAGAATGAAGAGCGAGAGAGGAAGCAAATGTTTACGTCCTAGCATAAGAGTAAGGAAATATAACTGGCATTGGAAAGGCATATATTAACTGTATTTCATGAAATAATAAATATTATTATCTTATTTTATACTGATTGACGTTTTAATTAACTTTCATCGGTTCCGTAAACGCGCAGTTGTCGCCTCCGAGAAAAAGCAAACACATACCGCTATACTATGTCAGGTGTATCATAGATATTTCTGTGTGTATCTGTGTATCTGTGTATAGGCGTATATTTTCCTTTTTTTAACTTTTTTCAACCTCTTTAAATTGCATTTATATTATTTATACACAACAACTTGGTACGACGTATCAATCGAGTGACGGAAAACGTAACCGCATATATATACGTACAACAATTTACTTTCGCGATAAACCGTCTTCAATACGCAACGTACATACTATATTGCGAATTCTCCTTTCAATATTCACATCGGCAGTAAAGCTTATCACGTTGTGTGTACTCACTGTTTGCTCGTTCTCGGCAAAGGTCTCCTCAAAACCTACGAATACCTATATTGTGTCTCAATACCTCACCCGGTTAATGGTGATAAATGCAATTCACAGGATTCATACTGTATATACGTAAACAACATTATCTACCTAAATTATTGTCATTATCACGAGGCGTGAGTAGAAGTGATTTCCGTACTGACATTGTAAACGAGTAATAAATATAACAAATAGAACATTACTTCTAAATCACTCGTACATACAGCATACTGCTAAACACATGGAGACACTTAGCTATAGCCTGTACAAAACTGTAGCAATAGCCCCCTTACTTTACTCCTTTCCGGTAAACCTGCTTTCGTATTGGATTTTCAATATGGTTCATGGGGATTTGATAGATTAATTAAAAAAATCGAACATGGTTTTCTTGATAATGTATCCATTAAAGCACAATCCTTTCAACTCTATTATAATCGTTCACGAGACATACATGTATACTTCAAACGTAACTATAACGTATAGCAACGTAAGAGATCATAAAAAGCCGTACTTTCGTACATCACTGCAGAAAAAATCAAACCGAATTTGAAACCGCAAATGAATTTTTGAACTGAACAGCGTTAAGAAGTTTTTACGAAATGATAGCAATCTAGTGTATAATCTTCACTCTAAACACTAATGCGTAACAAGATTCAAATGATACCCGCTTATGGAAAAACAATCATGTTTAAACAATTTGTAATAATTATATTTACACTTTTACAAATTCAAGATCGAACTTAATGCTGCATTATCAGCCCATAAAATCGTGATACCGTCCTTTATACAAATATGAATTACCGCCAAACAAAAACGGGATTCATCGTTTAATATGTAAAACTCTTCTTCGGAAAAACGCCGGGAATTTATTGTATGCGAATTATAAATCTCTCTCGTGAATCTCCTTTTCCTCGGGAAAAAGGGACTGGGACCATATCGGTACACACGCTGGATATTCTGACAACGTCGTATACCTACAGCTATCGTTAACGCGTACTCAAAAAGCAATATTAGGCTGAAGCGAAGTGGATTAAAAAAATCACATGATCTACTGCAATTTATAATATATCACGAAAATATCCTATTTATAATCAATTCCCATCACTTGTCTTATCACTGTTTCAGCCCAAAATTACTTTTTTCGGAGACAGGTATCTGTCCACGACCCCCATTCGTAAACCACAGTCATGCGAACTATCTCCTCCGGTATGTTATACCCGAGCCACAATTATCTTATTCCTGAGAACTGTATAACTCGTCAAAGCCAACATTCGACACTATATGTTATACATACTCAACTAAATTTTTTCAATAACAAGCCGGGAACATACCGTTGCCAAAATCTATATTGCAAATCGTGTCACGTCACTGTTAACTAAAACACGAGGTAACATCATCGAAAATTTCTAGTTGCGAATGCTAAACGATCTGTGTAATTGCGTGTAATCAGAATATGCCAGCCAGTATTTCGCAAATATTCGCCATAAATAGTTCACACGCACATACGGGGATATACATATTGAAAGTATTCTATGAGATTCTCAAATAAAATATCAAACACAAATTTAATACACTGTTTGGGACAAAATCTCATTGCTAGAGGCATACTCTGTTCTATTTTTAGAATATTGACTTGTTTCCATTACTTTTAGATAGAAAATGCAATATTCAGAATCACCATTAAGGACGTAGTAATGTTTGAATTTTGACGGAATGAATTGAGTCTCTAAATTCCAGAGCATTCGACAAAACCGGCGAACTTAATGTTCAATATGACTTCTTATGCAAAGCCAAAGGATGTGGTATGAGAGAATACTGTAACGTAATTGTCTAATAGCCTCTCGTTACAACGGAACATCAAGTGATTAACATAATTATACTAAATAATACAGTATGCGCAATGCATTTTCGAAAATGTCGTTTCGAGATGGTGTTGCATAGTACCCATATACTTCAATCCACATACTCACGGCTTGCTCAGCTTGCCATAACTCTTACAGGATATATCATTACTTCAATTCGAAGTGCTCTTAATGCCTTGGAGTCTCAATAATTTACAATCACTACTTAAATTTGATATTTAAATTCGCCTGCGCAACTATTAGATAATTGCTCAAACTGGAGTGTAATTACCCTTAGGTTTGTAAAATATTTGCCCCCGCATGAAGCGCCTACTAATTTCAGACAGTAAGAGACGCTTTTCTTTCTTGATCTTTGTCAGTATACCTCTGTTTTCTTGTGCGCGTCGCGACAAGTAGGGTAACACTTCTTTAACTGGCCCGTATGGAATATATTTATACGCCGAGTAACCAGATTGACCTAAAACATTGAATTCATAATTACTTTTTCGACTACATTCCTATCATTGTAGTTGACTGTGAGGATGCCGTACCTAAGGGGAAAGTTATGTAGTCACACATTCCTAATAACTGCCCAAAGCAAATTACTTTGTCCTCGGGCGAGATTCCCATTTCCTTCATTCTAAAAATAGAATAGATTGTATATTGTATTTAAGTCTGAAAATACTCTAGAATAATAATATTGTGTATTATACATATACGTGACTGCTTACTTTTCAATCGCAAAACGAATAGTGTCTTCATTATGAGATGCAACCATAATGCCTAGCTTTTTCGGGTCCTCGCCTTTGTCTTTGTACTGCTTCATCCGCCTTAAGCACTCCATAAGTGTCCTATGGTAACACTCTGTTGTGGCTTCGTATGTAGGATTCGTCGGATCTGGATAACCCATGGCTGCTGCCCTTGCTCTCTCCTACGTTCATGCGAAAAGTTTCTGACTAACAACAGTATGTCATGGACTTTTTCAGTTGCTCACCTGTTCAATGTAAGCTCCCCGAACGATTTTAGCACCGAAGTAGAAATTCTGGCGCTCGGCTTGTTCAAGGTCTGTTTTCACCTCATTATAGGCCTCTTGCAAGTATGTCTGGTAAGTATTAAACACCACAGCCTACGAAGTAGACCATTTGCGATTGAGTAATCATTCACTGAAAATTTGCGTAGTGATAACATCGCTCTTTCGAAATATAGTATTACCTTATTAGTATTGTACTTGCGCATCATTTCCAACGTTAGTCGGGAAATAGCTGGTTGGAAATAGGTTTGCTCCGCGTCTACCATTATGCGGACATTCAGCTTATCAGCAACCTTAAGATAAAGTGCATATTTAACTCCCTATACATAGCCATCAATTACAAATTCAGTAATATTGGGATTACATACAGTAACTATATTGTTCAATCGCCTAATCATATTCCGGAACATTTCCTCCTCTTTCGATGTGAGTTGTGACATCAATCTTACCATCTTTCCTGTTTTTATATCGGGTACTTGAAACGTTTCGCTTAATTCGTAATTTTCATCCAAAATTCCACTCCAAGGGAATAAATGAATGACTCTGTGTTTAAACGCATTCATATTAATCTTATCCAAATAACCTATTGCAATCGTACACAGTGCCATCATATTGTTTCCACTTACCCTTCTTTATCGGATTGCATTTTTTCAAGGAACTTCTGCACTGGTGCCACGTCTTTAATATGAACTTGCTCGAATCTCTTTTTGAAATCATCCGGCTTTGCGTGATGTGCCAATACCGCACCCTCGCCACCAACAACATCTGACATATATTGTCTTGCCCTCATAATTACCTCGGATAATTGCAACTGAAAGAGAAAAAATCATTGCACAGTGGCTGTAATAATTTCTAACTTGAAGTATAACAATTCTCTACAATAATGTGGGCTCATAATATTTCTCGTAATTTGGCAGAAGTGCCGTCCATTTTTAAATTCTTGGCGAGCGGCTTGCTAATTATATTTCTAGAGATGAGAATGTGTCGTTAAAAAAAGCTACTAACCAGTAGCTGTGGACGACCGAGGGCAGTTAACTTAACAGCTGTGATGCCGACTCCCATCGAAGCACCTACAAAACATATGCATTATTACTTAGACTAAAAAATTCCAGGCGCAGGAGGTGTATTTCAATTTTAGTTTGACACAATTGACACGTATTGCAGTTCAGTACAATATAACATAGGAAGAACGAGAAGTGAATATTATGTCCCGTAATTTGGCTGGAAAGCCAAATACAAGTTCCACTTGTGGCATGGTATTTATAGCGGGCACATTTTCGCATTCTTGACTTGCAAAATTTTGTGGAGATCCACAGCTGTGGTTCCCATTGCCGGTAACTAATTTATCCACACTTTAGACTTTTCGTTAAGATTATAGAGTATTACAATTAAACGAACTGTTCCAATTACTAGTTGGCTACTAGCAATAGATTGAAATTAATATAAAATTGAGGTGTTCAAACGTGTGTTAGAAATTTGACTCATAGTTAGACAGATACTATGAAAGTCTGCAAGTCGACCGGTTGCTTATATTAGCCTATACTTTTATCCGCTATTAATACTCTCAGTCTCTCTACACCAGTTTTGGCAATGATTTGAAATGCTCGAAAACCGGTTCCCCGTTGTTCCACAAATACACGTGCCTGACTCCGATATCACGAGCAAGTGTTTCCCATCATACTACTGGCAATTTGCTCAAATCGATGCTAAACAATAACTACTGCTTCGTGGAACTAAAGCGCGGCTTTATTGTTTTGTGATCGGAAATGCATGAGAGCAACTTGGCCACATGAAATGCGGAACTTATTAGTACCGAATCGTAATGTTGCGACAAGAATTAGCGATAAACGTTAATCTGAGAACTCGATACGACGTATCGTTCGACTATTGATATCATCAGCTGCTTAAAGTGTGCCCGGAAGTCTGATAATGGAAAATGCATTGAGTTAAGTGATTGAAGTTACTCTGAATTGTGAATCATGAGCTATCTTGAAAAGTGGATGCATGAAGTGGTTGCCTCCTTTAGTTCAAACTTACCAGCAGCCGCTTCAAGGCATCTAATGAAAATATCCATATTTCTCTCGCAAGAAGCTTCATTTAGGTAAAAGTACGTCCTAGCGGATGAAACCTTGTATCGTCGATCGGCGAATGATTTATCGACGTGGTACTTCTTCAGAGGTCCTTCTGTCTTCTCGTCGCCCGCTTCCGACACTGAAGCTCTATAATTGGTAATTGCGTTTATTTCTTCTGGCTAATTACAAATATATCTGACTTAGAGCCACTCCGAAAAAGATTATAATAAACACCCACTGAATCTCGCGTCTTTCCGCTTCTTCCTGTGAAATATCTTCCTCAACGGAGTAATCGAGAATTGGTTTTACGCCAAATTGTCGTAACCTTTCGAGAACGGGCGTTATCTGGACTTCGTCTTCACCGGCGACGAAATGACCGTAAAATGTGGCTTTCATTAGTTTGGTGAACAGTGTTTCCCCCAGTAGGGTCTTGGTGATTTTCATAAACTGGAACAATCATTGGATAGTAACTCTTTTAGATCTCCATGTCACTTTAACGAAGCTCTCTTATACACCGATTTGAGAATATAATCTAGTGATGACGAACTGTCATAGAGTCAAAGTATTCAAATAATTAGGGTATAAGCGGCACCAGCGGCACCAGCGGCACTAGCGGCACGCAATTGCAGTTGCAACACCAACGCACGCCAACCGCAATATGATAATGCTTTGCAAAGCAAAAATCCACGGTAATAATAAATATTCTTGATTTGAAAGTTACTGCACGCCGATTATGTAAGTGGTCTGATTTCTCGACAAAAGGAGCCGTAGCTAGCGCCGACTTAAATCTCCAACATCATAGTGCACGACGGCAATAAAAAATGTGGGTTACGATGCAATCGTGCCAGGAGCCTCTTCCAACACATCGATATTTTGTTAAGTGTGACTGGCTCCCATTGTATACATGCCAGCCCAACGATTACGTGTTCAACGTGTTCAACTTTGGTCCTCCGTATAGATTTCCGCGGACGACAGCCCTCACAACTTGGAATCCATCCAACCCCCCACCTTTCCCACCTACTTGCTCATGAATCTAATTTAATGCAGCGCACCTTTTAACGGCTTACGGGTTACACGTAACCGGCTAAGTGCTGATAATGTTCCACGAATTAAGGAATAATTCTTTGGTGAAGATGTTCTGGACGTGTAGTTTTTTTGCAGCGCTATATGAGATATTATGAAAGCCACTCTCGTGATTTGTATTCTGCCGCTGACAATTTAGAATGATTTACGCTCGCATAACGTAATGTTGCCGGTTTGCATTTGGAACTCGTGTCACTCGTTAAATACACGTTATTGACTGTAATAGGGCCCGAGCCGCAGGGCCCGAAATGATAGGAGACTCTCCGCTGCTTAGAATTCATTCCAGCATTCATTCATCTTCGTTAAGTACAAAGCACCGAACAAACTTTAGGTTGCCTCACCATCGTCACGTGATTCTATGATTTTAATCCTTAAACTTGATTCTGCTAGCCGGCATTACGAACGAAAAGCCATACTTGTTTCTACAAGCCCGCAGTAACACCTGCACACACTCGTTATCGTGGAATTATATTACACCATAGCTGCAGCGCCAGATAACAGCTATACGTATACAAATATCGAGCATACCATCGGTGAGGAGTGTCCCATTGTGACGCTGCGCTGGCGCATCATCGGCCTCAAAAGGAAGCCTTATTTATTTCGACGAGAATTACTAACCCCTTTTTACAAGTACTACCGAACGCCCTATGACCCATAGAATCTTAAACGCGATCAATCATGTAAATCGTTGCTTTCCGCCGACGCTCCGCCCGACCGAGCACCTATTACCGCTTTGAAACAAACAAAACATATGGCACTCGAGGCTCTTGGAGCAATCATCATTTCATGAATAAAAAGTGCAGCCAAAGACAGTTTGTCGCACGCGATGCACCGCATAAACATAACGACGGCAGAGCGCCGATGGGAAGCTCGTGTTCTGCAAACTGCATCATCCTCAGGGTGGTGCAGGATCAATACTATCTTGGCAAAAGGTCTGAGCGTCAGCAGCCTGGTGATTACGCGGCCTGTAGTGTCGATCGAACTCGCTTCTCTCCAACGAACCCGACACTTTGCAACCCACCGCGCGCCACTTAAAATGAAGCGTCATCCGTCGATATAAGTCTGCCAAGATCCATATGGCTAAGAACTAATTGAAATGAAAAGCTACGCCGAATGACTGGAAAATTCTACGGGCCATATCGAGCGCCGATAGTGTCGCAAGAATAGTAGTTGTTTGTGCAATGGCATCAAACGCAATTAGCTATAGCATCGAAATAGAACGATCGATCGAGCGTGTCACAGGGTGGAAAAGGACAACTGTAATTGGCGATGGTGCCGTCATCGATCGGATTTTAATAGGTTTCACGGAAAAACCTGCTGTCGAAATGAGAGAACTGCCCCCTCTCTGAGCGTCGCGGCGTGCCAAGTGCATCCTGGAGCGGAAATCTGGAGAATTCAACGTGTGCTTCAAAGTCAAGTAGTGAGTCAATAAACGGATAAGCGCATTTATACATGTATGTATATAGGAGTTACGAGGGACCGGCAATAAAACAACACGCAAACGGCCGGCTCTCGACTCCGGGTACCGGTTACGTGTGTACCTAACTCAGATAGGAAAGTTTCCAAAAGATTATCGAGCTTTGCTGGCTTTATAGATATGTGCTGTACCTACACACCCATACACTCACTGGTAACTGCAGTTCCCGTTTAAAGACAGTCCCAACCGAGTCCTATGAATGGCAATAATTCACTGGCTGGTTATCGCTACAAAGCCGACGCACTTAGTCGGACGTGGAGCAATTAAATTTACAATTTCTCACGCTTAAATCAAACATACGCTAGTATATCAATCTGCCGGCAAATAGTTATGCCCCATCTGTTGTTTCGAAAGAGCATTGCATGAGGTATGAATCCGAACCGAGTCTAAACCGGATGACGTACTGTAATGTTCGGATGCCGGAGAGAGGTATAGGGGTTAGGGGGTTATGTAAAGCCGCGCCCGAGTACAACGACCAGCCGTATTTTCTGGAACAAAATCAAAAATTGCACGTCGCTCCCCGAAACGTCAGCCAGTTATATTTTTAAGCGCTCGCACGTGTTCAAACGAGCGATGAAGGAGAGAGGAGACCCACGCATGTCTGTTGCACTCTCTATAAATATGTATATATCGCGGCAATCCAAGCTGAATTGTGAAGTAGGACCAGTTGGAGGTCGCAAAAGGTGGCATAGTATCCTAAAAAAAGTTGGAATGCCAAATGATACGTGCGAGTTTTGACCTGCCTCTGCTTGGCCTGTAAAAGTCCACGGTCCGAGGAAAAAGAGAGACGGGTCATTAGCAAATGTAGCACCAATATCGAGCCCGCGGGCCACCACTGGCCGAACACTCTTGCCGCACTCTAATTTTGACGAGTACTTGTTTAGCACATTCATTCTAGTCGCTCGGCTATGGCTCCCTTCTCCTGCTACCGTTACACTTTAATGTGATACGGTGGCTCGGCCAATTTGCAATAGTTCACTTGCTAGACGTTCATCCTATCCGGCCCATTTTTGCCCGATACTCATTCGCGCATATTCACGCAACTTCTTTCAATTAAAGGTTTTCACTCGCAGTTTATGGAGCAAGTCTCGTGGGCGTCTAAATCCCCTATAATTAATGAGCAAGGAAATAGAGATAATCGGGCATTCCTCGTTCTTAATTAGGAATGAGTAAGATCCCTTTACCTCGTTAGAAGCTATGACTCTGCTATTGCCATTCTATTCCTGAAAAGTATTGGCACGTTTGCCCTATTTGGTAGCATACGAATACAGGTGGAGATAAGCGACAGGCTTTGATGACGCGTCTTTAAAATGCAAATAAATCGTCCACGTGTCGGATATATACATAGAATACTTATTCTCAGATTGTGACAGAAACATTGCGCGAGATTAAGTATGTTAATACGAATGTGCGACAAAGCCGTCTCGATCATCGATAGGCAACTACGTTCAAATATATAAAAGTGACGAAAATTTAACAGGAATGAGTAGCCAACTCGTTATGCTAATTTGTTGTATCATTGCATACTGTTGATTTATCGATATAAAAGTGCTAACGAGTTCACCTTTCAGGTATCCGGACGAATTGGATAATCACAGTCTCGTCGTCCTGTGCAATTAGCCATTCCTTGCTTTTCCTCGTTTGATTGGATATTGTCAATCGAGTCTAATCTAAAGCTTGGATGCATGTGTGAGAATAGAAGCATGATTGCAATTACAATGAACCTTGTAATTGTCTAAGGAGATTCGGGTTAATCACAATGAATATCAGATCTGATAGAGTTTTCAGCAATAGTAACTCTGGTAAGATAGCTGACCCCCGGCCATGATGACCTCGGGATGAACTTGCAGAGAAATTCCACTGGGGCGAGAATGCGTCCCTGGTACGACCAGTGCGAGAAGAGGCGCCAGACCAACTGGTCGGCCTTGGGACTACTTATCACGTGCTGTTACCAACCAATCGTTGGGGAACATCGGTCCCTTTTTCCCTCGTGTCTCTTTCTCTTGTTGTCTCTTTACACGCGCCACTTCACTGTCCTGTGTATCACTTGCAAACAGCCGCCGGGCTGAAAATGCTCACATGCACGCTCGCGTGTTACCCTCGAGCTGATATTGTATCCCGGTAGCGATATCCGCAATCCACAATGAACCTATCCACTCTACCTTCAAGTGTCAATACCTTCGCCATGTGGCTGATAAACTCAGGACTACATCATAAAAACTGTCGTCTTGAGCATCGAGGCTCCTCTTCCATTCCATTGGCAACTCTTGACCCTCAGATTTTCGGAATGCACAAGAATACAAATTTTGGGGCCTGCGTCCATTCTCGACCTCCGTACATTTTGACAATAACTGACAGCTGCCATTACTCGTTAGGTAAGTGATCCTGTTTGGTGACATTATCAATCTTTTCGGAAGTCTCCTATTCTGACGTGTTAGTAATAAATACACGGACTGCTCTATCAGCAATCTGAATTTGTAGCCACGTTACTCCTTAATTGTGTTCCATGGAAATGAAAGAGCGGAAAGTTTTTTCATGAGTTATCGCTAGTACCTGCATTCTCTATTACGTAAACGGTGCCTCCAATGCACTTGTATTCGCATAGCTCCTAAATCCTGCAGTCGTCAATCCTTATGTAAGATTGTTTAAATATCTACATATATATACTTCCATACTAATCGCCGTTGCTCAATAGAACTGGCGAATGATTATTAAGAGGAAATCACCCCCATTACATGTTTTCCTCATTAAAGCTACAAAATCCAATCTAAAACACCATGCAAAATCAACAAGAATGTCGCTTTTTATTGCCTATGTAAAGTTATTGCCAACTCATAGAAAGAATACATTTTCTCTACAAAACGGACGTTAATGTTCATGTAGAATGTAAGACTGTGTGACGGCCGTGAATGATATACAACTCATAATGCAACTGAATGGGTAATGTTTATGGAAAGTGGCCGTCGATGTCACATCGTCTGGCAGCTGTCTGAATGAAGTCTGGCAGCTAAGTGCCGTAGAGCAATGGCCTACACACTGAGTCACCTTTTTTCAGGGTTGCATTATCGAAGATCGACGAGAAAGACCGATTCATGACTGCATTTCATCCTCGCCTTTCTCCTATATAGTTTTTACTTCCCACTTGGGTTATTTTTATCCGCTAGTTGAAATGAAACTCGTATCCCACCCGTGGCGCGCAGGAGGTCGCAAGGAGATGACGGAGGAAAGTGGAGGAATGTTAAAACTCGATGATTCAGCCGGTGTCAAATCGGTTACACTCGATTTAACCGACCACACGCAAAGGTAAGACGTCGAATATGTTAATGCAAATATTTTTTTCAAATACTACTATTTTCTCTCATTCTGTAGCGCGAGCACTTGAAACAATTGAAAAGCAGACTGGAAATGATGGTTTTCTGTACGCCGATAAGATGCATTCGTCCTGAGTACATAATCGGCTACATTTAGATAGGATCTTATGTTAAGTCACCGATCAAGTCATCAAACGGATATTTCAATACGACTGTGCTTACGTAGAAGTGATAGGCTGTCTGCGGATATAAGACAGAGGACCTTCTGGATGCACAGTAATCCATATGCTTATATCACTTAACATAAAATAAAAACATATACGTTTATTGTATAGAAAATGTAAATCTAAAGTTATGGGCATACTAGGAGGGCGTTCAGCTTATCCTTTGCATAATCGATCGATGCCATTGTTACGATTCGGTTTTCTCACGGTTACGTAATTGTCTGGTGGGCAAGAGGCTTGCAACGAAATTCCTAGACCGATTCAATGTGACCAGCCATACCAAAATCAATAACGCGACGTGCTACGTCCGTGTACTTGTACAAATTACCACAGAATACTATCAATAAAAGGTCAATGCCCTGTCGATTCATAGATTCGTACCACGAAAATTGAGATCTTCAATTTTCATACATTTGTCCATGGCTTTTTAGATCTTCACATCTATCTGCTATTCCTTTTCGCGCAAAGCAGGGCTCTACTAATTATGTGAGAAGAATGCATGACATAGTTTGTGCAGACATTATGCCGATATAAAAATGTTAACTTTTCCTCCATCCTACTTTTGTCAAATTGATTCTCAAAATTAGTGCGAACGTTATTTGATAGACTGAATTTTCAAACAGCCGAATCCTTATTCAAAAAGAAGATATTTTCTATATTATTATATAGAAGAAATCCAGTAATGAAAAGTATAATGAGTTAGCCAATATTGGTGAACATATCATACATTTTCTTGATCCTCTCAGGAAAGAATAAAATTTCAGAAATTGCATGACATGGTGTATTAGGTAAGAGCCTTCTGCTTCCGACTTATAGAAATAATGAGTCGTCTAGCAATTTCCCAGGTGAACATTTCATACGCTTTTAATTAGACATGTCATTGGGAAGTGCAGTATTGGCATGAAATAGACGTGTACTATAATAATTTACAGTCGACCACAAGAAGTTAGTGCTCCACAGAAACTAGGTAACTGTCATCCTCGGGCGGCCATGACAGCAAGCTATACTGCGTAGCAGACTATAGAATCGATTACTGTCGATAAATCGAAGTTCAACGATATAGAACGCATTCTAATTAGGAAGATACAAATAAACAAATTGTTACTGCGTGGAATCTACTTGACCGAGCACCGAAATACGAAGCTAACGCCTGAGTACCGCTAGGCTCAACTGCCTCGAATAGTAGCCTACCAACTTGATTTCACCGAATGTTAACATAAAAAGGATAACCTCCCAATGTCGTAGCAGCCGACAGACACGTTTAAAAGGGTTTACGAGAAGCCCAGTTCAACGGGTGTTCAACGTCTTTGTTGGCCAGTGGGGAAAAGTAGTTTCGCATCGAATTTGTGACTGATACTTAGTTGCACATGCATGGCTCGCAGGAATGATTTGCGAGCCTGGTGAGCGAAGGCCTGATGATAAATGAGTTGGTGGAATGCGTGTGTATCGTCCGGGGACCCACCTTCATATTATTCTCGACGATGTACTCAATGGAACACATTTGGTAGACTATGTAAGCGCGAATGAGTTCTCTGGTGGTTTTACTCTTGAAAGCTGCGGTCGGGTCGTTAAACTTCAAATCCAGTGGATCGATCTGCCGCGGAACCGGCTTCGCGTCAGGAGATGTGCCGGTGGTATAGCTGCGTTCTTGCACCTGCACTAATTGCACCGACGGCTTCGTCACATTCTCGAAAATCGCACCCGGCAGCGGGACCGATTTCGCCAATTTTTTGCCGGCACAGCACCGTGGCACCGTTCTCAAAAACGCCATAACTCGCGGTCGCGTGTCTCTTCAATGGAATGTCAGGATCGAACGCACTATCTGTAGAAAAGGAAGGCTATCCTGCCTGGCGACAGGCTTCCCGTGATCTTCCTCACTGAGAAGTAATCGGCCGAACTTCTCTGACTCGCACTGCCTTTGGCCTAGGGATTAGGATTACTTCTTCAGTGATAAATGGGGTAAATCCAACCTGCCACGATTGAGTCGGAGACCCCAATACCAATAGAGGTGGCTAGCTCCTCAAAGCTCTGGCGAAATCGCAAGGTGGGGTATCCGTAGGGACACAGCGCCGTACCAACCGAAGCGCGCATCCTTCCTATTTTCAAATATTTCATACTCCCACCCGTTTTTTATTCCGAACAATTGCTTGAAATGAAAGACGTCTAGATTTTAAAGTCATAATATTTCTTTTAATTGGAAAGTCAGTAGAAGACGGAAAATTAAAGTTCTGCTAGCAAACTATTACTTCATTTACCGCACTGTGTCAAGATTGGTCTGGCTTCTCATTCGTTCATAGTGAAGGTGTGTTCACCAAAGGCAAACGCTATTGGCTGGATGGAGTTTGGGAAACGCCAATAAATGCGCGATAGTGCACCGCGCACAGTGCTGCAAATAGAACCTAGGCCACCCCGCGGATCGGCTGCAATGGACCACAACTAAAAGTGGATCAAAAACCTACTTCTACACCGCGTTCACAGAATTCTTTATGAGTATTCGGAATTGAATTCTTGTATGATCTATTTCGATTTTATAGAGGGATTTTCACGTACGCCAGAGCCACTAGACGTTATTGAGAATTTGATGGTTAATTACGAATAATTGCATAATTCCATCTGAATGCTTATATTGTTTGCCGTGAACATAATTGACCCTAAGATAAGTCAAAGAATAGGATTCCTGTTCGATGATTGACCAAGTCTTAATCTCATCATTCTATCGCGTATCAGCCCCACCATTACTCGATATTATACGATATATATGTTATACATGATACATTAGCATTACCATCCTACGGCCATGCAGTATTAACCTGTATCAGTTTGTTACCTCTTAGGATAGTTTAAAACTACATTCAATCATCAGGCAGAAACTTGCATATTCGCACATTTTTACGGATTGCAGAATAAAACATTTTTCTCAAAGTGTGGAGAAGCCCTATTCGCAAACTGTAGTGCCGTTTAATATGTAAAAGGCTAACTACGTAATTGTATTTCCATTGGTTGGAAACAACTGTGCTTTTGCAACGAATAGATTTCAGTCCAATGTTGTACTTTATAATATCACGAGGCACGTAAACACCAGCAAGCACAACGATCGTGATGCCAGTCCAAGTTAAATGCAATGTCAAGTAATAAACATTGAGAAAATGGATTCGTCGGTGAAATTAATTATACACAGAGGCTCCACAATTTATGACAGTCTCATAGTTACATCGAACACTGTCATTCGGTATGAACAAAAGGTTGCAAATGAAAAGTTTCGGAAAATCTACGATACTGTGAATACTGACAGTGAGCAGAGAAGACAAATAAGCTATGTCTGTTTAAACAAAGCAGGCTATAGCGCATATTTGGTCTCAGTTTATGCAGTCACAATTACACTTTCCGATGTATATCGAAGATATGCATTACGCCAACTGTTACAATTTATAGAAAAAGCAATGAATGCAAAAAGTCTGAATAAAATCCTCATAAGGTTACGAACTCCTAAAAAGCAATTTTTAGATTACCAATGGTGAGTGAAAAGAATACGTATATTAATGTAGTTCATTTGTATTATATATGTAGCTCATTGTGGCACATATTGTTAATTTTAGGAGCTACAGATTAACAGTAATGGCATTAGAAAGGAGAGAAATTGATTATGCTATGTCCTGGTTATCCACCTTAGGTGGTGCTTTTTCTGCTCTAGGAGACGAATTTCAATACTGTGTAAGTTTATATTTTCTACTTTGTTAAATTATTGATAAAATAATCAATGCAGTCGTTTTACGCAGGCTGAAATGGCAGGAAAAATTTCAGCAAGACAATTTCAGTTGGCCCTCCAACTTGGAGACCCTCTACTTATAGCACGTTGCAAATTATATGCAGCTTTGAGTATGATCCAAAGGAACCATTTTAGCACATCAAAGGAAATAGTGAGATCTGTTTATAAATTAGCAATTGAATATAAGGACATTCGTTTACAAAATATGTGTCAGGGTATATGGGCCAAGCTCAAATATTGTTATTTACAAAGGAAGGAGCGAAAAAAAAAGTAAGGATAATTTAAGTAGTGTATTTCCTGCATAAATTAAAAGTAAAAATCACACTCAAAACTCAAAAGGATTATATTCATAGAGTATATCTTTTTTAATTTTAAGGTGGGTACAGAAACATTGATTGCTTTAAGGTTTTATTTGGAGATCTACACAAAGATGTACAAAAAGTATAAATCACCAAATATTCTACACCTTATAATTTATTAATACAGTCCTATTGATGCCTTTCGATATATTAACTACAATGCCTTAGAATCTAAATTTATTACACTTTATTAAACCACTGTGCTTGAAATTTTACATAATACTTAATTTAAATGCTTCATAGGTTTTTTGCTGACTGAAAAACTATTGTTAAAACATAAATCAAATATTATTATCAGTGAGCAAGTGTTCCCATTGGGTCCCAGGCAGGTAAAACCACAGGTTCCTTATTAAATACATCCATAATCTCTTTGGATATTAATTTCTTATCAATAACTACTTCGAATACGAATTCTGAGAACCAATCAGCTGTTAATACTAGATATCCTTTTTGACCATGATCCTCACCCCATGAATTTTCAACTCGGAATTTCTTAATTTCACCATTTTCCTGTAAAATAAAATCATATGTAGGTACGTATACAAATTTCTTAAAAACTAGAACCATATGATTTTAATGACTTACATCAACTGATACTGCAGTGAATGTCATTGCATGTCCCATCATAGAATCTCCATAGAGTAACCTGTCAGCCTTTGACAGCTTTACATGAATGTCAGTACCAAACACAGACTCCATATCCAATACTTTTAGATCCTGTATGCCATATTTGGAACTTATTTTTTTAGTCACATCACACCCAAACCAAACTGGTTCATTTTGCTTTATGCTATCGGCGCACAATTTCATTAACACCTCCGGTGGTTGATTGTTATATAGTACTGGTCTCCCACCAACAACATTTCCCAAGCAGTCAATGGTGTAAAGCTGACCGTACGGACTTGTTGGTCGTGGGTCAGTTACTAAGCATACTTTATCATCCACATTGTAATGAGGTTTCACATATTTTATGTAAAATTCAAGTGGAGTAATGGGCCCGATGCAGTTATAAGTCTTTGATTTGTCATAATATTCCCAAGTAATTGTTTCATTTGGCACACCCAAGCAAATGCCAATTATTCTATAAATTATAGTCATTTGCTCAAGAATCTCAGATTGTATGGCTTCATCTGATGCACCATTAGAAACTAAATCTCTTAAAACTTTGGCATATTCTCTTAATTTGCTCTTTAAGATTACATTCATGCGTGCGGTGTTTTCACTATTGTGTGAATCGGGGAAAGACGTTTTTGGAACTAGACCATGACGGTTTATAAGGTTCACAATCATATCCCATTGACCTCCATCACATATAGGATCGCTTAGTAAAAATTGTACTAGACGTCCATCTGCTGGTTCATTTTGTTTGGCAGTTTTTACAATAGTGTGCAAAAAGTGGTTACAACGCTCAACCTGCAATAATTAACCATTAGTATTTCAGTAAACAAATCCTTGTGCTTCTTTTAATGCCAATATATTTACTTTGTCCCAGAAAAATAGATATGCCTGGCTAAATTCGAAATCATCGAGATTGTATTGTTTCATAAAAACGGTTCTTATAACATTTAAGGCAGAAAATATCCAGCAGCGTCCGGACTTTTTTTGGTTTGTTACAGGTTTCCCCTCTACCTCGATTTTGTTAGTGAAGACGTGTTGAGTTTCCTGTAATGTTTTTCGCGAGATGCAAACCTCCAACGGACTGTATCTCGCACACACGTTCTGTGCGAATACATTGCGACTATCCGCAAAAAATTTCTGGTGAAACTGATTTAGGACATCCGTTGTCAAAACACCAGCTGCTTTAAAGAAAAAATTACAAATGAGTTTTTCCAATGTGTTTATATCATTTCCATATATACTTAATTCGCATTCATTATCAGTTATTCTAAATTAAATGACTGAAGTGTGGCTTAAACCTTGATATTCCGAAAGGGATCGCACATGAGTCATTTCTATTATCTTACTGCACGAGACTATTCAATATTGCAGTGTAATAGTCTATAACCTCGATCTAAAATATTGAACTCATATATATATTACGTTTACGTTCTGAATTATTCGTTCCCAGTTTGAAAGCAATTTTATCTAGCCAGTATTGCCTTTTATCAAAACGAATCACTACCCGTTCGACAATAGATTGCGGCCAATCCTACAAAAATGTACAGCTCTGGCATACTGCAAATTGTGAACGTCATGAGAGTAGCCGCTGTCGGTGCTGGTTTCAACCAAGAGAGAAATGTTCATAATTGTATTAATATTGTTTTTATACTCATAATTGCGAATCAAGATTTCGACGGGTGTATCAGAAATTGTTTTACATGCGAAACTTAGATAAATGTTTTATTTAACTCGGTTAAGACTCCAACAAGATAGACTTTCCTTCTGTTACATATATTACTAACTACTTCGAATTCAAATCATCTGTCTATAAAAGGGAATAACGATAAAAACGGGAGTGACATTTTTTTCACATGCATTCGTCAATACGCCAACAGAAATATAACGTAATGTATATGACGGTAACATCAAGAATATCAATTGGCAATAAATAGTTACTTTTGCAAAAACTCACAGGCAACCATCGCGACGAATTGTCTCTCCTACTTTCGCTCTTAACAAATTCAAGCGTAACTATGGGCCCGCACAACTATCATGCAGGACTTCACCACGGTGGACTTATGGCAGCTGCTTTCTTATATACAATTCATATATATATATAGCAACCAAGTACACCCCGTACACCCCTTTTATGTATTTGTGACCTTTATACGAATCGTATGGTTGGACACACGTACGCGTGTATGTGTACTAAGGTGCGCACACCCGATAAACTTGAGACAAACAACGATAAATTTCTACACATGTATTATACCACATACAAATGAAGATTAACTGATATCTTGGCTCGTGTTTATCAGTTACATCTTAAGTGATTTGAACGTGGGTACCAGTGGGTACATCACTGGGTTACATTCCTTATTAATATAAAATCGCAGAACTATTATCTGCTCTCATAGAGAGAGAGCCATATGTATACACATGCCTATCTATATGAGCATTTTAATATTTCGCCAATAGGGTTCAGTTAACCCACTATCCAATGTTGCGGTTGGTCATGCGCTTCTATTATCAACAGAAGAATACAATGCATTCAGAGTGATTTATTTCCGAAAATCATATTTGTGTATTTATAGACCCTTTCAGACAGTAAAACAGTATCTGTAGTACATTTTCATTGGACCCTTGACCCCCTTGATTCTTCAGTTCAATCTTGACCTATGTATTACCTGACCTTAATTTTGTTTATGAAACTTCAACATTTTACGAACACCACAACTATAACATCCAGGGTTAATATGAACATTAATAAAATAACAAAGAAAAGAGATATATTATATTTATTAGCAATATTTAAAGTTACTCTACAGCTTACTAGTATTATAACCCTAGGATACAAATAATTTTTTTTACAACTTAATATAAAACAAACGTTCACTTCCACAAGTCTTCATGTATTAAAATTTACAGCTTTGTTTCATGAGTCTACATTGGGAGAAGTCAAGTTTGATGTTGGTGGTTCTTCTGTTTTTGATTCTAATGAGAATGGGGGAATTCTGCAATCAAAAGCATATCCATCTTCTCTTTCCATCCTGAATGTACCCCTAAAAGATAAATGCTTCATAAAATGGTGTCTTTAATATTACTGAATACACGCTAAAAATAGTGCCATGAATATACCACATGTGTCCACTTGGAGCTTGTAAGCTAACATGACTGCTATACTGGAAAGCTGGTATTGCTTTTGAAAGAACTGGTTCCTGACCTACTACACCCCTTCCTCTAACAGTTTCCAGTGTGCCTGAAAGACTGAATATTCTCCAATGCCGTTCTCGCAATTGAACACTCAATTCACCAAGGTTTTCCAGGCGAATGCAATAACGCCACTATAATAGATACAATATTGTCCATTCTTCTCTTTGTAGCATGTAACAGTATGTGTTGATTATTTAATAATTAAATATGTATACATACCCAATGCACAGATATATTTTGGTTACCTCTGCATCCCATGTAAAAGGGAATAACAGTAACACGAATATTTTCTGTTGTTTCCTTATGTACATCCGACAGTTCCAGCCAAGGATGATTTTTTTTCTGCCAAGCTTTCAAAGTTTCTTGCGCGATAAAACTCGGGTCTCTGTGTGGATTGTATGCTAAGAATTTGTCAAAGAGCTCATGCTGCAGTGGCATTTTTTCATTTGTAGTATATGGCAACACATCCTCATGCGCTACATAATCTAACCCTGGTATAGCATACAAACTCCTACTACAATCTTGATTACCCAAAAACGTTACTGCTTCTGTTTGGGCACGCTGTACAACAAATGTGATACTGTGTTTATCATAGTCAATATAAAATACACAAACTTGCCACCTAAACTTACTATAAAAGGATAATCTCTTTGATCAATTAACACTTGGTAAAATGTATGTGTCCTCCCCTTTACTTCCTTTTCCACGGTTTGAAAATTATCATGATCTGGTCTGGAATGAAATGACTTTAATACTGTAGTCATACTTTTATTTCTAATTCCACATCTAACATGAATACCAACCCTCCTTTTTTAGATGGGATATCTCTGTCATATACCCTTGCGAGCCATGGGAATAAAATGATACCTCGATATCCAAAAACCCTGTGCAGAATTAGCTGGCCTGTCTCATAGTTGCCTTGCAATTTTGGAGTTTCTAATTTTCCCACTTCTGCCAATCTGGAAGATGATATAACCCAAAATTTATCAAAAGGATAACTTCTCAAAATGATTGAAATATGGAATTGCATAGCTTCAGAGAAATATTCCATAGGATAGTGGGATAGTGGATATTAAAGAATAGTGGAAATGCAAAAGATTAATGAAACGAACAAAATATGAGGATTTTTAACAACCCCGCATTTTCTTAAAAGAGCTCAATTACCTGATATGTCTCACATGTTGCGCATAATATTTCTTAGTTACTTCGAGCAGGGTGCATCGGAAACTGTGACTTATAAGCTTCTGCATAAATTCCATTCTGTTCAAAGAATTCGAAAAAGTATTATTTTTAGTTTGGGTGATACGACGCTCAAGCCCAGCGACAGTTCAATCACGTTCTGACATTTTCTTGTTAACTTTCGCGTATTCAGTCGCAATACGGCGAAGGTTATCTCTTCTGTTTATATGCAGTAAAGCAGGTGAAATTCTTACAGCGCAAACTACAGACGAAGACGGCGAATTTGACAAGAGTGCAATGACGAAGGATATGCAAGCACTTGTCGCGTACTGCGCGTACTGTATATAATTAATCAGTGTGAAGCACGCAACACCATTACCACAGTTTTTTTTATATGTTACTTGAAGAACAATTTATTTCTCGTAATATTATAGCTGTTAAATTCGAAATATATCTAAATGTTATGCGTACGAATATATATAGACAAACACTACGTTGGTTACGTTAGTTTCTATATTAATGTTTGTTGATCTTCGAATAGATCTAATCTTGATGAATGTTCTGAAAATAGAAGTCCCAAGACTGCAAGGAATTACTTATCTCTAAATGGCTTGCATCCGCATAATTTTGTACATTTTTATATTTTATAACTTGCTGATATATTCAATTTATCACATGTTCGCTTTTAGCTCTTGTGCTTCTAACTTCAGACCGGTGGCAAAGTGACATAAGCGTAGGCACAGTGTGGCGCACACACACAGTTGAAGTTTTCATCGCCGAAATAAATGTGTGTGCATCGTGTGCATGTCGCCGGCTTTTTACACTTATTTATAAGAGCTCGAAAAATACTGCAGTGCTATATCGTAACAGAATAATTATTCGAGATAATAACAATTTCTCATTATAGACAGTTGATTTGTTATTGTCCAAAATCTTGCGACCTGTATGAGTGCAAGTTGAGGGATACAAAAAATTAGTCCTTATATTGCACACGGAAAAAAGCATTATTTTAAAAACATGAGTTTTAACATATTACGGAATTGTGTCATTCTGTCTGTGCGGCATGGTGTTAGTGCCAGTGCGTATAGGAAGTTCGGTTCGAGTTTATCTTTATTATCAGAGAAATCAGTGTTGGGAAATAATAATTTTTCAAAGCACTGTACACCTATTCTTAACGTTAGATTTTTGTCTGTTGAAATTCCAAATAAGGAAAGCGATAACAAATTAATAAAAACCAAGCAGGAGCGTGACCCTCCATCAACATTGCAGAAAAAGAGGATAACTTTACGAAGAAAACAAAATTTAGCAAAAGATGAGAGCAAAATTATACATGGTGTAAGGAACATTAAAATTGAGCTAGTTCAAGATGATTTTATTCAGTTTTCATAAGTTTTTCTATAAATCTGTAATTTTTTAATCTTTGAGTCTAACAAATTATGTTCTTTGCTAGGTCTGGAATGTAAAAGCGATTAGTACGGCAGAAGAATATGATTTAGAAAGATTGAGGACCGGTTTAATAGAGCAACAACTGTACAAACCTTGTGATATATCTATCTCATCCACTTGTAAGTACAAGTACAACTTATAATTATATATTCATTTACAATATAAATCCTCAATCATTTTTGTTTATTAAAAAATATATCCGTTGAAGTAGCACAAATATGATTTGTAATAACATAACGTTTGACAAACTCCTCAGTAATTAATAAAGGTTCTTAGATACAGAATGCTATAGTCCAACTTCTATAGAGGAAGTTGGAAAAATAACTGTATATCAGTTATTGGCTTTGCATTGAAATTACGGTTGCGGCGCGTCAATAAAACATCGACATTCGCGTATTTATTTTAATTTATTGACATTTTAAATAAACCGTACCCACTAAGCTTAAGACATTGAATATACCCAATTCAGACAAGCAAGAACAGTTGAATGGGTAGGAGTGATGAAATGCGGCCATATCTGATATCTAACCGTGAGCGGCACGTTGTATTTGAAAGCGAATTAGGAAATAAGTGCAATTCATTATATTTATTGTGCAATTCGTTCTTTGTGTGATACGTGAGTCAGCAAATTTAATGTCTTCTTGGTTTTTTAACAAAACCCGATCTATAAGACTCAGTCGTACGCGATGTGTGTCAGAGTACAATAAAACTGTACAGCGACAGAGTAAACGCGCGGATGTGAAAAAGCACTTCATCGTAAATTCATAGTAATTCATATGTACTTGAGATAGTTGTACTTTGGATCGTTACGATTTCGGCCATAATGCAAGCCAGCAGAAACATGTATGAAAACAGTTGATCTCTGTACCTCATGTGTAAAGGACGTGCAAGTGCTTGTGACGCCACTAAAACAACAATTACGGAGATTTATTACTTCGTTGGCGATATAGTAAAACTTGTGAAATACTGAAATAAAGGGGTTTAAAGATTTGCCAGACGGTGTGAGCGAAGAACAAGTTTCTGTATAAATGTGCGGAAGTAGAAGTACAACTTTCGAGCCATGGCTCTCACTACCGGTATCCGAAGCAGAATTGGCTGAGTTGATTGAGAAATCTAAAGATTGGGCACTCATGCATGGCATGTGTATGAGACCAAAAGCACATTTCAATCCTGAAATGCTACAATATGCACCTTTTGCTCTTCTACCATCACCATTTCCAAGAAAGGAATTCGTAAAAGCTTGCCAAATTCAACCAATCTTAAATAGATTGATTCATGGGGTTGCACAAGATTTTGAGTTCCTAACAGAGACTCTTGAAGGAACAATAAAAGTGGATCATTTTACCAGAGAATTATTTAACATTTGTAAAATTGTAAATTCGGAAGGTCCCGCCCAGAAAGTATCGTTGGGTTTATTAAGATCAGACTTAATGCTAGATACAAGTTGCCCAGCGAGTAATACGTCTGATAAACAGACACCTTACTGTTGTTGGAAGCAAGTTGAGATCAATACTATTGCTTCAGGATTTGGTTGGTTAGGCCCAGCCTCAAGTCAATTGCATAAATATGTCTTGGGAGAATTGGGACTTCATGATGAATTAATCAATGTTCCTGAAAATAATGCGCTGCAAATGCTATGTTCTGGTATGATAGAGGCATGGCGTATTTATGATAATAAAAAGTATGCTAGTATTAGATGAACATGATACTTTAATTGGCTATAATTTAAAGTTACCGTAAGATTCTGAATCTGATCTTTTAAAACATTCTTTTCAGTGCAGTGATTTTGTTTGTTATTGAGGATGTAACTTATAACATTTGCGACCAACGATTTCATGAATTTGAAATCAGAAAGCAAAATCCTAACATCAGAGTCATTCGCAGGAATTTAACGCAACTTGCTGCCAGTGCAAAATTAGGCCCTAATAAGGAATTGATAGTAGATGATCTTACTGTAGGTGTAGTATATTATAGATGTGGTTATGAACCAGGGCAGTATCATACCCAAAAAGAGTGGGATGTACGATTGTTAATTGAAAGATCCTTAGCGATCAAGTGTCCTACAATTCAATATCACTTAGCTGGGACAAAAAAGGTACAGCAAGCTCTTGCAAAACCTGGAGTTATTTCTAAATTCTTGAAGGATGAAAACACTGTCGAAAAAGTAAAAGAAATATTTACTGGTGAGCCAAAATTAATAGAATAGCATAGTACAAATCAAATGTGATGTACAAAAGAATTAACACTATGGTTTTGTCTGTAGGACTCTATGCATTAGATTTAAATACACATGGTGACGCTGCACTGGAAATGGGAATAAAACATCCTAATATGTTTGTATTAAAACCGCAAAGAGAAGGGGGTTGTAATAACATGTATGGGACAGATATAAGGGATTTTTTACTTTCGGTAAAAGATAATGAAGATAGGATTGCTTGGATACTTATGGATAGGATACAGCCACCGGTGCATAGAAATTATATAGTTAGACCTGGCAATACTATAAATATGGAGGTACAGGATTTAGTGTCTGAATTGGGAATATTCGGTGTTATCATTGCTGATGATAAAAACATTTATACCAATAAACAAGCTGGCCATATGTTACGGACTAAATTAGTTACAGCTAATGAAGGTGGAGTTGCAACTGGTTTGGGCGCATGTGATAGTCCATTTTTGATTGACTGATATTGTTTGTTGTATTCACAAAAAGAAATACCGTTATGTTATTTTCTTTTGCAATTCCAGAAAAATAACACTCAAAATATCTTTACATTTTTATAAGTGATGTTGCTGTACCATTTTTCTATTACATCTACATTTAACATTTTTGATAGCGATATACATTGTACTCATATGTTATACTATATTTGCCAAAATGGCTTTTCCCCATTTTTGGAGTTCAATATTTGTATATAGTAACAAGTTTACGCTAACTTGTAAAACAACAAGTTTACGGGATGCTTGAAATAAAGAAACATATACTTTTTCTTCATTGTAATATAAAAAGAATAAAAGGTTTACAGGAAATATTACTATGCGTCGTAGTTCACTATGATTCTTTTTTCTATTTTTGTTTGCACCCGTTCACAGCTTTGTCTGATGTTATACACGCGGTTGCAAGGTATGGAATACAGGACGAACCACGTGAAATATTTTTCTTTCGCGAAGGCGCGATTGTTTTGTGGAATGTACCTGATCTTGAATGCGGAAGTATATTAAACTTTTTAAAGGATTACGAAGATAATCCGCATGCGATTGATTTAATTAAATCGGAAAGTGAGCTGATGACATACTGTCATTCCCCCCAAGGGTAATATAGCTTTTTTATTGACAAACAGTTTGTGGAGTAGATGTCTTTACACTATTTCGGATTTTAGGAGGACTAGTACTGTAAAAAATGGTTGTTTCGTCTTAGGAGAAAACACGACTGTTTTGGAAAAATACACGTTTTCAAACGTAATGCTTTTATCTGTAAAGTTAGGGATATCAGAATCCACTTTAGATAATTATATAGACTCCATTGAATTTGTAACACAAGATTTGAGAGCTGGAAAAAAACTTCAATTAACTCAACACGAAGTACTGAGGAAACAGGGAGAATTGTTCGCGTTACGGCATGAAGTCAATTTAAGTTCGGATCTATTAGATACTCCCGACTTTTACTGGGAACGCGATGACTTAGAAATGCTCTATCATCAAGCGTGTAATTACTTCAGTATTTCGAAACGCACAAAAGTAAGTATTGGATAAGATTTTCTTCAATGCAATATGAAAAATCCAAACTTGGTTAAATAGAGAAGTTATATATTATTTTGTAGGTGATAAACGACAAATTAAATCACTGTTTGGAACTCGTTGGTTTATTGTCGACACACTTAAGCGATCGGCATCATGTACGTCTGGAATGGATGATTATTGTCCTTATTATGGTAGAAGTAGGATTTGAAACTCTGCATTATATCGACCGATATTTTTCATGATAGCTTCTTTTGAACAGGGAACATATTACATACTTAATAGCACAAAAATATGTTGACTCAAATGATGTAATTCAAGTGCATTGATTTATTCTGTAGCTTATATACTTCCAATTCATACAATTCACAGATTGACATATAACGCTGTGACATAGGATACAAAAGTTTAGTTTACTATATATATGTTTCATCTTCGATTTTTTCATAATTTAGCTTCATGTATTTGCATGTAAATGACTGTACATATATACATAGAATAAAGCAAAGTCATCCGTATACAAGTATATGTAAGTATGTTACGTGATACGGTGACAGCAAATTTCTTCAAATGTTCTGCGAAACTTTAATTGGTGAAACTGAGAACTTACAAACCCTGCGAGGCAGATTTCCCTGAACATCCACCAAGCATTGTCCAGCCGATCCAGGCTCTCCGCTTCTCTCTCCCACGCTCGCCCACTCACTCTCAAGGAGACTGCGAAGTGCGTCACGTCAATAATTGCGATATAGCGCGAGGACACCTGTTTGCCTCCATTGCCATCAGGCTATGTGCCAAATCGACTACAGTGATACAATGAAAAACATATATTCCTTACTTTCCGCCCGTAACTACCATACGATACCTCTGTGATATCTCTTTAATTCATCCTATTATTATCAGAGTGAAAATGGAATGACTGCCTGCGGCATTTCTCTTTGCGTTTGCTATTTAAACACCCATGCGGGTGTTATAATTCCTTGTAATGGATATTATACTTAATAATAAATATATGTAATTAATGTTGTAAAAGATAGAGCACGCAACAAGATGGAATGTGTCGGAATCGTTAAGAGCACTAAATTTCATTAAATTGGGAAACAGTAGGAATATCAGCAATTCCATATGCTGTTATTGATTCTGGAATGTGATACTCGGATAAATGTAGCCAGCCCTTGAGACATCGCAGTGGACATGTGGTCAAAAGTATAGGTGCTATAGCTGCGTAGTGCTGCGTAGTGCTGTTGTGATGGCAAAAGCCGTGCTTTGATGATGCTTCATCTTTTCTCCGTGGGAGTGATAGCAGCGGCTCATGTGCAAGGGTGGTTTCTTGCCTAAAGGTACGCATGACTGTATCGCCCTTCCGCCGCCGGTCCGAAGCGGAGCCGGAGCGTTGCCACGGGGTTCTTCGGTCTCGCTTCACTATCGTAGCAGCCACTTGTCGGCTGGCCGATAGCGCGGCAGCCAGTTCTGTTATTCTGTGACGGTGCATGTTATACATTTTCCCGTTTCACGTGTAAACCTATCCAATCGTTCCCTTTTTTATCTCGTTAATTCGCCGGAAGTTTCCCCCCACACCCACTCGCCAAAGGAAATTTGTATAGCCAAGAAAAACTCGCGCTGCCCACGCAAGAAATTCTACTGTAAGTTCCCATTTACACATATTGTACAACTGTATATGACCAATTCCCCATTCTACACACTGATTGAAATGTAGAAATTACAGATGTGTCTTTAATATTCATTCATGAGAATTGAGCTTCGTTATTTAATAGGGATAGGAATTATGCTTGTGTTTAATTCCTTAGTACCAATCATATCGAATTGGGTGCCGATTTGATTCTTCTCCGCGGGATTGCCTTGATAGGAAACTAGCGCGCGGTATACTGAAGCATATGCTATCCTTTCTTTTCGTGCCGCAAAGAAATTCACGTCCAAAGACGCGAATTTTATTTTACAATATCAGAACGGCTGTTTGAGCTGTAAGATTTGTCCAAGCCCACAAAGAGTCGTATATCTATCTATTGATAGATGGATATGTCGTGAGGGATATATTCATTATTAAACGTTAGGCTAGGAAAGCCGGCTTATATTGAAGCATGCGACGTGAAGACCCCTATCTGAGTATGTTGTGGAAAGAGAAACGTATTCGTATGTTAAAACGTGGCGGTAGGATCAGTTGTCGCGGCGATAACATTATTAACCAGCAAAAGTTGGTTTGTGTGCGTACCGCAGGAAGATTGATAACAGTCAGAGCTTTTCTTATGATCATTACTATTACAAGGCTTACGGCAAGCACAAAAAGCATTGTTTCGTTTTATACAATTGTCGTCTTTTACAAAATCCTGCCGAATAATGCCGTGTGATTAACGTTAGTAAATATAACTATCAAGAAATCTAGTATAAACAGCCTATCTCAATCACCCTGTCGTCCCTTAATTCACATATGTTTCAAAGCGATGTGAAAGAAACATTCGAATCAATTGCGGCGTTGGGATCATTCTAAAGAATAAATGTCATATTTTTAATAATTCTAGCAAGATTCGTTAAAAGTGATATTCTTTGCCAAATTCAGACAAAGATGCTTTAAAGTTCAATCTTTGTTGACACATTTATGTAGCGAAGCGAGCACCAATATTTATATATTGCAACCAACGGCAACCTGCCATGGATTAACGCACACAGCTCTCCCAGACTCCTTTTTCTCCCGGCTGGAAATCTGTTGCGCAGAAGACTGTATGCATAATAAGAAAATATAAGAGCAGTTGCGCGAATGCAGCGGTGAAGTATCGATTAAAGTGCAAATATAGACTCTCTTTGCCTGCGTTGACTTAAATAATACATAAACGGAAGTTATGCGGATACTTGTTGCGCTTCCAAGCGTACAACTTTAAGACTTACTCATTGCACTTCAGAATAATATAGTACCAAGTCGGTGGTGGTATAGAAATTTGCTTGGCGAGTGGTATTAGTGCTTCAGAATACTATGTATACACGCGTTTTACGTCTAGTGTGTTCTCTGGTAGACCAAAGCGAGCTTCGAGAATGCAATGTGGGTGTTTTTTCATGCGCCCTTTATCGATCCCGGTATTCGTTATCTGCCACATGTACTCTGTCCTTAGTCATTACTACCTTTTCGTTTCTCACTCTGGCGGCGATGTACCGGCTATTTAAAATTAAAGGGCACAGTAATGTCGGGATTGGGCAAACAAATATAGGGGAAACGTTCCTGTTTAAAAGCTAACTCACGATAAAGTTGTCTTTCGTTAAAATTCACACATAGTTTTTTACACGCGAACCCGAACGATCCAACCAGCAAATTCTACTCCCGGCACGTTAGTCAATCAAACAGTTATTAAATTTCGGAAAAGCAGTATAATGCAGTAGCGGAATGGAATGGCAAGGGATGAATGCCTCGAAGTCTGTATAAAGCAGCTCTTAAAATGACAACGCAAAGGAAACATTCTAGGAATGGATTTTTCACTCCTTTCGTCATTTCGCATGCGAGGCGTACATAAAAGGAACGAAATTCTCAAAAAGTATATTTTTCTTGCAGATAAAAATAAATTGTAGCCCGCTCATAATATATCTAAAGTAAACTGGCAACCGTTGTATTGCGTGGATGATGAACATCACGATGGACGGTACAAATGGTCGTGGAACAAGATGGGTTTGCCCGAATGATCGACAACTAGCTTTGCGGGCGAAGTAAGTGAGCACTACCCGAGACTACTGTAAAAAATTGTATTTATAAGAAGTTTCTTCACGATCTTCGGTCGATTTATACCGATAGGAAAGCTATATAGCTATATAGCTATGGCTAATAGCCTTTGATCGCGAGTAATTGCGCCACGCAGCAAGTAATCAAATTTTATCAAGACTTATGAAAAATCGATAATTAGGTTGCGTACCGGCTGGTCCGTGAAAACTGGATCTTTCGAGACAAAATGGGATTACCCTACCTCGTGTTCTACTGCTGCAACACGCCGTGGACAATCATTTGTATTAACGGACGAAGAACGGCAAACAATTATTCAGGTATACAGAGAACTTCGATGCTTCAACAATTTTATATCTTTCACAACTAGTGAGATGTTACTCGATACTACTAATAGGTGATTCAAAGAGCCGAAGCTTTGGACCTGTCCGAACAAGAACGCATTGGCCGGCTGGTGGAGAGATTGGAGAATATGAAGCGAAATGTTTGCATCGTGACATCGACCAGACTAAACGAACGAAGAAACTGTGGTAGCCGGTGTGCCGGTGGCGTACGCTGTGTATGCGCGTGTGCGCTTTGTGGCGAGAAATTCGGAGCTGTATTAGGCGCTACACCAAGCCTTTGTAAAGACTGTCGGAAATATGTATGCCAAAAATGTGGGATCGAAACTATAGCTGTTAACGGAGCACTACCGCGTAATATTATGGGAGCACGCAGCGCATCAACGACGCAATTAAGGACGCAAGAGGCAAATGCAGTTCAGCGGATAGTCAGACGATCGCCGGACAATATGCAAAAGCAATATTTATGCCGGATTTGCGCGGAAACTAGAGAAATGTGGAAAAAAAGTGGCGCTTGGTTTTTCAAGGGCATGCCAAAGTATGTGTTGCCTGAGAAAAAGGTAATGTTCACAAAACTATACATATACATATTACTGTAGGGCATTGTATTCCCTCAAACTTTGGCTGATTTCCCAATTCAGGATCGGGACTGGTCACGCGTACCGTACAAGCCATCCAGTTGGACGGGTGGAAGATCATCCAAGTCATTAGAAATAGTGGAGACTCAAGACTCATCGTCCGATGACGATGCAACAAACCGCATGTCAAATGTGCGGCCACAACCGCCCTCCCCCTTACATACCCAAGGAAGTCAAGATAGCACCATGTTTAAAACCGTCTCGCCGAGTTCTTTGCAATCCACTGGGAACATTCCGAGATCACCACGGGCATTACGCGCCAATGGATTGTCACCGCAAAACAGTCGTGAAGAACAATCCGATCGATTGGACAAATCCTCGTTATCCATTACATCCCAATGCAACCGCTTATCTCCGACAAGTTCGATCTCAACAGTTCGCACACGAACAAGTTGTAGAATCGCGAATGGCCCACATGTCGAACAACGCGTATCCTTTGAAGATGAGATCTTAATCGATGAAAAGACCAAAACAAGCGGTGTCAATGATGGCGGTGCTGAGAGTCGTGGAGGAGATTGGAAGAATTCGCAGCAGGTACATTCTCTAAGGTATGTAGTCACTGAGACACGTTATGCAAATAAAAGTAGATTTGAGTTTATGTTGCCCATTATACTTCAGACCCAATCCCGCAACGGCGCCTACGACCCCGACAACCCCGACATTTTTTGATCGGCTTCAAGAACCGTTAAGGTATCATGAAAAAAATCCAAGTCGGGAGGGTAGCCAACTTTCCTTGGATCAGGACAAATTTTCCAGCAGAGTCCCGACTAACAAGGAGGCCGAAATACCACGGATACAAACAACAGAGTATCCACAAGGTTCGTCTTACTATCTAAGATATTCAAACTGACCCAACCGAATAAAAAATCATTTGATTTTTGAAGGATCGCTTGTTTCTGTTACGAATTCTCAGACGAAACCTAATAAATTTGACACTACGTTGGCAGCGTACGTATGGTTTATAGAGTCACATCACTTGTTCCTTGCTACTTTACGAATGCACATCACTAGTAACACGAAAGAAATAATCCTAGGATAATTGCCATTGTCACGTACGAGCACGCTCACTAGATCGGAACTTAGCTTTATACTATATATATAATACTTCATTACTTTACTATGCATTCTAGAGAAACACTTGTTTTTTGCGAGTATATAGAGGCATTGTTGTTTTAAAAAATGTTTTGCGTATACCGAACTAATATGATGACAATATAAACAGAAATAGGACAAGATTATGGGACTCTCGAAGTTTGGTTGCGATACGACCCGGCAGCTCAGTGCCTCCAATGCAAAGTGGAACGTGCGCGCGGCTTACGGCCAATGGATATTCATGGTCTTGCCGATCCGTTTTGCAAACTCAACATACTGCCAGTAGGGTCAGGTGCACCCAGCAAACGATTACGTACAAAGACCGTGCACAAAACGCGGGATCCAGAGTTCAACGAGACGGTGAATTTCTACGGGATGACAGAATG
Source organism: Ectemnius continuus (assembly GCA_910591665.1). Classification (NCBI taxonomy): domain Eukaryota; kingdom Metazoa; phylum Arthropoda; class Insecta; order Hymenoptera; family Crabronidae; genus Ectemnius; species Ectemnius continuus. The sequence goes on from OU342856.1 coordinate 24,227,978, forward strand.
CGATGTATGGCAAAGTGTCCAATTTGCGCAAAATCAGAATAACCGATTCTACCATTCTACTACTGTTACCTATAATGTTTTATTTCAGATATGGGGCAGGAAAGCTCTGCATGTTATGATTCTCCAGGACGATCCAGCAGGCCAGGATTTCCTGGGAGAAGCGAGATTACCGCTACACGAATTGCAAGCGTATCAGATCAAACATTACAACGTGCCACTTCAAAATCACTATCCTGTATATATAATAATTTTTCAGTATTAGGAAGCATACAGCGGTTTGGATACATATATTTATTGATGGATACACTTGCGATACAGGTGGAGAACGAGGAAGCTGCATGGGGGGAATATGTGACTGGCCGCGGTCAGATTCAGATGAGTCTAAGTTATTGTACGCGCCGCCGTGCATTGATGGTGACTATACACCGGGCAACAAACCTGTTGCCCATGGACAGCAACGGATTTTCTGACCCGTTTGTCAAGCTGTGCCTTATAGAAGATGCGAAAGACAATCATCGGCACCAACGCCTCTTCGACTACTCGATCGCACGTTCTACCGCCAAGAAGCTGGCTTCGAAAAAGATGGCTGGTCGCAACACACAGAGTACCAGCGTCAAAAAGAAAACTCTAAATCCAGAATGGGACGAAGAGTTCGTTTTCTCGACCCGCTTGACGGACTTGATGAAGCTCACGCTTTGTCTCTCAGTATGGGACAAAGACTTCGGAAAGAGTGACGATTATCTTGGTAATTTGCTTTGTAATGCAAATAATATCAATAATCGATGTATAAAAAATTAATATATTATACTTCACTTTTTATGCGTAGGTGGTTTGGAACTAAGTTGTAATAGCAAAGGAGCTCGTTTACGACATTGGGTAGATGCAATGAAGTTTCCTGATCATCGTCATCGAGCGTGGCATAATCTAACGGAACCATTCGTAGCCACAGAATAGATATGTCGTAAAGTGTGTTTGATCTCTCCCGCACCTGATCTATACTGTTGCTCAATCTCAATGGTTGATTATTCGAACAATCAAATACATCAAATTGCGTATATACATGTAATGCGTTTCATTTATAACTTATGACAATGATATTAATTTTATTCCTTTTTAACATTGATAATACGTACCATGTTTTTAAAATAATTATTAAGATTTCAAAGGGCAAATTGTTGATAATAAGGTATTAATCAATTTAATATGTTTATATGTTTATTTACAGTGTTTAACAGTAGCTTACGAACCGCGAACAATATAAAATGCGAGAGCAGTACTCAATCTTCTTCAGTGTCACTAGAATCTTCTTCCGCCTCCTGGAGCCACTTTATAAATGGCTGTACAGCATTTCTGAATGCCTCGCTGTGAAATTCACCTGTATCTTTGTCGGATGAGTCACACCATTCCAAAATTTTCTCCTCCGATAATATATCTCGATCATAAAAGAGATGCAGCAGGTGTTGCAGAAATGGCAGTAATTCAGTAGTTGTGCTTGCCACTTCTTCCATCGCGCGGAGGCAATCCTCTTGCGCATCTTCCGTCTTTACATAATTTAAAACAATCGGTTGAAAATACGTGATCATGACCTTCAAATTTCGTTGATAACTAACAGTATTAACTGTTTCTTTCTGTTCCGAAAGATAATGTAGTGGTAAGCTTAGAATTGCTTTTATTACATTATAGGTGACCTCGCGCATGCTAACATTATACGCATATCGCGAAGAATTAATTTCCAATATTAAATTCTCGCAGTTAAGTTTATCTTGGTACCCTCTTAGTAAACTGTCAATGACTTCTGATAAAAACATATTGGTATCATCAGTGATTGGATAATCCCGTTCGGAATTCTCGTCACTGATCGATGTGTCGGTAGAATAACCTTCGTACTCTGGAGAATCAGAATCTTTGTAAAACTCATATCCCTTTTCTAAATCTGACATTTGTTTTGCAACAACATTCTGACCAGACATTGTCAGAATGGAGTCAATATATTGTATGCCTTTACTAATAATTGTCCCAGAATAAAGAATACAGCCATCTATATTAACACCTTCCTCCAAGATGCAGTTTGGAAATATAACACTACTTGAAATGGTACAATTATCATGAACAGTAATGTTTGACAGAAGATAACTATCTCTTACAGTTACATTTGATCCAACAGCACAATTATCAGCTATAATGGATCTTGTTACAAACGTGTTATTTCCAAGTGTACTGCTTTTGCCAAGAATACTATCTTTCTCTAGTATGCAACCTTTTGCCAGGGTTGCAGTCTTGTGCTTGTAAGTACTCCGAGGCATATAAATAAAGTTTCTCAATAATGAGAAAGCATTTGGTGTAAGGGGAAAACTGTGTCTTTGTAGAACATCACGATTAAGAAAGTGGTATGCTTTCCATGACACAATTGGTAAACTATAATCTTTCGGATGTAGCTCTTGCCAATAGATTCTTGAATCCAAAATTTCTTCATTCATCAAAACACCTCGGATAAAATCTTCCATCGTCTAATAACAGAAACAATGTGTTAGAAATTATCAGATACTTTAATATCTTTTACTTTGAGTTACAGTTTCGTTGTTTCTAATGATAGCAGTAACTACCACATGTAGTAAAGAACAGAACACTGATTTGATTTAGTAACATAAAATATACTTACTTGAAAATCAAAATTATCCGAGAATAATGGAAGAACAGCAGGAGAACATAGGTATACATGTGTGTCCAAGTAACAGGTATTAATTTCAATTTCACTGTGGTCTAAAAACCAGTTTAATTCCAATTTGACTTTTTTCTCATTGTTATCTAGCTTCGCATAGTGTAGTAGCTTCTTGCTCCTTTTATCAGAAACAATTAAAGATGTCTCATGTTTCAAGAACGAGTTGACCGTGGAGCCAACATTCCTAAGCATCATTGTCATAGCAGCCCCTTTATCCATTTTTGCTTTTCCACAGTGGATATTCAACGCATCATTTAGATCTGCGTATGTAAAGGCATTTCCTCTTATCAGTATAAAATTACCGCGTATCCAGCCTTTGGTATCGATGTCTCTAAGAGCATCTCCGAGAGATCTGCAGCCATCTGATATAATAAGTGTTATTGAAATTTTCGAAGATTTTCTTTCTTTTGCATACGTTCTTAGTAGTTCGATATGGCTACTGCAGTAAAGGAATAATTCTTGTATTCTCGACTTTATTAGTGTTTCAATTAAATAATCCAACAGTGGTATGTTTATGATCGGCAGGAGTATACTTGGATATATTTCATGCACAGGTGTCAAATTCGATGTAAAATCGTCTGCAAGGACAACGGCTTGCGATACATCCTTCTTCCGCACTTTTGTATCCATCGTTTATAAGAATCAGTTTCAAGATGCAAAAGACCTTAGTGGAGCAACGTATGACACATGGTACTACATACACTGGTGCACCTTGCGTTGGCACATGCACTGGAAATCTGTGATCGGTATACACTCGTCTACAACATCGCACGTGTAGTGGATTAGAGCATTCCCAATACGAATTTTTTATTTTAGATATATCATTCGGGCATTTGGGCTTAGATATTTATTTCTTAATGCTGAATTATTGTCAGATTAATGCAGGCAGAATTTACAGAATTTCCAACGGCATACGCATTGACCAGCATTGACGTAGGGGTATTGGGAGATGAAAACCTGAATAACTTGCTACAAGGCAATTGCTATAAGCTATAGGCGATATAGGCATGCGTACAATGTAGTGCAAATACATACATATGCAAACTGTAGTAGCGCATGTGTCCTACAAGTCCAACCAAACCTAAAAAGTTCTTCCTCGAGACGCTGTTATACATTAACTGTAATGTTTTTTGCATGAATGCAGAAAAGTACCTATCTTTCATTGAATTTTGTTAATTCGACTAATAAATAGTAGTAAGCTCGTATAAAATAGCTTCGATCAGAGGAATACTTGACACGCATTGAATTATCAAACTTGACATGAACTTGTGTATTACTCATTGTTTGACTGTAAATATTCTACAACTAAGATATTTAAATAGAACATTTCCTAATATGTTTCAGTATCGCCTGTCTGATAAACACTCTGCAGGCGGAATACACACATAAGGAAAACATTACGTTGATAAACGACGAATTAAAGAATAATGAATGCTGCACGTCTTTGGGTCACGAGTCTTGTCGCAAGATCAGGAACTTATAACAGTAAGTTTAAATTTTGACTATTATTCGCTATGATAAATTATTCCTGTTAAGCCATAAATATGTATGTTTATTGTTCAGGTGTGCGACATATTAAAAGATATGTGTCCCCTGTGCAAAGAATAATTACAAAAAGGAAAAGAGAAGCTGGGCCGCAACCATTACCAAGAAGAAATACTTTTATAGACTGGAACAGAGAAGCTGAGATATATGCTTTTAACAAAAGGCTTAATGAAGAGTTTGACTTAAACAAGTTGAATCAGGCATTTATTTTCAAATCTTATGTCCAGCAACAAAGGTTAAAACAAGAAAATGTTGGAGTATCCATAACAGATGAATTTGTTCACAATGAAGAACTATATACAAAAGGAAGAGATCTTACATCTAAAGCTGTGAACAGATATCTAATAAAAGCTTTTCCATCTGTTCCTGAAGCATGTATCATGTAAGCATATAAATCTATAACTCAGTATGTTTGCATAGAATGTGTGTTTATGAATGCAGTTTGTATAAGAAGCTTATAATCATATATTTTTAGGGCGTTTCACAACTATCTTTTATCTGACAAAGTATTGGCTGATGCATCTCAAAGTATTGGTACAAAGGATATCATTCTATCTGAGGTTAATACAAATATCTGTAGACTCAATTGCATACTGCTGATATCAGAATAATAACAAAACCATCAACTGTCCCCTACTATGTACTAGGAGCATCCACCAGAAAAAGAAACATTGGCTCTTACGTTCCTGGCTATAGTAGGAGCATTAGTCGAGTCCACCGATGAACAACATGCTGCTATTTTTGTCAGAGACTTTTTAATAACAGCATTGGCAGAGAAAGATTTATTGGAGATATGGTGTCCATCACAACCACTTACTGTACTAGATGACATATTGCAAACTCAGCAAAAATCTTCCGCAGAGCCACGTCTTATCTCTCACGCAGGAAGAAATACGATTTTGTCATCATATCAGATTGCAATTTACTCAAACAAAGAATTTTTGGGTTCGGGTAAGAGAATTTAAGCAGTCAAATATATTTATACAATATCTAAACAAGCTTCGCAAAATGAAGCTTTATGGCAGTATTTATTAGATTCTTATTCATATCTCTTAAAAACTGATCTTAAATTACAAGCCAAAGCAGGTAAGACTTCTCTAGTAATTTTCATAACTTTTTAGGTTTTGGCCACACTATTCAAGAAGCAAAGGATATAGCAGCCACAAATGCCTTGTGCAGAATGTTTGGTTTGCTAGACTCTAGACAACCATGCAGATTTAATGAAAGTATTGATTTGTCATAAAATATGTTAAAAAATTGCATCTGCAATGCTTTTTGTTAAAAAATCACCATTGTAAATATTAAAGTCATAATAGACATCCATCTAGCTGTATAAAAAGAATAGAATGAAGTTCTAATTCCTTCCAAGAATGTTCAAGTCACTTATAATTTATATTTATTACAAGTTAAAGCAATATTCTTCTGAATATCAAAGGCAACTTTATAATGTTCCCAAAAAGGTGCACACTTACCTGTTAACACAATTCTATATATACTTTACAATTTTTGGGGGAAATATATATACGTTAGGAATCTCAAAAAATGTCAACAATATAAATGAAAAAATGCTCTATTGACTCTTTGATGTTTTATGGAATTTGTGTAAATTGGGGAGGTAGTAAATAACATCTACACTACATTTCACATGCAATCATCAGATATGTTAAATGCGCAAAAAGTAGCTTTCGTCTAGATTCTATCCCTTCCGGTGAAATCCCAGCTTTACAAATTCGATTTTTGAAACTGACGTAATACACTGATCGACTATGCGGTACAAAATGCCATGCTGCAAGATTTCGGATTAAGTGTTTAATTACAGGCTTCCAATCGTCCCACTAGATATAAAACTCTAATATACGTATATTAGATATACAATATAATGCAAATCTAATTTTTTAATTAATCTAAGAAACAAATCAATTCAAAAATTCTGCAATAGTTTTTGAGAGTGGTAAAGAAGACAATAATACTTCTTCAATCATTTTTTCGTTATTGCCCCTTGAAAGCATCTTATATGAATTCATCAACTTTTTATACATCAAAAATATATATTATGTCAATCGAGGAATGAATTTTAAAAGTCTCATCAGCGACTCTAATAATATTCAACGAAACTTCTTTTATGACTTATTTATTTAGGAAGCAGTTAAGTTCTCAGCTTTGAATCGTGAATTATGCGCACGAACTACACACGTGTAATACGTTTACACAATTGTGTAAACTGTAAAAGTTTCATATGACATGCCTTCAGCAAACATTTAATTTATTTTGCTCCGTCCATTTTTTAGGTATAATTTTTAATGAATTAAAAGTTAGGAAAACATGCAAACGAAACCGAGTAACTACTGTATAACTATATAGTGCTTGCGTAGTATGATAGTGCGGTATAATTGTAAGTATGTAGTACACAGGGTACTTACCCACAGTAGGTCTGGATTCTAACTGAGCAACCGGGGCCCCAAAAAAATGCTCCTAATAAATCAGGTCCTATTGCGGGAATTTCAAATAGACGCTCAATGTAATGTACTTACGTTAGATATATTAAATAATAAAGACATTGAGATACTCTATCAGAAAAGACAAAAGGCTCTAGTTCTCTACTATTAGTTAGTCAGCAATACTCAGCACTGCTCAGCACCAGACAGTATCGGTTTTTGAAAATGGCCCCGATCTCCTAAGCGCTCATGAGGCTTATGAAACAACGAGATATCGTGTCTATGATCTGTATTGGCCTGCGTCTGTAGAGCCTACCGTTCGCCTTTGAAGCCTTTGAAGCTTTGAAGCACTGTGTGAAAGTTGGAACTGAAAACAGTCTGTCTGTAACCGTTAGCAGTCCGCACAGGTGTGTAACCTGTCGAGGGTGGTGGAGGAGTTGAGAGCATTTCGAGCAACTTTGAGGAAAATCATAAGAGGGTTTTCCATTCAGTGACGTAACTTACGTCAAGGATCAGATTGTGGTAATCGACAGCAGGTACTAAAAGGAGCAAGACAAACGGTTTTTCTATCTTTAATTATCAAACTATACATTCAGTAAGGGAAAAGCCAACCTCTCTTCTTCAAACGAGACAGGAGTTGATTGGAGAAAATTCGTAGCTAACCTTGTGGAATATATGCAGCGAATAGTTTGTTCGGAAATAAAATATTTATAATTTATCAGTATGACAGCATAAATAAACTCAGGATTGCGTAATGAAGCCACTATGCTTACGGAATTTCGCACGTTTTTCAGGGAACAATGAGCGGTAAAACCTTTAAGGAAGATGAAATTGGAAGAAGATGGGACAAGTGTGTCGTCGATGGGCTTATTAAAATTGGTAATGATCATTAGTACTAGCAAATGATTAGTTTTACACAGCACTGATATATAATATTAACTCTTGAGAAATCCTTGTTTAGGAGGAGGAGCGTTTGTAGGATTGGTTCTCACAACAATTCTTCCTCTTAGTAAGTTTTATTTTGTCTTTCCTTTTTATTACATTAAATGGAAATACAGCAGTATTTTGATAACACTTATCTGCATGTAGGAGAAGAGTTTTTAACAGACATTGAAGATGAAAATTAATTTCAAAAATTTAAATCATCACAGGAAAACCAATGTTTGTATTGGGTGTCGGCGCCGGAGTTGGTATGGCATACTGCAGTTGTGAAAGAAGTGTAAATGAAGCTGTACGAGATCGCATATACCAGAAATTAGAAAAAGAAACAGCATCCCAATAGTCTTTAATAACCTTATAAAGGCATTTTAAATTACTCGCATACCACCTAGCAGTGCTCAGTGACAATTGTATCATAGTCATGTACAAATAAATCGTTATATACATAGAAACTAATTTATGCCTATATTTGCACTAATTTCTGTTGCATTTTACCAATCATAAACACTAGTCCTTTTGAGCCGTGAATACTTTAAAAGCAAAGTTTAATAGAACATTTGTTGACATAACCATGCATAGCCACAAATATTTAAATTAACATGTCTTGTGTCTTAATTTATTGATGGAAAGATAACATGCAAGGTATAAAAAGCCCCAAAAAACAGCTGAACATGATTGATCACAAATTAATCAATAAAAGTTTATTTTATCACCTAATAGTTCAATTTTGTTTAAACTGCAAATCAGTACTTTTGCAACTTCTTGAATATAAATAATCATTAAAATTCGGCAAAAAGACAATATTGTTAATAGATGTACAATGTTGTATACATTATTACAGACGCAAAAAGTCGAAGACGCAGTGGACATAGTATATAGAGTAGATCCGGCAGATAGCGGAGATATATATAACTATTTTTATGAAATGGCATTATATATTTGGACTATTATGATGAAGTATATAATCTTCCGAGCAAAATATGGTAGAAGGAGGGTAATTCTTGGGAAAATGAAAGCGCAAATATAGCATACAATAATCTTGAATGTTTGTTAAAAACGGGCGGCACCTACGGCAAGAACGCGAAGCCATGTTTCTCGATGGATTCCTCGGCAGATTTGCAAGAATTCCTTTCTGAGGTGTATGTATTCAACGGTTGTATGTATGAATTTCGTAGTGATCGCAGGTTACAATAAAGCAGACAATTTTTCAATTAAAGTTGAATGAAGATTAGAATTGTAGTGTAGTGTGCAAAAACAAGTAATTGTGACACACGGAATCCAGAACTATTTAATGGATCCGACTATCGGTTGGTATCAACCGGAGCAGTTCAGCCCCGCTAAGGACTTGTGGTTACACATTTGGGAAGCTGAGAAAGGTCTAGATATTTTAACACTGAAGAACGATTCGTCTTCGAGTGCGATGGGTGTGAAATTGCAGCAGCAAGATTTCATACCTCTGGATTCTCAAAACGGGCGTCTAAACGAACGCGGCCAGCATAATACTTGCAACAATTATTACAATCCATCGCGTAGGAAAGGTGATAATCGTGCTAGTACGTACGGCATGAACTACAATTACGACGCATTGGTTGGGGAATACGGTGGGTGCCCGTGGCGGGTGCCGAATAAACATTACAGCAAAGGAATCATCGGGTAAGCAGCAATTCCCAATGCTATCCTCCAATATCCGTCACCAGATGCAAAATCGAAACATGCCCGACCCTGCCCCATATGGGCTCGATTGAGGTTATGTTCTTTGCACGTTCGTTTACAAATACGATATTGCACTATTCCTCCTCAGTTCAATCTGACAGCCATAAGATATTTATTTCCCCAATTAGAATATACCTTTAGTTCTCTGCCTATATATTCTATCTTGCTTTCCCCAATTTTTCATTACAATTATTATCTTAATACTGCTCGATACTCGCCTTTTTTCTTAAAATTTATTTAAATACACTTCTCGAAGTAAATTTTAATTCAGTATTTCACAATATTTAAGGGAAATGTTATTTAACCTGTTACTGCTACAGTCTCATGTAAACAGTAATCTTTCATTAAACTATTCAAAACACTGAAAGCTAGCACACTGTAACTGTAATATATCATAAACGAATTACATATAATTTTACTCTGTGTAATTTAGTTAGAGGAGTTTGGTATGGCTTGGCATATGTTTTGATACAACCATAGCAGAATGTAATCAAGACAGTTTACTCGCTGTAATATGTTTGTTTACTGAGGTGTATTTAAATGCTAAGTTCATTAGACTCATGCAAAATATTTACATAGACTTTCCTAAAAGAATGGTATAAAAGCAAAACATGCTTAATTAAATTAATATTTCACTACTTAGATTGCACGAAGAAATTGAGGATTTTTATGCATATATGTGCCCTTCAAACGAGGAACACAGTTTACGTGTACGAGTTGTCAAAAGGATAGAACAAGTAATATATGATCTATGGCCAGATTCTAAAGTTGAAGTATTTGGCAGTTTTCGCACAGGATTGTATTTACCTACAAGGTATACATTATTATATCTATAATAATTATAGAGATACCGACTAAGCTTGTATTTGGCTGAAGTAAGAGGCGGCAAGAAAGTAGTATGATTTTTAAGATAGACCGAAGCTATTGAAGTAGTTAACATAAAACTAAAAAATTTATTAGATTATTATGACGCGTATAATATATATTACCGGAACTTATTAGATGTGAATTAACCAACTTATTTTTACCATAATTAATAATTCATTTATTAAAATGTTTTGTCATAGGCATAACTTGAGGCAATGAACTTCTTCTTTGTCAGACATGGTTAAAGTACTATAAATATTTTATTATACTTTTATTACAGTGATATAGATTTGGTAGTGATAGGAATGTGGACAAATCTTCCACTCCGTACTTTGGAACGTGCTTTATTAGATCAAAATATAGCAGAATCATCGTCTATTAAAGTACTGGATAAAGCCAGTGTTCCAATTGTTAAGTTGACTGATAAAGAAACAGAAATTAAAGTTGACATCAGTTTCAATATGAGTAATGGTGTTAAGTCTGCGGAATTAATAAATTCGTTTAAGCGACGATATCCAGTTCTAGAAAAATTAGTTATGGTGTTAAAGCAATTTTTACTACAGAGAGATCTGAATGAGGTGTTTACTGGAGGGATTTCCTCGTACAGTTTAATTCTTATGACGATAAGTTTTTTACAGGTAAGATTGAAGACTATTCCTAATTGTTATAGAACTCGTAGTATCAGTAATAGTTGTCTGATGTAATACCGAGTTATTCCTCTTCCCAATATCTTTACTATACATAATTTATCAGCCTTATCATCATTTCAGTTACATCCCAGACAGAATGCTTATTGTTCAAATGCTAATCTTGGAGTGCTATTAATAGAATTTTTGGAGCTATATGGTAGGAAGTTTAATTATGTTAAAACTGGAATCCGTGTAAAAGATGGTGGTACTTACATATCGAAGGAAGAGGTAATGTAGACCTTATACCTGTGTACTTCTCCAATGTTGCAAGTGCATATATCAAGTTAGATATAGGACTCTTTATAAACTCAGAATACAAAGCATATTTAACACGAATGACTCAAACGGTATTTCAACTATGAATACGTAGGTTCAGCGGGATATGATAGATGGGCACCGACCTTCTTTATTATGTATAGAGGATCCACTTACACCTGGAAATGATATTGGTCGTAGTAGTTATGGCGCTTTATATGTAAAAGATGCATTTGATTGGGCGTATTATGTCCTTTCTCAAGCTGTTAGTCCATTAAACATCTTAATTAATGATGCAAGTAAAGTTAGGTGAGTTTTAATAAATGACAGTAGTGGTGATTGATTTTAATAATGCATTTTGCGTTTGGGTGAATAGAAAAAAGATTTGTTGCTACATTTGACATCACAATCTAACGAATGCTTACTCTACTCAGTATATTAGGAAGGATAATTCGCGTGACTGATGAAGTAATAGAATATCGCCGATGGATCAAAGAAACATTCCCCCTGCCTTTGGGCGAGGTAGATTCTTTGTCAAGCTCAACTGGATCTGATGCTTCAACCCTTTCAGCACCAGCTAGTGATACGGTACTACATTTTAATAACAATCACAATGAAGCTTTGCTTCTTACATTTGTCCATGTCATGTATGGATTTATTTTTAATAATCTTTAGTATAATTCTTTGTAATGTCAATGTTTTAATATAGCTTTTGCCTGTTAAAGGATTCTGAATGCAGCCGAGGAAATTCACCAAATACTGGTGGAAAAGGAGAGGAAAGGAATAGGGGGCCACATCTGTTTATTAGTCAGAGCACGCACCATCCATCACAGTACAAGAAACCTTTTAAGGGAACTGCCCACGGTATGATACTTGTATAAATATATATGTAGTAGAGGTGATTTAGGTAAAATGATTACATGGTATGTTTGCACAATGCCAAATAATAATATTACTTTTCTTCTAATGTTATGACAGGCAATCAATTGCATAACGCACGAAGCACTTATAGCCGTCGTGGAATAAATAACAATATTAGTGGCCAAAGTAAGGCGAAACATGCACTGAATACTAATAGCAGTAACAATAATAATCATAGTCCGAATTCACGAACACAAACGGTGAAGCGGAAAAAGCAGTGCATCGCGCACCGGGAGACCGGTGACTGTGTACGGTGATGAAACTTGCAATATAATTTTGGACATTGCGCCATATAAGTAGCGAGCTCAATATCATATATGTGTGATGGAAGGATATAAAGGAGGTATGCTTTTATAATGCAACTGCTACTCTCCTTTCCAATGTAAAGTATACAAAAGTTGAATGACCGTCGCGAAGTACGAGTTTCCCAACTCAAGATTCACTTAATTTTATTCGGTCAAGGGATGCCCCTATGTAGATAAGTCCTTTCTTTCCTCATTATTATATTTTATACTCTGTACGACAATTTACATACCAAAGACGTACAGAACTGTAATATAGCGATCCAACTAATCTTATCTCTTTCTCATATACATAACTGCACATATTAGTAATAACTTTAAAGAAGAACGATATTTTATTAATTGCTGTTAATATAATTAAAAGCTTATTGCAGCTTTTAAATAGTGATTCTGTTCATAATCATGAAAAACTCATTGTATCCATTCACACACAGTAACAGCGCTACGAAGGAAGATTATTTGCGGTACAGTTTTCTTAATCAAGATTCAAAGTTTACAGTTTGCCCGGAGTCATAAAACAAAGTCTAATGATGATGCTAAAGACTTAGTTTTCTATATGGAACTATATTCTTATAACAAAAGGGTGACGAAAAACATTGGTGATATTGAGACTTACCTAATGTAAATAGTGTAATATATGTCATCGAACATAGAGGAATAAGTCTAAGAGTTACTGGATTTTTTTTATTTTCTATGTACCTAATATAGCGTTTGTTACAATAATTTTAATCATCCGAAAGTACGGAAATAATTATGGCCAACGGTGGCTACACTGGAATTATGTATTTTTTTCTTTTTTCTTTAACATGTATGTCCAATACTATTGTGAAAATCATTTTGGTATATTTTCGGATTTTTTCAATGCTATAAGTTCGTGTGCTAGTGATCAAGAAACTCTGAATAAAATTAAAAAAAAAAATACTAATTAAATTGTGACAGAATAATAATACGTCGAATCTTCGTACTGTGTTCTTTAAATTCGTAATTGTGTAAACAATATTTGTTTACTTTTTATACAAAATTGGTAATGGCGCAAAAATAGTGTGTAATGTTTAGTGTCCCTCGAGTATTCATTTCTTGTTTGTATATTGTCGAAAAATGGAATGTACATGTAGCAGGATGGAATGTGCACAGTTAATCCAACGCACGAAAGTTGCATTTAACGAAACATTGTACAATTTTACGAAACATCTGAGCAATATTTCAAAACTTTTGTATACGACAATACACAGGAAGGCCTTCGTATTGCTGAAAATTGCAGGCATTATATTCATGCGAATTATTTGTACTTGTGTAATTCTATATCTAAATTTACATTCCTTTTGTTGAAATACTCTTAATTCCGACCTTAAATTAAAAAAACACGTATCTATTATGGCGACAAGTATTTCAAACTTCTTAATGTGTTAGTTTGGTGATACCGCATTTTGTATTAACACAAGTTGTATATCGGAATAGTGAATTTGAGTGGAAAATTAAATATTAAAGAGGGAAAACCCAACACTTATTACTATTCACTTACCTTGACGTCTCAATGGTATGAGTGCAGAAGCAAAGAAGAAGAGTGTGCAAAACAAAACTACACAATGCAATAAACTACTCATATACGTATTTAGTGCCAAAAAGTTACGACCTGTGATTCAACTTTTAAATTAGGATTGTCTACGACATTGATACATGCATAATGCGTGGTATCAAATTATTCGTCTGCATACTACTGCGGTTTAACAAATATTAGTTGAACGTGATAGCATGATTATTAATTTTCATACTTCAATTTAGCGTCTGTGTCGTATAATTGGTGGTTCCAGTATTTTTTGCCACATTTTTATTTGTATCGATACTTTGATATGTGTCCTAGAGGATAACACTTTTTCCGCATGTGTGCAATAAATTTGTGGTATTATGTACTTGACAATTGTAGTAGGTTTTCCTCCACATGATGCTGCGCAGCGATTGAACAACAGTTATCACCGCGAAACGTTCATTGGGTCGATCAGCTGTCATTATAAAGGCATATATTTAATAAGACTGGCCAGCTTTCGGTAGTATGATTTGCCTGTGTGATTATAATGCGACAGTATTTACTTTTAAGCAAGACATTGAAAATATTGGCGTTTATAGCTTGGATAACAAAAGATACGATAGTACATTTGCAAAGTGTTATACAATCGTAATATCTCCACTGTCAAATGAGAAACATTTTATCATTGATTACTTTCTAAGTATGTAGAAAAATGATGAAAACTGCCATGTTTAAGAGTAGATGTGTTTGTACTTACTGTGCTAGTATCAGGTTGTAGCAACCAATAAAGAAGCTGTAGAGATATCTGTGATGTGGTTACTGTGTAAGTTTATAACAAATGTAGTCAGGGTCGTTTTTATAGCACAACACATTTATTTCGGGTTTTAAACATTTGAACACGATATTGCTGTAACGTAACGCGGAATTTATTCCTCATATCCCGCGAAGTATACAGAAAACAATCGGTTTAACTCGAAATGGCTGTACAATACATAATACGTTCGGCTAGGAAGTTGAATGACACTAATTTATTTTGCACTTGAAATTGGATTCATACGAAGAATTTTCATACGTTCCAGCTGTGCGAGTTGAGCTTCTTCGGAGAATGATTCTGGTGGTGGAATGTACACTAAAAAGTTTATTCACAAATTAGATTAATTTTAGGAATATGGAAAACAGGATCGTGTAATATCGTTCAACTTGTACATATAAACAAATTGGTAAATGTCATTGCTACTGATAAAGTTAAACAGTATATTTTCTTAACATAGAGCCTGAGTGTCTTTGAACAAGAGTGAACCACAGTATTAAATGCTTAAATTCAAGTTGATATAAATTATTAATGGATCTTAACATGCAGTTACGATTTGATAATTATCGAAAAGGACTTTATTATAATACCCTTGTATATTGGAAATGCAGTGTATTATTTTCTGTCAAATTTATTAATTGTCTTAGTGAAAACTAAATAGCAAACAAAAATTAAATATTAATAAATAAACTTAGGTTGGTTAAATCCAAGTACATTTATATAGAAAATACTCTAATGCTTACAATGTACAACTACTGTTACCAGTGATATTCAAATGTAATATTTACCCATATTTTTGTAGAACATGTAGAGCCAAATAGATGCGGTACAACCAAGCAAGGCTATCGCTATAACACTTTTCCATTCACCAGTGGGGGCATTCATTTCGGCAAATGTTTGACAGAAACTTGCTCTGTATAATGCTTTCTTTTCTTCAATAGAAAGTTTCTTCCAATCACCTTTTTCTTTCTCCCTTAGGACCTAATCAAAAACCATAATAACTTAGTATGCCTTTCCTTATTACAGAATATATGTATAAAACCACAAGGATTCAATTTTAGTGTAATAAAGCATTGCGACCGAGCAAATGAAGAAGTTAATGTATTTGATATTTAAATAATCCATAGTATGCAAGTATTAGTACCATTATGTCTGGTGTGTTTTCCTTGTACCTGATGGCAGGCATAGGGAACTCAGTTCTGTCATAATAATTAGGTTCACCATTGTAGCCAGGCCCAACTAAGTCTCTGTTACCAATTTTGGCCATAGCCGAATGGACTCCTCTGACTTGCTGGGCAAAATCTTGCTTCAAGCAAGTAACCAACAGCCTTCCTGCCATATTGTACTAAAAATATGCAAATTATTTATTCCAGTGAGAACATTAAAGTTAATCAAGGTTTATTGATCAGCAAGTACAATAAATACATAATGTTCCCATTACATATATATACGTATCGGATTGGTAGCAACTTCAATATAATCTGAACTGACAGGTTTTGAAAAACCTTGATTATACAAGGAAATGCCAATGTCAGATAGTTATGACTTTAAGAAAAGTCAAATGAAATGTCTGAAAGTTTTACTGAGCTCTTTCTGCCCCTACATGACAGAAGACGACATATGAAATTTTCGTTATGGGATTGTGTAATGAAAAATCAAATTGATCAAATAGCATTCCATTCAATTATACTCCTCTCTAATATGGTTCGGATTTTCTTAGATTTCAGGATCTTTAAATGAAACATGTTGCCACAAAGGTGTTAGTCCACTTATCACCGTTAAATAATCAAGTATGTAAAACCTTAAACGAATATGTAGTACAACGTACGGATATGCCGCAGTTACCTAACCGATTGGTTGGAGTGGTTGGCTGCAGACGAATTTGAAAAAAATGAACGTACTGTCATTGCGTGACTATTTCTTCACTTATTAGGAATGCTATTTATTTATAAGAATAGGAAACACAATTTTAATTTGGAAAACATTATATTAAGCTGCGAGGTAACTTACTCTTGCCGAGTGCACTTTATACTGGGCAGATTAAGATGGCTTCCATCAAGGTTAGATCATCGACGGACTGTTCCGTTTAGATATATTTGCGCACGAGTGTGTACTCTCTGCGAGTGTCTGCATGTATAGCACGTAATCGATATAACAAGTATTTTCCCCTAGAACGATTCTTACTAGGAAACAAATCGAGAACGTTTCAGTATTGTAACGAACAATTAGTGGTACGGCGTACCAATCGTTTGTAAGTGCGTTGCGAACTAACGCTTCTGATTTGGAACAGAGATTCTGATTTTGGTCCCCGGTTTTTTTTATTTTAGCGAGAAAATAAGTTTTATAAATCGGTAAAGAATCGTTTGCCGGTTCCTAGCAGTTCTTAGTTTTCTTGAAATATGTGAAAATAGAAATAACTTTAGCTGCAGCTACACATGAAAACATACCTAAGCTGAGCATATATATTTTGTTAAGAATCAAAGAACCGATATTGGAAGCGCGCCGATTTATGTAGGTGCGTTTTTATGTAACTGCAGCTGAAGTTATTTATATTTTTACGTATTTTAAGCAAAAACAATTGGTATCTATCAGAGGGCGACACAATAATAGGCAGGCCAATCGGGACATTTGTCTGCTCGCCGGGTTTGTGAAGTGTGGAACAAGTCGTCAAAGGAGACAAGGTTAGTTGGTGCTTGTGCGTGTGTGCCAATCTTTTGTAGTATGTGATTCGCGTCCGTGCTCGCCGCCAAGACTTTCGGTTCAAATGTCAACACGTAAGTGACATTACACTATTTGATAATTATTTGTCTTCACTCAGTAACATCGTTCAGTACATTGTAGTATGTGCGCGTAAATAGCCTTTGTTCCGTGTCATCTTTGACTGTGTTACTCTCTAACGACCACTTCTAGAACCTGAACGGTAGACGCCATATTCTATATTGCTTTAGAACGACAAATAACAAAAGTTGAAGCACTTTGTTTCTCAATTTCAGGCACTTTATTTGTAAATTCGGTGTTTTTTTTAAAATCTTTCATACATATATTACAATTTCATATTCTATTCGTTCATAATTTATGTACAATTGTTTATTAAAAAAACAATAAAAATATACACTTCTCGCTAAGTACAAGACTCCCTCGAAAGAATCGACAGGCATTCGTACAATTCGTAGACATTCACTCACGATCGTACTCTTACAAACCACCGATCCGATTTGTAATTTGGGCTTAATAATATCTAGCAATTACCATGGCAAGGAAGACAAACCGTTTATCCCTGAGATTTAGCTCGTTCTGTACCGTATTCGCAAGTAATCCTACAGAAGACGTAACGCTTTGGGACGTAACTTGCTCAAGTCAATACTCGCACTTTACAAATAAATAGAGACTTATCGCATAGGTATAAAAAGAGCGGCTGCGCTCGATCGGTTGATCGCCCTTTTACTTTTTGCGGTAAAAGTCGCGTGTACATGAAGGGTAATCCGTATTGACAAGGCGTCGGTAACGCATTTCGGATTAGCCACACGCAACAATAACAAGACAGTGGCGTGCTTAAAACGATCGCAAATGCGGATATAGCTTCTCTATGGGAGACAGGTGTGAAATAAATAATCTTAAATTCATTCTAGATTCAATCGATCGTCACTGCCCATGGGTGGTCGGGTATCGCGCCATACTGAATGTCCGTCAAATATTTTAAGAACATCTTGTAAACAGGATCGGCCTGCCGCGTGGTTGGTATGTGCAGTCCTTGACCCATGTAGTCGATGTACGATATAGGACTGACTACGCAAGCTGTTCCCGCGCCAAACATCTCTAGCAACTGAAATGCGCAATCACACAATGAAATCAATCCTTTATAGAGAATCGCCCGGAATTAACACGAGTTTCGGATATACATACTCTGTTCTCGGAAAGTAATTGACAGACTTCGTTCATGCAAAACTTTCTTTCAGTCACTTTGAACTGGTTCCATTCCTTCGATAAGGATATAATAGAGTTCCGTGTGACTCCAGGCAGGATTAAGCCATTCAGGGCAGGGGTGACTAATTCTTTCTCTGCAAAGTAAAATAAAAAAAGGATTAATAATCAGCTGGTATTCCAACTAGTGAAAATTGGACCTGTTTAGAAATTCGAAAGGAACCGAAATACTTACCCCCATCGTCATTTATGTAAAACATGAAGATATTCATAGTGCCAACTTCAGTGAGTTCGTTCTCCTCGCCATAAAGCCAGAGCACTTGTTGCAGACCTTTCTCAATAGCTTCCCTTTGCACGTGAATGGTTGGTGCGTAATTGCTACCCATTTTACGATCACCACATCCACCTGGCCAGGCTCGCGTGTAGCGGGGATCTGCCAGTAAGGAGACACCGACATCCGAGTTTGCGGTTTTAAAGTAGGAACCCACTGGCGACAAGATAACATAGAGCAACGCAGATTCGGAAGCTGCCACTCCAAGGGTCGCCTATAAATCAAAACAGATCGATTATTTTGTGATTCCTCGAGCAAAGCTTGCAAATGTTGCTTTGTCTTATCGGATACATTTGAAGTACGAGCACACAGCCGTACAAATTGAGTATCCGAGCGAAATTGTATTGCATCATCGTGATTGACAGTCTATCTGCATAACATAACGTTAAAGCGTGTCTGTGAAAAACTTTCCGCGATATTGCAATGAACGCCACCGATGACACAAGCTTTCGTCTCCTTCCAGAAATCGTACAAGTGGGATTACTCTCAATCTCAATACGTAACAACAGAATTTTTATCGATAAATGTTAGCAGACTTAGATTTTAAAACGAGCGAAGAAGTCAAGAATAGGCAATGTATTTACTCATTTGCTACCATCATGTTCCCCTTTCCTTCTGGGAAAGCCCTGGGTATTTTGACATTGCCAATATTAGGAGTACGCAATTCTCTTACATAAAACTTCTTGAGATATTCCTGGAATCGTGCGAGTCTATAAATTCCGGAAATCCGAATATACATGATAATCGACTACCACGACATAGCTACTTAGTTTGTTGGCCAGGATTGAGTCCAGAAAGCAAGACCGTCTGCAACAAGTGCGATACTTTGTCTGCCGATATTTTTTATATAAACATTTACGCGATAACTCGCCGATGAACCGTGACAAGGGGGAGAAAATAAACGGGCCAATGTATTATCAACACATCTTATACTGTACAGGAACTTCCTAAGGAAATGGGGGGCACAAGGATAAGGAAGGGAAAGATTAGTAAGGGGAGAGCTGGTTTTAGCTAGTTCCCTGTTACAACACTAACTAGATAAGTCCCTTTCTTTACAACCTAGCAAATTCAATTGATTGAATGTGAATCACATACGCATGTATTGTATGGCCCTGCCCCAACAGAGGAACATTACGCCCCTGTTTGTCTTGTACGTATGCATTATCATCAAGGATTGGGAAATACACTGATTACTCCTATATACCACCAGTACTGATGACGTCGGTGACACATGTGACATGGTTATTGCTTCTATCTTATGATTCACTCTAATTTAACCAAGAGATCGTGAGCCTTTACAATACTCTTGATCGACAACATGTTTCCCCACAACATGTTACGTTTTGTTCAGGAATAAGAAGAATATTGCTTACGTTTCAATAGAGGAAAGAAATTCTTTTCTTATCATGGGGTGTCATCCCATTAGAAACGTAACAACGAGCCGCTGTAAAAAATGGTGGTGAGAATGATTGAAAGAGTAGATTGAAAGACTTACGTCAATTCCTATAAGTGTTGGTCGAATGTATAGACTCGAAGCTGTAGAATGTGGTACCCATTCCTGGTCTATACTAAGCAATCTGGCTACGCATTTGATAAGCTCGTCCCCATTGAATATAGGTAGGCCGGATCTCAGTGCGGAGTTGTTCATTCTCTCCATATTTAGTTCTGGCCGGAATATTCTTATCTTACCGTCAACCCCTCGATAGGCCTTCATTCCTTCGAACAGCTGAGGACAAAGTAGTTTCTCATCGCTATTAAACTATTCTGAGAAGAGTGGCCGGAGAAATAAATGAGAGGAAGTGGCAAGACCAGTAAGACACACCTCAATAGCATAATGAAGTACTTTGGCGGCGGGGTGAAGGACTAGATTTTCAAAGGGTGTTATCTCGGGCGACTGCCATCCCCCTAGAGCCTCGTGATACACCACTTTTAACATATGGTCTGTGAAGTGCTTGCCGAACGCAAGTTCTTTAACATCGGGCTTTGGCCGCAATTGCTCGGGACCGGCAAGTCTCACTGATAAATCCGAGTACTGCAAATATACATGCGTACATATAAACCTTTACCATCTGTATCGTGTTTTCTCAAGAACGGCCCAAGCACGCACATCCTTGGGATTGATCAGTAATTGACGTGTACGATCATATGACATAAAGAATCGTACGCGACTATCTGTACCTTGAATGTGCGCTCCGGTTGGATCGACTTTTGGTCCTGGATATTCAGGGAAGAGCTCCATCGCACGTTCGTCTGCAGCTGATTCAACTGCTGAATCAACTTGCCGCAGGCTGTGATCTACGCATTAAAAAACAATTGTCACTGTAATATATCAATCTGTCAGGAAAGTCAGTTTTGGCAGAATGCCTATTCACGACTTCTTCTCATGATTTCTGCTTGAAGAAGCTTGATAACTCGTACGGCATTCGTATAATCCGGAGCGCGTGTGACTACGGTATCACACGGTTCATCTACTCTGCACATTATCAAATAGGTTTTCCCAATTTTGCCGGGCGATTTTATCAATTAGAATTGCGATCGTGCCATACATTCTAATCAATAGCATTCATGCCTTTATTGATTACATCAATAATATTCACGGCTTTATTCATCAGTGGTGAGTTGATTGATATTGATTGGTAAGTTTAATCTCGAATGTAACGGATCGATTCGGCCAACTGATATCTCCGTTAGGCCAGACTCAAAAAACAAGGAGTGGCCACTCGAGCCTTGCAAGAAATCATTCAAGGAGGGCGCGAATGACGATGCAAATGAAGAAAAGAAGGAGAACAACCTATCGACGTAAGAAGTGAGAGGAGAAGGAACGCCGGAATTCGCGAATGATCGATCACACGCGCCTACTACAAGGAGACTACTCCCGTTATTATGAAACCCTAGACGGCTAATATCATTCTTATCATTGGATCCTTATCTCGTTAGATATTTTTCGGCGATACTGGTAAGGTTAGGTCAATGGCACACGAGCGAAAGAGTGGCGCGTTCGTGGTTCAATGTCAGCGCAAAAAAGAAAACCAGAAGAAACTCGATGGGCCCACGCAAAAAAGGAATGACCGGCCAACCGAAGCTGATACAAGCATACTGATTTTATGAGATCAAGATCAGTGCACCAAGTTGCTCGCTGATTAGAGTGAGGAACCATGTGGGGCCTGACACTGACGCAACACGATTTTAAAATGCATGAATGTCGTGGACTTTGAGAAAGGTCTCGGATAACACAGGAAGCACTGTATTGTCTCATTTAGAAAGTTGTCTATCTCCCCCATAATTCATTTCTTTGAAACACAAGGCATCTTTCTTACTTCCTCCCGCTTTGACAAGTCCTCCACAAATATCCCGCTATCGGGACTATTAACATTGTTAATTAAGTGATAAACTACGATCCAGTGTATACCAACTGCATTCTTCATTGGAAAAATGGATGAAGTATGCATCGGTATGCATTCGAGTATACAACATTTTATGTGTAACAATGTAATATAAAGGTTCTATTTCTATCGTCCGAGGGTGGTATGATCGTTATTAAAATAGCAAGATCATTTTCTGCGATTTCTCTCTATCTGAGGCGCGTGAGCCTAATTCAGATAAAAAGATATCAGTGGGCCTCTTCTCTTTATACGCACATACTTTTCGGCTCGGCCTGTTGCACCTTATCTCTTCATGATAATTATGTAATAGTTTATCGCGTTATCGAAGACGTCACCCGCCAAGCAACTGCTCATGAGTTCTCGGCATATTTTAATACAACAGATATCCCGATCCTTCACCCGCCACAGAAACATCAGTATGTGCAAATGGTAAATGAATATCCGCTCTGCATGTACTCCTATACTTCGTGACATTCTTTCTCCGAGAAAGCAATACCACTGATTCTTCTTAGCAAACACCGATAATACCGTTGTCAGTTTGAGAGCACGTGTTGGTAGTTTGATTTTCTTATTAAGTCGAGGAAGCATCACGAGGAATGCCGCTAATTATTTGTAGGCATTATCCCAAGATTGTTTTAGTAAGGGTAACACTGTAGATTGTAACAAGTAGTGCACTTTGATTCTAGGGGCATCAACAGATTAGTTTTCCAGTTCTCGCATTAATGGGATCACGCCATATGAACACACTTCGAAGTGCGAACTTGCTGGAACTGCGCTCATATAGAGTGAGATAAAAGGGAGAACGAGTTGACAAATTTGACCTAAGCTAGAAAGTAAAGACTGGTTAGCAAGAAGGGCCAAAGGAGAATACATGCGGTGTTAATAACTCGTGATAGTTGTGTCTTACCTTGCGTCGCAGGTGAACCATGATAGTAATCGATCAAATGCCGATTAGAAAATGTAGAATATTCCAAGTGATGATTCGTGGAAGGACGTCAGAAGGCTCATTATCCGAAAACGAGTAGGAAAGGAGCGTGCGGCCGCTAAGCGGCGAACGGCGAACGGCGAACGGCGAACGGCGAACGGCGAACGGCAGCAACCAGTTGGGAGAGAAGGCAGCACACCACTTGCTTTTTGGCTGGAATTGCTGGCAATCCCGGCGAAATCACGATCCAATGGAAACGAGCGGTGAACGTGTAGCAGGTGTAGACTCTAGAGAAACCGGTGTGAGGCCTATTACGTAGTGCGGTGGATATTCGATCGAGCGGGCGAACGCGCCTTCACAAGTAAGATCGGCCGATCACGCACAGCGTGTTTACTGACAAGTTTAACGGGGATCATTCAGGCTCGCAACTCCCGTATCCGTTTGCTCGCGCCTTCTTGAGTAGTGGCTTTGAATTAACGATCGGTTAATATTTTATTTATTAGCGGGATGTAAGGGGTGCGAGGGAGACCAGAGAGAGAGAGAGAGAGAGAGAGAAAGAGGGAGAGTGGCCAGCCGACAGAGCGACGGCCGAACCCCCTCTCTCGGGCAGAACCGATCCAATAGTAGGGAGATTCGCCAGTCAAGTCAATGTATTACGTAGATGAGGGGGAACATACACACGCGTACTAGGTCTTTCAAAAATCGGCGAGTATGCCGCTTTAATTTATTGGCTCGCACGAAAAATGCCGCGCGAGTGTGACGCATATACGTATACGTACACCCTACCTACACAAAAGGAAGGCGAAATCGCGCTGATAAGGTCGCGCGGCGGGGGCTCGATCCCAACCGTTTCAATATTATTTCAATCTGTGCAAAGCAAGGGAAGGTCGTGTTTGTTCGAATAACACTGCCTGCCCGAACTTTCGAGATTCTTCTCGGTATAATCTCCCAATCGGAATTAGATCGAAACTTAGTGCCGCTAAATCTGATTAACTTCCCCAGGGAACTGAGCTTAGACCCCGAAATTCCAAATTTATATGTATAAAATACATACTCAAAATACAATATAATCCACACGTCCACACAACTCGGCAGTCCCAACACTTCCGCCACGCTTGACTGACTTTGCACGGATCAAAGGCGCTCTTATAAAAGCAAACTGATTGATACTACGTACATGATACTAACGGAGCTTAAAAAGTACTGGCCAAAACTCTTACTAGGACCACCTATATCTAGGCGTTTTTAAAGAACTCGCACCAAGTCTGGCTAAAGGGAGGTGGAGAAAAAGATAGATGGGCGCTGTCGGGAAGAATGTTGTACATGCGATAGTTTTGATGTGCTTGTTACATGTGAGAGAGGGAGGTAGTGGAAAAGAGAGAGAGCAGGAGAGTGAGAGCAAGAGAATCTCATGAATATCAGACGAGGACTAGGAAAGGGGAGGAAAAATCGTGACGAGGGCAGAACGAGAGCGGGGACAGGGTGTTGAAAACATGTTGATAGTACGGTTTCTTCGGCGGCGCGATAACGCGAGGCAGCACGCTCGTTGTTATTAAGCCATCGAACGTTCCTCGATTCTCGTGTATGCGTGCAACGTATAAATCATAAATATTTATGACGCTCGCGACCAAATATGGTTTATACGTGATACTCGATCGTACTACTCTCGCGCTTTACGCACTTTCGGCATCCTCTTACGTCTTCTATGTACCTAAATAAGTCTAGACAAATATTTTCTAACCACGTCACTTAACCGCACACGAGCCCTCCAGTGAGATTCATTGCGCATCAGGGATGGGGACGCCTCAGATGAGGGCAAAGCGATGCACCCTGCGAGATATCAGTCTCTCTACTTATAGCTCACACTGTGTACTTCATTCGCCAGTGGAAGAAGTTGATAGAAATCTCTCCGATAACATATCGGACACGCGTGCTTAAGACACCCTGTGGGTACGAGAATGTGATAGTAACACGAGTACTTTCACGCTACAATTAAGTACTTCTGGCAATTGTACGATTTAGTTTGTCATTAAGATTCTCAGGAGCTCTCATTGTCTGAGACATACGCGAGAATACACCTCCTTGCATCATTGCGCGATAATAGGTTACGGACAAAAATAGAGAGGGATCTGAATGTCGAAGACTTCGCTTTTTGTAAATCGCCTTCTCTCTGTTTAATTATCGGACGATAGTAGCGGCGCGCGCGTGCGTATGAAATATGCTGGCCGAATAATGTATTTACAAGAAAGAGAAAGGGATAAGATAAAGGAGAGGAGCTTGGGAGAGTGGGGAGAATGGAACGAGTGGCTGATGATAGCTGGAGGGGAAGAACCGGTAAACTCTTTCGTTCGATAGTGATACGCGTGAAGTTTCCTCGTGCTACCGCTTGTTTCGATCATCGGCAAACTGTTCTTTAATTGTACTGATTGACATTGTCGAATCGTGAGGTATTACAGGACACTAGATACTACGTCATTAAGATGGGTGTGTGGCAGGGAAGCAGCTTCCCATCCACTAGGATATTTAAACTCTGACGAACGGAGAATATAATCGCGCCGATGCCGACGGTGTCAATACTGTCAAGGTGGAAGTCTTAAATACATTCGTATGGCTCCCGGTCACGATAGCTCGCAAAAAGGGAAACTCTTACATCTTTATATCTGCTTGAGATTAGTAATGTTCTCGCAGATACACGTCACAGCCGGGAATCACGAAACTAGATTTCCCCTTTTTAAATAATTAGATAATGATGATATGAAAATCAAAGCATGCGTCCAAGATGAACGAAGACGAAATAATCTGCTTGACCGTCAGACCTTTCTCAATGAATATGCAAGGTATCGTAATTTGCAAGATAAGAGGTTAAAGACTAATACAAATACACCATGTAAATTTCGTCCTTCTCAGAATGACGCTTTCATCTGTATTTTATACGTTTCCGCGTTACTGATTCAGTGACACACGAATGAAATGTAATATAGTCGCTCGCACGCTTTGATATGATGTAATAATGCATTCTGGTTATACTGAATCCCATTTACAGTACACCTTCAGACAGATTAATCGCTATAAAACGATATGAATTTGATCATATGATATTTGGCCTATGTGTTTGATAAGTTCGCAGTTTTTCTCAATGACCCATGTGACAGATCGAAAAGACGAAATTGAACAATCGAGGAGAATTATTAATAAATTGTTGTGGTAAACTTCTTCACACGTCGCAAAACTCTGGCAAATTAAAAACTGGTTCTTGCGCAAACAGAGGGAGTGAAACAGAACATACATACACATATATACAAATTTATGCGATGCTTCTGTGATATGAAAGTTTTGCGAGCATAGAGGGATACTTTATTTTAACCGACAGTCATGTCTTCGGAAACCTTGCGATATGTCAAATGAAAATGCATAAAAATACATGTTGAACTTAATATTTGGTTCAACTTCCGACAACAACAAGGAAAAGCTCTGAATTTTAATGCAAAATGGGTTGAATAATAATTGCACCTGCTGAACGTATGCTAATGTTGTTACGTGGTTCAGAAGGAAGAAAGATAAGTTAAACAGAAATAGAAAAACGAAAGTCAAGTGTTAAGTGTCACTCAAGAATAATGAAACAGATGCATTACTTGGAGAGGATTATTGATAGTATTATATATGAATTGCGGGCTGCGAAGAAATTCGAGTGGCATGCACACGTACGAGAGGTCACGATAGGCGCGGTGTTAACGACCTACTACTGCGTTCTCGCAATGCCTATCAAGGCACTTTATGAACGAACCAAGGGTTAGCGCGAACAATAAACACATGTGGCAATTTTGCAAGACGTCAAATAACATCATACGATTGGAAAAATTCGTCGGAACCGAGAAATTGGGGTATATGCTTCGAACTGTTCTGAACTTGAAATTGGTATTGATTAGCAGAGGAACCGATGGCCAGGGGCCCTTGGGAGCCAATACCCCCGGAACAGGGGGTCGATGGTTAGAGTTACGAGAGACCAGTGGAAATCATTTATGATGACAGTGGTGCCATCTGTGTTGTGGGGGAAGTGAATCGTTGTGAGTAAGCGTTGAATCATTGATGGATCCACTACATATGTGTACCTAAGCAGCATTATGCATGTATACATTGAACGCAGGGTGTGTTGTGCCTGTGTCCGTTGGGTGTTCTCGCGACGCTACGGCAGGGCAGGAGAGAGAAGAGGTAGATACATAATCATATAACTATAGTACAGTATAGTACAAGCATTGAGTAGAATAGGGTGGATGCAGAGTAGAATGAGAATGAGAATGAGAAAGGCAATTCAAAAGTGACCGTTTCCCGTTTCCCGTGCCGTTGCGGTCGCCGTGGTATGTCTGTGTGTGTATGAGCGAGTGCGGGAGTTGAGTACCGAGGGTACGTGGTACGAAGGTACGGGGGGCCACGGAGGGAAAGGAAATCGAAGTTGTCTCGGGTCTCGGATAAGAGACGGAAGCAGAAGAGACCACTGGGACTGGTCAAGGATTTGGGGGATTCACTTTGGCAAGATGAGCCTGAGTATAACCAAACTATTCTCGAGAAAGAAAAGCGGTACGATAGAGACTGTTGCTGAGATTGGCTTACCGACAAACGTCGCGCACAAATTTCACGTGAGCAAGAATGCGGTGACGGGACGTTTGGAAGGCCTTCCCGACTCCTGGATTCGATTGCTCGACACTCAGATTTCAAAATCAGAGCAGGACGAACACCCGACCGCTACTCTCCAGGCGATCAAGTTCTACAACTACTCGATCAAGCGCAGGCCAGAGGACCAACTCTTCAAACCGTTTGTCACTCAAGATTTGATCGAGGAGGAATCGCAAGAGATCGACAAGATCCTACATAACAAGCTCCATCAATCTGGAGACTCCGATGGCTCGTCAACTGCGAGTTCGACGGACAGTCAGGTGCAGAGGTTACCTGAGTTACCGCCCAAGACATGCAAGCCGCCGAAACCAACACCAAGAACATATACAGAGAGAATCGAGAAGACACTCACAGAAATACTCGAAGACTTGAGCAATTGCCAGATCGAGGAGGAAAAGGCACAACAAGAGGCTGCGCAGGCAGAATTGGAAGAATCGTCTTTCTTGGAAGGGGAGAGTCCTGTCCTCAGGCGAAAAACCGTCTGTAACACGGTAAGGCTCACTGACGATGAGGTCTTCGAGGAACTCCGGGCTAATTGCCAGTGCGGCGATCCTAATTTACGTTTCGAGAAAATGAAGGAAGTTGGAGCTGGTGCATCTGGTACTGTGTTCATAGCAACGGATTTGCAAAGTAATAATAAAGTTGCCATCAAAGACATAGACTTATCTAAGCAACCAAAGAAGGAATTGATCCTCACTGAAATCAAAGTTCTTCGGGAGTTCCATCATCCAAATCTAGTGAATTTTTTGGATGCCTACCTTGTAGACGACCACCTTTGGGTGGTGATGGAATTGCTAGAGGGTGGTCCACTGACAGATGTGGTAACAGAGACAGTGATGAAGGAGGCTCAAATTGCGGCAGTCTGTCGAGAAGTCTTGAAAGCAATCAGCTTCTTGCATGCTAGGGGGATCATTCATAGAGATATCAAGTCAGACAATGTGCTATTAGGAATGAATGGAGCTGTCAAAGTTACAGACTTTGGCTTTTGTGCCAACATAGATGGAGATGAGAAGCGGCAGACCATGGTGGGCACTCCATATTGGATGGCACCAGAAGTAGTTACAAGAAAGCAATATGGTAAAAAAGTGGATATCTGGTCGTTAGGGATTATGGCAATTGAAATGATAGAAGGAGAACCACCGTATATGAAAGAAACAGCTTTAAGGGCTTTATATCTGATAGCAGCAATTGGAAAACCCTCTATTCCAAGATGGGAAAGGCTCAGCCCAACGTTTCAGAATTTCCTCGAGAGGTGTTTAACTGTGGAGGTTGATGATAGAGCAACCGCTGATGAATTGCTCTCTCATCCCTTTTTAGACAACTGTGCGGAATTGACAACACTCACACCACTAATTCGGGCAGCACAGAGGATCCTACACAAGGCGTATTGTTAAACAATGTATGTGAAATGATTCGGATCACTCAACCATTGCAGTTTTATGTGTAAGCATCATTGGCTGCTGAACTTTAGAAATTCTACACTTTGAGAAACAATACAAATGTATTGTTGCACTTGACTGCCGTATCGAATATTATGTTACAGTATCAAATTATTAGCAATGACTGGCAAATTGTAGTAATTGCGTATTTACTACTATAGAATGGAGCTTCTCCATAGTCTTCTTATTGGTGGAACTTAACAACTTATGTGTTAATTGGTAACTAGTATTCAGTGCACTTTATTCTCTTCGTTCTATTGAAGTTCGCAATTGTATGAATATTGTCATACAAGACATGGGAAGAGATGAATGCTTCGTGTGCAATACCAGTTGCAAAGCCTCGGTCTAGATACTGTCGCTCAAGTTGCCTCTAAGAGACATGTTCTCTTGAAGGACAAACGTCTTTGTAATCTATTGACTGCTAGGCGACTAGGTTCAGGTGCGTGGACAATACCAATTATAACTACTATGCTAAAAGTATTCATTTGTACAAGGCGTTCAGCGTATTTCGCGTTTGAGACGATGGGCATAATGAAACCTAACTTGTTAATTATGTACTTAGTTCGCTCCATTGAGACTATGAAAGTGTATGGTCATATTATGTTCACATATTTCATTTCACAATATTGACCACATTACTGCAGTACAAACCAAAACACAGATTGACAATTTGCAACCATATTTCCGTTTTATTTTCGAACTTATTCCATTATGTGCATTTCCTACTTCTTGCATTCTTAAGAGGACATCAGAGCAAAGTTCTGTTCCAAGTTGCTATTCCACAGCCTATTAACAATACTCTGTGCTATATTTGACTTTATACAAAGATGCACAGAGCCACAGTCATCTCAATCATTCATTCTACGTAGAAAGTCATTTCCAATGCCAGTGATGAGATGAACTAGAAAATTCAGCTTCACGAGCATATGTATTAGTAATCGAGTATTAGGAGTAGTGTAAAGTAACAAGTAATGTGTGAAGTTTTTCGACGAATTTATGAAAATACATCTAGTTTTGTAAGAATTTACCAAATTTTCTAGAGTATGAGTTTTTGAGGACTTTTGTATTTCTACATACGATAGCCTAGTACTGCTTTGACGCATGCCAAATTCTTAAAAGTACTATATATATATATAGGATAATTGTACATATAATTCCAGAGATTTACAAAGCGATACTTGAATGTAGTACAACGCAATCGACTATTGTGAATAACTAATTAGTTTAAGTATTGAGCAGTAATATCAAGGAAAATCACAACTGTGATAAGGAAATCAAGTCCTACCGTATTATTCTTTACGTAGAAGATTCTGCTCTATTGAGAATTGCATATTTAGGTATAATTTATGAGAAAAACAAGACCCACGAAGTTTCAACAAGCTTCAGTCAATTATAAGCTGAACGAACAGACCGCTGGCATTTTGTTTTCTTTAAATTTTGGTTCGCTGGCAAACAGAATGCACGCGAAACGGATTTCTAAGTATTATATATATGTACGCGAACATACATGATACCCACTTGTAAAAGGTACTCATCAGAATTGTGACATTTGTGCCTTATCAAATCAATCGAGGTGATTCTATATAATACTGCATTCAATCCTACTTTTATCAGAGATAACGAATTACGCGAATATGAATACAATAGAAATCGTATAATTAGACATTCCGGGAAGCACCTAAAATTCGACTCATTGATTTCTGTGCAATATCTCGGGCATATTCTGCTCAAAATATCCGGAAGTTGTGCAATTTGTGAGAAAAGAAATAAAACTGTATGTCTAATAGATGACAACACAATAAACAATTTTAAACAATAAATATTTTATTTACAAGATGGATTGGTGATCATACACGTCTTTTCTACCCCTGTAAGCCTGCTTCAACCACACTGAGGTTTACGCACATATGGTTATTGGTGGCTATGAATTTAGTCAGTATAGTATATTTGCAAGAAAAATAGCAGTTATGGCACTCATACATAGAATTACGGAAAATGTCCAAATATAAAGTGAGTATTCTTTGTGCGTTGAACAGGAGCAATGCGGCGGGCGCTTCACCAAAATAAATAGATATAACAAATTTGTTTAAAAAGAAATTTCCTAATTATATACATCCATAATAATCACATAATATGCCAATTATGCACCTACGGTCTTTCCAAATTAAGTTTATTTTTTTCATAAATCTTTTGTAACTCTTGGGATATGAGCTAAAGATGTGAAATTCGAGGCTGAATTCGTCTATTTTTCTAATAACATACTTTCCCAAACTTTTGATAAATCAATCTTTGGACAGTAACAATAAAACATAACTGAAAGTCCAAGTACAGCAATTGTACTTGCTTATACTCAATGTGCCAATTACTATAATCATCGAAAATCAAATTGTTATCAGCTATTTTTTACAGCGTTCAATTTCTACAATATTAAAAGAATAATCTACATACACTATGCGGCATTTGCTAGGCATTGGCAGTATCTTGGTAAAGTGTTTCCTTTGATTAAGATCGAAACTCTTCTAGACTGGTGTTGTTATATCAGTCTATCTAATGTTCTCGTAAATATACAAAGCGATGTATGTCACATTATAATTTCTTTAATTTACACAAGTCACGGGAGGGACTCAGGGTTTCACTACTAACTCTTCAGCTCCCATCCGAATTAGTGCAAGGAACTTCGACGTTGCTAAAGGGAAGTTTTATACGAAAAAGGGCCGTCTTCCCGACAGTTGTACGGGACAAGATGTCCGATCTGGATACCGTCAATTATTCCTGTATCTGAGTGCCCGCAACTTGCCTGCCGTGACAAATGTTGGATCCTCTAACATTGCCGTTAGCACTGCCAAGAAATCAGCTGCCTGATCCTCCTCAATTGCCCTTCTATCGTATGACAGAGTGGCAGTCATTCTGGTAACCTTTTGCATTGAGGCATCTGTAGAGGCACAAAAATATTTCATTTAGTATCAAAAACATTTAACATTTAGAGAATGGAACCTTAAACATATCTTTGAGATATCTACCTAATTCCTCTCTACCGGAGCCGACAGCAAGTATTGCGGTTTGCGGAGGATTTATAATAGCGCTAAACTGTTTGATCCCAAACATCCCAAGGTTCGAAATACTGAAACATTAGTTTGACTTATAAATTGGGGTATGACATGAATGTATCAGATTTAAAGATAACGTGGACTTACGTGAAACTCCCTCCTTGGAATTCCTGAGGTTTTAGACTTCCAGTTCTGGCCTTCTCGGCTAATGCCCTGATATTACTTGCTATCTCTACCAGATTCTTTGAAGCCGCATCAAAGACAATTGGTGTGATAAGTCCAGTTGGCGCGGCCACTGCTATCGAGATATCAACTTTCGGTGCACGGATGATCTAAAAATAATATATTCTTTACTATTCTGGTAAACCACAATTGCTTTGGAAGAGTGCATACTGACCTTGCCATTTTGATAGAGGGTGTTAATATCCGGGCATTCCAGCAGCGCGTGCGCTACAGCTTTGGTTACAAAATCGTTTATTGAAACATTGATATTATCAGCTTTGAGCTCGCCTCGGATGTCCATTAATTTGTCTATTTTTATGTCTGCTGTTCCGTATGCGTGTGGAATATTGGTCTGTATACAAGAATCAGTTATCATTAATAACATTCGCATTTGCATAGAATAACTAATTTCAATTGCTAGAAGCGTACTCTCATGGATCCAAACTGGTTTTTACCTTTGATTCTCCCAATCTCTTTGCAATTACCCCACGAATTGTCGATACTGGGATATCTTCGTAAGGGGAAGGTTTTCCACCTGGAACATGTACTTTTCCTGGTTTTGCGCCCTTTTCAACAGCTCCTGGTGCCAGTGCTTGCTTAGGTGCAACTTTTTGAATATTATTCGCTTGAATGTGAGCCAATACATCACTTTTTAATAATCGATTGGGTCGGCCAGTACCCTTAATAGAGCCAGAACTAAGGCCATATTCTTCCAATAGTCGCTTGACAGCTAGTCCATAAACTTGTCCACTTGGCGGTGGTTGAGCACCCGCAGGTGCACCAGCTGCAGTTGGTTTGGCTGCAGCTGCTGGAGCTGGTGCTGCCGCAGCAGCAGCAGCGGCGGCGGCTGGTTTTGTCACAGTTGGAATCACAGCTTTTTTCCAATCCATTTCCTTTTCAACAGTAACTGCAATCAATTGGCCAACCTCTACTTGACTTCCATCAGGGGAAAGTATCTTGGCTAAGATAGCTTCTTCTTCAAACTCGAAAGTCATAACAGCTTTATCCGTTTGGATTTCAGCAAGTGCATCGCCTGGTTCAATTGGGTCACCTTCTTTCTTCAACCACTTTACAATAGTACCAGTTGTCATTGTAGGTGACAATGCAGGCATTGCGACATTTGTTCTATAATAATGATAGTTGCTCTTTAATGTATGTTTATTGATATTGGAATGCTGCTATTATAAAACCATACTGTCCAGGTGGAGGTGGAGCCTCTGCTGCCGCTGGTGCAGCAGCGGCAGGTGCTGCTGGCTGTGCTGCTGGCTGTGCTGCAGGAGCAGAAGGTGCTGCAGCAGCTGGTGCTCCTGTAGTACTAGGTATTTCCACAGACTTCCAGTCCTCATCAGTCTCCACTGTTAAAGCTATCAGTACTCCAACTTTGATATCCTTGGTACCTTCTGCTACCTAACAAGATAAACGATTATAGCATTGTTTTTCACAAGTGGGTCCTGACTTTTTAGACCGAGACTTACAAGAATCTTTGCTAAAATGCTCTCATCATCAGCTTCCATTGTTACTACAGCTTTATCAGTTTGAATGTCTGCTATAGCATCACCAGCTGCAATTGTATCACCTTCCTTTTTTAACCATTTTACTATTGTGCCTGACTCCATGGTTGGTGATAAGGACGGCATCAAAACTTCCTTCCCTTTCACTGTGAAGTACCATAGAGCATGAATTACCTAAATTAAAGCTTATTAATCTTAGTTACAATGTTAAACAGTGTTATAGCTATCACTGAATTATCTAAACATTGAAGGCAGGTTTAGTAATTATGTTCTCTCAGCAATGTCACCTTTATTGGGTGATCATAAATTAAAGACAGAAGAAAATTCTAGTTGCATAATCAAAGGCACATGGGATTAAAGAATCATAATGACATCGTTCAAAATGTTCAAAAAATGAGACTGTCATTCTGTCCAAGCACAGAGGACTCGAAACGTACGGTTACTGGGGATAAGACTGTAGGCAAATCGTACGTAAAGTATGATAGAGTCAGTTAACCTCAACCATTGTAAGATTCAAAGACATTGAATATTTCTAAATAAATTACATACCATCGAGAACCATACTGGTGTGGAAACATGTTCGCTGATATATCAGGGGCACCGAGATGCGCGGCACTACGCGGTTACTATACTTAAAGGAAAAACGACCGAGCCTATATATGATTTGCGCCATGTTCGATACAGTCCAGTCCGACTCAGGACCCGACCTTCTCTCGATGCGTTAGTGTGAGGTATATATCAATTATGTACGTACGTACTCATACATATATGCAGAATGCACACACGCGACCACTTCGTGACAGATTAGTGGCATGCAGAGCAGTGCAGAGTGTCCTCACTTCGACCTTAGCCAATCGCTATTCCAAGACTTCACCGATTGAATTACGCAGGGATCTGAATTTTGGCGAATTGACTTTCCCTTTCAATGAAGCCCATTTTTATACTAAATCAGCTTTGGATGCCGCTTTATTGAAATTTTAGTGGCATTTTTTAAAATTAAAAGTCATTCTAATAAACTGTTTTATTTGCCGGCGAAACTTTTCCAATAAGGGATCGTAGTGCAGGATAGGGTGTGATTGTAATTTTTATTACAATATGAAATAAAAGAGTACGTCTAAAGGTATGGCATGATTTTTATATAATTCGTACACTCGGCGACAATATCTTACAAACATGATAGTACAATGATAAAATGAGACAGACACGTCCCAAAACGTTCAAATGACACTTGCACTACAGGCACACACACACATGCACACATATTTACCATGGTAGGAAATCGGTAGAATATTCTACCATATGTTATTCCTGCATTAGTTCTTCAATCGAATTGAATAATATTCATATTCATAGTCTGTCGCAGTCCGTTTAAGGGTTTCAATTAGGTTTCTAGCTCAGCTGGGAAACGTTCGGATTAGCTCAGGATCGGCACTCTGGACGGTCGGCATTCTGGGGCCAATCGCAGATGGATCGCTGCACGTTGAAGACCAAACCGGCCTGGCACATGAACTTTGTCGCCTTTCCGTGGTTGCATTGATAGTACTAGCAAAATCATTAGTAATTCGAATTAGTGATTGTTCGAAATTCTTAGAAAGAGATCGTTGATCTTTAGCGTTGTTGGCACTTACTGCTCGGCAATCCTTGGATGGGATAAACATAGGTCCATCGCAGATGACCTTGCCGGCCTCATCATCACCGATAGGTGGTTGGGTCGGTGGAGGATTTACCGGAGGTACAGTTGGACGTTGGGTTGGGATCGGCGGTGTTGGGGTCACTGCTGGGGGTTTCGTTTGACCAGGAGTCGATGGTTGATTTCCATCGGATGAGGGAGTACTTGGTGCCTTCGCCCAGTCAGGCTATTCAAAAGAAATCGTACT
This sequence comes from Ectemnius continuus, assembly GCA_910591665.1. Classification (NCBI taxonomy): domain Eukaryota; kingdom Metazoa; phylum Arthropoda; class Insecta; order Hymenoptera; family Crabronidae; genus Ectemnius; species Ectemnius continuus. Next base: position 24,264,026 of record OU342856.1, read on the forward strand.
CCGTTTTTAGATTCTTTCGAATGTAAATCGCGTTATTCCGTAGAAGGATAACTCACCGTAGGAGTAGTGTGATATTCTTTCTCGGGTACAACGTATCCCTTCAGTTGGGCGTTGATGACCTTCATGAGTGGGTTGCGCTCACCACAGACTCCGTTGAAGTCATCCATGTCGATAGCCCAGACCATAGCACCGCCATATTTGTTCTCCCTGATGAAATCAGCCTTGATTTTCACGCTACGCTCATTTTCATAACCAACCCATTGTGTTCCTGAAGTCATAATAATACAATGGTTACTTTTTGTGGGACGAAAGATAATGTTAAACTCAAAGATCAGGATTCTTTTTCTGCGTACCCTTGTAGGCATATGGACACTCTCCAACGCTGTCGTACTTCTCAACCCATTCGGAATCCTTAGCTTGAAGTCTCATGCAGATCTAGAAATGGTCCCAAGGTTTAGTCAGTGATTCAAATTGTAAACAGGATGTATTTTGTAGCATTCTATAAATAACGATTCTTACTTCATAGTAAGAGAGGAAACCTTTAGCTTGCGTGTATTCGCCTGGTTCACCACCACCAGCTTCCTTATTGATGTAAGTTCCGGGCTCGTAGTTCTTGTTTCCTTGGGCGAGGGTAAAGCTACGTCCGTAAAGTGGGATTCCGACGATCAGTTTCTTGGCAGGGCAACCCTTGTCCTCCCAGAGTTTTAGACCATCGCGCTACAAATCAAATGAATATGTTAGAGTCGCAGTTAATGTTACAAGTAATGCAAAAATCAAAATAGGAATTATGCGCGCAATTCGAGTACTTACAACGTTCAACTTCTCGTATGCCCATTGATCGTGTTTCCTTGGGTAGAGAGGACTGTGGACATCAGCGAATCCGGCCCAGTTACCGCGAAGATCGTAAGACATTACGTGAATAGCGTCCAAATCACTGTCGGAAGAAATTTATATTTATATTTCGGAAACTCGCATAAATTTGATTTCATGCGTCACAAGTCAGACGTTACTGATTTCATTCTGCTTGAGTTTACATACTGGCAGAGTTCTGGTACATGGTATCCCTCATCGAGACGGAACTTAGCCATCGGTACAGCCATAGTGATCTCCCATCCCTTATTCTCCCGATCGAAAGCCCTTCTCAATTCCTCCACGAAGTAGAAGAAGGCATCCTTGTCTGCGAATTTGCCACCTCTATCCGCTGCGCCGGGATATTCCCAGTCAAGATCGAACCCGTCAAATCCATACTGGTGCATGAAAGCTGCAATGAGAAATATGGAAATATAATTTGCCGCCAGAAATATCGGAATTCAATTTTAATATTAATGAGAGATGCTTACCAACGACACTCTTGATGAAGCTGTCGCGTCTTTCTTTTACGCTGACGAGATTACTGTACTTCCTGCCACCTTCGGCCCATCCGCCTACAGCGACCGAGGTCTTCAGATGCGGATACTTGCTCCTGAGATTATTGAAAGCCGCGAAACCGCCCTTGTCGACGTCCAATTCAGGATCGAGGATGAGTACTTCCCAAGTGACATTACTCACACCGATGAAAGAGTAAATGACATGGGTGCAGAGATCACCGGGCAGGTCATCGATCCCGTAACTACCGATGTCTGGTCGGTAGATAGCCCAATTACTGAAGTAACAGACGATTCTTCCCGGTTCGTCTGCTGCTTAACAATAAAGAACACAAGTTTGTAAAAGTATTCACTTATTTACTAACTTTCGATATTGAACGACGATTAGTTATATCGCTGCCTCTTTCTCGAATCCTTATGACAGTCATGCAACAATAGAGAGTGTTGCGCAAACGGAAATCCATTTTCTATAAACCAATATCTTATCTGCACTAGGAGCTAACATATTTACCTGCGGCGACCGCGAGAAAAGCGAAGAGGAAAGGCAGACTGCACAAAAATTTGCCGGCCGTCATTTTCAAGGCTGAAACAAAAAATGAGGAGATCCCCTCTTGAAATAGAAGTAGTGAAATATACGAACAGTTTTGGCAAGTGAAAACTCATTTGGAAAGTGAAAGAATACCAACGGCACATTGACAAGATGCGGCGCTCCTGTCACAAGACGGAGCATGAATAAATAATAACGAAGACATTCCTCGAGAGGCACGCGGCATTGTTAGTCAATAGTAGAATTGTCATATAATCAAGTATATAAATAATTCAATCTCGAAAAACTATGATCATAAATCATTCTTACCAATCGCCACCACTATTGTTCCCAATAAAAAGCGGTTTAAACTTTTGACAACACAGAACTTTGAAGGAACTAACTAAAAATCCAGGTACTTGTTGGGATCAGTGGATATAGTAATAGTTGGCGTAAATTTATGCGCGCAAAAGTGTTGAGCTTGATGTATAAATAGGTAAACTTGGAAATCACAGAGAGATCGAGAGTGCTGTTTAATCGTGTGACAAGGGACAAGTATCTGAGGCAGGGTCGTCCGACGACGTAGTTAGTTGACTGGTTGATCGAGGAGCGTCTTCCTACGTAGCGAAGGGGGAATGAATCGGCGGCAACCGGTTACATGAAAAGCAAATAGCATCGGCTGGCGTATTAAAAATAACAGAATCACCTTATCTACACCTTGCCGGGAAAATGGCTCTTATCGTAGAAAGTGTAACTCACCATTTTTTATTAGACTCGGTATAGCGCTAAAAGGAATTCCGAATTAGTTTGTTATTTGGTAAGTTGGCTCGGGTTATCGACTCCCAGCTCCCAGGGCAGTTTGGCTTTATAGCCGAAAGTCGAAGCAGGGTAATTTCGGGAACGTCGGCGTCGCCACTCTTTTTTTCTTACCGGGCCTCCCTACACCATCGAAGCTCGAGAAACATCGTCACTCGGCAATTTTACGATAACTGGAGACACGTCCCAGCTCTCTAAACGTGACCGATAACGAGCAACGATTTCGCAAAATTGATATTCCTGCCTCCAGGACCTGGAGAAAACTGGGGGAAGAAATCCTTGCGATGTCGATTTGTATCACTATTCAATAGATATAGATTCTCCTCGATGGATTTTTATATTTTGTCCTTCTAATCGAAGAAGCTTCTGATTAACGGGTTGTTTTGCTTGCAAAGGCAAGATATGATAAATATATCGAAGAATGCCGAGGAAGCGAGAAAGATTCATAAGATACGATGGAGGAAAGAGAAAGGACGCACCACCACGGAAAATGAAGAAACGTCCTTGACAGTAGCACTTTATAAGTGCTTACTCCTCTAAAATATTAAAGGGGACTCTCCATCTAAATGCACGCAGCACTGGATGCATCTGACTATTATTCCACTCGTTGCATCCAAGAATACAAATATCGTATCAAGATTGAAGTGCAACATTAGTTTTCTTATCACATTTAAGTGGCTGCTAGTCTGCCTTCGATCAGGAAGGTTCTTCCGCTACAATGACGGTCAGATTGACATGATCGATTTCGAATGAACAGCGAAACACTTAATATGACAGACATAACTATTCCTAGAGCTAAAATAACTTTGCGTCTCAAGAACGGAGAGCTCGAGGTCAGCCACATCAGATTTGTGCATCGTGGTGCATGAAAAACTTGGGGCGAATAATAGCAAAGACACGTTGTCCTACGTGGCGAGCATCACAATAGATTTTCGTGCAAAGGAATGGATTAACGGTTTTTCGCGTGCCGCATTATCTCTCGGCGAGTTGTGTGTTGCGAAACCGAGCCCCTAATAAGTCAATAGGAGAACGAATTGTGTGGAATACAAATTGGTGGTTGACGAAGGATCGCCTAGTGCTGCTTTGTCGAGTGTTATTCTGGAAGAGAAGCGGCAAAAAGAATGCGGTAAAAATCTGTGGTTTCGCGCAAACAGTGCAGCATGGAGGAGTGTTGTTATTCGGGAGTAACGGTGAACCGGGCAAAGGGTAACGGTGAAAATCGTGGGAGCTTGTCCCGCGAAAGCAAAGGAGGGCCAGGACAATCCGGTGTAACTACGCATCCCCCCGCTCACTCTTTCTCTCTTCCTCTGTCTGCGCTCTTCCGTTCGACTTGACCTTCGTATCGCGGAGACGATGGCGACAAAAAGAGAATACGGAGACGCGAAGGAAACGGCAGCGGCCGACGGTGGTGAGCGTCGCGTGTATTCTCTCTCTGACAATGAGATCTTTTTCTTCCTTCCCCTCTCTCCTTTCTCCCTCCCTCACGCCATACATCTACTATATCGCTCTTTCTCTCTCTCTCTCTCCCTCTCTCTCTGTCTTGCGATCGCGACGATGTGTCAGAGACGAGATTCCAGAGATTCACGATTTTAATGCCGCGTCGCTTTTACGAGTTGGGTGATACGTCCACTATTGTGCCGATGTGAATGTGAATTCCCCCGCAAAAATATCCGATTAAGATACGCCCCGCTTGTCCACCAGCGAACGCAGCGAACGATACGCCACCCCGAAAGTCCAGATTCGAGATTCGAGAGCCGTGGATGCAACACTTTGCCCCCCCCCCCCCCCCGGCCTGGCAAAAGTGTCAGTTGTGAATTGTGAAACTCGTCTGGTTAATAGTCTCGGTCCTCTCAAAATGCTGTCCTGTTCAGCCACTCGCGACGATATCCATTTCATTTTAAATACCATTCCTCCCACTTTTTTCTTTTAACACTTTTAGATTGTTCAGGCACCTTTGCGATTACATATAACTGAATGCCCGTGAAGAAGATAGTGAACGATAATCCGAGCAGATACGTTACGGTGACATTCTGAATGTTCTATGAGACAGGTGTATGTAGTTCACTTTCTGCGGAATCAAAAGATTGTGTGACTCAATCGCACTTTTTCCAACGATGTTGGAACTATTATCTTATCGCTCTATTCCAAGACTTATTACAATCCCTTCTGATGTCATCGTATGTTTGTTATTGCAATTACGAGTATCAAGAGTCGTATCATTAGTAATGTCACTATTAGAATTTTATCCATTTTCTTTGATGAAATAACAAATAATCATCGTGCAAGATTGTCATTGTCATTGGAGAGAGAAGCGATTGTTGTTGGCATTAGATTTGAAAACAATGGTAGGAAGGGAATTTTGGCGAAGAGTACGCGAGTATTAAAAGATAGAAAGACTCACCTTCACGGTGACCGGATCCCTCAGAAAAATCGTCGTTGGAGCCGAGGTTAAGCTCATATATACCCAGGTGGGCCTCATTAGAATTCAGGTGCAGGGGCCGCAGCACGATTGGCTGGTTCGTCGACCCTCTGCCTCCCGTCAACGACAAGAACCCCGTCTTCTTCTTCTTCTTCTTCTTCTTCTTCTTCTATTACTCTTTGCATCGGGCAAAGACCACCGGAGTCCAGTGAAGAGGAGGTTCTTGCTACAAGCCTGATCTGTCATCAGCAATCTCGCCTACTTTGCTTCTCTTCTCTTTTCTTCCTCCTCGTTACATCTCCTCCACTTCCAGGAGATCGCTGCCCTTTACCTCTGCCCACCCTGTTCTGTCTTGGTCTTTGCCCCATTAATCTTGATGCATCCTTTCGAGGAAGGATGAAAGGGCGGATGTAATGGAAATGACCCTCATCATCCCACTTCTCTTCCTTTCAACTTTTATCGATCATGATTTTTGCCATTCGTGAAATTAAAGGTATTGCGAACTCTTTTTCTTGAGAAGCCAAATAATCATCCGATAGACTAGGTTTTCATATCTTGATTGTCAGTTTTCGTTCAACTGTTCTCCCCTCTGCTTTTCACACACATACGCACACTGTTTCTATCTCCGCTAAGCCCTTCTGTTTCATTTTTCATCGTTACATTGTCATTGATTGGGTCTCCAACAAGTTTCAAACCAAGCCTAGAGTTCAGGATAGTTAGCGACCAGGCCTCTTTAGAACTCTTATTGCTTACATTATAGAAGTATTAATGTTGAATACTGACACATTCAGTATATGTATATACATATATGTATATATTCGGATTTGGTAACGTAGGTTGTTTAAAAATATCATCGTTATTTTTTAAGTTACGTAACTACACGGTATGCTTGCGTTTAACGAGATATTTCGGTAAGTCTGTTCATTGTATGATTATGTTATCGGACTTTCTCAAGCTTGGTTTCAGCTGGTGAGTTCAACACCTGGATTCACCGAGGTCGACAGTGCACAAATAAGAATTATACCAAGTATCAGTGACGTCCACGTGCGTCAGTGAGTATATTCAGCCAGTTGCTCTAATTTCCCTGGCACAGGCAATCATAACTGGTATAATAATTCTTCGTTTCTCCTGTTCACACAGTTATTACCAAAGGAACGCGTGGGGGATAGTTTTATCGCTCATTGCTTTGTATTTGTTTAGTAATGATGAGTTGCCAACAAATCAAATCTGGTTGCTGCTCTTACTGTTAGCACAAGTGCTTGCAGAAAATATTGAAAGGGTTTCTGGCTTACCAAATATACTATTATCCAGCTATACTATACGAATGCGAACAACGCTCTGCATGTGTATTAACTCTCTCAAGGTTTTTTCCTTTATTCGTCTCGCTTTCCCTCTCTCTCTCTCTCTCTCTCTCTCTGCCTGCTTTCCTTTGTCATTCTCCCTCAATCGTAGGCGAACTCAGACGAGCGAGTGCATTTCTTTGTTCGACTATTTCTAACAGGGAGAATATCACTTGTCAATTATTTACTCTTTTACTGATTTTTAAATATTTATTTTCTATTACACTTCAGTCTTTGCGAACCAAGAAGACATGATGAAGAATGCACTTTTAGATAGGAACTTGGGAAGGTAATATAGAAATAAAAGTGAATTGGCAATGGAAAGAATCATTGTATCCCGTAATATGGATTTTATTTTATTGGTATAACAATAACAGTTCCTGCTTTCATAGTAGTTTTGTATAGTAACGCTCAGACGAACTGAGTCTCACTTCTAATGAGACACATCTGACGCTTAATAGTGAGGAGTGTCAACCTTCTGTTTCACTCATCTTGTCGTAGACCAAACTCACGGGCAGCACGCACACGACCGTAGAAAAGAGCCTTACGAGCGTGAATCCTTGATATCCGGAGATCGTATAATACGTTCATCGTATAACACATACACAGATACGCAGATATATGTATATTATATACGAAGTATCGTTATAAAAAATTATTGGGTAACGCTGGTGCTTGCCGGTCGTGTGATAGAAATATCTAATAATCGGGGCTTCAGTTCGAGTCCACCTTAAACTTAGTCCAGCCGTAATTAACGTGATTAACGAGATAACGTTCTCGATATATGAATACACTTTATCTCAGATATCTCCTGTTGTTGCATACACAGTACGTTAATGTTATAGCTTGTGCTCACATCCAATAATCTGTTGATGACTTCTAATTGACAGATGTTGCATCGCAATCGCAATCTAAGATGTAATTTGGCACAATTCACTCTTATATTCCTGCTTCATCTTCTGATGTACGATTGAACGCGTTCTAGGAATCCCAAGGTTCACAGAAACGCTTCTGATCTGGGTCTCTGCGATCCTTCTTTCAAAAGGATGTAGCCAAGGAAGATATCAGAGTCGAAATTCCCTATTTCTTATACACTATTTGACGCTTTACAATAGTTTTCCACCGTATTACATATTATTCCAGGTCAGTTCCAAAATACCGTGCTGAAAACATTCGTTTTACGAAATCCTTGAGATGCTACACTTATCGTCAGCATTATTAGAGAAATCTGTCCTAGTTACGTGATTGAGATTGTGTTCGGCTAATATCAGCTTCCTGATTAGCTTCTCCCAACAAAGTTTACCTTTCCTTTCATGACAGTTGTAATCAGAATTTTAATTGTTCGATAAATCGAGCGACAGTTCTAGCTCAAGTTCCAGTATCGTTAATGCTAACATTAATTATATAATTGTGTGCTTTGCACACCCAATTGTATTTTCGTACATTACATACGGTTGGTACTAAGGATATACGAATTCGTGCTTCGGTGTAAACTTTTGTATAGGAACTACAGTTTATTTGAAATCACCTTTAACTCATAGAACATTCGAAGAAGCGCATCTGATTATGCATACCTATTAGTCTAATAGTAAATACTGGTCAGGAAAACAATCTGCGCTTCTAAGCTTACTCAGTTTGTAATTAATATGTAAATTTAACTAGAGTAAGCCTGTATGAATATGGTGCGTATGGTTTAGTCAATGTATTTAGTATTTTCAGTGCGTAAATAAATTGTTTCTATTAGAACAAAGTTGGTAAACGCAACGTATTTCTGTCATTGACTCCGTAGTTCCATTTTTAAAAAATGTTTGAGCCTTATATAGAAAACTCTGTATACACTTTATGTACAAAATACTCGTATGCAAAGACGCCGTGTAGAAAAAAGGCTGAATGCCAGTAACTGCCGACTACTGGCATATTAGCCGAACTTGGTACACGAACAATCAAGTTTCTGATATCCCATCTAATCAGTGCGTATACTTTGCTCTTCCAATGTTCCCGAAATTTGTCTTGCCATCTTCGTTAATATGATGTATATGTATTGTGCGAGCAACACATCCTACTGCATTGTCATTGCCACTGATAAAAATTCATGGATGCTTTTACACCATCCTCTTAGAGACTAATCTCTTCAGATACTTGTTTCCCTCATCATATCGTTTTCATTGTAGACCTCTTACGGGAGAAGGTTAATTAATACTCTAATTGATGTTTTAAGGGAACAAGATCCGCAATAATATTCATTCTGTTGACTTACATTTCGATATAAATGTAGCTCATCCTAACATATTTCTAAATTCGTAACAACGATCGAAAGAAGAGTTATTTATTATCGTGTTTATTCAACCGATGATTATGTACAATATCTTGGTGGAGACGACAAGTAAAGACACTTGCTCATTGTCTGACTGAATCGCGATTAGCGCGATCGCTCAAATCTAAGAATGCGTAATTCTTAAAATAATTTGAAGAGCGTTCGCTCATCCACTGTTGTTCCGGGCTGGCAGTTAAGTTGTTGTTTTTGTGCTGATTAGATTTTCTTGGCAGACAGGAAGTGATTGTTGGTCTCGCATTCAATCTTAGGAATAGAAGTTTTCTCTTTGTTGATAGAGCGGCAATGGTGTTACGGGCGAGAGATCATCGTCCTCGACACTTGATTCGGCTTTCAAGGGTAAGGTAGCCAATGCTTGTACTACACAAATAGAAACTAGCAGTCAATAGTGACAATCAGATAGCAGTGACATTGAATGTAAGGCAAACTTCATTGGCTAGCTGAAGAGCAGTGATATGGATATACATTACGTACATATAGTGATGTGTTGGAAAAAAGTGAAACAAAAACGATAACAAACCTGAGAAACTGATAATGTGACGTGCGTGTCCTACATGGGATCATGGAGAAAGCATGTCAGTCAGTGCGCCTGGTTACCTATACACAGCACAAACAGTCCAAACAACACTCGCTACAGATAAAAAAAAAGCCTTGACCGGACGGGGAATGTTCAAAGAAAGCATATTCCGAATTAATATGTACCAAAACATAGTCGAATAAAATAATAAAGTATTTCATGCCAATGATGGCCTACTGATGACGCACACTAGACGGAAGCACTTTTAATAATATTGGGCATGCTATCGCACTCTTGAACAAGATAGTTCGGGTCCATGCAAAACGACAAATGGGTCGGTTATATGACACATAAATTTAGTTACTTACCCGCTACCATTTTGCTCTTTTCCATAACTTGTTTGGCTAGAATTTGATTGAGTTGAAGTATATGCTCCCGCTGTCGCTTCTCCTCCACTACTTTTCTCTTCAGGGTATCCGACTTCTCTACAGTAGTATGGTCATCTGGCGGTAAAAAAATGTAATTTATTCATTTTCGCATTAAAAACTAACGTCTCGGAAGAATGAAATAATTCAGTAGTAGTACCACCTCCTTCACGCGCTGTAACCGTGGTTTCTGATAACATTTTTCTAATGGCTTCGGCTTTTTTCGATCTCTGCTGTTGCTCCTCCACAGTCAATTCCGGCGTCTATGAAATCAGTTTTATATTTTTAATAAAATAATTAAGGGTCATGTAAAGAGTGATTATAGATAGAATACGTACTTGCTCGGGAATGTATCGTTCAGGAATGACTATCTTATTCGGTGTCCCCAATAGTTGATCGATGGTACTCTCATTATATTTCAATTCTTTGTGACTTAGGGTCGATCTCACAACATCTGGAGCATTTATCCTAGGCCTCAAAGCTCTTTCCATGTCTAAATCGTCGCGAGCCCGTCCCATTCCCTGAGTTATGCAAGCAAATATTAACAGTAGTTACCTTTTATAAACTTCCATTATATTCGATGAAAGATAGAGGATATTTACTGCCTAAGAGAATCAGTAGAAATGTAGAAAAACATAGTGCAGCCAAAAGATCAATAGATAGACGTGGTGAATAACGAAACTCAATGGAGAAAAACAAAAATACCATCTTGGAAAAGGTGTCTTCTAGGTCGAGGACAGGTTTGCTACTCGAAACAGTATAGTGGCGCCTCTTCTCCCGCGGTATCTGCCTTCGTCTAGGTCCATCGACTTTTTTCTCAGTCATTTCCTTGATGATTTGTTTAGCAGCCTCACTCTTGAAGACAGGCGACAATTGAGGTGAGCTCGAGCTGGTTACATTTGTCGAAGAACCGAACTGTTTTTCTTCAAGTTTCGAAGTGGCCAGTAGCTCTGGACCAAGAGGGTCCATTGAAATCTCATTCTTAATAAGAGGAGAGCTTCCATGCATCCTGTACGGATTTTGGGCGACTGGCGGGTAATATTGCGCCTGATGACTTGGTCTGTATGATTGGTTTGAATAATTGTTTGGCTGGCTGGGGCTATAAGAGGGACTACTGGTTGAGTAGTTCGGTGAGTTCATTGCCATCTGAGAACTCGATGTTGGACTTTCGGTGTACGGTGATAAGGTACTATCAGAGCTGCCATCCTGACTTTCAAACTGTGCCCAGGAGTAAATAATGGTAACGTAAGCGCATGGGTTGAAAATAAATAGGTCCAACAAAATGAGAATGTGAAACTAGTGAAATTTGTTTTCTCTTCGGCACTTACTGTAAGATATACCCTCGAATTCAAATTTGTCAATTACTTACCTTAACTTTGTTTCGTCGTGCCAGCATGGTCCTCAGTGCGTGCATACTATCGCTTCTTGGTGGAGGTACAACCGGTCCTTGATGAATACTAGATTGTTGTTGCTGATGTTGTCTTTGACCTCCAAAGCCTCTTGGTAGAGACATACTCCTTTGGAACTGCACATCATCCGGATCCGTCAATTGGGGGGCTGTCCTTTGAGCATGAGCAACTGGCGATTCCTCCACCACTCTACTCAACTGAGCCTTCTAGGAAGGAACACGAATGATAATGACTTTCTTCTCATTTTCTTTATCTTTATTTTCGATCAGTACCTCAACTTTTTGGGAAGTAGATAGATCTTCTTCGCTCAGTCTCTTCGCACCTCCAGGTGCTTGGAGTCCATTGGCCAATGGTATTCCAAGATTGCCTGTTCTATCTCCCCTATCTCTTTGCCTTCTCTCAGACTCCCTCTTCACGATTCGTACAGTTTTAATTTCCTGCTTCTCACGATTCTGCATCAGCCCATTGAATTTGTTGTCCTCGTTCTGCCTATAATTTTCGTTCATCATCAGAACTTCATCGCTCACTGCGGGGGGCGGCGGTGGAGGCGGTGGAATATATTCTGGGGCCGGAACCGCTGTACCATTCGTCACAACCTCATCGTGTTTATTTATTTCTAGAGATAAATGCAAGTATTTAGTAAGTGTGCAATTGCTTTGTCAGAATATAGATAAAATAGTGGATAGAATACCTGGGGATCTGGAGCCGGTATTGACGTATAAAGGTGCGACATTGAGTTGCATCAAACTTCCCTTGCCTTGCATCTGATCCTTAAGCAACTGCTGTTTTAGCTGATGCTGTTGGATTTGCTCTCGTAGTTGCGGCGAGAGTGCAGATATGTGGTTTTGCGATGGCGGGTGAGAGAAATTTTGCTGATTCGATAGACGACTCGAAGGAGTTGTATCTTTATACTGTGTTGGCGAACCGTAATGTGAGTAGATACCACCGTTTAGTTGATTTCGAGGTGAGGAGGAAGGGATGGGACTTGTTGGTGTATCTAGGCCGTGGTCGGATGTTATTCCGGAGTCTAAGTCGGTTTCTAGCCAGGAATTCTGCGTACGTTTCTTCGGCTGGTGTACTTGTGGAGCTAATGAACCTAGGATTCAAATAGTATTTGCTTGTTATTGCTTCCATGCCACAAATAAAGTTACGCCATTGTTAGATTCAGAATTAGTTTATACCCGTATTAGATTGGGGCCGAATTTGTTGGACAAGAGTGTGAGATTTCTCAGTAAGTTGTTGCACTTGACTACTGAGTTCCTTTCGCTGCCTTTGGAGATCACCAACCAACTGCTGGACCCTCCTAATTTCGGCTTCCAGTGGCCCTGTTGTGATCGAGGAATCTCTTGCCACGTTTCCGGCATATCTGCGGGGCGCTTGAAGCTTTTGCCTTAGTACTACCAAATCCTGCTCTAATCTTGCATTCTCTGCCACAGTTTCTTCAAGTTTCTGCAAGCAGAAGATTGAAACGCTCCTGAATATGCACAAATTCATTAGATTTTAATGAAAACAGTTCGTCAGGGGAATGTTTATAACAAAATCAGAAGGCAACGATAACAAAACTCTTACTGCTGTATTTGAATTGAATTACCTGTAAGAATATCGGCTTTACCTGGAAATAACGAATTCTAGTTTTAATCGGCCGTATTTTAATCTTTCCTTTCTTCGTTGAAGACCTACTAACTTGTTCACAGTTTTCGTCATTCCCGCGCTCAAATTACTATCGTTTACAATAAAGCGAAACATTCCAAACTACCTCAAACATGCGAATAATCACATTTCCCTTCCGGCGAGTACGAAATTCGGTCGGTTTAAATTCTCCCATGCAATGCGAACCAGTTTTGCAATGTGTGAATGGAATTACGGGAATTCAAAAATTTATCTCGACGCGTCAATCGTTTCATTGGACAAGCCGATATCAGTTGCATTATACCGAGAAACTATTTCTCATGAACACGAAGTTTTATTAAATTTCAGTTTAGAACTCAACTAATTAGGGGAAAGAATTAATGTTTCACATGGTGACGTAAATAGGAATTTTGAGAGATTCCCCTTCGTCAACAAACGAGCTCTATAATAAATATCTCTTCAGCGTAAATTGCCTTTGGTATGCGCTAGCACGTGTTAGAGTTTATATAGAAAGTATTTTAATCACTTACCTTCGATTTATGAGCTAAGAGCACCCTCACTTTGCTAAGTTCCCTCTCGAGGAGTAGTTGCTGCTTCCTATATCTCTCAGTCTCCGCCAAGTTGCTCCTGCTCCCTTGAAGCTTGTGTCGCAAGCCTCCCAAAGCTTTCTCCAAAATCTCCTGTAGACAATGATTTAGAATCCGTGAACTCAAACTTGTCGAAGAAAGCAATAGAATCTAATATTATTGCCGACTGCTAAGAAAATGCAAGTCTACGTAATCGTTGATTCGCGCGAGAGTGGAGCGGCCCAACTAGATCGTATTACTCGCCTTGTCTTGCTGAAGACTGTGAAGTGTTCCGGATTCCTCTTGCAGCAGGCGATCCAGTTTGTAGAGCTGTTGCACCTTGGCCTACGACACAGAAGCAACAGCGAGTTAGCCTTGAGATCTACGTATCTCTCGCATTCGTCCGAGCACTGGAGTCGTGTTTCATCCGGAATCTTTACACTTCTATTTATTCCTATATACAAATCGTTTCTATTCTATCTACCAAGCGATGAAAACCTCACTTTCAATCTATCATTGGTACTATTTCCAATAAAAATATTATAATTAACTGGAACAAAAAATGATTGCTAAACAAATACCTGCAATTGTTCATGGTCAGGGCTGAGTCTATCCCAGTCCCTGCGCTCTTCGGCTAATAAACGTTGTTCCTGAACCTTCTGATTGAATTCTAATCGATCCCGATGATCCCTGGAGTTTTCATGCACCAGATCGTTTCGGGAGCCGAGGAGGCTGCTGGATCCATTGGCTGCATTACGATTGTAGAGCGAGCCCAATTTCACCATATTATCCACCAGGTTCACTAAAGGCTTCCCCTTCTCGTACTAGAATCAAAAGTATTTTCATAAAAGCTTTGCTGCCAGTTCACCCAGAACCCCGATCGTGATTTTAGTTCTCCTGTGGGAAATAGTTTCGGTTTGACGGCTGCCATTATCGTTGGAATGGAAAGAAAGAGAGAGGGGGAGAGTTACTAACGATTAAACCGGTATTATTAAACTATGTCGAGAGCAAAGATGGTCTCAAATATCAGAAGGCACGTGGTTGCCGCAAATATTTTCAGCTTCAACCTCAGGAGCCAATAAATCCTAGCCATTTATCGGAAGGTCGAGCGTGAAAGGGGTGGAAGCCGCCAGACCGCAAGGGGTTACCATTCACCGCAGAATGCAGAGGGAGAAGTCTGCATTGTAGACCGGCACCAAGGAGTATTAATTGAGCTTACTTGCTTCTCCAGATCCATTAGATGCTTTTTCAGTTCCTCGAGCTTTTGCAAGTTCTCCAGTCGCCTGGGGCTATCTAGCTCTGCTAATCGAGCCTGCGGGGAAAAAAGAATTCGGATTTTAAGAGGCTTCTTCTCTTCAAGCAAATCTAACAGATCATATTTCATTGGACTCTCTTGCGCAATGCAATATTATTCTGAAAAGATATTCCGCCGAAATGTAGAACGTATAGCACACAAGCACAAGTAATAGATACATCGAATCACACGCGAGAAGAAAGAAGTCGATTAGGGATTTCGTTTCGTACCCGATTCTCTTATTATCATTCGCAATTAGTACGCTTTCTCAATTTTATCCTCTCATATTCGAGCTTTTGTTGGGATCCCTCAAGCAAACCAGATGACTAGTAATCCGATCTCTTCATATTGAATGGAATTAAGGATGAGAATGAAGAGAGTGACAGTAAGAGTGGCGGAAAGTGGATGAGCTCGGGAGGATTTGAGAGTTTTAATATTGGCCTGCCAGCAGTTTCCGCTGAGGACCATCTATAACTTGGGAATTTTTCAACTCGACGCAAAAATGTAATATCTATTTTCCTGCTATTATCAACATTGGTGGCATTCTAGGTGCAATATAAATGTGAACAATGCACACATAACACGTGACAGCGTTAAATCTTCATAAATCTGGCATGGTTAAACTCTGCTTTTAATATATCTGGTTCCCTTAGGAATTCAATTTAACCACTTCAGTCCCGAAAACACGCTTATGTATAATTAAGTGGAATTTATCTTTAGAAAAACTCGATATGACGTCATATTTGATTTCAAATGAGGTTTCCTGTAATTTTAATCAAAATGTTATTGTCGTTCGCTACAGTTTAAAAAGGGATCCCATAATTCTTTCCCATTTTGTACGGGAGAAAGATAATTTTTGCGAATTTATAGCAATGCCGGAAGTAAAATTGTTAAAAATGAATCATACTCGGGTTCATAAATTTAAAGAGGTAATTGGTCGACGATTGAAGATTCTATTAAATGTTTGCTATACTGATGAACTCCTCCAATTAAATTCAATGCATCTGCAGATGCAAGAAACGCATTGCTCGCGCCATAAATCTAATTAGTACAATCGGAAAGTTGGACATTTAGTAACATAATGCATAGTGCTAAGCGCATAACAGAAACAGTGTGTTCTTTGTGTGTTCTTTGTGAATTACGTAAAGTGCAAAGTGAATGGTAATGGTAATGGTAATGGTAATGGCAAACTATGATAAGGATGATTTGACGAGAAGGCTGAACGTGAACAAGTATGGCACTCTACTCTACTCCAACGATATTTGCCGGCTAAAGTATTCTGATAATGCGGGTGGGAAAAAAGAGAAAGAGTAGGAAGAGCCATCGATGATTTAGGGCCGCATCAACATCATCCTCCTCGAGACTCGAAACTGTTGAATTGATGGGGAAATCAGACTGTTGCCTGTGAAGAGGATAGCCGAAAGCAAAGAGCCGGGGCGGCTAGCCTGCAAGAGTTCTACCGATTGCTAGGAGTAATCTAAACTCTCTGCAATCTGATGCCCGGCGGTGGTGATATGTCGTTGCGGACCTGTGCCTCTATTTCCATGTGGCAAGTCTCCATGGCCTTGTAGACGGTGGCATTCTGCCGTCGCAGCTGGATCAGCAGCAAGACCAATTCCTCGTGGGTCCTACCCAGTAGTTCGCCAGCGGATACGCGTACCAGTCCCTGTCCCTGTCCCTGTCCCTGGGATTGGGATTGAGATTGCGACCCAGTTCCGCCCCCTCGCCCCGTACCTCCACTGCCATCCGCTCTCAGCGAGCTGATCACCTTCTTCTGTTGAAGCATGCAACCTTTTGTTAACTGACATTCATACCACTCTACGCTTCTTGAACTTCCTACCCATTTACCCAAAGAAGAATTTCACTCCCACTTATTCTCTCATGGGCTCTCAATGAATCTTCACTCGCAAGAGAATTATCATCGTCAAAACTTTGATCGATCCATCTAATTTTTGAGAAATTCGCTTCGATCAATTTTTCTCATCCGTATGTATTTTATTGTATAACAATAAGACTCGTGTTAGTAAATATAGATGGATACATTGATGGCGTGAGGCTCCAAGTATTAAGGATCGATCGTTTTAAACAATTAATGTGCGTTCCATCGTCGAAAGTGAATCTAATTGGGATGAAACTCTTATAAATGGTGATAATAATGAATGAGCAATGCTACATATGTGGGTGTATCAACGACTGGAATTTCGAGCTTGCATTCTATGTGAACTGGGCAACCATTTATACGAGTATGCTTTATTTTGGGCGCAGGTTGTACTTCCTTCCTAGCATGCATCATGTTTGTATCAGAGAATTAATGTGACCATGGATTTAGTGCCGCCGCGGTAATTATTGTCCCACTAGCGAACTAAATGTCCGCTTTGGCTTTACTATGAATATGGAAATTTGACAGGCCAGAGGGGAAGATTGAAAACAATTTCCAATCATCTAACTCTTTCCCAGAATAATAATCTTCCCCGCTTAGCGAAACTATTTGCTGGTATAATAAATAGATTCCTTCAGCGATATAATAACAAGTTATGCGGCTCGTCGAATGCACTGCACCAGTAAATTCCATGGGCAAATTCCTCTATATATTACGCAATATTGCTGATTTGTGCAAACAGGAGGCAGTATGCAATAAGTTAGTACGATGAATTTGCCAACACAAGCGAATTCCGTCAATACGTAGAAATTTGATTGGCATGGAAGGAGTCAAAATGTAAACTATGACATAACATATAATAGTCGCACGTAATCCCGTGCGTCCACAATCATATAACCACTTTTCCAATACTTTTTACTCTATTTTCTATATATTCCCCTTTAATTGTCCTTCGTTCGAACCCAGCTTTCATTCTCGCAGTGCAGATTTATCGTTTGCCAGATTTTTACCTTCCTCACGGAAGTAGGAAGATTTCGTCGCATTACTTAACACTAACTGAACTCTAAATGGAAGACTTTTCGTTGGAGTTGAGGCTAACAAGAGGTCCGCTAGAAATGTCTGATTAGAGGGATCGGCAATCAGGGCTGCTAAGGGTACGAATGGATTAAGAAAGGAAGAGGGGCCTCCAAGCAGAGCGGTATGAAAGGTCGTGGCTCGGGTACGATACGGAAATCCCAGAACTCGTACGTGCTTTTAGGTGAATGCGATCGAGCGGATACCACTGTAACCGGACCAGTTCTAATCTTGAATGCAAACAATGCAAGAGGAACAATGCACGCACACGCACGCCCACACAGAGAACGAGAGAGACAGAGACAGGGAGAGAGATTGGGAGCACAGAACATAGAGCACAGAGCATACAGGACAAACACCATAGTGAGTACAAACAAGGCAGAAAACCGACAACTCTAATCTACCATCTTCACAAACGAGCCAGAGAAATCCTGGCGTATGAGAAGCACTTCTTTCAGCTCAGCAACTTAAACGGCATTCGAATTGTAGCCTCGACGGATGCACTTCAATCGGAATGCTTTTTCACAGAAACAGCGAGAAAGAAGGACCGACGGACATTTTGGGAAGTAGTACCTTTAATATTCGAAGTTGCCCGCTTTTATTTCCACATAAACAACAGAGAGTGAAAGAGTATAGAGGCTCACCCGGCTTGAAAAAAGAAGACTGCTCGCTCTTGGCGGTTGTCTGGCTTGGTCAAAGTTGAAAAGAGCGGAGATAGCAGCGGACGGCTATCATATAGACGTATGGTAGACGTATGGTATGTTGAGAGTGCGCGCGCGCGCGCGGGCTCGGCGAGCACAATGGAGGGTGAGTACAAAGTACTAAGCGTTCTAGGAGCTTGGAAGGTGGAAGGAAGACTTTGGAAGACTGGCCTGATGCCCGGGCTGATCGGCTTGCTTGTTCACCGCCTCCGCCAGTACCCGGCATGCATCGTGGTTCCTTGCTCAGCTTGTCCATGCATCGTTTTGTATCTTTTCTCTCTCGGGGATACCTGGCTGGGCTTCGCTCCCCGACGACCACACGCGCCAACAGTTCCGACTTCTCTCGACCAACCACCGACCACCTATCCTCTCCGCTCTCTCCGCTCTCTCCTAACACCTACTCCAAAAGGGCACATGCCTCCTTCATATACATAGTTCAATTCGCCTTTGACCGAGTAATCTCTCTCTTATAACGATTCTTATCGTCCGCCATTCATTTACTCTCTTCTATTATCGGTACTCATTGCCATTATAGCTTTGGTAGTCCGCCAAGGCGACTGAGATGCTTGGGAAGAGTGAACTTTAGTCGAATCTTCTTCTTGTTATTTGTATAGAAGATTATATAACGAGCCGCTTTCGCTTTGTGCATGCCTCGCTTGTTTAGCTTGTTTTTGTAGAGTCGGCTTTCGTCTATTCTCACCGAGTAACGTCAGGGGAATATTTGAGCATTGGTCTCTTTCAATTTGACTTCTCAATTGGATAGTCGCAGTATTTGCATTGATGATTATTCCTGGTTCGGAGAGGGGTAATGATGCCGTTTCTTTTCTTTCTAATGAAGATCGAAGGACCATTGTGAACAGAGTTTAACAACGGTCTGCAGTCTGCAGTTGGCTGGCACGCTGCCCTTGCTGACCATTGCTGACCGCAGCCAGCAGGATCGACCCTGCTCTCTGCTTTTCTTAATCTTCTTTTTCTTTTGCATCCTTCTTCAAGCAGCCCTCCGAGAACGAGTCTCTTCTCTCCCTCTCTCCGCTTTATTCCAGGCTGCCTTATGCCTCTCTCCTTTCGACTCTAGATTTCCTTCTTCCCCAGTCTCGCTCTTTCTCCTCGGAGTTCCGCAGCCCTCCGCACTCTCCAGCTCTCACACTTTCCTTTCTTCCTGCACTCTCCCTCTCCCTCTTTCTCTTTCTCTTTCTCTTTCACTCACTCTCTCAGGCACACATACATACAGAGAACTTCCTTAGAGTCCTCTGGTTCAACATCCTGGCCGGTCGCACCCGTAACCCTTCGACCAAAATTACTTCTCCGTTTTCTCGCCAGGACCTCGCCGTACTATCAACCGACAGCCGAACAAACACAACCGCTTTCGAAGAAGATGCATTCTACCCTCCTGATTTATTGGCTTTTAAACTAGGAAAACTAATTGGAGTGCATCGCTAAAAATAACAAGAAGAAGGGATTGTTTCCTAATGCTGGCAAAAAGTACCAAGTAGACTACAATCCTTTTACTCTCACGTGCAATATACCGTAGGAGAATGTGATCGAGTATGAATAATTGATAGGTAAGCACTATTAGACACAATGACTTGACTAGAAGCAGGTCACGGAAACAGAAGGAACTTAGGAAGGCAGTTCTCAGTTGATTGAATAAATTGCCCTTTCTATCCTCCAAGAGAAAAAGGAAAGGTGTGATCGATTGGTTCGAGGAACGTGATTGAACAAAGGAATTGGCATTCGCCAGGTAATATGTTTCATACCGAAATAGAGCAGTCTTCCAACTAGACTAGGAAACTTATTGTCAGAATCTTGATGAGAGTTTTCGATCAAAAGCGGAGCTTCCAAGCTCGGATTAGTGGGTGAGATTTTTTGGATCTCCTTTGAAAGGCAGGGTTTAATTAATCCACTTGAAGCCACCAATCCGCGAACTAGTAGATTTCGATAGTGGCCGCTGTTGCGAGGGAGATTTCAATTAATTGATCTAATGAAATAGTTACATGCTCCGATGGTAATGCAAGCTACCACGCGAAACACAGTCCTTCCTGTGGCACTTGTTTGTACTGAGAAAACAATTAGTGGGCACTGAGCCCTTGTGGCTAATACGCACATTAACGCCTGCAAGAGAACAATCCACAGAGCGTTCGAGCAAAAGGCACAGGTGGGAAATCTGGCAAGGATATACAAACAGACAACGAGCAGCACGAAATATATATATGTATATACATTGAAACACCACATGAGAGAAGCTACTAATTAGTCGAGGTTATCGACTCATCCTGCTTTCTCCTTCTACACTCCGCCATGCCAACCAAATCTCAAATAAAGTTCGTTCTCTCGGTGCAAGCGGCTTAGCCCTCACTTCACTCACCCTCATCTGCAGCAGTTCGTTAGATTCGCGCGGACGATGATTTTGCCCTCCTCGGTTATTCGGAGCTCCAGCTCGGTCCAGATCGCGACCGGTTGGACTCACCATCTTCCTCTCATCTGTAATCCACGTAAATAACCATTTTTACACACCACTTCCTTCCGCCATTATTCCACCAATCACTTTTCACACATTCTGATCCTTGCTGAGTACGTAATGGAGGTATTTAGCGTAATCTCTCGGGGAAGTAAAATCCCGCAGAGAAAATTATATGTGCGATAGTATTTAGTAATTTCCAGGCAGCCGGGCCAGGCATCCATCAGCTCGAGCTATAATTCATTATCCAGCGTCCGAAACTATTAGCGCTCCATAATTAGTAGCGCTCCACTGTTGCCAGAGCTCATTGAATATTTATCGACATGCACCAACTTTACATCCTACTTATGACAAAGGCTTTAAGTGTCTCAACTTAACATAGCCCCTGGCATCACTATGCTTAAACTACCAATTAACTATGATGACTCTCGGAGCTGCCGTTCCCCACGAAGTTTTAAGCACCCCGATGTCAATGCCACTAGACGAGAACTAGTACTTGTGCTCGCTTATATCAAAGCAGGGGTTGAACTCGTTTGGGGGATGAAAAGTAGTGGAGAACATGGAACTAGTTAAAGGGGAAAAAAAAGGTCTAATAAATTGAGGAATCTTACTTGGACTGTGGACACGTATCTCGCTCTCACTCGGACTAGGTACACGATGGTCGTTGAGAGCAAGCACCCGTAAAGCTCCAGCCGGACTGATCAATCGGTAGTTGGACTGACTGCTTGGAGATGTAAGCCGCAGATCCCGCCCCCCGCTGCTGTTCACCCTGTAATTTGCACAGACTTCTTATTCACGGCAAAATTGCTCACTCTATCAACGTTCTCCCTCTTATTCTCACCGAGTGAGAATCACGCTGTATAATTAAAGTCCTATTTGTGGAGTAGATCGAATTTGCAGGCGCCGCCGCTGGAATTTTATAAAGTCTGCTGTTCCGAGAATAACGAGATTCGGCGACCAACTATTTTTACTTGCTTGAAGAGTCTAGTCTAGTGAGTGGCGGGCGCCTTGGACAATTTCACTGAAAATAGATGAGCTTCGAAGAAATGGAAGCAGAGTCCCTGCAATCGGCTGACATAGCCGGTGCGGTGGTAGTTTTTCCCGGAACACGCTGTCTGAGATATTGCGCTCTCGCATTTAACTCACATGGCAGATCCCATCCCAGCTTCTGCGGTGTCCGACTTGTCGATAATGTCAGCACTACTGGCAGCCTTTGGGATTTGCGAATTGATATTGGCCAAATGCAGGTCACTCTCCGAATGGACTTCCACTTGCCGAGGAGTAGAATGGTGCAGTGGAACTGGCTGATGACGATGGCCAACCGTACTCTTTGGTAATGGTAAAGTTGAGGAGGATGCCAGTGGCGGTGGTGACGATTGGGCAGCGTTCTTTTGTGATAGATGAGAAGTGCTCACTGCACGAGGTGGCAGCGGATCCCTTCCGATCACTGAGCCAGAACCGGATGCTGTAAAGAAATTGATAAGACTTTAACTTTCTTAACATTGTTTTAGCGATCGATAATGATGATCTTCCAGAAAACCATTTATATGAATATGATTGTTCAATCGGTGTCGCGTGGTACGCGCAAAAGAGCCAGTAAAAAGTGCGCCGCTTTTGCATTTCAATTTCAATAAGCACATATTCACCGAAAGCTCTGCTCGATAGCAATTTATTCGCTTTCTATCGACTTTTGCCCGTCCTCTTTCAGATTGGCATAACTGCGTCGCTACAACTCGGAGAAAGCGGCTGTTCTAAGGTGTGATCAATTTTCTCCTCCACCGGAATAATAAGCTTCGACGACTCTCTACCACAAACCATTATTTCAAATCTCTAGGAAACATTGCCGTCTACTATGAATTGCAGTAGGTTCGTTACAAAGAAGACTTCGACTGACAGAAATTGACACTGTTTCGCTAGGCATGCTTTCAATTAAGAGAGTCGTAATAATGACGGACAGTCCCACTGAAGGACGAATTAGTATACGAAGCTTTGATCTATTTCGTTTTACCAGACTTGTTCCCCCCCTCTCTCTCTCTCTCTCTCTCTCTTTCCTATTAATAGACAGGTTTGCCTGTTAGTCTGTCTCTCTTGGAGAAAGCAGCAATTCCCGTAACCTTTAGGACGTTCAAGCATTCGCGTGCTGAAATCAGAATTTCGTAAGAAGGTATTGCTGCCACGAGAACCTATGACCGACGACGGACACGACGGACTCAAGCATCTCTAAACTCTAAACCTACCGCCTCATTCTACTGGTAAGTGTTTAATTCGCTCAAGTAATAGCCCCTTGCCCGCTGACACCGCACTTATTGGCGGTTCAGCGTCAATTGAGCGAGAAATTGACAAAAACCGCTCGGCTGATATTTGCGGTGGCGTTCTAGTCGTCACGGCAAATGGAGAAATCCATTTGAGGAGTACACATGTCCGGGACGAAACTATCATTCAGAAATAGAAGGAAATCGCATCCAATAAGCGGCTATTATCTTAGAAATCAGTTCACAGGAGGTAATAATGTCCTCTATTTGGAGCAGAAATTGGTAGCTTCGCGGCGTAGATAGGATGAAATGTTTGCGAAATGCAGTCATGCTCGACATGGCTTTGGCAATGTAGTAGATTGACAAATATTGCAGTCTGCCAAATATGATTGTTGACGAGCGAGGTTTAATCCGTTTCATAGTTGGATGGAAATTTGGAGGAAAGGTAGAACTCCCTCGAACAAGAGGAACGCTGCGAATATTTAGCGAGGAACGTAGATAAATCGTCGACGCGCCGAAGTAGTTTCAGCATTGTTATTGCGATGTCTGCCATTAAACTCTCTCTACCGTTGCTTTTAATCTCTGCTGGTGGACCTTTCATTATTCCAGCATAAACTCTGCAGATTCGAAAATAACGGCGAACAGAGAAGTGTAAATACGACTCTGACATCCACCAAAAACCGAGTATTTTTATAAAATCCGTTGGAATTATATGTTATTTTATTCCCTGTGTCTCAAGGAAAATGAATGAGAACAAATTTGTTATGGTCAAGACAAGTTGCTCGGATATTGCTTGGAATTCTTGGGTCAATGGAGGATTGGAGAGAGTGACAGGTAGCTAAAGAGGAAAGGACAGAGACATAACTTGTGTCTCGGTGATGAGAAAAGCTGCAGGTGCGCGAAATGCTTCACGGGCCATCAACCGGCTACGAAATGGTTCGCGCAACAGTGCAATCGAATTGCAGGAAATGACGAGAGCATATTACGATTGACGTCTGAAAATCGGGAAAGCATTTCTCGTGCAATGACTCGGGCAGATAGTTCTTCGGCAGTGGAAAGACAGTTCCTCGAATCCGATTACCAGAGCGGATCGTTGAAGGAAGCAAGAGGAAGGCGGGAAATCGAGCTTTTACGGTAATAGGATTTTCGAAGAAGCAGCAGTGCGAAAGGAAATAGTCATGAGAGAATTAGAATATTAGATCGACATGGGCGAAATGTGAGAAGTATATTCCTACGTTCGCTTCTGCTAGAGGCTTCGCTACGTCGCAATAGATTTAGCTTTAGCCGACTGCTCACCTGCCCAACGGCAGGTTCGGCGCTCGTTCTTGTTCATGGCCGATTCTCCGCTTTCCTAAATTACTCATTCATAAGTCTCTACATAACTCCAAGTGAGCAGGGCAATCCAGACACAAAGGGCTAGAGAAGTGTGCAAGTTTTTCGCGAATCCGTATTTAAACTTCTTTTCGCGTGAAAGACTGCCCTGAAAAGTTGGAAAAGCTACGTAGCCAGTTAATGAAAAGCGACAAAAGAAACGCACAACACACCGTCGCGTCGCGTCGGCGCGAATTCTCACGAACCCATTTAGCAAGTTGGCATTTTAGCTGAGAGTAGCATCCAGAATCCACGTAATTTATTTAATCCACGCGTTATTTAATCACTTCACGTTGTCAGAGCCGCTCCACAAATTACCGGGCGCGTTTCCTCGGCTTCCGTCTACATTATAACGTAGGATACGCGCACGTACAATACTATTTCACCCTCAGCGGGATGCTGTAGAGTCCCGCAAAAATCCCAACACTCTCGCTTGGCTTACCATAGGGAGAAATAATAGTAGATCATTTCCAAGTAATTATTTCGTCCTTGTTTGCCGGCTTAATTAGGAAAATTCGACGCTGCAAAGCGAACGATAATTCCCTGAGCTCAAAAATTTATTGAAACAATTATTTAGCACTGCATTCTTCACAGATGTGTTAACGCTTTTAAAACGTTGCTGCTTTCCGCAAATGAAAATCTTCTCGCCAGATATAGTGAGGTGCGAGTAATTTTGCCAATAATAATGAAATATGTTGAGTGTGGCTTTTTAGCGAAATCGATTATTAGTAAGTACGTGTTAATGGATAAGGTTTCATATTGTCTGTCGGCGTGAATTGGATATCCTCGCGAACATTCCTCTTTAAAGGTACGCCGGCATGCATGTGTACTGTACACGCATATGCTCCGATAAATATAGGCGTTCCACTTGGCACTGATACAGAGAACATTAAGGTGTCACCACACAGCATCTTTATCCTATGTTACCGACTACTACAGACAGACATTACTCTTCCAGAGATATGATCAATTCGGGTGTATTAAAAATACTCCTATCAGAATTCGCAGCAACCACTGAAAATCTCGTAATGTTGACGCCAATTAAGTAAAAGTCGCCGAAAAAATAACGTCTTTCTACTTCTCTGCTAGCTTACGTCTGACGGCCCTTTTAAATTTTCAAGTTTCACCTGCGTCTCTCAGGTCATGTCGACTGTGCTACTAAATAGCGTAACTAACGTCTCTCGAGGACTCCTTTTAACATATTCCTCTATTTACTAAAACCTCTTGGATTTACAGAAGTCTCGGAGGATTTACCAAGTCAAGAACTGGAGTGCGAGTTGGTAAACCGAGCTCTTAAACTTCAACACAGCTCTCTTTTCGGAGAATTCTTGTAATTACGCGACCTACACACACAGTACTCGAGTCCATCTAAAATTCATTAACGCTTTCACGTCTTCGAACGTTTATGAAACTTGGAGAAATGAAATTTAATGATGAATTTATCATTTTGCCATTTCTGGTAGGCAGTTGATTGCAAGTGTTGACAGATGAGAGTAAGGAATGTCGAAGTATTGTCAATTAAAAGCCAATGGAAGCGGATGTCAGGCGATTGTTAGAGTTGGAAAAGAATGGCGGTTCTTACGTAAGTATAAAGCGGATGGCCTGGTTTTAGAAGCTGTGTTAATTAGCCACAATAATTTGTCCTTTCCCGTGCCTCTGGCACCATCTCTTTTCAAAGGACCCCCCTTCCTCTACTTGCACTACTCTCCCACAGTCTCTAGTCTCCCTTTATACCAGCCAGCCTCTTTGCCAACCAATTGCTGCGCTCCCCGATAACACCATGAACCTGATGTGCTCGCATGTACGGAAAATTACGTGTAAACAGGGAAAACCAGCGTGACCTAATTCGTCCTTGCCCCGCAGGATGTTAATCGAGTTTCTAGCGGACATCGAATAACCGGTTACGTATACGGCTGACACACTCACAAATATTCGAAAATAAATGAATATAGCTTGGGAAAATGCAGCAAAATGTGTACGAGAATTATGTCGAATCGATTAATGTACACTGCTTCTTCTCTTTTCGAACTTTTGCATCGAGGAAAAAGTGGTAAAAATTCCAGAGCTCTAAAAAATTTTCGATTTTTCGAAGGTTCTGGGACCGCAACGAACGCTTGATATTTCGATTGCTTGAGCCTTAAAACGGATAAAAAAACATGAAACCTGTGGGGCAAATGCCGGAATTCAACCGTAAGCACATGGAAAACCGATCCTGAATATTTTATTTTCCTGGTTTGTCCCATGTTTTTTGAACTTCCCGACTTTTCCCGGGTCTTTTAATTGATCGCCTCTCTGTGAGCATCGTATTCTTGGCATCGCGCGATGTTTATAAAGAAAAACATGAATTCTTTGTGTACTTCTGATTGTAGTATGTGTAAAAATGAAAATGGGAAAAGAAGATTGGTTGGGTTTAGCTGGAAAGATCGGGGAAAAATAATCGAGAGAGGTTGCATTGTTCTACTTCAGCGAGGATATCTTCTGAGCCAGCAGAAAGAGAACGAAAAAGTCAGCGAGTTCAATTGGAATTTCCCAATTACCATAACAAGATAAACTGCTTGGCGGAACCACTCTTGATTCAGTATAGATCACTCGTTCTATAAATATGGAACGCTAACTAAATTGCCAAGCCTACACGCGCCATAGTAGACATTTTCATATCGGCTTCTGGTGCTTTTCGAGAGAAGCAGTGAGAGGCTTTTTGTTCAAGTATTATTTTCACTTTGTTATCTCAGCTAGCCAGCAGTCTACCGCATTCCAAGCTGCGTTCTGAATATAGGTCACTATGCCCATTCACAACGGTCGACGACGAACGTACTTTGAAAAGACGTGATCACATAAAAAGTCGCGTCTCGTGGGATTGCTTTTAGCCAGTGATCTTCCGAAGTTTCTATTAGCGCTATTTTCACTGTCATTATCCGCGGAAGGGCTGGTGGAATGTCAGAGGTAGGATTACAGTAGCGAGCGAAGAGGATGCCAATGTCAAAACTATCGAGTACCGAGTGCTCGAGTGCCTCGAGTGTCGATGACTCGACTCGATGTCAACTAACGGGATCTGTAGTGACCAAGTAGGTCAAACCAGTCGATAGCTTCTCTTTGTCCCTTCGAGTAACTAGCGCTTCAAGGTCCGCATTACAATCTACTATAATGCCATATTCAAGGTTTCAATCATTCTCTCTATACACGTGCATTATCAGCTCCACTCGTTCCTCATTTACCTACAGATTTCCTCGCTTATCGTAATTCAACACTCGAACTACAGCTTACTCTAATTGTCAGACAACGATGGAGTGTTGGAAAATCAGAAATAAATATAGGAACGCACGTGTAGGGCAGGTTTCCCGGAGGTGCATTTCCCTTTGAGGGAAAACTTAGGTTCTCATAAATCCCTGAAACCTGGTCACAGGTAAAACTGGACGACGAGCGACGTTCCAGAAAAATTGTACTCTCGATATTAAGATTCCGATACATTTATACTCCACGTTTTGCTACATCGAATCCCTGACGAGTTACATTTATTTCAAACGCCCACACACCAACTTAAGACGCTGTACAGTCTTACATGGACCGTTCGAATGTCACGTACCGAGGTCAAAGACGAATTGGCTGAGACAGTCGACCGTCACTCTCAAGAGGGTTAAGAGAAGCTTCAAATCCTTCGAGACGTTTATTCATGAATCTGATGAAGTTTCGAAAGTAAAAGAATCGAGTTAGCTAGCCAGTGAATTCAGTGAGGAAACTACTAGGAACGTCGCTGACATGTCAGCTAGGTGTTCCCGTTATCTGGCATTGTTAATGCAGCTGGCATCACCAGATAATGACGCAATTATCATCCCGGCCCTACTACTATATAGGATAGAATCGTGTTATCAGGCGAAAGTACAAGATCGATATTACCGAATCCCACCAACATGCATTATGCATTACGCACATTGAGAGCGTTTTCACTTCTAATTGCATTATATAGGAACAAGCGAATCTTGATGTACGCGAGGAAGAACATCATGTTTTAACATAGATTCTCGCATCTCCAAATTTCTATACGTTTGAACAATTATTCGAGGAAAGGAATTAGGGTGAAAGCTCTCTAATGTACGAAGAGGATCCATTAGGAGTCTTCTTTCTAGGAAGGAAGGCCAAAGCTAGAGAAATCTCATTCGAGTATGGATAGATCCACTTCTTGCTAGGCTCTCATTCAGCCTCCTTTCATCGTAACTCTCACTCTTTTTGCTAAAGCTTCCACACCAACCCCTTCAACTCTTACCTATCTCGATTCTTGCTGATACGTAAACAACTGCTTATTTCGAACAGTAAATTCTCGCTGCCTCGATACTTTGACAGTTTTGCATGACAGAGTACTCGGAGTAATGGTCGGATAATAGGTGTGCGTGATAGAAAAGAACGATAGGAATGCGAGAGCGACCAAGAGTACTGAAAAAGTGGTGGACTTCCTCGTCGTTTTGAATGCTCTATTTGTCGAGAGCCGCTATAATAATTAACGAGCAAACTATAGATAGACAGAGTGAACGGGTATAACAGCTAAATCAATTTTATAGCATGGATCCATCCTTTCCCCGCTTATTTCTGCTCGCATATTTTATCCGGAATTACCGAATCCCTATTAGCTAATGGAAGCTCCACTGTTAGCTCCCATTGCTTTCATGATATTTGTTATCGGAAGCGATAATATAACCTGAATGTGAAAATGCAAGATCGACCGTGGTCGAAAGGATAGAGCGGAAGCCCGGCCGAAGCAAATATGTTAACGAATTATGTCTGTAATTTTTCAATATGGATTTTCATTTCGCCTCTCCACGAGAGGAAGTCCGGAGAAGGCGGATGTGTTAACGAATTGTAATTGAAATTTATTTTTGTAGATTTTCATATCGGTTTTTCATTTTACTGGGACTCCCTTTATGTACATAGACAGATAATGGAGGAGGAACGATGTAATGAGAAAAGGCAAAGGAAGGAAGCTGTGGTAGAAGGACTGCAACTCGTGTAACGGTACCCGTGAAGTAGAATGTTTCTGCATCATGTGCGGAGAGGAGAGCACGTGAGGCTGAGCCTTGAGTCGCAGTTGCGCTTAACGGTTCGTAAGCCGAATTCAAGTCATGCCGTACTTGAACTCTCGCTCGCCTTTCCCTGACACGGCAAGTAACGCAGCGTTCTCTCTCTCTCTTCGCCCGTCTACTTTAATGTCCCCTGATAGCAGCAAAAACCAGCTCTGCCAGAGCTCCGGCGCTCCTGCTGTACGCGACAGGTGAACAGAACACCGGCACTGCTAGATTTCTCTCTAAAGCTAAGAAATTCTTTTTGCCTCGCGACGCACTAAACAACTGCCTTAGTTTTGGAAGTCGATTCCTAGAATCCGGCCTTACTCCAGAAGGATGTTAATGCATAGAGGGAAAAACGGAAGCGGTTGACGAAATGATGATGACAGTATTAATGTAATTAATAATAACTGTGATATATTCGGGTAGCACTGAAGAGTCCGAGATTTTGTTAGATGCGTGACAATCTTATATTACCATGGAAGAATCATGCATTGCAGGAATACGTACTGTACTTGCCGGACCAGCAACTGCCGCATATCAGAGCGACTTTTCCACCCATTTTTCCGAGAGCAAGTGCAGCCTTACAACAGAGTACGTCTCTTTAGCGAGCACATCATCTCATCATCCGACTTCTTCCTTGTCTGTCCTCACCAATCGGTCAGAGTCCCTCTTTTCGAAAGCACATGTCTAGCAGCCGGTAAACACTGCCGGAGATAAGTCTCGGCCAATCGGCATTTGTCAACGGAAATTAGTCACGAGGTCACTGGAAGAGTTCGTTACTATTCTGAGACTGTCGATAGTTTAAGAAATTCAGTGAATAGTCGGCAATAGCTGACACCAAGCGAATGAAATACGTGTGAATGTTGGACTGGCCAATTCCCCGGCTAATCTAAACCTTCTATGAATTCGCAGCCTCCCCTCCCATCAGACGCTTAATTACCTAATCATTCGCAAAGGCAGTGCTCCTAATTTTTCGTCGCCCCCGAAATTAGAGCGTCTTTCCGTCCCAAATTGAATAGCGCGGATCACGCACCGCTGGGAAAATGTGTATCACATTCGAACCCAACCCATCCCACTCTCATGTCTCTATAACAGACTGGTACTTACAGTTTGTTTCTCTTAGTATAATAATTTCATCTGTATTACAATAGTATACTTTCAAGGGCTACGAGCACAGTGGGCCTATTGTGAATCGGGAGAATCGTATTATCCAGCGAGGACATTACGGAGATTTGTAGCAGCACGTGGAATGCGTACAAGTTCCAAGAAGCGGAACGGTACATCCGCGGTGAGAGAATCCAGTTCCAAAAGTATTTAGGTAATTCTTCTGAACGAAAGAACGCTCGACTAGCTAGCACTTAAAGAAACCAAGAAAATTGGCGAACTCTCCAGGTGAAAATAAATCAAAACCAACTTCCAACATCCGCTGCGCTTATACCACTGTTAGTTATACTTCTACTGAATTATGACTTCAATCTCGCTCCGATTAGAGCCTCGCTCTCAAACTACTCTAATATCACCGATCGAAATCGATTACTCGGTTAAACAACTACTGGCAGCTCTGGTAAATCATTGAATTTTCCATGGAAAAGCTTCCTAAAAGTACCTCAATGTTTGCTGGAGTAACAAATTCGATGAAATACGATGTTCCGTTTTCGAGGAAATGAACGCGTGTGCGTTCGGCTAATTGGTCGATCGTTCGAATTAGGCAGGAATTACCTACATTTACTTAATCGAAACTGGGTTAATCCAACAGGATCGAAATCCATCCAATCATCCTTTTCTTCAAACGAAATTAAACCTGTACTTTCTTAATGAATTTTTCTCGCATATTGCGCACATCACACACTATTTTTTCGATTGGCGGCTACTTTTCGACGTTTCTTTGTTTACATTCTCCGACATCTTTCAATTACACTGACACTCAGCTATCTAACACACTGCCTTTCAGTTTGTCCTCCTCCTCGAGCCTATCCTGCCCGAGCAAGGATTGAAAACACTGAGATTGCCCGCGGAATGTATTACCTGCGTCGCGTCGGAGGAGACTGGTATATATTATATATTACCCTCTCGAGAGAAGATTCCAGTGGGTCTGTGCTTTTTTTGTCTGCTCGATCACTAATCTATATGCACCACTCGGCGACTGGTGCGCCAATTGACATTTTCGTCGGTTAAATTGGAGAGAGAGGCAGTTGCCGCGCCTGTCGAATATTTCAAAACGTCATATCACGCGGCACGATATGAAACCGATGCCAGTTCCGAGGCATCCAGTATCGAATTTCCAAAGATTCGGCCAAGATTTCAAGAGTTACGTTCACTATGAATGTACCATATTGAGAAATGTTTGTGAAATCACAGTGTAGCAGTTGAAGCAATATCCAAGAAGAGGACACTCGAAGGTAACACTTCTTTCACATCACCAGATATATGTAGATAGGAAAATGCTTGGGTTGGCAGAGAGTGCTGGAGAGTGAGGAGGAGATCAACGGTTAGAAGGTGCGGAAGATCGAATTCTCTGGTTGAAGCGAGCGTTTAACAGCGAGAAATTCAGTGAGACGTAAAGTGAGAGGTGGCTGGCTCGACGGGCGAATGAACCAGAGAGGTAGCCGGTGATACTTCGCGGACCGCCACCGGCTGACTGACTAACTCACTGACTGACTGACTCTCTCTCTCTCTCTCTCTCTCTCCCTGCTATCCACACCAACTTCTCTCTGCTGCCCCTGTCTACCATCCACCGTCCACCGTCCACCGTCCGTCGTCTGCTGATTCCGTCCTCCGGGATTCTCGAGCACGATCTTGAGCCCAAGCTCTCTTACTCTCGAAGGTCTCCCACTTCAAACTCTCTTTTAGTCGATATCGAGGAATATATCCTACCAAACTCATTGACATACTCTCCCCTCCCAATTCTCGCCAACTATATCGTATCGAGTCCACTGTCAATTGGACCTTGACAATTGGGACAGTAAAGGTTGCTCGGTTTTCTTTTGTCAGTCGTGCTAAGTGATGTACCACGGTGAAAATGATCATCGGGAAAGTGTCAGACTCGAGTAATCAGCAGTGTCCGAAAGTGCAGGAGCAGTTTAGTCGGTATACGAGTTACAGGATGGAGGAGGATAACGAGGACTCGTTTAGCCTGGCTTGATTTTCATCCTCGATTGCCACGTCCGTCCGTTCTTTTCTCTCGCGTATCATACTGCATCTAGTTAAGGTTGTCCACTCGGCCCGCCATCGGATGTCCCTTTTGTCCAAGCGTTAACTCTTTAGAATCTTTAGAACGACTTTATATATGCTTCCCTTCTACACTCTCCCATATAAAAGATTATTCTCCCTTCTCGTTAAAAGTACTCGAGAATACTTCCGGTTGCTATGTCTCTAAACGGTATTTCCGAAGTATTCGATTTCATTTGAAAATCGAAGAAATATGCGATAGAAAAGAATTTGTAGGTAAGCTTCGATATGTAGCTTGGTGACATAAATGCCGATGTGGCATGTCGCCGTCAAGATTCTCAGCTCTTTTGGCTAACTGAAAAGGGTGCGATTTTTCGAGGTCGGTCTTCAGCTAGTCGTCTCTCGACGAATCGAATGGTATTATCGGCCTGTCAATCAGGGACGCGACGGGACGCGACGCGACGTACCGACACGGTTACATATGTTGGAGTGGTAGAATTCGCCATAATACATTTCCCGAAGCCGTCTGCGCGATGTCCATCACTCGTGCCAGAAACTCGTGGAAAAAGCGACAATTTTACATTCCTTGCGATTTGCCTCGCTCGCCAACAACGCCACTAACCCTGACTTGCCATTGCATATTGCCGGCGGAAATAGCTGCTTTTTTTCACTTCGAATCGTTCCGACATACACTTGGATTTCATCATTCTGGCAGTGAGAGTTAAGCGGCAGTCAAAAATGAGCTGTACCGAAATCCAGGTCAATTTTCGAAGGCAATAAATCTTGGAATCACGGCTCGAATTACAGTGTCTGGTTGGTGCGATACGTGTCCGGAATTTAAGCATAATGTCTTCTCAAGGAATATGTATACTTAGAAATGAATGGTTGTGATATATAATTAGACGGAGATCCTTTGGTTATTCATTTCCATGAGAAAGTGCAGTGGACAACCGAGTGATATGAAATGATATGTTCTCTGAGTTGTAGGTTCTGGGAAGCGCATGTATAACAGTGGGGTGGTTGCGGTCAATGCTACCCCTGCGGAAATGTCAGACGTACTGTAGATCGATATCTCTCGACTTAGAACTTAGAATAGAGTGTTAGAAAGAGCAGCATTCAACCCTGTTATCGATAACTCC